>JAGSMZ010000007.1:2710330-4061745 GCA_029286645.1 Papilio protenor | reverse complement strand
AACAGAGTATATTGTAAGGATTGTTTCGCGGTATTTTCTTGTGACAGCTTATCGGTGATAGGCCTAATCCATTTAAGAGCTAGTTTATCCAAAACATAAGGAAGATTCGAATCTTTAACTGAAGACTTCGATTTTTGAAATTGCAATCATCGAGAATAAATACAAAAAAAGAATGTACAATTCTCTATTTGAAATGGTCCTTCATTAACATTTTGTAGATAACATAATGTTTCATTGTCAAAGATTATCTTCTTACAGATTAAAAAAAAACTGGAAACAAACAAAACACAAGCGTGTGACTAACGAGTCGCAGTTTTCATTATGGCCACACTAAAAATATATTGTCACTCAATTTTTAATTGCGGAAGACTCGAAATAGTTTGTACTATATTTAGACGTAGGGACAATTTTATATGTTCGAGGAAGGAGCCTTTTGAAAACAAGTCCAATATAAACAGTTGACTGTAGTCTCGTGGTAGCCGGCCATTTGATCTTAATAACTGTACAAACACACAAAGAGGTTGTAACACGACACAGATATACCGCGCGATTATTTACTCCACTAAACAATGTTAAGCCGGGTCTTGTTTCTCTTTTATGGACGGAACATTTCATGTTAAAGTGGTTATAACCAAGTAAAGTCCTGACGGAAATCATATACCAGGCAATTTATGCTTGTGTCTTCTTCTAATAAACGTTTTTCATACTGATTAGTATTATCAATTAAGTTTTAGATAAGCCGTTTAGAATTATTCAAATTTTTCGTTAGATTATAACTGTTTCAATACTTATTTTTAGAAAAAAATATGTAAAAATCTACAAAAATCTTAATTTAAATTTCATAGTAATCTTACTAATATTATAACTGCGAAAGTTTAGATGGATGGATGTTTGTTAGAGTTTGTAGCCTAAACTGCTTAACTGATCACGACTAAATATGGCATAGATGTAGAGGATAGGCTGAGAGAACCTATTGGCTACTTACTTTTTTTTTATTCCACGCAGACGGAGTCATAGGCGAAAGCTAGTATGTCAATATTTTCCGACCAGAGTAAGCGGCTCAAATGGAAACACGTAATATTTGTCCGAAGGGTTATGTCCGCAATTTTTCTAAAATGCTATAAAAATATGTTGTTTGGGAGATTTTCCTAAATTATTCTCATTATCTATTAAGTTAGAGCGTACCATCTTTCGACTGCATCATCACTTTCTTCAGGTGGGATCGTGGTCAAGCGCTAGTTTAACGAACGTAAAAAAATGTATTGATAGTAAAATGTTTGCATTTACTATTTCTGTTTTTAGATGAGAAAGTTCATTCGTCTCACGTCCGCTAGATCGGTATTATAATTAAGGCAAAACGCAGGCGTGTTTATCTCCATGATCTATTTTCTAAACGAGTTATCAACTAATGTTATCTTCCATATCTCAGCCATACGAAAAGTTTCTTAACGCATGTTTGAGGCGCCATTTGCATTGAGCAATATTTGCGAATCGTATTAGCACGTGAAATAATGTTGTGTAAGCACCAACCGTCCAACGTTTGTGTTTATATAAAAATATTGAGTATTTACATTGGTAATATGTTGGCCTGTGTTTGGACAAATGTTTGCACTTTTTATAATGGATATCTTAGTGACGATAAGCTATTTGGACTTCGATTTAGTCAAATATACGTAAATGTATTGATTAGTCACAGATTATGAAACGTTATTAAAAGTCTCTATTTTCAGATATATAACTTTTTTAAACATCTCGTAGTATTGTCAAGAACAAAAACTGTAAAACAGCTTTTTTAATTTCATGAATATATCTTACTAATATTATAAATGGGAAAGTTTAGATGGATGTTTGTTAGAGTTTGTATCTTAAACTAGCGAATGGATCTCGATGAAATATGGCATAGATGTAGAGGATAGTCTAGAAAAACACATAGGCTACTTATTGCACGTTTGATTTTCATTAATTGCACGCGAACGAAAGCGCGGGAAAAAGCTAGTAAGGTAAATTTTACTTTTACACATATACATAGCATGTGTAAATAATGGCATTTAACGACTATTTATTTATTTATTTATTTATTTATTTATTTATTTATTTATTTATTTATTTATTTATTTATTTATTTATTTATTTATTTATTTATTTATTTATTTATTTATTTATTTATTTATTTATTTATTTATTTATTTATTTATTTATTTATTTATTTATTTATTTATTTATTTATTTATTTATTTATTTATTTATTTATTTATTTATTTATTTATTTATTTATTTATTTATTTATTTATTTATTTATTTATTTATTTATTTATTTATTTATTTATTTATTTATTTATTTATTTATTTATTTATTTATTTATTTATTTATTTATTTATTTATTTATTTATTTATTTATTTATTTATTTATTTATTTATTTATTTATTTATTTATTTATTTATTTATTTATTTATTTATTTATTTATTTATTTATTTATTTATTTATTTATTTATTTATTTATTTATTTATTTATTTATTTATTTATTTATTTATTTATTTATTTATTTATTTATTTATTTATTTATTTATTTATTTATTTATTTATTTATTTATTTATTTATTTATTTATTTATTTATTTATTTATTTATTTATTTATTTATTTATTTATTTATTTATTTATTTATTTATTTATTTATTTATTTATTTATTTATTTATTTATTTATTTATTTATTTATTTATTTATTTATTTATTTATTTATTTATTTATTTATTTATTTATTTATTTATTTATTTATTTATTTATTTATTTATTTATTTATTTATTTATTTATTTATTTATTTATTTATTTATTTATTTATTTATTTATTTATTTATTTATTTATTTATTTATTTATTTATTTATTTATTTATTTATTTATTTATTTATTTATTTATTTATTTATTTATTTATTTATTTATTTATTTATTTATTTATTTATTTATTTATTTATTTATTTATTTATTTATTTATTTATTTATTTATTTATTTATTTATTTATTTATTTATTTATTTATTTATTTATTTATTTATTTATTTATTTATTTATTTATTTATTTATTTATTTATTTATTTATTTATTTATTTATTTATTTATTTATTTATTTATTTATTTATTTATTTATTTATTTATTTATTTATTTATTTATTTATTTATTTATTTATTTATTTATTTATTTATTTATTTATTTATTTATTTATTTATTTATTTATTTATTTATTTATTTATTTATTTATTTATTTATTTATTTATTTATTTATTTATTTATTTATTTATTTATTTATTTATTTATTTATTTATTTATTTATTTATTTATTTATTTATTTATTTATTTATTTATTTATTTATTTATTTATTTATTTATTTATTTAAATAAATAAAACTAAATAAATAAAACTAACTTTAACACTTTAGTATTTGTATTTGGTTAATTCGTGTTTGTATGAATTTTTATTGTCATAAATCTAAGCAGTGTGATGTTGATATAACGTTTCCTTCTTTTCAGAAATTCTTTAAATATTACTTTCGTATCAGGAAATCCTTTTACTTCCATATATTTTATCACCATTCTTATTATCGTATTTTAGACCTAAAAACTCCAAGATAAAGTATTCAACTACACCTTTTAATACAACAAATTTAAGTATATATTTACATTTTTTCATTTGTTGGTTAATGCCTTTTTTTCTTTTTTATCTATTTTCAGAGGGGGCTGTGTCGCAAAGCGACGATAACGCCCCATAAGTCTAAAACTAACATAACTCAGTGTTAATGTCTATGAATATTATTATTTACGTAATATTGATTAAGCGGACGCTTCAGCAATCTTCAAAGGATTTTCTCTTCATTAACAATAGCTGTTACTCGCGACTTCGTCCGCGTGAAATTGAAAAATCTATACTTTCTATACTATTATAATAAAGCGTAAACACACACTTCTTTGTTGCCTAAGATGTCAGCAATTACAGCATATTTTTGAATAATTATTTTTTTAATAAAAAGCCCTACACTTTATGTGCACACATGTGTTATTTACACGTCATGCTTTAGGCAATATATTTTCACGCCATTAAACTTAGGGGGTAAATATTTTGGATAATAACCCTAATGTGGGAAAGACACCATAAGTTGCTGCCAACATCATGAAAGAAAGATTGCTAAGGTTTGTCATGTCATGTCATGTCCTTTTGACATTTGCTATTGATATTTTGACAAATGTAAACAATAAAATAAAGTTTTTATAATTTCACGTGGATGAATCCGCACGCGAACGGCTTGTATTAAATATTACCTATGTTACTCACAGATAAATTACCTTTCTAATGGTAAAAGATTTTTTGAAATCGGCCCAGTAGTTTTTACGTGAACGAATACATACAATAATACAAAAATACAAATCTTTCCTCTTTATAATATTAGTATAGATAACAGGCTTTTATGATTATCGAGGAGTTTAAAGTGCGTGTACTTTGTTTAACGTTTCTATTGGCGTATAAAACGATATGTTGATAACAATGTAATAACTATTAAGATGCATTAAATTGTAATGCATATAGGAGATGAAGACATAACCAAATATGTGGATAACCGCAAACATTGCAACACTAAAGCAATAAATTCCAAACAGAATCTAATTGAAATATAATTTAACTGAACAAACGGACAATTTAACATAAGCCATTTCTATACTAATATTATAAAGGTAAGATTTATATTTTTGTATGTATTGAAAGAACTCAAAAACTACTGTGCCGATTTTAAAAAATCATTCAACGTTAGAAAGGTAATTGATCTGTGAGTAACATTGGTCAATTTTTCATTTATACTCGGACGAAGTCGCGAGCAACAGCTAGTATAAAAATAAAATAACGTTTAATCCTTAACAACACTACAACACAATCACAAACAACAAAAAGAAACAAAAATAAATATGACATGCAGTAATTAAATATATGGGCATAAACTAAATAATGTGCAAAAATTACCCTGTATAAAAACCCCTAAATATTTATTTATATTAAAAAAAACTCCGGCATTAATATGGATATCGTAAGAAAACTAGGAATCAAATTTACAACACGCTACGTAACAACCTTGCACTCTATCTATTAAGTAATGAGGTCATATGCCTTATTATCGTTTGATTATGGCGCCATCTATACATAATTTATGGCTGTAATACGATGCATCAATCTATGAATGCAATAATTAGATGCTTAAAATGTTTATTAAGACGTTTAGAATATTAATTTTGCTAACTTAATTAAATACATTTCGTGAATCCTACTATTTAATATTTGCTGTATACTTTAATGTGTTACATCAATTAAACATTATTTTAGTTCAACTTTTAAGTCAAGTGTTAAACTAGACGGTAACAATATATCTATACTAATATAATAAAGCATAAACACACACTTCTTTGTTGCCTAAGATGTCAGCAATCACAGCATATTTTCGAATAACTTTTTTTTTTTAATAAAAAGCCCTACACTTGCGTCACGCTTTAGGCTATATATTTTAACGCCATTAAACTTGAGGGTAAATATTTTGGATAAATATCCTAATGTGGGAAAGAAACCATAAGTTGCTGCCAACATCAAGAAAAAAAGATTGCTAAGGTTTGTCATGTCATGTCATGTCAATTTGACATTTGCTATTGATAATTTGACAAATGTAAACAAGAAAATAAAATTTTCATAATTTCATGCGGATGAAGCCGCACGGGAACAGCTAGTTTGTTTATAAAAAGAATTTATTCTATGCTACCCACAACTCCGTTATTTATTACACTACAAACTAGTATCGCGTTGTTTTATTAGCGAAATTCAAAACTCATTGCATCTATCTTTTCCTATGTAAATATACTACGCATAAACTAATACACACACTGGAATATCTAGTTGCAATCTATCTTGGAAACCTGTTACTGAAGTTTAAATAGGAATCTCGAGATTCATGGCCCGTTGCGTAGGTAAGTTAATTGTGCATTCGTATACACTAATATTATAAGGGGAAAGATTTGTATTTTTGTATGATTTGAAATAACTCAAAAACTGCTGAGCCGATTTCAAAAAATCACCATTAAAAAGCTACGGCATATGTGAGTAATATAGGCAATATTTTTTATTTTTATTATTTTTTTAATTTCACGGGAACGAAGTCGCGAGCAACAGCTAGTAAGCTATATTGGGTAATACACTGCACCTTGTATTAGTATCGAAAAGACTCTTTTAATCTACACTAATATTATAAAGAGAAAAACTTTGTTTGATTGTAAGGAATAGGCTCAAAAACTACTAGACCGATTTTAAAAATTCTTTTACCATTAGAAAGGTAATTTAGATACGCGGACGTAGTTACGGGCAAAAGTTAGTTGTAAATATTGGTATACCGTTAAACGTCCGACACAGGAATCAAAGTAAATACATGAATACGCGATGCGGCAAGCTTTTCTTTGACGAAATTCACAATGTAAATACTCAAATTAAAACACTTTCTCGAAGAATCAACCCAATCCTGCTATATTAAAAAATCAGAAATGTTTTCATTAATCAAACGGAAGGAAAACAAACATTTTACTAAGCGGATAAAGTCTGACACAAAAATGTTCTCATAAACAACGGATACGAAAGAACTAAATTAATGAATACTTCACTAAATCGAGATAGACGTTCACTGAATAAATTAACCTTAGTTTCTAGGTTAATTCTTTCAGCAACATGCATTGTTATTCTAATATGAACGGGAACGTAAACAACAGGTCTGTTTAATTTAGGTAGTTGCAAATTTCGGACAACACATGTTTTTCGCAAATTACGTTGAGTAGTTACTCAAATGTGTTTAAATTTTTGTAGATAATTTACGTGGTACTTGCGAGTTAAATCTTTCATGTTTAACACTACATTAAAGATGTTTCAGAATTAACATGCTATTAAAACTCTTTATATTGAAGCTGTCTTCACAACAGTTTTAATTTTTATTTACGATCGTTTTCGAATTACGACAAAAATGTTTTGTGATTTTTATTTTAGATACAGATTATCATAAATTATTATTTTTACACGTTTTACTAAGCTGTTGTACTGTTTAAAGTGCTATCTTGTAAAATTTATGTTTCAACTAGCTGTTGCCCTCGATTTCGTCCACGCAATATTAAGATAAAAAAATGTAACCTATAATATGCCCGTCTATGTCAGTTACTGTTCTGTGAAAGTCCTGTCGTAATCGGCTCAACCGTTTCGGACATTACCCGGAACAAACGCGGCTTGCGGACAGACAGACAGACAGACAAATTTTTTTTAAATGCCATTTTCGTTATCAGCAACGCAAATACATCATCGTCCCGAAATCTGGAATTTTTCCTTTTGATATTACAAACAGACACTCCAAGTTTATTATATGTAAATAGATAGATGTATTCAAGTGTTTAACTATAAAGATTATGAGCTCTGATCAATGAAATTATTAACGTCGAAGACAATAGTAAATGAGGTCGATAAGAACGGCTTCGATTCCGTTATTATGTTATTGGGATGGGCGATGTCGCGACATTTACAAATCGTATGATGTCATGTGCGATTGCATCATGCTACTTCAACACGTACTAAATTATATACTATACCCCATAACTCAATGTCTCTACCCCGTAAATCTTAATATTTATTTTAGTCCGTAATGCTTGAACACAATCGCAGTTAATTTTGGATACAAATGACTTGAATTTTCTATACTTACATTGAAGATGTTGTATTTGCTAGATCTAATTATCATTTGTGTTTTTAGTTAATTATCGCGTTTACCTTTGGTTTTTTTCGAAGGATCATATATCACATAAAATATGTATAGTTATAAAAAATAAAAATAAAAATTCTTTATTGGAGAAAAAAAAATCATTGGAGCTCTGTCTCCTAAACTAATTATAACAACTGTGTTTCAGAAGGCAGGACCTTCTCTTATCATATTAAATTAAAAGTAAGTTGTTACATTATAAAGAAATATATAATACTAGCTTTCGTCCGCGACTCCGTCTGCGTGGAATTGAAAAAAAAAACAAAAGTCAGTAGCCTATTTGTTCTTCCAGACTATCCTCTACATCGACACCAAATTTCATCGAAATCCGTTCAGCTGTTTAGGCTACAAACTCTAACAGACATCCAACCATCCATCTAAACTTTCGCATTTATAATATTGGTTATACTAATCTAATTTCCGATATTCATAAATGGTGTTTAACTTTCACAATTGAAATCAACAATTAAATTAATTGTATTAGTAGATCTGAAAATAGTTTTTTACTGTCGTATTTATTTTTTTCAGTCAATGTTTTTAGTTCACACAGAAATCTGTCGATCGTTAGAATGGTATTGATCGTAATGGTGGAGTTGAGATCGTGTGTGGCGGCGCTGTATTTAACATCGCGGCCGGCGCCTGCGCAGGCGTACGTTTACCTTTCGACTAAATGCGAACTTGAACTTCAATTTTCTTACTCTCGGGAAAGCTGCATTTCATTTTTTTGAAACTTTTTTTTTGTTAATCTACGATTGAATAATCTATGACAACAACGATGTTGATGAAGAGGAAATATTACATGCTAACTGTTGCGACTTCGTCCATGTAAAATTTAAATTATAGCTTATGTTACTCAGCGATAACGTAGCTTTGTAATGGTGAAAGAATTTAAATCGGTCCAGTAGTTATTTCAATACATACAAAAATACAAATCTTTCCTCTTTATAATATTAATATTCATTTATTGGAAATGTACACCAATTACATGTTCGACGATGGAAATTTCATTTGATTGTTTTAACACAATTTTAATTTAAAAGCAAAAGTTTAATTTTGCTAAAATTGTTTCGCACACACAACAACAACGCAAAAAACAAGTGAATAAACTTGTTATGAGTTATGATACGAAGTTAATGTTATTGTTAGTGTCGGCGTATTTATGTTTTCTGTTTAATAAATTGTAATGCGATGAACATAATGGGGTTACTCTTTAATAGTCAATCAATAAGGCGCGATTCCAAACGGAAACACGACTCGAGCCGGACCATCTTTAGATTAATACCATTCAATCGATAAACAGGACGATACTAACTATAGATATATTTTCAATAAATAACGTAAGATGGATTACGGTTTTGAATTTTGTGAATTTAAAAATCTGATCGACTACCAGACGAATACTGAAACGAATCTCAAACATTTGGCTTCGTAAGTGCTAGTTACAATGTGACGGACGTCAATTGTAATTAAATTAGAAGTCTATTCGTTGCCTATATTCTATCACTTAACGCGCTGTTACATATTGAAATTTTCTCCAGTATTCGGTTGTTCTAACGCTCATAATAGATTGTAATACTCGTACTTAGTAAAGAAAAACAATAGTTGGCCAGTCGCGCAAAAGGTCTCGAAATAATGTCTTAACAGTTAACTGTATTTGCGAACAAAATGTACTATCTACAGCTTACCTACTAAGCACGGTTATATTAATTCTATTTTCATAATTCAATAAATAAACAACGTATTCATAAGCACGATAAATGCCGTTCGAAGCAGCTCGCTTGAAATGGCAGATATTGCATTCTTAAATTGTTATTTCTGTTGCTATTTTAAGCATACAACGGTATTCTGAACCTGGCTGTACCTTCGTGAGATCGATCCTAGAACCGCTCGCGCCTTGTTGCTGTACTGTTATAAGACTGAATTTTCATTAATATTTAAATAAAATGTATATACGATTGTCGTCTATTGAATATTCAGCAACAAGTATATCTTAAATTTATAACAATGTAAGTAATCGCCAATAGCCTAATGGTTTGGGGTACGGACTACCGATCTTGATGTCGAGGGTTCGAATCCCGCCATTCGACTATTGTCGTAAACCATATCCTAGCACAAGCCTAGAGCTTAGTTGGAATGGTTAAAGTCTACTAATATTTTAATTAAAAAAAAATCCTCTCGATCTTTTGGATCTCATATCTTGGCACATCTTTCAATATTAAAACATACATGTGAACATAACAGATCATAATTCTACCATAAAAGGAATTTCAATCTTCAATACTCCGCTCATATGTGTAACGTTCTTTGAATTTTCTTATATTAAAAACTAGCTGTTGCTCGCGACTTCGCCCGCGTGAAATTTAAAAATAATAAAAATATACCCTATGTTACTCACAGATAAATTACCTTTCTAATGGTGAAAGAATTTTTAAAATCGGCCCAGTAGTTTTTGAGTTATTTAAATACATACAAAAATACAAGTTTTTCCTCTTTATAATATTAGTATAGATGATCGAAAAGAACATTCTTCGGTACGATGTTTACATTCGAGTACCGGTTACAATACATATTTATTTAACTTTAGATACACATTAACTTATGGGTTTAATTATCTAAAATTAAAGATTTAAAAAACACAATGAGAATCTAATCTCAAACTCGCAGTTGAGACATAACGAAAGTTAATTGTGTTATAGGATTAAAATTCTAAATTCTTTCACGTATTTTAGGTAAGGAATTAGCCTCGTCTCTCAGTATCGGTATAATTTGAGCTCGTGATCTCATTCCGATCCAGAAACGGGAGTGATTTATCGTCAGATTACTGTGTGTCGATGTCGATGCGGTGACGCAAGTGCCCACCCGTCCGTGACTGAACACTCCTCGATGACTTGTCCTAACTAACCTATTTTTACAGATGCCATTGCTAACCCAATAATGTCAACAAAATCAGCAGTTTCCATTGCTGAAATACCTGTAAAAAATAGTATCGTTTTTTTAATTAATAAATGAGATGACAGGATCTTGTACAGGATTTTCGGCAAAGAAATCTCACGCTAAATCTGATTGAGATATAGGGAAAATTCTAAAAAGAAATTATGAGGGAAATAAGATATTCATTTTGTAACCACCTAAAGGTGATATCGATCTTATCGAAGCAAAGCGATCTTCGCTACATTTAAATTTCGAACTCAAAATAAGGAAGCTGCGAGCCTCGTTCGAAATTCAAATGTGACGTTAAGAGCTTAGATAAGACAAAGTTAATGATCCTATCGAAACAAAGGCTAGAAGATGCCGTGTTAGCCTACGTGATAGTTTGCAGGTCGCGAGGCTATATATTAAAACATAACTGGACATCCGGCATTAGGCGCCGGCCCTATTGGCATACCAACAGCCAGGTTTAATGGACACCGATACAATAGTAATAGACGTTGTTAATATTAATAGCTTAGCACTGAATAAATACTTATAACTGGACTTGAAATTTGCGACACCATAGCGTGAGTCTCAAGATTTCTACCTCAAATATTCTGATATCCTAGACTAAAGCAATATATATTTTAATTTGATAGTAGCAGTCACATATAGATAGAATTAAAATTAAAGTTTCATAGGAATGTTAGTTACAAGGCTAAACTTAAAGTTTGCGTATGCAGTCTTAGACTCAGTGCTTGGTAATAGTTTATCAACGTTGTCATTCGTGCAATGACGGCCAATCGTGACCGTGTCTGCCGGCGCCGACTGTTGAACTGCACTATGAATATGACAACCTGTCTCCATAGACTAAGTGCCTATTTCCACTTAGAGGCTAGCTGATTTAAAAGGAAACGCGAGTTAAATTTCCAGTGCAACCGCGACTTTAATTAAAATGGAAAGGACATGATTTATCCAAAGTGTCTTATGGACATTAAATCCTTTTTAATGCCCCGTTAAAATTAAAATAAAAGAAATAAATAGTTGTATTCAATTACACGGATCGATAAATCAGCTTGCTAATCCAACGCGTGCTATTCGAAGCCCGGAGGCGTTTAGTATTTCATAAAGGCATTAGCCCTTTCCGATGTTATCGCCTACTCTGTATTCAGAGGGGACCTCTATCGGCGGCATAAAGAACAAGCGCCGATTGTGACGAAAATGCTAATTGGTTACATTTGACACTCGGATTAGTATAGAGAGCCCTTTGTTACCTAGAGTTATTTACAGCCCGTTAATAACAGTAGGGAGTGTCTACGCCTTGCTCGCTATCACCATTGTTTCGTTACCGTTTCGTTTATAGATAAATCACAATGTGACAAGCTATTTGAATTTTGAGATTTTATTTATGGCATTACTTCAAACTAACTCACCTAATTTCCTGAATTATATTTAGGTCAACGATGCAATATGTTTAACCACATTTTATTTAGGTACCCTCTATTGGTTCCTTAAGTTTATGTTCAGTAATCCATTCCTTATTCTGCGTGTAACATTATTTGTCTTTACTAGTCATTATTTGTAAGTATCTACAATTCTATAATTTATTTCAAATATAAAAATTAAATTCCACAATATTCTCTTTAGTATTTGATTATATCTAGTTATCTCAACGCATTAAAATTTTAAGGTTGTTTTATTTAACTGTACGTTTTCTCGGATTTAAAGTTATATGTATTGTTTCAGATTAATCACAGTTTGCACAAGACAACCACTAACAACCGCACTGTCTACCAGCACTGAAGTCCAGACGGTAAGTCTTAAAATAATGACACGCCAATATTAGGACATCCACAAAGTTAAGGAGACTTGACAAGAACTTTTAATATGACTCTGAATAGATACATATTACTTCAGTGAGAGGTCACTCTATTTTTGATCTACTAAGAGGAGATGCTTAGAATGCGCTTAATGTGACATGATCAAGAGATTGGCGACTAATAGATCTGTAGGAGGAAAAATGTTGTTCCCCTTGCCCTATACTATCTCCCAGATAGGTGAAATAGGTAAGGTATAGACCTTGGGAGATATCTCTCTCTCTCTCTCTCTCTCACACTCACTCTCACTCTCTCTCTCTCTGACATGGCGATGATAATAATGAAATTAAGGAGTAATAAGACAAACAACGAAGCTTTTAATACAACTTTACTGTATGGAAAATTAGATTTTGAAATACAACAAATGTGATGACACATAATACAATGTTTTTGTTTCCTAAGGTAAATTTACAATTCGCCATATTATTTTGTTAATAAGCAAATAAACAAAACGTATTCAAAGAGGTCTTGAAGGTAATAACAGAGTTGGCGTTCCATCAAAGAAATTAAACCATTTGTTTCGTTTCAAACGTAAACCAGCGGGTTTGACGTAATTCGAATGTTTTCTTAAGTTTCTAAATACACTTCAAAAACATGAAACGAATCTAGAAAAACAGTAAGGTAAAAGACCCAAATGCTGCTAGTGACCCAGTTATTAAAGGTCTATTTTAAATAAAATAGGAACAAGATGGCTTGCCTGAAGGCCTGATTAATTTACTGACCTCAAAAGGTTAGTAAAAATATTTAATTAACATTGGAAAAATAATGAACAAGAATATTGCGCTTTAAAGACACTAAACTATCAATTAGTGGTACACTTACCTTACGTGTAAATATTAATTGTAAAATATATATACGAATCTATAGTATGAAATATTGGTTTCTATGAGAGCTTACAGACGACCAGCTTTGTCATAAGAGTGCATTGTTAAATCTGATAGTAGCTCTTATTTGTTTGAATTTAACCAGTAGTTTAACAGTTGAAATAATTTGTATTATGTATGTAATTTCAGGTTGACACGATGCACGGAATGCGAACGAATGGTACATTGTTCGCATGGAGCACATGGGGCGCGTGGGGCGCGTGTTCTCGCACGTGCGGCGGCGGCGTGGCTGTGCAGGAGAGGCAGTGTCTCCCGCGGGATCCTACCAGGTATATCACTAGTATGGCACATCTTACTAATATTATAAATGCGAAAGTTTAGATAGATGGATGTTTGTTAGAGTTTGTAGCCTAAACGGCTGAACGGATCTCGATGAAATTTGGCGTAGGTGTAGAGGATACTCTGGAACAAGACATAGGCTACTTAATTTTTTTTAATTCTACGTGGACGGAGTTGCGGGCAAAAGCTAGTTATTTTAATAAAACATATAGCTGTTTGTAGTAAATGAATTAAATTTTAGGAATTAACATATATTTAAGTAGTTATTTACAGTTCAATCACTATTATAAAATCATAAAGGTTTAAGCCTTTAGGGATACTCGAGGAATGGAACATACGCTTCGTACTACGTAAAATATAACCGTATCCCAGATATCTATCTCGAATCCTATTAATATTCAAAAACCTTTTCTTTAACGGACAGGGGACGAGATAAAAATTAAAAGACGTCCATCTTGAAAATAATCCTCTATAGTTTAAAAATCGAATCAGTGCTCGTCGCGGGAAAACAAACAAGCCAGCACGTGAAGAAGATTAATGTCGGACGTTTTCACTTTTTTTCTTCTTCTATTGTTCGTTCCGTATTGTCTTAATTGTTTCATTATAAGGGCCGGTACAGCTATTAAGATAAGAAGCATTGTCGTACAAATGAACTTACTATTTTATAACTCCTTTTGTGTGTACAAAAAACAAACGTCAGATAGGATGAAACAATTTTGTAAGCGGCCAGTTTCGTGTTCGGAAAAAATAGCTCGGTTACAGTTTAGTAAGCAGCGTGGGAGAATTCCCACTTTTTAACAGATTTCTAAGGACAGTGGGATTTATTGAATGAAGTTGCAGTCAAGCATCCTAGACAACTTTATTTGTCAGTGTCACGAAACGTTAGGGTCGAGATCTGATGATATTTCATAGAATCTATGACTCCTTTTTCTAGTTTTCTTTTGTTTGTATCCGATGGCCTTGTTACGGTTTGATGACATTCTTATAAGGTTAATGCAAAAGGTCAAATAATACATTCTTCTTTAAATTGATTAACTGGTTGGAACAAATTGGCCTAGTATGTCTAACTTTTTAACATACGAGTAGATGCATTTTTTGAGGTCAGTCGACTGTCTTAAGAATCCAATCCAATGTCTATTGCAAAGTAAATTGTAGCAATAGGAGTATACAGTAAAAATGCTCAATGATAAATATAAAGACACATATTTACCTCTGAGTTTGTTCAACCCTAATCTGTGGCGTGCGCAGGCGCACCATTGATCACAGATCACAATGATATCTAATGATACGGCGCGTGATCGATACTCCGCCGCCTCCCCAGGAGAGCCTTCCACGCTCGCACCTTGATAATCGCAACTGTACTTCGCGCATCCTTATCTATCCACTATCAAGAATTCACGCTTTCAAGGAATTTAATATCATTACAATATTTATATCGTAGTTCGATGTGTTCGAACAAAGTTTGCAATCTATTCGATGCAGATTTAAGGAATACAAATTTTTCTATCTTTACTTTCGCTATGATATATCTACAATTTTATTCTTTAAATATATCCTTGTAGCATTTGTTTATAACTAGCTTTCGCTCTCGTCTTCGGCCGTATGGAATTAAAAAAATAAAAGTGAGTACCCTATATATTCTTCCAGACTATCCTCTACGTCTATGCCAAATTTCATCGATATCTGTTCAGTCGTTATGGCTACAACTCTAACAAACATCCATCCATTCATCAAGAAAAGAAAGACATTACAATTAACGTAGGAATGTTCTAGTCTATCGTGTACATTCACGGTGGCATTCTAAATTTCGTGTTCATTTAAAGAGAATTGGGTTCTAAACAAACATTGACCCTAATTGAAGGCGATATCGTTATTTAATAAGCAACGTATTCTTCTTCCACCGCACAATTGAAATGCGTACGTTATCAAACTATGACGCAAATATTGAGTGAGATGTGTTACGACTGTTGATTGGACACGTGAATTTTGTTCGGCTTTCAAACTATTAAGCGTCTTACGTTGCTATGGACTATTACAACATTAAATTACATTAATATGGACAACTCTATGGTATAGATGAACCTCGAAACGTGCTTACAGAGAAGAATTTTATGCTGGTAATATTTGTATTAGTACTGTATCTATCAGAAGAAACAAAAACATAACTAATGTTCAATATCATTGTCAGAAATTCCAATCGATTCAATGTCAAAATGTATTTTAAAGGCAATTTTGGCATGTCTATTCTTGTATGATGTTCTTTAAAATGACCCCGTCAGCCCTTTGAGTATAACATACCAAATTAAGCCAATATTGAACTTTAATGGCTCAACCGTATATACGGTTACAAGTAACACACGAACTTCGACAGCCGTTTTGATCGACGCACAATCACTTGATGTCCATTCGCCAGCTCTATCGATTGTTATCTCATTGTTTACACCGAGTTTTTTGAATTTTACGATGTGAATGTACTTTAAGGCCATTAATGTGATCGCTGAGTCAGCGTGTATCGTATTGTTTGGTGTCTGGTTAACGAGACAACCACGAGCGTAATAATGGATTCTCGACACGAGATGACAGAAGACAGTGGAATCGTACCTTTACAGTTTTACTTTTAGAATGCTGATGAAAACTGTTACTGTTATTTGATTAACAAATAGAATTCATTGTTCTTAATTATGAATAACAAAATTGCACTGTTATGCTCCTTTTGATAAGTTCTTTAAAGGATTAAATACGCAACTAATATATACTCCGCAAAAACTGTAATATTAAACTTTTGAATTTCTGACTGTCGAAATTACGCGTACATTTAATTATTACGGCCATTATATGAACGGAACCGACTGTTTCCTACAGATTTACGATCAGTACAGAGACCTGCGTCAATAGAGTAATTAAACGCAGTGTAACGACTCGCCGATCATTACGGCCGCAATATTAATTTAACCAGCCATATAAATTTTACAAGACTAACCATAAAGTTTGGTATGTAAACCATAGAAAGATATTGTTAAAATTTAATTACGTTTATACTAACCGGTAGCTACTTATAAATTCTTCAATGATTAATAACTAAATACGATGCACGTAAACATGGGTACTGAGTACTGACCGACGTTACAAACTGCACTCTTACAGTAACACTATGTATTGACTACATGAATGCTCGCCGTGTTACATTTTACATTAGGTGCACCCCGTAACGTCAGTCAGTACCTAGTATAAAGAGAATTTCTTATATCGAAACTCTCAGTAGTTTAGGCAAATCAACTAGCGTTACTAATTTCCGCATATGTTAAGATTTACTAAATGAGATAGTCAATTTGTATTGTAAGTTTTCTTTATTTATTATCCTATCTCAGTAATGTTTGCCCACAGATCTAACCCATTCATACTTGTACCACATGCGACCTACTTTTTATCTTACTCTTGTGTAGCTCATCCAGGTACTGTTTACATTATCTAGGTTGTATAAATTTTCTTCAAGCATTCATTTCTGGGAACATTTTGTATACACGTGAAGGCATAAATCTTTTTTATCTCTAGTTATGGTGATGATTTATTCACTTTTAGAAGGTGTCTTCTTAAAATAGTCGTGTTATCTATGAAGCTTTGTAAATCGAACAGTAGATCGTAGATTAAATAATGAATACGGTGAACTCTGGTGAGTTTACTCATGTGACATACTCCTAAACATGTAGTTTAAAAACTAGGTGAATACGTGTATGAGATGACATCAGTTAGGAGGAAATAGTAGAATTGTGTAAAAGTTAACATTATGAAAAGGGAGTGACAAAAAAATAGATCCATCTGGAGGAAGTAAAGCCAGTGTATCAACCCATAGAAGGGAATAAGGCCAGGTAGAAGAGAATAATGAGTTAGTTATAAGTGTAGAGAGGTACACCGGTAGAAGTAGAACTAGAAAGAGATAAATGAATTGCGTGAAAGGTGACATTATCAAGAAGTGACTAGTTAGCTAGATCATCATCTACCCTACCTTATCCTAATCCCGTAGGGTCGGCGCACCAGGTTTTCATCTCCAAATAACTCTATCATCCGTCGTCTCAGTCATCACTCCTTTCTTGGTCATGTCACCTTTCACGCAATTAATATATCTCTTTCTACGTCTACCTCTACCGGTATATCCCTTTACACTCATGACTAACGTCCTTCTTGTTACATGCGATTCATCTATCCTCACAATATGCCCATACCATGCTAACCTTTTACTCCTTAATTTCTCTTCCACTGGGACTACTCGCAAACTTCCTTGTGATATATTAGTGAAATAATCTTCATTTTCCCTGATGACGTTAGTTAGCCTGTTATAATGAATTTGTGGGCTACTAAACTAGTTGCTTTACAAATGACTCGCGTTAGAGATTGTTCACGAACTGTCAAGATAATTAAGTCAATTGACGCTTCTTGTTGTAAATATCTTTTAATTAGTAGAGCCTTGAACTCACTGACAGAATTATGTATGGTTATTTATAATTAATTACGACCCTTTTAAACTTTGTCAGTGCTTTTAAATAGTCACTAATGATCTTCTTTAATTGTGAGCTGGCTTCTTTTACACCTAATGATAATCTATCTATTGCTACGCAATACGATGTATTAAAATATCTGCCAATTATTTTATTCACTGTCTTATGAAATCCTTACAGACGTTTTTGTTAGTATTGGTTTCAGCTATTTGTAGCCAATTCTATGTTTTTGTAATGTTATTCAAGTAAGTTCATGAATATTTCTCTTTCATCTATTCTTTCTTCAAAATTTTGTGCTTATAAATAAGCTAGCTTTCGTAAGTGTGGAATTAAAAAAAGTAAAAGTAAGTAGCCTATGTGTTTTTCCAGACTATGTTCTATATCTATGACAAATTTAATCGAGATGCATTCAGACGTTTAGGCTAAAATTCTATTAAACATCAATCTATCCATTCATCCTTCCAAACTTTCGCATTTACATTAGTAAGATTACGTTCTTTACTGTTGGATTTGTTTTAACATTAAATTAATTGTTAAATAACGCATCATCTATTTCATTTTGTTAACAATGATTTTGATTTACGAGTGGTTAACGTTTACCGCAAACTGACCTTCCCAAGTGAAGCTAGCAGCTCAGTCACGATCTATTTCAAGTCGGATGTTTTCGTGCACGATTTTTGATGTGTAACAAACGGTTAATATCTTTGTATTACCGGTGATTTCTACTGCCGAAATACTCATACAAGTACATTATATCGTTATCCCTCTCGTACTCATTAGAACTGTTGAAAAAAAAATGTTTTTATTTATATCAGTATTACTTGCCAATTGAAAGTCTTGTGCCATAGTTCGGACAGTAATTATCATATTTTTTGCTTTTTAATCGTTTTTGTCTTAAAAAACTTTTCCTTAATCCCTTTTTTATCTATCAGAATTGGTAAATTTCATAAATAACCGTATTGATACGATAAGAATATTATCCGACAGTTTTCGGTCCAATCTTGTAGTTAAAGTGACTTTTATAAACGCAGGGTTTATTAAATAGCCAATGAAATGTACAAAATCGATATAATAAGTATCATAATTTATTATTATTAAAGAGACCAATTAATAAACTCGACAGGTAATAATTGGAATTGCGTATAATAAATTGGAAAACGTTGCTGCCGATACAACCTTAAGCTCCAGTAAATTACAAAATATTATGATCCTGTTTAGTTGTTACACTTACGTCATAGAGATTCTACGAGAATGTCTTCTATTTGGTTCTTTTGGCTACAACTTATATTGTCCAGTAATATAATAATTAAACATTTTTGCAACTAATTTTGAAATCTGGTAGAGTTTCTTCTTTTTAAAGTGACATCTTCTTTCCAAGTTTGTAATAATTAGGGCAGAGCAGTACAGTTTAAATTGGTTACAGTTTGGTCTTGTTCTATTGGTTAGCTGACCAACATAATTTAACCCTTAAATGCACGATTTTTTATTTCATTATGAAATTAATATTTCAGTATAGGTTTCGAGTCACAGATTAAGGGAAAATAATTAAAAAAATCTTGGTTTCAATAAAAACTATACTCTTTTGTTTATAGACTTTTGGCAACAATATGCATTTAATGGTTAAAACTCAAGATTTTCTTTTAACTATTTAACTATTTTAAATCCAAAGTCATTGTTATCTGAGTAACCTAATCGAATAATACATATTTCATAATTATAAATGTCAAATAAATAAGAACAAATCATTTAATTCTTCCTAGATATAAAATTTCTGTAATGTTATATGTCTCAGTTTCGCGTGACGTCTATATATCAGACACAATGTATCCTTGGCTTGCATTTAAATATCACTTGAGACACACAAATCAATGTCATTGTCGCTGATGCCTGATATTAAGAATTATTGCTACGTTTGTTTTGGAACGCATTCAAAATATGTATTATATAACTAGCTTTCGCACGCGACTCCGGCCGCGTGGAATTAAAAAAAAAAAAAAAAACTAGGTAGCCTATATGTTCTTTCAGACCATACTCTACATCTATGCAAAATTTCATCGAGATCCGTTTAGCCGTTTAGGCTACAAACTCTAACAAACATCCATCCATCCATCTAAACTTTCGCATTTATAATATTAGTATGAAGTATGATAGCGTGGAATGTTTGAATAACTCATGTTAGTTAGAGAAGCTTAGATGGATTCGATTAAAAATTAAGACGCCTTGAATTAGTAAATGGGTAAAACCAGATTAACTAGACCTTTGACGATTTGGAAAAGAATACAAATCTAAACACAGTTGACTATTTGATGATCAAGCCGATTAGGCTACAAGAGGTCAAAATTAAATTGACAAGTAACATGAGTAATTGATGTAATATACTCACGTACTCCCAAAAACAGTATCCCACACATCATCATCATCTCCCCTGTCTTATCCTACTCCCGTAGGGTCGGCGCACCGGGTTTTCGTCCTCCAAATAACTCTATCATCCGTCATCTCAGTCATCACTCCCTTCTTGATCATGTCACCTTTCACGCAATCCATCCATCTCTTTCTAGGTCTACCTCTAGCGGTAGCGGTAGCGGTAGAAACAGTATCCCACACAACAAAACAAATTTTGAATGAAGACAGAAACATTCTATGAAAAGTTGTTGGTATAAAACAACAAATTACTTCGAAGATTTTAATAATGCGTCAAAAATCGATACAAATGTAACGTATTAATTAAGTAATCACTGTAGGAGACTTATAAGATGCAATGATATCACAGTTTCAAACATTTTAATTACAAAACAAAAGACGAATGTGTGGCATCCCGTAGAGTGCATCAATAAGAAGGGAAACAATACGATTACTTTGTTCCTATGAGCTTGGAATACAAATATGAACACAAGGATAACATGATCAGCTTACATTGATTGCGTGATAATGCAGAAATCTGTTGTATGTCATTCTCGTTTTTATCCTGCGCATATGTGGTATGTTATTAAAACTGTAGTTTTCTTTTTAGAATGATTTTTAATTGCTTTAAGAATGAAGTTATGACTGTCGTTCTAATTGAGTGATCCTATGAATGACTTCTCATCTGGGGTTTAATTTAAAACTTGTTTTATGATAACGTTAAACGCTCTTTATTACTATAAAGTGCTATTTTAATATATAATGTTAGTTCCTGTAATGTAAGGACTCAATCAACATTCAATATAGATAATCATCATAGATAGACATCTTGGAAAAGATGGCCTACATTTAAAAATGATCTATGAGAGGTTATCGCTTAAGTTTTATTTAAATTTTACGTTTTGGGTTCAATAAATAATAGATAAAAACATATTCTGTCTACTGTTGTACTGTTGTTACTGTTGTTACTGTTGTTACTGTTGTTACTGTTGTACTGTTGTTACTGTTGTTACTGTTGTTGTTGTTATTTTTCTATGTATGTCGTGTAAACCTATAATTAGGACAAAATCTGCATGTTATTTATTGTATTGTGTAAAAATGTGTATGTGTCATAATTTTGTCCTGTCGGTTTATCTCAATAAATAAAGAAATAAAATAACAACAATAAATCACGTTAAAGTTATCCTTTATCTTCATATGATAGGGATGAGAATATAACAACGAAATAAAGACATTCAGCGAGCGAGTCAGTCAATGACAAAACGAGCTAGGCGCGGGTCAACCCTAACAATCAGCGTCGTTCGCAGCCAACACAAGCGGCAATCAAACGGCCACCGTGCTGACTGCCACTGACACGGTGAATGAGCCCTGAGAATTGAGCGTATAATATTGGTTTAACTTGTTGTAGTTATAGATGGGTAATCTACAACTTGTGTGATAAGTTGATCTTCAATTTTCCTTTCTGATGGGAAAAATTGTGAGACTCAATTCACAAAATCCCCTCAGTAAGCAACTTTGATTGCGACTGGAGAGGATTGTGAGATCTCCAAGGGACCGTTAAGTTTTTTTTTGTTTTTAAAATAGCATACCTTATTTAATGTCTCTTAATCTCTACACCATTAGACGCATTCTGCTTTAAGTAAGCTTTCTTATTTAAAACAGAATACAGAGTTATTTGTACTTTTGTACAGATAACAGCATCATCTGGGTCACGGATGCCCACAATTACTTACCAACACTTGTAATGGAAACATACAGAACAATTTAATCGACGTACATACAACTGTAGATAAAGGCAGTTAAGTATTGCATTCTATTGCAATGTAACAGTTAACAGAATGTGTTAATAGTCATACTATGAAATTTGACAATTATATGATACAAAAAAAAAAAACAAAAAAAACAGCATAAAAATAAAGCATCATAAAAACTTTTTTTCCCTTTTATATGGAGGAGACTTTAGTAATTTGGGATCATAATGTTTTGGTAGTTAGTTTAATATGTTCATTCAAAAATTATTTTTAACACTATCCCGGGATTCCGTCCGTGTGGAATTAAAAAAAAATCAAAAGTGAGTAGCCTATGTGTTCTTCCAGACTATCCTCTACGTCTATGAAAAATTTCATCGAGATTCGTTCAGCAGTTTAGGCTACAAACTATAACAAACATCCATCCATACATCTATCCTTTCGCATTTATAATATTGGTAAGAAGTAAGATTAACTGTATTATTTTCATTTGGCAACTTTCATTTCCGTCACAAGATGGGATATCGTAAACATAGTGTTTTTACATTCTGACGACATATATTTAAACTAGTTGTGTCACATTAAGATTGAAATCTTATCTCTATATCAGGCATAAGTCAAGCTCTTATATGTTAATGTAATAACCTCATATGTGTCCATTTTATTACTAAAATTACAATTAATGACTTAATAAAAGCATCCAAGCGGCTCGGTATAAAAATCTCAGACAGTTCATACAAAAATAACCTTTTTCATAGGATTTCGTTCCTTATCTATACTTCTATATCTATACTTCTATACTATTATAATAAAGCGTAAACACTCACTACTTTGTTGCCTAAGATGTCAGCAATTACAGCATATTTTGAATGATTCTCTTTTTAATAAAAAGCCTTACACTTACGTCACGCTTTAGGCTATATATTTTCACGCCATTAAACTTAGGGGGTAAATATTTTGGATAAAAACCCTAATGTGGGAAAGAGACCATAAGTTGCTGGCAACATCAAGGAAGCAAGATTGCCAAGTTTTGTCATGTCATGTCATTTTGACATTTGCAATTGACCATTTGACACATGTAAACAATAAAATAATTTTTTTATAACTTTATGCGGATGAAGTCGCACGGGAACTGCTAGTATATAATAAGACCTAATTTTCACTTAGCGGATAGCATATAGTTGTGTACTCGTAAAGCAGTTAAAACCGGACTGGTGGAAATTCAATGCGACTCAGAGTAAAAAAACACGGCTGAGGGTAGATAAATATGCATCAACATTATGAGCGGCGATGATCACTTTATTCTTACCGCCGTATTTGCTCTTTTGTCTTATAAATATAGTGTTGCAATGTACCTAGTTACTAAAATCACTTGTTTATCATTTCAGATGGCGTCGCAGCAGAAAGAGAAGAAAGCTGACTAGAAGCGTTGACTTGGGCCGGCGGTCTCGGAACGTCATCACGAGACCGGAACCTGACTGCGCCGGCCTGGGGCGCCGCTACCACGAGTGCAACACCGCGGTGAGAATCGCACTTACTGTCATTACAACTCGTTACTCACACGAACGTAATATGCCGACCGCACGGAGCGCACAGAGAAAATGATAGGGGTCATTTACAGAAAATGACGTAGTTTTTTAATACACGCGTTTCTTTTGTTTGATGTCAGTTGTGCTCAAAATGTCTATATCGTAGTGTATTGTAATATGTTACACGGCGAACATTCATGTCAGTCACCACGTATTGTTACGCGGAAAATATCTCGTACATTTCCCGCGTGTTACGGACTTATTGCTCGCCGTGTAACATAACACCGCGTAACGTAGGTCAGTACGCACCCTAATATCGAAGTTATTAATTAATCAAAAATATTTTTTTGTTTACTTTTATTGTGTCTATCTAACTAATATTATAAATGCGAAGGTTTAGATGGATGGATGGAAGGATGGATGGATGTTTGTTAGAGTTTGTAGCCTAAACGGCTGAACGGATTTCGATTAAATTTGGTATAGATGTAGAGGATAGTCTGGAAGAACACATAGGCTACACAATTTTGTTTTTTTTAATTCCACGCTGACGGAGTCGCGGGCGAAAGCTAGTTTACTATAATATAATTCGAATAAAGCAATAATTTATATTATTTAAAATTGTAGATACAAAGTATAAAGCCTAGTTATTACCAACTTTGGTTTCGCTTTGTTGGTTTTACCTATAGTAAAAATTTATTTCTACTCAAAATTTAATTTACATAAAGCGTCAGATAAGAATCTACCATTTCAAAATATATTTATGTTTCTCATTAGAGTTTAAAATTTTAAACATTTTAAGTATTTAGATTTTAGTGATAAACAGAACCGCAAATCACTAACCAATTTAAAATGACATCACAGAATACAAAACTGTTTTCTATTCATTTTAAACAGAAAACCAAATGACACAGTTCAATTAATAATAATAGTGTAATATTAAGTACATTTTTTTTTCTTCTTCTATTCTGATTCTGTACGACTTCGTATTCTCTTTTAGGATTCATTGAAAACCGGCGCTTCGGTATACCACATGCCGAATGAATTACTTTTTTTTTTTTTTTAATCAACGAATTTCTTTCTTTCAATTACGAGTAGAACTTCTTTTGTTTTGTTTCATAATATGTTAGACTAGCAATCCGCCTCAACTTCCCCTAAGTGACAAAGAATATACATCTCATATAATTTCAATCATATCCATAGCCTTCCTGTTGATGTAAATTATTAGAATTTTACAATAAACATTTACTCAGTGATAATGTAACAATCATGAAAGAATTTTGGATTCACTGCCTATTCAATGCAGCAGCATATCTTTCCTCTATACAATATTGATATAGATCAAATTTACTTTAAACTGGGTTACCTTCTGTGTAACTTCCACCTATTATGATGAAACCTTCCACAAATCTAAGTCATAGATTACACTATTACCAGTTTCATCATCTTTACATTTAAGAAGATAGACCACCCAACATGTTGGTTATCACGCCATCTATTGTCATTCAAAAAACTTAACTTATATCATTAATTTATTATACAGAGTCAGCCGCCGAGTGATCTTTTAAAAACGCGTGACTTAAATACGCCTGCAAAATCAAGAATGGTAATTAATTATAGTGACCAATTTAAATTCACAGCATACCAGTCGAGTCAGTAAACTGGACACCATATAAATGTCCTGTCCTGACCAAATAAAACGTGTCGTTTAAATTCCATCTTTACGTTCAATAGATATTAACGTTTATATAATTTTTAACACAGATGGTGTTTACTTATTGAATTTGTGGTTTAGATAAGACGAACTTTGTTCCTACTCTTATGCGACATTACTTTCGAAAATCAAACCGTTCCTTTCAAATTTTCTTTTCTTTATTAGCAAAGTAAAATATACATTAAAAATCATGTAGTTAAGTTAGAAATAATCTTGTGAGAAGCAAATCTACCAACTTGGTTTCACTTGGTTACCAAGTACTCTTATAGTACAGATTTCTAGTACATCTACACTGAGCGAAAGTTTAATTGTTTTTCTCTGAATGCGACAGTAAGGGTTATCGGAATACTAATAATTTGAACATAAAGGTTATGAAAAGAACCTCATGTATATTGAACAATGGCTTGTATTAAGATTTTAATAGATAAACTATTACACACGTGCTCTTAATCTGTCATCAGACATGTAATTCTGACACTCTTATATCTAAGAGAAAGCCAAAACATAAAGTCAAAGGGTACAAGAACATTCCATTTGCATGTTACTGCGATTTTATGTATGGTATTTAGATAGCTTTTACAAAAAGTTACAAGAGTTACAACTTTAATGCACTTAACCTCTTCCTATTCTTCTTTAAATTCGTTCCTACGTAGACACCGTTCTGTGATTTACACCTTGGTTTGTGTATTTTAAATTAACTTGAAATTTTCTGTGTAAATCTGAAAAAAAAAATGTAGATTTTTGGTTGTCTATCACTATATTTCAATATTTGATGCGTGGTTAATATTATTAAAGTTTTGTTTTGTAATAAGCAAATTGTCGCTCAAGCACGTTACCGACGGGCACGAGTCTACTAAAATAATGAGTGACTTTAGTAAGAGCACATCTATGTAACAATAAATTAATACTGTTGTTTGTACACAGCCATGTCCCGGCAGCAAGCGAGACTCGCGAGCTGAGCAATGTGCGGTGTACGACCGGAGACCTTTCCGCGGCCGCTTTTACACCTGGGTGCCTTATGTTGATGGTAAGTTACCTACAAGCATTCCAGTTAATATACACAAGTCTTTACTATTTATTTTTATTAAATAGAAGTTGTTTTACAGGAAATGCTCCCTGCATTCTCAACTGCAGACCTCGTGGGCAGCAGTTCTATGCCTCGTTAGCGCTAGTTGCTGACGGCACGCCCTGCACTAAGCCGGGATTCAGAGCAATTTGCGTTCAAGGAAGCTGTAAGGTGAGTTATAATTCAATAAACATCATTTACAACATGAAAATTTATGGCACCAAATGTTGGAATTTTATTACAGCGCCATCTAGCGGCGCATAGCGGAACTATGATTCATTTATATCTGAGTAATAATGTTGAGTTAGCATAAAAGGTGTTCAATCCTCAATGTATACCCGATTAGGAAAGTTTGTTTATTTTATCGACACCTTAACACGAGACCCTAATTAAGGATTAGCCGTTTTCATGTTCTTGTAGTATCTTTGGCTTTATACAGAACATACGATTCAATACTAATGCCGTTTATTTCTGTTTCATGAACCTACTCGTTGATAAATGCCGACTTGTAACACCGCTTACAAATAAACCGATGTCAGTGTACTCATATATCTGAATAATTTTGTATCAAAGTATCTTCTTATCGATTTCTAGACCCAAAACAATCCCTCGTATCAACCTTAGAGCAGATCTACCAGCAATTCTCAAGTTCGGGTGCGAATCCATTTTTTTATCTAGTATGTAAAACATTTGGCGACCCAAGTGTGGATTGTCTTGTTTTATTTTTATTTTTTAGTAAAAAAATAATTAAGTTTAGTTCAATTTAGAGTTTATATCAATTGTCGTTGTCTATACTAATATTATAAAGAGGAAAGATTTGTATTTTTGTATGTATTGAAATAACTCAAAAACTACTGGGCCGATTTTAAAAATTCTTTCACCATTAGAAAGGTAATTTATCTCTGAGTAACATAGGCTATATTTTTTTATTATTTTTTAATTTCACACGGGCGAAGTCGCGAGCAACAGCTAGTTGATAATATAGATAAACACATAATAATCATATGCATTTACTTATGTAATAATACAAATAGATAAGTGTAGGGCCTGGGGTGTACAACATATTTCTGACAACGTCAGTGCCGGCCGCCCCAAGCCGTTATCCATCATAACAAATTGCAAGAATTGTACGCAAGTACGTACAAAACACTTACAAACATGTAGGAATTATTTGATGGTATGGCTTATAAGTTGTTTGATATTCTGATAATCGAGAATATTCTGTGTTTTCAAAATTATCGCTCATATTTCGACTTATATGATATCACCTTTTTTCGTCGTATTGATTCATTTCATTGTATTTTTCCAAATAGTAGTATTTTTAGGTGAAAGTAAACTTTTCTTATAAGATAAGGAGGCAAGTTTACTGCTGCTAGAGTCATTACAAAATCCCCTTAGTGTATATTATAATGGACAACACTAAGTGTCTCCCTTAGTGACCAATTAGATACTTTGTGTGGTGCACTTTACCCATATTCATTTATTCCTTCGTTTCAAGGATTGCCATGCCGTCTCCTGCAATGATTTATACTCGTATAGTAGATAGATTTATCGTTTTGCGTATTCCATATTTTGTAGTTCTAATTTAATATTATTGAGATGAAAGGTTTCTGAGGCCGTGAGGAGTAACGGTACTGAAGCCTTTACTGTTTGACAGTAATCGCTATAGATTGCCGAGCCTTACCATCGATCCCATTGCAAAGCTATTTGGTCTCGAATTGCCTATTATTGTTATTTACAACGAGAATACCGCGAAAATTGGACGAGTTAGGAAATAAGATCAACTCCTGATTGTGATATATTTGCCGTTTATCTATAAATAGGTAACTTATATCAATGTTTGGGCATTGGAAGACAAAAACACAATAATTCAAACAACAAACCTACAATTCATCTTACTTTTTATAAATGTGATTGTATAGATGGATGGATGGGTGCTAATTACTACGTATATCCAAAACCGCTCCACAGATCTCCAAGAAACATGACGTAGATGTAGAATAGTCTAGAACATAGGCTATTTTTTTTTTTTAAATTCCGCGTCAGTTGGGGCTAAAGCTAAGAAAAAGGATAAACAAAATCCAAGAATCGTGTTAGCCTTGCGTATCTTACACGATAAATTCCGTCCACCATATCAGTCGATCATAACTGCACGTGATAGTGCAAATAACTTGCGCCTTCACACGCAGACGTGGATAATGGGCTGCAGATGGCCGATGAGATCGGCTAATCGACTCGCACTAACCATCCGGAAATAGAAATTACTAAATATCAGTAATATTTTCTCATTTTAAATATATCTGTAGTAAATATGATTGTTTAATACTTTGTGTTTTATAATAATGTGATACTTTCGTATAATAAATTACATTCTTCCATGTTGTTTTTATTCAGTTTGTTGATTACTAGGCACTGGTACATCGTAACAGTGAAATTACTCTATGAAATGAAAATTAAATCTTAGTTTTTACTAATAAAATAAATATGAAAATTAGATGAATGTTTTTTAGAATATGGCGCCTAAACGGCTGAACGATTTTTTATGAAATTTAGCATAAATATAGAGCGTAGTCTGGAGAAACATTTGGCTATTTTCTTTTAATTCCACGCAGACAGAGTCGTGGTTGAAAGCTAGTTAATTACAATTTACACTTCTTATTGAAAGCTTCCTTTAGAATATTAATCGATGTCAATAATGTTTAACATAAGCAGACTCTCCCATAAACATCTAAGAAAGGCAAGAGACCATAAAATCACATTTTATCTTAAACAGAACTAGTTTAATCTATAGAAATAGCAATATATGCACAAAGTAGCTGTGTTTTAGCTTCCTAAAACGTTAACAAGTATCGACCACTTAATAAAATACATATAAAGTATTATGTCGTATACTAATCTAAATGCGTACCTCCCATCAAAATAAAACGGTAATTAAACATAAAATTAGCAATTTATGTTAAGAATTAATAGACGAACTCCATCAGACAGGTTTTCTTAATTAATCTGATGGCTTTTGTATCATCTTTAACGGTTTCATCGAATAAGTTAAAAACATTAGGTAATTCCTAGAACAAATGAAGAGAAATTCAACTGGCCTAGAAAAGTAATTGACACAATTACCACAATAATATTGCAATAATTATTAGCAAGGAACGTCTCGCTCAGCTGTAAAACTGCCACAAATCTCAATAATACAACGCTATCTTGTAAATATGATGCATTTGTGAATAACGATAACATATCATTGCTGTCACTTCGAAAGCTGCTATTTGCCGAGAACCCTGTGAGAGAGCGGACGGAAACCGTCATTGGATATCGAACGGGACTTAAGATCGTTGTGATGTTCGAATACGTAATAACAGCCCGCAGCTGTGTTTACTCTGGAGCGGGCGACAAATTAATTGTACAATAATGACAAGTCGGCACCCTGTCGCTTGATGTACTGAAATCTTGGTCGTTTTCTATCGCCTGCTTATTACCAATACGTTGGCATTTTGCTACTGCTTTTTGATTGTACAACTGTTTTCTTTAAGTATAATTCGATATGGCATTTATTTAAGGGCAAGTGTAAATGATTTTGCACACAATATCGACATTTGTCGCAACGTTTCGTTCGTGAATCACAGTGTGAATCATAAGTCATGTTTATTTTATACTAAGCAACGATTTTCTTAATTTAAACTATGAATAAGACAAATAGATTATTTATTACTATTAATTAAAGATGTTTTTTTTTATTAATTGTGGTAATGTCGTGGCAATAAGATGTAATAATGCTGGGTTGCTAAAGTTTCCTTTTTTAACATTACCTAGTAATTATTTAGTATTACGTTGACGTAAGTTTCATTGGAGTCAAAGTCAAGTTACGTGGTTCGAAAACACATTTCATGTAGTTATCGAACCAAATCACTATCGAGTGGTTAAATAAAGCTGGGAAACTGGCCATAAGATACAAAGTAGAGTAACTTTAGCAACAGCCGAAAAATTAACCTCTAAGTTAGATAAAAGGAACTAATAGTTCCATAGAATAGCTATTTGTAGATGTTAAACTATATTTTCATTTGATAAATGCATTGTTTGGTCGTTCTAACATGAATATATTCTACAAGGACCCTAAATACGGTGTATTGCCGATATAAACTTCATTTACGCCAACTTTCAGATAACAAAATGCCGATTAGACAAAATATACACCCTGTAAATCTATAAATATGGAAGTAAATCCTTATACAACGCAGATGCGCTATCACATTCTATTGTACAATATACAGCAATTACGTGCAATAATTGACGTGAGTTTATATCAAATCGATTAATCGAACAACAAATCTGAAGTATAAAACATCGATTTTATTGCAACTTTTGAATTATGGATCCTGTATAGCGAGTCTTAAATAATGTCATATCAGCTGATTAGCTACGATTTCCTTGTGAAAGTAAGCTCCCAATTAAGTATCGAGAACATAGAAAACAACTGAACAGCTGTATAATTTGTCAGCTCGTCAAATACTGAGATAAAAGTGATTGCGCAGATTTCCGCACCACGCCTCTGTTCTACTATCATAAGCTGGAGTATAAAATTATAGGTCTCTTGGTGGTTGAAATTAAGATTTCGTAGCTAATTTTGTAATATAAGCACACGGTAATAAGTTTAGTCGTTGTTAAATGTTAATAGCAAATCATTTACTAGCACAGTTACTGATTGACTCATTAATCATGATTCATTTTATTTTTTAACGGCTTCCTGTAATGCGTATTTTCTACGATACTTGTTCCGAGACCCAAAGCAAGACGCCTACAAATCTATACTAATGTAATAAAGCGTAAACACACAATGCTGTGATTGCTGACATCCTACAACACACTACTTTGTGGTGTAGGATGTCAGCAATCCCAGCATATTTTTGAATAATCCTTTCTTTAATAAAAAGGCCTACACTTACAATACGCTTTAGGCTTTGTATTTTAACGAAATTAAACTTAGGGGGTAAATGAATTGGAAATAAAAAACCTGCATGTGGGAAAGGGACTATAAACTACAAGCAACATTCACATTTGAAATTGAGAATTTGACAAATGTAAACAATAAAATAAAGTTTTTATAATTTCATGCGGATGAAGCCACACGGGAACAGTACACTAATAAACTTCATACCTCAAACAATCAGGCTGTAAACAATTTAATGAGATATTAATCATCGTCATCGGAGCCTATTTTAATAAGCTATGCAATTCTAAATAATTAAACGACATCGTATAATCATTTAAGAGAGGAACAGATCTTGAAGTCTGGCGCCACGTTAGGGCGCACTTTAATGATCTTATACAATTTATGACGCCGTCCTGTGTATCAGGGTTATTAAGAAAATTACTGTAACGGACGCCTTGATAAGGCGTTACGGTAAAATAGTTGTTAGTATCAAAATCGAATCTGTACAGCCATTACGAAGTTACGTAAAGCTATCACAGGTAAACTTAACAAAGTAGTTTTCCAGTCTTCAAAATGATATCAATAAAATTAAAAGAAATAAAATGCTTCATTCCCGTTGTGAAAGAAAATTTTCTCTGTTGTATATTTAGACTAGTTTGGTTTGTTTTTGTAATCATCTCGCTTTATTTATTTTTTACTAGCTTTTGCCCGTGACTCCGTCCGCGTGGAATTAAAAAAAAAAACAAAAGTTAGTAGCCTATGTGTTCTTCCATACCAAATTTCATCGAAACCCGTTCAGCCGTTTAGCTACAAACTTTAACAAACATCCATCCATCCATCCATCTAAACTTTCATATTTATAATATTAGTACGATTATTTACCGTTTTTTTTGTGACTGAATGGCCACTGTTTGCCTTGAAGAGGCATTTACAGATTCACCGGGCTTGAGGTGGCCGAGCGCAGATGGCGCTTAGCCTAAATTTTTTTTAATATTTTTTTTTATTATTATTTTTTTATTTTATTTTTAAAATTTCAGATTATTTACCATTCGGATTAAGTTGCATTCAACTTGACTGGTACCATCAACACGACTGAATATAAATACCAAATTATAAACTAAAGTCGCGTGTTTATCGCATTAAAGTACTAATAAAGTTAAAGCACCCTTGATCGAAAAAAAATAATCGATTTCACTTAAACGGCGAACATGAGTCGTGAGTGATCGTTCAAAGTAACTAATTGGGAAATTACGGCAACGCCAATTTCACGCCCGAACCCTTAACCCGGCATGCGCCTGCGGTACATCCACAAACTACAGAGTAAACTTATAGCTTCAAAAAGTATTATATGAAAGGATAGTTTGTAAACGGCAACAGTTGCAACTAACGTTCTGTAACTGTCATGGTGTAGCGACAACTGTCAAACTACAGTTGGAACTGTCAAACATTCGAACTTTCATTCTGCAGGTGTAATTTCTGTAATTATTATATTGCGGCGACATTCTGTAATACCCAGGAATAATATAATTTACTTATTGAATTTGGCCAATCATACTTCATACTAATATTATAAATGCAAAAGTTTAGATGGATAGATGGATGGATGTTTGTTAGCGTTTGTAGCCTAAACGGCTGAACGGATTTCGATGAAATTTGGCATATATGTAGAGGATAGTCTGGAAGAACACATAGGCTAGTAGCATTTGTTTTTTTAGTTCCGCGCGGACGGAGTCGCGGGCGAAAGCTAGTAAAGTAATATTATCCTACATGATATTGAAGGTATTATCGTTAGTCATTTTATTACATAATAGTCTAATCATTTGGATACCTATCTCATAATATTTTGCACTAAAATATATTCAACACGAATCTCGTTAATTTAACTGAAATAAATTGCTTTACCAAATTGTTATTTACACATTTTGGTGGCTCCTGCGTAAACATTCGTAAGGCATAATTTTTAATTTTACACCTCGATTTATGTTTTTTATATTAACTTTAAACTGATTCTTAACTTTTAACTTAATGCTGATTCCGTTGTTAATTTAAAAGTAAGGTTATAAAGAAGAACTATAGATTATAGTTGTCTATCTTTTGTTATAAATGCGAAAGTTTAGATGGATGGATGGATGGATGTTTGTAGAGTTTGTAGAGTTTGTAGCCTAAACGAGTGAACGGATTTCGATGAAATTTGGTATAGATGTACAACACATAGGCTACTATTTATAATATATTTTTTTTAATTCCACGCGGACGGTGTCGCGAGCGAAAGCTAGTTAATCATATTAATATTGAAAGCTTTTTCTAACAAAGTTTGCGTTTCAAACATACGCTGTTTACGTACGAGCCATCGATTTCAACGTTGAAATCGTTGTTACAAGCAGTTTGAATTATCGAATTACGACGTATTTGTTATTACGTTTGAACTAATGCAACTTATTTTTAGAAAATAAAACATTAAATTATAACTGTTTCATAGTGATAGAATTATAATTTCCCATAGCTATTTTAAAATAGAACTTTTACCTTGATGTTGGAAACTTTGAGTTTCGACAGCTGAAACAATTGAAACGAGAACGAAACAAAAACATACTGTTATCTCATTTTTTCAACAAGAATGACAAGGATGGCAATAAAAAATATACACGTTTTCCGGTCGAAGCAACCTACGGGAAAAACATACTACGATGTAAAAAAAAAACTTTTTATAATTGATATAAACTTGACCGTATAATGGGATGCGGTAGCAATAATAATCACCTATTATAATAATATTAATGTTATTAATATTATAGAAAAGTAAATGTTTAATGTTATGTTACCATTCTCTTGTAGTGAACTGTAATTGAGCCGTCCTACACTCAAGCTATTAAAATAAAGATGGTGCTAAAATATAACATACCATTTGCTATTAAATAAGCGACTAGAATTTTAAACATTAAGCCTTAAGTACCTTTAGTGCTTCCGTGATCTATTTTGCAAATAGTTGACCTTTGTAAATGTTTCTCACAATTATATCTATATCTATACTAATATTATAAAGAGGAAAACTTTGTATTTTTGTATTTTTGTATTTTTGTATTTTTGTATGTATTGAAATAACTCAAAAACCACTGGGCCGATTTTAAAAATTCTTTCACCATCAGAAAGGTAATTTATCTGTGAGTAACATAGGCTATATTTTATTATTACTAATGTTTAGGAACTATTAATAAACAGCGTGTTTCTGGAGGCCGGCGTTAAAAAAATGCTAAACTTTAACTTTTCTCGGCTTACGCTGCCTAAACCGTTAGAGGTATATAAAAATGATGTATGAAAGAAATGTACATCTCAAAAAGTTCTACAGAAAAGTTCGCGATAGCATATATCTATCTTTAACGGTTTTCTTACAATAACCACTTTTTTGTTTACAAAATGAATTAAATATCGCATGCTATTTGCGTCGTTGATTTAATGGTTTCGGTATTAATCCTTATCCAAATAAATGCCTTCGTTGCCAGGAGAATTTAATGTAGAACAAAATTGTCCTTTACAGTATTTAAATTGGACAAATAGTTTAGAAGATATCGCGAACACAAACAATAAGGGTAACCGAAAAATCAGCTCACAAACTACCGGGCTTAGAAATTTGGAATCTTTCAACAATAGATTTCGGTTATTACGTAGATTCATTATCATCATCGTCACCAGCTCACTATACGTCCCCACTGAGGGGCTCGGAGCCTACCCTAAATTAGGGTGACTAGGAGATAGTCAACCACGCTGGACCACTGCGGCTTGGTTGACTTCACACATATGTATCTTTGAATTTCTTCTCCGATATGTGCAGGTTGCATCACGATGTTTTCCTTCACCGTAGTAGTCCATTACGTAGATTACTACTAAGATAATACTTTAGGTAATAGGATGAAATAAAGGGCGAACGTAACTTTTGAACTTTAAACTCCACGCGGACGAAGTCGTGGGCAATCATAATTCATACTTAAATACTATGAATTTTAAACTTTTTTAAAAAGTTTAGATCTATGGATGGATGTTTGTTAGAGTTTGTAGCCTAAACGGCTGAACGGATCACCAGGAAATTCGGCACAGATGTAGAGCATAGTCTGGAAGAACACATAGGCTACTTTTTATCCTAGAAATAGTTACGGTTCCCGTGGGATACATTAATTTTGTTTTTAATCTTTACTCGATAATTCTGCAACGGTTCAAATTATGTTATTGAAATTTGGCACATTTATTTAACAAAGTCTGGACCACAATGGGATAAGGTTCATCTCCGAAAAATGTCACGTTCCCGAGGGATATGTAGTTTTCTTTGTTATTTACATATTTACACGATTAGTTCGTAGTGGCTAAACTACTTATTGTGATTTTGTATAGATACAGACCATAGTATGGTATTATATAACACGTGGAATCCTTTTCTACCTCGAAAATGTTAGGTTTCCGAGGATATGTGTTGTTTTCTTATTTACATGTTAACGCGTTAACCCGGCAGCGGATAAAAATATTTTACCTAAATTTAGTACAGATATAGAAAATAGTCTGTAATAACATGTGTGATACTTTTCATCGGCGAAAAATGTCGGGTTCCGGAGGAATGTGTAGTTATTTGTTATTTACGTATTTACTCGATAATTCCGCAATGCCTTGACTTATCTAATTGAGATTTTGAATAGTAATAAAATATAGTTTGGAGTAACGCACGGACTATGTGGTTGCGAGGGGTTGCAGAAAAAAAAGGTTACATGTCACTACAAGAGAATGCAGATGGTGTCAGGCCTTTGCAACTGCAATCCACCAGAATCTAACTAGATTCTGGTGGATTAAGGGAGTTGCAAATGTTAGTAGGTGCTTGAAGGTAGTAACAGGTGGTTCACCTCAGGTTCAGGAAGTTGTAGGTTAAGTACAGGTGGATATAAAGGATGGCAAGGAGATCCTATTCAATTAAGTTGGTTTCTGGTAAATGTATCTGATTTGCAAATGAATGCAACTGGAAGCAGGTATAAACAGAATATTTCCCCTTCCTATGCATCTACTCCACCGTCAAATCCACTTTCCCTTCCATCCTTTTCTTATAAAAAAAAGGGTGAGAAGGAAAAGGACTAAAGTTGGGCCTCCGGCACGACACTCATCTGACGAAACGTGGAATTGCTCCCACTTCACGCATGTCTTTTGAGTGGTCGTGGTATTGCACCGGGCGAGCGGCCCATTCGTACGAAGTTGTTAAAGCGGGCTCTACCGCTGTTGTTCGCTTAAGTTAGTTTTTGGTGGTTTTGGATGATTTACAGCTATAGACTGTTGGCAACCGGTGAAGCAGGCGGTTATCTTTTTATTCAAATTTTGCCAATTTAATTATGTACTTCGTGTCTTTTTTTATTTTAATGCTGCGCTGACGAAGTCGCGTGAAACAGCTATTATGCATATAGCACGAACCACGCCAAATGAAATTCTATATGTACATATAATAAAATTGAGTGTCTGTTTGTAATATCAAAAGAAAAATTCTAGATTTCGGGAAGATGATGTATTTGCGTTGCTGATACGAAAATCGCATTCAATTTTTTTTTTGTCTGTCTGTCTGTATATCTGTCTGTCTGCAAGCCGCGTTGTGTTCCGGGTAATCTCTGAAACGGCTGGGTCGCTTCGACCGGACTTTCCCCGAAGGGTAGCTGACATAGACGGGCTACTTTTTCATCTTAATATTGCGTGGACGAAGTCGCGGGCAACAGCTAGTTTTATATATATAGGTATATACTTAATAAGTAACACATTAACTGCCGTGGTAAATAATTAGCCTTATAACTTTTAACTAATATTTTGAACGCGAAAGTTTAAAATGTAGATGGATATTTGTTAGAAGGTACCCAGAACGGTTAAATGGATCTCGATGAAATTTGGCAGAGATTTAGAATATAGTCTCTAAGAACAGATAGGTTACTATAAAACTAAACTAATCATTTTTTTAATTCCACGCAGATTGGGCGTACGACCGTGATCTATACTCATATTATAAAGAGGAAAGATTTGTATTTTTGTATGTATAGAAATAACTCAAAACCCTACTGGGCCGATTTCAAAAAATCTTTCACCATTAGAAAGCTACGTTATTGTTGAGTAACAGAGGCTATGTTTTTTATTATTTTTTAATTTCACCTCGACGAAGTCGGGAGCATCAGAAGTATCCTATAAAACTATTAAGAAAACATGCATAAATTCGATATACAAAACGTAAACACAATAATGACACAAAGTAGCTACAGCGGTTTGTAACCGCAACCGTGCCGTAATAATGTACTAACTACAGTTTAAACTGGGTTTTAGAGCCGCGTACATAAAACCAGAGAAATACACGTCAATACGAAATACCGTTTGACAATAGCAATCAATTGTTTGAGTCTTCTAAATTATTGTTGTTATCTAACTATCTTGTGTGTTTTGAAATACGAATTTAACAATTTGTTATTACGTATATGCAACTTCAAAACACCAAAGGTAGAACTAACCTTTTGTAATAATAACTCAATAGATAAAATTAATCGTTAGAACGGTCAATGACCTGTAAGAAAACATCGTTAATAAAGAAATTATTGTATTATGCTTAAAAAATACTGTTAAAGCTTTGCAGGCCATGTTTCAAAGAATTGATTAAAATGTTTTTTCGGCCTATTTCATGTTCGAATTTCAAATTTTCCAATAGAATACTTTTTAAATAAACAAAAAAAAAAACAAATTCAATAATTGCCTGATACATTCAGTGTGCTTATTCAGCCATTGAACGTTTGCCCCTTGATCCTTTCTGAAAAAAAGATAACAGTCTTTTTTCTGGTATATTTTTAACGTTATTAGGCCAACGGTTCTATTTGCATACATGACAAATACACCTTGCATTATTTGCATACGTGATAAGATAACGCATGACACCGATTGTGTTGTGTTCTACAATTTTGGTGACAGCCATCTTGATAACTGATGTTTGTGAACTCACTTTTGTTGTTTTTTTTTTTATATTAATTACTCTCAACTCTCAACCTTGCCGTATTCAAAGTTGACACTTGACATCGATCAATCTTGTGAAGGTCGGTTTTTGAATAATGGAAACATACAAGGATTAACGAAATAATTTTAAAACGATTTTTAACTTGTCTTTGCCGTATGTAAGTAAATTTATTAACTACGTTTGCCTTTTTAACGGATATTTATTAATGTTTGATATTTCATTCGTTTTTAATTACAATAACAACGTAAACATAGTTATAATGTAAAGTTTTCACTATTTTTATTATAACTAACATAACATCTGATAAGAGCTGTACATCCTTTAGTCTTTTTAGTTGTTAAGTCAATTAATTATTGCAGTGCTTTCAAAATGAAATGATTACTATAGTTGTATTTACGCTTTTAAATTGTGTCATATGGATATGCCACGCCTTCAAATCTGTTAGTCTGCTTTGTTACTAATTTAATGTGCTCTTGTTAATGTTTGAGATTCTCATGGTTGTTATTTATTAATTTTAAGGCGAAGAAAACGATTTAAAGCATATATAAGAAGTCATTTGTTACAAAAGATGAGTCCAGTGTTGACCATGCTTTAACTATTACCGACATTTCTGTGTTTGTAATATCTGTGCTTAACGTCCTAATATATTTCAAGTGTTGTTGCAATATTTTACTTAGTTAGGTTATAATTAACAAGATGTGAGTAACATCGTTCAGTAAACGTAGGTTTCCATTGCGTACATTGTTGACCCTTTCACTCTCCTTGAAAAACTTGAGATAACAATAAGTTTTATGGGTGATTCGGCAGTGGAAATTCATATTTATGTTGACAATACTAAAATGGTAAAGTCAATATTGTTGCTAAATTTACTTGTTTGTATATTTTTCTACATAGTCCCTTTTATTGCAACATTTCACACGCAACAAAAATATCAGTTATTATGTTATTTTTCTTTAACATGCTATGAATATTATAGTTTCTTATACCAATTAATATCATTTTTCTAAACTCTTTTTAAACACTATAAACTGATTATGCTGGATAGGTCATTGCTTCGTTCCGACGTCAAGGGCCTGTTGAAATTACCATCGGCTCTATTTCTATTACCTCAAAGTTCCAATACCGCTACCAACTGCTACAATCAGCTCCAAAATCGAGAAAAGCAAATAGGCACAAAACATTACTACCTTTAGCGTAACAAGTGAAATATAGAGGTTAGTTATCAGTATACGATAAGGCAGTTAATAGAATAATGGAATTCCAAATGTTTGCAAAGTATTAAAATAACTGACAATCAGAAAATGTCATTCGAAAGTTAATTGACGATACATCTTCAATATATTTTAGGCCAAGAGCATTCGTCTGACGCGCACAAGCTGAAGGTATCCATATATAGATGAATACATTTTTCATTATGTTGAACCGCAAATTGCAATTCGGACATGAAATATGAACAAACCTGTCACTCACGAGGATAGGTAGAGATCTTCCATCATCATGACTATGCAAAAAGTTATATTATTCATACTTTTTATAAAATCTTACTTCTTACTAATATTATAAATGCGAAAGCTTAGATGAATGGATGGATGGATGGATGAATGGATGTTTGTTAGAGTTTGTAGCCTAAACGGCTGAAGGCATTTCGATGCAATTTGGTATAGAGGATTGTCTGGAAGAACATATAGGCTACACTTTTGTTTTTTTAAATTCCACGCTGACGGAGTCGCGGGCGAAAGCTAGTATTGTATAAACTAAACAAGATCCTTAGCGTAGTCGTACAGAAATATACACTAAGGGTCATAAAGATTCATAAAAATACAGTTTTATTAATTACTTTCTCTAGAAAACATTGGGATTATTGATAAGATGACCAGCAGACAGTCAAGTACTTGACCATCAGTAGGTCAAGCTATCGTCTCACAACATAAAGTACATTCAAAGGAGCCTCTTCAGCGCGGAAACTGAACCATGGCGCCAAGTATTAACGCATTGACCGAATATAATATGATGAATCATGCGGGCGCATACGGTCTTACTTAACATTCCTATAAGATGTTATACATAATTACTAAAATAAATCAAATGATTACTCTATATCGGATAATTCAAGACGTATTCTAGTAATACAGTACAAGCAATAGTTAGTTATTCTATATCTATATCTATCTATCTATACTATTATAATAAAGCGTAAACACGCACTTCTTTATTGCCTAAGATGTCAGCAATTACAGCATATTTTTTAATAATTATTTTTTTAATAAAAAGCCCTACACCTACGTCACGCTTTATGCTATATATTTTCACGCCATTAAACTTAGGGGGAAATATTTTGGATAAAAACCCTAATGTGGGAAAGAGACCATAAGTTGCTGCCAACATCGAGAAAGAAAGATTGCTAAGGTTTGTCATGTCATGTCATTTTGACATTTGCTATTGATAATTTGACAAATGTAAACAATAAAATAAAGTTTTTATAATTTCACGCGGATGAATCCGCACGCGAACAGCTAGTAATAGATACATGATTCAAAGTTTTAAAAAATGAGTCAATATGATCTTCCAGCAGAATATATCTGTTACATCTACTAAAATTCGCTGACGTACGTTACATGTCTGTGCGTATGGAATAATATTTTTTTAATATTCAAATCAAGAACATTGATTTAAAATATACATGACGTTTATTTCCTAGTTGTTACGTGAAACGAAATGCGCACAATTTGTTAATGACCAGTATTTTATGTGCTTTTCGAAGTATGTATTTATCTCGAAAAGTACAACAGCCATTAAAAATAGAAATGTTTTTACTAACTATAACTCTCTTTTCTCTCTCTCTCTTCTCTTTTAAATCTTTTCAGCTTCTACCATTGCAACAAATTAAAATGATGAATAAACATAGTGGAATTTAAGCAACTGGAGAACTGCATTATCATAATTTAAATTAGAACAATACATAAAAGACAATACAAACAACTTGAATTATTGGCTAGAACGTAAACATTAACATGAACAAAAGACGGAATTTTCCGGAAAAATAAATATGGAGGCATTGTCCGCATGCGCAGGAACCATGAATTGCGATAAGCTTTAAACAAATTTGTTTGGCTTGTCTTAATTCGGCTAAGATCTATTGGCTATTTATAATCAAGGTCCTGAGTTCAATGCTCCCGTTGTCTAGGTTCAGGTACACCATACAGAAATTGAAATCTCCCAAACTTTTTTTACGACTTGAATCAAATATTCAACAAATTAGTATTTATCAAGACCTTTGATTGCTAATTTATTTCAAACGAGCTGTCGCCCGCTAACTTCGTTAGCGCAAATTTGGACCACCCGTTACACCATTTTGACAGCGCGGAGTTAAAAAATGTAGCCTATAATATGCCTATCCATGTCAGCTACCCTTCAGTGAAAGCCCGATCGAAATCGGCCCAGCCGTTTCGGAGATTACCCGGAACAAACGCGGCTTGCAGTCAGACAGGCAGACAAACAGACAGACAGACAAAAAAATTTAGATGCGATTTTCGTTATCTGTAACGCAAATACATTATCTTCCCGAAATCTGGAGTTTTTCTTTTGATATTACAAACAGACACTCCAATTTATTATATGTATAGATTCATATTTTAAAATTTCTCTTGTAAATATTAAACTTATGACAAATATGTCACGAAGATTCAAGTTAAATCTGACAAGAATGCAATCTGTATAATTCCATGTGTGACTTGTGATGTAGAGATAAACGGCGCACGCGTTTGTAAAATGGGCCAAGAATAATGACGCTTCTAGATTGTTTGTATGCGCGTGGTATCGGCTGTAAAAACGTTCGAATTACGTTGCGTACGCGCAAGAATGATTTATGAGGGAGCCAAGTGACAGTTTGTTACGACCTTTTATGGGAAATCTTTGCTTTGTGTGTACCGCAACAATGCTTATACGCAATACATTTTCGGCTTCGATAAATATTGATAATGGGCTCTTACGATATGTTTTTAAACAAACTTTTATCTTCAGCCATTATTTTATGTGCTGAAAATCTGAAGTAATTTAATTTCTAAAAGGCTTATTAATATATTAAGCATAAAACCAGTCAAATTTTGAATCTGTCCAGTTGAAATGTTAAGAGCAAAATTAATTGTGACTAATAAAATAGACAGTGAAGACGAAGAAAGTAATAATAATAATATCCCAACCCTTAACTATTTAGAAAAATCTTTATTTAGACATATATTACTGGCTAGAGAAATATAATATGACCATTCAATTAAACATTTTCAACGAGTAAAAGATGTATTTTTAGATTAAAAAGCTTACGGACAAATCTTACGGTTGATGTAATTTACTGTCATTTTTTACGACAATTTTTCATAATTATCTAACTCATTAAGAGTAGAAAAAAACAGCGAGAATATTTGATTGTTATCACCTTTAACATCAAAGGATATGCAATCTCTTGTTTTTAATAGTCCGTTCAGTTTTTAATCGACGCCCGTCGAAAGAATACCATTATGTTGCGAGCTGTTTGTTTGTTTACAGTGACTAGTAGTTTTTCTTTTTTAATTTCAATAACAGATAGCTACGGAAATATCTCAGTGTCAGCTCCAACGTCAATCTTATTTGCATACTTCGGCCGTTATTTAATGTAAACATCAGAAATATTTGTCGATAACTCAATTTTATGTAAGCATTAATTTTTAAAGACTCCTACGGTTACGTGAAAGAGATTTAAATGAAAACTGTGACGTTAATAACCGACGGTCGGAATGCAGAATACAAACATTTGTTATCAGACTTTACTCTGGTTGCATAATATTTTGCTAAAATGTTCGCAAATTTGGATAGCATGCTTTAATAACATTGTAAACTTTGTTCGTAAAATTTTAAAGTGATAAATTATTAACTGCCTGTTTATTAACATAGCAATCAGGTTCATTGACACGTAGCTTTTTGAGTGTTACTATTTCTATTCTTGTTTCTATCGCTCTAGAAATTAAAAATAGATTAAAGTCACTATTTATTTCTAGTATATTGGCTTTAAAATGTAATACAAAATTAAAATCCTATGTTACTCGTACATTAATTTAAAGCGTTTATTTGGGATTAGCTGTTGCCCGCGACTTCTTCCACGCAATATTAAGATAAAAAAAATAGCCTATAATATGCCCGTCTATGTCAGCTACCCTTCAGTGAAAGTCCGGTCGAAATCGGCCCAGTCGTTTCGGAGATTACCCGGAACAAACGCGGCTTGCATACAGACAGACGGACAAAAAAATTTTTGAATGCCATTTTCGTTATCAGCAACGCAAATAGATCATGTCCGCGAAATCTGGATTTTTTCCTTTGATATTACAAACAGACACTCCAATTTTATTATATGTATAGAAGATCTACCAGCAAAGTACGAAAGTGACCGACCAAAGATGACAACCAAGTCTAATTGTGTCATATGAACAGAATAGTAATATTGTTTTTAAATAACTATCTGGCCATAATCCATTCGACTTGTCTATGTCAGATATTGACAAGCGAAGTAAGCATGTCTAACCACAGTTTAGTGCCCAGTAGCCATAATTATCAATGAAACATTTGAACGAGATACCAAGCAAAAGTTTCGCAATCTCACTTAGCCACTTTAAATATCTGTGGTAATCTCTAAGGGCATCGTTGTTTACTCTAGCAGTCTCTACATTATCATCAAACTTCCATTTGATGCAGACTGGTTAATTACAGCTGTCTGTCAAAATATTGTTATCTATGGATTTATCGTAATTCACCTGCAAGCATCACTTTAAGATGCAATCTTTTGTTGCTTTTATATTCCACTAGCTTTCGCCCGCGACTCCGTCCGCGTGGAATTAAAGAAAACAAAACTGAGTAGCCTATGTGTTATTCCAGACAATCCTCTACGTGTGTGCCAGATTTCATCGAAATCCGTTCAGCCGTTTGGGCTACAAATTTTAACAAACATTCATCCATCCATACATCTATCTAAACTTTCGCATTTATAATATCAGTATGATTTAGCTACTTGTATGATACTTATTTCTTGTATTATTTACCAAATTTTGGTTGTTACCTGATATTATAAAACCTATTAAACTATCGCAGAACTGTTTAGTCACGCTTTGTTTCCTAGCATATATGGAGGTGCGCACACTACTCGATTTTTATTTGTGCAACTAAACAGTCGAATTGGCTGCGAAACAATCGACAATCGCACAACAGTTGTGCGGTTGTTTAGTTAAAGTTGTATCCCCGCTCTTATGCTGTAAGAATTAAATTCACCTGGAAAATATTGTCCTTTAAATAAATAATGTGTAAAAATTAATTTATGCGTTCAATTTTTTGGTTGTCTATTTTTTGTATTGTTTATTAAAAATTAGGTAACCAGAAGGGCCAGGAATACACCTCGGCATTAATCTCTCGTCCCAATTCCTGCGGCCTACGCGGCTTTACAATAATCACAAAGTCGTCAAGATATTTTTCACGAAACACGCACTAGTATCAAAATACGACGATTTGTAACACATTTGTCTGACTAACATAACAAAGATGAATTAATAAAAGACGTTAAATTATACAAGAAAATCTGTTATAAATATTTTTTCACGGACTTTGTATGTCGTTTGTTTCATTGCCAAATAAATTACAACATGAATTATCTGTTCAACTATTCTTTATAATATTATTTATGAAAATGACAGTATTATTTTTCACATAAATACTTATGAACTCTACGCTAATAAAATAATTGTAGGTCCATTGTAATCAAACACTTTAATAGACACCGTAACAGACACTTTCAATTAAAGTCGCCTATATTTCTATTTTATTAACAATTTATTAATAGAAGCCATCCAATGTTTCAATGCTGCATTAATATTCATAGCATTCATTATTACCTTTAGAATTATTGTGCATGTATTCCAGAGGATGGCAAGTAAATACAGAGAGTATAGTTTGGTTATAATATATAGCATAACTAGCTGTTGCTCGCGACTTTGCTCGCGTAAAATTAAAAAATAAATAAAAATAACGTGGCCTATGTTACTAACTGATAACGTAGCTTTTTAATGGTGAAATCGGTCCCGTAGTTTTTGAGTTATTTCAATACATACAAAAATACAAATCCTTCCTCTTTATAATATTAGTATAGATATATAATATAATATATATATATAATATATATATATATAATATAGTCTATTTAATGTTCTTTTTATTTCATTCACACCTCATTCTTATTCCTACCATTTCTTAGGATGGGAAGAGGAATTAGATTTGACTGTAGACGTATAGAAAAAAGATATGTTCTCTTTCCGTACGTCCTCTTCCCTGTATATTAAAGTAGGCAACGGAACATTTACGTTTATGCCACGTTTTATCTTACTTCTTACTAATCTCACTAATGTTGTAAATATGAAAGTTTAGATGGATGGAAGGATGGATGGATGTTTATTAGAGTTTGTAGCCTAAACGGATAAACGGATCTGAATGAAATTTGGCATAGATTTAGAGCATAGTCTGGAAGAACACATAGGCTACATGCTTTTGCTTTTTTTAATACCACGCAGACGGAGTCGCGGGCGAAAGCTAGTTGAAAATGAAATATCAAGAAGCAAAGATCGTAAAAGACTTATTTACTTAATACCTTGAGTATTTTGTAGTGCAGTTTAACTGAACCAGCTATATCAACATAGATTATAAAATTCCATGCAAAGCGAAACGCCCTCGATCAAGTTTTCTCCAATCTCTTTGATTAATGGTAGGAAATAATAATTATCTATGGTATTTCCCTGTAGGTTAGGGTATTGGGTTAATTTTAAAAGGACGTATTGCAAGTTATGAGTTGATTTAATAAATGTAATTATAGTGTTATATTTGCCTTCGCTTTTCGTAAGAACTCGCGCATTGACTAAGCTATCGCACAACTGTTTAATCTCGCTTTGATTTCTATGAGCTTATAGGTGTGCACACTACTCGATTTTTAGTTGTGCAACTAACTAAACAGTTGAATTGGCTGCAAAACAATCGACAATCGCACAACAGTTGTGCCATGTTTCAGTCAAAGGTGTGCCCCCGCTCTATATAAATACAAACAATATTAACTACAATCTTTATATCTCCATATCTTTGATTACAATTTATAAGTGTTTATAACGTGTATGTGATGTGAAAAATGCGTGTTATTTGCGAGCATATTTTCTTTTATTGAACTCTTCAAAACTTCAAGTAGATGTTTTTTATAAAGATAAAAAATGGAAAGCCTAAAATAGAATATAACCTTCGCATTTCTTACTCTGTCCTCGTCATTCTTAGAATAAAAACATTATCAGATACTCTAAAATAAGCTGATGATACGTACATGATTGGGATATTTCCAAAATTTATTTGTCTAATGGAATGCAATATGTTTTTACAATCCGTCGATATTATCATAAATTGATGCGTTTATTTTCAGATACTAGATTGTAATCCCACACAGAAAGAATCCTCGAGAGGGGGCCACGTGATGTGTCCCGTCAAATGTAACGCTATACATGTTCAATTCTGCGTCACGCTCATAAATCGTAAGGCAGTAGACGGGGCGCAACGAGAGACCGCCACAGTCTTTACTGAGCCAGCGTGAGCGCGCCACCATCTCCGCAACTCGTTTACGTTCGCGCGTTCCGGAAAATTGGCGCGAAAATGACCAACTGTCAAAACGCACGATTGGCGTTTTAATTTCCGCGCTGCGAAGAGATTTCGAAACGCGGACAAATGTGAAGTGTTTCTAATTTGATTTTTTAACACGTTTGAAGTGATAACGTAATATTTTAGGATTTTCTGAGTATTTTATTTGAATGTTTCCTCTTGACGTATTTTATTTGAATCAGATTTATAGTAGTTATTTACTTATTTATAATATTGAAAGCACAATTTTGTCTGAGTCAATTATGTTTTCCATATTTTATTTTATAATCAATTATTATAATAGAAGTTATGTTAAGATTTTACTTAATAAGGAGTTAAAAATAATGATCTACGCACCTATAGTTTATCATAATTGTAAGATACAACTTTATTTGATTTTCCTTTCGTTTGTAGCGTGGCGTGTAGCCGTCTACGGTATGTGAGTAATAGGCCTTCTTTAGATAAAAACGTTACGGCCGCTTAATTTATGGGCCTATATCATTAATAATAAGCCATATATTTCGACTACTTTTAAGATGTCTTTGAAGATACAAATGTTTGAAATAATTTTTATTGACTAGAATTTTTTTTTTGTTTTTACAAATTGAACATTTTCGTCAAGATCGACTAAATTTCGTATCATTGTTATAGATTAAAATATCCTTGTTAAAATTGTATTTTAGTTTTTATGTTGTCGATTTATTTAATAACTATAATAAATTAGGAAATTCTCTTATTTTAAATACTGTTAAGTTTTAGATAATTCGTTTTAAAAAAGGTTTTATTAAAGCAATAAATTTCTACAAAAAATTCGTAATGCTTTATAGTGAATACGGCTTAACGTATCGTAGCAAGGTCACTGGGATTCAATGTCACGTTAGAAAAGGTTGTTATCACATTATCTATGTGGCCTATTCGTGTTATCAAACCCACATCATGGGGGACAAAGTGGGTTACACGCGGTGAGGACACCATTTTTATGATGGGAAAAACGCTTTAAACATTGCAAAATTAAACACATTATTTTAGTTAGAGCAACTTTATTGATTTACACACTTTAAGAGAATTTTGTGCTAAAATGTCTTGTAGTGATTTCTCGTACTAAATGTACACGATAGTTCTCCAAGCTTTCTTTCTCTTTATCTCACTCCCCCTCTCTGAGTACGGCAGTAATATTTCTATTATGTCATTATAACCCATAAAAAATATTTTTATAATACAAATTCCACTTATCACAAATCCTTTCAATACACCTGAATAAAAAAGAATGCTGTAACGTACGAACAGCACTACTACTACTACTACTACTACTATTCAGCCATATGACGCCCACTGCTGGGCATAGGCCTCCCCCAAAGATCGCCACGATGATCGGTCCTGTGCCTCCCGCATCCAGGATACTCCCGCAACCTTGACCAGATCATCGGTCCATCTTGCGGGAGGCCTACCCACGCTGCGTCGTCCTGTCCGTGGCCGCCATTCCAGGACTTTGCGGCCCCATCGGCCATCTGTTCTGCGGGCGATATGGCCAGCCCATCGCCACTTGAGGTTTGCAATTCTTCGGGCAATGTCGGTTACCTTCGTTCTGCTGCGGATCACATCATTTCTGACGCGATCTCGCAGAGAGACTCCGAGCATTGCCCTCTCCATTGCCCTCTGGGTGACTTTGAGCCGCCTAATGTTGCCCGCAGTGAGGGGCCACGTCTCAGTTCCATAGGACAACACTGGCAACACACACTGCTCAAAAACTTTCGTCTTGAGACACTGCGGTAGGTCTTGGGACGAGAGGATACCCCGCAGCTTCCCGAACGCTGCCCATCCGAGTCGGATTCGGCGATTGACCTCCCTCTCGAAGTTGGACCTACCTAGCTGGACGGTTTGTCCCAGGTAGACATATTCGTCAACAACTTCGAGAGTATGGCCTCCGATGGTTATGGGAGTGGGTGAAACATGAACATTAGACATGACTTTCGTCTTATCCATGTTCATCCTCAGACCCACTCGTTCGGAGGCTCTATTGAGGTCATCGAGCATTGTACCGAGTCCCTCCATGGTCTCAGCCATGACTACAGAAGCGACTACTACGAACAGCACACTGAAGCTCAAATATAAAAATTACATCAATACAATTTGGTGATTTACACACCAGTGCACCTAAGGAGCCTCTATTATTCGTAATTTTTGTATACACCCCCTATCCTCGGGTCTTTTGGGGATCCTTCTTTGAATCACTGAACTAAATCTACATTTTTTCCATTATATTTAATTTCACGTCCAATTTATTAAATGACTAGCTGTTGCTCGCGACTTCGCCCGCGTGAAATTTAAAAATAATAAAAAATATAGCCTATGTTACTCACAGATAAATTACGTTTCTAATGGTGAAAGAATTTTTAAAATCGGCCCAGTAGTTTTTGAGTTAATTCAATACATACAAAAATACAAATCTTTCCTCTTTATAATATTAGTATAAACAACGTTATGGCATAATGAAGTATAAGAAAGCCGATTGCTTTTTTTAAAGCACTTTAAAAACATCTCCAAGTAGCTTAGCTGTTAGTGTTTATGTACGTAGTTCGGTATCTAATATGTTAGGTTACCAATCTTGGCGGTATGTAATTCGATATTGTACACGACCGATCGAGAACAAATTTGATTAGTAAATTTGTACCTATTACATTAAAATAACGTTTTAACAATAAATATGTTTTATGGCAGTTAGTTTTTGATATCTTGATATTTGATTCTTATTCGAGTTATAAGTCAATGGTTTTTTGCCTACTCTTCGCTTTCCTTTCTCAAAAATTTGGTATATTATTATAATATTTGTTATTTTTATTTATTTTTATTATGTGTTTGTCCTTGTAAAACTTTCCAAGCAAGTTCTTTAATCAAATTCATTAAAATTGTCATATTAAAATAACATTCTTCAATAATTTAACAATTCAAAGTTCTAAGCGATGATGTAAAAAATATTATAATGACAATAATTCTTTTTTATTGTTAGTCTTGACTGGTATTTGTAAATATGTCGCGTTAACCTATGACAAGATATTTTTTGTTTAAACGTGTTAAATAAAAGAACGAGTTTTAGTAATAAATTACAATGTGTTTTAGAATAATAAAAATATTTTCCTACCGCAACTTTTTATAAGAGGATAAAAGTCACATTTATTTGAAATAGTTTCAATTTATACTAATGTGAGTTTAAAAGTTATTCTTTCTGTTTTTAATTTTCTTTACTAAACGAACTTTAATTCTCAATAATAAATGAAAAGTAACTAGCGATGTTTCTATGTCATAATAATCCTTTTTTTTTATATTTTATGTCTTAAAATATTTTTTAACAAACTTAACCCATAAAATCGATAAGTGAAATCAAATCTATACTATTATAATAAAGCGTAAACACACACTTCTTTGTTGCCTAAGATGTCAGCAATTACAGCATATTTTTGAATAAATCTTTTTTTAATAAAAAGCTCTACACTTACGTTATGCTTTAGGCTACATATTTTCACGCCATTAATCTTAGGGGGTAAATATTTTGGATAAAATCCCTAATGTGGGAAAGAGACCATAAGTTGCTGCCAACATCAAGAAAGAAAGATTGTTAAGTTTTGTCATGTCATGTCATGTCATTTTGACATTTGCTATTGATAATTTGACAAATGTAAACAATAAAATAAAGTTTTTATAATTTCACGCGGATGAATCCGCACGCGAACAGCTAGTTTTATTATAAAACAACGGAGTTTATATTGGTATTGCCACATATTGTTTTACCAAAAACTGGGCTAATTACATAAAATAACAAATATTGCGGAACTTATTGTTTGTAGATCGTGTACGCCCTCAGAGAAACTCTTTACCTCAATGCTTTACACGACCTAAATTGACGGAAAGGGACCGAATTTTATCTCGTTGTATCAGTTCAGAGCACATCTATTTTAGGCTACACTTACTGGAAAAATATTACAGTAGAATATTGTGCTGTTAACAGAAATAATACAAAAGGAACTTCAAATTTTCTAATCGTGTAACGTATTTCTATTACTTGATTTGTTTTTGTTTAGTAATTTCAATGGTTGGACAGATAAAAAATAATACAAAAGGAACTTCAGATTTTCTAATCATGTAACGTATTTCTATTACTTGATTTGTTTTTGTTTAGTAATTTCAATGGTTGGACAGATAAAAAAATATATACAAAACTAAAGAACGGGTATTTACTTTGTTTCCAAATTGATTTACATTTTTATTAATGTTCATTAAGGACTTGTTTAAATTATACCTATACTTACGAATCTTTACTTCTTACTAATATAATAAATGCGAAAGTTTAGATGGATGGATGCTTGTTAGAGTTTGTAGCCTAACCGGCTGAACGGTTATCAATAATATTTGGCACAGATGTAGAGGATAGTCTGGAAAAACACGTAGGCTAGTTACTTCTGTTTTTATTTTATTTTAGTTCCACGCTGACGGAGTCGCTGGCGAAAGCTAGTGTGTCTTAAAAATTCTTTTCTCTGCCTATTCGTTTATTAGCGTCATGATTGTCTATTTTATTTGACTTTTACATAAATTGTACGTAAAAAATATTTTGATATATATTTTATTGATTCTCGTAAAATAACGCAACTAAAGAACATTTAAGTGTTAATTGGCGACACGAAGGAATTGAAGAGACAGCCCCTTCATTAACGTCTACTTAGCTCCGCGAACTCCACAATTATTTGCGGGGTCAGGTGAGGTTACTCTTAAATTGTCAGTACTAGTAGCGAAAGGGTTAAGCTTGCAAAATAATACTAGAGATTCCTCTTCATTAAAAAAATAACTAGTTAATGTTGATATCCACAGAAAATCTTACTAATATTAAATGCGATAGTTTAGATGGATGCTTGTTTGTAGCCTAAACTGCTGAACGGATCTCGATGAAATTTGGCATCGATGTAGAGTATGGAAGAACACATAGGCTGCTTACTATTGTTTTTTTTAATTAAACGCGGAAAAAGTCACGGGCAAAAGCCAGTTCTGATATAAAGCAATAAAAATACTCTTTTAACAATAAAATTACACGTATCCTGTTAACGTTCAAATAAACATTGTTCGGAAAGAAATGTATGTGAAAATTGGTCGGTAATCAATTTTTTGTGAACTTGTAGACTGAAACTTCCCGTGATTTTACGAACAAATGACAACACATTTGTAACTCCTCTCAGAATGAGATGTGAGAAAAGTAAAAATAAGTAGTTAATTTTATTCTAAAGAAAGATAACAAGTTAAGTTAACAATAATCAAGTTCATATCTATTAGACTACTTAAAACTTATTTGCCATTTGTTGTAAATTATGTTTTCACAAGTTGTAAATTTAACATCGACCTGAGATATATCGCGTCATTAGAAAGGAATCCGAATAAAAGCCTTATCAGTGTTGACAGAGCAACGGTAATCAACATTTTTCCTTACTATTTTAATTTTAGATGGATTTTTTTTAAGTCAAGATAACCAAGTGGCTAGCTGATTATAATTTAGTTGGAATAATTCGAGTTTTAATCAATTAACTAAAGGTTTAACTCTAATCCAATATGACTAAGGGCCACTGTACACGGAGACTATAAAGCAGTCGACGTCCGGCAATATTCACCACTAAAAATGCTACTCGTACTATGTATGACGGCCCTAACATAAAACACTTATGTACATCTTACGATTCGACTAGACATTCGTTGTAAAAGATTTGTCCCTGGCGAAGCTTATTCTTTTCTATCTTATTCCGCACTTCTTTGATATTCACATGGCTGAATACTGAAACGAATCTAAATCATTTCGCTACGTCAGCGCCGTTTAAAGTCTAAGACATGAAAAATTTAAAAGAATTTGGAATTTAAACGTGGTCTTATAATTAAGAGGCTGTTTTAAACTTAAATGTCGCTTAAATATTCGACCAAAACTCTTGCCGTGCACTATCTTAATATAATACTAGCTTCCGCCCGCGACTCCGTCTGCGTGGTATTTATAAAAACAAAAGAATTAGCCTATGTGTTCTTCCAGACGATCCTCTACATCTATGCCAAATTTCATCCAGATCCGTTAAACCTTTTAGGCTACAAACTCTAACATCCATTCATCCAAACTTTCACATTTATAATATTAGTAAGATAATTTTACTATAATATAATTAGAAGAACGACAATGTTTTTATGTTTAAGTTTTCAATAGATTAGAATATACAGGATAGTGGAAACTGGTAATAAACTTGTCGTCGTTTGTAAAGATTCGCCCACCCATCATATTAATGCAATATAAAGTTGTCGATACTAGTCTCCGGTTGGTATTTATAGTATTACCTTAATGATAACATGGTCTCCTCACAAGACTCATCCAGAGTCCTTTAATTGGCACGTATAAACGATACACTATAATCTCTGGACAAATGAGAGGAATCAACTATCTTACCCCTTAATCTTTATAAAGGAAGCATAATCAATGATTTCTACAGATAAAACTAAATTGTAGTGCTTTTTTTAAATGTAATTGAATTAAAAAAAATCAATAGACAATTCCAATTTCAATTTCTTATTTTTTTTTAATATTGTTATGTGACTGGCCAGTGTCAAAATACGCGCTAGTCATGAAATTGTGGAAAATCATGCCAGTAACTAACTAACAAATTTTACAAGATGTGATATAACTGTCATATCCACAGTTACATACATATTCGTTTAGAATCTCCTATGGAATTTTCCTTTATGTTAAACTAGCTTTCGCCCTCAACTACGTCCGCACGGAATTAAAAAAAAACTAAAGTGAGTAGCCTATGTGTTCTTCCAGACTATCCTCTACATCTGTACCAAATTTCATCGAAATCTGTTCAACCGTTACGGCTACAAACTCTAACAAACATCCATCCATCTAAACTCTCGCATTTATAATATTAGTACGATTATTGTATAAAATGGCAGAATATTGTTCTGTAATTAAATTTTTTTGGAAGATTTTTCCTCTATATTTTATTAATATGACAAAATTAAGTCATTAGATTAGATCGAATACCGATTCATAAGCAAACGATAAATTTTATAGCCGTTATGGTTAACAAATTAAGAAGCGCATTCATAAATTTAATTTATAAATAAATCTTGGCGTCGTCGATCGAGACCACACCTATCACGCCAATCTATTATCATATGACTTATATCTAACCATCGACACGGCCAATTAACATGCCTGAACTTGTTTTTTTTTAAATATTTAAATATGGAACGTATTGTGTCTAACCAGTTTCAATAAATATTTTAACAAAAGAATGCTAGAAAAGCATTGATATTTTATCCAATTTGGTCATTCACAAAATCCTGAAATATTGACTAACGATGTCATACTTTCTGTTAGTTTGTGTTAAGTCCGTGCGAAATTAATTAAAAAATAATCAGATTAGCCTATGATATGTTCTTCCAGACTGTGTGTATCTATACCAAATTTGTTATGCAGGTATAATCTGTCAAACATCCGTACACTTTCGCATTTATAATATCAGTAAGATATTTTATTTTATAACAAAAACTATAAGTATTTTAAAATGTTCAAGTCGTTGACAACATAACTATAATAAAATAATTCAAATATAAAATATTGGTTTAATAAATTCAAACAATATACAGTATAAATTGTAAATCTGGCATCCAATAAAGAAGTCGTTACATTAAAATAATGATTGCATTAGCCGCAAATCGGCCGCAGACTTGCGAAACAAATTCGCCAATGACGAGCTGATTTATGGATTCACGGAAGAATTCGGATATACGAAAAAACAACGTAATAGCGTAGTAAAATGTTGCGAGAACAAAGCGATCGACAGTGTTGGAGATATGCCAGAACTTTTTACCTAAACACTCTCATTCAGATCCCTCATTCATACCACTAAACTATTGCACATAGTTTACCTGTAGTATTGAAAAAACACTTATCCATTGACGGATTTGTTAAACAAAATTCCTTTTAAACGTACATCAAGCACGCATGTAAATCGTACATCTAATTCATACCATAAGAAAATTATATTAAATCGGTAGTAAGCGGTTATCGTTTATTAATACGTTCTCTAAAATACTCATCCATTAGCGCTCATATTAGCTCATACTATTTTAATAACTGTGTCAAACACGCAATGAATATATCTTTCCCTTTAACAATCACTTCGCACAATTATTATGTTCTAAATCTTATCATGTTCAATTAAACTGCGCCATCCGGCGTCGAGCCGTTTTATACTAATTTTAACGTAACGAACTGATGCAGTTTGTAATTCAGGGTTGCATTAATACATTTAACATTTTTAAATTCTAAAAATAATACCCGTAACACACGGTGTTCAATAAAAATGTAATCGATACACAATCTATTTGCAGACGGTAGTACAAAATATTTTTACACAGTTATAAAAGTTGTTTGGTTTACTGCGACTCGTCCTTGAATAGGCTCACGCTGACTTACAATTTTCCAGCCGTAAAGTAGTTGTATGTCTATAAATACGGCTTCAAAAATACTATAATCTGATTTATGATTAATAAAAACTGTACTCTGATTGATCGTAGCTACATATTTCATGGTTAAAGGTATTATCGACTTTCGTATGTATACTCTACATCATAATGTTATAGACCTGTTACTCGCTATCAAAGAAACTAAGACAATATAACAAATAGTAGTCTAGTAGCATAATATAAAGCGTTTACTATAGGTACTCTATCTTGATTATCAATCTGCAAAATGTTTTACTAACAAGAATAGCTAAAGATAGATAACTCGGTGTGGAATGACCCCGTAAAGAGAAAGTTAGAGAATTAATCGATACCAACTTTCGTGGATTAGAGAACGGAGTTATCAAAAACAGAGAAGAGAGATAGAGTAAGAAAGATTCTTGTAAACGGTAAAAGAAACAGCAGAGATATTATCAACAAACCGGCATTCTTTAAGGTCCAGGTACACCTTTCTTGGTCCATTTCTGTTATAAGCTTGTTTTGGTGTTACATTTTAGGAATTCCGGTGTTATTATAATTTTATGCGTCGGAATGTGCATACTATAGTATACATAATACAAGGACTATGGACTATTCATGTTCAAAAATATTTTGTTTGTAAAGACGATGCGTAAAGTCGCGGTTTCAAATGGCGGTATCTCACTCGTAGCTATTATCTCGTTTCGCTTGTTTGTTCGCGCTCAATGTTTTATTAACATACAGTCTATCTGCACTCGAGATGCGAGAACGTAAAAAATTACGAAACAATTTTCAATGACAAGGGAAGAAGTACTTTTCATTTAGAATTGTTCTGACGATAGAGGTCGGATATCTTTAACTACTTGGTTTATGGTTGTTAGTGTAAGAATAGAGTACGGATGCATTATTAAAAGAAAATGCAATGAATGCAAGGTTATGTATCTATATACGTATTGTTTTATTTTAAACATTCACAGTGGATTGTGGGATATTGTTCAAAGTTTTAAAAACATCCTTCTTACTACGAGTATTTACAAATAAAAACGCTTAGGCATTGAGATAGCATTAGAAGAATTCTCTACATGATAAATTAAAACAATTTTTAATGACATGCAAAAGTTGACTTTGTACCTTATTGTCTATGTATCCAAACATAAAACGCATTCTTTCTCGGAAACGCACGTTGTTTGATAATGGAAACTCGATTTCAATCCGTCCGGCTTTACGTGATCCGAGCACAAATGTAGTCAAGAATCACAAATTAACACATTTAATTCACGTACCATCGAGTTATTTAATGTGTCCCTTAGCTTGTAATCTGAATATCAAAGTTTACGTAATCCTATATATGTTAGGGCTCGCTTCCTTAATAAAACTCAACAATTCTAAGGTCGTACGTAACAATTAACGGGTTGCTATGATAATTAACACATAATACTTGTCGATTTCCGTATAACTACAAGTGAGATGATGTTATTACTGAACTTTAAAATACTAGCTGTCACTCGCGACTTCGTCCGCGTGAAATTAAAAGATATACTTTATGTTATGCACAGATAAATTACGTTTCTAACCGTGAAAGAATTTTTGAAATCGGCCCAGTAGTGTTTGAGTTATTTCAATACATACAAAAATACAATAACACAAAACTTTCGTCTTTATAATATTAGTATAGATAAACTTACTTAAATTACTATTTTTCAGAGATCATCATGAACGGCTCACTCTTTAGTTACGGGTTCTGAAATATTTTAATTTTTGTATGTATTGAGATAACTCAAAAACTACTGCGACGATTTCAAAAATTCTTTCACCAAAAGAAAGTTACGTTATCGTTGAGTAATATAGGCTATATTTTTAAACTTCAAGTGCAGAAAGTCGCAAGCAATAACTAGTTATAACATAAATCGAAACTTCAGCAACCGGGCATAAGGTATACAGTCTTAATATTTTATAATAATTAAAATACCGGTAGTATATTATTTAAATAAAAAATATGTAACTTTTCCCTAACAATCTAAAATCATAGTAAAAATAACAAACAGAACTATTCAGTAAACATGATCATGTCAGAAAACATAACATTATCAGCTAACCTCAATGTTAATCAATTCTCGTCCATATACAATACAGTTTAATAACATTTCACGGTCACGGACTCTAACTGAAGCTCATAAGACAATCTAATGAATTAGAAGATTCGCAGTTTTCAATTAGCTACATTATACTAAATGCCTAAAACTTGCTTATTGATGCAAATTTTGGGCTAATCTAGATTTTTATGATAGCTGTTAATTCTATTAAGTGATGTAGTCATTTGTTTCCTGATCTGATGAACTCCAGAGAGTTAATAACTTAGACAGAGGGATCACATTTATGTTTCCACGATAAATTTTTCACAGACAACCTATTGTAAAAAGTACACGTATTATAAGTTTGAAAAATATTGTTTTTTTTTCTATACGTTTTAGAAATAAAGTTGTTTCGGCTAAGTTTTATTAGAGCGATCTTTAGATAACAGTTTGTAACTCTCTAGTGAGTTGCTGGCTGGAATAAGTTCATGTTTATTCTACATAAAATACAACTATGTTACAAATAAGGGGAAATTGGGACATCAAATAAAAAATATCTGAGTTCATTAATTTTATTATATCCCACGGTAAATAATTAATATCAATTTTATGTGCAAACAGGAAACATTTAAATAATATATCGACTTATGAATAAAAGATTTCGTGAAAATACGAACTATTCTTATCCGACAAATACGTTTGTCTTGATAAAGAAGTGACTCTTGTGAAACGCAAAGGATCAAGATGACGAGTATCGCAACGATATTTCTCCTGATATTTGTGACGGTAAGTAACTTTTACTATAAAACTCCAGTGCTCTAATACTTCTGTTTTATTATTTCTTAAGGCATACGAGCAAACCGATCGCTGCCCTAAACATCCGCAAGAACATTGCCTACCTTTAATCGATAAAAAGGGGTCTCGCTCAGCAAGATATTTCCCTTCTAATACCTTCCCTCCGATCAATTCCACTTCCATAAGAAGGGGGGGAAGGGAAACAGGACTAAAACGAGGCACGCTCATTCATCAGAGGAAACGCCAAATCGCTTCCACTCCACGCCTGTCTTCTGTGTGGTCGTGCTATTGCACCGGGAGAGCCGACCATTTCGTGCAATTCAATTGTTGAAAGCATACAGTCATATATTACATTCACTTTGATATAAAAGACTGCAATATAGCAATACAAATAGTAGTGTATTTCTATTACTAATTTTAGTAACTATTAAGGTAATTTACTTTTAATATCAGGTCAAATGGAACGTACAAAATCATTGGCAACGTGTTAATGATTGTAAATTGCCAGGCTGTCTAGACGCTCAATTTTCAATGATTGTGGTCACCTAGCGTTGATTAGGAAATTTGTGAACGCGGTGACACTTGTTATAGATATGTTCCCTCAATTTAGGTCACACGCCTAACCATTTATTGTAATTCACATATCGATCTTTTTAATCAATCATATGTTATAGATATACCAGAGCAATCTGTTCGATTTGACCTTTGATGAATTGTAACGATTTTTATAATCAGTTATGATACGTTAGATTGTAAAACATTATTAAGTAGCTTTCGCCAGCGATTCTGTCGGTGTGGACTTATAACAAAAGCAATTAGCCTTTGTGTTCTTCCAGACTATTCTCTACACCAATGCCAAATTTCATCTAGATCCGTTCGGCAGTTTACGCTACCAACTCTAACAAACATCCATCCATCTAAACTTTCGCATTTATAATATTAGTAAGATTTGCACTATCTGAAATATTTTGGTTTGTATCAGGATAGTAAACATTTTGTGTCCGGATGTAGTTCGTATCTATTCACATATCCGCTTGTGATGTCTGTTGTTAAATGGCATTTCCACTGATGTTTACGTTTAATTCGAGTGAGATAACAGAATTTGAAATTTCAAGATTCTTCTAAGAAAAACCGAGAATAAATTTACGTACGTTGCCTCATTTGCTGATCGTAAAGTTTGACATTGAGATTGTTGGTTCATTTTTAGTACCAGGAAATCAACATTAGCGTGTCGTCGGTTAGGCGGTGGTTGCGGGCATTATTCAGCGATCGTTTTACGAGCGATGTGTCCCTTGTTTTAACTATATTGCCCGCTTATGTTTAATAAAGCGTGCTGGCGCCGACCTGGCGTAGGATTTGTTTGATTTTCACTAACGGATTATGCCTTCGCTCTAACAATTGTATTGTCACGGATTTTTCACTTGAAAGCAACATTATGTTTCGTTTAAATATTTAATTAATGAAAAACTGCCTATGGTATTAAATTACCTTGTATCAGTTTGAACAAGTGTCCCAAAGTGTGCAATATTTTATATGTTGTTTAGCTCATTTAACATTTTCTTTAGAAATATCGTGAGAATATAAACATTACTTGAGCAAATTAATGTTTTTTTTTTTTCATTTATCTGTTTATTACATTAGCGTCTTTTAACAACGGTCTCTTTACATGTGTTAGTATCTGTCTTACTATCATTCTATTCACAAAATATGTATTTGAATAAATCCACTTATGTATATCTCGATTATTTTACTTATTCAATACATTACTTCTTACACATAGTTGCTTTATATTTACATTGGCAATAAGTATTGTCCCGCACGATGCGACCCAGTTGTAGTGTTTGTATAGTCGCTTCAGCCAGACACCTTTGTCTCACCCGACTGAGACTCAATGGCTAATTTAGAATTCCACTTATCTGATTCAGTTGTTCAGTCGACCTGGATATTCGGTCATATAATATGCCCGTGTCATTGGATGGAATTCCATTGTTTCTGTACCAGGCGTTATCAACAGCCGCCATATATTTGATTCTTACGATATAATGAATCAGCGGTAACCCCATTTAATGCTCTTAGCAAGCTAAGTTCTAGCTAGGCTAGCAGCTAGCTAGGGAATTCAGTGTTCTAATTAAATCATTATATAAATTGTTAGAAAACGAATTGAGAGAAGGATAGAAGAAGAAAAAAGCATGAATGGATTGTGTAAATAATTATATGACTAAGAAACGGTATGAAATAATATATTAACTTTGCCGACCGTCTAAGGAAGAGGGCTTAAATATGTTGATGTACGAACAATGGTGTACCTTGGTGAATATTTTAGAACAAATCAACTTAACTACCTAGTAATTATATCACGTTTCTTACAAAACTCTTTAAATTCCACGCGTATTAATGAAAAATGTAGCTATGAACATTTTTATCGGAGTTGTTTGATTGCACACTTATATGGTGCGACCTTGTGAGCTTTATCTGTTGACTCTCGTGACACATTCTACGTATTCGAGTGCAATAAATTGCATTCCCTAAACGTTTCGGCCTTGCCTGTGTTTGTAAACTTTGTACCGCTCTAAACAATTGACAACTAGCGATGTGACATAAATGTATCTAATTCTCTTGCGCCGAATTTAGAGGCACCGGTAGTTACGAAATCAATTAATTCTTATTCTTAAGGCAGACTTGATAGTGTTCATTTTAATTATGTTCATGATTAGAGATGAGATTTTAATCTAAAAATTTTTATCTGGTGTTCCCGATAGCTAATTTTGTCGTTAAAGTCACAAAAGCTTTTTACATACTAGCTTTCGCACGCAACTCCATCCAGGTGAAATTAAAAAAAACAACAAAAGTAAGTACCCTATGTGTTTTTCCAGACTATCCACCACATCTTTTTCAAATTTCATCAAGATCCGTTCAGTAATTTAGGCTACAAACTCTAACAAACATCCATCGAACTAAATCTTCGCATTTATAATATCAGAAAGATGTAAAAACTATGTAGTTTACACCATCTGGACTTGTTTCTTTCTAAACTCAAAAATCGTACTCCGCTTCTTCTTGTGAGTTTTACGAGCTGTTAAATTAAACTGTCAACGTTCAAGTTCAGATCTTTAAACTACAAGACCAAATTCGGTCGTATCTAACAATAATTGGTCTTTATGTGAGCGTATGATTCGTTGATACTTTATTTTGTTCTTGCTCCGATCTTAGGTAATTAACTATCACTGATTTTGTATTAACCGTTCCTAACTTTTCTCTACGGCTAAATTTTCTTGTTTCAATTCAACTTTCTCTTGTTTTTCATTCATGGTTCGTGTGTTAAGCCGCATTCTTGTTTTAACTAATCATCACATTAGCAAGCGCTGATTTAAACTTTCTATACAAATAATACAAACAACAATTACTTAACAGGTAAACGAAACATTGATCAATTAGCTCTTTCCTTTTGCTATCTTTTCCTTATCTATTATTTTCTTTCGATTATGCAAACGTTGTTAGCTAGCTAGCTAGCTACATATAGCTGTGCGAACTTAACGAATTAATTATTTCTAAATAAAGAGTCGTCCTAATGATCGCCGACCTTCGAAAGAAGATGGAACTTTAAGAAGAAGAAGAAATAAAGAGTTAAGATTTTTATACTAATTAAAAATAATAAATATAAGACCTGTTTGTTAAGATTTTATAACACGCTAGCTGTTGTTCGCGACTTCGACCGCGTGAAATAAAAAAAATGGCTTACCCTACTCAGGGATAACATACTCGTATATTTTTAATGGTGCAAGAATTTTTGAGTTATTTCAATACATACAAAAATCCAAATGTTTCCTCTTTATAATATTAGTATAGATTTAAACCTATAATAGAAGAACGATAATGGCATTAGCTAAAAGCCAGATTCGTATGAATCACGGCGCTCTAAAAAATACAAGAGTTCCCTAGCGATTGCCGATTGAGGCAACTCCTGTGACCAATGTGAGATTTAGATGTCGTAATCTCGGAGTCGGCTCATAAAATTGACATTACTATACGCTAATGTTCTACACGCATTAGTGTCACATTTAATATTACGAAATGATGTAACCGTGCATTATGGCCCAATGCATTTTTGTATTGAACTCGTATCTATTTTTTTTCTTTCATTGAAAAGCTTTTAACATCTTGATATTTTTAATACGAACAAATTACCACCGCTCGAGGCACAGAAATTATAATCCTAACGCCACAGGAATGTAAACATGACTAATAAAAGTCGTAAAAAAGTCACTTAACTAAATGAACTAGTTTTCGCGACATTCAGAATTAAGAGATGTATTTTTAGAACTTTACTAGCTGTTCCCGCGCGACTTGGAATTAAAAAAACTTTATTTTATTGTTTACATTTATTAAATTTTCAATTGCAAATGTCAAAATACTAATTACCTTATGGCAATCTTGCTTCCCTGATGTTGGCAGCAACTTATGGTCTCTTTCCCACATTAGGGTTTTTATCCAAAATATTTACCCCCTAAGTTTAATAGCGTGAAAATATATAGCCTAAAGCGTGCCATAAGTGTACGGCTTTTTATTAAAGTAAGAATTATTCAAAAACATGCTGTGATTGCTGACATCCTACGTCACGAAGTAGTGTGTGTTCCCCTTCTTTAAACGTCTTGATACAATAGGTACATCTTTATTATGTTATACTGTTTCCAGTATTCGTTATGCTGGTACTGGTATTGGTATAAATTATCAATTAGTCAGACTTATGATAGAAATATTAATCATTACTTATATACGGATGTTACGTTTGTCACACGTCTTCTCTCGATGATAAATTTGTTTTGGACTACTACAAGTTTTACTAAGTATGAATTATGTAGTAAATGTTTCGAAATACATAAGTTTATGAAAGAATGATGAAACTTGTTTTTACACATGTTTACCTATAAAGTTGCAATTAAAGCGTAAAATGTTTAAACAACTGCCTATCTTGAGCATTAATATTTTCAGATATAATGTAGAGAACTCGTGTAATGTCACTGAAGACAAAGGCTTTTTGTAAACATATTTAGTGGTTAATAAAAATATTAATAAAATTTAGTATCACATATTTTACTTTCCAAATCAAAAATAGTTCCCAGAATAAACAGCAGATATCAGATGGAATATCTGAATTGTAACATAGCTAATACTTTAACCATTACGTTTAGATAATTCCTAAGATTCGATTGAATAGACAGGGCATTTTAACTGGATTACATAGATATGGTAGAAGTATAGACACGGCACAGAGTGTTCCTGTTCGGCTCACCTACCACAGAGTAGCAATTTCTCAGACTATCCATTATAATAAAGGAATACGTGACCCTTATCTTACACCGTCTGAGCTACAGCAAATTACATAACCAATTCATTAATTTTACCGCATTCAATATAAATCCGAAGACGTACACTATTGCCTTAGATACATATTATTTATACAGTCTAACAAAATAAATTTCCAAAAAGTTTCAGACAATTGGGTAATTTTCTTGTGTTTCAAAGTAAATTAATATAATATGTTCTAAACTAACTATTAAATAGCATAAACCTCCAAGGTTCCTTTTCCATAAATCCAAGATTTCGTTAATTTAGAAAAGCAAAAACAAACACGAAAATCAAGTACAGTCTTGAAAAGAAATCTTTTATTGTACGAACATGGAATGGAATTTATACATTGTGCTATTGTAAAATACATATCCTGTTTGTTGCGATATAGATTTGTATAAGCTTATAGAAATAAAAATAATTGTAAGGCATCTTATCCTCATATATAAATACCACATGAGAAGCACAAGAACGAGGAAGGTCTGCGCTATTTCCTAATCCTACATGATTGACCGCTCGATTGCTACGTGACGTGGTCTTTGATATAAGTACGACTTGAAACGAAATTTCTGGAAGAGTTAGTAGGAATTACGTTCCATTCTAATCCTATTCGATTGTAGTGACACTTCCAGTAATTCATTCTGAAATACAAATATCTATGGTGTTAACAGATGTAATGTTGCAAACTTACGCTTGTAAATCTATGGCTCTACTTCTATCGCACAACTGATATGCGATTGTCGATTGTTTCGCAGCTAATTTTACTGTTGTAGTTGCACAACTAAAAATCGAGTAGTAAAAATTAAAGCGAGACTAAACTGTTGTGGGCTAGTTTTGTTAAAGGTGTGCGAGCACTCTTAATGTTTAATACTAGTACGTATTCATTTGTTATGAGATCAAAATTTCTTGTTACAAATGGAGATATGATATTCACATATTTTAGATCTAACCACCTATGATTGCTTTAAGTTTGGGCCTTTGCCAATGTTTTATCGTTGATCAAGAACGGTCTAGTTACGTTTTGGTCATTCGATTAAAAGATCGCATAAGGATTTTTGTGTTTATGAGTTTTTTTTTATATGTATCATCTACCTACTTTAGGTCTACATACTTTGGTATTTTAATATACTTAATTAGTTTAACAGCTGATGATTTTTTTAAAATGTTTATAAAATTTAATTAAAACATTCCGTTCATATAGCAATTAATATCAAATTCATTAAGAGAGCAGAAACGGTAAGGTTTCATTAGGCGCTGTGCTGACTCTTCAGTTGGAATCCAATTAACGTAGTCATTAACATGCCAGATAACATCAGACTCTATAAATAAACAAAAGCAATTGAACTCTTAACACAAATACTTCCCGTGCGGTGCGCTATGAATCGACATTTGTATCCAAATTGTAATCTAAAATCTAAACCGTAATATGAACAGATGGTGTTTAGATTTTGTATTATAAATTTATAATAGTAAAAATAATTACCAAGTAGATTAGACTAGTACATTAGATTAGACCTAGAAGATGATATGATCAAGAAGGGAGTGATGCCTGAGATGTCGGATGATAGACAACTGGAGGATGAAAACCGGTTGCGCCGACTCTACGCGAGAGAGATGATGATGATGATGATGATTAAGAATATGAAGATGATGAATTGTCATTTTCGCAGCTACGGATAGATATACATAGCAGTAAAGGATAATATAAATATGCATAAGAAATCCATTATTAAAAAGACAATGATAATTCCAAAACATTGTCATGTAAATCTCAGCAACACTACGAGTATAAGCACAATTACTCAGATTTAATTAGCTGTCTTCTAAATTTAAAATTGCATTAAAATTAATAAACGACATGATGTAAGATTCTGAGCTATGGATGTAGTTAATATACGAGTAATTACGAAACTATATCCGCCCACTTTTCCACGTCGAAAGCGCGACATCCGTGAAGTATCCTGACATATTAATCCGTACAATACCATCCCTGACATAATTCAACTGGAGAGCTCGTGTGAATTTGCATGACTAATCTAATATTGCGTGTTATATGAATGTGAGTTTTTCGAAAGTCGTGAGAGGCGTAGCGAATCGATTTGTCGTTTGAAAAAGTCTGTTGTAGGTGGGTGATATTTTATTTGTTTAATAAAATGTAAACTACATAAATATATTTATGTTCGATTGCGAAATGTTTTATTACACACCTTTACCTTTGTTTTGTATGTAACCTTGTATACTTTCTATGATTATACGAATTCTGAGTTTTTATTACATTTTAAGTTTTACATTTCCCGTTGCATTTAAATATTTTTTTTTACAATTTCTTTAATTAGCTACTTTTTGATCCGAAGAAATTTAGCGGAATATTCTGAATTATTTTTTTTTTTTTTTTTTTTTTTTTATATAAGATAAGGGGGCAAACGAGCGGCGAGAACACCGAGGTGGTCAACGACGCCCATGGACATCCGCAACACCAGAGGAACTACAGATGCGTTGCCGGCCTTTGAGGAAATTGTAGGCTCGCTTCTTGAAGGACCCTAAGTCGTATTGGTTTGGAAATACCGCCGAGGACAGACCGTTCCACAACGCGGCTGTGCGGGGCAGAAAGTTCCGCGAAAACCGCACGGTTGTGGAATGCCAGCCATCGACATGGTGAGGATGGTACCTGGCGGTCTGTCGTGTCGTCCGATGACGAAACTCGGCGGCAGGAATCGTTCCAAACAGCTCCTTGGAACACTCCCCGTGGTAAATACGGTAAAAAATGCAGAGGGAACTGACGTCCCTCCGCAAGGCCAGAGGATCTAGCCGATCGGTAAGAGCTCGGTCGTTGACGATTCGAGTCGCTCTCCGTTGTATGCGGTCAAATGGAAGAAGCTGGCATTGGGGTGCTCCCGCCCAGAGGTGCGAGCAGTACTCCATATGGGCCGAACTTGCGCCTTGTAAAGTTGAAGGCGGTGGCCCGGCTGGAAGTACTGCTTTGCCCTATTGAGCACACCCAGTTTTTTAGAGGCCAGCTTGGCCTTGTCTTCCAAATGACCGCGAAACTGAACGTCACTCGATATGTCAACGCCGAGAATACCGATGCTGGCTGAGGCAACCAGGAGAGTGTTCTCAAACCGGAGATTGACGACGAAGGGATCTTTTTTAGCGGTAATGGCGCATACTTGTGTCTTTTTAGGATTGAAATCGACAAGATTTTGTCGACCCCAATCCGAGACTTCACCCAAAAGGGTCTCCAGCTCAGACACAAGTTTGTTCCGGTTCTCATCGGCAGTGGCCCGAGAAACATTAGCGCGGGCCGTGTACAGTGCATCACCGGTGCTATCATCTGCATAACAATGGATGCTGCGTATTCGCAGCATGTCATTGATATGCAGAAGAAACAGGGTGGGCGACAGTACACAGCCCTGTGGGACCCCAGCATTAATTGGTTTCAGGTCAGTCATTAACTGGCTATGATGCTTTTTATAATAATGTAAAGTTAATTATCGGTTTAGGTGGTGGGCCGCGAAACTGTCCTCGCGTCGACGGCCAACCGCGAGCTGCGGTGCGGTCGGCGGCTGGTGTCTGGTCTGTTCACGCGACCGCGGCTGCCGCTGGGCTACTCGCACGTCGCCACCGTGCCGCGCGGAGCCTGTCGCCTCAACGTCTCCGAGATACTGCCCAGTGACAATTATATTGGTACATATATCACACACTTTACTATATTCTGCACGACTACTCGAAAGTTTTTCTTATTTCACAAGATTTTCCCTCACACTGTTTTGTGTTTTGATTTCTTAGAAGCAAATAAATGTACTAGACTATTATTTTAATATTAAAGTGATTTAGTCGATACATAGTAGGTCACGGGAGATCTTAATAGAGAGATGAAGTGCCCGCCAGAGCAAAGATCGATGTCGAATCGATTAATCGGAATTGCAGGCTCGCACCGGCCGAGCGCGCATCTCCTCAATAGAGGCGCCTACGCCGCAAATTGTGAGATAAATGGAGATAGCCGCTTTTGCAATTGGTGTTTAATTATTTGCATGACGCAGATCGTAACAGCTTCGTTCGAGACGTCAATTTACTGTACGCTAGATTGTACAATGCAATATTATGTTGTTTAATTGTTTTAGCGTTAAGGGTGACGAATGGGTCATACATTGTGAATGGCGACTTCGCGGTGAGCGCGCCGGGGACATACGAGGCGGCTGGCGCGAGGTTTCTCTACTCACGTAACGCTGGTCTCGACAACGTCTTTGCTATGGGACCTGTACACCAATCAATCGATATAATGGTAAATCCCTTTTATAGTTCTATACTTCATAAATCATGTGACGAACAAATCTCCAAATAGTAATTTTATTCCTTTTAAAAATATCACTAACAATATTCGTAAAAGTTTAGCACTAATGTCCTTTTTTCCTATAGGTGTTATATACGCAACCGAATCCAAATATAAAGTACGAATACCTCACTGATTCACCACCGGACGACACCTCGAACGACATCCCGACTACGAGCGTGCACCATCAGACGGCGCGGCATCATCGCCACCACGCCGAATCACATACCAGAGCTCTGGATAAATCTGAACCGTCCTTAGCGAAGCAACCAGAGTTCTCCTCGGCTGAAAGCCAGTACCAAATAGACAGCAACGTGATAGGAGACAGAAAGTTTATCTGGAAAGTGGTATCGTTTACACAATGTACGCGAACTTGCGGCGGAGGTTTACAGATCGGTAAATACAAGTGTGTGGAAGTAGGTGATAAAGACAGGGAAGTATCTCCTGCACATTGTTCAGGCAGCTCGCCGCCCGCCCGTCGCAGACGCTGCGGCACCGCACCCTGCCCGCCAAGATGGAGGGCTGCCGCCTGGGGGCCTTGCCCCGTCTGCGGGCCAGCTCATCGCACTAGAATTGTTGGCTGTGTACAAGATCATGCTAGAGGAATTACTAAGGTAAACGCGTTTACTTTTTACATGGTATTGTTGTAAAATAACTATAATTTTTGTAGCAACTGCAAAATAAAATATTGTTAATGCAATTTCTGTAATATCTTGATTTTACAGATAAGCGATCAAAAATGTCCCCTACCGATGCCACCGAGCACTGAGTCGTGTGATATTCCGAACTGTGATGGCACGGCTGTCACTACGAATGCGGAGGCGCGTCTCGATTCGAGGCGTCAAGTGCGTCCCAAGGACCGCACGGATACCTTCCGAGAGGGACCGGTCGTATCCCTCGCAGCGAACGCGACGGAGAACGAAGTCACACCCACCATGGAGTCCTCGTCATTTAGTTACAGCGCCCCTGGAGGATGGCTTTACACTGAATGGTCTGAGGTACACACAAGCTTAAATAAAGTTTTCTAAATATATCCCTGAGAACTTTAGTTTCGTAATCAAACGATAGTATGATTGTAATCTTTGAAGGTTCTCGATTTTCATTTGATGCGCCACTCAAGTTAGTTAGAAGGTCCTTTTATCCCATTTCTATTAGCCCATCACTCTGGGCCTGACATTATTTATCTTTTTAGTGCGTGGGGTGGTGCGTGGGCGGCGGTGTGCAGTCCCGTGGTGTGCGCTGCGCGGACCCCTCCGGCTGCTCCTCGCACAGAGCGCCGCACGCCTCGCAAGCCTGCACTCCAAGGAAGCAGTGCGACGCACAGTGGTTCACTGGTAATATATTTTGGTTTAGATAACGTTTATAACTTTAACTTTATATATCTAGGAGGCATTGTTAGATACGATGTGTTAATTTCCAAAGACAAATATTCAGATTATTGCTAAAGACAACAAAGCGATTTACTTATTACGAACTATGTTTCCTGAGTATCTGTTGCAATAGGTTTCTTTTTCCTTATAATGTATCTAATTCTACTATAAAATGATCCAGGCGACTGGTCACCATGCTCCGCGGCTTGCGGCGGCCGGCAGGTTCGCGGCGTGATCTGCGTGGGCGGCAATGGCAGGAGACTGCGCGACGGCTCCTGCCGCACACCGCGCCCTGAAGTCGAGCGTGCCTGCGGAGGGACTTGCGCGCCCTCTTGGTACCTCAGTGATTGGGGAGAGGTGAGCAATATTGTAACGATAACCAATATTACTCACATATCTCGAGTATAAATTACGTTCACTGCTAAACAGAAAGTCTTATAGAACGCCGTAAACTTTTTTTGTTACGCTTTAAATTCTCCTCCCACCTTCTCCTTGTTTAAATTACTTGTTCTTTCTAGTACCTAATTATCTATTTTGAATGCATTGCAAATATCTTGATCTTTTCACAATTACTTGGAAATAACAGCGTTTTAAACATAAAAATGAATTATTAAAATGAACAATTAGTTTTAGTGATGGTTTGTTTGAACAAGTTTTCCAAGTGTCAATAACAAAGTTCACTAGGCTGACTATATTTAGTCGTATCTAATAAAATAGGCAGCAAATTAGGACTTTTCCTTGACCCAGTTTAATACGCATCGATATAAATTGTCCAATACACGAGGGCGACGAAACCAGGCCCATTAGAACGTTTGTTATACGTCACCGCACTGCACTTAACAATACTTACGAACGAGGCAACGCACCTGTTACCTATTACATTATTTATTTAAATTTACATTACAATAGTTTGTTACGTTCACATTCATATTATATATTGTTTGGTATTAAACCATACCATTACAAAATTACAATAAATCTTATGAACCAGTACTTCTGTATTTATTTCGGGTGGATATTAATTTAGCTTTATTACTAAGTTTAGCTTTTACTACAAAAATATACTTGTCTATTGTTTTAAGTGGTTGAAAAGAGACTTTAAAAACCGTAATGTATGTAGGCATTGTCGTGGGCATCTCCTGCACTTCGACATTCTGTTTTACGAGCTTACAGCGGTACACATCCATCAATCTTCTTCAACATCGTCGTGTTCTATCGACATTTATAGGATTTCGATCGAGACCAGAATTATACATTGGTTAAGTTTTAACTTTCTCCGTCAATATTTTATAATATGACGTGAAACATATGTTTGTATATTAATGTAGTTGATTTGTAGGAATCGTTTTACTTCAAGTTATATTCAGAATCTGCCTATTCGTAACTTATCTTTAACTTGTTAATGCACATTTTAATTTAACTTTGTTAGAAGTGCCTGTTCCACCCTTTGACTATATCGCATCGAAATAGGTAATTTGCTTGCGAATTGAAAAGTCTTTTTAAAATAATAGTCGTTGCTTGATTTATTTAGCTGACCGTATGTAGTGTAGACATTGTTTACCTACTCCTGAACAGATAAAAGGATAGAGTTAACAGAACTTAATTTGTTTTCATTAATAACCTCTTTGTGGCCAGTGCTCTAGTCCTTGTGAGGCGGACATCTAGAACCTAAAGAGGTATAATCAGCAGAGTTTACTCTTATAATTTTTTAATTCATCGTACTTTATGTTCAGTGCTCTGGTCCGTGCGAAGCGGGCATTCAGAGCCGCACAGTGTGGTGTCTACGCGGCGGCGAGGCTGGTGCAGGAGGGGCCGCGCGGGACGCCGCGTGCGCCGGGCTGCGGCCGCCTGCGAGACGCTCTTGCGTACCTGCACGCTGTACGACCACGCCTGAAGTCAAGCCTGCGGTCATCGCGCCTGTGTCGGGTAACATACAATCTTTTACACTTCCTACTTAGAGCATGTGCACACCTTTGACTAAACTATCGCACAATTGTTTAGTCGCTCTTTGATGCCTATGCGCTTATATGGAGGTGCGTACACTCCTTGATTGTTAGTTGTGCAACTCAACAGTTGAATTGGCTGCGAAACAAACGACAATCGCACAATAGTTGTGCCATAGTTAATTCAAAAGTGTGTCAACTAAGTTGTAGTAATTCCTTGCCGCTGCCGTTCTTAAATTAATGTATATTATGTAGAACGTTATACGTAAGACTTCAATGGTTTATTCTGCTAGTTACAGATCCTCAGAGAGTGACGAGACACCAAAGTCATAACACACAAAACTTCAAGGAACGATCGCCGGCGCAAGGTTAGTCCCTCACCTAATCGAAAGTAGAATGGAATAGAATCCATATCATTATAATCTTACTTCTTACTAATATTATAAATGCGAATGTTTAGATGGATGTTTGTTAAAGCTTGTAGCCTAAACGGCTGAACGGATCTCGATGAAATTTGGTATAGATGTAGAGGATGGTCTGGAAGAACACATATTCACTTTTGTTTTTATGAATACCACACGATCACAGTCACAGGAGAAAGATGGTAATAAATACTTTTTAATTTAATTTTGTTTATTCATTCTGTTATGCAGGTGCATGTGCAGATAAGCTAAGCAACTGCATGTTAGCGGTGCAGGCGAGGCTTTGCCACTACCCGTACTATGCTGACTACTGCTGCCGCTCCTGTCATGGACGATAAACATTTACACTATTATGGTATTTAATATCAAAATCACTTAAAGTGGCGATGTATAAAATAAAAAAAATCGAAACTCTACTTTGTAAATAAGATACGACTTTGTCCACGTGAAATTAAATAATATAGACTATGTTACTCAGTGATAACGTAGCTTTTTAATTGTAAAAGATTTTTTTATAATCGGACCGATAGTTTTTGAGTTATTTAAATATAAATAAAAAGTAAAAAAAAGCTTTATTATATTAAAAATAATGTACAGCTATTTTTATTGTCATAGTTATTCAGTATTACGTATAGCATTTATCTATCTTTAATACTTACGCTGGTTTGTTTTGTGAATAGTTGTACATTTTTTTATTCTTATGAAACAATAAAATTATAATGATATAATAACACTTTTCTGTTATCAGGTAACGCGTGCGAGTGGAAAGCAAGTAAGGGAGCGGTTACACGGGGTTTAGACCTATGACTCATAGTATTGTGATATGAAATGGACGCATAGTGAGTTGGATCAGTGGAATACCAGACTTAGACGTGAACGCACGAGAAGCCACCTATAATTTGGCTCTTTATTAGCTCTATGTGTAAAGTTTTATACAATAGATGCCAATCTGAACAGCCATACATAATTACAACTTTAACACAACTGTGTAGGGTTCAAAATAGCTTATGCATGTTTTGGGAAGAAATTACATTCAGTTTTTATAAGTATTAGTAATAGTGTCGTGATCTCCAGACTATACATAAATGAGTAATAATGTAGATCTGTCAAAGTAAACTCTTCGAATCAATTCTGATAGTAAAATAAGTTTAAAAATGGATTTATTTTATTAATTAGTATACATTTTATTAATTAATTTCAACCAGCATGATTGGTTAAGCCACTTTTTATTTGTATTTAATTTATAAAAAAATCTCGGCGTATTTTATTTACAATTTGCAAGGAAAATATTACAATGTAATTATTTTTTTTGTGGCAATTAAAAATAAACGCAATAAGATCCATAGTTATTGTGCGCGGCATATTTAATCTGTAATTAATTAATTCATATAAGAAAGCTCATTTTGCCACAAATAGCTGAAAATTTTTCGAATAAACTTGTATTCTAAGAGATTAAAATGTATTATAATTTTATTAGGTTTTATAAATATTTCTTTGTGTCTGAAGTTGGCCACCAAATTTCTCCACGGAGTGAGCAAGACGCATACACGTGAGTGAAGTGCGATAGAGAAGGACGATTTTGTTGCTAACTTCAGATTATAATGAACGTAACGCATACTATAATCTGCATGAATATTGTAATTCATAGAATTTTAGGTTATGCGATAGAATAGAAAATAATAGTATTCCTTATTAATGTAAAATTAATAGTTTTATTATGGTGTGTATTTCTTAGAAACTATTATATGTGTTCATTACTATTTATTTACGCTGTTTTCTACACTTATACTATTATTTTAGAATTTTGTAAATATTTTCATGTATAGTGCATTTATTTACCGAATATTCATAGCGTTTAGTCAACAATAGTCAGTTTTATATCACAATTAGAGTGTGCGTACACCTTTGACTAAACTATCGCACAACTGTTTAGTCGCTTTGATTCCTATAAGCTTACACACACACTACTCGATTTTTAGTTGTGCAACAAAACAGTTGAATGGTCTGCGAAACAATCGACAATCTCACAACAGTTTGCGATAGTTTAGTCAAAAGCATGCGCCGTCTTAAATAAATCAATTTGTAATAGGATATGAATTTATTTACGGTTTTTTCATGAAATATATCTGTACTAATGCATATAACAACGTACAAAAATAAAAAAGCTTTAAACACTGCCTGTTGTTTTATTTCAAGTATAACAGAAACAAAGAAGTTGGAAGACCTTAGAAAATCCTCATTTTTCCACCATATTTTATGACAATAATTTACTCAGTCTTGATGTTAACGAAATCCAGAAATCTAAAGAAACTGCTAATGTGAACAGCCATGTTAAAGTTATGAGAGTTTTAACCGCGTTTTCATTTCCAATCCAGTTCTTGAAGGAATGTGTATTAAAACCGAAGCACAAGGCTGCTGTCGCACAGAACAATGTACCAATACTTGTGGTGTAGTGCGTATATCTGATTGCAGTCACCTTCCCTGATGATTTTAATGAATGCGCGTTATGTAAGAGTGCTCCATTCAAAAGACATAGTACGCAAAGTAAGAGTGCGCATAAAGCTGAAAAGGAATTATAAAATTAGTTTTAATATGCCACGATGGACGTTAGTAATGAATGTGGACGTACACCGGTAGAGGTAGACCTAGAAAGAGATGGATGGATTGCGTGAAAGGTGACATGATCAAGAAGGGAGTGATGACTGAGATGATGGATGATAGAGTTATTTGGAGGACGAAAACCCGGTGCGCCGACCCTACGGGAGTAGGATAAGGTAGGGGAGATGATGATTTTGCTACCTCTTTTTATAGTAAACGGGGGGGAATCTTATTTGTATGTACGCTGCACTTGAAGCCCACTATGCCGTAAAGACTAAGGACCAGGTTAAGGTAAAGGTAAGGACCAGACTAAGGGCTGTTTTGTATAAAGTCGTCCATTACAGAGTATTGAATTTTAAATTAATTAATAAAAATCTTACCTAGTATACCATGTGCGGTGTTAAAATTTGTATGCTTCTCTTTGATCATTATAACGCTACCAGTAATGACCAATATAAGGGCCAACATTTGTAATATCCAATGCAAATGTTTGCGATGCCTTCTTTTAAGAAACATAGACCAACTGTTATATTTAGAAAGTAGTAAAATTCCTTGGCACATGAAGAATTGGTACTGAAAGTAACAGCAAGTAGGAATTACTCTAGACAATTACGTTGTTATTTTAAGTTTTAACAAAGTAAGTAATTTATTTGTTCTTCCAGATTATGATTTACATCAAAGATAAATTTCATTGAAATCCGATCAGCCATTTTGGCGGCAACCTCACCATCCATCAATCTAAGCTTTCGCATTTATCATATTAGAGAGTTGTACCAACCATCAAAATGCTTCAAAAAAGCGTTTGATTATATCTAGATTTATACTAAAAAACGCTGTTTCTCTAAATGTTTGTTTTACCAATTTTATTATAAGAAACACACTCACCCCCAAAACACACAAAATTATATGTAGATCAAAAACGGTTAATTTTGTCGATCTACATGAAAATAGGAGACTCACAAAAACAGTCAAGAAAATTAAAATATTTGTAACAAGATTGATTATTAATCTGGTGGTTTTCAAGAAAACACTTTCTGTTATCACTGTTTTCAAATGTATAGAATCAGTCGTCCCTTCCATTGTATTGAAATGTCTTTAGTAACGAAATATTGAGTAATAATAGATTTACTTGGCTTGTGTTCTATTTATAAAATATTTTGGAGAGCTACTTAACTAAAGTACATTCTGTTAGGATAACACTCTAACTGAAATCTTTAGATATGTGATAGCTCTTTTTAAAAACTGACTCAATCGTTGTTGCTTTTTCCTTCCAACGTAGTAGGTTTCCATGGTCGTAATAGTAGGATGTCATTAATTCCAAATTTTTTTATCATCATCATCATCACCAACTCACTATAACGTCCCATTGACGGGCTGGGAGCCTAATCTAAATTAGGGTGACTAGGTCTAAGTCAACGCTGGCCCATTGCGGGTTTTTTACCAGAGTTAGTTTTATTTGTTCCGTAACAGAATGACAGAGTAATTGATACTATCTAACTTCGGTTCAAACGATAACAGAGAACTGTATTGATAACACGAGATATAACCAATAGAAATTTTATCTTGTGTCCGATAAAACGTTGAATAGTACAGATTGATTCTTCAGAGGTTTAATTTTTTTTTTAAATTAACCATGGCTGTACAAAATGTCTCCAGGCAGAATTTAAATGTAGCTGAGATTAACGTCGATGAGAAGTCTGCGTTTGTTGTGTTTATGAATGTTGTAATTACGTTGACTCATATTTTAGTCGGTGCGATTGCGTTTAATGCAATATTTTTCGCTAATATCTTTGATTTCGGAAATTCGTTTGAGCAACATATATATTTGTGTGTTATTGGGGTAAGTAATTTTTATATTTACTTCAATGTGTCATTTTTGTATGTGTTTTTATTGAAAATTCTAAATATATGTGGATAGATTTAAAATTAATTCTGTTGTTTAAACATTTTATTGTCAAAAACATAGCCAACAATTTGACAACTATTAATTGTTCCAGTACATCCTCTTGATGAGCCAAGCTGTCCTTTCTATCAATCCATACGCGAGTTGGGCGAAGGTCCTGAGCTACGAGAACAAGAAGATGATCCACTGGTTGATGCAGATTTTAGGCTCAATTCTAGCAATAGCCGGCAGTATTGTTAAACTGGCCGATGTGGATACCAACTTCAGATCAGCTCATGGCATTATTGGTTAGTTTTTTCGATGTTATAATATTATATTTTTTTATTTAAAAAATTGATAGCTTTTTTTTGTGTGTATTTAATTGTATGACTTTCCCGTCAAGCATTAGTCTGGATAACATATTGGGTATGGACATTTTTCTTGAAAGGAACCATCCTCTATGTTTAATAAGGTTCTTCACATACATTTCTAAATGAAAATAAAATTATGTATCTAAGAGAACAAAAGCCACATGGTTTTAAATACATAGTTAGAATCTAAAAATCATATACTATTTTTAGTGGAAAATTAATCTATCTTTTTGTTTACTTTCAGGTCTCGTGGCGATGCTTTTCACCATAACAAGTCTAATCAGTGGTGTAATCAACTTATTTTCTATGAACTTTAGTAATAACATTAATATGATTAAAATAGGACACTCTGTTTTAGGTGCGTTGGCACTTTGCACTGCTTATTTAAGTCTCTGTTTTGCATACCATGATGTATATAGAATAGTTTACGGAAATAGCAACGCTAATCTTTCTATTATCCTTACGGTGGTCACTTTAATAGGGGTTTTGGCATCGACTTGCATAAATACGGTTAGGAGAATTCTTCCTTAATTTATAAGTTAATTATAAAGTGTGATCACACCCTTAGATGTCTAATGGCTTATACGTATATTAAATAGTTTGCTTAATATTCTCCGCTTCATCCTTTCGGACGTTATCATTTTAGTATTCGTTTAAACGTAACCTTATTATTGAAGGAATTACATATTTAAATGCCGTTATACTTTATGATGATTTATAAGATGAAAGAGCGGGAAATTCAACTTAAATGAACCATTGTTATCTCTTAGAATTGTATAATAGCCCTCTTTTGAATGTTTAGTGTGATTTTAGTATTTAGTTATTATATTTTATTTATGTATTATTTGACTTTGCAAACTTTTCTACATTACAAAGTATGATTGTTTTGCAAACAATATTTATATAAGCTTTGTACCAACTTGTTACATTACAAGTTTATTTAAGCGTTTATTTGTGTAACAATATTAAAAACAATTGGTAAAAATTATAATCATTTTATTTAGTTTATGGCCGCCTATATACATAAGTTAATCAGTACAATGAAACGTTACAATCTTAATATACTAAAGGATTTTAATCTCTTAAATTATACATTTTATAAAAATACTATATTTCTCAAATATTAAAATTCTGAGAAATAATTGAATATCACACCAATTTAATAATACAAGTTATAAAAGATACTAAAACATGTCAGTAATGTTAAGTTATAAATAGTTTAACTAAAATTGGTTCATGTTACCTTCAAGACGATAAGATGTTAACCCGCTTTTGCACTAAACGGATAAGTTCCATGAGCTAAATCATTCAGTGAAACGGTATTAATAAAAGATCCACGCGCCAATTTGAGTTAATCTAACTACATCAGTTCCAAGTGTGATAACTTCAGTGTATATCAATAATATTTATACAGGAGTTGCAACAATTCCTGATGTAGTACATATAGTGACAGAGGCGGGCCTGCACGGCCAGCGCGCAGTTACTCAACCTGTCTATGCAATCTGTAAAAAACAATACTTCGATATGATTTTATAGCTTCGTATTGCAAACATAAAGTCCGTTACAAGCTCGGTGTTATCTGAGAGTTTTATCTGATCAATCCGATCGTTCAGATAAATCGGATGTGTGTAAAAACTGACAATTATCAGACCTTAGTTTGGACTGTTCAGATAAAACTGAACATGTGTACCGAGCTTTAATATTTGTTCCGATATTTTAACATTGATTAAATTAGTGTTTTAATAACAATTATCACAGTTACCTTTGTCATCGTTCCCATCTATAGCGCTTGTTTGAGTTGTGGAGGAAGTCGTAGTTGTAGTATGTTTATTTGTTTTGTGAAATGCTGCAAAAAAAATAATTTATTATATACCTAATTATTCATCAAGGTTGGAAACGTCTGCAAGAGTCTACAACGGCAATTGTAGATTAATCTTTGGTGTGATTGATTACTCATACTATAAATGATTTTTTTTATGGATGGATATATTTTAAAGTTTGTAGCCTACACGGCTGGACGGATCACGATGAAATTTGGCATAGATGTAGAGCATATTCTGGAAGAACACAAAGGCTACTCCCTAAGTTTTTTTTATTCCGCGAGGACGGAGTCCCTGACGAAAGCTAGTTAATATATAACTAAGTGTCACTTTAGTTTGAGAACATATAGAGATAACTGAAGTATACATACGGCTAGTGAGCACAGCCGGCTCCGTGTCGTCAGTGGAGCATGGCGGGAGGCAGGGGCGGTGAGCGGGGGGGCGCGGCGCCGCGCACTCGCCCTCGTTGGCGCCGTTCCTACCGCGCGCACACACCACAGACCGATGCTGGACTCCCGTCTTCAATGAACAGTTTCCTACGCACTGAGATAAATATTTGTTTATCATATCAGTAACAAGGAAGAATCGCGAATTGTTGCAAGAAAATTCGAGGTATTATAGGATTCACACTTTATGGCGGCTTGGTGTTAGCTTCGAGTTGGTGTAGTATAATAAAAGTAGGTAATATTAATAGCCTCCAGGTGTGTTTACTGTAGGTAAAAGAACGCAAGCAGAAGAAAACCCTGCCCAAACATGTATTTCTATTTCGTCCTGATGATATCTAAAGTTGTGTTTAAGACAGACCCCCATGCGATATTATGAACCGTTATACGGTTTGGATAGCACTATACCAGTTGAAGCTACGTAACTTTTGATACGCATAAACTTGTTAGAAATTTATACTTAAATTAATCGTAAACTTAGTCCTACAATGTATGGCCTTGACTATTATTTATATAAACAGGGTTTATAACTAGCTATTAAATATTAATGAGCTTGTTGGATCATTACATGTTCAATTCATCTTAGGCACAAATAACATAGTTGTGATACTCATTTTTTATGAGTTTTAATTTAAAAAATAAGACTAATTAAATAAACGCTTATGCTTATGTGCGTCTCCTCCTCCGTGGATTAAGGGTAGGCAACGCATTCGCTATTGCGAATGTCTATGGGCAGAGGTCGCTTCGCCAGTTTGGTGGATTCAGGTGGCCGTTTGCTCGTTTGCCACTTTATGAAAAAAAAACGCTTGTCCCTACTCGTCATACTTTGGTGTTTTAGGCAACCTATTGCATAAAAATAAAGGAGAGAATGATATTCAAATATAGTGAAATTAACCATTAAAATTACATAGTAAGTAGACAATCTCATCTTTTGTGCCTAACAAGATTGTGAAACAAGCGTAGTATTAAAATGCAAAAACAATAATTTTCAAGAATTACAAATTCAAATAATATTTGCATATTTAAAGGAAACATTAAATAATAGTATATAATGATACATGATGAGGATAAACAGCATAATGGTTAGTGACCAGTTTAGAGATCTTGCACCTCCCGTTACCTTATCTACTAATGGAGGCTGCATAATGTATCTATTACTTAGTAGACACAAACTTGTTGCCGGCGCTCGCGAGTTCATTGTCTCGTACAAGGTTTCATTATCCGATATAATAAATTCATTGAAACGTTACAATCAATTAAGCATATAAAATTAATATCAGAAATATTAGATATTTAACCTTTCCACAACACAAATTGCAAACCAAGCATCATTACCAGGTCACTATATGTTCCCACTGAGGGGCTCGGAGCCTACAGTAAAGTAAGGGGTGACTAGGCCATAGTCAACCACGCTTATCAAGTGCGGTTTGATTGACGTCACTTATATCTTAGAATGTTTTCGTCGATATGTGCAGGGCATCACGATATTTTTCTTCAACGTAAGAACGTCGGATAAATTATGTCCATATGAAATTTGAAAAACGAAAATCACATTGTACATATTGGGATTCGAACCTTAAACCTGTGGATTACGCGTCAATAGCTTAAAACCTTGAGTCTCCAATGCTGCTAACAAGCATCGATATCACAAAAAAAGAATTAGAAACTAACTAAATATACATTACTGAATTTAGACTACTACGAGTACATGCATACAAATGATATAATACAATGCAGTAAGAACGTACCTTACTCCACTCGCTGTAGTACCAGATGGGCGCGCAGTCGCCGCAGTCGCGCTCACTCGCCGGTTTCGGGTCCTTGCAAGCTGAGTCTCTCAGGTGACGGCCAGTTTCACCGATACAGAGAACGCCGCGGATCTGTTTTCCTCCACACGGAGCTGAGCATGATGACCATTCACCTAAAAAGAAAAATTACGCTATCAAAAAGTGTTTGATGATCAAGATTAATACAAAAAGATGCATAGGTGATTGTTACAAGCATAGAACGCGTTAGCATCACTTAAACACTGAATAATAATATTAATTTGTGTACCTGTAAACCAATGTCCTTCATGAGGTACACATGTGACTTTCGCAGTACAATTTCTTCTTACATCTGGTGATATTTGCGGTGAACACCCAGACGGGTCACTGCACCGCACGCTGCGGGTTTGTAACCCTCCACCAACGCACCATCCAATACACTAAAACATTTTTGAATTCACAGGAGGTCTAACTTTAGTCCTTTTTCCTTTCCTTTTTCTTATGAGGAAAGTATGGGAAGTAAAAGTGGATTTGACGGCGGAGGGGACATATGGGAAATAGAAATATCCTCTTTCCGTGGGTCTCCTTCTCTGTCGATTAAGGGTAGATGCTTATGCAATTGCAGATGTCTATGTCTAGTGGTCGCATCTATTTTGGCGAATTCAGGTGGACAGGCAGGCAGGTCTGTCACTGATGTCAAAGTATTATACAAGTGAATAAAACAAAATAAAGTACCTGGGACCAATCAGATGAAAGCCAGCCAGCAGAAGCACTTAAGCTATACTCGGGTCCAAGATCGGTTTCGGAATTGTTCACTGAAATCGTATATACAGGACCTTCTCGAAACGTGTCCGTATCCTCGTTCAGCCTTATGACATGTTTCGATTCAAGAGTACTATATTTTGGACAATCTGGTACGTTGCATTTTTCACTCGTAATCGGCTTTTCGGGAGAACATTTATCATCGTTAACCTAAAAAGAAATAGAAGTGAGAATATGATACTTGAGTAATATCTCATCTGCAGAAATATGATTTTATCATAGAAATAAAAACCTTTGTAATTCCTCTCGAATGATCTTGCACGCATCCAACTATTCTGGTCCTATTCGCAGGACCACACGTTGGACACGGAGACCAGGCGGCGGCTCTCCATCTCGGCGGGCAAGCGATCATACCACAACGACGTCTCTTTCCCGACGGGGCAGATCCTGAGCAATGGACCGGTGATATCTCTCTATCCACTCCTTCTGTCGTTTCTTCTACACACCGATATTTGCCGATCTACCAAAAAACTGTTTAGTTGCACAACTAAAATCGAGTAGTGTCCGCACCGCTACATAAGCTCATAGGACCAAAGCGCGACCAAACAGTTGTGCGATAGTTTAGTCAAAGGTGTGCCCGCGCTCTTAGCCTTCAAGAGGATAAGGTTTAAGTTTAATCACATACTTATAGTCTAAGTCTCACCTGAATTCCGCCACCACAAGATCTAGTACAATGTGTATACGATAGAATCTTCCAGACAAATCTCCTTGTTCCAACTACATTTTCATCTACGCCTTTTTTCGCGATAGTATTTTCTTTCGATAAGCCAATAACATCAGGATGCATATTATCGACAATAAATTTCGGATAATTATCGTAACCGTGATGTCTTCTTGTATGTTTTGGTGTTACTGTCCCTTGTGTATCGATAGAGCTCAGTTTAGTTGTTGGTTCTTCTGTCTTTATATCTCCTGGTAGAGAATCCGTTAGATATTCGTACTTGATATTAGGATTTGGGACTGTATATAAAACCTGAAAATGTTTAATCTAAATAAAACAATATACAGGAAGTCGATAATTTAAATAGACATAATTGTAATAAGGTAAAGGTAATTAAAGGATTTAGGGCCTGTCCCACCACTGGCTGATAGGCTCATAGGCTCAGATAGCTTAAAAATGACGTCACTGTCATATAAGGGAACAAAATCCGATATTTCCATCACATATTTTACACGTTCGATTGTTATCAGACAATTTACAATTTGGTGGGACAGGCCCAAAATGTTGTAATTTCAATTGCAATGCAATTATTAGTATTATTTTTTTAAAGATTCAGTAATTGTCATGTAATTATTTCAACCAATTGATTACCTTTAGGTATATAGCTAAAGTAATCTTACCATCTTACTAATATTATAAATGCGAAAGTTTAGATATATGGATCGATGTTAAAGTTTGTAGCGTAAACTACTGAACGGATGTCATTGAAATTTGCGATAGATGTTGAAGAATTCTGGAAGGCTACTTGCCTTTGTTTTTTTGACTCCACGTAGACGGAGTCGCGGGTGAAAGGTATGTAATATGTACCCAATGTTCAATTTTAGGCATGTTATTAGTTTTCGTTTTCATAAATTCATTATTGATCGAAATGGTCAATATATACTAAGAAAAGGTAGAGATAGTTAGAATAAAAATTAAAAATATAGCAATTAACTTCAGTTTATCTTATAAATGTGTAAGAAATTATTATGACCTACCATAATATCTATAGGATGGTGGATAGGTCCAAGCGTGAAGATGGAGTCGAGACCCCGCACTCTCGAGTATATGAATCTAGCACCGACGGCGTCGTATGTACCCGGCGTGCTAATGGCGAACTCTCCATTTATTACATACGATCCATTTGTCATTTTCAAAGCTGAAACAACATTATACAAATACAAATAGCTCATACTCATTTAAGTTACACCTTGATATTATTTTTAAACTTCCATACCAATTGTTTGCCTATTCAGAAAGACTAGCCCAGTGTTTCTCAAAGTGGGCGATAACGCCCCCTTGGGGGCATTAGAAAACGAGAGGGGAACGTTTTAGGGCCCCAGAAAAAATGGAGGGAGTTGATGTGGGTTAGGAGGCGATGTATAATTTGTAATTTCATCTATTTTATATAGTATTTTAAATTTCACTAAAGTTGCATAAAAATGGGGGGCGCTGAATAATCATTGATTTTGAAAGGGGGCGGTAAAAGAAATAAGTTTGATATACTCTGGACTAGACGATGAAAGATTAAAGATATTCTTCAGGGACTTGCAGTTAACATGAAAACTAATTCACCACAATTGTATAGAATGTATACCATTGACTGGCAATAGAACAACGTAGGCGCTGCCATTGTACGTCGCGAGATGATTTACGATGTCATTCTATCTACGACTGATTGATAAGTACAACTAGCCTCATGTTTGCGGACCATTTGCCTTCATCAAAGGATCATTCAATATCGTGAATTAATGAATGAGCGCTGAGTAAAATGGCTAGCTTATGTCAGCAAGGATTCATCGATCCACTTGCAGAGATAATCTTTTGAAACCGGTTCACTACTCTATGAATAGCAGCGATAGTCCAGTTTGCTGCGTTTAACTTACATCCGTGCAGATGTTATTAAGCTAACATACAAATCATACATATACATACATACATATCACACATATAAAACTTACATACCTACTAACGTCTATCATAAATCATAGCTATTAAAAATTACATATCCATTACTTCTTTTGAAAGAATTAACAGGAAAGTGTTTTAGAGAATAGAAATCTACTAGTAGTTTTGCTGAACATAGTAAACTGTGTGATGTATGTACCAATATAATTGTCACTGGGCAGTATCTCGGAGACGTTGAGGCGACAGGCTCCGCGCGGCACGGTGGCGACGTGCGAGTAGCCCAGCGGCAGCCGCGGTCGCGTGAACAGACCAGACACCAGCCGCCGACCGCACCGCAGCTCGCGGTTGGCCGCTAACGCCATCACTGACTCCCGACCCACCGCCTGTACAAAATACACTTTGATGTAACATATTTTATAGAGCGAACAGATCCTGGCACAGTGGAAATGTACGAACAGTAAAAAAGTGTGACTTCTCAGAAAAAGGACTGGAAGTCTAATCAAAGACGATACTCCATTTAATAAAACAGAAAGTCTCTTCGTTACAGTCACTTATTTTGCGCTTTCTACCGCATACTTTTTATTACATTAAGATAGTAATGCAACATAAGATATTCAAGTAATGTAGATCTATTGAATCTATCTTATTACAATGGGAACAATACAATATATATAAATACGCATGTAACTGAAATTCCAAGTGAATAGCTTAACTAAAACCTCATCTAATTTTCTATTTCACTTACAAGTAAATCATAAATATAGCTTAAAGAGTCAAACATATTTGAAAATATGTGTGCCGCTTTCGAAACAGGCTTGACCGAAGTCAAATGGGGACATTTATCAAACGGCAACATAAATAAGATACATAGAAGCGAAGTCACAGCACCAATTAGATAGGAGAGACGTCTTTATGGTGCGGCCGGCGACGCTATTGATGCCAACCGTCGACAACAAAACACAATGCTTCGTATTAATGCCTACATACATTGTGTGGACGCTTCTCAAAACTTAGAACTATTTTCATTTGTAATACTAGAATTGTTATTTCATTGATTAAAATCAAAGTTGTGAAGTTTATACGCTGCCATCTGTTTTATATAGCAATGCGGCAAAAAACTCAAGACATTGTTTAAAGAAATTGAAGAGTTACACTAGAGATTATTAATAATTTTGCTTATTCATGCAGGGATTACGCTGTGGCGCCATAGCAATTATCTCAATGTGCAATTTATACAGAATCGTGCAGTTGTCAAATTTAATTGAACATTTTTTATCTTCTTCGAATTTCCAATTAAAATTGAAACATAAGTAACTAAATATTGTTTCTTTCATATCTGCAAATCCTCTTATTTACATTTTATGATGTTAAAAGTTAAAAGCATCGTTTACATACGTTCCTCTTACTACTCCCCCGCATTTTTATTGTATCAATAACCATTCCGATATCTCTTAACATGTATTTAGTCGCCGCAGCTTACTGTCGCACACATTTGCTGCTAATAAAATTTACGATTTTATTGAACACCTATTGACAGAAAATTCTCTTCAACTACGAAAGTATTTTTGAGTCACTTCGTTTCCAATTCAGGTATTGCTTATTGGATATTTTCGGAGTGATGCATAAAATTAAAAAAAGGATTCATTTTGTGCCATTTTGTAAACATCATATGCAAAGTCCAATCGGTTCGCTTCGTACAAATTTAACTCCTTACATCTCAAATCCCACGACAAAATACGTGGTAAAAAGTAATCAAATTGTAATTTGAAACAAATGTTCAATATGGCGTATGCAACATGGCGCCCTGCTTGCAAATGAGTTGTGTTATTTACTAACATTAATGTCTTGCTAATGGTTATAATACATTAAAGGCCCAATTTAATGGCAATTTTATTATCTCGTCTTTGTCTTCACGAACTCTGCGGGCAACTTTGTCATTCTTAAGGACCACCGTAAAAGCTTCGGCGTCTTTTATTAATGTTTAATGACATTATCCAAATATAAATGACATATGAACATTTCTTAATTGTATTTATATCGTCGGCGGCGTCTCGTTTGCTTTTGCGGCAAATCAGAGGGGTTATCACGAATATTCGTGAGACTGTTTTCGTTACGTCTTCGACAATATTTATATTAGACAAATCTCATACTGCGATGACGTTACATTTGTGTTCTCGCAACTGTCACGCAATTATTCGTGATAGCCCTCTGTTGCTATTAATTTAGTAGGCAAGCAATCTTAATGGAATTGATATGTTATTCATGTTTATTGTTTATTTCCCTGTGGGCGTGTTTCTTAGAATATTAAGATAACATCAAAGCATTTGTAGAGTTGATGTGATTGCTCTAAATGGCTCCGTTACGCAATGTCATTCTTTTATAAAATATATTCAACCTGACAAAGGGTCTGCCGTTATATGATCTACTCTTACCATTCTTTCGAACACAAGTTTATAACATGTGTTTATTCCTCTGATCTATAAATCTTTACAAATTAAGTCTTAATCGCTAAACGATAAAGGTAACACATAAAAGTGGGCTCACCTTTGACTAAACTTTCGCACTACTGTTATGTGATTTCGCAGCCCGTCTAACAGTTTAGTTGCCCTAGCAAAATGGCGTGGTGTGCATATAAGTTCATAAGAATCAAAGCACGACTAAACAGTTGTGCGATAGTTTAGTCAAAGGTGCGCGCCTTTAATCGATAAATAGATTTTTCTTTTATCTTCATAATCACAACTAGTGAGAACGTAACGAAGTAACATCGATATATAAAATCTGATTAAAATAATCTATAAAACGAATAATCAGTAAATTGTTAGCGTTTAGACGAATAAATCAAACTGTATGGTAATTGAAAACGTCTACTAATAGACAATTAATTAGGATTAAGTGTGAGTTAACGAATTACCTGTCCTCGGCTTGGAATTGGGTTTGGGTATCGTTTAGAAGGCGGTGCGTTGATCATTATCTGTGCAACGCCTTATTTAAACATTTAGAATACGTTTGAAATACTAGCATTATTAATGCTAGTAACAAAGATGTGAAAAGGCGTTAAATATTATAACATTTTTTTTCAACAATCATACTAATATTAATATCTTACTCATATTATAAATGCGAAAGTTTAGATGGATGGATGTTTGTTAGAGTTTGTAGCCTAAACGGCTGAACGGATTTCGATGAAATTTGGTACGGATGTAGAGGATAGTCTGGAAGAACACATAGGCTACTCACTTTTGTTTTTTTTTAATTCCACGCGAACGGAGTCGCGGGCGAAAGCTAGTTAACTAATAATTAATTTGCGAATGCTAAGACGGCTAAAAGAGAAGAATTTATTATTCTCTGAGTAAATAATTAATTATTAGTCTGTGTTTTATACTTAATTTAAATCTACTAAATAAACAACAAAAGTAAATTACGTTAGTTTCGTTTAACAGTTTAAAAGCTATTTGTAATTTTATGCGGATGAAGTCGCATGGGAACAGCTAGTAACTAGATAAAAAGGTTTTTAACATTATCTACTCTGCAGTTATCCATTCTATACATATAATAAAATAGGAGTGTCTGTTTGTAAAATGTAAAAAGTACCAGATTTCGGGAAGATGATGCATTTGCATTGCTGATAACGAAAATCGCATTTAATTTTTTTGTCTGTCTGTCTGTCCGCAAGGCACGTGTGTTCCGGGCAATCTCCGAAACGGCTGGGCCGAATTCGACGGGACTTTCACTGGAGGGTAGCTGACATGGATAGGCATATTATAGTCTATTTTTTTAATTCTGCTCTGTCAAAATGGCGTAACGGGTGGAACAAAATTGCGCTAACAAAGCTTGCGAACGACAGCTCGTTATAAATAAATATTATCGATATACAAAGAAAACAATTGCATTACTTACCCAAATTAAACATAACGCCACAAAGGAGAAACAGGACACCATGTCGGTGACGAATCCAAGGTTAATTACAATAAAAATTTATATTTTAATAACAACGTTATTACACGAAAATTTTCACTTGAACAAACACTTGCATTTCGTAAACACACATTTTAGTTCATACGTCTCTAGACCAAGGTTTATGGTTTTTTTTTTTTTTTATTTAAATCGATCCCTTTAAGATGACTGTAAACCTTGACGATTATGTATGCTTTTAGCTGTATCGATGTAACTGAAGACGGAAATATATTAAGAATGTATTCAATGAATAGTAATAGTTTGAAATATTCTATGTAAAATATTTATATTTAATTGATTTAGAATGTAAACAAATTCTTGTGCTTAATGTTAATGTCATTATTGTCAACACATGTTAACATTGTGCCTATAACTATACAATAGCCACGTTGAATGCGAGCTTTTTCCACATTTTTAAGGAAATAATACTAAGTGATGAACGTAAAATACGTAGAAAAATTTGAAGATATGTTCATGAAGCTATTTTTAATTTCTTAACATTTTTGAACCTTGACGTCGAAATACGATCAATGGGCCTGGTATGTAAAATTATCTCAGTGTATTCCCACCTTTATTTACTTGGTATTGTAACTATGCATTGCTGGCTTGCTTTATTGTTCGCACTAATCGTAAGTGTTGCCAGTTATATCCCTTTGATCTTACGTGAACTCAAATCCCTATTGATATCTTTATAGTAGCGGTCTGGTAGCGAACATTAATATTCCTATTAGTTACGGCTTCGTGATATTTGAATTAGAATTTATCATATCCAAGTAGTTACCCTTTTACTATTCTATTGTGTTCAACTATGCGAACGTTTTTGCTTTTATCCTATTTCTGTCCAAGGACATTGCTGGATGTTGATTTATTTTTGTGAAATCAAAAATGAATTCAAACAGATTAAATTGTCTCTTAAATACAGTATTTATAATATTTCCTAATCATTTGATAAGTGTTATAATCTATACTAATATAATAAAGCGTTAACACACACTACTTCGTAGCGTACAATTTCAGCAATCACAACATAATATTGGATAATTATTTCTTTAATAAAAAGCCCTACACTTACAACACGCTTTAGGCTTTGTATTATTCACTCTATTAAACTTAGGGGGTAAATAAATTGGAAAAAATCCTTCATGTGGGACCATAAACTAAATGCTGCCAACATTAAGAAAGTAAGTTTATTACAATAATTTTGACATTTGCAATTGAGAATTTGACAAATGTAAATAATAAAATAAAGTTTTTATAATTTCATGCGGATGAAGCCGCACGAAAACAGCTACTTTATCATATTAGTCATCTAAATTAATTAAAGAATTCACGTATTACGTAAACACGGACAGAGTTATGAAGTAAACGCGTTGTGTAAATCAGAGTAAGACGTAAATAAATCTTGATAGTAATCCTTAGATCGCGTTAAATCTGAAGCTTGGCTAACGCTGATTGTCAGAAAGGAATTAAGAAGCAACGTAATACCGCATATATTCCGAGTGTTGTGACGGTCTAAGTCTTGTTTATATGACCGTATTCTGGACTCGATTGTAGGCGAAATTTCTCCAAGATCATAAAATAGACGATGGCTTGGCGCCAAGCTGTAACTGCATTTGTTGCGTGATTATAATCTTGAATCGTTTGCAGTTTTAACTGTTCCGCGACATTCTTGTGTCGATAAATTTACATGATCCCTTGACTTTGTTAGTCATCCAAGTTTACAGAACCGGTAATACGTGATAGAAAACAACTAACAAAACTGTCTGGCGAATTAACTAACACTAGCTGTTCCCGTGCGGCTTCATCCGCATGAAATTATAAAAACTTTATTTTGTTCTTTACATTTGTCAAATTCTCAATTGGAAATGTCAAAATGTCCGTTACCATAATAACCTTGCTTCCTTAATGTTGGCAATTTGTAAGTTATGGTCTCTTTCCCACAAGGGTGAATCGGCACTTATTGAGCTAGCGCGCTCTATCCTTCGGCTGCGACTTCACTTAGCTTAGGTGGAGTCGTGTTCAAGCGCTGGTTTATTTATGTTTAAAAAAAATGTAGGTGTCTTTTCCAATTTATTTACCCCCTAAGTTTAATAGCGTGAAGGTAATAGACTAAAGCTTGTCGTAAGTGCAGGGCTTTTTATTAAAGAAAGAATTATTCAAAAATCTGCTGTGATTGCTGACATCCTACACCACAAAGTACTACGTTTTTACGCTTTATTACATTAGTATAGAAGTATAGATATAAAATAACAGACCAGCATATGCTTCCTAAGATAATAGATTGACTTGTGTTTAAGGAATTTGACTCAGAATAGTGTAAATATTAACAATTTTGAGTTGCAGCCAGGATTCTAACCTAAAATGGGCTACACTTCCCCAAGTCACTACACAAGTGTTTTAAAAACATATTTGATAAGTAGTTAAGATAGCTTTATTTCCGTAACACGAGTTATATGCATTTATTCTTTGATTGTTATCTTAAAAGTCTTATAAAGGCGTTGCATGTGACAACTGCACTTAAACGTCTGGTTTCAAAACAATCGTAAATTTACGACCTCATGCTCCTGTCCATCCATTAATCACTCCTAAGACGCACAATGGACTGACCTTTACGTATCATAAACGAATATATTAAATAGTGAACTTGGCACCTTTGTATGTATGAATTAAAATAATGATAGAGTATTTATGACTGCTCACATTACAATAAATATATTTCTCAGTACCTTGGAAGTAATGAATTATGAACTTTTTGGTAAAGAATCTGATATGTTGATGTTTAACAAGTTAGTTCTTGTATTTGATAGATGCTAGCATTTTACGTTTTAATTTTAACATTTCAAGTTTAACACACTCGCTGTTTCTCGCGACTTCTTGCGAAATTAAAAATATAGCCTACATTACTTACTAATAACGTAGCTTTTTAGTGGTGCAAGAATTTTTTAAATCGGTCTAGGTTATGGCTGTCATCAAATAAATAACGTCATACTTTAGCTGTTATTGCGTATTACCGCTTATGGCCCTAAATTTCAATTACAGCAAAATAGTATCAAGATATCTTTCTAATAGGATTGTTAAAAATATTTATTAGATTTCTAGGAAATTTTATTATTACGGTGTTTTTACCACCGTATAATATATCTATATCTATATTATACGAGTAATACTATATAGAGGAAAGATTTGTATTTTTGTATATATTGAAATAACTCAAAAACTACTGGGCCGATTTCAAAAATTCATTCACCATTAAAAAGATACGTTATCACTGAGTAACATTGGCTGTGTTGTTTATTCTTACTATTTTAAATTTCACGTCGAATAGCTAGTATTTCATATAGGGAGTTAATTTAGGCGATGGGGTCGCTAATTGGAACCACTAAATTTGACGTAGTGGAAATTGACGTGAGAGTCCGATAGTAGTCGAAAAACGGCAAAAAATAATCTATTTACCAGCGTCACTTCATGTACATGTAGTTACATCTTTATTTATTTTAGGTAATCTAGTATCTAAATAAAATACCATTTTGTGTTAATTATGTGAATATTTTTGTGTTGCTTAATAGGAGGAAGTACCACATATTAGAAAAACTGTTGTCTAGTCTTTCAATGAGAATTTCGAAGAACGGGAACGATGATTAATGACTATACGTCGAAATTGAGATGTCGTCTGTACTTAGATACATCGGAACGTACCGTTATTAGGGCTGTCCATAATTAAATCGATTAAGTTTCCTTAAAAGATCCATTTTAAACCTATAGACATTGTATTGATAGGAGAATAGTGGTATTTATTAAAATATTCCAAGAATTATGATATATATTTTTTTTATTAATTTTTTAAATTCGGCGACAGTGAAACTATAGAATAAGGGCTTTGCTTTAACTGTATATTAACCCTTAAATACATGATGATGCATTTATACATCAGTCTTTTCTTCCTTACCCAATAGACTATTTTTAAAAAACATTTTTTTCCTTTTTTTCTTTAATCTATGTTCAATTTACTACCCGTTTCAATTTATGGTATTTAAAAAGAAAAAAATTGTGCATGTTCGTTAAATAATGTGTACACTTCAAAATTTTGACAATAATAATCTATAATATCTATCTATCTATACTATTATAATAAAGCGTAAACACACACTTCTTTGTTGCCTAAGATGTCAGCAATTACAGCATATTTAATAAAAACCCCAAAACTTACACCAGGCTTTGGGCTATATATTTTCACGTCATTAAACTTAGGGGGTAAATATTTTGGATAAAAACCGTAATCTGGGAAAGAGACCATAAGTTGCTGCCAACATCAAGAAAGAAAGATTGCTAAGACAAATCATGTCATGTCATTTTGACATTTGCTATTGATAATTTGACAAATGTAAACAATAAAATAAAGCTTTCATAATTTCATGCCGATGAAGCCGCACGGGAACTGCTAGTTTAAGAATATAATTCCATCACAGAATTAATCAAATAGAACTTCAATTTAATGATTATAGACGCCTGATTAATAAAAAAGTATAATATGTAATTATCAGCAATTACCTGTAAGTCAAAAATTGATTTTATATGTTCCGCCTACGTTACAATAAATCATACCAAAGGGTCCGTTTACCTGAGTTTTTTCAATTTACTCAGCACCGACAGCCCTACGGCGCGAGATGATTCCGTGACGGACCTTGCACTAACCCCAATTTGTTGTTTGCTACTTTTTAAAAGCTTTATAGCGACCGTTTAATAAACTGTTAACGAAAAATTAACACGCGCAGTGTGTAGAATGACGCCGCCCAAATTATGAACAGTCATTCCTTGACGCCAGAGTACCATATGGTAGACTTTATTTATCACTAGCTGTTCGCGTGCGGAGTCATCCGCGTGAAATGACATTACATAACATGACAAACCTTAGCAATCTTTCTTTCTTGATGTTGGCAGCAACTTATGGTCTCTTTGCCACATTAGGGTTTTTATCCAAAATATTTACCCCCTAAGTTTAATGGCGTGAAAATATATAGAATAAAGCGTGACGTAAGTGTAGGGCTTTTAATTAAAAAAAGAATTATTCAAAAATATGCTGTAATTGCTGACATCTTAGGCAACAAAAAAGTGTGTGTTTATGCTTTATTATAGTAGTATAGATATCAGCTTAGTAATACTCTCTGTTATTCTGACATTAAATTTGACCTTTATCAGTGTATACGCAAAATTGTTAACATAAAAAGGTCTGGATTCTATACATAAACTAAGGGGAAATTAAATAAATGAAATGTTTCAGTACCAAGGCAACATAAAAGTATCGTGATATATCTTTAACTATGTTAGTAATAATAAATATTATAAAAAGGAAATATTTGTATATTTGGATTTTTGTATGTATTGAAATAACTGAATAACTACTGGGCCGATTTCAAATTCTGTCACCATTAAAAAGCTACGTTATCACGGAGTAGCATAGGCTATGTTTTTACTATTTTTTCGTTTCACGTGGACGAAGTCGTGAACAACAACTAGTATTATATAATAGAGTTCTTTTGCGACATAGCATAGAGGCAACCACGCGTTTTAACCTTCCCAATTCGCTCTATTGCACGCGCTATAAAATCTCTAGGTGGAGATCCAATGTCAAGGACAATACTCATATTTAACAATAACCAATAAAGTTACGTATATTAGATACTAGTTGTTGCTCGCGACTTCGCCCGCGTGAAATTATAAAATATAGCCTATATTACTCGCTGATAACGTAGCTTTTTTTATGGCGATAATTTTTTTTTAATTCGGCTCAGTAATTTTTTAGTTATTACAATACATACAAAATACAAAAATACAAATCTTTCTATACAATATTTTATTAGATATATTAGAATATAAGACATTACATATTACTACATACTCTATTTACCGTTACAAATTATGAGATAGTAAGAGAGAACTTGTATAAGTTTAAAAGTAAAATTTTTAATTAATTAAAATTGAAACCGTAATTTGTGTTTTACCAATTAATTACAAAGAAAATGGTATAAATAATTGTTCTTATTAAAAAGTTAAAAGCAAACATTCTTTTGTTTTCCATGACATTCAGAATGTTAAATTAGTGCGTGTCTGATGCGCACTTGGCCCAATTTTCCAATTAACATCTGAACAGTTGTGTTTAGAATACACGAAATGAAACCGTATTCTATTTTCAAAAATTCTTTTTATAGCCACAATAAATTGCACTTACAAAATTTTGCAAGAAGTAATACAATTAACGCCTCCTCAAGGCATAACACATCTTTCTCTAAACAATTTGGCAATGACATTTGGAAATACGTGCGTGCGAAAAATCAGTCCATATACTCGAAAGTTCATTCATTTTAGCAAATCAATCGAACAAATAAAATAATGTTAAACAAATTAGTTTAATTTTTTTTAATTTCTGAAATGCGCTGCAAAAGACAACGATTTTTAATTTTATGTCGAATTTGACAGATATAAAAAGATAGATTTCAGAAATTTTGGTCATTTAATTACCTAAGAATTGATTAATTATGTTATTACGTTACTAATATAGACTATTAATATATACTACTAATATAAATTTTACATTAGTAATTAAAAACAAAAAAATGTTGTTCAAATTTTTAAATCAAAATAAAGTCATTTAAGATATCCTTCTGACAAATCAGGATTTAATCATTCGGATCGGATCCTGCTGCGTTGATTTTAGATAAATCCGTTTATTCCAAGAGAGTCAATTAAAGTTGGAATAATAAAAATCAATTAGTTCCATTTAGGTCATTAAACCTATCTGATTTATAAGATCTCGAGTTACAAAGTTCCCTCGCTTACGATAATATGCAGATTCCTTTGACGAGATTACGAATAACATTTCAAGTGCTAAGCAAACTGTTGAGTTCCTCGATGATTATTGAGAATATTCACTTTAAAGTAACTAATTTACATATCAGTGAGTTACATTGAGTGCTACCTTAAATGTCTTGAAAGATACTTCAAATGCAACTTGATAATTTTACTATTCGATTTGATAATTGTAAAAATAGTAATATTTACAACTAATTTGTGACTATCTTAATTGCTTCGAATAAGATTGCTTTAGAGTATTTAACCTTAATAAAGTAAAGACAGCAATGTTCATCCACATTTAAAGTAGCTACTTAAATTGTAATTATAATAGACTAGCTTTCGCCCGCGACTCCGTTCGCGTGGAATTAAAAAAAAAGTGAGTAGCCTATATGTTCTTCCAGACTATCCTCTGCTTCCATACCAAATTTCATCGAAATCCGTTTAACCGTTTAGGCTACAAACTCTAACAAACATCCATCCATCCATCTAAACTTTCGTATTTATAATATTAGTATTAGTATTATTTTGACAATATTATTTTGATTAGCAAGATGGCATATTTTTTTGATTATTTGAGTTGTCACTTAGAATCTTTCTTACAATAGGCTCTTACTACATTAACCATTTGACTAAGGAATCCTCTGATCTTTGGTATCGATAGCAATTTGTATTCGCGTACCTTAGCGAAGATTTATAAAGGTCAAACAAACGGAATATCGTGTATGTCAAAGTTTATCGCTATATTAATACTTGTATACCTTTTACAATTCTACATTGTCGTTAGATTGTAATGGAAACAAACACTACAGCCTTTACTCAGAATAGACATTTTAAAACTTCGTTCATTTATAATGCGTACTAGAAATTCGTTTGCACGGAATTAAAAAAAAAATCTCTTTAGTATATATCCTATGTTACTTAGAAATTAAATAGCTATCTAATGGCGAAAGAATTTTTAAAATCGGCCCAATAGTTTTTAAATTAATCTAATACAAACAAAAATACAAATGTTTATAATGTAAGGATCGATGTCGTGTGATTTGATGATATGATAAAGTTTTTCGATGGATTTATTCATTCTTTCATTTCTATACTCCTTTTCTGTCTCTTAGACGGGGATATAATTTTATTCTTAACAGTATTGAAACTGTATACACCTTTTTATTGTTATTGCATCTACCCTGTATATTAGAGAAGCTTTTTTCCACGTTTAGCGAGTGTTCGCACGGACGTGAAAACGCTAGGCGGTAGAAATGTGTCAAAATGGAACGTATGGGATTGTATGAAGCCGTTCATACGGAGGCGTTTTTCGACTTGGCGTATTTCTCTACGCGCACTGTTCCATTTTGGGCATTGGGCGTTAGCGTAAAAATAAAATGCAACATATGGAACTTCATACAAGTGTTCGCACGAGCGTAGGAGAAGTCACGCGTTACGCTACACTACTTTCCAAAATTATTTAGACCATCCAATAATAAACATTTAAAAAAAATCTGAGAATGAAAAATATCGGTAGACTTTAAGCACTATATATAATGCGTGTTTTCTAGTCAAATGACATTAGATAACTACTGTAGAAATAATTTAGTAGTTATTCTATATTTTACTTGTTTTAATTTCACAATAGCTAAATTAAAACAAAATTGCAGCTTCAAAAATGAACATCATACAAAATAGGAAACATAATAAATTGTCTTTATAAAATATTTTTTTTTGGGAATGTAGTCAAAATGTAGATGGACAAATATTTTTGGAGCCTAGTGTAATTGTTTTTAACGCTCAACGCGCTGTCAGCCGTTCGCACGGACGTGAAAACGCTGGGCGATAAATAATGTGTCAAAATGGAACGTATGGGATTCTATGAAGCCGTTCATACGGAGGCGTTTTTCGACTTGGCGTATCTTGGTACGCCGCGATAAATTTTATTGGTCCATTTTAATAAAAATACGCCGCGTTTGGCTGTCGAACATGTTTGTTTTGTATTTACACCGATCAAAACAAGTTTGCGATCACTAGCTATAAAAATTGATCTGTTTTGTAACATATCTTTACATGTAAAAAATGTATGTAATGTCTTATCGGAAATTAAACCACATTTTTTACATAAAGTAAAGCAATAATATGTTATACTTGATAAGTTACATTTGAAAAACATATTAACTAGTGCTAGGGATCGCAAACTTTTAACAAGTGTACATATTGTACTATCATAGCTCTGTCGTGGGTTGTAGATCCCAAAGTTCTAAGTATAGCGGGGGGCAAAAGATAATCACCAATAAGATTTATTAATTATGTTATTGGATTGAATATACCATGTTATAAAGACTAGGCTACCTATAACATTGCATTTAAAGTCCTGTTACATCCGGTGGCAGTAGTTTCGGAGATTATCCATAACATACACGGACTTTCGGACACATTGATTTCTGGTCCTAGTAATTAACGCAATAAATACTGTCGCGACGTCATCTATTGATGTGTAGCGAAAAAACATATTCGAAGAATAATCGAGCTGTTTCCAGAATGTTCGATCGCCGCGAGTAGCGAAAATGACGTTCGCGAAAAGATGTCTCGAATATTCGAAACGGCTTCGAGAATGTTCCATTATAAAATTTATGTAATTCGGACTATCGGGAAAGTTCTGGAATAAAATGACAAATGAATAACGAAAAGAAGATCGAAATTCGGTGTATATAAGGGAGTCAGTCGTGACTCGGGAGTTAGACGGTGGAATTGAACTGTGAAGAAGAAGTCCTGAGCGAATTACGAAGAAGATTAGGTGACCGCGGAGTGAAAGTGCTAGTGAATAGTGAAAGTGGTGTTCTGTAAAGTGCGCTGAGTTAGTGATTCTGTTTGCGTGCATCGTGTAGTCTTAACGGACGATTTGTGAGTGCAGTGAATCCCTGTTACTGTACTTCGCGAACAAATTAACGCAGAAATTTCCAAGGCGTTTTGACTCTATCCCTCACGCTCGTAACAATACATTCAATACGAAACACGATTTTTATAATACTTTTCATTTTATACGAATTAACAAAAGGAGCTTATTATAACTTTGGCAGACGTTCTATGATAATCAGTAATTGTTGTATGGGAGTTAGGATTTTATTTAACGGGACAGAAAAATATGTGGCAGCAGAACTTATAATGCACAGCTACAATAAAAATTATCTTTTACGAATTTCGTTAATATTTCGATCATTAAACTATAGACTGACAAGGATGATATCAGGGGAGTGACAGGGGCAAACTATATCATTGAATAAAAATGTCTTATAGACGGTGGCGCAATCTCGTCGAGTGGAGAGGGCGACTGAACTTTGTAACCGGTCAGTTATAGTTTATCTAAATAAGATATATTAGTTTGATAATTGACGCATATGAAGTATCGAATTAAATTTGTATGAAGGTAATACCGTATTAATAGACAGGTATCGTAGTGTCGAAACAAACACGCATAGCGAACAATTATGAACTATCGATATTCGGTTTAAAAAAAATTTATCGAACGTAACTAAAATTATTATTTTCTTATTAACTAATTTAGAGGACAATTCTAGTATTGATTATAGTGTAGAGAATTTAGCGATGACAATAATAATAGCGAAATCCAATTCGATTACGTACGGCTGTAGTAGTAATAAATATTTATTCACTCTCATTATTTGTAATAGTTCTGCAGGTCATTATTAATTTGAGAAAACAGTGATTTTTTTAAATTCTTAAGTTATAACTATGAATCTATCGATTTCAACTTCTATAAGAATAAAAGCTAAAATCGATAAGATTCATGACTGATTTTACACAACCCATCCCTACTAAATTTCAAATGAATTGTCAAACTAATCCATCTTATTTAGACAAAACTATAAATAGCTACCATACTCTTTACTGCTTTGACATGATAATGTCACATGTCAAAATTAATTAAATAAATAATGTAAATGAAACCAAAATGTCAGAAATTTTCTGATCGTATTTTCCTCTTTTGGTGTGTTTTTGGACCTGATAATATAATAATTTCTCTCACTGTTATTTGGATATTTATCACGGACGCTGCCTTATATTCCTTACGTAACCAATGAATGTCATGGTGATAGCGTGACGTCATTGCGGTGTATTTTGTGTACTTTTCATATGTTATTAAATTAAAAACACGAATTGTATATGTTTTTAAAATAATAAATACAGTGACTTGAAATTATTTTGCTAACAGTTGTTTTATTACATATTCCTTTCAAATTTAAGCGACCCAACCCCTAGCTGTAATATGTTTTATCCAACTGGAACCATCGCTTTCATGAAATTGACTCGACAAAAATTTTAATGCTTTAATATACATAACTAAATTAAGTACCTAAATTGACCTTTGCCAATAAAAATAAAGTTTAGTTATAGTTTGTCTAAATAAGGATGATTAGTTTGGCAATTAACTTGATTTTTTTTTAGGGATTGGTGGTATAAAATCAAGAGATTAAAAATATATATAGAGTAGGCATAGTTTACACTTCACTTGAAACATTTTTCACATAATCTCATTACCGTTGTCTATTGATAGATCCCCATAACCACGTCTCAATATAATTAACTATATTTAAATTAATTGCCAGTAAGTGTCACTAAATCATATTTATATGTAGTTTAATTTATTTGTTATTTTATTCTGTGATACTGTTTATTTTACAATAAAAGATGGAGCTTATAATTTTGTAAAATGTTTTATCAGATATCAATACAAGGTTACGAGGCGGCATATTAAATTTGACAACTGATTTACATAGTACCTTCTAGAGAAAGTACCGATGAAAACATGCCTAGTCTTATATATTTCTTAATGTCCTTTGTGTAAAATCAAAAGAAAAATAGTTGGTTTGATTTCCTACATTTAAATCGCGCACCACTAGTTCCAGGACCCACGAGCCACGAGCCGCTACTGGTTAATAGAAATCTAATAAATAAATTTTCTACATAATATGTAAACTTATTATATGTATCAAGTAGAGCAATTTTTATCAATATTCGGGTGAAAATAAATAAAACATTGCATGAGAGCTTTGTTAGTGCGTGTAGAAAAAACCTTTTTTTTTAAACATTAGCAAATGTTAGTTTTAAAGAAAATGTACTGTCTACTTTTAGTTTGCTCTCTAACTACGTGACTTCGGATTCAGTCGCCAGTTTTCGGCTCGGGCTAGTAATTTAAAAGAAACAAATTACACGTCTTACTGACACGAGATACGATTCAAGAGTGGATTTTTTACGCTCGTACGACACCTATCGCGTGGGCGTAAAAGTCTGCTGACCTTGAATTTTACCGCGGCGTACAAAGTCTGCCCGTGCGAACGTACGCTTAATGTTATCGTGGGGACATATTCTAACTGGAAAGTGGTGGATATAAAAGTTTTAAAATTAACATCGTCTTGTCACCGCTTCGAAGTTATTGCACTTAACACTTTGATGTATTCTTTGACTACCGATATTTTAACGGAAATTTAATTATGCATTTTGATTTACTTTCTTATAGTTTTATTGGTTTTTTGTTCCTATATATAAGTTTTAATATTTAAAAATACGAATGAAAAATATATAATAGTTTAATGTACTGTTTGGTTATAGAGCTATTGAACGATAAAATGATTTTTAAAATTGGTTAAGCTCCTATTTCTATTACTATTAAAATTTAATGCAATACATAATTTACGTGTTACATTTAACTAACTATTAATGATATTTTTACTCAGTTTTTTTTTTTTTTTTTTGTTTTTTTTTTTACTTCTAATTAATATTCTATTCTAATATAATATTTCTTAGACATATGATGACTAATATTATAATAAAATTAAATAACGATTAAAGTAAAAAAAATCGTTTATAACAATTTTTTTTTTAATTTCTAAGGCACAATTAATTTGCATCGAATAAAACCTTTGTCGTTTTGACGATTATTTTTCACACTGGCACTTTACAATTTTTTTTATAATTTCGCGTTTTCTTTCGTTAGCGCGTTGAAGCGGCGCCGCGCGGTACACAACTGGCGACTTGCGGCCGCTGCTCGCACGTGGAAAACCGAGCTGATAGCCTGTGATACACACACTAAATGAATATGTACTTTGTTTTTGTTTTACACCTACGCCTGGGAAAATTATCCTAAGCAGTATCTGAATTGGAAAAAATACTTCACATTTTTGTAGTCACGTAATAAAGTTTGAATAATTCGGATTAGGAGACATAATTTTTTATAACAAAACCGCTTTACTCATTTAAACAAATTTTACTTTACTATATAAATATGTTTATTTCCTTTTAAATTATAAAATTTAACTGAATGTGAAAATACTACAATAAACATATTTCAGAGGTAGCTAAAACTAAGTATAGCAGTAAATAAATCAATGATATTATCATATATGTACATAAAATACTTTTTATAAAACAATGTCTATAATTAGGATGTGCATTATATTTTTAATATTTTATGTCCTCAGTGTACCACTGTCCTAATACTAATGCGTTGAACGTCATAAACGTATCCCGATTCAGTTTCGTAAAGCCACCGTTGTATCAGATATCTCAATTGAACCCCGGTTTCTGAACGACAAATGTTTAAAATTACATCTAATATTTTCTCTCCAACGTACCCATAAAACTAAAAGCTGGATATCTTAAACGCCGTCGAGCTGTCTTTGGCTATTAATAGCTTAATTTCCATATTTCATCCCTAGTCCCGTATAATGTTTTGCCAGGAAGAACATTAAGCCGTCAACTATTTATTAAGACATCAATTTAAGCGCCGTGTAAATCCTCACTACATTTATGCGATGTGTCGCTATATTTTAAAGACTTACGTTAGTTGTCACCTAAAACGTTCATTAATGTTGCAGCGTTAACCGTTAGCTTTCATTGTGAAATGCTTAAGACAGATTATCCATAGTTATAATAGACTAGTAGAGTAACGGAATTCTGAAACGAATCTAAATCACTTCGCTTCGTTAGCGCGTTATATGTCAGACGTGCGCATGTTAATGTAATTTAGATTTTAAATAACATTAAAGTCGTTTCAGTGTTTGACCTTTACAGATTTATAATAGTAATATTGTATGGTTAAGAATAATTTTATAATTTAACGTTTATGAACATTTTAAGAGCTGGCTTATTTATTTAAAAACTTTTCCTTTGCTGTAAACCTTAGAAATCCATTCAACCTAGACGTATGCTGGGTTTCTGAAGTTCCTACTTATTGTGCCATAACCTAGAGATTTATTAGCGTTCGGTTGACGTAAATTCAACGAAGTAAAACTCAAGTTACGTAGTTATCGAACCAAAAACTAACAAATGGTTAAACGTAGCTGGGAAACCGGCCATGAGTATATTAAATAGCATTTTCTTTGTTTAGTTCGTATTTTCTCTCTTGGGTTAAGAGTATTTCTTCACCTTTCAACCGGATGACGTAGATTTTATAGGTCAAGATTAGTAATAGCTATTGAGCGGTGTTACAAACGAAACTATATATATTTATAGTTGATCGTAAAACGGCTAAATCAAAGGCAATAATATAGTTGTAAAATAATGTTTGAAAAACATCTCGTTATTTACAAAAGATCTTTTAGTTGGTTACATAAAAATACTAACCGTAAATATATTATCTGTTACGACAAATAAATTAACTATAAAACTTTATGTAACATTTTGTTTTACAAATGAAAGCCACAGATTAAAACAATCCACTTTAAAATGAAAGTAATGCTCTGTAGTAATTAAAAAAATATTTCGCACGGGATTTTCTACTAAGACTCCGTTATATCTCACTTATAAGTACATAATCAAACTAATATTATAAATGCGAAAGTTTAGATAGATGGATGAATGTTTGTTAGAGTTTATAACCTAAACGGCTGAACGGATCTTGATGAAATTTGGCATAGATGTAGAGGATAGTCTGGAAGAACACATAGGCTACTCTCTTTTGTTTTTTTTTAATTCCACGCGAACGAAGTTCCGTGTGAAAGCTAGTTAATTCACAAATACAATAATAATTCACACACGTTAATAATAATTCACGCGTACTTTAGATATCTCTACTTATCCCTTCATATGTCTTGTTCGTATTTTTATCATAACAAGTAATTTTTTTTGCAATAACTTTAGCGACTAAAATTTTCTAAATCCTTCATATTGCTTCACTTTTAAATGCCACAGGTTTATCCAAATTTTATTAACCGTTAAGAAATTTATAGCATCTACTAAATTGATGTGTATTTAACAGTGAAAATACGATGGTAGCGGTCACATTAATGTGCCGACTCAACCGCAGAAAAACGTCACGAAATACACTCGTAGAAATGTTTAGTATTGTTTCTTCGGTTTTTATGATTTTGGTGAGCGAGGTTTCCTTACAGTCAAATGTTATCTAAATATTCCATTTTTAAAACGTTCATCTTAACTTCTTTGAGCGTAGCGTAGCTTTTGTTTCATTGATCATAGCAATATCTAACTAATATTAAAAATGCGAAAGTTGAGATGGATGGATGGGTGGATGGATGGAAGTTAGAGTTTATAGCCTAAACGAAAACGACGTTTGTAGTCTCAATGAAATTTGGCATAGACGTAGGAGATAGTCTGGAAGAACACATGGGCGACTCCCTTTTGTTCTTTTTTTAACTACACACGGAGTCGTCGGCGAAAGCTAGTAAATTATGTTTCAAGAATTGTTTTTGGATTCGATGACGCGATGGGAGCTGGTGACACAAAACCTCGGAGCATATTTATACAATCATATCTTGTAAGAGAAGAATGTTAAGTCACTAATTATTTAAAAAGATGCCAATTAATTGAGACAATTTTTAAGCAATTTTTATCTATTAGTACAAGTTCTCTGTACAATTAAATAATTAAACCACTGATTCAATGATGTCATTCACACAATACGTTTGGCAGCTGATTGTGTGTCAACTATGCATAACTCTGGGTGTCTACTGTCGAAGAAGTTAGACTAATACATATTGACGTCTTTGTTTTGTTATAAAGAATGAAAGGGATGACAAGATATATCAATGAAAGCGTTACAGCAGTGGAATTCTACGGTAATGGGTAATGAATGTGTAAACTTGAACGAGTGATGATTAAAAACTATGTTAGCGTGCGTTTTATTGGCACGTGGCAACTGCCAGGTGACTGAATAATACTATAATTAACTCCAGGTTAATAAGAATCAGAATGAACGTAAAGGTGAGGTTACGACGGACGTGGCAGTTCGGCAGACGTTAGCGGCAGAAATTCGAGTACAGCTACCGAGCGGGAGGTGAAGTTCTGAATCGGTTTCATGCAAATTAATACTGCTCCTGTCTGCCACTGACGTCTGCCGGCTGCCACGTTTGATGAAATCTCGCCTTAGAGCGTTCGCAGACCTGAAACTATCGCACAACTGTCTAGTCGCTTTTTGATTCCTATGAGCTTATATGGATGCGCACACTACTCGATTTTTAGTTGTGCAACTAACAATTGAATTGGCTGCGAAACAATCGCACAACAGTTGTGTGATAATTAGTCAAAGGTGTGCCGCCTTTAATATAACTTTTGTTTGATTATTAAGGTTATACTTTTTATTGCTACATCTAAATAATTATAGACAGACTAAATTTAGGATAGCAAACATTTTCCAGAAATTCCACTCGTTCATTTTTGAATGTATATTTTTAAACATCAATAAAAAAAAGAAAAGTGTTAAGATATTTTAAAACCAGTAAAGTGACATCTTTTATAGCGCATATTTCAGCGGCGCGTTTTCAGGAAACTGTCTTTGTTTTACTGTAAGCATGTATTTCACAGATAATAAATTTCATTTTTATTATTATGACATAACATAACGTGTAACAAGGTATAGAACGCGATATCGATATCTAAATATAATCGAATGATTATTATTTGTATTAATATGTAGTCCTCACTTAAGGATATACAGAACTTGCTTGTTTTAGCAACTTGATTTAGCTCCCGATATTTCGGCACAGTTGCATGCGCCATGTCGTGTCATGCCATGTCAGCCCGTGAGCTAAAACGACCCAATCGTGGTAAGAAACCCGTATCTTACGAACATTATATTTGTAAATTCGACGACAGTTTAAACAAAGAGAAAGAAAATCAGAAATTGTTGAACAAAATCAATAGATGATAAAACTGATTAAACTCAATACTATTACTCTAATGGCCAGTTTCCTAACTACGTTTAACCTTTAGTTAGTGTTTTTGATTTGATAATTTCATGAAATGCGTTTCCGAACTACGTAACTTGTGTTTTACTCCTTTGAAACTTAGGTCAATCTAACAGTAATGAATTAATAGGTAATGATAAATGTATGGTAACTTCAGAAACCAAGCATAAGTAATTATAGTGGGATATTTTTTAAATGATAGTATGGAAATAGTCACATTTACTTAAGCAAGTGACTTGCACTACTGCAAGTAAAGGTAATTTTAATTCAGTTTCCAAGTGACGCTATCTAGACACATTAAGACATTCTAATCACGACCAATCCTGTCTATAATCTTCAGATAAACTCTTATATGGTAAATAGTCAAGAATGTCGGAATTTCCTCCTTTCTCGACATTGACAATGATTTCTAGAAGTGACAATTTCGATTATTTTTAAATTAAGATAAATCATGTATTATTTGGTGTAATAAAATACCAAGACAATATTTTAATTAACTCTAAATAAATAACGTTTACTACATTGTTTACAAATAAAAGACTTTTTTTTTCTCTTCTTTTTCAAAATAGCAGTTAATTGTAAAATAACATACTCTACAATACGGAATTTCATTCTATGATATGAATATGTTAAAAAACATGTTAAAATCGGTATATTTAAGATACAGTAAAATAAAGTTCTATAATAAGCCACATCTAGTAAAACATTATCACGTCGCCCGCGGCAGTGAACCGTAATCACAGTATAGGCAATGAGCATACCGCCCAGCGCGCGTCACTAGCCACTATCCACTACCGCTCACTAGCTGTCACTACGGAAACCTAGCCGTAATACAAATAAATCATCAACATATTAATGGTACCCCTTGGCATTTATTTATTACATTCAACATGTAATATGCTCAAATTATTGAGGTATACAAATTAAATTGATCGACATGATTTATTTTACTCTATTCGGGATCCAATTTAGAATCAGATTTTGAGAAAATATATCTATCTATACATATAATAAAAATGTAGTGTCTGTTTGTAATATCAAAAGAAAAATTGCAGATTTCGCGATGATGGCATATTTGCGTTGCTTATAACGAAAAACGCAGTTAATTTTTTTTCTATCTCTCTGTCCGCAAGCCGCGTTTGTTCTGGGTAACCTCCAAAACGGCTGGGCCGATTTCGACCGGACTTTCACTGAAGGGCAGCTGATATAGACGGGCATATTATAGGCTTTTTAATCTTAATATCGCGTGGACGAAGTCGCGGGCGACAGCTCGTGCATCAATAAATTAGTAATACGTATTAAAAAAATCTTATATGGAACAAAGGTACGGAGGCACTGAAAGAACTATGCAACTATTAGGTCATTTAATTTATTTGAATACGTATGCATTAGTGCATGTAATTCCGCTAAAAGATACTCGTACTATATCCATAAACTGAAGAACAATATCGAACGCAATTAGTACAATTTATAATCGGAATAAACGATCCAATAAGCCGTTCATATCCTATCGTGTTTACTGAGATAATAAGACCCCTAGTTACCATCTTCGTGTACATAACGATGCTCAATACATAGCATATTTAAAACAAATAATACTTATTTTATTAAATACTAAATCTGCATGAAATTAAAAAATAATAAAACATAGCTTATGTTACTGATAACGAACGTAGCTTTTTAATGCTGAAAGAATTTTTGTAATCAGTCCAGTGGTTTTTAAGTTATTTCAATACATACAAAAATCGAAAAAACAATCTTTTTAATCTAGACTAATGTTATAATGAGGAAAGATTTGAATTTTTGTGTATTGAAATAACTCAAAAACTACTAGGCCAATTACAACAGTTCTTTCAACATTAAAAAGCTACGTTATCAGTGAGTAACATAGGCTATATATTTTAATTTCACGCAAGCGAAATTGCGAGTAACAGCTAGTATTAATAGAAGTATAGAAGCATAGAAGAACTAACTAATAGATTAAACAAACTAACTAAAGAGACCGCATTTTAACGCTTTACTCAATTAAGCGTAATTTACAATTATGTTCTCAAATAAATATTTCAACAGAGATGTCAATAAACAAATGAATTGGTATTTGTTATTTACAGAGTGATTAGTTTAATGTAAAATTGAGATCAAAGGTGGCGCCACGGTTTCGATATAAAGCAGCTATTTGAACTGTGTACTGAGTTACACCGTAATTACTATTAATAGCTCCCATACCTTTTATGCTCCGGGTGACGAATTTAATTTAACTATAATTTGTCGTCATTTAAATTAACAACAGCACAGTTGCACCTAAAATTGTTTACTAAACGTAAAATACTTGAATAATTTACTTTATAAGCCATTTATCCAACTTTAAGTCGATGCAACTAATTTACTATCATAAAATTTATTATCAGTAAATAATATGGTTCTTAAGGTTCTTGAATGTAACATAATTGAGAAAATATAATACTAAGTGACTCAGGTTAGAAAAAAATAATAAAACATAGCTTATGTTACTCACCGATAACGAACGTAGCTTTTTAATGCTGAAAGAATTTTTGTAATCAGACCAGTGGTTTTTAAGTTATTTCAATACATAGCATATTTAAGACAAATACTACTTATTTTATTAAATAATAAATCTGCATGAAATTAAAAAATAATAAAACATAGCTTATGTTACTGATAACGAACGTAGCTTTTTAATGCTGAAAGAATTTTTGTAATCAGTCCAGTGGTTTTTAAGTTATTTCAATACATACAAAAATCGAAAAAAAAAAAAAAAAAAAAAAAAAAAAAAAAAAAAAAAAAAAAAAAAAATCCTGAATAAGTTGTTATACTGGAGATAACTTGAGGAAAATCTTCTGTACTTCTTATAATGGTTTCGATATTTATAGATTATCATCTATACCATTATAATAAAGCGTAAACACACACATCTTTGTTGCCTAAGATGACAGCAATTACAGCATATTCTTGAATAATTATTTTTTGTAATCAGACCAGTGGTTTTTAAGTTATTTCAATACATACAAAAATCGAAAAAACAATCTTTTTAATCTAGACTAATGTTATAATGAGGAAAGATTTGTATTTTTGTGTATTGAAATAACTCAAAAACTACTAGGCCAATTTCAACAGTTCTTTCAACATTAAAAAGCTACGTTATCAGTGAGTAACATAGGCTATATATTTTCACGCCATTAAACTTAGGCGGTAAATATTTTGGATAAAAACAGTAATGTGGGAAAGAGACCATAAGTTGCTGCCAATATCAAGAAAGCAAGATTGCTAAGGTTTGTCGTGTCATGTCATTTTGACATTTGCTATTGATAATTTGACAAATGTAAATAATAAAATAAAATTTTCATAATTTCATGCGGATGAAGCCGCACGGGAACAACTAGTGCAACATAAAGTAAAACTCTTGCAATTTTAAATTCAAATAAAGTTGTTAGTAGTTATTATACATAATGTTTGAGTTATAAGATTTCAAATTAAGTTATCCCTGAGAATATAAATTGAAGAGCGATTGAGATATAGTTAGTTTATTATGTTACTAGCTTTCGCCCGCGACTCCGTTCGCGTGACATTAAAAAAAACAAAACTGAGTAGTCTATGTGTTTTTCCAGACTATCCTTTACATCTATGCCAAATTTCGTCGAAATCCGTTCAGCCGTTTAGGCTCCAAACTCTAACAAACAAACATCCATTCATCCATCAATCCATCTAAACTTTCACATTTATATTAGTAAGATTTTAATTGTTGTAATGTTCGATCAAAGTGCAGGGCTATAATAGAAGTTGTAGTATATAAAATATTGTTTCAAGTACAAGCTAATTGTGCGACAATAGGCTGGCAACATTGTCATATAACTAACAATAGTTTAAATAATTTACGATTACGAGGCGCGTGTCCTTGCCGGCACACAGTTGCAGCGATTGAATAGTTTATAGTGCGGACAAGAGATGTCGATTCATATTTAGTCAATAGACAATTTTATTTTATTGCCCCTACAAATCGAAGTCCGATGACTGTGACGTGATGGTGAACCAATTACTTCATCCGATTGATTTAAAATATAAATTTGGGACTGTGGTTTAGATTTTGTTTATCGCAATTTGTATTCAAATTACAAACATTTAACCAACTTTATCATTAAACTAGCATTTGCCCGCGACTCCATCCGCGTGGAATTAAAAAAAAATGAATAGGCTATAAGATCTTCCAGACTATCCTCTACGTCTATACCAAATTTCATCGAGGTCCGTTTAAGCTACAAACTCGTAACAAACATCCATCTAAACTTTCACATTTATATTAGTAAGATTTTAATTGTTGTAATGTTCGATCAAAGTGCAGGGCTATAATAGAAGTTGTAGTATATAAAATATTGTTTCAAGTACAAGCTAATTGTGCGACAATAGGCTGGCAACATTGTCATATAACTAACAATAGTTTAAATAATTTACGATTACGAGGCGCGTGTCCTTGCCGGCACACAGTTGCAACGATTGAATAGTTTATAGTGCGGACAAGATATGTCGATTCATATTTAGTCAATAGACAATTTTATTTTATTGCCCCTACAAATCGAAGTCCGATGACTGTGACGTGATGGTGAACCAATTACTTCATCCGATTGATTTAAAATATAAATTTGGGACTGTGGTTTAGATTTTGTTTATCGCGATTTGTATTCAAATTACAAACATTAAACCAACTTTATCATTAAACTAGCTTTTGCCCTACTCCATCCGCGTGGAATTAAAAAAAAATTGAATAGGCTATAAGATCTTCCACACTATCCTCTACGTCTATACCAAATTTCATCGAGGTCCGTTTAAGCTACAAACTCGTAACAAACATCCATCTAAACTTTCGCATTTATAATATTATAAGATAGTAAGAAGTAAGTTATAGCCATACATTTACTATTTAATCCTAGTAAAAAACATGTTCGGTGAGTTGGTTTATACAATCGAAAGCTTTAGTTTAGTTTGAAATGCAGGCGCCAGCAAATAAACTACAATTACCGTATTAAGGTAATTGTGGATTAAAGGAAATAATTCATACATTAAATGTACCTAAACAGACAGTATTGATAAAATATTCATATTTGCTACGGATTAACATAATTAAGGGCCTGTCCCACCACTGGCTGATAGCTTAAAAATGACGTCACTGTAAGATAAGAGAACAAAATCCGATATATCCATCACATATTTTACACGTAGGATTATTATCAGACAATTTACAATTTGGTAGGACAGGCCCTTAATCTACAAAGCTTTGTCACAGCTACTTTACTGGAAGTGGTCTAATAGCAAAAACAACTTGTGTACGTCTGGTCAATTTAAATCATACTAATCATACTTCATACTAATACTAATATTATAAATGCGAAAGTTTAGATGGATGGATGGATGGATTTTTGTTAGAGTTTGTAGCCTATACGGCTGAACGGATTTCGATGAAATTTGGTATAGATGTAGAGGATAGTCTGGAAGAACACATAGGCTACTCACTTTTGTGTTTTTTATTTACACGCGGACGAAGTCGCGAGCGATAGCTAGTAAAATATAAAATTATGATGTAGTATACTTATTATACAATTCCTTCAATGTTACACAATGAAATATTCATCCAAAAATATAAATCATACCTGTTTTTTATCTAAATTACAGAACATTGTTAAAGAAATGCTGATTACAAGTGATATGTTTCTTGTAAATATTAGCACAAATGCTATACTTACATATGTTTATGCAATTCTAAACTAGGTCCATTTACTTTCATAAGTCAATAAATTACAATGAACTCTATCGGATGTAGTATCCTGCAAACTTGGCCTTGAGTTGACAATAGGCTTATGCAACAGGCGTAACCAACGTAAATACACAAACAAGTTTCTCAGTAAAGTTGTCGTAAATCGGAACTGGCTGAATAAATGAATATACGAGGTTAACTACAGTCAACTGGAGGTTTAATTACTAAGGCTAAAATTAAAAACTGTAATACGAGCGGACCTGCTCCTAACTGGTCTAATCATAAGTTATTTATTGTAGATACACTATGCAGATAAAATCATTACATTGGCGTTAATTTATAGTTGAATATCAGCTGGTACTTAGCGTACAGTTGATAATTTTTGTCGCACTCAAACTATATCTATGTGCATTTTTAAGTAGACTAGCTTTCGACCGCGACTCTGTCCGTGTGGAATTAAAAAAATAATTAAATAGCCTCTGTGTTCTTCCAGACTTTACTATACGAAACATTGAGATCCGTTCAGCCGTTTAACTTTAACAAAAACCCACCCATCCCTCTAAACTTTCACATTGATAACACCAGTAAGCTGTAAGTTTTGTACTAAGACATGTGTGACTAACTTCAACTTGGATCAATTAAACTATGCATATCATATTCTAATACTAAATGTATAATACCTTACAAACTCCCTTGACACATATAGCTCTGTACCCTGGCTTCGTGCATGGCGTGCCGTCCGCTACTATCCCGAGAGACGCGTAGAACTGCTGCCCCACTGGACGGCAGTTCAACAAGCATGGTACATTGCCTGGCAAGAAACATAATAATATTTATTAACATTTTACATATAGCTGCTGCAATTACGTCGTTAATTGGCTAAAGGAGTAAGGAAAATGTCGTGAGTGGCACTAAATCTACAACAAAAGACCGCTTAAAAGCTTAAAGAAAAATATGTATGTTAATTCTAGTTAGTCTATGTCAAATCATTAAGGTGATTTGAGATTTGTTTTTATAACCTAAAAATATTTAAGCTCTATTACGAACTAAAAACAAAACACAACCAAAGACCACCGTCTATCAAATAGTAAGCTACTAAAATGTTTTGTATCCAGATATAAAGACGACATAAAAATTATATCTCTGTGATAAATCACAGTAACACCGATAAAGCAATTTACAACAACAAATGAGAGGTTATCGTTAACATTTATAATATCAAATGCCCGTAATGCACGGAACTTGTTAGTCGTATGGAAATTTGTTATTTTACTAAACGCGTTCATTTCAGCCCGCGGCCGCTCACACGGACATTTTAATAGATGGTTATAAAGTTAACTTCACTCGTAATATCGTGTACTTATAAAATAGAAATGTTTCCGTATTTTGCTGTTTATAACCGTAGAAATCTATACTAATATAATAAAGCGTAAACACACACTACTTCGTGGCGTAGGATGTCAGCAATCGCAGCATATTTTTGAATAATTATTTCTTTAATAAAAATCCCTAGACTTACGACATGCTTTTGGCTATATTCACGCTATTAAACTTAGGGGTAAATAAATTGCAAAAAAACCTTTATGTGGGATAGAGACCATAAACTACAACAACAATATCTTACAACTTACTCGACACTGGCCCAATCCGCTAAGGGAGTGCCATAGACAAGAAACTGAACTGACCAAAAACTACAAGCTGCCAACATTAAGCGAACAGCAAGAAGCAAGGTTATTATGGTAACGGTAATTTTGACCTTTGCAATTGAGAACTTGACAAATGTAAACATTAAAATAAAGTTTTTATAATTTTATGCGGATGAGGCCGCACGGGAACAGCTAGTATAAAAAAATGTACATGTTTTTAGTCTTAGGAAATATTATAACTCATCATCATCATCATCATCTCCCCTGCCTTATCCTACTCCCGTAGGGTCGGCGCACCAGGTTTTCGTCCTCCAAAGCACTCTATCATCAGTCATCTCAGTCATCACTCCCTTCTTGATCATGTCACCTTTCACGCAATCCATCCATCTCTTTCTAGGTCTACGTCTACCGGTGTACCCCTCCACATTCATAACTAACGTCCGTCTTGTTACATGCGATTCATCCCTTCTCATAACATGCCCATACCACTCTAACCTTTTACTCCTTATTTTCTCAACCACTGGGGCTACTCTCAAACTTCCTCTAATATACTCATTTCGTATCTTATCCGTAGGAAATATTATAACTATGTAGATACATTTTAACAAAGGAGTTTCAAAAATGCATGTTAGCGGAAATTAAAATCTTGATTTATTTATCTAGAACAGATAAATTTTCTCATCATATAATAACGTGGTTACAATATTTACATTAACTTTTAAACTATAAATATTTTACCCACGCTATGAAATAGTTAAAGATTCTATTTTATAAATACTATTGTTCTCTATAACATCCCTTTACAGACATAATAAAACTGTTTTCATAACATCTTATTCAAAGTTCCATAACGTTATCTTTTATTATGATATCATTAATGTTTTGACAAACTTATTAACTGGTATTTAAATTAAGCCAGACTTATCCGTAAGTTCAGTAATCACACAATTCTATCGTGACCTATGTAAGCATTTTTATGCAGTGATTTTCTTTCATAATGTTATGTAATTTCCTCGCTAATTGTTTATAACCATTATATAAATCCTCTGGTGTGGACATTCGCAGTCCATAGTCATCGGATTCATTAATATTAGGCGTTCCGAAAGTCGTTTGACCCTTCTCTTATCATACTATCATACTAATATTAAAAATGCGAAAGTTTAGACGGATGTATGGATGTTTGTTAGAGTTTGTAACCTAAACGGTTGAACGGATTTCAATGAATTTTGGCATAGATGTAGAGGATAGTCTGGAAGAACACATAGGCTACTTGCATTTGTTTTTCTTTTTTACTTTTTTTTTTTAATTTTAGACGGAGTCGCGGGCGAAAGATAGTTATAAAATACATGTTAAATAAATATTACCGATACAGTACTAGGTAAAATCACAAAAAAAGTGTATTTTACATTCACTTATTTAATTGAGTGCGCTAATTAAAAATATCTCCGAGTTTCATCAGTTCAACATTTAAACTCACAGTTCACAAACTCGACTCTATGATAATCGAAATTTAATAACAATTAATCAGCGCCGTCAATAGCTGATAGCTCGAATGAATTTAACAGCTACAAGTGAATCATTGTACGCAAGCAGAACTGCAGTTAATGGCTATAATTAACGCATATGGCTTCAAAGTCATGGGAATTTGATTATTAAATTAACAGCTTTTTAGATAAACGAAATTCGAATCGAAATCAAATGTAACTAACTCGGATCTTGTATTACATTTGATGTTAATTAAAAACTGAGAATAAAGCACATAAACTAAAATTCTTATAAGATGTACTACGTACAATCTTACTAAACTTACTAATATTATAAATGCGAAAATTTAGATGGATGTTTGTTACAGTTGTAGCCTAAACTGAATGGATATCGATGAAATTTGGCACAGATGTAGAGCATAGTCTGGAAGAACACATAGGCTACTCATTATTGTTTTTTTTTTAATTCAACGCGGACGGAGTCGTAGGCGAAATCTAGTGTAAACTAAATAAGTAAATTATTTATTTGTACAATGTGTTTTAAAATTTTCATTACGATGTCATACCAAAAGTTCATCGAGCAATATCTGCAATTTATCATTTACAGGCATTTCCTTAATAACGAACTAGATTACAGAAATAATTAAAACCATGTTATAACTTAACTTAATAACTACAGAATCCGTGCGATATTAATCACGATATTTTAATTTAACTGACGATTTTCAATGATCTTTCTATCCAACAACTAAATAAGGCAATGCCAGTACTTCGGAGCGAAGCAATTTATCTAAACAAGCAACTACGGGTTGTCGAACATTGCATGTGGGAACGCATCTTCATTCGATGTCGTTAATCTCAATTAAGTCATTACTGGTGTATAAGCATAGTTTATAGTTGTTCACATTTATTGAAACTTTTTATACACTTACATTTTTCCAAATTCCATTTAAGTAATGTTTTAATAATAATAATAAAGCCATTTAATCCATTCAGAAGGCAAACATTATACATTTAATTAACACATTAGTAAGCATAAAAATAATTTTTACTAAGTTCTCTATGTTGAATGGATATAGGCAAGGGCCTTATCCATCTACACTATCTATACTATTATAATAAAGCGTAAACACACAATTCTTTGTTGCCTAAGATGTCAGCAATTACAGCATATTTTTGAACAATTCTTTTTTTAATAAAAAGCCATACACTTTAGGCTATATATTTTCACGCCATTAAACTTAGGGGGTAAATATTTTGGATAAAAACCCTAATGTGGGAAAGAGACCATAAGTTGCTGCCAACATCAAGAAAGCAAGATTGCTAAGGTTTGTCATGTCATGTCATTTTGACATTTGCTATTGATAATTTGACAAATGTAAACAATAAAATAAAATTTTCATAATTTCATGCGGATGAAGCCGCACGAGATCAGCTAGTTTTTACTAAGTTTGCTATGTTGAATGGATGAGGCAAAGAACTTATCCATTAAAGAGTAAAGACTCAGCTATGTGCTTACTGTGTAGCAATAAGCGCTGATATTCTGCAAAAGCCTTTTCTGGCAGTACGTCAGTTGCATCCTTTTGAGTATGTTGTGTTGAAAATTTTTCACTCATATCTAAGTTTACCGATTCTACATTTGTGTGAATAATCTTTATTTAACTAAGATATACGATAAAAAACAATCCCTCGTAAGTGTAATAAAGCTTTAGATATACTGATATATACTCGTAGAACAGAACAACCAAAGGCGGCTGCGGCTGTATCCCAGATTATGCTTTTCACTCACCATCGATGTACGGCACCCAGCTGTAGAAACGGCCATGGAAAGGTCTCCCATCGTAAGCTGCGCATTGCTCACTGCGCATATCTTGTGACTCCCCGCCAACTGAGCAAGGCTAAATAAAAATATCCATTAATTAAAGTAATTTACATATTGACGGCCCCCTATGTCAACTTAAGTAAGTGCAAAACTCAAATTTTACAGGAAAGCGCATTAAACATTTCGTAATATTTGTAACTGATTACATGTCGTGATCTGTGCAATAAAAAGTTATTGTAATTTACAAAAAAAACTTACTAACATTATAAATGCGAAAGTTTAGATAAGATGGATGGATGGTTGGATGTTTCTTAGAGTTTCCAGCCTAAACGGCTGAACGGATCTCGATGAAATTTGGCATAGATACACTCGTAGATTGTCAGGAAGAACAAATTGGTTACTTGCTTACGGACGGAGTCGCGGGTAAAAGCTAGTGATAAATAATATAAGCAAGATAGCAGGTCGATGTAATTAACTAATAAATTCTAGCAAAAACAAAATAATCGATATTTTATAGTCTTGTATAGAATCTATAACGTATTAGACGGAACAATAGTAATGACGGAAACATTTACGACGCATAAGATCGTAAATCGGAACAAAGCGAGCGTATAGCACTTTTATACTTGCACGCTTCTCCACGGAACGTATCGATCGAACAAATCATTACGGGTAATGAGCCTGTAGAAAATGTGGCAAATATTTGGTTTGTATTTCAGTTAAAAATGAAGGAAAGGTGGAAGAAATGTTGCTTACACGTTTTCTAAATGCGTCAAAATTTAAAGAAACATAACAAAGAGGAAAGAGTTGTATTTTTGTATGTATTGAAATAACTCAAAAAGTACTGGGCCGATTTCAAAAACTCTTTCATCATTAAAAAGCTACGTTATTAGTGAGTAACATAAGCTGTATTTTAAAATGTTTTTTATGAACTAGCTTTTCCCGTGCGGCTTTATCCGCATGATATTATAAAAACTTTATTTTATTGTTAACATTTGTCAAATTCTCAATTGCAAATGTCAAAATTACTGTTACCATAATAACCTTGCTTCCTTAATGTTGGCAGCATATACTTTATGGTCCCTTTCCCACATAATGGTTTTTTCCAATTACTAAGTTTAATAGCGTGAAAATATATGGCCTAAGGCGAGTCGTAAGTGTAGGGCTTTTTATTTAAGAAAGAATTATTCAAAAATATGCTATGATTGTTGACATCCTACGCCGCGAAGAAGTGGGTGTTTACGCTTTATTAAAATAGTATAGAAGGATAGATATAGATTGATATCTTACACTAGTGTTGCACTCATGGTATCGCCTGCTGACGCCGGGGCAGTCTGCACGCTGGATCCTCACAGAGCCTTCTATAGTCCCATTCGTAAGGATCTTACGCTTTCTGGAACAATTGAAACATGAATCACTCAAAGACACTTGAGATAGTCCCTGCACTAACAAAATTGGCAAAACTATTATTTATAATATTTTTAATTAAATCTATCTATACTAATATTTTAATAGCTCAAAAACTACGGGGCCGATTTCAAAATTTCTTACATCATTAATAAGCTACGTTATCAGAGAGTAACATAGGCTACGTTTTTATAATATAATATTATTTTATTATATGCGGACGAAGTCTCGAGCAAAACCTACTTTTGTATATTTAAATAGTTACTATTTAATTAATATCTTAACTCGAAACGTTTGTCTTTTGTTTTGCTACTTCAAGAGCGTTCAGTCGCACAGTAAATCATAAAATCCAGTTAACAGAAATAAATCCGGTCAAAAAACTGTTACTTTTATTATTTAGAATACTACAAGATTAATTGTCGGTAAAGAATAACTAGCGATAAATCTTCTTAATTGTAATTACGTTATAAGTTACAGGAGAATAATAAAAGCAATACGACATGATGCGGCGCTGGCAAAGGACCCCATAATATCAACGCCGCTCGTTACGGAAAATAAGACATGTTGTTCACGGTATGCGATGTTATGACGATGCTATACAGACACCTATAGTATTTCTTTTTATTTAAGTAAAATATTTTGGATACTTAAAATAATATAGGCAACAATATCTTAGCTGTAGTATGGTTCTCGAAGGACAGAAGTGTTGTGGTTAAAATTAAATCTCGATAAGCAATGCGATATTTCCAGGAATTATCGCTTACTCTGTGTTCAATCTTTATAGGCTTTCTAATCTAATTAAATGTGCTGATATTTTATTATTTCTTAGATAAGTTGCTGTTAGTGGTAACAGCTGTTATTAATTATTGCGCGTACTATTTATATCCTGTTTCCTAATTAATTTTTACTTGTTCTACATATAAAGTGTACATATCTATATCTATACTATTATAATAAAGCGTAAACACATACTTCTTTGTTGCTTAAGATGTCAGCAATTACAGCATATTTTTGAATAATTCTTTTTTTTAATAAAAAGCCCTACACTTACGTCATGCTTTAGGCTATATATTTTCACGCCATAAATTTAGGGGGTAAATATTTTGAACATCAAGAAAGAAAGATTGCTAAGGTTTGTCATGTCATTTTGACATTTGGTATTGATAATTTGACAAATGTAAGCAATAAAATAAAGTTTTTATAATTTCTTGCGGATGAAGTCGCACGAGAACAGCTAGTAAAAAATAAAATAATAACAGAATATTCTATCCTCCTTATAATAGTACAAAACTAATTTTTCTATTATCATTATTTAAAGTTTTAACTATTTTTTTTAACTTATAAAATGGATTGCTTTGTTGTAGATATTGTCTCCTGTACTTTGTTTTCTGTCAAATCTACAACTACATTTTAACAATACCTTAAAAGTCACCATTTTAAAGCTATGTTTAAAAGTATCGTTTTTTATTACTCTGTACATTCAACATTTTACCCCAGTATTTTAAAAAATAGATGAAAACGATAGTTCACTATAGAATCAGTTATCTGTCTAATAAAAAAGTTGTAGCGTCGAACAATTCACCGCAAGTGTCCGAACAATATTTCATTCCGTTCGGTCAGCTATTACTGACCGAATGGAACGGAGTTCAGAACTTATGACAAATGACGTCGAACTTAATTTGTCGAGAATGTTACACCGCAACTTACCAGCAGGATACTTTGTACGTCTCTAATGAACGAATGTATATTAAAGCACTTTATATAATTTATTTCATAGGAATGAACGAGAAATATTTGACATTTATGATTCATATGGAATGTGATCCAGTTTTCTTCTAATAAATAAACACGTAGGAATAATTATGCTTATATTAACCGCTTAATAAGTCTAAAACGATCGCTATAATTGAGTACTAAGGACTTTACGACTCTGAGTACGGCAGTAACACGTAAAAATAATTCGAAATTTAGAAAAACCTAAAATTTCTTTGTTAATCTTAACTTTACAACCCTTATCAGTCATTAAAAAGTTCATCAAGAGTGCCTTTGAACTGTATCTATTTTCATTAACAGATATTTTATTATATAGATAAAGGAATGTTATCTTAGTGTTATCGAATCTTATTCTGACCACGATCACCGTTGCCACCTTTTCTAATTAAGAGTGACGGTATGTTGATTGCCTACTTAACAAGCCAAACACTCCGTATCTGTTCGTATTAATCCTTACGATATGCTTTAACAATTATCTCTAGTCGCATTTGTAAACAAATACAACCTGCGTGACTAACGGTTTTGACGGTTATCGAACTGATGATTAATCTTATGGATCTAGAATTAATTATGAGAGTCAAAATATTTGTAATTAGACGTCTAACACGAGGGCAACCACGAAGAGAGAGAAACAGATTATGAAGTCTAAACTCAGTTCTTTTTTTTATAAATTAACTAACGCTTGACCACAATCCCACCTAGACTTTTGTGATCTTCCATTTTTGACCGACTTCCCAAAAGGAGGTACTCAATTCGTCAGTATGTTTTTTTTTTGTTTTTAATAGATGTCATATTAGACTTAAAAATGTAAAATAAATATCAAATAATATGAATAAGACTACTTTATTGGTAGATTCCCCTATATACCTAGCTTAGTTTATAAGATGACGACGCCTGTGCTGTCATAGATTATAAAATTAACAGATAGTCATATCCTGAACATAACACTATAATTTTAGAATCATAATATAAAAAGTTAAGAATTAAATTGCATTAAGGTGCACTCATGCATGCTGGCCGCAATGAAACATCAATAAAAAAGAAATAATCTATAGTTCGAAATAGTGGCGCGAACGCTTGATATAATTGACAGTAATCGCGAGCTCATTACTGGCAACACCGACACTGATGTGTGTCAATCACGGTGTGCAATCAATGGTCGCACAATAACAGCTTGTTACAGCCCAGCGCTATGGGGTTTCCATTACCTTAATTTAGTCTATAAAAAGCGTACACGACTATGGTTAGACGTGCTTAACCTTTGACCCTTAGCGAGCACTTAGCGATTTTTTCGAAATTCTTACACGCAGTTTGAACCTAACTTCTTTCATCCTTTAAGATTATAGAGTACTCGTATATTGCATTTAAAGTTATGCTTTTAGTTTTATGTATTTTAGTTTTTGTGGCATTAAAATATTATATGTTACAAACACACTAAAATCTAAATCTCCCGTATTTTTCTGAACTGGTTCAGTATTTTATTTAATTACTAGGTTTCGCCCGCGACTTCATCCGCGTGGAATTAAAAAAAAAATTATATTATAATATGTGTTTTTCCAGACTATCCTCTACATCCATGCCAAATTTTATCGAGATCCGTTCAGCAGTTTAGACTACAAACTCTAACAAACATCCATCCATCCATCTAAACTTTCTACTTTATAATATTAGTAAGATTTCAAGGGTTAAAAATTCTCTAGTCGTTCTGATTATAAATACAAAATAATTAATAACGTTTATAAGTTTCGAATAAATTAGAATTACACTGATATAGAGTCAAGTTAACACTTTACATGCCGCAGTATTTTCATAGTCTATACTAATATTATAAAGAGAAAAGATTTGTAATTGTGTTTTTTTCGATTTCTGTATGTATTCAATTGACGTAAAAACTACTGAGCCGATTTTAAAAATTCTTTCACTGTTAGATATTTAGTTTATCTGTGAGTAACATAGGCTATATTTTTTTAATTTCACGCGGACGAAGTCGCTAGTGTTAAATATGTACAATTTAATATTTTGTTTAAATCCCATAAACCGCGTCATTGTCTCATAAAATAAGATGACTAACCAACAGTAGCTTTGTTGGATAAATCCACGTAATATTTGACATGAAATATGAATGACCGGGCTCGTAAATAAGAAAGAGTTATGGTTTTCAACACGACCTATATATCACCTACACTAAGTATTTAAACTGTTAACTACAAATATGTTTAATTTCTAATTTCTAAAACAAATGTTTGTGAATTTAAAAGTATATTTTTATAATCTTATCATCCCAGGACAGTAATAATTTAGATATTAAATTAGTTACATAACTGAAACTTTAAGTTAGCAATAAAGTATCATTTATTGCGAATGGCTTATTGGAGCGCGTGCACACCTTTGACTGAACTATCGCACAACTGTTAGTCGCGCTTCGATTCCCATGAGCTTATATGGAAGTGCGCATACTACTCAATTTTAGTTGTGCAACTAAACAGATGAATTGGCTGAGAAACAATCGACAATCACAAAACAGTTGTCCGACAGTTTAGTCAAAGGTGTGAACACGCTCTTATCGAGAGTACGTAAATACAGATTGAAAATATAAGTTAAACAAAACAAATGACGTTTACAAGATGCAAAGAAACATATTTTCCTACTTAACGTTTCTGGTTTTAATTTAAGCGTGCATTTTATTTTATTTGTACTAATTTGTTTATATACCTTGGAAGGCATTCACGTTCTTGTACCGCGACTCCTCCACCGCAGGTCCTTGAACATGGACCCCAGTTACTCCAAGATGTCCACGCGTAAGCACTACCCAGCGACTGCTCTAACGCCTGAAATGTGAAAAAGAATCATAATAAAATGTATCTTCAAAATATCCTAAATTCCCGGTAACAAAATGGTAAAGAAACAAATGTGAAAAGTCAAATTTAAAACAAGAAATTTGACAATTTTTATGTCATACTAATACTAATACTATAGGATTATAAAGAGGATAGATTTGTATTTTTGTAAATATTGATATGACTCAAAAACTACTGGGCCAATTTAAAAAATCATTTACCATTAAAAAGCTATGTTATCATTAAGTAACATAGGCTAAGTTTTTTATTATATTTTAATATCACGCGAAGTCGCGAGTAACAGCTAGTGTTATAAAAGTGACGAATGTTATAAATCAATGCATACAAACGTGTTTACAGAAGCATCAACTTAAGAGGTTTGAAGCCTTTGCATATTTTAATTAATCATTCATGTCAAATTAAATTACCATTTAACTTGTTGAGGTAACCTTTTAAAGAAAACAAACATAGAGAAGTTTATAATTTTTAAGTAATCGTATCAGAAATACCACCATTTAAAGAAAACCAACAAAGAGAACTTTATAATTTTTAGGTTTTCATGGAAAAAATACTTTTTTTTGATTGGTTACCTGAAGAGAATCAGCAGCGATGTTTGTAGCCATTGTGAGCATGGCTAACTGAACAGCAACCGCAGCCCTGGAAATAAACATTCAAACAAAACTTTAGTATGAAATACACTTTGTAGACTAAGGTTAATGAGGTTACCTAAACAGAATCATTATAAAACTATTCTACGTGTTTCTCATTTCTAAAGCACATAAAGAGTTCTTAGTTTAAATGTAAAAAATGCAATCGATAGTGATCAATTGCTTCTATTATTTTTAATATTTGTTCAATTAAACTTAAAAATTTGTTAACTCCAAAAGTAAATTTTAATATACCTTCAATTTTTTTTTCCTGATATTTGATTTTAGACTCTAAACAATTAAGAGAATATTTTACACGTTACGTTCATCTACTACCTTCTTTGAATTACCGTGGAATTATAGCTCATTTTAATATCCATAGATCACTTTCCCACAGACCATAGAGATGTCTGACCATAAATACTGGTGATGCAAACTTAAATTGTCATAAACAAACGGTGGCTCTGCCAAGATTTACTCGACACGTCGTGGGTGACTGAATATGGCACAGATTCCCTGACATACCTATTTACTTTGCTTTCACGATTCCGTCATACTCTTTATTTAATAGGGCTGCCATCGTGGGAACTTTTTCTTTGTTAAATAATTTATTTTTATACTTTAATCGGAATGATCTATATAAATTGTCTATTCATAGAGCACCGCATGTTACATATTACATATGATTCCTTGTATATTATATTATATTTTAATGCATATATAAATAAAGTTTTACGTACTTTTTCAACTCTTGTAAAAACTTTTGACAAAATATTTATTACTAACTGTTGGTCTCGACTTCGTCCGCATGTTAATACAAAATATGTAACGCAGCTTTTTAATGGTGTAAGAATTTTTGAAATCGGCCCAGTAGTTTTTGAGTTATTTCAATACATACAAAAATACAAATTTGTCCTCTTTATAATATCAGTATAGATTAGTTTAGAAGTATAGAAAAAAAAACTTGTACTATAACTTTTAATATGGAGAACCAAATATTTTTTAAATTTTGACTTTGAAAAATGTGGTTAAAAAGGTATTGTTGTTTGTTTACATTCAGTAGGCCATAAAGTTTGGGAACCGCTGACCTATAAGGTCACGACACCCACGCTGCTCTCAGAGTTTTACGCAACCAGACATCTCCATTAGAGATTCAAACCCGGCCGATACAAGCATCGCACCCGCGTCTCCATAACAACCATCAAACGACTGTAAAACGCCTTAATGAACGTCTTAAGTGCCTTATAAAGTGCCAATCGCCGTTATTTCAATGTTAATTCACTTTCGATCCATATAAACAAAAAATGTCGCCCTGTTTATACTTCAATGATTCAGTGTAACAATTACACATTAAAATATTTAAACAAATATTTAAATTCAAAAGTAAGTGTATCAAGTTTCTATTCAGAAATTCTATTCAGTATTTATTCAAATATAGAATATTTTAATGCGATAATTGCTTCAATTTCAACATATTGTGTACGAATTAACTAAAAACCAAACTAATTATATCTATAAATACTTGTAATCTTAATTTTACTAATATTATAAATGCAGCAGTTTGGATGAATGGATGGATGGATGAATGGATGTTTGAAAGAGTTTCCGATGGGGCATGTAGAACATAGTCTGGAAGAACACATAGGCTACTTATCTTTTTTTAATTCCGCGCGAACGGAGTGGCAGCCGAAAGCTAGTATTTAATACAAATGAAACCGTTATGCACGTGGACAACTACGTCATATTTACATAAGTATCCAAATACTTTGCTCCTTTAGAACATACAATAAGCGCATCCATAAACAAACTGAACGAGGCGGTAAAAATAACATGAAGTTCAAAAGTGACGCCATCTTGATTTATCATCGGAAACAGTTAGTAGGTGAGGTTCACACGACCAGGACTATCTTTACGACCCATGTGACACTTGACCTTATTTTTTTAATCCTGTGTAAGCGCGTGCGCAGTGAATGGAGCGTATAATTTATGTTTACTTTTACTCTCTAAGGAGTCTCGAATGGACGTCGGAGAAAAAGGTTTACCGTTTCGAGCACGTATAAAAATATTTGTTATGGATAAACACTTGTGTAGGCCGATAGGTTAGAGTGATGGATATTTACTCGCTGTCAGTTTGAATGCGTTTTGAATATAATTCAATCCTTAAAGACGCAGTATTGCAAATACGGTATACTCTAAGAACATCGGAAGTACGATACGATTTAAGAAAAAATACTGGGCTAATTTTAAAACTTCTTTCACCGTTAGAAAGGTAATTTATCTGTGAGTAACATAAGCTATGTTTTTTTTTTAATTTCACATCATTAGAATCAAGAAAACGTTTTTAACCAGACGCGAAAATGAATTTAATCTATTCAATATCTACCAATGTCTTTACAAAGCAACATTATTACGATAACTTAATAAAAAAATCACCTAATAAACATATTATAGAGTGCATTCTAGTACTAGTACATTATTCTAAACAATCAAAGTTATCGTTATTTTATTAAAACAAAAACTTACCAAAAGGACTTATTGTTCGATGTTGAATGTCCCCGTGGCTCCATTTTATTTCACTGATAAATTACATTCCAGCACTTTAGTTTTCTCTTGTCCATCTTAATAACTCAGTATGTAACATTTATAATTTTTAAATAATTAAACACTCCACTAAAATTTGTTCGTAGTACATCGTATGGTTGAATCCTTGAGTATCCTTCGAGGAGGAGCCCTTAGCAGACTTGTATAACCTGGAACAAAAGACAAAGTTCAACTGACATAATAACATTTTCGGCTATGTAATTTTTATTGTGGGTAATTTGAAATGCAATAATTTGCGAAAACCTTACTCAAATTCTAACATAAATACCCTATTTCTAAACATGTACAATAGTTTTCAATTAATTTCGATTTGACGTCTGATTTTACATGACTCAAATATTTTATAACTAACTTTCCCGCGAATCCGTCCGCGTGGAATAAAAAAATAAGACAAAAGTAAGTAGCCTATGTATTCTTCCAGACTATGCTCTACATCTACGCCAAGTTTAATCGAGATCCGTTTAGCAGTTTAGGCTACAAACTGTAACAAACATCCATCCATCCATCTAAACTTTCGCATTTATAATATTAGTATGATATAATATAATACATATATATAAAGTAAGATAAGTAAGATAATTCATTCCTAATACGATTAGGTAATGCCCGAACTAGTCTAGTCTCCTAGACCAATAGGATATATTGTCATTTAAAAAGGTAGAAACGAGCACGTGATAACATTTCCTTCCTAACATGTCTTCATCCATGCAAGAATGTGGTGGGCAGAGAAGATTAAGAGATTAAACGCTTCTCGTTTGCTACAACAGATGCGTGTCTCCGGTCAGAGTTTATCAGTTAATAAAACACCGTATAAAGTATATCTATTTACAACACGAGACCCGGCGGATTAATAAAAATATCCCAATAGCTCGGACACTTGAGAAAGAGGAAGTAATAAGATAAGAAAACAAACAATGTACCGTGTGAACAATGACTCACATCGATGTAAGAAAGCTCACTTCAACGTGAATGAGAATTTTGATATGAATGTTAGATCTTAAAGGCGATTGTGTTTTGTTTGTTTTATGATTAAATAGTCAATCAAAATCTGGCCTGATGTTTTTGAAACCTAGTATTGTAATAATTAAAACCACACCTAATATTATGAAGAAAGCAGGAAACATCTTTCGACTGCATGCACTTTCTTCAGGTGGGATCGTGGTCATGCGCTTAACAACCATTAAAAAACAGAAAAAACAAAAGTGCGGTCTTGTCTGTTAAAATGTAAGACTAAAATGATGATTTCAGTACTGCATTTAATAAGGAAGTTCCTAAATCATTTTATTTAAAAGCAAAATTTATAACTTTAAACCATAAGTAATGTTAAGTAAACCGAGTAGTGTCATGATTAGTGTTCTTTTTAAGACTGTATCATACTAATATTATAAATGCGAAAGTTTAGATGGATGGATGGATGTTTGTTAGAGTTTGTAGTCTAAACGGTTGAACGGATTTTGATAAATTTTGGTATAGATGTAGAGGATAGTCTGGAAGAACACATATGTAGTCTACTTGCATTTGTTTTGTTTAGGTCCGCGCGGACGGAGTCGCGGGCGAAAGCTAGTATTCTTATATGACATACATTATCTGTTCACGTAAACAGGAGAGGTAAATATTCTGGCGATGGCGTTGATAACGTCTTACGCCACACCATACCTCCGGATACCACGTTATCGCTATGTTGCGTATTAATTATTCGAAAAACAAATGATACGATGATCTGCTTAGATTTGCAAGAAAACATACTAGTAACGGGCGCACACCTTGGACTAAACTATCGCATAACATTTGTGCGATTGTCGATTGTTTCCCAGCCGATTCAACTGTTTAGTTGCACAACTAAAAATCGAGTAGCGTACCTCCATATAAGCTAATAAGAATCAAACCGAGACTAAACAGTTATGCGTTAGTTTAGTTTCAGGTACAGGCTTTAAACCTTTGAGTTATTAACAACTGTAAAACTGGATTAGAAGGTTACGGGCAAAAGCTAGGAAAAAAAAATAAAGAAAAAAAAATTAAACACCGAAGTATACCTTTCAACCATTAACTATCATGTCGTCAACCAAGACAATCAATAATGATAGTTTTAAAAATAATATACTCACGACCCTGTCCAAGGGTGCGATCACGTATAACTAATTTGCACGGTCGTGACATACTACTCTTGCATTTTCCTCATTGAACCATTGAACCATAGCTTCTCATAGACAGCACTATGAGCTATCAAATGTTAACGTAATTTCTTGGTTCTAAATTACTTTGACTTTTTTTTAATATCAGTAGATTTTTGTTAATTTACTACTATATCCTTTAACCATTCCAACTAAGCTCTAGGCTTGTGCTAGGATATGGTTCACGACAATAGTCGTATGGCAGGATTCGAACCCTCGACCGCAAGATCGGTAGTCCGTACCCCAAACCATTAGGCTATTGGCGCTTCATTTTCTCTTTTTCTTCTTCATTTTTGAATCATTAATTTATAATAGTTATATTAAACATTTATTGATAGAGCAAGAGATTAAGGTAAATCAAAAGCTACTAAATAGGCTAAATGAGGCCGGTTCATATCATTGCGTTAACATAGCAAAGGTAAATAAAACGAAAGATTGAATTGGGTCATCTCATGCAACCGTGGCGATGCTCTTTCATGTAGCACGCGCCACAAAAAACACGTTTGTGTTAAACGATAACAAAGCTTGGATTTATTTTACTACCCACCTTTATTATCTAACGGCTGAACTCTATAATCGATTTGGAACACTAAATTAAAATAGTAAGTCAATATAAGCAATACTTCCGTTTGCTTAAATCGTAGACTTAAGCTTAAAATTGTCACCTCTACAATTTTATTACAATCGCGTTTTATTAATACCTACTTAAAATAAAAATAATTTTTAATTTGTAATTTTAATTAAATATGCAACCTTATTAAGTTTAAAAATGTTATCATTCGTAGGTTGTCTCAATTCAATTAACCAGCTCGCCTGTTAAGTAAGGTTTAAGTCTTAATTTTTAAGTTTAACAAAAAACCCGTTAAGATAAAATAAATGAACTATTAAAAAAGTCAATAAGTTCATAATTTTAATATTATTATAATAAAAAACAAAAATAATCAACTCACATTAACATCCACACAAATATCTTGATATAATTTTTAATCTGTATTTCCAACTGAAAACTTTTTATACAAATTTCCGACATGCGCGAAGGGTCTAACGCACTGAACTAGAGTGTGCCCGTGTAGGTTGCTATGGATCGACTGGGCAGTGCAGTACTGGCAGTCAAACCATGCCTCGTGAAGAGGAAATAGGCTCCGCTGAAGATTGCTTTGTAATACCGATGGGTCCTGCCGTGAAATTATCACTTAAGCCGCATTCGCACGGCAAATTATTTCAAACATACCATAGATGATGTGCTAAGAGTACTATAAACTTCATCTAACTATAGAAAGCTTTGCTATGGAGGTTGCAATTTAGTTTATTTCGTATACTTATACGTTAACTTAGAAATGTGTACAAAACATTAGGATTATTTTACTGATATTAACAAGAAATAACGAAATACTTACAATTTCTCCCAAAAGACGTAAGTTTATAACGTTAACTTCTTAATAAATTAACTGCCACTGTCCTAACATCGTAAATAACTAAAACAAATACTAATCATAATGAATTATTCATTTAAAGTGCACACACACTATTCATCTTCTAAACGCAACAGTAATAAGACAATAAAACAGCAACACAGATCCACAAGTGATAATTATTATGTATTGGCCGAGTATCGAACTCCGGTTACTGAAACTGTAAAAATCTCATTCGTCATTCAATTGTTAGGGTGGCATAAACGTCGTCGGCAATCATGTTTTGTTATCCTAATTATGATGCAGGCAAACAATAGAATGATGTGGTCTCTTAAATGTTGTTAATAACATTCACAGCTTATCTAATGTTTTGGTTAAAATTACGAACATTAACTGAAAGGATTAGAAGGATATTGTCCTTGTAGTGTGTCTATTTATCACACTACATCCTCTTTTCTGCAATTTATCGAGTAAATTAAAGAGTATTGTAAAAGTTTGCATTATTAATTAAATCTCCAACAACTTAATCACACTTGGGCGCTTAAGGATAAGTTACTCGGGTGTCTTAATAGGAAGTAAGTTACATTCAAGTAGCTACTTGTCACTAAACCTTGCGCGGCTTCTTTAGATGCTCTTGTGTTTGACACTGAAATCTATGTCATAGACTTCTTTAGAAAATTCGTAAAACATCGTAATAGATTATACTATTATATTCTTCAAAAATAAAGCAGCTAGTATACAATATAAATTGCTAATGTCTTTAAATTCTGATGTCTAAAAAATCAATTCACAAAGTCAGTTGTGTTGATTATCATCATTAACTTACGTTAAAAATAACACCATAGTCGATCGATACCACTTTTCTTTAATATATTCAAAATCGAAGTCGTTTTTAATGTTACCAAATTCCCGCAATACATCGACGCATGCTTTCCTTTCACCGTCACTCTTGGTGGTCTAATAGCCATAGTATTTCATTATATTGCCGCTAAGTCGTCTGTTCTACCACTGATAAACTTTTATTGTCCTCAACACGGCCTATTTCACTTTGTTCCATTAGATAATAGATAACTGTTGTGAAAATACATACGTTACACGGGGTTTTTATTGGCTTTTGTACATCTTGCTACTATTTCACATACATTCTACATTTAAAAATTGTAAAAGAAACGAGAAATACGCAAATAACTAATGGATTTAAACATACTGTATATGTTGTGTGTGAATGAAAATCATTTAAGAGAAAGTTGTCCTTGAATAAGGTCGTGCTCTATCGTGAGATTTGTTCGTAGTCCTAATTAAAACTGAAGTATACACTTATGTCGTAACACATCGCTGTACAATTCTAGTACCCACTTGAAGAATTAATCGATATCAAATTCAATTAAGGAATTGATAGAAAAAATATAACCATACTTTTTAGATGCATATTGAATACCAATGAGAAAGGGATATTTGAAGAGAGCGCACACCTTCGACTAACCTATCGCACAACTGTTGTGCGATTGTCGATTGTTTCGCAGCTAATTCTACTGTTTAGTAGCACAACTAAAGTCGAGTAGTGTGCGCTCCCCCATATAATCTTATAGGAATCAAAGCGAGATTAAACAGTTTTGCGATAGTTTAGTTTCAGGTGTGCACACGCTCTTAAATAATATTCAACACATAACTATGCATCATTGCAGACTTACTCCTAACATTCAAGTTTTACGTGTGTGCAAAACGGCTTCTATTAAAAATGTAGTAGGTACTAAACTCAAATTCTTACAAAGAGCAAGTTAGTTAAATACAGTTTAGTCAAAATTTTACTGTGTACAATTAATAAAACGTGTAAATTTTTACTTAATAAACTGTGAATATGCAATTAAACATTGTACACGATCACGGGAAAATGCCGCGACATCGTCTACAGTTTCTAACTGTTTATTCAAACAGTAGTCGAATTAGTAAGATGAGTGGTGCAAGTTAGGGCCCAATTATCGTCGCTTAGCGGACTTCCAGTAAGGGCACCCACCTCTGACCTCATACACGCGATTTACTGACCTACTGGATTTTAGGAATGCAGTACGGTTTGTAAACATATTAATTACAGATAGTATTGAAGTCCTAGATATGATAACTAGGAAGAGAGAGACGTGTTGTAAACTGATGTTAGTTAAAAATTAGCTCAGTTTGTTTTTGATACCTTTACGTTTTTATTGACATGAGTGTACTTTATATTATAAGAATCCTAAAATGTTTTATTCAATAAACGGTTTTTACGCCTGTAATAGGATTTTTCCCTATTACAGGAATAAATTACCCCATCAAAACATTTTTCATTTAATAAGAAAATGTGGAAAAACATGACACGATGTAACAGTTCTTCTATAATCAGCAAAAAGTAGCAAAGTGTTTTATAATAGCACAAAAACCTCGTTATCCTATTACAGCTAAAATGCTAACGCAGTGATTCTCAAACTGAAACATTTGACCCCTTAGGTCCACGGAGAGCCCAGACATTGTATACGATGACGGAAAATAAAGTTGATGGTACACAGAAGTACAACAGTAAGGCCGAGATCAAAGGTATTTAGAAATAATAACTAAGACAGTTTGGGAATCTCTGATCTAAAGTGATTGGCATACGAAGTAGGAAGAGTGATGTGTGCATTGGCCCTAAGACCGCATGTCACACGCTGCAGCCTAAAGCTACTGACATACGCCGGCTTTTCTCGCGGTTTAGGTAAAAGTTAAACCACAAGCTTGCGTCGTAAACTTGCTTAGTAATTTAGACGTCGCTGTTTGCGTAAGATTTTCACTGGTAAAGTCATACGCCAAGATATATTTGGAATTCCTTTCTAATTTTATTTTCAAAACAATTGTAATGAAATTATGATGAAAACCTAAACGAGAATATTCCAGAACTCTTTGTGTATTTATGATTATTTTTTTAAAGTAGCTATTTTCATAAATGTTGCTGAAACGACTTTAGGTCTCATTGTATTCCCATTGAACCGATAGCATATTAAACTTTTATTCAGAATTCATCAAATAGGTTCACATAAAATGGAATAATAGATAAATCTATGGTATTTCAATTAAATATTGTAAATCCATTCATCTCTCCAGAATAGAGATCACAATGTTAAACCAACAATTACGTAAAGCCATTTTTGTGGCGAACAAATTGACAATTCAAGGACAATAACAAAAGGAAATAATTGAAGTGGACGATAAATAGACGAGGCTACTTGATAGAGTCGGGGGTCAACAGGCGACAACGATCGTGCAGTATTGGACATAATCATATAACTATTGAACACCCGTGATTTCAGGGGGTCGATGACCCCCACACACATTGCAATGACGTTTTTCTTTTCTTGTATAATGCATTCTTTAATTTGATTATAAAAGTTTTGTAACATTTAATATGTTGCAGCCTTGCAGCGGTGTTATTTGAATAGTTAAGCTTCGGAAATGCAGTGTGACGGACACGTTTAGATTCTTAGACAGCGAATGCTGAAGAGTTACATCATTAAGTGTAAAAAATCACTTAATCTATACTTCTATACTAATATTATAAAGAGGAAAGATTTGTATGTTTGTATGTAAACTACTGGGCCGATTTTCAAATTCTTTTACCTCTAGAAAGGTAACTTATCTGTGAGTAACATAGGTTATATTTTTTTAGAATCTCAACAGACGAAGTCGCGAGCAACATCTAGTAATTTATATGTTAGATAGAAAGTATTAAGGCCGTATTCTGGAACGACATTTAAGTGTGTAACAGCGTTTTAAAAGATAAGACCACATTTAAACTCGAAATAGGTTATATGCCATAATTCCTTTCCTATATAAAAAAAATTAAAGATGCTTCATGAGAGTTTAAATTTTTATACTTAATAATAAAGACATGCTGGCATATTTAAAAGAAATTGCAACCACAGATTAGATAATTGTTTTTTTTTCTCTCGTTTGTAAAAGGCCATAAAATGTATTCAGTCAACTAGGCTACGGAATACATTACGCAATATTAAATGTGTTACCATCACCGTATCCATCATGGCATTTTAATGATCAAAAATAAATTTTCCAAATCTAATCATAGTGTTTGAATTCCTCTTTCAAAGACACTAAAACATTGGCTATAAAAGTAAAACTAAAAGAGGTATTAAAATAAGCGAAGATTTTAAATTATCTGTTTGTAGCTCCAAATAATTAGACAGCAAACCAATTAGGCATTTTATTGAGCCAAACTTATCTGTAATTAACTATATTTATCTCAAATTACTTCGTTCGGCAGCACTACAAATTAGTTGCTTTGAGAATTTTAGAATATAGTCTCTACTCAATATTTCAAATACTTTAATAAAAAAAATCTTCGCTGTCTTTAAAGCAAATAAAACATGTAAATTTGATTTTTTACTCCACCAAAGGCAGTTTACGCTAGTTTCGGACGAAAGTCATTAAAAGCAGTATAAAATCAAATTAACAAAAACATTATTTTATATGTAAATTACATTTTAACCATATCCTGAATGATATTACCAAATTCATTAAACCCATTATATCGACTGAATTTAACGGTTCGAATGATTTTAAAAACGGCACGGTCCATTTGTTGTTTAGATAAAACAAAATTAAAATACATTGTTACAAGTGATGACAATACGGGTAACGAGTTTTATTCATGTTAACAAATCCGAAAATGTGATTAATTTTATGACTGAATGCTAACATTTACCTATAGATAATTATGAAGCAACGATGATTTTTAAATAAACACAATCGCTCACCGCGAGACTGTCAGCTGTTTAGTTTTCACTTTTCTTTTTTATTTTGCACGCCTCGTGATGCATATGGCCAGTTCGTATTCCTTGATATTATCCAAAGAGGTTAAATATTGTATATTTTTTCCGCTATTTAATCTTGTCTTAGCACGCTATTCTCTACTTGAAGTTCCTTTTTAATTTATCTTTCGATGATTTCTATAGTCCATTTGAAACCCATTACTCAGCTTTCCATATTAAAATGATGTTACCTTTTGTATAAACTATTCGGCTGTCACGACACATATAAATACACGAAATTTATGTCCACATACACATTTAATAGGATTACGACTCCGCTGACGGAGTTAACATTGACTAAAGGAATTAAAGTCACACATTAAGCATTGCTTTTAGGGATTAGGTTAACAAACTCTGTAATCTTTATGTTCAAAGCTTGACCCGTGTCAATTGTCAATGCCGACATTATATTTATTGGTTTAAGAGATTACAGATTACATAACAATCGGTTGTTTTTATTTCTCAATTTATTAGACAGAGTTATGGGTCATTTACTTTTGAAAATTATACACCATTTCTGGTTTGGGTGTCAAATAGTGCTTTTAATATAGTACTCTCAATCTTTACATTATTGTCAATAAGAATATTCTTTGGATATACATATTCTCTAAAAAATTACGTCAAATCTAAAGCACTTAATTAAATTTTCAGGTAATTACGGTTTACAAATACATTTTGAAAACATAGTCAACCATATTACCTACTAAGTAAAGGTATTTATAGTTAAAACCTTTAATAAAAAGTCTGTAGAGATAAATAAATATATGCAGAATATAATCCCGTGTGCCTGTTCTTAGCTCATCGGAAAAGTATTCTATTCACGGCCAGTCCGGCGCTAAGATGCTATCTCTTTGATGAGAGGCTCGCACGGTGGCCATTCGCTAACCAGTCAGCTAATCACTAGTTCCCTGCCGTACTAATACAATCCTATCTAGAAATTCTCGCAAAATCTAAGCGACTATTAAACGGTTAAATGCTATGTTACCATCCTCCAGACTTGTCTAATGTTTAGACGCAATTTTACTATATTACTCCTTATCACCTTATTCGTTGGATGCTCGTTTGTCCTTTATTATTTAACTAGCTGTTCCCGTGCGGCTTCATCTGAATGAAATGATGATTGTTTTTTGTTTACATTTGTCAAATTAACAATTGCAAATGTGAAAATGACATGACATGATTAACTATTGCAATCTTACTTCCTTGATGTTGGCAGCTTGTAGCTTATGGTCCCTTTCCCACATTAGTGTTTTCATCCAATTTAATTACCCCATAAGTTTAATAGCGTGAAAATATATAGTCTACAGCGTGACGTAAGTGTAGGGATTTTTATTAAAGAAAAAAATATTCAAAAATATGCTGTGTTTGCTGACATCTTACGCTACAAAATAGTGTGTGTTTACGCTTTATTATATAATATTAGTATAGAAGTATAAATAAAATACTGCTTCTGAGTGATTTATTACTTAGGTATCCCTAAGTGTGTTGTAAATCTACACTAAGTGATCTTAACTCTGAGTTTCCAAGGTTTTACATCGTAAATTTAATTACTAAAGTTCTACAAGTCTCGTCATAATAATCAAATTAAATTCCCTGTTATAGAGTGCCGAACGTATAGGCGTGCTTTCGCCGAGGGCCGAAAATCATTCAGCCGTCGTATCGATATGTAAATAAATTAAATTTTACAGCGTGTCTAACATTAATCGGTTGGCGGGAATGGTGCAATCATTTTTATCTAATATAGAGCTGTTACAACTTCAAACTACTATAATTATTATATATCATTGAGAGTCCACAATGCGTTTAAATACAATAATATAATTCTTATTGTTACAGGAAAAAAAGCGTTGCATAATCATAAAATAATGTATGACTCGCGTGAATAGTCAATTTAATCTTCGTATCGATTGTTCAATTTTGAATGAATTCGACTACCCTGACACTTTTATTAAATCATATTGTCTTCCCTTTTAGTGTGTTTCACAAAGCAGAGGTAAGATTATAAGTATCACTGCAGTCTAATTCTAAAACTAATGGTTGCCCGGAATTCAATAAGTCGGAATTTTATATAGACATTCTTACACATCAGCTACATTTCAGTGAAAATCCTTAGAATCAATTAGAAATCGGTCCCGCCGTTTTGGAGAATAAAAAATTAACGCTTCAAAAATCACATGTTCTACGAAGGGAATGTTTTCACATGTTGTTCGAATTAAGTACAGAAATTCCAATTTTGTTAATTTATTAGGTTGTGTCCACTCTATATGAGTGACTAGTTGTCTAAAATGATCACAACATTGAGTGGTAGAGGCGATGCCGGTCGTTCTCACTGCTCACTCACTCACTCACACGACCGGCCACGATTCATCGCTCGATTAAACTCTTACTATGCGGTAGCGTTATTACCTTGTTCTATTTATTATCAAAATTACATTATAATTTAGAAATTAAAAAACATAACCAGCAACATGTGAAGGAAAAGAAAAAACAATTGGAGAAGATTGTTTAGTGCAATTTTTTATACAAAATGAATGGTACAGTCTTTTTTTTTAAGCAGACAAAATTTATTGCCGTAATGGACTTCTGCTTTTATAACAAACTAGCTGTTGCTCGCGGCCTCGTCCACGTAAAATAGTGAAAAAAACATAGCCTATGTTACTCTCTGATAACGTAGCTTTTTAATGTTGAAAGAATTTTTGAAATCGGCCCAGTAGTTTTTGAGTTATGTATACATACAAAAATACAAATCTTTCCTCTTTATAATATTAGTATAGAAGGTACCAACATGTCCACACCTTCCTTAAAAAGTCTAGCATAATCATTATGTGATTCGCAATTAAAATTGGAAACTTTGATCAACAAAGACGTTCAAAGTTATTTATAGAATATTCTAAACTAAAAGCGAGCTCAGTTATTCGAAGCGAAAGTTATGAGCGTAGGGTGTAACACAACGCCGGAGTCGCAAACTGTCGCGGCAAGTGCGTACGTCCAGTGCGTCTATGGGGCGCCATTAGCCGCAGTGTCGGGTTCTCTTCCTGTCCCAGCCAACGCATTACTTACGCTCCTTCAACATGACCATGCAGTCATTAATGTCTAATATAACAGCTAGGAATGTTGATTTAATACGTTCATGTTATTCGGTAAGGAAATCTGAGAGTCATTTGTTTTTAAATCATTTAAAAATTAAACGATGATTATCAATAGTGGAATCTGACCCTTGCAAAATAAGTGTTTACTTTCATGGTACTTTAAACATATAATTCATTTAAATTAAATGCTATAAAGGTGTAACACTTTGATAGACTTTGAGGGTTCATGTGAAAGAAAAGAGGATCTTATCCTCGTTTACTCTCTTATAATAAAAATTGGGAAGGGGAGATGGATTTGGCAGAGGAGGAGATGCATAAGAAGGATTAATGTCCTCTTTCCTGCAACCGCTTTCTCGTTTGCTTTACGTATACTAACAAATAAAAATCATGAAACGGACACTTTCTTACTACAATTGCACGTTACAGAAGGGCGGATCCAGCTTTGGCGCCAGGAGGGGGGGGGGGGTTCACATAGTCGCGGTCATGTCAACCAACCAGCTCAGGAGGGGGTCATGACCCCCATGACCCCCCCCCCCCCTGGATCCGCCGTTGTACTTACACGAGGAGTATTAATATTAATCCTTACATTAACTTATTCGTACATATAATTATGACAAGTGTAACGCGTATTTCCGATATGTAATACGTTTGCAACATCTGGTTGTAAAATCTCGTAAAACTACAGCATACGGCATTTCCAATGCGAAACATGTGTTCCCGACAGTACGGCAAGCGGATTCTAAGATTTAAATTTACTCTACGACCTCTAACTGGTTCATAACAATTATAGTACAGACAGGAATAGGCAAATATTAGGTGTTACTCGCATGTATTTGTAAATATTAGAATAATGGTATTTTTCTTGGTTGATGACCGTAGTTAACTCTAAGAAGTACTTTTAACATTACTTTAAAACCAGACTAATAAAAAGAAAGCAAAAAAGTCTCCAAATTTCGTCGCGCGATTTTGAGCTAAACTATTTAACTACGTCGTAGTCTTTGACTTCAAAAATCAAACAAAACGGGACCCACCTGCAAGCACTACCTTTCGGATAAAATAATAATTATCAAAATCGGTCCACTAGCGGCGTAGTTATGCCGTAAAATACGTTAAAAAAAAACATACAGACGAATTGAGTACCTCCTTCTTTTGGAAAGTCGGTCAAAAAATCAAGAAATGAAAACAATTGAAACAACAACATATATTATTATTTGAAGGCTAATAAAATATCTGACTAACAAACAACTGTTTTTCCATAGTCGTTTGAATCTGAAATCTGTAGTCTCTACCAACCTATAACTCTGAAAGCGGGCACACAACTTTGACTAAACTATCACACAACTGTTTAGTCACGTTTTGATGTCCTATGAGCTTATATGGTGCGTACACTACTCGATTTTTATTTATGCAAATAAACAATTGAATTCGCTGCGAAACAAACGACAATCGTACAACAGTGCAATAGTTTAGTCAAAGGTGTGCGCCCGCTGTAAAATTATTTACATTCTCCTTAGGTTTATTCGAGTATTTATTTATATAATCGCTTCCTGCTGTTAATGTATCATAGGTGTAAACAGAGCAACCTGTTAACGTGCACGTGGTGCGGATCGCAGTGCATAGTATCAGCAAAACAGCCGATGCACATAGGAGCGGCTATTCAAACGTATTACTTGAACTATACAACAATTTTCTCAATAACAATTTACCTACAGGAAAATGTATGTCATAGTTATAAATCTTAAAACTAAATCTATTATAGCTTTCGCCTTCGATTACTAGCTTTCGCCCGTGACTCCGTCCGCGTGGAAATAAAAAAAAGAAAAGTAAGTAGCCTATGTGTTCTTCCAGATTATCCTCTACATCTATGCCAAATTTCATCGAGATCCGTTCCGCCGTTTAGGCTACAAACTCTAACAAACATCCATCCATCCAAACTTTCGCATTTATAATATTAGTATAGATAATCTTGATAAACAAAACTTACATACTTATAAAATCAATAATACAATTTACCTACAGGAAAATGTATGTCATAGTTATAAATCTTAAAACTAAATCTATTATAGCTTTCGCCTTCGATTACTAGCTTTCGCCTTCGATTACTAGCTTTCGCCCGTGACTCCGTCCGCGTGGAAATAAAAAAAAGAAAAGTAAGTAGCCTATGTGTTCTTCCAGATTATCCTCTACATCTATGCCAAATTTCATCGAGATCCGTTCCGCCGTTTAGGCTACAAACTCTAACAAACATCCATCCATCCAAACTTTCGCATTTATAATATTAGTATAGATAAGCTTGATAAACAAAACTTACATACTTATAAAATCAATAATACAATTTACCTACAGGAAAATGTATGTCATAGTAATAAATCTTAAAACTATATCTATTATAGATTACTAGCTTTCGCCCGTGACTCCGTCCGCGTGGAAATAAAAAAAAGAAAAGTAAGTAGCCTATGTGTTCTTCCAGACTATCCTCTACATCTATGCCAAATTTCATCGAGATCCGTTCCGCCGTTTAGGCTACAAACTCTAACAAACATCCATCCATCCATCCAAACTTTCGCATTTATAATATTAGTAAGATTGCATTTTATGCAGATTATCTAAATTACTATAATCATAAGTCAATTTGAAAATAGTACAAATCTAACTATAATAGAAAAATGCCTAAAATTAAACACTTACCTAACTATTCCAAAAACTTGCGGAAACTTTAACAGAACGTCACTAAAAATAACGAAATAATTTACAATCAACATTTATACAAACATAACAAAGCGTGTTTCCGTGCATCGTCTCACCGACGTGCAATCTCGACTGACGTATGGACGCCATACGAAGTATTCAAAGGGCTGTTTCATAGCATCATAGCACATTGGTGCAATGGACTAATGTAGGGCCTGTCCCACCACTGGCTGATAGAGGCTCAGATAGCTAAAATGACGTCACTGTCAGATAAGGGAACAAAATCCGATATTTCCATCACATATTTTACACGTTCGATTGTTGTTAGACAATTTACAGTTTGGTGAGACAGGGCCTAAAACAATTATAATTATCTAAAGCTGGTTTGCGTTTGCAATTCACATTGTTTCCTTGAAGTCTGCGTCTTCTTAAATTGATTATTTTCAGCTTTGCGAACGTAATCTATCTCAATTTATTGAATCTCCTATAATTCTCTACGGTGTTATTACGTCGAAGCGACTTTACGTGATTTATTGCGGGTAATTTGAAAAAGGAGACAAGTGCATTTCCTCGTCAAAAACCGCTTTTCGTTCCCGAGGGATCCTTTGTTGCACTTATTCATTCAATACGCTACACTCTTGATGAAAATCGATCGCAGGTACATCACTATCGTATACAATGTCGTATCTAGTGTACGTATACATTCAAGGATCTACAAAAACATCGATTAAAATTTTTCGTTAATAAGCTACAAGTGAAAATGTTTCTCAAGTCGCAGCAATAGATGGCGTTATTTTCAAAGACATTTCTGTTTTAAAATTTTAATTTACCAATGTCTTAATAAGAACAATAGCAATTTAATTCTGTAAAATTTGGTTAAAAAGTTGGAAATTTTACCATAATCTTTTTGTAATGGCCAAACGTTCATAGTAATTACGGGAGTTGAAACATGTGGGTTTCGAGAATCAATTACCTACATCCTTTAGGAGCCCTAGCTATTTTAAATTAACAAACAAGCGCAGTCTTCAACACTAGTGTTGGACATGTATACTCGATAAATTAAACCAAAAAAAATATGTATGTACAAATATATAGAATCTTAATTTTGTGTTAATAATCAACCTATTTTTATTATTTTCCAGATGTTGGTGTTTACAATAGTTACAGCAATTAAAAGTGAAGAATTCTTTGATCAGGGAAGTACATGGACTTGAATTAAAAACATCTTGAATAAAAGTTTAGTAAATTGAAACCTTTAAATCTCTGCCGACGACGAAACTATTTTCAATATTAGACAGAAAATAATATAGCAATATGTAGGACATGTACAACAAAAGGAACCTGTTACTTTACTAGTAGTACTATAGTTCGCTTCTTGTTGTCAGGATTCAGATTATCGACATCCGCTCTACCTCGCAAACCGAACGGACCACACAATCTGCTATCATCCCGGCCCACCAACAGTCACCTATTGCTTTCTTATTAAGATATTAAAACAACCCAAATGCTATATTAATAATGTAACGAACTAAATTGATTTTACTTTACGAGTTTCAAAACGAAAAAAGATAGTGTTATAAAGTCGTTTACTTCGCAATTTTATTATGATTAAGGTGATAATATTGTTTTTTAAATGTTAAAGTAGAAAGAGCTTGGGTGGTCCAGGACATTCAACTGGTAACTTTAACTTTTCACGATGCGTTAGTAACTTATTATTATATTGAACTAATTTAATTAAAAACGACAAACTCTCTTCATTCATTTGTGTAGTAAACGGGAGGAAGGAGGTTTGTGTATAACTGTCCAGTATATTAAATACTAACTGTTGCTGGCGACTTCGCCCGCTTGAAATTAAAAAAATAAAAATGATAGCCTATGTTACTCACTGATAACGTAGCTTTTAATGGCGAAAAATTTTTTGAAATCGGCTCAGTAGTTTTTGAGTCATTTCAATACATACAAAAATACAAATCTCTCTTCTTTATAATATTAGTATAGGTAGTCAATTTTTTTTTCTCAAATAACATAATTTCCCTTAAGGTATTTATAATCATTGCTTTAGTCTACTATTCCAATATCATCGTTATACTTTTTTAATAACATCGGAACAACTTCCGTACAGAAGAGTTATCTCCGCGCATGCCGTCGTGGGCTAAAGATAAATGTAATGATAGTAATCGTGGCCATCGCCAGTCGCGTCCCTTCATTTATAATAGCCATGGGAATAGAGAGACGTTAGACGTGCGCAAGCTTGATTTACTTAGAACCCTTGAAGAGATGTTACACTCAAATATAAGCCAACTTTTAATATGTTTTACAACAACAATCCGTTATCCTACTCACCTGCTTTTTAGTCACCTTCCTCACAATCCGTCCATTTTTTTTCACATATCTTTATTATTGAACTATTTTTTGCCCGTGACTCCGTCCGCGTGGAATTAAAAAAAAACAAAATTGAGTATCCTATGTGTTTTTCCACACTATCCTCTACATCTATACCAAATTCCTTCGAAATCCGTTAAGCCGTTTAGGCTAGAAACTCTAGCAAACATCCATCCATCCATCTGTCCATCTAAACCTAAACTTTTGCATTTATAATATTAGTTTATTTAAGTTTGGTCAGGGAATTATATACTTCCTTCTTATAGTATAGTTTCATATTTTTTACTTGTTTTTAGATACCATATTGTCTCATTTGTACCAAATATAAAATAAAACAAAATGTCTTATAAACACAAACGACTTTCTAGAAATCAATTAAATTAAAAAACATACAACCAAATTGAGATACACCTTTTTGAAGTCGGTTAAAAATAAATAAAAACAAATTGTGTTATACATCACTGGGTACACGACTTTCACTATTCGATAAACTACAACATTATTAAATCAGTTGATGATAGACGTATCCATAGCGCTATAAATCAGAATCAATAATCGGCCATAATCGATACACTGTCTCGATGCCGACAATCGATTTATAATCGTCTTCACTCAGCTAGTGTAATGTTACAAAATGTTTCCACAAGGGTAGCACAGTTAAACAAAACAGTACTACTACCGATAGAGAACAATAGCAGTACTGCATATCCTATTGCTCTACAACACTGTCCTGCTCTCGTGTGTAACTAGCTTTATCCCGATAGGCACGAAAGACTGTGTCGTAACACAACTCTACCCTGTTATTTTTATTACCTTTAACAACATAATCATAGTGTTTATGTATATCAGATAATAATATACTAATAACTACAGTAACACTTGTCAAGCTACATAAATTATAACTTTATATGTTAATTTGAAAGCATCTTTAAGATACTTGTAGAAATAACTTAACTGGATCTAATAAGCACTAAAAATATTTATAAAAATCATCAAGCAGTTTTTTTTTATATTATACGCAAGATAAAAAAGTTGTAGCCTTAGTTTAACCTAGTTTAAAATTAATAGAAACCAAACATACATATATTCACTACTATTTACAAATAACCGTTTACCAAAAGACATCAGTTTCCGGACAATTACATGTCTCTTTGTATAATTGTATCTACTTTGTCTCCAATGTTTAGTAGAAAAATGTATTCTCGCCCGACCTCAAAGACCCTTACGAAGTGATTAACAGCCTTATTAATTTATTTTAAAGACGCCGCACCCTTTTCGTTACCATCCTCGTAGGCATTTTATTTTAATAGTTACAACCTTATGAGACGACAGTTCGAATAAATAATACTGAACAAGGAAAAGTTACCTTCTCAATTTATACGTTTATTAAAGTGATTTTAACACTCAAAGTAACTATTTGGATGACTATAGTAGTACTAAAAAACTTCTTTGAGAAATAAAAAGAATTTTAGAACGTACTACCTACATAGTACTTATGTGCCTTCCTAATTAATTAATTTTACTTTTTAAGTAAAAGTACTTACTCTGATGCGACATGCAACGCCATCTAGTGTTCAATAGCTAAACTAAAAAAAATAAGCAGCTAGTCCCGAATGGGTTTTATATTTTTTTATTATAATATTATATATTATATTTTTAAACAAGTAAAGTACCACGTTAAGTGATTTAAACGAATCTAAAATTAAGTTGTATTTGTATTAGTACGAGGCGAGAGTAATCTCTACTTGGCACTGTGTATTTTACCTTCTTCGCGATTTAAAGAAATGTAGGTCGCGAAGACAAACAAGAATTTTTCACACTCCTTCAGAAGCGGATTTCAACATTTTCCCAAAAGAATGATACTGATAAATTTAATCTTGCAAACATACACACTATCGTCTCCCTATATCAGATAGTTACGCAAGTTTCTAATCTCAAAGCTGTCAATCCTAACGATAGCTCAGTTCGAAACCGAATTCCTTATATTATCTGGAATAAGAGTAACATTATCTTAAAAGAAATTGTGCCGTCTCGAATGTTTAGTCAGTGAGGAGATAGGATTCTATGCGACCGCGTCACGCGACGAAAACTATTCAAGTTCCGGGGGACTTACAACGTCACCAAGAGGTCAAACATGGATCGACCTAGCACCAGCCGGCAGTCAATTGAGAAGGTGGAAATGTTCGAAGTGCGGGAACACGTTCCGTACCAGGCGGAATTGACCAGAGCTCCGGCGGCATATGATGCGGAAAGTGGCGAAATTTATAGTTCATCGTGGAACTCTGCTTGGCAAGCCATCTGTCAATTATTCAATCTACTTCATCATATGCAGATTGCGATAGTCGTGTTCAGTATGTGGCATTTTGCGCTGACATCTTCGCCCAATGGATCTATCAGCAACCTTCAGTTACACATCATCTTTGCTGGAACTGGTGTACGTATTTATTGTCTATGTTTAATTCAACAATCAATACCGTCAATCAAATGTTCTGTTGTGTTTGCACTACATCAACTTTTTAAATCTAATTATATATTTGAACCGATACTATTATACTATCTTGAGTATACAATATTCATTTTATCTCACACATCTTACAAATACCTTATCTTTCATCGTATTTACACAGATCTGTGATGATTCATGATACTATATAAGTTTCTACTTAAATAGTTTTTTGTAACGAAGGAACATTCAGCATTCGACCATAATTCCAACCGATCTAAAAGTAAAAAATTACATACCGTAATTCTTTTCGACAAATAAGTCGAAATGTTGGTAATCAAAATCCAATTGGTTATTCAAACATACAGACGAATTGCGTACCTCCTTCTTTTGGGAAGTCGGTCAATAAATACTAACCTTTAATGAAACAAATCTTCTCAAAAATAATTCGAAAGTTCACAGTTAAAAATCGTAACTAGTCGTCAAGATCTCTACTTTAGTTGTCTTTATTAACATAGATTGTTTTGCCATATATGATCATTAATTATTCATTGCTTAAATCTGAGATTTTAAAATATTTGACGTATTGCAGTATCAACTATTTTTGGTGGAAGCAGTACTAACTCTACACAGACATAACGCGTGGTCTGGTCAGTTGTCTGTGGACAGTAAGAGAGTCGTGCACGGCTGTCTCCAACTGATTGGCGCCATATTTGTGATTGCTGGAACTTTCCTTGGCTTAGCAGAGGTTGATATGCAGATCAACACTCCTCATGGAATCTGCGGTAAGGATAACTAACGAAAATAACTATCCAAATATAATCTGTTGTCAGAGGGCGCTACTATCGATCTTAATAAATGTATTGATATTTTATTACGTACGTAATGATTGTAATAATCAAGTTAACAAAGTCGTAGTTAGTGGTATCTATCTATACTAATATTATAAAGAGGAAAGATTTGTATTTTTGTATATATTGAAATAACTCAAAAACTACTGGGCCGATTTCAGAAATTATTTCACCCTTAAAAAGCTACGTTATCAGTGAGTAACTAAGCAGTAACATATTTTATTATTTTTTAATTTCACGCAAGCGAAGTCGCGAGCAACAGCTAGTTCATTTATAAAACGTTAGTTCATTCTTTTTAATACTTTTTAATAAGTAAATAATTAAAAAAGAGCATCAGAATATAATTTTGTTTATTCTAAGTAATGCTATTTACATAAATATTTTTCTTGTTTTCAGGTGTAATAGCGTTAGCGTTTACATTGATAAGTTTCATCACTGGTATTATAGCTCTCTTCTCGTCCAAAGTGCGTTTAATGATCAAAACTGGGCCTGTGAAGATACTGCATATTGCTGTCGGCTTGTTCGCGATATCAATGGGCCTTATCACAATGGCTATTGGTTTCAACATGGACTACTTTAGTGCAAGTCAACCTGGCCTCTCCACTGCTCTTATGGTGTTCGTTGTCATGATTCTATTTTACATTATTGTCCAACCCATCGCCGACCTAGTTACCACTTCGCGAAAAGTTATGTGACTAAAAGATATTGACGGCTCAACTGATGGCCATAGCAATGCCTAAATGTTAATATTTTAAACTATATTTAATATTCGATATTTAGACGCGTCTAAATTTTGTTTTTAGGGTAATTACGTATTAATAGGATAACGATTGTTTGGCGGTGTTTGATTATTTAAATTTTTATTCGTAATTTATAATTACGATGCAAATAAAAATTTTACAATGTGCTTGTGCGTATTCAGGTTACTGGAATAGATTGGACAGCATATGATGGAATTTTTAGTTTGTGTTTAAAGAATCGTTTGTTTTTATTTGTTACTGGTATTGTTATTGTGGCATAATAATATTAAGTAGTTTAAGTGACCTAATACGTGTGATTCGAATGATTTTTAATAAAGCTACTTTTGATAATATGGGTTTTTTATTTTTTTTAGGGAGATTTCTTGACTGATTATAAATTGTTGAAGAACCGCTTAGTTAAATGTACTTGTGATTTAACGATTAGTACATAGCTAAAATCAATTAAAACGAACTAAAGATTAATTATCATAACTATCACAAAGTAATGGAAATTGAGCGTGCTTGTTTTACTTTAAAAATATTTTTGTGTTGGAGATACCGATATCTGTTAGGTACGTATCGAAGTAGAGTAAAGAGAGATAAAACTTAATTTATTGCTCTGGGCAGACTTCATCTTCCTGTCCTATTCCCCCTGACTTGGGGTTAACACTCCAGATTTTATAAACCTTAATGTTTCAGCTGAATCTTTATGTCCAACCGCATGCCTGTCGACGACCCTACTTGGATAGATTTATTATACTGGTGTTGCGAAATAAATGATGCGTATGATAGGGTTCCGAGGAATGTTTTGTGGTGGGCTTTGAAAGTGAAAGGAGTGCCTGGGAAATACCTGCAGCTTATTCAGGCTATGTACTGGCGAGCCAGTACCTACGTCCGGTCCGCTGCTGGCGATAGTGACAGGTTCGGTGTCTCGGTGGGCTTACACCAGGGGTCGGCTTTAAGCCCGTATCTGTTCCTCCTGGTAATGGATGCTTTGACATTAAACATACAGGAGGAGGCACCCTGGTGTATGCTTTATGCCGATGACATCGTGCTTGTCGGGGAGGATGAATGCGAGGTACAGAGCAGGTTGGAAGAATGGCGAGTTAAATTGGAGGGAGCTGGTCTTAAAATCAGCAGGACCAAAACAGAACATTTATTTTGCGATTTTGGCGGTCCGACCAGCTTCTCTCCAATCGCCTTAAATGGCGTGCCTCTATCAACCTGTTCCGATTTTAAGTACCTCGGTTCTCTAGTCCAGTCCGACGGTGGCGTTGACCGGGACGTGAAAAGCCGAATAAATGCAGGTTGGATGAAATGGCGACAGGTTACTGGTGTGACTTGTGATCCAAGAATGCCTCTTAAGCTTAAGGGACAGATCTACAAGTCCATCATTAGACCTGTCGTATTGTATGGATCTGAATGTTGGGCCACCAAAGTTGCGGATGAAAGGAGATTGCATGTGGCTGAGATGCGTATGTTAAGATGGATGTGTGGTGTGACAAGAATGGATAAAGTTAAGAATGTGTATATTAGAGGAAGTTTGAAAGTAGCGCCAGTGGTGGAGAAATTGAGAAGCAAAAGGTTAGCGTGGTATGGACATGTTATGCGACGAGACGATGGGGACATAAACCAGAAAGTGTTAAGAATGAATGAGGATGGCTACAAGGAAGAGGAAGACCGAAGAAAGTATGGATGGATTGTGTGAAAGAGGATATGCTTAAGAAAGGAGTGGATTCAGATATGACGGCTGATAGAGATGTATGGAAGAGCAGCACATACTGTGCCGACCCTCCATAAGGGATAAGGGCAAGTTGATGATGGTGTTGCGAAATAAATCATTTAAAATGTTATGATAATAATGCCAAGTTAAAATTGTCTAATAGCACAGCATTTTAAGAATTTAAATAAACTGCAGAAAGAAAACATTGACTTTGGTCGGTCACTTTTTAGTCTATGGTATGTAATATAATCTGCTAAAAAAAACTATCAAAATGAAAAGTTTGCTGTCATCTTCTTGTCATCCGGCGAAGCTGTTTTTGAACTGTTATTAACTTTAGCTAAAATATCTTTAATTATACATATATTTAAATATCCGTGATAATTATATAAAATGGTAAGAAATTTAAATAAAAACCAATAATTTATAATAAAGTTTAAAAACCATTGGAACACAATAAGGTTATCGACATCTTGCTTGGTCATTCTGGTTTGATACATAGCTTTTTTCTGTTTTGTTTAGGCTCGCCGTTATGATACTCGCACAACAATATTTTCACCCGAAGGTATGTATAATCCATACTAATTAATAAGAAAATGATCTGTTTAATTTGATTTATTTCTTAATTTTACCAACTTCATTCAGGCCGACTGTATCAAGTCGAATATGCGATGGAAGCTATCAGTCATGCCGGAACATCCCTTGGTATTCTGGCCACAGATGGCATATTACTTGCGGCTGAACGTAGAAACACCAACAAGCTACTTGATGAAGTGTTTTTCTCTGAGAAAATCTACAAACTGAACGACGACATGGTTTGTTCAGTCGCCGGGATAACATCTGACGCCAACGTTCTGACCAATGAGTTGCGCCTCATCGCCCAGAGGTATCTGTTGCAGTATGGAGAGTCAATCCCTTGTGAACAGCTTGTTTCATGGCTTTGTGATGTCAAACAGGCATACACTCAATATGGAGGCGAGTATAAAAAACATTATAATCACATTTTGTTTTCAATTTCTTTTGTTACATGTAAAAGTATTGATCAAACAGAAGACTTAAAGGTTAACAGTTTAATCTATTTTTTTAGGTAAGCGGCCATTTGGTGTATCCATTCTATACATGGGTTGGGATAAACATTATGGCTACCAATTATATCAGTCTGATCCCAGCGGTAACTATGGAGGATGGAAAGCCACATGTATTGGCAATAATAGTGCTGTGAGTTAAACACCTTAATTAAAATATATTACTTTCTAAATACATAAGATTGGATAAATGGATGGATGTTTGTTAGAGTTTGTAGCCTAAACTACTCAATTGATCTCAATGAAATTTGGCATAGATATAGAAGAAAGTCAGGAACAACACATAGGTTACTTACTTTTGTTTTTTTTATAATTCCACACAGACGGAGTTGCGGGCAAAAGCTAGTTTTATCATATAAGACAGACAACACAAAATTATGAGTTCTTTATTTCCTTTGTTCCTCAATTTATGAATGTATTTCTATTATAGTCAGTAATGGTAATGCATTCAAAGTTCTCAATTTCTTTATCTTTACTACTATAATATGAAACTGACATTGTCATTAAAATGTAACACAACATAATAAATATTATTTCAGGCTGCAGTATCCAGCCTCAAACAGGAATACAAAGAGAATGAAACTACTCTGGCCGAAGCTCAAGCATTAGCAATCAAGGTCCTCAGTAAAACTCTTGATATGACTAAACTTACTCCAGAGAAAGGTAAATATCTGAAAATTTAACAATAAAATAGAGTATCATGTTTTAAACTGTTATTAATTTTATTTTTGCAGTTGAGATGGCAACACTAACAAGAAAGGATAATAAAACTATCATCAGAATCTTGACAAGTACAGAAGTGGAAAAACTTATTGCTGCATTTGAGAAGAGTGAGGCTGAGGCAGAGGCCGCCAAGAAGCAACCACCCAAATCATAATTTTTGTACTATAATTAAGTATTCTTTTTCAATCTAATAAACAGTTGCAAGGTTTAACAATATTTCTATATTTAATGGACTTTTATTTATCTTTGGAAAAATAATAACATCATGTCTGTAGTGGTATGCTAAGTAAAATACTAGTTTTATTGTTTTTTTTTTTTTTTTTTTTTTTTTTTTTTAATTCCACACAGACGCAGTTGCGGGCAAAAGCTAGTTTTATCATATAAGACAGACAACACAAAATTATGAGTTCTTTATTTCCTTTGTTCCTCAATTTATGAATGTATTTCTATTATAGTCAGTAATGGTAATGCATTCAAAGTTCTCAATTTCTTTATCTTTACTACTATAATATGAAACTGACATTGTCATTAAAATGTAACAATAAATACAGTATCATATTTTAAATTCTAATTAATTTTATTTTTGCAGTTGAGATGGCAACACTAACAAGAAAGGATAATAAAAACCCTAATGTGGGAAAGAGAGCATAAGTTGCTGCCAACATCAAGGAAACAATGATGCTATGGTTTGTCATCGTCATGTCATTTTGACATTGATAATCTGACACATGTAAACGATAAAATAAAATTTTCATAATTGTATGCGGATGAAGAGGCACGGGAACAGCTAGTTAGAAAATATTTTGAAGAACTTTAATCTCACGAAATCTTACTTTTTTTATAAACCCCGCGATAGCAACCAAAGAGTATATAAAGTATCAGCCAACACCAATATAGAAATTGTGACGTTTTGTCAACTTGTCATTGTCAAAACAAACTGTCATTCGGTCGGAATTTCGTATTGACGGTGGCGAATTTTTGCATGTTTTCAAAATATTTTTGATATTGTTGGCCTTAAACAATTACAAATACAATTATACCCCGTGAAAAAATCAATTTATAAATCAAGATGAAAATGAGTACGCCAACTGTACCTAAAATAGGTAAAGAAGAGATGAATGTACGACTGCTGCTTAATAAATGCGAATTAATTGCTAAACAAGAACCCGTCGAAGGGAACTGGAGACTGAAGCAATACGTGGAAGCGTTGGGTGAAATGATAGCTGAGTTAAAAACCTTACCGGAGTGAGTTCCTTCATAAACAGTATCAAACTATATACATCATTAATGGATGTTTAAATAAAGCCTTATTATAAATTAAAAAATGCATACTATTGTTTGTAATTTTTGTGTTACAGTAAAATATCAAAAGACGTAATATCCGAATATTCAAAACGTGCAACATTTTTGAAAGGACTTATTCAAACTGCAAATTTAAATAGCCCTATAGAGAAGGTATGTTAATATTTCCTTCATTATTCACTCAATAATTTCAACCCAATGTATGGTAGTGTAAAATACAATTTACTGTTATAAAATACTGCTATTTATAAAAGAGGTGTCCTGAATTTCCAGTTGGAGGCAGTTCAGCTCCTATCCCATGGTGCTGCAACTTTGACCACAGATGCTGCAGCTCAAGAAATACACCAAAAAACTGTTGCTAAATATGGTGTTGAATTGCGAACTGAATTATTTGGTTTAGGTAAGCCTTGATAGTTTAATAGAAACAATTTTTATCGTATATCACTAAACAGAAAGAGTTTTGTTTTTATAGTAGCTGTTACTTTCGATTTTGTCCCAGTAAAATTGAAAAAATAGTGATAAGTATAGCCTATATTACTCACAGATAAATTAGCTTCCTTATGGTGAAAGAATTTTTAAATCAGCCTAGTAGGCTGTATGTATATCTAATACATACGAAAATACAAATCTATTCTCTTAATAATAGTAGCATATATGTAACATCTTGAATTTTTTCCTTTGCAGAAGACAGTGATGATACTTTACGTAAGAGGAATATAATAAAAGCACCAAATTTCACCAGCAACAGTACAAGCCAAGAAGATATTGACTCATTGCTCAAATATCACCAGAATATGCAAGAAAAGGTTGCAGAAAATATGGTGTTGCTAACTAAAAGTTTAAAAGAACAATCACAAATCGCCAGCACTATTATTAAAGGCGATACTGAGGTGAGTAAATTAGTTAAAATTTATATGTATTTCATTACACTGTTTCATTACAATTAAGTACATTTAGAAATGAATTTGCATAACTTTGCTAATATTGTAACAGATAAGCTATGGAATTATAGGAATTCATTTGTGGGAGTTATTTTGTAGAATAGATAAATTGTTTTGATGAAATATTTTGAAATTTGAGCTTATTATCTCACTAAGTTTATCCCATTGATCAGTGCATCTTACTGATATCTATCCAAAAATTTAGATATATGTTTATAAGTATGAATCTCTAGAATATATCTGAATTCACTTCCTTAAGTATAGCCTCTTTCACACAATCTATCCATACTTTTTTTGGTCCACTATCTAACTAAGACATGTTAATTTTATGACATCTGCTAGTTTTCGCCCCCAACTCCGTCCGCGTAGTATTAAAAAAAAAAAAAAAAAAAATAAAACCAAGTAGCCTATACGTTCTTCCAGACTATGCTCTACATCTATGCCAAATTTCATCGAGATCCGTTAAGCAGTTTAGGCTACAAACTCTAACAAACATCCATCCATCCATCTAAACTTTCGGTTTATAATATTAGTAAGATCTATATTAATATTATAAAGAGGAAAGATTTGTATTTTTGGATTTTTGTATGTACTTGATTCATGCAAAAACTACTGGGTCGATTTTAAAAATTCCTTCATCATTAGAAAGTTAATTTATCTGTGAGTAACATAGGCTATGTTTTCTATTTTTTTTTTCATTTAACGCGGGCGAAGTCGCGAGCAACAGCTAGACCAAAATAATGCAATCTTTTCATGGCTATAAAATTTAGTCAAAGGTATTTGAGTAAATAAAACAATCACTTATACCTTTAATATATTGAATAAATAGTTTTTGAATATACTCTAAGATAGATTTTTCTACGTATTTGTCTTTTTGAACAATTTTAGCCAAATATTTATTTGGTCCATGCATAGTAATGTATCTAATAATGCTGTTATATTTGGATGTTAACACTTTCAATGCCACTTCGAGTATCACGAGGACATGGCATTGAATGTGTTAAAAAAATACAGATAAAATAATGTAACAATTTTAACGCCTTAAATATTTTTAAAAATAAATAATTAAAAAAAATATAAAGGGATCTCCCAAACCATAGACTTTGAAATCTCTTAAACAACATAGACCATTTTTATCCTGTGCGTGATTATTTTGGACCAAAAGTCCTTGTATATTTTTTGAAAAGCATGTCTACATTTCTAAAATACTGTTTCAAAAATAAATCTACAATAACATTATTTCTTAACTATAGAAGCAATTGTATTACAATACATTTATGTTTTAATGCAATTAGTTATTAATAATACTTTTTGTTAACCGATTTATTATTGTTTTCTACAGAGTTATGAATAAATTTAGTATACATTTCGATTAAATGTAACAAAACAAGACATTGTTCTTGTAGGAGGCTATTCTATTTTTGTTATAGTACATAAAGTTTTGCTGACGGTCCTTGATATATTATTTTCAATTCTTTGTTTCATTGTAATCATTATTGTCTGACCGTACTTTACATTGTTTATTTAATTAGAATGAAAAAAGGTCGTTAATGTAGTTTACAAATATACTCAGAAAGTACAGTTTTATTTTTAACTAGACACTGGGTATGGTCAACAAATATAAAATAACGACGGTTAAAGTATGCAAACGGCATTGTTAGAAATAACAGTACAAATAAAGTGGAAAAAGTGGCTTTTGAACTGCTTTTGAATGTCGACTCAATTTATTTTAAAACACGTTTCTGAGTGTTTTACTTTGGACATATATTTTAGACTTGAGACAATAGATATTAGCATTTTAGACATTAAAATGTGTAATTTTGATACATTATAGAATAAGTTTTAGAATATATCTGTTGAGAACCAAATTATGGTCTATAAAGGAGACTAAGCCGGTTTTAGCTGTACTAACGCCCTAGGTGATACTTTTTCTCGTTATTAGTGGGGCGTTTAAAGGTGTTAACTGGTAGTAATTTATAGATCAGTGACGCCCCTTTTCTGTCAGACGCCCTAGGCGAACATCCAACCGTTCTCTACCCTAACGATTGTAGTACAAAATTCTTCCAAACTTAGTTACGTTTACAATATAAACAAAACATGATAATCGACTTATAATATTTGCATAGATATATTTCAATAGAATATATGGATAGTATGTTAAACATTTAAATTGAAATATATTTTTAAGCGTGAATAGTAGTAAGGTTTATCGTATTTTTTAACAATATATTTAATTATAGAACTGTTAGGTTAAATGCGAATTTTATCCGCCATCGCAACAAAGCGATATTTTGTAAAGCTTATTAATAAATTAATCTATAGGTATTTTTCGTCGTCTTCTACTTTCGGTCGTAAACATCGGTCAATTCAAACTTCCAGATCTTGTTTGGTCCGATTTCTGTCACATATAAATGAGATCCGTTCCTCGTTACGGCCAAGGAATGCGGATTGGTGAAACCCTGAAACAGTAGAAATACTATATTGTGGAATTCGTAATAAAATGGTCACTGTTCCCACAAAAAAAAAACAGTAAAAGCTAACTAATACTCGCCATGAAGAAGGACCCCCGAAGGGTCTGAAACTAGTCGGTGCCGTCACCGGAAGATAAAAACGTGAGTTGAGCCGTTTTTAATTTTTGCTTAAAGTAATGTCTCAAGATAGTTTAAACAATTTAAAAAAAACAATATTTATGTAACTGGCTAGTAAGACTTGGCAAATGCGTTAAATGGAAAAAACGATAAAAACAACTACTTACAGTGGCCGGTTCCCAAGTGTCCAAAATATTGCCATAAACAGCATTGACAGTAAACCCTCTAACTGCTATGTTTTGTGATGTCGGTCCATTCACAGCGTATATAATGTCACCATGAGAAGCCACCGCGAACACTCGGCCTAACGTAGGATCTTCGATTATCGTCGCCGGTTCCATTATATCTATGTAACTCTTAAGACCAGCTTTCGGGCATACGATCCTCATATTCTCTCTATCAGCAACGCATACCACATCCAGATGTTCCAGTAATGTGACACTATGTGGCAGATTGAGTGTTAACGTGTCCGTGAATGCAGGAATTGTTAACAACAAAGTACCAGCTGCGTTGAACTTCAAGATCTGATTGTTGCAGTAACCGTCGGCGACAAAGATTTCAGCAGTCGTTGCTATGGCTACGGAAGTCGGCATGCATAACAGTACGCGACGTCTGTACGGATAGCCCGCTGTAAATGCTTCTCCAATAGTCAGGCTAGGGTATTGGTGATTGCTAGGTGTATACTGAAAAAGAAAATAATTGGAAATAAGTAACAATGGCAGCGTAGCATTGTAACTTATGTCTAGAATTATGTTATTTAGATTCGTCAGCATTCTCTTGAAATATCATTGATAGTCTTCTTAACAATCTAACCGTAATTTTCTTTATAGTATCAAAGGCTGATAATTTTTTTGGAACAGGTTTTTTAGGGGATTCTCCAAGTAAAATATGAAATGTTACCTTAAAGACTTGATGTTTTGCGACGTCGGTGACCCAAACATTATCATGATGGTCGACAGTTAATCCATGGGGCATGTAGAATGCGTAAGCCCCCCAACTGTGCAGAACTGAACCGGTATGAGAGTCTAGCACTAGAATGGTATCTTCTATGATAGGTCCTTTGTCTAAGTTCTGATAGACGTTTGATTCATTAAAAGTGCTGAAATTAAATCATGTTAGAATATTTCTTTTAGTTTTTAATTTAATTTGTTTGGAAATAGATTATGAGTTTACCTTTCATCCCAAACTCTTTCTGCTCTGTGGAAGATAACCGGTTGTCCCAACGAATTTATAGAGACTGCGGTGATCTGGCCAACGTTGAGAGACTGTTGGGGCCAGTCTTTTACTTCTTGTGGTCTGAGTACGATCTCATCTTTAGGCTGGAATTTTAACCAAAGAAAAAACGCTTATACTCCAATATATATGACGAAATACTTGAAAATTCACAACTAAATCGATTACATTTAATATCAAGTTAAAAAAGAATGATTGATTTAGGCCAGACGCCAAAATGTCTGTTTTCGTCGCACGATAAAAAAACAAAAGATGGTAAGCACCATCTTTAGGTAGTCGTTTTTATAGTCTAGAAATATGTTTAAAAATTATGATTGCTAAGAATCAGAATACATCTGTCTAAATATTTATTGGATAGTTACTATATGATAATAAATATTTTCTAGATTAAGTAATTACTTACGACATGTACGTCCAAATTCTTCAGTACATCTTCGTTGTTTCCATAACTGAAGTAATCTAAATTATCTCTCACCGTCTCCGGTTCACAATAGACATTGAAAACGATAAAAAACAATAGAAATATGTTCAACATTTTGTTTAGCATTTGTGATCTGCTAGGATTACGATTACGTTTGCACTGCCGTAGTATTGATTGAGCGCTTTGTCGCTAACTGCTATCACGCATGCGCAAAACAAGGGTTCTTTGAGAGTCAATAAAAAAAACATACTACAACCACGCAGTGTACAAATGAAAATACATTCTTGGTAAATTATTTAATTCATAATAACGAATTACAACAAAATTGGTCAATGGATTTTAATGGACTTAAAATTACAGACATAACTAAAGACCATCGTCTTGTGCTTATACGAAAATATAAGGCGAAATTTCATTTCATTTTCTAATGAATCAGTCTCTGAATCGTTAAAATTTTGGCACGTCTGATTATTCCTTTTACGCAATGAATATTTTTTAAATAAGCGATAAAAAGTGAGGTTAATCAACGAGGAGGGCAAAAATGTAATCATAATATCCCCGGTATTTATTGACCACGCCATTGTGAGTTAGGTTGGTCCCAGATGTAACCCGTCTCAGTCATGGAGCATACTGCGTTATAATATTTGCCAGGACTTCGGCAGTATGACCAGGATGGACATTTACATCGGAACAGGGTTTGGAATTCCTCCTTGCAAACTTCATTCCACCAACATGTCCTCTGAAATTACGCGATTATCATACACGTAGACTTATATTATAAACACTACTCAAAATTGTTATGAATGTCTTGAATAGTTTTTATTTAGGCTAATATAAGTATCTATTGTGCTCTATATTTTAGTGCAGCTATTTCAAGTTAATTTAAAATGAGAAAATAAATTTAGTACATTTAAATTATGTTGCGTTATAAAAACTTCTCTTTGTATCAGTATCAGGATGTGAAATTAATATTTTCATTGTTTTAATTTAAATTAAATCACTCACCTCAGTAATATATCCTCGTACGGATTGATCGGAATAGCTTCGTTTTGTTTTAGTAGTAGATTCTACCATTAAGTTCATCATAAATAAACAAATAATCATCACATGTTGCGGCTGAAATTAAACATTTTTATCACACACGTTTTCTTCTAATCACCGAATACTACACTTATCACTCTTACCTTAAACATATCAATGGTTTGATCTAAAAATAGACGATTGTTGTCAAGTTGCGGTCTTCAATTCACGCCCCCTGACGGAGCTTTTGAAGCTCATATGCGTGCGTCACAGACTTACCACGCCATAGTATTTTAGACATACAAAAAGATTAAAACTATTACAGTTTGGAATATTAATTTAGTTATTGTTATATTGTATTTATGTTAATTTAGGATATATAATAGTTTACTTGCAATTCCCTAGTTAAATGACAATAAATGTGTTTCAGTAAACATTATCGACGTACATTTTTGTTTTGTTATAACATACGTTTTTTACATTAAATGTCAATTTAAATCTTGGCCTGGATATGACTATTATTTCACTATTTATTGGACAATATTCGTTTGAGATGACTTTATTTTTTTTATTTATTTAATTATTTCAACGAAAACATTTATACATAACATGTTAACACAGCTTGGTGCCATTAAACATACAATGTTTATATTGGCACTGCACAGTTCACATTTATATTAAAAGTATAATATAATATAAAGTTTAAATAATAAAGTAACAATGCAATATGCTAGGTATAGTATTATTATTTATTGTAAATAGTGGTGTTTAAGTTTGTTTTTAATGTTTCTAATGTTAAGTAAATTCCTCGTTTCAAGGGGTATGCAGTTGAGTATTTTAGATATATGATATTTACTAATCCTACTGCCGTAATAGTTATTTATTTTAGGTAACGAATATTTTTGCTGTGTCTTATATCTAGTGTTGTGTATGTGTTCTTGCACCTGTTCTATTTCTGTGAAGCGCTCTGCTAGTAGCAATATCTTAACTTTATCGTGTACGGGTACAACGTTGCAGAATTGAAATAGTTTTGTGTAGTCTTCTTTGTATTTTTCTTTAATGGGTCGGGGAACAATACATTTTAAAAGTCGTATTTGTAGTTTATATATCTTGTCCAGATATGTCCGGAATGTTCTGCCGTAGCTTGTTAAACCATACGAGATGATGGACTCCCCTAAGGCATGATATAGGCTCAGACGTGCTTTGTACGGTATTTTATCGCAAATTATAGTGATTTTAGCCAACGTTGCTCTCAACCTGTCACAAACTTCATCAACATGGTTTTTCCAATTCATTCTTTGATCTATAGTTAGGCCAAGATATTTGTGGCTTTGAACAGCAGTTACGGGTTCGCACGTACACTTATTTAGTTGATGGAGACATGCGTGGTTATGGGCTAGTATTTCTATAGGCTTTTCACACTTGATGTGACTAGAGTGAATATGTAGTACTTTAGTCTTTTTGGCGTTTATCACAAGTCCGAGATCATGAGCCCACGCTTGTATATTTCGAAAGTCTTCATTTAAGTGTTTGATGGCCTGTTCTATGTCATGATTTGCAGAGATGAGACATGTATCGTCAGCGTATTGGTATAGACCACACTTATCGACTGTGTTATCTAGCTCGTTTACATAAGTCAAATAATGGAGGGGACCCATTACTGAGCCTTGTGCTGTCCCAGTTGTTACCTTTGTTTTTTTGCTCAATGCTTGTTGAATTTTTACCTGAAAGAATCTGTTACTGATATAATCTGTACACCATTTCAGTGTGGGCCCTCTAAATCCGGTATTTTCGAGTTTTTGTAGTAGAAAATTGTGATTCAAGCAATCAAACGCCTTGCTAAAGTCTATGAAAACAACCAGAACATGTTTTTTATCGTTTAGATGCATATTTACTTCGTCTGTGAATTTTGATAGGAGTTGTGTGGTTGATTTTTTAGGCTGAAATCCGTATTGATATTGTGATATGACGTCGTTTTTTTGCAGAAAATTGTGGAATTGGTCACATGCGAATTTTTCTACGACTTTATTGATACACGGAAGAATTGTAATGGGTCTATAGTTTGAGTATTCGTTATGGCGCCCGTTTTTATAAATAGGTCGTATTAGACCTATTTTAAGTTCACTCGGGAAGGTACCAGTATCGAAACTTGTGTTTATAAGTTTTACAATTACTTTAGTGATCTTATCTGAAATAACTTTAAGGTCAATTGGTCGATTATAGTAATTGATTATAGTAATATGAAGTCTGAACAATGTAACATAGGGTTCAATTTCAGTTGAATCGTGCAGGATATGCGCGCGCAGTGAATGCATGATATATTATTAATAACACAATATAAGTTTTCTGCCAAAAATCGATTTAACGAAGACCTTGGTCTACTTTAAACTTGTAGCTTAGTATTCTTGAGAATTTTCTTTATATAATGGTTGGGGCAAACTGGCACGTATCATTCTTTAAAATCAGTAAAGAAAAAATTTAATAAAACAATTGAAATTACAAAATAAATATTTTATTTTATTTATACAAAAAATACTAGGTAATCACTAGTAGGACTTTCATTTACATTTCTATAAATAAAACCAACAATAAAAACTAATAAATAGCAATTATTAAAATAAATTAATAATAAATAACCATAAATACTTAACATTACATTTATAAAACATTTATCTAAGGAATTCTTGTACTTTAATTAACTAACTTACACAGCTTTAGCTAACTTACAATGTTAAGAATTTACAAAAGCATTAAGTTGTTTAAGTTACATTTACCTTACATAGAATGGCACTTAGATTAAAAATCAGGGTTATAAAATATTGAATCTGCGTTTATGTCAAATTGCTATTAATTATTTTAAGTCCTAATTTATGTATCTCATTAGCTTTTGTGAAAATAGTATTTACATTAATAATGTATCAACTTATATTTATTATAAATAAGGTTTCGTTTTTCTATGTATAATATTTTTTTTTTTATAAGTAATTACTACTGTCCTAAAGATCAACTCAAAATCTCCATAGACTAATTTTCAAACAACTTTGGCTGGAAGCTAGCACTACATTTGGGATACGCTTTTAACAAATTTTCTATATTACATTGCCTTTAATTCTAGAATGTTCTTATCGATGTTTTCTTGTTCATTCCGCCTGTGTAGATCCTCCGCATTTTCCCTGAAACGTAAAAAAGTATAGTTTACAACTCCTAACAAACGGTCATTGCAACCCACATAGATAAATTTATTTTTGACTAGCTCTCAACTTCGCCCGTGTGAAATTAAAAAAACAACAATAAATATTGCCTAAGTCACTCACTGATGACGTAACTTTTGAATGGTGAAATAGTTTTTGAAATCGGGCCATTAGTTTTTGAGTTATTTCAATACACACAAAATACAAATCTCTTTATAATATTAGTATAGATAGTATAGATGGCTTATTCACAGTATCTGTTGGATTATTTATTTTTTATCCTATTGATTTCTTATATTAGCTTACTAGCTTTCGCCCGCGACTCCGTCCGCGTGGTATTAAAATAAAAGTGAGTAGCCTATGTATTCTTCCTGACTATGCTCTACATCTATGCCAAATTTCATCCAGATCTGTTCAGCCGATTAGGCTACAAACTCTAACAAACATCCATCCATCCATCTAAACTTTCGCATTTATAACATTAGTATGATTAATTATTTATGTTGGCTTATCAATTCCGTATGTTGTATTATGCATTGTTTATCTTGGCTTATATGTGCACATTGATCTATTGGTCGTGTACGACGTATAACTTACGAGTATTTGTTAGCAGATGAGGGCTGGAAGATGCTCTTAGGACAAAGTCTGTAGTACGGCCAACATTCGCCGCCGCTCTCGCCTGCGCGTTGTGCTTCAACGTACTCTTCCAAAAGACTTGAATACGGCGATTTGCTAGGGCTGAAAGAAAGTCAGAGATTATTGAATGTTAGCACTAATTATTGTCCGCAAACATTCTTAAATGTAAGCAAATTCTTTAGAATCCTAATAACTCTATCATCCGTCATCTCAGTTATCACTCCCTTCTTGATCATGTCACCTTTCACTCAATTCATCTCTTTCTACGTCTACCACTACCGGTGTACCCCTCCACACTCATTCTTATCAAAGACTAGCTGTTCCCGTGCGGCTTCATCCGCATGAAATTATGAAAATTTTATTTTGTTGTTTACATTTGTCAAATTATCAATAACAAATGTCAAAATGACATGACATGACAAACCTCAGTAATCTTTCTCTCTTGATGTTGGCAGCAACTTATGGTCTCTTTCCCACATTAGGGTTTTATCCAAAATATTTACCCCCTAAGTTTATTGGCGTGAAAATATATAGCCTAAAGCATGACGTAAGTGTAGGGCTTTTTATTTAAAAAAAAGTTATTCAAAAATATGCTGTAATTGCTGACATCTTAGGCAACAAAGAAGTGTGTGTTTACGCTTTATTATAATAGTATAGATATAGATGTGTAACGTAAGAAATATTTGTGATAAAACTTACCTAAAGAATAACTTCATCACTTCGCCTAAGAATCCAAAGTTGGTAAGTGGATGGGCGTGGATCTCACAAATAGCTCGCAAGAGACACTCCTTACCGGAGAGACCGAAATTAGCTAATAAATCCTCTGCTATACCGTACATTAAAGCTCTGGAAACAAGAGATTATAAATTAAAGAAAAAATATAAACCAGAATGAGGATAAACTTGCATAATAATAATTTAGCAACCGAATTATAAAAGAATAGTTGTTGCCCGCGCCTTCGTCTGCGTGAAATTAAAAAATATAGCTTATGTTACTCACTGATAACGTAGCTTTTTATTGGTGAAAGAATTTTTAAAATCGGCCCAATAGTTTTTGAGTTATCTTTAATCTTTATAATATTGGTATAGAAAATATGTAATATATTGCATTCATGAATTGCCTATTTTTATTTGTAATTTGACGTAATAAGATTTAATTCTAAATTCTATAATTAATGTCGGTCACAACTGACTTATGTAACGTTAAACGGAGTATTGTAGGAATTTAAAACATCCTCAGTAAAAGCAACATTCATCACTCGTAACCAACTAGTGCGTACGTGGCTTGAGTTCTGATTTACGTCATTAGTATAAGGGTGAAAGTTGCATAAACATAGAAATTTATATCTTCTAATATGGTTTGATTGTATCAATATGGTTTATTATTTCTAGCCAATTAACCTACAGACTGAAAGAAGTGCACAAAAATGCGAACTTAAGTTTTCCAACAAGCAAGCAAAAAAACTTACCTTTCTCCGCCATGAAATCTGTCAAGTACAGCTGACTCTACTTCTGGTGGTATAGCCTCTCTAGTCGATCGCTTCCCTCGTCGTGTGTCGAGGTAATGTCCGACGTAGTTAGCCATCACAGACGCCGCAGCACCGCCCATAGACCGAGCAAAGATCGGCGGCAGGTCGCCGTATGGGTTCTCATTATCCGTTAATCCCAATTTATCGAAATCAACTATAATATGTTGAAAAAATATTAGTATATTACAATAAACAGCCCCCCAAAGGTCTCACTACACCTTTTGCGCTCCAATTTTTTGGGCCTTATTTTATTACAATGAACCTTTGATTTCTTCCTCTTTTTTCGTTTTTGAAATCATTGTAAATTAAAATAATACAGCTACCTCAAGACAGAATATCTGCTTCCAGTATTTTGTAAATTAAGTGCTAGATCCACTCAGAATCACTTACTAATATCAGTAAGAAAATTCCTCTACATTTACAATTACCTACTTGCATCGCAATATTTACATAATGACGATATAATTCATGACATATTCAATGTTACTACGGTACTGTTGGTTACTATTTACCATCTACGCTTACCTCCGGTACAATTACTTCCTAACTATTATAAATTACTAATCTAATTTTGTCACTACAAAATGTGTGAATTATTTTCACCTACATTCTATTTATTAATACGGTATTTAATTAGCTAAATTATAATATAATATTTACGGTTATTATTGTTAAAACAACTACATACTCAAAAGATGTTAATCGTCTGCTCTACATTTTATTTATTAAGACTGATCTACTCAACGTAGAACCTAAATACATGTACTGACTTTTGAATTCCACTTCGTATGTCAGTTTACCTGTAAATATTGAGATAACATCTATAAATTCAAGAACAGAGAACTCTTTCCATAAAAACGACAACTTTCATAGCTCTCTAATGCTGGATATCAAATTCGTTTCCTAATCATAAAAAAATATATTGGGAACTTAAAAAACGAAAACTAGTTTTATTAAGGACGAACTTGGTGATTTAAAATTGTCAACTTACTTGTAAATGGGAAGCTAACTGTCATGTTAGACAAAAATCCTTTAGGCGGATGTCGTACAAATGGCATTGAAAGTGATGGCGTGATAGCCATTGTGGTCCCCGGTGGCAGTGCTAGCCGTCCATCGTTCGTTATCCAGAGTATCCTTTTCTGCCTCGAATGAGGTATGTCTTCTTTGGCTATGTGGTCCTGGTTTGACGATACTATTGGCAGGAGAGCCAAAGCTATGCTGAGCAGAACACGGGGCACCGTCGCCTCCATCATGTTCCTGATGCAAGACAAAATATTTTAGAATTAAAATTATCAAGAGTTATTTAAATGACTAGCAAAAAGTGCTACCTTAAAGGGAATGTTTAAGTGATATTGTAGCAACATATCATTTATCATATTAATTGTACACTTTAATAATAACGTAAAATCAACGTTGTAAAGCATACATGGTGTAAAATTATTCAAAATAAAACCATCTGAAATTAATTTTGGAGGCCTTTTGAATACGAGTATCGGAACGGATTTTGTAATGACATCTAGTGTCAATAACGATTTGTGTATTTTACAAACAATAATTTATAATTTTTCATTACCTTTTCTGAATAACCTTTTAACTATTGTATAAAGTCTTTTAACATTTTTGTAAAAATATTGACGACGTTTTTATAGGATGAAAACAACGGACACATGCATCCGTATACGGGATACGAATAAAGGCAAAATAGATGTCGAAAAATTCATAAAAAGTATTGAAGATAAGTTTAAAATAGATTTCAAAACATTGCCCCAATGGAAATGCCTTATCGAGAAATTGTATTTCGTATCAAACTATCGGGAGCGAAAGATTAAAGAGGTAAATCTACGAAAATTCCTCATCATACAAAAGCTTTGTTTAGAGAATACAAGGCTAACTCCATTTGAATTGACCGAAAAACTTATAAGAACATGGTCTGTTTGGCAGAAATCTCAGTGGATGAATCAACAAAAACAACAAAAAACAAACAGTTTAAAAGATATTGAGGGACCTTTGCCTTCTATTCAAACTTCTGTCAAAACAGCGGATCTTATTGATACATCGTTTTTAGGTTTGGAAGAAACGGCAGAAGAAGACACGGTTTTAGAAGACAAAGAAAATGAACCTATTAATGTCCAAGAAAGTCATTCAAGTGATTCAAATTATAGTGAACTGAGTTATCATTCTCTACGTTCGGATGGTGTTGACGCCTCAGGAGTGTCTAAACCAACTGTATGTCATTCAATGAGTTTTAAATTAATTGAATGTTACCCAAAAGAAATAATTATAACCAATAACTCTCCTGTGAAGCAGACTATAAAGTTTTCACTGAAAAATACTTCTCTGGATTGTGTTTTCGCGAGGTTCAAAAATGTAACAAATCGAGATTTCTTCAAGAAAGCAAACGTGTTTCCCTATCTTCCTGTTAAATTATACCCTGGTTTGTCAATAGGTTTTAAATTTGTTTTCAACTTAAAGCAAACCAAAGAAGATTTCTTAACAAGCTTGACTTACTTAGTCCAATATAAAGATGGCGATGTAAATTTCTTATCCGAATACTGCGTTACTATTTCCACACAATTTAAGAAAGGAAGATGTACAAAGGTGTCTGAAACAGTTTTGATACCACCGGTCTATTCCTGGCATTTAAATCCAAAATTTGGATATCCCTGCGGCATTTTAACAGTTGAAGGTAAAGACGAGTATGAATATGATATAAGAATTGTTAAACATAAGATGGACGTTGCAGAAATAGAATCGTTCAACTCAAACAATGCTACTATACAAACTACCGCTAGTGATTCAGTTAAAGAAATTAGTACAAGTTTTATACAAAAACTTCCGACAGTTAATGAAGTTGAGGACGATAGTATAGATAATTTTATGATGTCTTTAGTAAAAGACGTTATAGAAGTTTCTCTAGATACATTTATATTTGACATAACCTCTTTACGTTTACCTGTGAATTCGAAACGAAAAATATCAGTGTATTTAAGAAAATGTGAATACATTGGTTATCATCAGAGTTACTTTGATGTAGAATTTCGTAGCGTGGATACTTACGAATTAATAGAAACCAAAACTATGAAAGTGTTTGCTGAAATTTTGCCTCATCCAATAGAGATTTCTCCAACAATATTTGACATGAGCAACGCACCAGTTGTCCACGGAGTTTGTGTCGATCATTTTGTTATTTCTAATACTCATAAAATTTTCTCTTCGACAATAAAAATATACGCTTCGAATGTAACGAAGAAATTAATTACAATAAAGCCTATGACAGTATGTATTCAGCCAGAAACAAGTGTGAAATTTCAAATAAGAACGTGTCCTTCGAAGCAACCTTTTGACAATGAATTAAAAGTGATGGTACATTTTACGATCAAAATTATTGCAACTGGAGTGAGAGCGATATATGAAAATATTCCACCAATGTTTTACGAAATTATTGCTCCTTGTGCTTTGGGATTTTGTGATATGTATGACTTACTACTGCATTCAGATTCTTTCAGTGGGGTACCACTAAACGACTGTCCTCCTTAGTGTAGATTAAATTTCAACTATCAGACTATTAAACATGTTTTTTACGACTAGTATACCAGTTGGTTTTGATTCAAATATTTTTTCTCGAATATAATTGATTGTAACAATTTTGTCTTTTTTAAATAATTACCTGTCTACTTGGGAAATTGTAAAGCTCTTTATTTCTTTGGAGGTAATTAGTTTTTTTAAATAACGAACAAACCTAATCAAAATCTAACAACTAAAGTAATTTAATCGTAGACGATAAAGGTAATAGGAAAGAAACTCATTGAGATGTCAATAAAAATTGTAAGTAGTTTTTCAAGGAATGCTATCGGAGTCAAAGGATTAAACCTGTTAAATTGGCCCACTTTAATGTATTACAGGTCAAGTGAGTTTGTTGGCTGCACCCGCATCATATCAGGCACTCGGTGCAGGTCAGGCGGACCGGTTTATTGCGACAATCGATATTAAATCAACGTAAGCGGCGATGTCTCGCGATTGTTGCATGAAATGTTATGATTGTGACATTGACTTCGGTCACGGACGGACACGGTTATTGGGATGGATGTTACATTGTTCAGTTTTGAACATTGTCACAATATGACATTTAATATTTGTACATAATTAGTATATCCGTTTAGTTATAAGTTTATATGCTGACCCCAATACAATTGGGTACACTTCAATATATGTCAGTTGTGAGTTACTTATTGAGATATAACACACAATTAGGTCAAAAAAGAAAATTATTTTTATCAATGCTATTTATTAGGACTCAATATAATTATGCAAGCGATCATTAAAGACCATAAAGTCTTATAGCTACTTAGTACTAAGCATGGTGTTTGCTAGGGGAGGGTAGGGGGAGGCAGCTATCCCTCCGTAGATAATCGACAAATTAATAGCAACTCCTAGCCTAGGTCATCGACCGGCGACGCCCCTGGTATTAAGTAAAATAAAATATTTTTGCATATCTCAATGACACTAAAATGCAATTTCCATACGTACACAAGTAACCAATTCTAAGTAATGTAAGTTACAATATAAGTAAGGAAAGCAAATAATGAATGATAATAAAATTTTAATAACAATACTCTCAGCTGAACAGACTGACCAAGTTACTAACGACCGTTACAACTACGGGGACTATATTGTTTACTTCATAACCGAAACATCCGAAGGAATAAATATATCTCTGTTTTTTGAAAGATGATAAGAGGGATAGCGATATGTTTACAAGTGTTTCTGCAGTAGAAACTCACGGTTATAATTAGAAATCGTGTCCTCTATTGCTCTACATTTGAATTGCTTCAAAGTAACTTAGTTCATTTTTACTTATCATAATAATATCATAAATGCGAAAGTTTAGATGGATGGATGTTAGAGTTTGTAGCCTAAACGGCTAAATGGATCTGGATACAATTTAGCATAGATATAGAACATAGTCTGGAAGAACGAATAGGCTACTTAGTTTTGTTTTTTTAATTCCACGCGGACTTAGTCGCGAGCGAAAGCTAGTAGCTTTAAAAATCTCATTTTGTTATGACAAAAATGCATTCGGTTAATTTTATAGATATACTTTATATGAAGAGAACTAACAATAACATACAAAAAAATTAATAACGCAGCAAGTCTTTTTTAAATTAAAATCTATAACCGATAATGTGCCTATCCATCCTAGTCCTAGAGTGATTGGACCCTAATTTCATAATATTTTGAACTATTTAATTAGTTTAAAAGATGTTTACTAGTTCATGGCTATAAATTGTTAAAAAATAAATTCGCTAAACTGTGCATTTGAATACAAAAACAGTAAAGAACATTTTCTTCGTGACTAAAATATTTACATATGTAAGTTTTCAACATTCTTCGCATGGTATAGTGATGTAATTAGAGTTACAGCTAGTTACAATAGTTTTAAATAATCAATCGGATGCTTTCGTATTAGCAGCCAGTGATTTGATTAATTGGTATTCATGAAGCGAGTTTACGAATCGAAACCTCAAGTATCGATAACGCATCGATTTGTTTCCGATTATAATCACGCAATCGATTCGTATGCGAAGCGTCGTCCGCTTTCACAATTGAAAAAAACATGAAACACCCTTTGGGACGAAAGTGAAATGATTAATTTATTAGAGGTTGCATTTAGCCCGGATACAGTCGGGGACGTTTATTTCCTACCCATTTTGGTGTAGTGTTATTTGACGCTCACAATTAGGCCGTAAACTTGGCATAGCAATATTATTTCTCTTACAGTGACAGTCCCAGAGAGGGATATGAATTAAATTCTTTGACTATACGTTAAGTAACAATGATCAATGAGTTATGTAAATATCGCCAAACATCTATATAATTGCCAGGAAAAGTATTGTTTAAATAAATATATTCCAAAACGGTAGTGAGAGTTCGTGTATTGTTTATTTTTAAATATTCTTTGACACACTTTTCAATAACTTTAGCAGTTACTGGGTTAAAACTTTAAAATATTTTCTAATGCTATAGAGCATAGGTTAACTGACATGTTAACGAATTAGATTTATGTTAAATGTGATATTATTTGTAGCAAGCAAAGTGGATAGTTAAACATAATTTTCAACTAGCTTTTGCATTTGACGTCCTTCGCGTGGAACTAATTTTAGTAAGTAGCATATGTGTTCGTCCAGGTCTAGACTATATTGTACATCTAAGCGAAATTTCATCAAGATCTCTTAAGCCATTCTGGATATATGTATGATAATATGAAATGAGATTGGTAATATAAATATAAAAATACTAGCTTTCGCCCTCGACTCCGTTCGCGTGGAATTAGAAAAAAAAGTGAGTAGCCTATTTGTTCCTATACCAAATTTAATTGAAATCCGTTCAGCCGTTTAAGCTACAAACTCTAACAAACATCCATCCATCTAAAATTAGTCTATTAGTGGCAATGCTTTGATAGTATAAGACGATATACGACGAAGTCTGCAAAAAGAGTAAATTGATTACCATCAGCAAGAAACGTTTTATAACTCCGAGGTAACGGTTGTCATTGCTCACACATCGAGATATGCACTCTGTGTTAAATGATTTATTACAGTATCTTATTGCCATATCGTAATGTAATAAATATTATACAATATTGTGACCTTATATTTGCAATGTCATCATCGACAGTTTACATTACAGTAATCTGAATTTAATCGCCTGTATTTCCTTCGGAAATATTTTGTTTGTATTGAACAGACTCGGAAAATACTAAACAGGTTTCAATTTTTTTTCGCGATTAGAAAGCTACAATGTCACTGAATAATATAGGCTTTATTATATCATACTCAATTTTAGTAAGAATAAACAGTTAACTAAGGTAACAAAGTGACTGTGATGGATTTTTGATGGTCACTAAAGAAAATATGTTTATCAAAATATAAATTTGTGTAAGGTTTATATATCCATCATATTAAGTTTTAAAAAATGACATGTAACTCTTAATGGAGTTTAATTTTCTGTAATTCATATGTAAACTGACAAACTCCTTTCGTAAAATCCTCATACCTCCTTTTACTTATATATACTTCAGTTTTATCTACCAACCCGCAAATGTGCCGTATATGTCACGGAAGGAAATTTCGAAACAGATCAAAACTGTACAGTTCTGGGTCAAGAGAATCTAGAATAGAATTGTCCATTGTAAACGTGACACTGTACGACGAATCGCAACATTTCATCTCAGCCAAATGTGTTATTGTTTTAACTTGAGGTCGCTGTTACTGCAGATGGCGCGACTGCGCACTTCCTGATGTACGACCGACTTTGACAGCTCGTTATTTGCATACGCCGTTTTCACAAATTTGTTAGTGCTTTTGTTTTTATTTTTGTACAACAGGGTTATATTTTTCACATTCTTTGTCTCTTCCACTATGAAACTATGATCTACTATGGACTACTTGACCGAGGAAGAATCAGAGTCGAACGTTTTTATTGTTTTTACTAGCTGTTCGCGTGCGGATTCATCCGCGTGAAATTATAAAAACTTTATTTTATTGTTTATATTTGTCAAATTATCAATAGCAAATCTCAAAATGACATGACATGACAAACCTTAGCAATCTTTTTTTTGTTTCTTGATGTTGGCAGCAACTTATGGTCTCTTTCCCACATTAGGGTTTTCATCAAAAATATTTACCCCCTAAGTTTAATGGCGTGAAAATATATAGCCTAAAGCATGACGTAAGTGTAGGGCTTTTTATTAAAAAAATAATTATTCAAAAATATGCTGTAATTGCTGACATCTTAGGCAACAAAGAAGTGTGTGTTTACGCTTTATTATAATAGTATAGAAGTATAGATAGACCAAAAAAATTGTTCATTTACAGTACTTTTTGGCAAAACTATCCTAACATCCTAAACATTAATCCTTTGTTCTGATTTTTTCGATCGAACCAATGTTATTATGTCTCAAAAAACTTGACACTCGAGCTTGTTGGTGCTAAAAAATATCTAGTTTAATAAATGCTATCTCAAGACCTAGATAACAACTTAGAATATTTAATCAGTATTCATACACATTGCCTTCGGCGTAAGCTTTATACAGACCCGCATTGCAGGCTCTAGTCAACTTTTAATATAAAACTTTTTGGTTCCTTCCTCGAATTGATCAACACATACCGTATACGCCAATTAGTATGATATATTTAAATTAAAATTACACGTATTTTTAAATAATTACCTTAGATTTATTCGATAGGTTACCTAGTAACAATTTAGTAGGAATCTAATGAAAATTCTAAAAATCTTAACTCTAAGAATTTTTTTCTTAGATCCCTCTATTAAGTGCTCAAAATAATATATCGTTCTATCTTCAATATCTAATCTAAGCTTTGTTTATGTTAATTATTTAAAAAAAAATTAGAAGATAAATAGTTTGTCAGGAAAAAAGTTACCACGTTACAAAATGATCTCAAAACCGACGCTTTAAAAAGATTTATTTCATAGTTTAATTACCTTATCTTTTTAATGTACTCGATATTTTAAAAAGTATAAATCGCTGTCCTGTCGCGCGCAAGAAATAACCGTGTTTTTGTAAACTTGTTGGCGCGAAGTAATACGCGGTGTCACATAGTAAGAATCGAGTTTGAGATAAAACAAGAGATCTTAGATTTATTATAATAGTATTCAGTTACCTTTATGATTTCTATTTTCTCAATAAACTCTGATCTATACTTCTATATCTATACTAATATTATAAAGAGGAAAACTTTGTATTTTTGTATTTTTGTATTTTTGTATGTATTGAAATAACTCAAAAACTACTGGGCCGATTTTAAAAATTCTTTCACCATCAGAAAGGTAATTTATCTGTGAGTAACATAGGCTATATTTTATTATTACTAATGTTTAGGAACTATTAATAAACAGCGTGTTTCTGGACGCCGGCCTTAAAAATACACTAAACTTTAACTTTTCGCGGCTTACGCTGCCTAAACCGTTAGAGGTATATAAAAATGATGTATGAAAGAATTGTAGATCTCAAAAAGTTCTACAGAAAAGTCTGCGATAGCATATATCTATCTTTAACGGTTTTCTTACAATAACCACTTTTTTGTTTACAAAATGAATTAAAAACCTCACGCTATTTGCAGCGTTCTTTTATTGGTTTCAATATTAATCCTTATCCAAATAAATGCGTTTGTTATCAGGAAAATTTAATGTAGAATAAAATTGTTCTTTACATTATTTAAATTGGACTAATAGTTTAGAAGATATAGCGAACACAAACAATAAGGGTAACCGAAAAATCAGCTTACAAGCAATCGGGCTTAGAAATTTGGAATCCTGCATCGGTAGATTTCTGTTATTACGTAGATTACTACTAAGTTTATACTTTTGGTAATATGTTGAAAAAAAGGGCGAACGGAATAGGTTATATTTGTAATTTCACGCGGGCGAAGTCGCGAGCAACAGCTCGTCTATACTAATATTATAAAGAGGAAAGATTTGTATTTTTGTATGTATTGAAATAACTCAAAAACTACTGGGCCGATTTTAAAAATTCTTTCATCGTTAGAAAGGTAATTTATCTGTGAGTAACATAGGCTATATTTTTTATTTCACGCGTACGAAGTCGCGAGCAACAGCTAGTTATAATATAAAACATGTGTTAACATCACATAATTAATGTTATAACTAAATGTAACCTGAGATGGTAGCAGGGATAATAAGCGAATTCCCGCTGTGATGATATGATATAATAGTCTTACAACAACACAACAGTATTAAATAACTTAAAAATATTTAGACAATAGTCTAATCTTATTGGGTTACTGGGTTTTTATGGAATTAAACTGTCCTTCCAAACTAAAACCAATTAATTCTAATTGAAAGTATGTGAATGAATGTAAAACTCACCGCGTAACTCGTTAAATTCGAAGGCAATGAATTGTCACTAAACACCAATGTAACGTCAAGTAAATCGCACAATCAATCACTGAGAACTGCGTCCTGCACTGTGATCATCGCCGGATGCAATGATCGATCGCGAGCGCCCTGAGCACGACTCCAAATCTGTATTCTTGCCAAAAATTTCGCAAACTTTTTGTCTGCGCCCGCGCATAACAAAACATATATTTAGTTCGGACTGTTTGTGGAAAAAAAAATCGCGCCAAATTTCCTCCGGTCACGTTCGACCGCGTGTCCTTCCGTCGCGTCAGTAATTTCAACAGGCAACGACAATATTGATGACAACTTTGTATTCACTTGCCGCCAAAACTCTCTTTGCTAATTGCGATGCGAGGCGCGTTCTTCGCTTTCCTCGCGAGACAATGACTCGTCGACGCACCCCGGGGTGATAGGTGGCTCCTCATAGTGCGGCCACTTTAAAGCTCTACCATGGCGAGGTGCATGAAGGCAGGAGTACGTTTCGTAATGGTGGTAGTTACCAGATGGCGTGTGTTTGCGCGGCGGTACCGGTATGGAATGCTCGGTCGGACGGTAATCGTTGGAAGTCGCTTCGCCAGTTGGCCACTGGGTTAGCGGTGTTCCTTTTCCTGTACATACCTCTTTTAATGGATAACACGCCTACATGTAAACCGCGCCTGGCGGCCGAATAGATTTATCACACGTCATTAATTAATAACTATTAACATCACATTTAATTAATTATAATCAAACAAGAAAGTTTTGCAAATACTTTCAGTGTTTGTTAAATTTTCGTAGCACATTATTATGAATACTATTTCCTCTACGCAAAGCTTAGAACAACTGAAATGTACCAAATAAAATGCTAAAGACTTACGAATACAGAGAAGACCTTCCTTTTATTTTATCGTTGTATTTAAAATTTATTATAGCCGGAGAGCACGAAAAGAAGTCTAGACTAGACACGTGTTAAATCAAACCAATAACTGTTTCGTAATGGCTTATGTTGATTAGATATTTCGGCGTCACCTCTTGGTCAGTATTAATTTAAATAAATGCATAGTTTATGTTTTTGGTGACTACATTGATAAATAGGAATGCATTTTATATACTTATTTTATTCAGAAAAGTTACTTAGACTTTAATGACTGTAATTCAAAATTAAAATTCTCCCAGTCGAGTCCCGGTGCATAAGTTAGTAATAAACTTTCTCAGGTAAGAATATATCATACCGTTGGCAAATATATCTTGGCGCTACTTCAATGCCTAAATGCCTTACACATGTTAAATTAAATGAAATCTCTAAGAAGCGCCAGTCTTTTTCAATTGCAACCTCATAACAATTCCTCTGCCATCACAACTACCTGAACAGTTTACAGATAAACCAAGTTAAAACTTTGATTTAAAAGCTTTCGCGTAACAAATCAGTATTCCAATTTAATGAATAACATTGTTCTTACTTTACGTAAGGTAATGCGGGCACAATAACATGAGACTGTAGAATGCACCCGAGCATCTCACACCTCCTCTCTTGGGTTTTTATTTCAACGAGCTTCATTTGTTAGGAGACAAAAACACTGCTCACTGAGTAAACAAAAATAAAACCAAAATAAAGATTAGTATAGCGTTGTAGTTTGAGCAAACACAAATCGAAGAAAAGAGAATATAGATAATATGCATAATTGACGTGAAACATATGGTAATCTTTCTAGTGAAACGTTAAATACTGTTATATGATTTTAAAGACCGTTACAGCGTTGCTGAAGTTGACTAACAAAGATGCATTGATTCAGTGCATTATTCATTGAAATCAGCATAGAAACCCTATACTTAACTCATGCACAGCCTATGTGATCAAGTTAATTTGAATAATGTATATTTAAAGACAGCATTGTTGTGATAATGAACTATTTAACCCACTAACCACGGGGTGGAAAGCGTCACGAGATTTACAACTCGCGCTTAAACTTGTCGCTTAAAGTCCTATACAGTGTAAACACTGGCACACATTGCCTACGTAGTTTATTTCTAGAATTACGACCATTTTAATAACAACGAAATGTGACGTTTCCGTTAAAATGACCTCCCAGAGAACATTATGCATGCTATTGTTTCAGACGAGCTTTTGCGGGACGACGTAAACAAGGATTTCAAAGACCTAACTTTCTATACAAAAAATAATTTTCTTAACAATTGTAAATAGCAGAGGTCGATTGCGTATGCTTCACAAGTAAACATATTCTATTAAATGTTCGCAATTTCGCTTAAATGTCATATCACAAAGTCAGAACACGTCTACTTAATGTAATAGATGTGATGGTAAGGCCAGATTAAGGTGGCCAATTTAAGGTAAACGTAATGTGTTATTGTAGGTACATGGTTCAATTACGTATTTGTTGATGTTAGTTGACGACGATAAAATATGGTACTATAAAAGGTTACAATAAGGTAAAAAAAAATGACGACACACAAAACTTTGTAGAAAGAAACAGGCTAGATGTCAAAATGAATTTTTGCAGATACCCTTTATCTTGTTTGTTGCAGAAGCGACAGTTGATTCCACAAGTCAGTTGTGCGAGACATTAAATTACGTGGAAAGCGTACAGTTACGAAATGCGAAACGAGGTGGTGTGGGAATTCGAAGGATCGCGGTAAATGACAGCGAAATTATTAAAAACAGTTGTTCATATACTGTTGCCCCACTACAGAAGCGAGACTATAGCAAGATATACTGCATATCCAACACAGTACTTTACTTTTAGCTATATTTATTACTAGCTGTTCCCGTGCGGCTTCATCCGCACGAAATTATGAAAAAAAAATTTTATCGTTTACAATTGTCAAATTATCAATTGTCAATGTCAAAATGACATGACATGACGTCAAACTATGGCAACCTTGATTCCTTGGTGTTGGCAGCAACTTATGGTCTCTTTCCCACATTAGGGTTTTTGTCCAAAATAGCTACCCCCTATGTTTAATGGCGTGAAAATATATAGCCTAAAGCATGACGTAAGCGTAGGGCTTTTTATTAAAAAAAGAATTATTCAAAAATATGCTGTAATTGGTGACATCTTAGGCAACAAAGAAGTGTGTGTTTACGCTTTATTATATTAGTATAGAGTACAGATAAGGTAGGTCTATCATTCTAGACCTCCATCTTTCCACCACGATTATTCCATCAACAAAACATATAAGCATCATACAAAGGTAATTCAACTTTATCAAGTCAGATAACGCATCTTGTACACCGTCTTGCAATAGAAGACTAGAATGAAAACAAAAACCACTAATGTACAGAAGCCAAATGATGGATTTTTTTGATGGCTATATGAAGTCGGCAACTTTAGTAGGTCTAGCTTTCTTTTCAATACGTAGACTAAATACTAAAGCAAATCAAGCGTAGTGATAACATTGTATGTAGGACTGAAAGAAATTGATGCGTGGAAAGTACGAACAGATATATTTTAATTAGACGCAATATAAATGGATTTGAAACCGTTTGTGTTCTAATAAAACTGGACAGTGTTATTGACCATGATTTGCATAGCTAATTAGATGTCACGCAAGTCAACGACCACATTTAAACTGGAATGTAATCACTAGAAAAAAATCTGCCAACTTTAACAACTAAATTGACCTCATTTGAAGATTTATAGATTGATGGAGTATGTACAATGTAGATAAAAAATGTTTTCTTTGGCTGAAATTGTCTTAGAGCTGCGATGATTATGAAGCTTACTAGAAAAAGGCTTTTCAATTTACAAGGCCAGTTGATTGCAGATTAAACATAATGGTATGATACATTAATGAAAGCCATTCGAAATGTGGGGGTTGTCAATTTTGTATGAATGATTAGTTCGCTAAGATATATCAGGAATAAAATAAAATAATATTATAAAGAGGAAAGATTTGTATTTTTGTATGTATTGAAATCACTCAAAAACTACTGTGCCGATTTTAAAAATTCTTTCACCATTAGAAAGGTAATTTATCTGTGAGTAACATAGGCTATGTTTTTTATTATTTTTAAATTTCACGCGGGCGAAGTACGCGAGCAACAGCTAATCAGGAATAAAATTATAAATGTGAAAGTTTAGATGGATGGATGTTTGTTAGAGTTTGCCTAAACGGCTGAACGGATTTCGATGAAATTTGGTATAGATGTAGAGGAAAGTCTGGAATAACACATAGGCTACTTACTTTCGTTTTTCTTTAATTCCACGCGGACGGAGTCGCGGGCGAAAGCTAGTCAGGAATAAAACAAATAAATTAGTTTAAACAACCATATATAGGCTTATAGAACAGCAGCCTGGTATAATTGTAAGACGGAAACATGCGTACAAATATTGCTATCGCAGAACGAGATAGTGTTCTATCGATTTTGCACATTAGAAATGTCGTAAACCCAGGAATAGGTTTGGCCAATTTATAATCCATACGCCATATATCAGTGCAATATTCGATGCTATGTTTTTTTTTATAAACCGGCATGTAACAGTTGTGTTTATTTGTAATCAGTACCTAATTTTTTAGAAGAAGATAGAAAACCTTTACTTATTGTTTGCATTGATTATTTCAATGGTCAATTTAACAGTCAAAGGTAACGGCGATTCAATTTCTGGATCACATCATTATAAAATACTTGAAATTCTTAAATTAATATCTCCCCTACCATCTTACTAATAATATAAATGTGAAAGTTTACATGGATGGGTGGATAGATGTTTGTTAGAGTTTGTAGCCTAAACGACTGTACGGATTTCGATGAAATTTGGTATGGATGTAGAGGATAGTCTGGAAGAACACATAGGATACTCGCTTTTATTTTATTTTTAATTCCTCGCGGACGGAGTCGAGGGTGAAAGCTAGTCTCTTCATAAATCTGAACATCAATGAGTACCCAAAACAAAAGCAGGATATTACAGCGAGATTTTTTCTATAATAAAAATCTGTGCACTATCTATCAGCGTGTATGCTATATCACGCGCATTCTTATAAGGATTTAATTGGCAGCGTAAAGTGCCTTGCAAAGTTGTTTAGCCTGATCTTCTAGACAGTATTCACTTGACACGGTTACGGAACATCCCTAACGATATATTCAATTGACATTCAATACTCTGGACCAACTACACACAATCTTAAGATTAAACTAATTTTAAAACTAGACGAAACCACTTTTTCATCTCTTATTGGCAACACTTCATACTGGAAATCATATGTCATACCATCATACTTCATACTTCATACTAATATTATAAATGCGAAAGTTTAGATGGACGAATGAATGGATGTTTGTTAGAGTTTGTAGCCTAAACGGCTGAACGTAGAGGATGTAGAGGATAGTCTGGAAGAACACATAGGCTACTCACTTTTGTTTTTATTTAATTCCACGCGGACGGAGCCGGGCGAAAGCTAGTGATATAAAAGTGATCCACATCCAAAGTTTTTTACTTTCATTTTTGACAATTCTGAGGTGCAAGTTCCCAAATAAAGGGTTTATACTAAATTTTTCATTCCAAAAGGATATGAAATTATCACCTACATACATAAATAACGTTAAGGGAAAATGTTTATCGGCGATATACACTAAATTTATTGTATGCATGTCGCGGTCAACCTCGAAACAATGTAGGCTTCGAGGTTGCAATATTTTAGGGGGTTATTGTTGAATAACGGTTCGTGAAGATGCGCTCCGTGTACAGCAAGGATACGGCAATTATTTAGACAGGTGAGTAGGTGGAATGTAATATTAAAGATATTTACAATGCCACACAGTACCACTCGATTTAGTAGCAAAACCAATGATTGGAGCATTAAAGCATTCAAAACATCATATGAATCTTATCTTCTTTTCAGTACTATAGAATATACAATTTACATATACAATACTACGTCCCATGTTTCTAAAAAGCACTATGTTTTACCTTTGAAGATTCCGAATAGATAGCCTAAACAGACTATCTTATAGGAGCTGTATTAGATTTTGTATTAATTTACTCGTTATAGATATAGAAAAAATATAATATTGATCGGTTACATCAACATACTCGTAATTGGTTAATGACTTAATATCTTATCGATTTAATCTAATCTGATACATGACATGAAATCGTCAATTTACTATCAACGGTTGATTACGACAAACGGATTTTTAGTTTTAATTATAACTGTAAAAATGGCGGAAAAAGTAAGGAAGAAACCACCATTTTTTACACTAAAGAGATGGAACAGTCAGAAACAAAACGAGGAACACAATGGTCGGACACCTACGCCTCAGATACAGAATTCAACGCAATTTTTCAAACCAAACTCCTCACAAACACGTACGCCCAATACTCCAGCTGTGGATGCTAAGCCTAGAAAGTGAGTTATTGCTACCCATTTAGTTATTTCCGGTGTTTAATTTGGACACTACTCGTGCCCAGTTAAGGTCTGTGAAAACTTCAATATAGTGCTTTAAAAATTATAGTCTGAATTATATGTAGGTCGTAACGTTCGTGTAATGATAAAATTATTATAACCTTTATTTGAATTTACTTATTCTGTTTCTAAACTAAAAGACACAAATTGTTGTTTTCTTTTGTTTGGAACGTTGTTTTTCGTAACTAATAATTTGTTTCTGTTTTTATAAGTATTGATTTGATTGGCTCGATTAAACGCAATCGTTAGTATATTTTGTTATCCGCAACACTACATTGCATTTTGGCGTTAATGAGATAATGATATCTTTTATAATCTATATCCTGATATCGTTTTCAATTAGTTACGAGAATTGAAAATAACATATCATTTGAATAATTTGTTTCAATAAGGAAAACACGGTAAAGGAAAAGTGGTACAAATGGTTAGGTCATAACCTACAAATCTTTACATGAATAAAATCAAATATTCAATTTAAAAAATGTGAACAAGAAAGAATGTAATGATTATTCGAGACACGGCTACGCAAAAACATGGCCATGTCTTAAATAATAATTGACTATTACATCTAAGAAATACTAGAGGAAAACAGAGAGAAATCTTTTAAAACGTGCATTTTGTTTATACTAAACGGAAAATCCCATCAGTTATGTTTGAACTGTACATGTAGCAATGAACATAACATTACCTATACTACTACAGTCGGTAAAATAATTGACTACTGAAATAGTACTAAAGTAGTAGTTTATTTTAACTTTTCAGTGGATGATATGGTAATGAATTTCGCAATGCTTGCTTAAATTAGTTGCACACAATTAAATATAATACTATCAGCAATATGTTAAATGGCTGCCACTACTTATGTAAAAAACGTCTCCTAGTTGGTTTCCAATGTGGAACAATAAAGATTAGTGAAGAAGATAAACGACTACAAATATACGTGCTTTGAAATATAAACGTATGAAAGATTTATCTAGGTTATATTATAGTTAAAAGTTTCGCCACAGACTTTGCATTATTTTATTGTTAGTACGGCTGTTAGTACGTTTCCTCACCCTGGTTTCCATCATGAGTGTCGCCCGGGTGAGAGGTCAGCTGCCCTCCTAGACTCTCCAAAAAAGTAAAATAAATATAAACACTACTACGAATAAGACCATATTAATAATAGCAGCTCCCTTCCACTCCTAGAACTAGCCTAAATCCTCAGCAGTTACTACCCATGGGTAGATGACTATATGTACATACCCATACCAACTACATACCCATGCGACATGGACATATTGTTTCTTATTATTCTTTCTATTTATATACGTATTATTATATTATATGTAAACGTTTATATCGTATATATCTACGTACATTTAAGAGTTTGAGGTAGATTAAGCGTTGTGAATGCTTTCGTCGTTGTCTTTAGCTTATGTACCGATGAGCTTGAGCTTATTCAAACTTAGGTATGACTATGCCTTAGTCAATCACGCTGAAATGAATGCCTATAGGTTTAAAGTCATTAGCAGTTGTCATTTTGTTACACAGAATATCAGCAGGAGGGATCAAGGAGTTAGTACAATGTCCGCTTTGCTTAGAAGTGTTGCACAATCCCAAGATGTTGCCGTGCCAGCATACATTTTGCCAGGCCTGTCTCACTGTGTATGTGGATGGTAAGATATAAACTTCTAGAACAAACCACCACGTCTTTTTTCTTATATTTTGATTACTTAAAATATGGAACCACGTTAATAACAGAAATATTTGTGGTTTGCCAACGATATTCCTGTAATTATGACTAACCATAACTTTATGACTTTTTTCTTGGTTATCTCACTATCAATGATTCTCAAAAGCAAACGTTAACTGGTCCACAGAGAATGGTACTCATTCTGCAACAAGAGTTTCCCTTGGTGACTAATTAATGACTGTGAGTGGGGCAGTTTTATAACATAAAATAATTTCAGCGGAACTGGTAATCGACTGTCCGATATGTTGCACAAGAATCCAAGTGCAGGGAACAAATTTCGTGGACGAGCTACCGTCGAACCTGTACATAGATACACTACTGCAAATGGTCGGTATTAGTAATACAAAGACTAAGCAGCCGGTGACTCCACCGTCTACACCATCCACACCGGCTGGTCTGCAGACAGTGGACTTGTTTGCTGGAGGAATTCGCTGCAATCACTGCCGTTCTATCTGTGATACTGCTGACGTCACCACCTGCGAACATTGCAAATTGGTGTGTATTTAACACTTTGATTCTGTGAACGTATCGTCTAGTCCATAGAATGTGTTAATGGTTACCTTTTAGTAGTAGGTTTCCAAACGCAATCTTGATAAATGTTTGCTTATGTTAAGTTATTTCGATTATTAATGGATCTCCGTTGCGGAATAAAAAATCTGTCACTTTGAGGCCGAATTGATTTGTTTATTCCATCTCAGCATAGCATTGTATCTAATCTATCATAATTAATTCTAATCTAGAGATTGCAATATTTATTTATTCAGCTTTAATTTACTGCCTCACTTCTCCATTTATTTCAGAAATTTTGCAAACTATGCTGGTCTCAACATATGGAGGATATGCGGACTCAAATAGGCTCCATCTTGAAGCAACTTGATTCTGCTGCTAATAGACTTGAACATAAGATTGAATATTACAAGGTACGTTACTTTATTCACTATTGCTGTCGCAAAAACAATGTGTCATGAACTGCAATCATTATATCTGATATCAATAAAGATAAGATATTGGTAAAAAATAACAAACTAAAATGGATATATTTTATGGTTACAATAGAGCCAGAAATAACATATTTTGGACGAATGGACTTGCTTGGTGCAATACCACGACCACACAGAAGACAGGGTAAAGTGGAAATTATTCCAAGTATAGTCTGATACGTGTGTGTGTTGGAGGCCTAATTTAAGTCCTTTGCCCTTTAAAGTACAAGGAAAGGATGGGGAAGAAGTAGATGAAATGAGGGAGGGGACGCATAGATAGCGGAACTGTCCACTTTCTGTGCGTCTATGTAGATCTAAGGGCAGTCACTACTATTTTGGCGAATTTCGGTGGCCGATTATTTATTCATCACCTTTAAATAAAAAAAAATCTTAAAAACTATATTTTAATGGAATTAAAAAACATAATTTAATATAGTAACACTAGATATTGTATCACAAGTGCAGTGTATATTTCCAGGATCGTTGCGAGCGTATCATGGAACAAATTAATATTGTAACTGAAGAAAAAATTAATGCAATACTTGAAACTAAAGAGAATTTACTGCAAGAGGCTGGCGAGCTTACAAAGGCTGGCGACATGTCCGCACTCGCGCTGCAATCCTCTTTGCAAGAAGCGAAGGAAGTCGCGACTAAAGCGATGACTGCTAAAGAACCAGTAGACGACAATGATAAGGTTAAACTATGATTATTATAAACTAACTGTTACTGTTACTCTGATAACGTAGCTTTTTATAGTGAAAGAATTTTTGATATAGGCCAAGTAGTTTTTGAGTTATTTCAATACACAAAAATACAAATCTTTCCTCTTTATAATATTGGTATAGATAACTTTGAAGACTTGGAATCTTGTAAATTTAGTTTTTTTGAAGACCAAATCCTACAATCGATGTATTATATCAAATTAAAGATTTTTTGAAGAGATAGAATACAGTGTATCAGTGCTACCAACTTTACCAAGCGTGAATCAGGCATTAATCGTATTTTAATGTCATCTTATCATCTAATCTTTATCAACTAAAATTTAACCCAGGTGACAACATTCATAAACCTCCATCAAAACGCACTGCAACTGCTGACGGAGGTATCTAAATGGGGAGTAAGTCGGTTCGTGTTCGACAAGGAGAACCTGTGTATAGAGTGTGACGCCGCGACGCCGCTCGACGCCGAGTCTGATGACCCGCTGCCACAAGACGACAGGCACAACAACCCGCTGGAAAGCGAAGATACTTTGATTCTTTATTACAGGTTAGTTCTCAAATGTAACTCATCCGGTAATAATCTAACAGCACGAGCCGAGGTTCTCAGGGAACCCTCAAGGTTTACCTTAACTACGTACGCTAAGCACCATCTGTGCTCCGCCACCTCAAGAATGGTGAATCTTTAAATGCCTCTCCAAGGCAGTGACAACAAAAGAAAATTATATGTAAGGGAAGTTGGTACTTGTAGGTTTGAGGGATTTTGAATAGGTCTTGTCATCTCTTTCATTCTGTTTGATAAAATAGAGACCAAAATATGTATTAATATTGCACTGTAGTTGATGCATATAGTACCGCTCATGGGCGTTGCCAGCCTATTAACTAGATGCGGAGACAGCTACCATTATATTGCTCTTATTCGTAGTAGTTTTATATTTTTGGAGTCCTCCTCTCCTGGCGTTTATAGTTATGCTCATCTATATTAATGCCCGGTTTACACTTGGCCAGTTGCAACGGCCAGTCATAGATTGTATGAAATCACTGGCGCTAGCTTCACACTGTGTTAGTCGATTGACAATTATTAGCGCTACTAACCAACTGTACTGGTCTAGTGTGAACCGCGTATAAGACATTGATATTTGTAAGATTACAAGATTAAGGGCCTGTCCCACCACTGGCTGATAGAGGCTCAGATGGCTTTAAAAAGACGTCACTGTCAGATAAGGTAACAAAATCCGAAATTTCCATCGTTTTACACGTTGGATTGTTATCAGACAATTTACAATTTCTTGGGACAGGTCCTAAACATCACATTTTCCCTGTTGAATTCTGTTTTTCACCAGATAGGGAATTTTTAAACATTCTTACAACTTTGTACGGGTATCATAGAATCCCGTGGGATGTACTGTGACAAGGTAGTCTGTGGTGCAAGGTGTCGTACCTTCACGCCGCACTGCGTGTGGCGGCGCAGCGCGCGGCCGTGCGGCGTGGGCGTGGCGCCGTGGGGCGAGCTGCTGTACGTGTGCGGCGCCGACAGCCGCGCCGTGCTGGTGCTGGAGCGCGCGCAGCCCCGCGCCGTGGCGCGCCTCGCCGCCCACGACATGCTGTGTCCTGTGCACATCGCCTTCCTCGACAACTTGCGCGAGATATACGTCACAGGTGATCTCACTTGCTGATATTTATTACTAGCTTTCGCCCGCGTGGAATTAAAAAACCAAAAGTGAGTAGTCTGCGTTTTACCAGAATATCCTCTACATCTTTACCAAATTTCATCGAAATTCGTACAGCCATCTAGGCTACAAACTCTAACAAACATCCATCCATATAAACATTCGCATTTATAAATTTTAGTATGATAGAGCTATCGCCAGCAAACTTCGTTAGCGCGGAATTAAAAATAATGGTTATCTATTCCCACTTGCATCTTCTACCAGCTACGTTCCAAAGACCCGTCAAAATCGGTCCACCCGTTCCAGAGATAGCGGTCCGGTCGCCATTTTAAAAGCGCGGAATTAAAAAAAAAGTAATCTATAGTATGCCCTTCTATGTCAGCTACACTCCAGTGAAAATCCCGTCAAAATCGGGCCAACCATTTCGGAACGGATTTATATATGAAATTTGGCACAGATATAGAGGACAGTCTACAAGAATATATAGGCTACTTACTTTTCTTTTAATTACACTTGGACGGAGTCGCGGGCTAAAGCTAGTACATATATTCATTACCGATCGTGCTAGATATACGACAAAAGCTTATCAGGCAATGAAACTGACTAGGAATGTCTATCACTTGCAATAATCGTCCCTCTCTTTCACTACGCTAGCGAAGTGACTCGATCGGTCTTGGTGTGTCCCAGGATCACATAAGTTTGGATAAATAAGTTTCCCTTTTTGCACGTGGTGTATACATATAAATATATGACGCCATATTTTTCATGAAAAGAGATCTTTATGTAGGTTATAATCTTCTATTGAAACACAAGTACTATTTCACAGTGTTTATTGTATTGAGTGTTACTGTTGCTGTTGGATGATTTAAAACACACTGATCGATGCGGGGGCGCGTAAGACGTTGCGCCGATAGATTTTAGGGGCGGTCCTGTGCGTTGCGTGGGGGAAGCGCGGACCGGTTTCGCAACCCATCATAAAGCGCTGTTAAGGCGCGAACATGCTCGGGGCCCGGTTCGTCCAGCAGGGGAATACGTTTCCCAATAATTTTAACAACGGACTCCATCATGGGCCCCTACTCCTTAATTACCGCTAACACCTAACAGAAAGAACCTGTTACGTTGGCATTCTTGTATTTTAAATTGTGAATTAACTTTAGAACTTAAGCTAATATGCGTTAAAACGAACGTCACTGTCAGATAAGGTAACAAAATCCGAAATTTCCATCGTTTTACACGTTGGATTGTTATCAGACAATTTAACAATTTCTTGGGACAGGTCCTAAACATCACATTTTCCCTGTTGAATTCTGTTTTTCACCAGATAGGGAATTTTTAAACATTCTTACACTTTGTACGGGTATCATAGAATCCCGTGGGATGTACTGTGACAAGGTAGTCTGTGGTGCAAGGTGTCGTACCTTCACGCCGCACTGCGTGTGGCGGCGCCGACAGCCGCGCCGTGCTGGTGCTGGAGCGCGCGCAGCCCCGCGCCGTGGCGCGCCTCGCCGCCCACGACATGCTGTGTCCTGTGCACATCGCCTTCCTCGACAACTTGCGCGAGATATACGTCACAGGTGATCTCACTTGTTTTTATTCCTAGCTTTCGCCAGCGTGGAATTAAAAAACCAAGAGTAGTCTGTGTTTTTCCAGAATATCCTCTACATCTTTACCAAATTTCATCGAAATCCGTCCAGCCACCTAGGCTACAAACTCTAACAAACATCCATCCATCTAAACATTCGCATTTATAAATTTTAGTATGATAGAGCTATAACCAACAGCAAACTTCGTTAGCGCGGAATTAAAAGTAATGGTTATCTATTCCCACGTGCATCTTCTACCAGCTACGTTCCAAAGTCCTGTCATAATCGGTCCACCCGTTCCAGAGATAGCGGTCCGGTCGCCATTTTAAAAGCACAGAATTAAAAAAAAAAAGAAACGAAACAGCCGGGTGAAAGCTCGATGAATAGTCCTTCTTGTAGTGTTGATGTCTTCTAGTTATATTTCAGCAGATGTAATTGATCTCAGCGGATGCCCGATGAGGAAGTGACCTGAAGATAAAGGTAGGTAGTCATCAGGAGTTCAGGATAATGGATATAGAGGACGACTATTCATAATCGCCTCAACCTGGCGTAAATAAGGCTCGTTTGATAAAAATGAAATTGAAATGTTTAGTTCCCTAAGTGAGAAAGAACCTGTTACGTTGGCATTCTTGTATTTTAAATTGTGAATTAACTTTAGAACTTAAGCTAATATGCGTTAAACTGTTAAGTTGTTAAGAATTATTTATCTTCTTGATTGAATCATCGTCAGCTAGTATTGTTGATAGAACCTTCATCTCTGGTAAGTCTGCTTCAGATGACATATGCTTGTTGTTTGATTCAACTATAACTGGCCAGTTTGTGTCGTCCATTCCAAGGAAGGAAGGCCCAGACCACCATTCTTGTAGTTCGCGTAGTTTCTCTGGTGAAACACCGCGTGAGATGTAGTCAGCCGGATTGGAAGCAGTAGGTACGTAACGCCAAGAAGATAGATTTGTGTGTTCACAGATTTCGACAACCTTGTTGGCTACGAAACTCTTCAGTTTACTGGGACTGTTGTGTAACCATGCGAGTACTACTCTAGAATCGCACCAGTGTACACAGCTCGGAGTTGACCATCGTAAGGACTCCAGCACTGTCTTCGTTAGATTAGCCGCAAGGAGAGCTCCTAGCAATTCTAGTTTTGGTATAGTTAATAGCGGCTTGGTTGGAGCTACTCGGGATTTGGCACAGAGCAATTGGACTGTAACTTCGCCTTCTTTGTTGGTAGACCTCAGATAAATGCAGGCGCCATAGGCGTGCATAGATGCGTCACTGAAGGAATGCAGTTGAATGTTACTCGGTTCTTCACATAGTACTTTTCGAGGGAGTGTTAGTTCCGACAGTAATGAGAGGCTTCCACTGATTTTATGCCATGCTTTTTGTAAGTCTTCTGGGACTGGTTCATCCCAGTCTAGCCCTCTCTGCCACAATTGTTGTAGAAGCATTTTTGGCTGGACAGTACACGGCGCTAGTAGACCTAGTGGATCAAAGATGCTGAATGATGATGATAGAATTGATCTCTTGGTTGATTTGCTTACAGATTCGTCCGTGGAAGCTTGAATAGTAAATTGTAGGACGTCTGCTGGAGGGCTCCAGCCTAAGCCGAGTGCACTTGTTGCATCGCTCAGACTTAGATTTGCTTGTAGGTCGAGAGTCGACAAAGGAAAAATCTCTGGAGCGTTCGATCTGAATTTTCGTAAGTTGAAACAGCCTGATTTTAACTTCGCAATAACTGAATTTAGTATGTAGAGTAACTCCTCTCTAGTGTTTGCTCCTGTAAGTAAATCGTCGCAGTAAAAGTCGTTTGTATAATTTCTTTGATTTTGTTATCGCTGCATTCTTGTGCTAAATTCCATAGGCATTTAGTGCTTAAATAGCTGGCGCTTGTAAAGCCATACGTGACTGTGTTGAGTTTAATTGTTGTAAGAGGTAGAGTTGGTTCTTCTCGCCAAAGAATTAATTGAAGGTCTCGATCGTCTTCATGGACTAAAACCTGACGGAAGAATTTGTCAATATCACCAGCTAGTACGTATTTGTGTGTTCTGAAACGCAATAATATGGATAATAGAGCGTCTTGCACCTTTGGGCCGGTGTATTGTATATCGTTTATAGACACACCTGTAGTAGTGGGGGCAGAGCCATCGAACACTACTCTAAGCTTTGTAGACTCGCTGCGGTCGCTCAGTACGGCATGGTGGCATAGATAGTGGCCAGTAGGAGAAGGATTGAGCACCTCGGAACAGTGACCTAAGTTTTTGTATTGTGCTATAAATTCACAGTAGGCCCCTTTTAGAGCTGGATTCTTGCGAAATTTCCTTTCCAAGGATAGAAATCGTCGTCTTGCCAGTTGATATGAATCGCCTAGAACGCTCGGAGGTTGCTTGAGTGGTAGCCGTACGCAAAAACGCCCGTGTTCTTGACGTGTAGTGTGTTTTTGAAAATGTACCTCGCACATTTTCTCACTGTCACTGAGAAGTGGCCGTTTAGGTAGCTCTTCTAGCTCCCAGAATCTAGATAGCTTATAGTCTAAATTCTCTCTAGAGTCCTTTGTTTGACTAGTTGATAGCAGATGGCAGTCTACTTGTTTGGAGTCGGTATTGTTATAAATTGGCCCTGAGATTAACCAACCTAATTGTGAGTTTCTTAGAACAGGTAAGTTCGGTCCAAGGCTCTTTTGCTCGTTCCCGATGATTTGCCAGAATAAATCTGCGCCGATTAAAATATCTATTGTGTTAGAGCTGTTGAATGTAGGATCTGCCAATTGTATATTCGATGGTATTTTGAGGTATTCGAGCTTGATGGACTTGTGGGGAATGTTTCCAGTGAGCTGGGGTAAAATTGCGCAGGCTTGAGTGACATTGAATTTGCCTGTAGTTGACTCTAGACGAACTACACTCCTCTCTGAGATGTAGCCACAGGGTGTATTTGACATGCCCATGATGGGTACCGCCTTTGTTGGTATTGTTTTCAACCCCAGTCTCTCCTTCAATGATTTGCTGATAAATGTAGCTTGACTTCCTGAATCTAAGAGACAACGTGCTCTCTGCCTTTCGTTGGTCTCCGGATTGACTACTTCGATAACTGCCGTCGATAGAAGGACTTGAGTTGCTGGCTGAGACGACGCGATGTTTGCTACGACTGGAGTGTCGTCAGCCTTAGTAACAGCAGTCTGCACCGCGATATTGGCGGCGGGCTGTGATGGAAAGTGCAGCAGTGTGTTGTGTCGCTTGCGGCATTGTCGGCAAGATGAACTGCGGCATTCCCTGGCATTGTGTCCTCTCTTTAAACAGTTACCACATAGACGTAATTTAAATGCTTCTTCTTGTCTTTGCTCGGGAGACTTGGCTAGAAAGGCAGGACAATTATATATGATGTGATCTTGATTGCAATACGTACATGCGTATTGTGATTTATATTGTGTTGTAGTACTGACTGGAGTTACATTAGAGTTTGTTGTGCATGTTAATGACTTGTAAGCGTGTACGTTTTTACTTGGAACTTGCTGCGTGCTAGTTGCATTTCTCTTGTTGTTACACGTTTCTAGGATGCCTGCTCTGTCTTGTAGAAACTTTGTTAGTTGGCTAAGTTTGGGCATATCCTCAAAAGTGTTTCTTACTTCTTCCCAAGCTCGTTTCGTAGTAGGGTCTAGCTTCATGCAGACCATATGTATAATAATAGTGTCCCACTTGTCTGTGGGCTCACCAAGGCTAGATAAGGCTCTTAGGTCCTTATTGACATTATCTATCAAGGAGCGTAATGACTTGTCATTTTCCCGACTCATGGGCTCTAGATTGAAAAGTGCGTTCAAATGATTATTGATGAGATGCCTCTTGTTGTCAAAGCGAGCGCATAGGAGGTCCCAAGCTTCACTATAAGTCTCTGATGAGACCTCTAAATTCGTCAGTAACCTGGCAGCCTCTCCCGTAAGGTATGAATTTAAGTAATGAAATTTGTGGATTGGCAAAAGTTGCGAATTGTTGTGTATGAGTGATTTGTATGTATCCCGGAACTCTAACCAATCCGAATAGTTGCCGTTAAATTTAGAAATAACAATAGTGGGCAATTTAAAACTAGCTTCGTGAGATCGATGAGAGTTGCCTTGCGTTGAAGAAGCTAGGACGTTGTTTTGGGAATATTGTGAGAGTGTTGTTTTTGCCTTCGATAATAATTGCGTAAATTGTGACTCTGTGGCGTCTCTCTCATCGATTTCGTCGTCGATCGTATCAGGGCAAAGGTCATCGATGTTATCTTGCAGCAGATCGTAACTTTGAAATAATTCGGTAACCTTTTGTATCTTAAGTTGTAGTTCGTTAAATTGGGAATCCTCGACAATAGGCCCTACTTGTGCAAGATAGTTTTTGAATTTAGTTAGTCTACCTCTGATACTAGTACGTTTGTTTATTAAGCTATCGATATCCGCCATTTTAGACATAATTAAACTAGACAGAAATTGTAAAATGCGGTTGTTGCGTTACACTGAATTTAACTAAGAATTTAAGATGCGTGATTAATAAATTGGAATATAGTTACTCAATGCTCCTCGTAATTCAGGCTGACAAGTTACCGGCACTCCATCGGCGTCGGCGAACTAGTAGAAATGCCACGCTGTGGCAAGGCTCGGGGCGGGCGCAATGTGCGTACTCGACCACGTGCTGAAATTGTCGGCCAAAAGCGTGGTATATAATATGCACGGGAATAATGCAAGTTAAATAGCGTTGTACATAGAAATAGGATAGATTAGATAGATATATAGGCTGCGTGGTAATTTTAGATACAAATTTTAAAACGTTTGTTCGACCAAGGGAAATTGAAAACAATTAAGGAGATAGATCAACCTTGGGAAATATGTAGAATATTGAATGCAAGCCTAGTGGCGTGGTACATATGAATTGAATTTGTTGATAGAGTATGTACACACATGTAGGGGGAAATATATTAGTTCAACCAAGGGAAATTGTAAACAATTATGGAGATAGATCAACCTTGGGAAATAAGTGCAATACTAGCTGGCGTGGTACATATGAATTGAATTTGTTGATAGAGTATGTACACACATGTAGGGGGAAATATATTAGTTCAACCAAGGGAAATTGTAAACAATTATGGAGATAGATCAACCTTGGGAAATAAGTGCAATACTAGCTGGCGTGGTACATATGAATTGAATTTGTTGATAGAGTATGTACACACATGTAGGGGGAAATATATTAGTTCAACCAAGGGAAATTGTAAACAATTAAGGAGATAGATCGACCTTGGGAAATAAGTGCAATACTAGCTGGCGTGGTACATATGAATTGAATTTGTTGATAGAGTATGTACACACATGTAGGGGGAAATATATTAGTTCAACCAAGGGAAATTTAAATTGTAGATATAGCTCGACCTTGGGATTTGAGTTTTGTGAAATATGTAGATACTTGTGAATCGACAGAAGATTGAATATAAATTGTTATTGATCGACCACAAGTTGTAGCGAAATATTGCACAGGTTGTAGGCTACAACAAATGGGAAGGATATTTGAAATAGATAAGGAACTTAGCTGAGAAAATAGGAGTCTGGCACGAAGGGATTGCGTCAGCCTGCCGGACCTTTTCTTTCTTCCTTAACACCTCGTGGTAGTTGCTGCACGTGGTTATTTACTCGAACTTCTTCACTCGATATCGTCACAGACGCCACTTCGTGGCTATTGTGGATTGGATATTTTGTCACGGTCGCCACTTTATGTAGGTTATAATCTTCTATTGAAACACAAGTACTATTTCACAGTGTTTATTGTATTGAGTGTTACTGTTGCTGTTGGATGATTTTACACACACTGATCGATGCGGGGGCGCGTAAGACGTTGCGCCGATAGATTTTAGGGGCGGTCCTGTGCGTTGAGTGGGGGAAGCGTGGACCGGTTTCGCAACCCATCATAAAGCGCTGTTAAGGCGCGAACACTTACCTAATCATCATCAATTTACCCTTGACCCTACGAAGGGTCGGCACAGATTAAATTTTTGGTCCTTCGATGCTCTCACTTTTACCGTAAAGTACCAGGAGAATATAAATTTCATAGATATCATCTCATACTCTTACTGTTGTAAAGAATTTGTGATATTTTTAGATAAATGGAAGCACTGTATCCACGTGTTCTCCAAGGAGGGTGAGCACTTACGGTCGTTAGGGCAGAAGGGCAGCCGCGTGGGGCAGTTCCGCTCGCCCGAGGGCATCGCTGCCGACCCCGCGAAACAACTCCTATACGTCGTTGATACTGGCAACGACAGGGTGCAGGTAAAAACATACGTTTAGAGCGTGCGTACACCTTTGACTAAACTATCGCACAACTGTTTAGTCTCGCTATGATTCCTATGAGCTTATATGGAAGTGCGCACACTACTCGATTTTTAGTTGTGCAACTAAACAGTTGCATTGGCTGCGAAACAAACAATCGCACAACAATTGTGCGATAGTTTAGTCAAAGGTATTAAAACTATCGCTTAGTGCATATTACTCATATAAATACAAAATTTAGTCACTAAAGAACGATGATTATTTTTCCCATTGCATTAAATTGCCCGGAAATCGAACAAATATTCATTTTATCAAGTTATTTCATAGTACACGGATTGTTGCCCTACCGTACAATAGACCCAATGGGGAAATATATCTTTATACCAATCGGCCCAACGGAAAATTCTCGTTTGAATCACGCTTTTTTCATATTTCAAATATTTCGACAAAGAAATTGTTTACCGGACTTGTTTTACATACTTTAAAAATAGCTTTCCATAAGTGAGTTTTCAAATAGATCTTTTATTTCCAGATTCTCCAACCTGACGGTAAATTCGTCGATCAAATAGGAGTAGCTACAAAACAGCAATCATCTAATACAGCGAGCGTTTGGGATACTAAGGAAATTGTATGCACGGAGCTGAACGCGCCGACCGCCGTCGCTATCACAGACGAGCGAGTGATAATACTTGACAGCGGGAACCGACGAGTTAAAGTATACAATAAACAGGATAAAAGCAAAATATTGGAATTCGGTTCTTTAGGACAAAGGAAAGGACAATTCAGACAACCCGAAGTCCTAGCAGTTGACCCTTTAGGTTTCATTCTGGTTGGAGATTCTGGTAATTGTAGAGTACAAGTTTTCAAACCAAACGGTCAATTGGTCCGTGTTTTCGGCAGATTGGGGACCGAAGCGGGGAAATTTGGATGGATATCAGGAATCCATGTCACTAAACAACTGGATATAATCGTCAGTGATACTAAAAATCATAGCGTAAACTTCTTTTAAATAAAACCACAATGTAACGTTATTTTTATTAAATAAAATGTTATTCGAAAACAAAACACATCACTGGTTTTATTGAGTGCAAATGTTGATGAAAATATATTTTTTAATTTTACATGTATCACAAAAACAGACTTAACGTAATATTTGATAATGTTTACATAATTAAAAGTGATAATACGCAATATACCTATTATATAAAAGTAATGAAGGTTGTTAAATCATAGGTTATTGAATAGAATGGAAATCAGAAATTGTCACTGGCTAAAAATTGTCATTGTCTATGGTGTTTTTACGATATTACAAAGATCTTTTTAATGTCTATAATTGTCATTATAACCTTAAATATTTGTTTAGATAGGTTTGTTAGAACTTCTCATTTCCACTAAATTCAACTACAATATAAAATTTCTTTTAATTTCATAGCAAAATAACAACTTTATTCTCTTGCTTATTCTATGGAATTTAATTGAGGTTATAAAAATCTAAAAGCTTTTGTATAAAATGTTTAGTTATTTTAATTCATAAGATTCATAACAGACCCGTATTAGCTATTTTTTTTAGTAAAGCTGTTCCTAAAACTTAAATCTATGTGATGGAGTATTATATAGGCCTATGTTATAGCAATACAGATAAAAAAAAGTTTTATTGATACAAAGAACGACTTCATAAACAAAAACATCGATTATACCATGTTTTAAAATATGAAATATTTTAACATTGAAGAAAACTGTAAAATATCTCAACAAAAGCACGTATTATAAAAAAAATATAATATATTTAATGCTTTTTTATAGTTTTATTATCCAATAAAGTGCTACGACCAAATATACAGAAAATCAAGTATAATACAAAAAAACTAATTTAAATTACAAATATGATGTAATTGACTATATCCATAAGGTTTATTAAAGCAAGAAAAAGATTTCGTTTTTATTTAAATAAAACTATATCGGCCATTTCAATTTACAGTATAAAATTCCATGCCTGGTGTCAATAATGTAAATGATAAAAAAATACAGCGCCAAAAACTCATAAAATTAAGTTAAATGGATACATTTATGACTAAATGAGAAAAAAATCTCTGATAACTTATCTTATTCTCAGAATTTCTGAATGTAATTAAAACATAATTATCTCGAATTAATTAAAACGAGAAAATTAAATTACAACCATCTAGATTTGTGATTCTGTTATTTATAATTTTATGACTTGACAAAAAAAATTGAAATTCATTGAAATTTTTCTTACTATTGGAAGTTTTGTTATTTTATTATATGGCTTAAATCAGTCTCGATTGGATAGTTTAAACAAAATATTTACAATTATTTACAAAAATGAAAGTAAAAACAAGAATTTGTGATGAATAAAGGAATTGAAATAAGCCAAAAAATAATATTACTATTTTTACAATACTTTTTAATTTAAAATCTCATTAATATTTATAACTTTTAATACTTTTAAATTATTTTCTAAATTGCTTTTTTAAAAGGCAACATGGATGTCTAGAGTTATTTTTATAACCTTGAGTAACCAAATATACATATAATCTAATTATCTAGTGTTAAACATTATTCTCAAAATTACAGAATAATTTCACTACTGTTATGTTTACCGGAAAAGCGATTTGATTTTTTTTTACTGTCTTTTTGTACAGTCGCGGAAATCCAGTGTTCCACTTATAACTTCGACTCTATTAAATAAACAATAAGGTAGGAGTTACTTTAAAAAAAAACAAATAATAATAAAAAGCAATTAGCCTTGTACCACTGACAGACCTAGTACAAACACTAAAAAGCTGCGTCATATTTGTCAATGTTCCGTGTCGTCGTGTCAATGAGTACAAAACCTTCAATCATATAGCTTTTCAGATTCCGCAACTGTACCTCAATAAAATAATAACCATTACATTTGTCAAGATAATTGGTTAGTAAACCCTTGCTGATTTTTTACATTTATTTTTTACAATGGCAAGACAACTTAATATCAAAACTTGATAGCATTTTACAAAATATATTCATTTGTAATTTAAAAGAGATCACATCTTGTTGACAATGAGATTCAAAATAAAGTGCAGAGATAATTTAAAGACCCAATGGTGATAACTTTCTAAAAGTTCCATAATATACAATTCACTAATTTGTATATTTGACTACTTCTATTATTTTCACTTAAAAACACCTCTAAAAATTTTCATACTCATCAAACATTTAATAATGTGCAAAAAATGAAATCGATATCACTGTGTATTTGTGTCATTCAACGAGAACGTCACTTCTAACTTTACTATGTTCACCTAACTATATAAAAAACTTAATCAATGATAAAGCTTGACTTGTGATCGTTGTAACTATACATAGCCGAGGGAAAATCACTTATTTGTGTTGATTATATCAATAATAAATACCAGACAAGTACTATGATGAACGACAAGGTTGACACCTGCTGATAGAATGGCTTTCACCAAGAACTACAGAGTCCTGATCTGGAGGTGGACCTTCACTCTTATCATGTTGTCTCTGGAAAAAAGTTGTCTATGTTTATGTTAAAGGTTTTTAAAATTCAATAAACGCTGTTAGACTACACCAACATGCTTTACAAGTTTCATGTTAATTTGTAAAAAAACGTATTACGGAAGTGTTAAAACACTTGACTTGTAATCTACAGGTCTTGGGTTCGAATCCTCATAACAATATGATTTTTTCATATGTACATAATTTACCTCATGTTATTACATTGAAGGGAAAACATTGTGATACATCCTGCACATATTGGTGAGTAAATTCAAAGATATATGTGAAGTCAACCGGCAGTAAGCTATTGCCTAGTCTCCCCTAACTTAGAGTAGGCTGTGAGCCCCTAAGTCTGCATTTAAAGTGAGCTGATGATGATAGTAGTAACACTGAATATGTTAAATAGCACTTTTATTTAGTTTTCTGGGTTTTCCAAAGTATGCATCTAAGTGTTAAAGTACCAAAGTAACTAAAAAGTATCAAAGTGTTAAAGTAAAAAAATAAAATATTGGGTTAAACATAGATAATGCATGTTATGAATAGTAATAAAGATAAACTATCTGTTATTAACATTAACAACTAAAATGTATTATTATGAGTCATGACATTGACGCATGTGACTGCCAGATTGGGAACAAACATAAAGGGTAATATTACATTAAATAATTAAAGCAAATAAAAATCAATATAATGTTTCAGATCATACTGAGTACATGTTGATAAAAATTTTATATATTCTGAGGATGTAATTAAAAAATTGCTACTTTAATGAATAGATAGATGGATATTTGTTAGAAGGTTTATCTGCAACAATTCAAAAGGCCTCAGTAAAATTTATCACAGATGTAGAAAGTTACTTCTGTTTTTTCATAGTTCAAAAAATACCTTTAATTCCGTAGCCAAGCTACGGAATGTGTCTTCAACATTAGTATTGTCTTTAGCAGAGGTTTCCATTACAAACATAATCTCTGGTACATAGCGACAGAAGGATTTAGGTTCATCTGCTTCCACTTCACGCTGGTCTATTAGATCACATTTGTTGCCAATCAGGGAGACAATAACATTAGATGAGGTATACCTTCTCACTTCTTCAATCCATTTTTGTAATGACAAAAAAGTGGACCTTTTTGTTATGTCATACACTGAAAAATAATTATGACAATAATTATAATTGATTGAGTATTGTATTAAAAATATTTATGTAACAATGTGATGATGTAGATCATTTCATTACAAACCAAATATTTTACCTGTATTAATCATTATTAAAATGTGAACAGTTAATGTTTAGTCTAATTAGCAAGGAATATAAACGATAATTGCTTTTGGTAACTGCGTAATATTGACCGCAGTAGTGTATGTATCTGCTAACATAAGAGTGTACCTTCAAGCCCCAGTAGTTATATATATTAGAGAAATATTTAACTTAACATACCTATAATTACTCCGTTTGCTGAGCGATAGTAACTTTGCGTAATTGTCCGGAAACGCTCTTGTCCCGCCGTATCCCATATTTGAAGCTGTTAACAAATTTTACATTTAATTATAATACTCCGGATAGTCTAAGCAATATAAACGATTAGTCCACACAAACCTTGACCCTCTTTCCGTCGACAATTAAAGTTTTCATAGAAAAGTCTACGCCTATTGTATTCCGTGCCTTTCAATAAAATTTCCGGATTTCAATCGTTGCACAATACATGTTTTTCCTGTACCACAATCACCGATGAGCACAATTTTGAATAAGTAATCAAATTGTTCGTCTGGAACACTCATTAATGTATTTGGATTTCGGTTACTCATGACTGTAATTTGATTATTTTTTTTAAATAGTTCTGTTTACGTCGTTAGCCTGACAACCATTTTTGATTTTTGACACAATATTTTCTTCGGAGAAAACGCTTGTAAGCCGAGAAAGCGTGCAGCCATTAAAAACGTTTTTTTGAAAACATTTCAATAATTGTCCTAAATAACTATTCCAAGCTTTTAAAATAGGATAATCATAGCTAAAAAGTTCCTATATTTTTAATTTAATTGAACCAAAACATCACATACACATAGCACCGAAAGACCAGAGATAATAGAAGAAAAAATAGTATTGTCTATCAATTTCAGTTTGACTTTGACAATGACTATTCGTCAATTGACAGTTGATAATTATTAATGAAAATTGTTATCTTTTTAATTCAAAACTGTTTTAAGTTTTCCTTTAAATAAATAACAACAAATATACTGCAATATTTCAAAGTATTAACAATGAATATATTGTCTTTTCTTCTTTCCTTAAAATTATTGATATATTTTAGTAATGCAGTAGAGGTAATACAAAACTTAAACGAATTCTCTTCTGAGAATGTTTTGTTTTAAATGAATATAAATATTTCAGATACCTGAAGGATTTCAAAAATCAAATCATACGAATAACTGGGCAGTACTAGTGGATACATCTCGTTTTTGGTTTAATTACCGGCATGTAGCGAATGTTTTATCTATTTATCGCAGTGTGAAACGTCTCGGTATACCGGACAGTCAGATTATTTTAATGATATCTGACGACATGGCTTGCAATCCTCGTAATCCGCGTCCAGCTACGATCTTCAACAACGCTCATGGCCAGATCAGTGTATATGGAGATGATGTGGAGGTGGACTATCGAGGTTATGAAGTAAGTAAATATTTACTACTGAAAGATTTACTTCGAAATTTATATTGTAACCAGTGATTTCCAGAAATGTGACTTATCTAGATACTTGAAATACAGATACAAGATACAAATAAGTATTTTACATTCAAATACTTTGTTTAAGATATTTTGTACATCTCTGGCAATTTCTCACTTAACCTTGTAGTTCTGTTTGATTCTGCACCACTCAGTGTTGTAAATTTCACTTTAGTCTAGAGTTAATATGAGAAAACTATGATAAGCTCAAGGGGAAGACCCAAAGCCCGGTGGCAAGATGACATAATAAAAATAGCAGGGAAAGGATGGACTAGGGCAGCTACAGAAAAGTGGAAACAAATGGAGGAGGCCTATACCCGGCAGGGGTCATAACAATAATTTACTTTTTTTTAATGCTATTTGTATAACACATATATATAAACTATTGTAATATGTTATGATAAATAAAGGCTTATTATTATTATGATAAGCTCCCTTAGTGACCAATTAACTATTTTGAATCCAGTTGCATTTCCTCATAGGTCTTTGTTTTTACCCTTTTCGATTCAGGTTACTGTGGAAAACTTTATTAGATTGCTCACTGGGCGTGTTCAGCATGACACACCTCGATCAAAGAGGTTGCTCACTGATGAAGGCAGTAATATCCTTATTTATTTAACTGGTCATGGAGGTGATGGCTTTCTCAAATTCCAAGACTCCGAAGAAGTCACCAGTCAAGAACTGGCTGATGCATTAGAACAAATGTATCAGAAGAAAAGGTAAGCTTCATGCTTTGTATATTTTAATTATTTTATACTAGCTTTCGTCCGTCGACTCCATCTGCGTAAAATTAAAAAAAAGTGAGTAGCCTATGTGTTCTTCCAGATTATCCTCTACATCTATACCAAATTTCATAGAAATCCATTCAGCCGCTACAAACACTAACAAACATCCATCCAACTAAACTTTCGTATTTATAATATTAGTATCATGAGTAATTTTAGTTGTTAAGCTTCATCATGTGCTTGCTTAAATTAAAGTTATGTATAGTTTGTCTAATATTAATGATTATTTTGACAATTTAGTAGGTATAGATTGCGTTGCGTTTTTTTTTATAAGAAAAATACTTGTCTGCAAGAGAAACTAAATCTGTAAATCCCATAGAAGAAAAAGAGACATTGGACATGTTAATTACAATCAAATAATAAAAGATATGTTTAATTTTACAGATATAATGAAATATTCTTCATAATAGATACATGCCAGGCATCGTCAATGTATGAAAAGTTTTATTCGCCTAATATTCTGGCTACTGCTAGTAGTTTAGTGGGAGAAGATTCCTTATCTGTAAGTAGACAAAAAAATTTTGAAAGTACAAAAAATGTTTTGTAATTTTTTTAATATCTTTTTTATTTCTCCAGCATCATGTGGACTATTTAATTGGTGTGTACATAATAGACAGATATACATATTTTGTATTGGAGTTTCTGGAAAATGTACATCCTAATAGTAAGAATACTATGTCGGAATTTGTAAGTGTGAATTGTCCCTTTTTATTACCTAAGAGGTTTTTGCTCGTATGTTCCATTTTATGTAAAATGTTTTTGTTTTTGACCGACTTCCCAAAAGAAGGAGGTACTCAATTCGTCCGTATGTTTTTTTTTATGTATAACTATTATATGTTTTCTAAAACAAAAAAAAAAACGTAACAGTTATTTGGTTAAATTGAATTTTTTAAATCTTTGAGAACACAGCCAATTTTTTATTTAACACCAATTAAAAAATATTTTGTAAAACTTTACAGTTAGCGGTTTGTCCGCGAAGTGCTTGTCTGTCTACGGTTGGGGTCAGAAAAGATTTATTTAATCGAGACCCAAGCAAAGTGCCGATAACAGATTTCTTTGGGTCAGTGAGACCTGTTGTTATCACAAGAAAGCCAATAGAAATACTAGAAACACCAAAAAGAAAGAAACCAGTTACACTAGAGTAAGTTTTTTTATGTGTAAGAGTATTTTTTAGCTTACTAAATACCTTGAATGTTTTAAGTTTCATATTTCGTCATTTTTTCGAAGACAAAAAACAATATTTATTGTTTTTTATCTTTTATTTAATTATTTTTATTTTTTCAGAAACAAAACCAAAATTGTGGAGAAAATGAGCTACCTACCTCAGTTTCCAGTACATTTAGTTCAAACCACATAATGTTTAAAGTATAAATAAACTATAATTTATTAATATTTTGTTTTATTTCTTACCTTTAGACAGTTTGAAAAAAAAAAAATAAAAAAATAGCAACATTTTTTTAAAATCTACTTTCAAAAATATTTTAAGATGGAAAAAAGGTGTGCATAAAGTAATAATGAGACACAAATCCACAGTATTAAACTTTTTATTTCTCTATAAGTACTAAGAATAAAATTTTCATTAACATTACAAACACAACCGATTACAGTTGTTTGCAACACAATAATGCCTGGTACACACTTGGCCAGTAGAGTAGCGCAAGCGAAGCATTGATAATATGGTACACTGGCGCCAGTTATTGTTCCAATTTATTGCCAGTCCAGTGATTGGTCGGTACTGGCCTAGTATGAACCAGGCATAAATCGCAACAAGACAAGTCGCTGCGTTCATGTCCCACGTTCTGATATGAGATCACATTCTACTGGACTATAGCACCATCTCAGTTACTGTCATAGGCCATTACTTTTTGGTCTAGTATTCGATTCATAATAACTATTTAGCATGGTCGTCGCTTCTAGGGGTGGGGGTTAGCAACCATTATGGTCTTATTCAGTTTTTATTTCAATTAAAAAAAATCGATTGTCTATTCTCGAGCGATGGCGACGCCCATGCCATACTTTCGTATTCTAATTATTCGATTTATTAGCATTCGCTAAATTGTATTCACAATTGGAATAAACCTGGATCTGCCACTTTTTTTACTTCTTGTGTAATTTACCAATTAAAACAAAATAATTGTAATCGAATACAGTGCCATCAAAACTTTATGACGACTATAAATTTCGCATGAGACTGCACAGAACAATTTTCGTATCAAAATGTAAAGGGTTGCAGTTACAAAATCACGAGTCGCCATAAAGTTTTAATATCATTATACTGTCTTTCATCCGTACAACGTTGCCTTTATATAAATGGTTTGATCATAATATTTTATAGGTGACTTAAACTACAAAACGTATTTAAATTAGAAAAACTTGATTTAAAACTACGACTAGTTCATAGAACAGTACTAACTTTTGTCTTTTTTAACATCTAACCAGCTATAAATTAATAACATTTAACATTAATAATAACATTTAACGCGTATTAAAGATTTTCACCAGTTAATTTAAACTACTCTCATACATCTAACGCGTAATAAATTTCATTCGTTCAACAAAATGATCAATTTTTCATTTTTGGTAAAACTTTGCAACACTGAAATACTATAAATATCTTGCAACACCAAAGAAAACGCCATATTGGCGTCCTGGTAACTATATTCCTCTAAAAAATAACTTTCTAGACGCATATAATTTGCATTTTACAACACACAACTATTTACTGTATACCAATTCGTTACAATTTTGTGCGACATTTTGCCTTAAACTTTCATTTACTCGTAGAAATATATATCATATACTTTGTTTTTACCTATTTTTATTTTGTACTTATGATTAATTGTAATATGCATTGGAGAAGCCTCATACGTAATATTTTATATAATCACTGTAATACTACTTTTTTATACAGATAAGTTTCTTTTTTCTTAATAAAATTGCGATTTTTTTGCCGTCCATTTCGCGGTTTTTGATGATTCAATTTCAAGCTTTTCCATGTGAAATATTTTATAGATGCTCTGTAAAATCTTTGTACATTTATATATTTACGGAAGCACTTTCAATGTTTTTTAAAAAACATTTTTGTAGTCTATTAATCTTAGTGCCATATTTGAAGTCAATTATTTTGAAGAAGTAGTAAAAAGTAATATGAAAGGTAACAAACTGGATTGTTCAGATATTACAAACATTATATCTTAGACTTATTAAATCTATAAAATATTCATTCAATTATCACAAAAAACAACGCATAACACTATTAAATTTTGTCTATTTAAATACTGCGCTATTTCGAAAAATCATTAACTTCGTAAAATTACACTTAAAAATTCAAGATGATAATAATAAAATAATGTAAACAAATGTTCTAGCATTTGCTATCACACGTTTCAATAATCTAGTTGAAAAAGTTTTAATAACCGGCTAATAAAACCCACACACAATACCTAAATGCAAAAGACACGAGTGAGATTGTCTCAGACGAGAAAATGTTTACGTAAAGAAAGTACATAGCAAAGCAACTCACGCGAACATTAACACTTTTAGTACCATGCCTTGATTGGCAAGGCGTCATATATGGCATGGAATGTGTTAACCGTATCACAAAATTAGGCATTACGAAATATACTAAATTGACGTATGAGTATCCAAGCTTCGCGACAGATCATGTCGTTCACCGTATCAATCATTTTCTATCGATCAGTCTTTACTTCTTATCGTCGCGGCCGATGTTTTAATGTTCAATGAAATGTTCAACGTATAGTGCGGGTCATCTTCATCCGTGACTGCTGTTGTCGTCAGGTCGAACGATCTCGTAGTACTTGTCTATGGTGTAGTTGAAAAGCTGGAAGTCATATCTGAAAAAAGATATAAGATATCTATTAAAGATAGATAAAATAGGTTATAGGCTCCATTACATATATTTCTAGTTCGAGTTTTATGCTGTTGGTGGACAATTTCAGTGTGTATCGCATATATTTATATCAACTGTTCAAAAAGTGTCTATGACATGTTTGTATGTATGTATGTTCTATTCTAAATGAGGACTTGCCAAAGGCAAAAGTTAACGAAATTTCATTAAAAATGACAGGGGGTCAATAAGAGCGTGCGCACACCTGAAACTAAACTATCGCACACCTGTTTAGTCTCGCTTTGATTCCTATGAGCTTATATGGAGGTCTACACATTACTCAATTTTTAGTTGCGCAACTAAAAAGTTGAATGGACTGCGAAACAATCGACAATCGCACAATTCTGCGATAGTTTAGTCAAAAATACGCGCCCATTCTAAAAGTGATCTAAATATCGTCAGTGTCAGTCGAAATTATTAGGGTATGAAATAAAAGAAGCTTTACTTGTAAAGGTTATAAAGTGCGTCGAGCTGCGACTTCTTCAGTCTGGAGTATAGATGGTTGATGATGTGCAGCGTTTGCGAGCCCTTGCCGCTGTTTCGCCACTCCGGCTTCACCACCTCGTGCAGCCGCGCCATCTGTATCAGAAACCTTTGGTCTTCCTGTAAAAATAATGCATACAATGATAGTTAAAGTAACTGTTAATTTCGCCATCAGAGTGTAAGCATCGGTGGTTCAGTGGTAGAATGCTCGCCTGCCACGCGGGCGGCCCGGGTTCGATTCCCGGCCGATGCAAGACTTTTTTGATTTTAGAATAATTAATAAATGATGGTATTGTAAGTAAGTACTACATAAAAATGTTTTACAATAACTTTTGATATGTCTATAAAAATACTGATATACGTGAGGTTACAAATTTTATTCACTAATTCAAACAATACCGTGTTCAAGTGATACCAAGCGAGTCGTATCGATCACATCGCGTGACATAAAAAATTAGTTCAATGCAGTGAGGTAACAATTACGATACTTTCTAACAATAAACTATGTAGAAAAATTGGAACGAATAATAAATGATTTACACAAAGCAATGTTGTCCAGTCTTTATCGTTAAGAATACATTGAATAACTTCAAGGCTGTGAACTTAATTGTAATGAATTTATTAGGTTTAAGTCACATTTTCTTTTCCTTTCTAAGTAGTTCAGATTAAGAGCGGGCGCAAACCTTTGACTAAACTATCGAACACTGTTATGCGATTGTCGATTGTTTCGCAGCCAATTCAACTGTTTAGTTGCACAACAAAATACCTCCATATTAGCTCATAGGAATCAAAGTGTGACTAAACAGTTGAGCGATAGTTTAGTCAAAGGTGTGTGCTCTTAATAAAATCCATCAAAGAATGACTAGTCTATCTTCATAGTAAAGTTGCTATTAATTATCTTACTTATCTTACTAATATAAATGCAAAAGTTTGGTTTCATGGATGGATGGATGTTTGTTAGAGTTTGTAGACTAAACGGCTGAATGGATCTCGATGAAATTTGGCATACATAAAGAACATAGTCTGGTAGAACACATAGGCTATTTACATTTGTTTTTTTTAAATTCCACACGGACGGAGTCGCGGGCGTAAGCTAGTACTAAATAATACGTACATCGAGAGTTTCAAACTTGAGTATGACATCGAAGTTGAACTTGCAGGGTGTGCAGAATGCAGTGTATGGGGTCCAGTGCATGTCTAACGGCCGTTTGGCGCGCGCTTCGTCCACAACGTACGACACGAACTCCTCGAACATCGGATATCGCTCTTTAGGCGGTGGCGGATTCTCTCCAGATAGCTATAATACAATAATTATTTCTTAAAACATGTCTAAACTACCTAGTATTTAGAAGAAAATAGTAAGTAGGTTAAACTATAATGCTGACAAAATATTTGTTAATCTATTATATACTAATATTATAAAGAGGAAAGATTTGTATTATTGGATTTTTGTATGTATTCGATTCACGGAAAACTACTAGGCAAATTTCAAAAACGCTTTTATAATACCTTTAGAAATGTATTTTATCTGTGACTAACATAGGCTATATTTTAAAATTTCACGCGCACAAAGTTGTATTAAAATGAAATTTATTATAAAAAACATATTAGTCAGTTTAAAATGATTAATGGATGTTTTGGCACGTGTTTGTGTATATCTCGAGTGGGTATATCACGTGAAACATGATTCTTACATTAGAGAAAGGCTGGGTGTTGGGAGGTCACAAGGCAGACGTAACGCCCTCTTGCGACATCAACATTATATTGCTCGCACACATGAATGTTGGAAAGCATACATTAAACGAATTCTAAAGCAAATTTAAAAAAAAACGTTTGTTTATGTAATTTCAATCCAAAGGACAAAGTAAAGTAGACGATCGTCAAATTTCACACATGGTGGCCATAATCCTATCACTTTTTCGATTATTTTAAGGAAATTTTGAGATGTTTTGGGAGTGAAGCGCTTTTCGGAGCCGTGGTCTGGATGGCACTTTAAGAAAAATATGTTAAGTGTAGATATTAGGAAATCAACAAATTTGAAATTGTGAATACAAGAAAAAAATCTTTACAATAAGTGTTTTTGTTAGTTTTAGCTACAAATATGATTTGTTTATGGTGATAATTCTATTTTGGATTGTAACATAGACCGTTGTATAATCTTACCTTTCTATATTTTCGTACGATTCTGTGGCCCATTTTATCGTGGAAAGACTTAGGCCACGCGTGAACAATTTTATCATTGTAAGCGGAAGCCAGCCTTTCTAAAGGATGTCTCACTATGAGGAAAGTTATAGAATCCGACTGCGCTTTCTTCAGCATTTCCACTGATGGTCTCACATATTTCTTCCTCGCTAGTTCTAATGGTACTTCTTTCGTCTTATCCAAGAATGCAGCTGAATAATTCGCCATAAGATTGAAGTTATACATCCAGGATGTAGAGGCCGCCTTAAATATGTTGCACCTGTGAACAGATTGTCAATATCAATCAAAGTCAAAAATATTTTTGTTAGTTTTAGCTACAAATATGATTTGTTTATGGTGATAATTCTATTTTGGATTGTAACATAGACCGTTGTACTCGTATAATCTTACCTTTCTATATTTCCGTACGATTCTGTGGCCCATTTTATCGTGGAAAGACTTAGGCCACGCGTGAACAATTTTATCAGTAGATGATGGAATATTTTGTTTCGATAAACATGTAAATTTTCTGAACTAATCATAACAGCCATTCCACAGCTACATAACCTAACATTAATTTGTTCATATCTGTAAATAAAAATATGTCTTATTATATAGAAAACTTTTAAAAACATTTAGAAGATAAACTACTAACGTTGACACTAATTAATAGGAACAGTATACAAACATTACAATTTATTAACAACTAGCTGTTCCCATGCATGAAGTCGCATAAAATTATAAAAAAAAAAAACGTTTGTTTATGTAATTTCAATCCAAAGGACAAAGTAAAGTAGACGATCGTCAAATTTCACACATGGTGGCCATAATCTTATCACTTATTCGATTATTTTAAGGAAATTTTGAGATGGTTTGGGAGTGAAGCGCTTTTCGGAGCCGTGGTCTTTATGACACTTAAGAAAAATATGTTAAGTGTAGATATTAGGAAATCAACAAATTTGAAATTGTGAATACAAGAAAAAATTCTTTACAATAAGTGTTTTTGTTAGTTTTAGCTACAAATATGATTTGTTTATGGTGATAATTCTATTTTGGATTGTAACATAGACCGTTGTATAATCTTACCTTTCTATATTTCCGTACGATTCTGTGGCCCATTTTATCGTGGAAAGACTTAGGCCACGCGTGAACAATTTTATCAGTAGATGATGGAATATTTTGTTTCGATAAACATGTAACTTTGAATTTTCTAAACTAATCATAACCGCCATTCCATAGCTACATAACCTAACATTAATTTGTTCATATCTGTAAATAAAAATATGTCTTGTTAAATAGAAAACTTTTAAAAACATTTAGAAGATAAACTACTAACGTTGACACTAATTAATAGGAACAGTATACAAACATTACAATTTATTAACAACTAGCTGTTCCCATGCATGAAGTCGCATAAAATTATAAAAAAAAACATTTAGAAGATAAACTACTAACGTTGACACTAATTAATAGGAACAGTATACAAACATTACAATTTATTAACAACTAGCTGTTCCCATGCATGAAGTCGCATAAAATTATAAAAAAAAACATTTAGAAGATAAACTACTAACGTTGACACTAATTAATAGGAACAGTATACAAACATTACAATTTATTAACAACTAGCTGTTCCCATGCATGAAGTCGCATAAAATTATAAAAAAAAACATTTAGAAGATAAACTACTAACGTTGACACTAATTAATACAAACAGTATACAAACATTACAATTTATTAACAACTAGCTGTTCCCATGCATGAAGTCGCATAAAATTATAAAAAAAAACATTTAGAAGATAAACTACTAACGTTGACACTAATTAATAGGAACAGTATACAAACATTACAATTTATTAACAACTAGCTGTTCCCATGCATGAAGTCGCATAAAATTATAAAAAAAAACATTTAGAAGATAAACTACTAACGTTGACACTAATTAATAGGAACAGTATACAAACATTACAATTTATTAACAACTAGCTGTTCCCATGCATGAAGTCGCATAAAATTATAAAAAAAAACATTTAGAAGATAAACTACTAACGTTGACACTAATTAATACAAACAGTATACAAACATTACAATTTATTAACAACTAGCTGTTCCCATGCATGAAGTCGCATAAAATTATAAAAAAAACATTTTATTGTTTACATTTGTCAAATTATCAATTGCAAATGTCAAAATTACATGACATGATGTCAAACTTTGGCAACCTTGCTTCCTTGATGTTGGCAGCAACTTATGGTCTCTTTCCCACATTAGAGTTTTTATCCAAAGTATTTACCCCTAAGTTTAATGGCGTGAAAATATATAGCCTAAAGCGTAAGGTAAGTGTAGGGCTTTTTATTAAAAAAAGAGTTATTCAAAAATATGCTGTAATTGCTGACATCTTAGGCAACAAAGAAGTGTGTGTTTACGCTTTATTATAATAGTATAGATAAGTATAGAAGTATAGATTATGACTACCCATTTATGTCTCTTCCTTTAAAACGTCTCTAAAACTTAATATCTGACTAGTTACTATCTTAATATAATCGGTATAAAATAGACACTTTGATAGTCAGAAAAATAAACTATTTTGAACTGTAAATATTTACAAATTTGTTCTCTGATCCATCAATTGACGGCGACAAGACAATCCAACTGTGTTTACTCATAGTTATAAATAGAATTAACAATTCGTAACAAACGTAAATACGAGTAATGTTGGATAGTCTGGGTACATGATTCATTGTTAAATTTAAGTTTTTGCGACAAACAGGATAAAAAATATATAAATACATAATATGTCGAGCACAAAAAATGGATGGATGGATGTATAGATGCTTGTTAGCCATCTGTATAAAATTGAAACAGACGATAAAAGTCTGGAATATAGGCTTAAAAATTAATTTCACACAGAAGAAGTCGCGGACGACAACTAGTATCTCACCATATGACGTGGTATTGTCTGTTTATGAGGTATTCCCATGAGTAGGCCTTATAGCTCGAGCTATCCAGCCCCAGCTTGGAGCACTGCGCCCTGAGTGCGTCGCGGCGAGCCTCCATCCTCGCGCCCACTTCTAGAAACTTCTCTCTCGATAGCAGCTCATCGTGCGTACCGTTCTCGAATACAAACTGCAACAAGATAACAAAAGAAAGTCGTTAATTTTATTATATATCACCACAAAAGAGAAGTCAATTGAGCAACTAGTTTTATTTTATTTAAAACTTTTCGCTATGTTTTTGAATTATCATACTTCTTTAAATAAATATTATACGTACAAATGAAATCCCACCAAATATTATGTTAAATGTCATTTTGAACTCGTTATATTTTTTTTCAATTGCTTATACGAGATGCACTTAGTCGATAGATGCGTCTGGGTTATCCCAAAACCAGATTACAAGTAGGTATTTACAATTTATAAAGTGCAGGGATTATATATATTAGTAACAAAAAACAAAAGTACTTAATTTTAAGATGCACACTTGTAAGTGGCAGTTATTTCAACAAATTAAGTAAACGCTAATTATAAAATTGCACATGAATCTTCCATTAACACGTGTTAATTAAGTTAATTGCAAATTGTTGATGAGTAATACGACCGAGAGACCAGAGAAAGTAAACGAAATGTCGAACATCCGCACGTGCCAAGCACTTGAACATATGTGTAGAAAGTCGTATTCCAACCGTGAATTTGCATTTCGATCTAAGGAAACTACATTAATATGTTAATAGATAAACTTGACATATTCAAAACAATAACACAGACGACACGTCTTCCTGTGTCAGGCAAGTAAAAATAGTAAGGGCCTGTCCCACCAAATTGTAAATTGTCTGATAAATCCAACGTATAAAATATGTGATGGAAATATCGGATTTTGGTACTCTGACGGACCACGTCACTTTTAAGCTATGTGAGCCTCTATCAGCCACAGTGGGACAAGCCCCAAGTATTATATGTGGGTGAAATGAACGGCTGAGATTTTGCGCGGGATATACCAATGTGACTGTGTCTCAAAAATAGATTCTCTTTACATACCTTTCTTCTTTTCATTACGTACAGAGTTATTTCATTGAGGATAAGGCGCAAAAGTTTAACATTAGGGCAATCGTTCACTTGTTTTGCATGTTTCTGTCACATAAGTACATGAAATGAACAACCATTTTTATTGTATTAAATAGTCGCATGTCAACGATCAATATCATAAAGCGAAGCACGTAAGGTAATTCCATCAAATGCATTCGCAACACAAAGGCGTTGCAAAGTTCACGCTCCCTTTGCGGTGTGGACGTACATAGTTTTTTTTACAATGAAGTATAATTAATCGTAGAACCATTTTAAGTGTTGTCTACTAATTGCAAATGTACAAACGAGGAGGTTCGATTGCTAAAGTAGTGTATGATAACGAAATGATTAACTGTGGACCACAAACAATTCGACACAAAATGTCCTAAAATATTTTGGGAGAGTATCCAAATATCTTAGATTCTAACTCTATAGTCACTATAAATATGTAACGTAAAGCTTTCATCAAATAATTCTTGTTTATATCTATACTCTATACTTACTAATCTATACTAATATTATAAAGGAAAGATTTGTATTTTTGTATGTATTCGATTCACGTAAAAACTACTGGGCCGATTATAAAACTTCTTTCACCTATAGAAAGGTAATTTATCTGTGAATAACATAGGCTACATTTTTTTATGTCACGAGGACGAAGTCGCGAGCAACAGCTTATAGAATATAAATTGTACATAACTGAATGTTTTCCGACGGTATAGCGTGACTTATATTTGATATAGTTCCTGTCTACATTATCGATCGCCGCGGGAATCGCCTGAACCGTCTCAATTAACTCGAAGCGAGTGAATCGATTTACTTTCAATAGCTTTTTAATGACTACCCACAAAGTTACTGTTTTCAAACATTAATGAGCATCGATCTTTACGTACCTATGACTTATGTTATATCACTTCAAGATTACTCAAATATGATTTACAGTTATTTGGCAAGGTTTACTTTTCAAGTTTCAATGCCAGCGATTACAATGTTCTAACAAAAATCGTTTTGTAGTTGTATGTTAATATCATATATCAATAGCCTATATTTCTGGCAAGTTCTAAATACACACGAAGGTCCCACATCAATCATAACCCTGACATGACTCGCAGCTCAATATAATGCCATCCAAACTTTATTGCGGCTCGGAATTTCGCACGAGACAGTGAACAAAATACAATATTAGTGATAAGTATAACGTGAATGGATGCGGGGCCCCGACCATACCTATACGTGTGCTTTCCACCGCCAGCAGTGGTCAGCTTGGCAATGATCTGGGGAGTCATACCCTCGGAGCCAACGACGAGCCGCCATAAATTTTGAATCGTGTTATACTATTCGTATTAGCAGACATTCAATACAGCCACGCCTTCATGTCGACAATATCCTGCGCAAAGAACGAGGGATAAACTGTCAATGCTAACATCGTTAGGGTGCGATTCCGCTGTCGAAACCTTCGTATAGATATTCTCATATTTTCTTTAAAGTAATAGAGAGAACAACGTTAATAGTTTAACTTCAAGTAGGAATATTACAATTCAAACTGTCATTATATCGTTGAATATTACGTTACATTTACACTGCGGTACATGATCTATACATATAATAAAATTGGAGTGTCTGTTTGTATAATAATATCAAAAGAAAAATTCCAGATTTCGGAAAGATGATGTAATTGCGTTGCTGTTAACGAAAATCGCATTTAAAAATTTATTGTCTGTCTGTCTGTCCGCAAGCCGCGTTTGTTCAGGGTAATCTCCGAAACGGCTGGGCCGATTACGACCGGACTTTTACTGAAAGGCAGCTGACATAGACGGGCATATTATAGGCCACTTTTTTATCTTAACATTGCGTAGACAAAGGTGCGGGCAAGAACTAGTAATTCATTTAGACATCTTTATGTGTTATGTATTGCAAATGATACGTAAGAAATCGAGTACAAAAGTTTTCCCGGTTATACGACACTTGTAAAAAGGAAAGTAGCCGAGCAACTTTGTGATGCCGGTAACGAGACGAGAGTTAGAATCTTTAATGATATTCTTCAGATTTCTGTAAGCAAGATTTTCGATTTTACCACCTATCTTATACACATGCATAACCATAAAATATTACTTACGACGAACTATCGTCAGCTTTCCAAAAGATTGTTTCTTTCTACGATTCGCTTGATGGGTTAAAAGTCTGATAACTGCCGAATATTCAGACACATTTTAAACACTTCGTGCCCCTAACAATCTGACAGATTTCAAAAATGTTATGAAACTTGCAGTTTATGGAAGGCCTTATCAACATTTTTACTTACATATTCCCCTCCTTGTTTCACAGATAATGGCCATCCATCTTACTTCTTACTATTATAATATTATGAATGCCAAAGTTTGTTGTTGTTTACAGCCAAAATGTCTGAATGGATTTCGATTAAATTTGACATAGATGTAGAAAATCGTCTGGAAGAACACATAGGCTATTAATAAGCTTTTCTTTAATACCGCGCGGACGCAGTCGCGCGCCAGCTAGTAACTCATAGTTTTTTGTCTTTAATACACAATTGACTGTATCCTTAACATTCTACGCACGAACAAATAATTGAATTCTGCAGTTTTGTGTAGGCTAGTTAATCTACAAATAGAGATCGGTTTGAGATGATCTTTGCTTAAGCTACGCCATGTCTGTGCAGACTTCGTGACCTGAATCTCCAAACAATGGAAGCATCGATGTCTATCGTACTTGAAACTTGACGTTAATCTTACGTTTTCTGCAGTGGTTGATGAATATGTTGTTTTTTTACAATGACTAGGTCATTTTATTTTACTAGGTCATAATCAAGTCAGACCCGGTTTCGCACGTTTTTTTAAAAAAAAGAATGCGTAAATGCCACTGCGTAACCTTTCGTGTTAGAAACGAAACTTTCTGTCTACTTTCGCCTAGAGCTTACGGAGACGTTTATATACAAAGAATTAAATTCACTTCCCACTTTGAATCAAGTTATGTAGATAAGAACTATAATTTATCCCGTATGTATGTTTCTCTAACACATTATCGACCTAATCTCATTGTTCCGACATTTGATAGGAAATAAAAATCCTCGATTGTATACACGTATGTAAAAGATTCATATTTAAAATTGTCAACTTCACGAGTCCTGTTAGTATATTAAAGTTTATGTATACGTGGGAACCGGTCGCACACCGTTAACCGCATTTTATAGCTGCGGTTCGAACACATTTATACGGTTGCCATTTTGGTGCCTTTTCCAGACAATCGAGTTTTTAATAAAAATGAATTGTTGCAAATCAAAATGATTGTTAGTGTTTTCAATTTTTTATGCCACTTCTGTTTATTTTAAACTAATTGATTTTTGCTTGGGTTTTTGTGTAATAGATTTTCAGGCTACAGATTAAACAGTCTTGGGATCTTTGAAGTGGTGTTTTGTCATTGTCTGCTAATAATGAAATTTGAATTTCGAACGCAGTTACTACACTAAGGAATAAGGGTTGCCAACAAGTCACTAGTCTATTACCCCAGGCAGTCTATTTGATAGTAGGCAGCCCTAAGTGTAAGATAACCTGAGGGACCTATCGCCTATGACGTAAGTACACCGGATGCGGGCCGCGCCAAACTTCCGAGGCGCACGCTACTTCCGCTCTATTGTCGGCACTCGGCAGAAGTCAATAACGCGAGCACACTGTTTCTGTTGGCTCAACGTAATTGAAACCACACCTTCCCCAATATATTCAGCGGTACCGTTAGCAAAAACATCAATATGTATATAACTGTATGAAAAAATACTTGATATGTCTAAAATTATTGTCAGTTTCTTTTCGATAAGCTAAATTAAATCGTACGTTCTGTCTAGAAAAGGCTAGTTAGAACTTGATGTAACAAAATAAAAATCATCATCATCATCATCTTTCTCCTTATCTTACTCCCGTAAGATCGGCGCAAAAGGTTTTTGTTCTCCACATAACTCTATCACACGTCATCTCAGTCATCACTCCCTTCTTGATTATGTCACCCTTCACGCAATCCATCCATCTCTTTCTAGGTCTACCTTTACCGGTGTACCTCCACATTCATAACTAACGTTCTCCTTGTTACATGCGATTCATCCAAAGTAAGAATCAATACGCTCACAATAATACGCTTTTATTCTAAATGCTTAAGTGCTAACTGTAAACTTATGAGGTGATTTGTTTCAACTATACATTTTTTTGTACTAATTATACGTATTTTACATTCCATTAGTACACGTTCTGCAACAATAATATATGTTTTTCCTTACATTCCTGTTACTATGCTAATAGATCCTGATTATTTTTAATCGGATTGAGTAAATGACATTAGTTACAAATAGGATTTAGAAGGATTGGTCGTAGTAACTTGAGCTCTTTGTGAGGGAATGAAATAGTAACCGGCCAGTACTGTGTTGTCGTGTTGGATTGTAACAATATCGAGTTAGCAACGTCATTTATCTGTCGGCACGTACGGTGGCGAATTTATCACAAAATGTATCAGAGATAAAAACTATGTGCTGTTATTGAAATGTTTTCCGTATACTGTTTTATATAAAACAAGATTTCAACTTGAATCAAAGATTGATGGAAATACTATGCGTAGCAATTGAAATAAAAGTTGATGTTTTAAAACCTTTTTGTAAACGGACAATTACATTTTTGGAATCGACTAAACCCATGAAAATTTCATCGGAATTGTAATTTCATCAATAAATTGTGTGATGATGTAGAAATATGAGACACAAATCGAAAATATTTTGGACTATCCCGTTATTTACAATTAAAGGCTTTACTTTGCAACAATATTACTTTATTTAAATTAGCATCAAATCATTTAAAGTTTAATACATAATTAAGGTACTTATATATACCGTTTTCTACATGGGGACTACGTTCTATGTTTTTTTATTTTATGTAACTGCATTATGTTAAAATGAGTAAAAGTAAGTAACAAATAAGTTGTTTACTAAAATTTGCGTAGATTAACTTTAAAATCAAGTTACTTGAGACGCCGTTAGGCATTTACCGCATGGGAACAGCGTAGGTTCCCAGGTGAATTTTCTTCTTTCCGCGAACATAATGTTTATCTTGCAACTTTTATCAAAAGCTATTTTAAACGTGTATAAAAACATCCAGTTAAAACGCCGACATGTTAACGTTCAGTATTTGATTTGATACTTGAAAATTTCCCGCCGGTTTCCCAGCTACATTTAACTATTCGTTAATATTTTTGGTTCGATAAGTTCAAGAAATGCGTTCCCGAAATACGTAACTTTAGTTTTACTCCACTTAAGTGGACCTAAACTTACCACTAATTAATCATTAGGTAACGATAAAATAAACGGGAACTTCAGAAACCCAGTATTCATTTAATTTAGTTACTGAATTAGTGGAATTTATTTACCTAGGAGGCCTAATTTTAGTCCCTTTCCACCCTTTTCTTAAGAGGAAAGGATGGGAAGGAAAAGTGGATTTGACGGTGGAGGAGAGGCATAAGAAGGGGAAATGTCCTCTTTATGTACGTCTCCTCCTCCGTCAATTAAGGGTAGGCAACACATCTGCAATTGCGGATATTTATGGGCAGAGGTCCCTTTCCACTTTGGTGGATTCAGGTGGCCGCCTGCTCGTTTGCCAACTTATATTATAAAAAAAAAACCTTCCCCCTAGATAAAGTGACTTTCGATTAGCGAAATCGCTAGTAGAATCTATGAAATGTGTCAAAATGTAGATATAAGAATCAATACGTGAAAAGTACTTATCGAATGTTACTTTGTCTAATAGACTTGTTCGATTATAATCCGTCGAAGTTTCAAATTGACCGGAAGCAGTTAAAAGCTTTACATTAGCTTGTTTTCAGTGCATAGACGTAGGCTCCTTTTAGTGTTTATTTTACGCAAAAGTATTTTTATATTTGAAAAACAATATCTGAGGTCAGCTGTGTCAGCGTGTGATATGCAGAATGTGGCGCACTGCGGTAAACTCCGAGCAAGCGGAAATTTCCATCTTAAAGTAGGTTTCCACTGCCCAAACACTAATACAAAAAAATCGTTATCACATTTATCAATGACGAGCCGTTGCTCGCGACTTCGCCGCGTGAAATTACACATATAACCTATTAGGTTCGCCCTTTTCAACCTATTACCAAAAGTATTAACTTAGTAGTAATATACATACGTAATAACAGAAATCTTCCGATGCAAGATTCCAAAATTTCTAAGCCGGTAGCTTGGAAGCTGATTTTTCGGTTACCCTTATTGTTTGTGTTCGCGATATCTTCTAAACTATTAGTCCAATTTAAATACTGTAAAGAACAATTTTATTCTACATTAAATTCTCCTGATAACAAACGTATTTATTTGGATAAGGATTAATATTGAAACCAATAAAAGAACGCTGCAAATAGCGCAAGGTTTTTAATTCATTTTGTAAACGAAAAAGTGGTTATTGTAAGAAAACCGTTAAAGATAGATATATGCTATCGCGGACTTTTCTGTAGAACTTTTTGAGATCTACATTTCTCTCATACATCATTTTTATATACCTCTAACGGTTTAGGCAGCGTAAGCCGAGAAAAGTTAAAATTTAGTAATTTTTTAAGGCCGGCCTCCAGAAACACGCTGTTTATTAATAGTTCCTAAACATTAGTAATAATAAAATATAGCCTATGTTACTCACAGATAAATTACCTTTCTGATGGTGAAAGAATTTTTAAAATCGGCCCAGTGGTTTTTGAGTTATTTCAATACATACAAAAATACAAAAATACAAAAATCCAAAAATACAAAAATACAAAGTTTTCCTCTTTATAATATTAGTATAGATAATGAGAGGAACAGAAAATCGTTTATGTTTATGTTTAGTTGACAAGATAAACAATGTTCTTTCACAGACGAGCAAAGGACAGTACGAACGATTAAGTAATCTCTCGATTATATTCGGGCGGTTAGTTTTTTTGGTGTGACGAACTCGTTTACTGTTCGTTGACTGCTTATGTTTTGCAAGATGACCGAAGTGTAGTCGTTTTATGGTTTGTTTATTTTTCATATAACATTTTAGTAAAATATAGTGGTCCAATTTAATGCAGATAAAGATGGACAAGGTCTCAGGAAAGTCAGATAATAAACTTATGGCCAGTCCATGTATGACTAAACTACATTTTCGTTGTTTTCTTGTTGTAGAATAAGCTACCTAATATTAAATTGTCCTATGATAGTAATTTTTATTTCTAAACGCCTTAAAAGTTACGGAAGAAAAAAACAATCGACGTAAAAAATACTCTTCAACGTTAGTCGGACATCAAAGTGCATTTGTTCTTAGAATAGTGATATTAATATAGGAAGCCATACAACAGTTAGTTGAGTATAGCACGATCGCAAAAAGCGCGATTGCGCGGAAGAAATCGCAGAGTCAAGGCGAGCCGTTATTTATCACAGCCCTGTAATAAGGCATCGGAGGCACTGCTTTTAACTTTTTGCCGAGTCATCCGACCCATTGAAGCGGCAATCACCTTTATATCGTAAAAACTAAACAAAAAAAAATTGCGAGGTCTATATTATCTTTTACTTTACCTATAATTAAACTACAATGCATTTAATATTGAATCAAATTTAACAAATTACATAGACTTTATAACCTTCTAATTAACCTTTAAGTTTGTTACAGGAGATAGTGTTAACTATTGTTTTAAAGTGCCATAAATTACACATCATCATCATCATCATGTCCCCTGCCTCATCCTACTCCCGTAGGGTCGGCGCACCGGGCTTTCGTCCTCCAAATAACTCTATCATCCGTCATCTCAGTCATCACTCCCTTCTTGATCATGTCACCTTTCACGCAATCCATCCATCTCTTTATAGGTCTACCTCTACCGGTGTACCCCTCCACATTCATAACTAACGTCCTTCTTGTTACATGCGATTCATCCCTTCTCATAACATGCCCATACCACGCTAACCTTTTACTCCTTATTTTCTCAACCACTGGGGCTACTCTCAAACTTTCTCTAATATACTCATTTCGTATTTCGCATTTCGCATTTCCGCCACATGTATTCTCCTTTTATCCATAAATTACACAGAATGTACCATATTAAAAGGTACATTAAATATTCTTTTATGTCTTATTTTTTGCCGTATCGTTAAATCATATTTTCAACATTTATCCTCACATTCACGTTTTGGTTTCGGATATGAGTTTAATGCAAATTAAATGCTATAAAAATCGTAATATTGATTTAAATACTGCTATTTGAAAGCAACTACCAGTTCTCATAACGGTAAAATATGAGGCCAAAGTACACTGTAATCCACAAAATTTAAAGAGTTCGCTTTAGAAAATTTTAATAACCTAAATTAAGAATTAAATATTTTTAAAAAGGGTTTATATAGATCAAGGCAAAATGTGGTGAACCGAAGTGTTTGTGGTCAAGACAAGGTATTTCAGTGATATCTATTGAGAAAAATCTATTTAAACATGGCATACAAACCTATTATTTAAGAGAGGTTAAGTTAACAATTGATTGAGTATCGTTAAATGGAAAGAGGACACTAATAAATGACAAAAAGTTAACTATAAATGTCACTGATAAACAAGCTACAAACGCTATTCTTTTTAAAAGAAACTTTCTTTTCAATAGAAATTGATGGTTGTAAATAAAAAACGACATACAATAATTAGAGGTGGTTATCGTAATGAAGTAATTTAATTAAACTGGCGATAATACTGATTACTTCATTATTCATTAATCGATAAATATTTAGGGTTACAGTTTTCACGTAATAAAATAGCTTTTTTTATTCCTTGCTTACAATTTTAAAAATATAATCGAGTAGTTTAAAAGTTATGCGGTGTTTTAATTGACGAATACATTTGTTTGAAAAAACGTAATTGTTATATCTGTACAACGAAAATACAATAGTAAAAGTAATAACGATTAATCCTTGGTAAACGCAAATAATCTCGAATCTAGAACATTGCAAGAATGCAAAGAATTTTCTCTCTAGTCTACATACATATTTTAACGTTCAAATATCACTTTCTGAAATTATGCCAAGTGTCCGAAAACGTCGACTGATATACGTTTCCGAACATAAATATTTACTCACCGAAGACGAAATTTCAATTATTGAGGAAGTCATTGTAACGTGCAATTTATTTCCATCAGATAATTCTAAAAATATTCGATTTATACTTATACTTTGACTTCAACGTTTCATCATGTCATTTATCAACGGTTATAAATTACAAATAGCAAATATTTTAGAAGATAACATACGACCCGTCTAAAATCAAATCTTTAAGAATAAATTGTAAATAATTTAAGAACAAGCAATATATTTAAAAGATCAATTAATCTGCCTAAATGCATTATTTTCTATAAATTAAAAGAATACGAATTGAGAACCATCTCAGTATTTAAAATCGTTCAAACCAAGGCTAAGGAAACATTAATGAAAATAATATTTCTTCTATTAGCCGGGCAAGAAACACATTTTCGTGATCGAGTCGAGATGCAATATGCAAATAGAAAACTGTACTAAGACAGTCGTATTCAACATAACTGCATATACCAAAGTCAAAACCACAAAATTGGTATGCAAGCCCCGACCTTTGGTTGGCGGAGTAACGGTACCAATGAGCAGCGAAATGAAGACAATTGCGACCAACATCACAATAGCCATTCAAATCATACAATAAAAAGACCTCACGATGTATTAAAATGCGAGGTAATTTTCAAATTGCCTAAAGGTTCACTCGATTATATGGTACGGATCATTGTAGAGCAATCTTTTACTGTTATTATTTGATACTGAAAATAGCTATGAATTTTTAGTAGTAGAGAGGAGTTAGTATTAGTTTATGGTCTTTTGTTAAACTCTGAGGGTAGTTTCTAAAACTATGATCTTTTGTAAAGGGAAATTCTTGTTTCAAACTTCAAAAGAAGTAATCATAAAATTGACTGTTTTTTTAATTTTTTTAGCACAAACTTATCTCAGTTAGTAGGTTAGTAATGTTAGGAAATAATTTGCACAATATCACGGCATCCAAAACCAAACCCAAACCCTTAGTCTTTTTCCAACACTAAAAGAATACATGTGTTCTTATAATTTTGAGTTTCGTTACTTGGCAAATTTATTACTTGCGGATTTTATCCTTCAAGAATATATCTTTCTTCATCGATTCGCGCTACTATTTCAAACAAATGCCAATTCAAAGTTTAATGTGAGTTTTTTGTGTACTATATCATTTCAAAACAAAAAAAGAAACTTTTGTTCTCTTATCACTTTCGTGTTATTCACAAAGATACCGAGCTTTTACGCTGTGCGGATTACAAACAAGTGCCAATTCAAAATCTACACATCAAAAGCTCGTCCGTTGATCGGACGGTTTGAAAATAAAATGTTAAATTGTGTGCAAAGTCGTCATCAGACCTTTGTTAGTAGGAAGCACAGGTGCGTTAGCATTATGCCTACTATACTCCAATCACATTTACCTGTGTCCTATAAGTGGGTGTAGTTAGCGTGTACGCGGGGGCGTATAGTGTTCCGTTTATTTTATAGAAGTCGCTCTGTAAAAGAAGAAATTTTGAAATTTAATGAACTTAAGATTGTATCGATTTGACGATCAGAATCCCAGCCACGGCACGACAATCTAAAAAGTAAAACATACAAAACCGCCATAATGACTTGTAATATTCTGCAAGGCAAGATAAAGAATAGGATTAGGGATATTTTTTTTGTTTACATTTGAATACACTTTCTAGGAACATCTGAAGATTGACACACCGGACCAAATCATGTTCCGTTTTCCAGATAAACTGCTATTTTAATTGTTCAAACAGTTATATCTTTAGTGTTTTAACCAAGCATTTAGTTCTAAACAAATATCTTTTTAAATCATAAACCTACCAAATTCTCCAAATAACTCGCGGCAATAAATACTTCGTACTTTGTTTAACTTGTGATTCCCAAAAATGTCTAACTCTGCGTGCTTTACGAAAGTAAATATTTTATATCAAACGCTTTGTTCGTGCTAAAATAACATTCGTCATGTTTTAGACACGTTCAATAATTCTCACCTCGAATGAACGCTACAAAAACTATACGCGATTTTTTATTTACGATTTTAAGATGCACACAGTTTATCTAATGGATTGTTTGTTGATTCTTATATCTAACAAAAAGGTACTAATTGCTAAAAACAATATGAATAATGACAAAAAGGCAAGTGTTTTTAAAAGAATTATAATTTCTGTCGTTACCCTGCGTGTGAATTGTTAGAAAATACTCACAATAGATTATTGGTAATTTATAAAATACATTAAATACCCTCTTACCTCTTGGTAGAAGACGCGTTTGGAGTTATAGGTGAAGTTGTATTGTTGGTCAAACACCATCAGTAGTATTGTAAAAGGCAGAAGAAATGCTGCCGCGGCGAGAAACGCAACGCATCTGCCTAACCTCAACATACTCATGTTTCTTCTACCCATTTTACTTTATTGACATCATCACTTTACACAAGTCACTTCAATTACTTCACAGTAGTAACAGCGGACTGTCTTAACACCTGAAACAAAATAAATGCAAAAATTAATTACAGTGTAAACTCTATATAACGACGCTGAAGGGTCTGTCCATTTTATGGCGTTATAGAGAGTTGTCGTTAAATGGAGATAAGAAAAATAAGTTAGTTCTAGTAGTTACGCATATAAAAAAATCTTATTTGAACACTATTGCGTATAGTTTGTTATTTTTGTATGACGTCTTTTGCTGCACCAGTAATTATTTTGTACTTTTTTACTTATTTTATTCACATCTTGCAATATTGAGCCATCTTGGCGATAAAGGACAAACGAACGTACACAGCTGCGCAGTTTTTACTAATTTTAGCAACTTTAAAGGTATTTTTAATTACTCAATTGTGGTCGTTATGAAGAGTGGGTGTAATGCTATGTAGAGTGTTTTATTGTATGGAAGACAAGCTAAACCAACCAAAGCCAATTGATTTCGACGCTTTAGGGAGTTTGACGTTAAATCGAGGGACGTTACGTGGAGTTTACACTGTATGTATTAATAGAATAACATAATTTAACACTTCCGTTATTGATATATAGCAGTTCTAGCACATATTTGTTGCACATATTGTAAAATATATCATACTAATATTATAAATACGAAAGTTTAGATGGATGGATGGATGTTTGTTAGAGTTTGTAGCCTAAACGGCTGAACGGATCTCTATGAAATTTGGCATAGATGTAGAGCATAATCTGGAAGAACACATAGGCTACTTGCATTTGTATTTTTTTTAATTCCACGCGGACGGAGTCGCGGGCGAAAGCTAGTAATTCTATAAGCCGAATTCCCAAAGAAGATGGCTATCAATTCGTTTGTATTTTTTACTAGCTGTTGTTGATGAAAATATCGTATTTTGTTCCCTTACATGTCAGTGATGTCATTTTAAAGCTATCTGAGCCTCTATCAGCTAGTAGTGGGACAGGTCCTTAATATCGTATTCTATGACATCATGTTACATCTCGAAGTGGTACAACAATGTATCCAGCGCAGTTGACAAGCTCATAATAGCCGGAAAGAGGAAATTGTCGAATACGCAGGTGGAAGTCATATCAATATTATTTAATTACGTCAGCTATTTATAAACAGAGCCATCTGAAATCTCAGGCTGAGAATACAAAATAAGGTTACAATCCAGTGGTGGCTAGTGATGTAGTGTAGTTGAGTGTAAAGCACAGTTCGATTATTATTATCAAGTGGTAGTTGTTAAGAATAAATGTGTTTATATTCACTTGTTTAAATTAAAGCTTGAATTATTAGAGCGTACGCACACCTGAAACTAAACTATCGCACAACTGTTAAGCCTCGCTTTAATTCCTATGAGCTTATATGAAGGTGCACACACTACTCGATTTTTAGTTGTGCATCTAAACAGTTGAATTGGAATCAATTGGATAAAACAATCGACAATCACAACGGTTGTGCGATAGTTTAGTCAAAGGTGTGCGCCAGCTCCCTCTCTATGATCTGATTTAAACAGCTCGTTTCTTTAATTTTTCTATATATAGATTGGAAAATTCCGACTTTGCGTCTGTTAAAACATCAGCCCAAAGATTTTTTATTAAATAAACAAAATTGCAAACAGGAAAGGAAGTAAGAACAGAAAACACGAGTTTATTTTAAAATTTAACCGATACGTTCTATAGTGAGCTTAAATGTTTAATTCGAAAGCGCTGCTCGTATCCGAGGAAATTGGTTTGCGGAATTGAGCCGGTCCAGTCATCCCACCGGCAACCTCCGCATTCTTTCAAACTCGTTTTTGATTGTGATTTATGCGAAACAATAGTGTTTAAGCCTCAATATTAACCTTAACATTGTAGGAAATATATTAATCAAACACTCTTATTAATAGTTTTATAAGATCTATTATTGATACGCAAATCTTTTATCAATTGTTTCAATGGACCTTTATCCACATTTTTGTTTGTTCGAATTAAATAGACTCCGAAACTATTTTACCGATTCCAAATATCTTTTTGCAATTACTTGGAACCGGTGCAATAGTTTCAATTGAAGCGCCAATAGCCTAATGGTTTGTGGTACGGATTACCGATCTTAAGGTCGAAGGTTCGAATCCCACCATTCGACTATTGTCGTGAACCATATCGTAGCACAAGCCTAGAGCTTAGTTGGAATGGTTAAAGGAAATATTAGTAAATTAACAAAGATCTACTAATATATTAAATTAAAAAAAATTACAAATTACTCAATAAAATGGGCTATATTTTACATTAATGGGAAAGGAATATAAAATAAAAGATTTAATCCCATTTAATTTAATTACAATAACTCTAATAATATAAAGAGGAAAACTTTGTTTGTTTGATTATAATGAATAGGCTCAAAAACTTTTGGGCCGATTTCAAAAATTCTTACACCATTAAAAAGTTACGTTATCAGTGAGTAACATAGGCTACATTATTATTATTTTTTAATATCACGCAGACGAAGTCGCGGGCAAAAGCTATTCTATTCTATTCTAAAATAAAAATACAAAAAGTAAATAAAATAAGATAAAATAAAAAATAAAATAAAATAATGTTTAATTCTTGTCAACACTACAATTATGAATCAAAAAAAGTAATTAAACACAAAATAATGAGAAACGTAACGAAATGAAAAAAAAAAAAAAAATAGAATTAGCGTTGCAATGCTGACTGGATTGGGTAGTTATAGTGTAGATAAGTAGTTACTAATACAAACTATGAAATGCCTATCCAAGTTTGCAGTCTGATTTAATATGACACTGTCGGACAGGGTTTAAATTTCATACTAAGCAAAATCCGAAACGTCGAGGGGAGTTTCTTATTACTAACAAGACGATTGCCGCAGTTCGAGTTTCGTGTGATATTTGATCCCGGTATTTAGTCAAGACATCTAACCTAATATTATAAAGAGGAAAGATTTGTATTTTTGTATGTATTGATATAAATCAAAAACTACTGAGCCGATTTCAAAAATTATTTCACCATTAAAATGCTACGTTGTCAGTAGGTAATATAGGCTGTCTTTGTTATTTTTTTAAATTCACGCGGGCGAAGTCGCGAGCAACAGCTAGTATATAAATTCAAATATAGGCACTTAAAGTTAAAATTTTACAAATTTGGACTCGAATATTGGTTAAAATAGCCATAATGTTAGTCAATTCTTGTGAAACTACAACAACAATATCAGAATAGCAAAGAAAGGCATTATATTCTTTTTAATTCATCTTTTAGAAGAATCAATAAATGTTTTAATTGTTAAGTTACAATTCATTTGTGTATTTCCAAAATGATTATGTTTTGTAAACGTTATGTGACAGGAAATGGAAAATGTTTGAGGAAAAAATTGGAGCGTGCGCGAAATTTTAACATCAAACAAATAGAACAGCGTGACACGTGCTATGTTACTAGTAGTCGTGTCGCATTGTTTTACAAAACAATTTCTCTGACAGTAAACTATCAATCTATCAATCAGTATTCGAACCTGCTGATTACGGCGTATGCCCGCTACAGACGCTCAGTTCTGACAAATTTATCTGTCAGATAATTTGTTCATATTTGTCAACACACGCACAGTCGATTCCTTTTAAATCCATTTATGGATTTCAAAACTTTGACTGTGTGTCTGTTAACATATGTTTTAATAAGCACAATTATTTCATTTAGTAAACAAAACAGTTAAAACTATCCGTTAGGACTGAATGTCTGTAGTGTTAAAAAGAAAATTAGTACCGCGCTGTAGAATTGGCGCAACACTAGATTATTGGCATAAACGTCACATCTCTAACTGACAGCTGTCAATGTCTTTAGAAGGATAGATATTCGCGCGCATTCCTGGCGGGACTACTAGTTCAGAGTGTTAAATTAATATCGCTAGAAACAATTATATTAATAGTTTAAAAGTAGCAAGCTTTAGTATCTGTCACTCTAACCGTGACTGTAAAATATCCGTATAGTCAAACGAGACTATTTGACCCGGTGAGAGAGGTGCTGCTATCGAGGTAGTTCTGTCAGAAAATATGTAAAAGCTACTTGGAAATAGAAAATGATGTGAAAGAAAAAATAACAAACCAACTACAGTACAACAAAGATCTTGTAACACTTTTTTTGCTGTGATTTAGTTTTACTTACGCTCATGGGTTAATATTCTTGTCTATACGTCAACAAACGTGACTATTAATAAGAGTTATTAAAATAATGAATTCCACATATACCTGGAAACATAGTTCATATAAAACATGTTATAATAGTTAAATATTCACTAGTGGACGCCAATTTGTCGAAATTTAAATATTGGTTACATATCTTTTGGTTAATTGCTTAAATTAATTGCTTTATGCACTTGTTTACAACTTTAATAACATTAGTAAATACTAGCTGTGTCCGTGGCGGCTTCATCCGCGTGAAATAAAAAAAAATTTATTTTATTGTTTACATTTGTCAAATTATCAATTGAAAATGTCAAAATGACATACATGATGGCATGGCAATCTTTCTTCCTTGATGTTGGCAGCTTGTAGTTTATGGTCCCTTTCCCACATGAAGGTGTTTTTCCAATTTATTTATCCCCTAAATGTAATAGCGTGAAAATATATAGCCTAAAGCGTGTCGTAAGTGTGAGAGTTTTTATTAAAGAAAGAATTATTTAAAAATATGCTTTGATTGCTGACATCCTACGCCACAAAGTAGCGTGTGTTTACGCTTTATTATATTAAGTATAGAAGTATAGATATAGATAGATAGATAACATACGTTTGTGCAAATTAAAAAAGGCTACAAACACTTAATGTATTAAAATAATGAATATTTCCACATATACCTGGAAACATAGTTCATATAAAACATGTTATAATAGTTAAATATTTACTAGTGGACGCCAATTTGTCGAAATTTAAATATTGGTTACATATCTTTTGGTTAATTAATTGCTTTATGCACTTGTTTACAACTTTAATAACATGAGTAAATACTAGCTGTGCCCGTGCGGCTTCATCAGCGTGAAATTATAAAAACTTTATTTTATTGTTTACATTTGTCAAATTATCAATTGCAAATGTCAAAATGACATACATGATGGCATGGCAATCTTTCTTCCTTGCTGTTGGCAGCTTGTAGTTTATAGTCCCTTTCCCACATGAAGGTGTTTTTCCAATTTATTTATCCCCTAAATGTAATAGCGTGAAAATATATAGCCTAAAGCGTGTCGTAAGTGTGAGAGTTTTTATTAAAGAAAGAATTATTTAAAAATATGCTGTGATTGCTGATATCCTACGCCACAAAGTAGTGTGTGTTTACGCTTTATTATATTAGTATAGAAGTATAGATATAGATAGATAGATAACATACGTTTGTGCAAATTAAAAAAGGCTACAAACACTTAATGTATTAAAATAATGAATATTTCCACATATACCTGGAAACATAGTTCATATAAAACATGTTATAATAGTTAAACGACCGTGGCACACATTCTAAAAGCGACGCTATTAACTAATTACTTATGCATTAGCAAATTATTATTAATTCATTTATTACTAACAAGTTTTGTAAAAGTTATAAAAGACAAATTATACAAAGAAAGAACTTAAGTATCGGTACTATGTTTAAATTTAACGTAAAAATATAAAATAAACACGCTTCTATATACGATTTAATTTTACAATTTATTATATTAGTTAATAATAGTTTTGATAATTAATCAATAGAGATATTGGACTATGAAATTATTATTTTTAAACCATCATCGAGTACAAGTACATGAAATCTTTGTTCTCTCACACTGGTTACTACTATGGTTATAGTACAGTCTCATACCTTTGTTTTGACATCAAACATACTTAATTACGCAGTGCAGTTCACACGGTTAGAAATAAGATTAACACAAAGTGCGTATATTTGTAAAGAAATATGAAAAGTAGCTCTCGCCCACGACACCGTCCGCGTGGAATTGAAGAAGTAAGCATCCTATGTGTTATTCCAAACTATCCTCTACATTTATGCCAATTTTTTTTAAGGTCCGTTCAGCTGTTTAGGCTACAAAATCTAACAAACATCCATCTCGTAATCTTTTTCATTTGTAATATTAGTAAAAAATATAGTATGATATGTTATTTTTTTAAATAAAGGCAAAATATTGTACTTTGTCCACAGGTTTAGCTCAGTGCAGTTCAACTCGTTGACATATTTCGGCCGTGTTAATCTATCAATCTCGTTTATCTCAAGATAATGTCATAAGAGTGTATCAACTTTGGAAATGATTGCTTTAATGTTATCCCCATAAAATTGAAAATAACGTTATTTTAGTTTTCGGTCTTTGAGAAATAAATGTTGGCAATAATCCAAATAAACTTTAAACATTAAAAACTATAAAACATCTTTAATGTTATGAAATGTTACCAATACATCATAAATGCTTTTACATCTATAGACAGCAAACACACGATAAAGAATTCAAAAAAAGAATTGGTCGTTAATTTATCAAGTCACAGAAGAAATCTTCTCCTTCTAGTAAGTTTTTTTTTCTTCAAAAGCTAGATGACCTTCATTGACCGACTTCCCAAAAGAAAACTTAAGTCATCTGTATGTTTTTTTTTACCGATTTTAAATGTTTACTGATATAAATCGTTTGTATACAACGAACAACGTAGTCCGTTATCTACAATCGTTTTCAATATCCGTTGAACTTTCGCCCTTTGAATTGAAAGGGAATTGATAAAAAAATGGGGTGAAACTGGACTTCACGGAACTGATAACGTCCGTCGAACACAGCATTTAACGCCTGTATCACACAAAAAATAGCCAACAGGAAGCGAACAGGAAGCGAATTTTAATTGGAACCGTCACATGCTTTTGTTTTTCAAATCCTTATCAATCGAAACACATGAGAGATTTAAAGAAAACAAAAACGTAAAGAAAAAGATTCGATAAATTCTGGTCTGAATGAAACAAAAAGATCTTATTCGGTTTGTTTGATTTTTATCATTTTATCAGAAATCGACCATCTTATATCGATGTAGAAAATGTCAGAAGTCAAAAGCGTTGGAACTACATAAGAAGCCACCGGGCGGCCTTGGTCAAACGTTGTGATTCATAACTGAATATTACGGACTATAATTATCTAAACATATACAGAAAGCACAAAAACTAAAAAAGGCATTTTTATAAGCTTTTAATCATATAATTCTTCCGAGAATTAACATTATATATAAGGAAGTATGTTACTACGTATCTCCAAATGGCTTAGCGGATTTAAAGAAAATTTGGCACAGATGTAAAACATAGTGTGTAAGAAAACATAGGTTACTTACTAAGGGACTGTCCCACCACTGGCTGATAGAGACTCAGATAGATTTAAAATCACGTCACTGTCAGATAAGGTAACAAAATCCGATATTTCCATCACATATCTTACATGTTGGATTGTTATCAGACAATTTACGATTTGGTGGGACATGCCCTAAGTCTTTTTAATTCCACGCGGATGTAATCGCAGCAAAAAGCTGTAAGAAAATATTTTTTATTCTTGTAACATTTAGCTCTTGTCGCTAAAAGTTTATGAGTTAACGTAAGAGCTTATTTATTTTCATGTTTATATTTTGGACCTTAGTTAGCATCAATATTATAAACTTCTGTAATGGAATTTGAACGTTATATTTAAGTAGAAGTAGGTTTAAAATACACTAATATTGTAGCGGGTGCGGGCGTCACGTGCCTTGGTAGTCTGATTGAAGAGTCTAGCTTTTCCGGTACAACCGGTGACATACAAAATTGGCGTGTCAGAGCGGACTTCGCGTGAAGTACTCGTGTGTGAATATCCTTAGGCTGATTTAATATTAACTTGGTTAAAGAGAGCTAAATAAATCCAGAGATATGTTAAATACTTTTTCTTAGTTTTTAATTATAGAAAAATATTACATACTTATTTTATTTTGTTAAGAGGAAGTTTGAGAGCCCCAGTGGTAGAGAAGGTAAGGAGTAAAAGGTTAGCATGGTATGGGCATGTTATGAGGAGGGATGAATCGCATGTTACAAGGAGAACGCTAGTTATGAGTGTGGAAGGGTACATCGGTAGAGGTAGACCTAGAAAGAGATGGATGGATTTCGTGAAAGGTGACATGATCAAAAAAGGAGTGATGACTGAGATGACGTATGATAGAGTTATGTGGAGGACAAAAACCTGTTGCGCTAACGCTACGGGAGTAGGATAAGGAGAAAGATGATGATTTTATTTTGTTAAAATTGTTTCCAATTAATATTATTAAACTAACACTTAATAGCAATATGTGAGGCGTATACTTTGTTTTTGACATTGACCAAAAAATAAGACTTCAATAAAAACTGTCCATCAAAGTAAGATAACCTGTTTCTATATGACAAGAACGAAAAAGGAACTGATGCCAAGACCAAAGACATTTTACAACACGGAATATACCGTCTTTTATAAGTAAAACAGCAGAGAAATATACCTAAAATGTTTCTAGGAGTTTAGAACCTGTATCAAAAAAAAATTGCATTTAATCCTTAGCAACACAACACAATCAGAAATAATAAGAGAAAAACAAACATGACGTAGTAACTAAGTAGGAAAAAAAATGTAATTAACTAAATAAAAGATTATAATAAATCATTGTGATGCTGACCGGATTGGGTCCACGCTCAGCTTTGAATGCTGAGTGCTACTCAATGAGGCACCCAGCGCTGATCTTCCGCGAGAACCCTGAGATCATCCACATGTCAATAGCAGCGGTGGACAGGAAAAATTATAAATTTACATACATACGATTACAAAATCATTAAAAAAAAAGAAATAACCCGTACAGAGACATATTGCAAAAGAGAATGCATATTGACAAGACACAAATTAAAAGGTTACCTAGATCAAATCTATACTAATATAATAAAGCGTAAACACACACTTCTTTGTTGCCTAAGATGTCAGCAATCACAGCATATTTTCGAATAACTCTTTTTTTAATAAAAAGCCCTACACTTACGCCACGCTTTAGGCTATATATTTTCACGCTGTTAAACTTAGGGGTAAATATTTTGGACAAAAACCCTAATATGGGAAAGAGACCATAAGTTGTTGCCAACATTAAGGAAGCATGGTTGCCGTGGTTTGTCATCATGTCATGTCATTTTGACATTTGCAATTGATAATTTGACAAATGTGAACAATAAAATAAAATTTTTATAATTTTATGCGGACGAAGTCGCATGGGAACAGCTAGTACTTTAATATTCTGTAAAAAATAAATCAAGCGAATTCATGTTAAGTTATTCACTAATTGACCTCATTTAATACTGTATTTCCAAATATTTAAGAAAGTATGTTTATAAGTTATACCATTTCAAATATCTTAGATTATATCTTGATTTATATATATGGAAATTCTATAAATGTTAGTTTAATTACAAAGTTATATTTATTGTGCTTTTAACTTAATAACTTAACGTACAATATATAAACTCTTAGGGCCTGTCTCACACTGGCTGATAGAGGCTCGGTGAGCTTAAAAATGACGTCACTGTCAGATAAGGTAACAAAATTCGATATTTCCATCACATATTTTACACGTTACAGTTATCAGACAATTTACAATTTGGTGAGACAGGCCCTTATTAGACTAAATTCTGATTAGACTCGAATTCGTTGATATTACAATGCTAAGACCCAACTCAGAATAATATGTCATTTGATGTTTTAATGAAATAAATATTGTATAAGTATACTAACGCAAACCGAACACAACAGAACAGGAAAAATACATTATTATGTTTTTTTACAAATTCGTAATATAAAATTAGTTTAACAATTAATTATAAAGGAATACATAACATAAGTATAACTCTATGACGTTATGCGACGCGAACTCGGTATTAGGGTATAAATTGAAAACCAACTTGTATAACAAAATGAAGCTTTATCAAGGAGACATTCATGCCCAAGCGTGTTTCTATAATCGTTGTTTTATTTGTTAATCTAATAATATCTATACTAATATTATAAAGAGGAAAGATTTGTATTTTTGGGTTTTTTGTATGTATTGAAATAATTCAAAAACTACTGGACCGATTTCAAAAATTCTTGCACCATTAAAAAGCTATGTTATCACTGAGTAACATAGGCTATATTTTTACTATTTTTCCTAATTTCACGCGGGCGAAATCGCGAGCAACAGCTAGTGATTTATATACATGAACCTCTTTACTCTTCTCTTTCCATAACTTGTACCATATTTACCAATGTACCACTAGTTATTGTAGTATGACACAAATCACACGTCAATATATAGCTTTAGCATGTTTGCTAAAAATTAATTCAAGTGTCAAAATATACAAACAAAAATAAACAGTATTTTAAATAAATGTGACATTGAAAAAGACTCCCTTTATACCGCTAAACTAAAATTGAAGTCGTTGTTATTGAAACTTACATATGTGGACACAGAAAGAATTCTTAAAATAGTGCAGTAAGAATTAATAAGCGCTGATTTATTGATAAGATCGTAATTTTGCATGTTTTAGTCTTTTTTACTACCTTTGTTAATTTAGTTTAATAGTAATTATAGCTAGATATGTTGCGTCTAATGATTTATAACTAGTATTTTATTAATTCGCTGAGCTGGGTCTCCGCGATACAGGCTGTGCCTAGTGCGAGGACCCAGGGTCAATTTTCTGTAACTAGTTTATTGTTAAATGAATGAAATTTATTTATACATAGATTATTTGCATATATTTACGTATATTTGCATGTACGGAATTTTATGTCGTCGCTATTTGTTCTGGAGTTTTTTGCTATGGATTTTAAATTGATCGGGTCGGATATGTTTGGCTCATATAACAGCTACGCAGCGAAAGGTCCATCACAAATAAAAGACCACTTACATTAAGTACTCGAGGCATACATTATTAGTAAACAGTAAAATAAATTCCGACATTTGGATGACCTCAAACCGATGTAACGTACAAATCTTAATGTTAAAAAAACGAATACAAACTAAGTTATTATTACTATCTACCCAAACATCACGTAGGTATCCTCAATTTAAAACGTACGTGATGTAACATGACCGATATTGTCACAATTAATGTGCGGAAGTTAATAATAATTAATAATTAGCGTTACTGTCACTGCCAACTAAACACTATTACTTAATAACTTAAAAATGATGTCGAACGACATCGTATTTAAGTTTTTAATGACCGGCTAGAGCAGATTTCACGTTACTTGGTTTCATTTTAACGTTTTTTTATTCTCATTAATGAAATTAATCAGCAAAATCAATGAAATTCTAAAATTTAACGTTATTTGTATAAAAATGTTTTAGGTTTACCTTGCGAAAATCACGCGTGTTTCAGCATCGTACAGAAAATATCCATTTAAACACTAAAAAATACACTAACAACTAACAGAAGTAAATTTACTGAATTAAATTTCACGTAGAAATTAACTAAGACAACACTTGATTTGTTTATAAATATTGACACGATTGCGCCGTATGCTAGCTGCGAACGGAACAGAACGTCCGTCGAAGGCGGTGTTCGCGGCGTTACTGTCAGAATGTTAGGTATCGACCTACGGAATGACAATGAATGGAGGGCCAGCCAGCATTCAGATCCGCAGTCTGGCGCTGCAAGCTCTCTACTGCACTGCAGCTTTATTTCTGGCATCGGCAACTGGCATAGTAGTTACCGCACACATCTCTCAACACATAGAAACGACATGTCGAAAATTGTGCCAACAATTAAAGTGCGTGTCGCGAAGACGCCGACCCGGTTCCCAATTGTCGTATTGTCGTCCCCTAAATTAAACTGAAATATTTTATGTAATTCACCTATTACAAATTAAGTTATATTATTTTAAATGTATTCTTCATTTAGAAATGACGAAGTTGACATTTGACAACTCATATCCATAAAGCTTTTTAAAGACTACCTTCTTTCCCTCTCGATGTTTTCAAAAAAGCTCTTAAAGCTTTATTCCTTCCTCGTTCAATTGTTTGCTAAATGTAAGCTGCGAATATGACGCTTTCCATTCATTCATTAAACTTATTTTGCACTCCTTCTATGCCTTATAAAGATTACATATCAAAAAATACCCAAAAAAAAGAAAAATATAACAGAAATGCAAACATTGTTTTATAACATTTTGAACATTCTTTTTGTCGACTTAAAGAAGGCTAAGGTTTTTCAACATTAATTTCCTCGCTACATATAATGACTTCAAAAACATATGGTTTATAAGTCCCCGTCCTTATTCCAATTTACTAACGAAGAATGTTATTAATCAATGTAATAATGAAGGATTGTATAATAAAAAAATATACGATGTCTAGTACATAATACATTACATTGTGTGCTCTGCGTAGTTTACAATGAGGAGGGGACGCATGCGCGAGCGGACTCAGCCGGCCTTGCTCTCACATTTGTCTCCACGGCTTTGTACAGACCTCTAGAGGTTAACAGTCCATGGCCAATCCACATAAACATACTTCAATAGTTGTATGCGAATATTTGAGGAAACTGTTACTTGAAACCAATGTATAAGGAATTAAATTGTGTATTTTTATTAAACAGTAAAATTCAAGTCTGTGGGTTTCATGTTTCTAAAATATTAGACATTTTTTGTACAGTTTTCCTTCATTTTTTTGTGAAAATATTAGTAGATTTTTGTTAATATAATAATATTTCCTTAAACCATTCCAACTAAGCTCTAGGCTTGTGCTAGGATATGGTTCACGACAATAGTCGAATGGCGGGATTCGAACCCTCGACCGCAATCGGTATTCCGTACCCCAAACCATTAGGCTATTGGCGCTTCTAGTTTTCCTTTTTGATTTCATGACTAAAGATTACCTCTGAGTAGCGACTTTCATAGACTCCTACACACACATTTTCCATTTCAATTTACGCACAATTGTATTTGAATGATAAATAGGTAGGTCAACGTGTAACATTAAAATATGATAAAAGATCGATGTAAAAAACGTAATTGAATTAAAAGTAATGTGGCGGTTAACGTGGACGACCATGACAGGTCCATTCATTGCCAAGGGCAGATTTATTTATACCGCAGTTAACTGGTGCGGTTATATGAAAACGATACGATCATTTCAATTATTGTTATATTATATGATGTGCGCGTGGAAAGGAATTATTATCATTAAAAAAGTATATTTTTTTACAAAAGTAGATTGTTCTGAGGATAAATTATGATTCATATTTTTAAAGGCGTTATGAAAGTGTTTATTTGAAAAGATATCTTGCCAATTGTTTTATTAACTACTAGCTGTTGCTCGCGACTTCGCTCTAGTAACATTAAAAAAATAATATAAAATATAGCCTATATTACTCATAGATAACGTAGCTTTTTAATGGTGAAAGATTTTTTAAAATCGGCCCAGTAGCTTTTGAGTTATTTCAATTAATACAAAATTCCAAAAATACAAATCTTTCTTCTCTATAATATTAAGTATAGATTATACTAACTTCACTTAGTAGATACAAATTGCTGTTAGTTCAAACTAAAACGTATCTTCTAAATAGTTTCATTATAAAACAATCTATCTATCTATATCTATATTCTATACTAATATAATAAAGCGTAAACACACACTTCTTTGTTACCTAAGGTGTCAGCAATTACAGCATATTTTTGAATAATTATTTTTTTAATAAAAAGCCCTACACTTGCTCACGCTTTAGGCTATATATTTTCACGCCATTAAACTTAGGGGGTAAATATTTTGGATGAAAACCCCAATGTGGGAAAGAGACCATAAGTTACTGCCAACATCAAGAAAGAAAGATTGCTAAGGTTTGTCATGTAATGTCATGTAATTTTGACATTTGTTATTGATAATTTGACAAATGTAAACAATAAAATAATGTTTTTATAATTTCACGCGGATGAATCCGCACGCGAACAGCTAGTAATAGATATCTAAGGAGTTATTTTCGTTTGGAATTAATTTAAATGTAACGATTAAGAATGAATGTTGTATTTCAAAGTGTGTTAACAGTAAGTAAAGGTTTTCTTATTATTACAATTCATTCATTGTGCTTGCCATCAAACCCACCTGTCGAGGCAGCGGGCACGCTCCGGCATACGTGACTAGTTTGGTCCACTATACCCTCGTGCGTCATTCCGTGTCCCAACTGAATGCTTCCTATTTATTAACCCATTGTTTTATTATTATTCAATCAATATTAAAATTGTAATAGCGTTGTTAGGATAAACATTATACAGTTAGAACTTTTTAACATTAGTAGATTTCGCCTGCAACATCGTGCATGCGGAATTAACCCAGATAAGCCTGAAACTAAAATTTTCTGAAAATTTTGAAAAAAGTTACATTATTTAGTTTATTAGATCTTATGCAACATAAAAAAAATTATGAAAAAAAAATTAAGTGTAAGGCTTTCAGGGAAACAGCCGTCCTATATGTAGGACAGTAGGATAATAAGAGGAAATAAAAGACCATTTATGACAAAACAGAATGTAATCAAAAAGTGTAGTTTATTAGATAACTATTGATTATATTACCCATTGTTATATGTAATTTACTAGATTAACACTATTTATGAATGATATGTTTCAAAACACTTGACACACACTCCAACATCACATTTCTTGCAACGTGTCAAACATTTTTTGTGACATTGACGACAGTGTGTTTGCTTCGATTGAGGAATAACCAGATGATTCATTTGGTCTTTACGACTATCAGCATGTTCATGATGGGAGGGTCGGCTAGGCCCTCTTTTGGCATTTTTTCTGTTTGATTCAATCAAAGCAATTGCTACCCTTCTGCGAAAGCCAAGATGATCCAGTTTTCCATGATTTATTTTATATAACTGCCATGCATTATGTTCGGCAAGATCAATCATGTGTGTGAGCAACGGCATGTACCATTTCTTACCTCGTATACCAATTCGGTAATGTGAAATATTTTCATCAGACCGATCCACTCCTCCCATATATTTGTTATAGATGGACACCATATGTGGTTCTTCTATGACAATGTTTCTCTTTTCACTTTGTGAGAAGCGTTTGGCAGATTGTTTAGGATTTATTCCTACAGCATTAGAAGCAATACTGAATATATTATTGTCATGCCATTTAGCAATAATGAACGTGTTGTCATGTGTCGTTCTGTAATCGACAGCACCACGTTCCTTTTTTTTCAGTAACTTCGATGTAATCAGAGGACAACTAGATGTCCTGTTTTCTCGAACTGTCCCAGTGCAACGAAGGCCTTTCTTTGTTATCTCTTCCAGCAAGGGCGTCCCAGTAAAAAAATTATCAAAAACTACGTGGTAAGGAAGGTCGAAGCCACGTGAAATCAGCACATCGCAAAAAGTGAGAACAACGCTTGCACCCAGCCCCAATTCTTTATATATTGGATTGCACATAGTTGTAGCACCTTGGTATGGTTCCATCCATAAAACATACCCTAACCGTGTAGCACCAACCCAAGCTTTGAACCCGTACCTAATAGGTTTACCTTTTATGTGCTGTTTGCAGCCATGTCTACCATAGTAGGGGATCATGGCCTCATCTACACTGTAATGCTCTTCAAGAGAAGAAAACTCTAAGAACTTTTTATTTAGAAGTGTAACTAGGGGGCGTACTTTTGTGTATTTGTCTTGCAAATCCAGATTATCATTGACATGAAGGTGGCGAAAAATAAAGTCAAATCTATCCCTAGTCATAGCCGAGCTGATCAATTCATTCTTTGTATCAGGGGAGTTTTCCCAATACATTCTTCTACGGGGGAGCCATGAATAACCACTAACCAACAATATGCCGATGAAACATTTCATATCTTCAGTGGTTATGTCTCCAGGCAAATTCTTTTTGACAGCATATTTATTGCTCTCTGACACCAACAACGAAATAACATCTTCATCTAAGAAGTTTTCAAACCACTCAATTGGGCGCTTATCTTGGCAAGCGCCTTGAACATCTGGCCAATTCACGGGATTTTTTGCCAAGTCCCGTTTTCTCCATGCGTAGGTACGCCTACGTTTAGTTCGACCTGTAGAATCAGAAGGTTCTTCTTCTGTATCACTCACCATAATCTGCCCTTGAATCATTACTTCAGCCGGTTGAAGCAGAATGTTTCGTGGCAAATTATTCAAAGTTACATTATCTTCTTCACCCGAATCTTCGTCAGTGAGACAGTTAGGATCAACAGGAGGAGGTAGAATACATATCAGTCGTTCTCTATAATCTTCTTCATTATCAGAAACATTTTCTAAAGCATCTAAAATTTCATGCGCAGCTAACGGTTTGTAAAGAAAAAGTTGTATTATTGTACTAAAATCATGTATATTATCCTACTGTCCTATATATAGTACGCTAGTATTTGTAACAAGTTATACGTAATTTATTTATATTATTTTGCTAGAATATTTATTTAGTACAAAAGTTAAGGTTATCAACTGGATATTAACACAGAAAAAAACAACTCACGAGTAAAATATAACTTTTTATACATACCTGTCATTTGCCATGTCTGCAACGCACTTTTATTACACACTTATAAGGTAAAATATAAGGTAAAAACTGTTAAAATAACTGTCTTTTTATTTTTTCTAATAAAGCTGACACGTTTCTTACTGCAAATCATAAGACTAAATAATATTAGATAAAGAGGGTATTCTGATATTTTTTTTTATTTCTACTGTCCTAAATATAGGACAGTAGGTTTATCTGGGTTAAAAAAGTAAATAGTTAGAATATGTGTTATTCCATACTTTGCTCAACATCTATTGTCTATCGAGATCCGTTTAGTCGTTTTGTCGGTAAACTCTAACAAACATTTATCCATTCGTCTAAACTTTCTAAACGTCTAAAGATCGTTGCATATACTCGTACATTGTCATTAGGACATCGTACATATTAACTTGATTGGTGACAGAAGTATTATGATTGTAGTATTATAGTTAATAATGAGAGACCTTGTAATAAAAAGAATCCATTACTCTGGTTACAGGTAAAAAATCTATTTTCCGTATTGGTCTTTAAATACTTGAAGTTCTTGTTTACGGAACGAATCGTACCGTTTGTAGAGTAACTATCACTTCGGCTGTTATTATATAAACAGTTTTGTTATATTTTGACTCTTCTAGTAATTGCAGACTTTTGTCTATTGCTATATATATTTCTATTGCTATGACGACACTGAATTGGTCATTGACTGAACCATCGCCATTTCGGTGACAATCAGCGTCCACCTCGCTAAAGGAAGTATGCCATTTATAGCGGCTATTTTAAACTGTCCAACCCACAGTCGACATCTGCGTGGGCAGACAGTGAGCTCTTTTGTATATCTCCCGTTTATCTATGCTATTCTCGTGACTTTAAAACTTTAACCGACATGAATTAAATTTATTAACATCGGGCATTAAAACTAGTATATGGTATAGAGTTAAATGTTGTGCTAAATAATGAAATTGTTTTACTACAATTATAAAATTATCTCATAAAAATTATCTCTTGGACTCATTAGTTTAAGGGTCTGTCCCACCACTAGCTGATGGAGACTCAGATAGCTTAAAAATGACGCCACTGTCACATAAGGGAACAAAATCCGATATCTCCATCACATGTTTTACACGTTGGATTGTTTGTGTAGGACTGGTCCTAAATTTTGCGTATCTCCAATAACTTACTGACATTTTGAAGCGTAGCGTAGTTGTTTACGAGCGTAGGAGTTGGTATCTATTCATTTCGTCTGATTCATATTTGTCGTAATTACGTATTGCGAAAAGTGGGTCCTTCCTACCGTTACTTCCTGATTGCCTTATTAGACTAATATTATAATAGGAGTCTAAATTGTGTGAGATAAATTATCGTTAGAGCGCAACTTCTTAATAATGACTGTTCATCTAAATTGTTTGACATGACTTTACCCTGACTTGTTCTAATTTGAATTGGACTGTAGTTAGCATTACAACTTTAATTTATTTAATACATTTTAGTTTACTCTTAGTTTATGTGCATAACTCCAAAGAGAGAAATGAAACTAGTTGACCACTGTCCATCTACACGTAAAGTTCACGTTTCACTTTACGGGACTGAGTAACGGTCTAAATAAAGAAAGGGGGAAAATGTTGAGCTAGTTTCGATTTTAACCCTTTCTGACGACACACTATACTTATGCCTACAAGCTGTAATTATCGTTAAATAGTTCATGCGTATTATGTAAATTACAAAATGTTTTTTGAAAAAGCCAGGCTATTTTGCGCTCGCTCGGACGCGCAACTGCTGCATTGTTTTAAACTCACCAGCTCGGCAAAATGCTGTAAAATGAATGTTGCAAAAAACGAGGTCACTCTCAACACTAATAACGAGAAAGTTTTGCGAACTTTGCTAATTAAAAAAATGTTATTTTTTGCAAAGCGTAGATTAAGTACAGAAGTACAGTACAGAAACTATTTTTAATGCAACAATAAGGCGAATGGACTACGGCTTACCGGAAACCCCCTCATGTCATAAACTTGTTAGGTCGTTGTAGTTCCCGTTAAATTGCTCCATTCCAGTGGTAACTGCCGAAGTTTTTTGCTGGACATATTGTGGTGTACGATAACAAAGACTTTTTCTTGATGATGATAAAACAAATACTACTATGTTGTTAATTATTGACTTTAATGTAAGATGTAGTAGATAAAAAATGCTTCGCACCATTTTACATTTTGAAATCCATAACAAAACGAATCTGAAACTGTTTCATGAAATTTCTGTTAAAAGAAAACATCAGTTAATGAATAGCTACGTACAATAAAAGCTCTGTGGTCTTTGCTATATCACACATGTAGGCTTACAAAAGTTATGAAAACAAGCAAAATACAATGGCTGTCATTGTTCCAGCTTCTCTTTAACTAAAAGCTGGAAAGTGTTCCCTCTCAGCGGAATGCATGAACAATGCGCAAAGGAAGAGGGCCCTTTGTTTACCTAGGCTTTGATAAAGAAAATGTTCACATACGGGAAAAACTGGCCTCGAGTACTTCTCCATATTACACCTTTCAGGCTTTTAGACAATAGAAACAGGACGCTAAGTAATGATTCGTTTTCAATAAAACTGAATACAAAATGTAATAGTATAGTTAAAACTACAAAACTATTACAACTCACACTAATAGATGTAAGCATCTTAGCAAGGCCAGATTTTTACGACTTCCTAATTTTGAGTTATGATAGAATTATTTATCTTTGGATATAAGTATTTTCAGGATTCTTTTTTAAAATAAGCTTTTATAACTGTGTGTTTCTACAAACAAAAAAAAGATTGTAGAAAATATGGTAATATTTTGAAATGTCAAAGTAAAGATGTGACTGTCACTGTCAACTGTCAAACTAATCAAATTAAAATAACGAAAATAATAACAAAAGTATTTTTTAAAGTTCCTTTGTGTATCATCATATTTATTAGTAATTTAAAAATGCATCCTTTGTTTGATTTTTCTAGCACTTCATAAAGCTTTATAAAATGATTCAAGAAAATGTTCGTCAGGATCTACTTGCTTTCGTACCAGCTTCAATTATAGGAGAAATTAAATGTTTTGTTTTTTATGATAACCATCCAAGAGGTGATAGACAAATTGATGTTTTAGTTTGTACGCAGCGGAAAGAAGTGATAGAATTTTACAAGAAGGAACAAATTTCATCGCTACTGTTAAATACGTCACAGAACTTTCGTGAAGTTCGCAGTTATAGGAATGTGAACTGCGAACTTTTTTATTTAGTTGCTACAGATGACGAACTGTTTATAATATCGAGCAAAAATAAATTGGATAGTATACATAGATTAACAGATATTGCTAGTTTTGAAGTGTTTGATAATGGCTGCACTGGGAGAGGTTGTTTAAAAGTGATTTGTAAAGATGATGCTGTGCCTTTAATTTTTGATGATAACTTCAAACTTATTAATGAAACGAGTAATGAATTGAAAACATTACATTCAGATGATTCAGCCCCAGTTATAATGCAGCTAACAAGAAAACTAAAAGAAGTAGAATACAACATTAAATGTAATGAAAATAAATACAATGAATATTTAAATCTAAGGAGAATGGCCACATTCCATTTATATCAGAAGTTTGCTCCAAATCTAAATGAATCTCTGTTTAATCTGAATTCAAAAGAAGTGAGTTATATTTTCAATAAGAAAAAAAAAGATCAACATGTTTTATTCTAATCCATGTATAAGCTTAGAAAATATTTCAGTTAGATTATCTTCTAGAAACATTACTATTCTTTTAACTTCTAACACATTAAGTTTATAAAAATACTTTACTTGATACAGCTACAGTGTCAATAAAAAATTAAAAAGTTCAAAACATTATATTCTGATTGCATCCATGCATAGGGTTCGAAGATCATGTCTTTTAAATATTCTCTTTGAATCATTTTTTATTAACATTACTATTCTTTTCACTGCCAAATGAAATGAGTATATTAGAGGAAGTTTGAGAGTAGCCCCAGTGGTTGAGAAAATAAGGAGTAAAAGGTTAGAGTGGTATGGGCATGTTATGAGAAGGGATGAATCGCATGTAACAAGACGGACGTTAGTTATGAATGTGGAGGGGTACGCCGGTAGAGGTAGACCTAGAAAGAGATGGATGGATTGCGTGAAAGGTGACATGATCAAGAAGGGAGTGATGACTGAGATGACGGATGATAGAGTGCTTTGGAGGACGAAAACCTGGTGCGCCGACCCTACGGGAGTAGGATAAGGCAGGGGAGATGATGATGATTCTTTTCACTGCCAACACATAAATAAAAATGCTCAATTGTAGCTTGTATCAATATTATTTCAAGAAATTAATGATTTTTTTCTTTTTCAGGTAGCTTTATCACTTAACTTAAAAACATGGCCACCATGGATTAAATTGTACAACAAAAAAATTGTAATCTCTTTTAACTTGTTAAATAACAATGATGTGTAAGTCATATTTGCTACTCTTACTTTTGATTTAAAAAATAGATCATTTTATATAGATTTCATTATATTAACTGATATTCAAGTAAGATTTTTTATTTAATAAAAATATATCTATTTTTCAGATTACTTGAGGATGTCAATGTTCTGTTGAACAGTAGTACAAAAAAATCATTAGTATATTTGACCAAACTTTTTCACCAAATACAAAATCAATGGATAGAAATTAATAATCAGCATATAAAAGCTAACACATTAGTAACAGTTGTAACATGTATTGATTTAAAAGAATTACATAATGATATAACGGGCGGACTAGAGTTTAGTATGGTGTTAGTTTTTAAAAAGTCTGGAGAAAATTATCTACTGCCATTTGAAAAAGTTTCTATATCAGCATCAGATGTATTGGGAGAAAATTTTGATGTTCTTGCAAATAATAAGGGTAATTATTTTATTGGTGTTTACTAAGCATTATGTAAAGTATGTCAAAATAATATTAACATTAGTGATTTGAGTTTAATGGGTCAAAAGAGTAGTAACTCTAATATCTAATTACTTTTTAACTAATTCAAGAAAAGGAAGTCTTACATTTGTATTTTTTCATACAAAACCTTAACCATAAAGCTTTGAATAACCTTAAGTTAGGCATTTCTGATAGAGTATTATCTAATTTTCCAGATGAAGACCAAACCTTTTTATCAATACTGGCAACATCGGAAAAGATGACATTATTGCTCAGACATATAAAAGATCAAGGAGATGCAATAATACCCGCTGATATTTTCAGCAAACATTTGAAAATGGAACAATTTAAAAGTATAAAAAATGTTTTCATACATAAATCATCACCTTATCATACACTACATGGTGTAATGGTGATGTGTGAAAATGGTGAAGACCATGGTGATCATTTCACCTTAGAAGTACATTCAAGGTAATTTTATTTATATTCATCTATTTGAGAGATAATGACATTTTAATCTTACTTCTTACTTGTCACTTCATTATTTTAATTTTATTAATGGGAATTTTTGGATGGGTGTTTTTTTATCCATATCTCCAAAACACCTTAACAGATCATGCTTTAGTACCTATGTAAAACAGTCTGAAAGAACACTTGGGCTGCATACTGAAAATTTACGCGGGGCAGGTCGCGGGCAACAGTTATTGCAAATTTAGTTGTTCTTGTGTTTATTAAAAGGTTTGGCCCGCGACTCCGCCTGCGTGGAATTAAAAAAAACTGAGAAGCATATTTGTTCTTTCCGACTAATCTCTACTATATATATGCCAAATTTCATAGATATCCGTTCAACAGTTTAGGCTAAAAGTTCTAACAAACATCCATCCATCTAACTGGCATTTATAATATTAGTAAGATTAATGTACTACATTTAAATCTAGTCACTAAAATAGGAACACTTGCTGTATCTGCTTACCATTTTTTTTACCAAATTTTCCATTTAATTACCTAATTTCTCATTTAAATTACAGATGTCCGTCGCAAATAGTGTCCTTAATTCATTACATCAATGAACTACCATTTCGAATTATAATCACAACGCCAAATTACAAAATTACATCCAACACAAAGGAATTAGCTCATTATAATGAGGAAATATCACTCAACAATGAACAAGGCATAAATTATTCACAATTAGGTCCGTCTGCTTTGAATCAAACTTCAATGTTACTAGAATATCTCGATATGTGCATGATTAAAATGAATACAAGTCAAAATCAAGATATATTAAATAAAGTTGGCAGAGAGATTGATTTATTTGCTTGTGGTTTGGAGAAATTTAAGGAATTCAGGAAGAAGTTAGTAAATGAAATGTACAAAGGTATAAATGAATGTGGAAAATCTGATATTTCGCAGATAAGTCAAGATTCAGTAGAAATGATTATAGAAATAGATGATTAAGGGCCTTTCCCACCACTGGTTGATAGAGGCTCAGATAGCTTAAAAATGACGTCAGATAAGGGAACAAAATCTGATATTTCCATCACATATTTTACATGTTGGATTGTTATCAGACAATTTACAATTTGATAGGACAGGTCCTAAATGTAGCATTTATAAGTGTAATAAACAATTATTTTGATATGTTTTATTTATTTATTTCTCGTAGGTAGATTAGGATATTGTTTTGTTGTACTAATTCAAATAATGGTACAACTTTTTAAAATTAAGGCAACCAGGGGTTAATAGGAAACCAGGAACCATGGGCTTTACAAATAAACTCCATAAAAAATTTATAAAACGAAACTTTTATTGTAAATTTTCAGATTTATTAAAAAAATACATATTTACATATTTAGGAAATTAGTTTTTATAAATTAAACTATAACTGAGTTTTGACTGTAGTGTCATGTGTCTTTCCTCACATTTTCATTTACAAAACATCAAATCAAAACCAAAGTAATAGAAATACAACAAAATAGAGTAGTCAAATCTTAGTTTCTACTAATATAAATGCTAGTTTAGATGGATGTTCGTTACATCTCCAGAACTGCTCAACAGATCTTGATGCTTGTCACAGATGCAGAATATAGTTTACATGTTACATACCATTGTTTTTTTAAATTCCGCGCAAATAGTGTCGCGGGCAAAAGCTAGTATGTCAATAAGTGGCTTTATTTTTTTAACCAATATGACCCATTTGATTTATACAGTTCAGTTACAATATAAAGGTCCCATATCATATTTCTTTGAATGGGTCAATGTATTAAAAACTATTTACTAAAAATTCTTAATATAAGGAGTTGCATTGTCAATGCATTGACAAATTATTATGGTTGACTTTTTTAATCTACTAAATATAATATAAATATTTATACTTAGACAATAATAAAAGTAATTTTTCTTAAATAAATATTAAAAGTACTTGAGCAGCACAAATGAACTATAATGAAATGTAACATTATTTTAAATTTTTTATTAAATATTTTAACATACTTCTTAGTATTTTATAGCACCTTAAAATCAGCTTTTATTGTTCTAATTTGTTCTTAATAATAGTGAATAAATAATAATGTTTCTATTAAATTAACCCACAACCGATATGTAACCCGTTTAAGTTGAAAACAAATAATCTGACGTCACAAAGGAATTATATATTTTTTATATTGTATACATTGTATACATAGAGACTATGGCATAGTCACCCTAATTTAGGGTAGGCTCCGAGCCCCTCGGTGGGGACGTATAGTGAGCTGGTGATGATACATAGAGATTATTGCAAAAATATTTATTTAAAATATCTTATATAAGATTTTAAGGGCTTGTCCCACCAAATTGTAAATTGCCTGATGAAGTGTAAAATATGTGATGGAAATATCGGATTTTGTTCCCTTATCTGACAGTGACGTCATTTTTAAGCTATCTGAGCTTCTATCAGCCAGTGATGGGACGGGCCCTAAACCTCGTAAATGCATTGATATATTTATTTATTAATCGGAATATAAAGATAAAAAAACTAAAATTGCGCCAGACTTTGTGATTGAATATTCCTAAGTTCTCGTTTGCAAAATCTAATAGAGGTAGATTATTTGTTTTCAACATATTTCTTAATAGTAATTAACGTGCTCTTAACATAACAGACAGGATTTGTTTAACAAATTCCTGTCCGGAGCAGAAATCATTCGTCAGGTACTAGGAAGCAATTTATTGCCGCCTGACTCTTAATATATTTACAATTTAAAAACTAAAATACATAAGGTTATCACACACTTATAAGCTCGCTGAATTGTCTAGATACGAGATTTCTAAATTTGTAAAAAAATATACGTCCTCTCGCTTCCACAACCATATTTTTCATCCAACCATATAAGTACGTGATAACTTTTATAATATTACGCAAGAAACTTTTATATCTATGTCAATAATATTGCGAACTCAGTTTATAATTAGCAAGGGCGGATTCAGCTTTGGCGCTAGGGGGGGGGGGGGTCACATAGTCGTGGTCAAGTCAAGAGCTTGACAAAATATGTAAATACATTTTCTTAAGCTCTTGACCAACTAGCACAGGGGGGGTCATGACCCCCATGACCCCCCTCCCCCTGGATTCGCCGTAGATAACTAGACAGTGTTATAATTGTAGGATAATACTTCTATTATTACTTATTAAAACTTATTAATACTTCTATTATCCTACAATTATAAAACTGTGAATACAAATTAAAAAATGAACAACTTAATGATCTTATTTAACTTGTAATTATTTTTAAAACTTTACAACATTAAATATAATCACACATATTATTTTTAAGGATAGACAATAAAATACAAAATTAATTAAAAAAATAATAAAAAAAACATGCAGACGAATTGAGTACCTTTTGGGAAGTCGGTCAAAAAACGACACTAAATTTAAGTATGTACATAAATATTTAACATATTACAGGTTTAAAAATAAACTATATGTAGTTTTAAAATATGCTAAATCATATTACAATATGATTAATGTTCCTACTTCTATTATTGCATTGCACTTCCGGCCATTTATTTCCTACTTAATGTATTATTAAACACAAAACTTAATATAATAGAGGTATATGATTATTAATAAATGTAATTATTGCACTAACTATTGCACAAGTTCTTATTGCCCATAATAATTTAAAATTCAGTTCGCCATTATCGTTTAACATCACGTAAACTATTTCTAAATGTTCTACTACAGTTAGAATTTTCATCACTTGATGGCAACTTTCTAAAACTACCGAAATAAACAGAATGCGTTTCCGTACTTTCCGCACCGGATTCACTTCGCGCCTCGTTCTCAGTATCATCAGTTTCACTATTAACTATTTTAGCTATAACTAATTTCCTTTGAACTTGTCTAGAACACGTAGAATCACTACTTAAATAACCAGAATCATCTATATTACTCTTTTTTCGTCTATATTTAGTTCTATGTCCGTCTTTATCTCTAACGAAAGTATTTGTGTCGACACTATTGCAACAATTTCTATCAATTCTATTAGAATTCCTGCAAGAAACACTCGTTTTTGGTAATTTAGGAATCGTATTAGCGGTTGACGGCATATGGTCATATTGACCACATTCTGAAGTTTGGACAGAAGCTCTCAAAGGACTGCAGGATGGTCCATACTTTAAATCGTCCATTAAACACGGATTAGATTCAGCCAATAAGTTAATTTGTTTCGGACTGAGGCTTCTGGTTTTCGAGTTTTTTGAATATGTCCCTTCAGTTCTATCATTTTCAACTCTTCTAGCAGGAATTATTGGTTGTTCGTATGTGTCTTCAGTTGGAGGTAATGGAGGCAAAATATCCGGTCTAGCTAAGTTTTTTAACTGTTTTATTGTAGGCGGTGTACACTGTCTTTGTCTTTTAGAATGTCTGTATTCGAGAGTTAATATTCTCCCTTCTTCTGCGTTCCAGCCACTATCGTCCCATGTATCATCGGTATCTTCTACGGATTTGGATCGCGTGTCTAGAGATTTCTGCAAATTTTGTTCCCCTTCATTTCTGAGACTATTAAATTTTGCTGTATACTCAATTTGATTCGAAGTTTTTTTAAACGTACCACTGCTCCTAAGTTGTATTCTTTGGGGTTGTTTATTATTATTGTCAATATTTTCAACTAAATCTTTTCGACTGAACTGAATATTAGGTATGAAATCTTTATTTTTAGGATGCTTTCGATCTAATGTGTCTGGCTCAAAACCATCTGATTCGTGAATCTTTATGTAGTTCTCTGGTGGATCTTTGACTTCTATAGTCAAGCATCCTGGCTTTTCTTCACCGTTTTCCATTTGACTGAATTTTCTACTCCCCATAGAGCATTCTGATCCGCTGGGTGTAGTTGGTGTACTGCCGAAATTATAGTTATTGTTTACGTACACTTCGCTCACTAAACTATAATCGCTTTTCTCTTTTGTACTATTTTTTATTTCTATAGGATTAGGAGGATTGTCTATTGGCTTTTCAATAATTTCGTAGTGGTTTTGATCATTGCATATATCTCTTTGCGGCGAAGGAGTATTACTACTACTACTTGAATTTTTATATACAGCATTTCTCATTGTGAGTTCTTCTTCCATAGGTAAAGCGTTGCTTAGACTGGGACTTGCTTGTGAAGAAGGAACTTCAGGGAAATCGATTGGTGTTAAAATCCTCTTTTTATTTGTCGTTCTTTCTAAACTATCAGTTTCGTAATCGTTTCCATTCGGACTATCAGATTTGTTTGTGAATGTGCTTTGACCGTCAATATTTAGTGATCTGGACATAAATTTTTCTTCATCAGAGCTGGTATTTTCAGATTTGGCGCAGTGTTCTAAAGCGATTGCTTCATTTACCATATCAGGAAGTGAGTTTATGTTACTGAGGATTTTATTCCTACGTTGTGTTTTGAAACTTCTAGAACTGCCTGATCTACAGTCATTGAATGCGATATCATCATCGATTGCGTTAGTTTGATTGAAGTGATCACATTCAATATTGTCAAAATCAGGTAATGGTATATTGTAGTTCCTTAACGATGGTTCCGATCTCACAGATCGAGTTGAAGATCTATTAGAAGTATGGACATGATCGCTTGAATACATAGAATTGCATGAAAAGCTTCCTTGTTTCTTAATTCGGCATCGATTTTCAATTGGTAATGATAGAAGAGATTCTGATAGATTTTGATTGTCATGTGTATCGCTGTATATTTGTTGCTTCCCGTTTGGTATATTTTCTAACCATTTACGGATACTGCTTTGTTTATCGCCTTTAGTATTGAGACAACCGGTACATTTTATGTCTGTTTTTATGTGATTTTTCGGGTCACCATCAGTAGTACATCCTGGGCAACCGACACAATTTACTGACTTCTTTCTACTATTCTCTCGTTTAAAACTCAGAATACTACCGCTACGTTGACTTCCTAATCCGTGGTATAAATCTAAACTGTTCCCAGAATTATATGTTTCTTCCTCTGGTATTTCATTTAGAACTGGATGAAAACGCTTAGAGGCCATTTTGTGCTTTGCTATCGAAATTACTTCTCTTATTTTTGTTAAGAATTCAAGAGCAGCAGGTGGGGGTTCCTGAAAGGGTGATGAAATTTTGTTTGTATAAAACTAGCTGTTGCTAACGACTTCGTTTGGGTGAAATAAAGAAATAAAGCCTATATTGCTCACTGATAATGTAGCTTTCTAATGGTGAAAGAAGAAATCGACCCAGTAGTTTTTGAGTTATTTCAATACATACAAATATACAAATCTTTCCTCTTTATAATATCAGTAGCTGTTGCTAGCGATTTCGTCTATGTGGAATTAAAAAGAAATAAAAAACATAATGGTACAAGAACTATTGAAATCGACCCAGTAATTTTTGAGTTACTTCAATACATACAAATCTTTCCTCTTTATGATATTAGTAAAGAAAACATTGTAGTAAAGATTTGGTTACTTACAGCCATTAAATGTGGTTCAAAGTACGCTGGATTAAAGTACAGTTTTCGTCGCGTGGTGCCGACTGGTCGAGTTATTTCCCTATCCTCGATAGTCTCTACTATAGACACGTGTTCGTCGGGGAGTTTCTCAATTCCTGATTCATCGCGGTGACCAACATCACTATCATTTTGATGTCTTACTTCACGACTTTGGAGGTGAACGACCGCTGATGTTGTTTGTTTCTAAAAATATCAAGAAAAGTTAGTTTAGGTTCATCATAAATGCTAAATCTTACTAATATAAACTAGCTTATCCCAAAGTCACAGTTCACGAGAAATTAAAAAAAAGATAACAGCATGTAGCCTATATGTTCTTTTAGACTATGCTATACATCTATACCAAATTACATCGAGATTCGTTCAGCCGTTTCGGCTACAAACTTTCACATTTATAATATTAGTATGTAGGTTGATTAGTATAATGTGAAAGTTTGGATGGATGGATGTTTGTTAGAGTTTGTAGCCTAAACAGTTTACGGATCTTGATAAAATTTCGCACAGACGTAGAGCTTAATCTGGAAGAACACATGCTACGTATTTTTTTTAACCCACGCGGACGGAGTCGCGGACGAAAACTAGCAGTCTTTAAATTTTACTTACTTTGCATACATTGTCCTCGCTTCGTGAACTACTGCCGGCGAAGTCATCGGAATCGGACACATTACTCCCAGAGTCGCTGGGAAAACCACTTTTACTATCATGATATTGTCGACTTAACAAAGGATTTTTCTTAATAACCCCATCATCTTGTCCAAGAACAGGCAATGTTTGCATACGTTCATTATTAATACGAACTATATCACGTTCGGTGAGGATTTTGCCATCTTTGTTTATGCCTTTAAGTTTTCTTGCTTTACTTTCTTCGGAGGCTGCTTTTCGACGTTTTCGTATATGTAGATATAAGAAAACGGATGCAACGTAAATAAGACCAAGGAGGAGAGAACTAATTCCTATCACTACGTATTCAGTAACAGTTAGTCCAGAGTTATCGGTGGTTGGCGAAGTTTGTGCATTCGGTGCGAACTGAACCTCGGTTATATCTGAAAAGGTAAGTGATAACTTCCAGTTTATTTTAGCAATGTTTGATAACTTCATAAACAAGCGAATATCCCAATAGATCCAATGGCGTAGCAAAGAGGGGGCAAAGAGGGGCATAATACCTCGGGCAATACAGTGCAATGAAGGGCCAAATGGTCCGCAAATCCATAAAAATAGGGGGGGGGGCGTTCAAAGGTATTGTGCCCCGAACAAGATAAGGTGAACGCCACTGAATAGGTCAAGAGCTTCCTTTTTCTTTTTATATTATAAGGTGGCAAATGAGCGGCCACCTGAATCCGCCAATCGCGAAGCGATCGCTGCCCAGACATCCGCAATTGCAGATGCGTTGCCTACCCTAAATCGACGGAGGAGGAGACGCACATAGAGAGGATATTTCCCCTTCCTATGCGTATCCTCTGCCGTCAAATCCACTTTTCCTTTTCATGCTCTTATAAGAAAAGGGTGTAAAGGAAAAGGTGCTAAAATTAAGCCCCTGGCACCAAACTCATCAGACTCTACGTGGAATTGCTTCCATTTCGCGTCTGTCTTCTGTGTTCTGAGCCCAGCATTGCGAAGATGTTAAAGCGGGCTCTACCACTGTTAGAGCTATGGGATTTACAAGCAATGGGTATAGATTGAAACATTTAACATACTATACTGTTCGTAAGATACGGGTTTCTTACCACGATTTACTAGTTTTAGCTCCCGATATTTGCCATGTTCACGGGCTGACTGTGAAGTGAAGAAGAAGACGGGTTCAGTCAGCCCGTGAACATGGCGCATGCAACTGTGCCGAAATATCGGGAGCTAAAACTAGTAAATCGTGGTAAGAAACCCGTATCTTACGAACAGTATATTTGTAAAAACCACGACAGTTTAAAGTTATATATTTAACATACTGTTAGGTGATCTGGTGGGTGTGCCTTGTACCCTGAAAGCTACACAGGGTGTAAAGACCCCGCGCAAGTCGAGCGGCGCGGCGGGCGCAGCGGACACGTCGCGGCACAGCAGGCGCACCACCAGCACGCGGCCGGACATGCGCGTGCGCAACTCGTCTTCACCACTCCACTGATGATAAATACACTATTGGAGTACTATATACGTCCTGTTCCCTTTTATATTACTAGCTGTTGCTCGCGACTTTGTCTACGTTAAATATAGCCAATGTTACTCAGTTATAACGTAGCTTTTCAATAGTGAAAGAATTTAAATCGGCCCAGTAGGTTTTGTGTTATTTCAATATAAAAAATCCAGAAATACAAATCTTTCCTCATTAGTATAATTAAGGTGGAAAACGAGCAAGTGTGGTACATGTGGAATAATTTCTAACATATCAACAAACCTGCAAGAACGTACGACCTTCATCACGGAATAAACTGAAAGGTACGTCCGCGTCGAGAGAGTTCCTAAGATCCACGAAGCCTTTGCGAGTGAGAAATTGTGCACCGGAAACCGCGCAAATGGGTGTTTTCACATCTGAAATTAGTAACAATAAACTTTTAACAAAGGACATGTGCCTGCTGTACGAATTGTACAATACATACCAATATCATAACAAATTATAATACAACTAACTTCGGCCCTGTGGAATTAAAAAAAAAAAGAATAGCCTATGGTTTTTTCCACATTATCCTCTACGTCTATGCCAAATTTCATCGAGATTTGTTTAGGCTACAAACTCTAACAAACATCCATCTAAACTGTCGCATTTATAATAATAGTATGATTTTATATTTCATGTTAATAGCTTAAATAAATTGGAGCAACTATCACCATATACTTACTGTGAAACGTGATCTCCCTGGACGGATGTATAATTTGACCCTTCAAAGGTAAATATACAAATGGTATGCGTTGTACGCCGACGCCGGTACCGAAAGTTGCCAAAGAACATTCTGTAATCAACAGATTTATGGACGTTACAATAAGAAATACAAACATTTGACAAATTTAATACCGTCGTTTATCCTTCGCAGTCGCCGTGTTTGTTAATTTTATTGAACGTCATTTGTAAAGGTATTAAGTCTAATACCGCATTATTTGTATTACAAGCTTATTTTGAAAATCTGGTACGTTGTTAATGTGGTACAAAAGCACCAATAAGTGCGGCATTCGGTACCGTACCTAATTTGCTGGTATTTCAAAGATATAATGATAATACGTACCACAACCTGACATCGGTGTTTGAAAAAGTTATGTCGGATATGGTTTTTTGATTTTGGGTATTAAAATTACTGTAATACCACCGCAGCGAGATACGGTGCATTTGGGTATTAATAAAGTTGATCTCTACAGTACATTATGATAAAAGAGGTTTTACCAATGTGGTACATTCTGGAATTTAGTTATTTGAATGTGGAGCACCATTTTCCTTGTTACATTTGTCCTTTGATGTTAAAAACAAGTTCTGTCGCAATCAACGAGTAGCACTTATCATATTCAATCCATTGAAGATGTGTTACCTGGTAGGTCATCAACGCAGAGTTCCCGGTCCTCCCTGAAGAGCGGCGCGCGCTGGGGACATGCGCAGGCGCACTGCGCGCCCGGCGGCCGGGGAGCTGCGCCAGCGCCGTGCTCAGAGCACTGCGCCGCACCGCACTCTCCCTCTACTAAACACATTGAAAGAGATAAATACAGTTACTCAAATGTGAAGGCTCTAGTTGTTAAGAGGGAAAGACAGGACCGAACACAGAGGAGATATAAAAGAGTTGTCAAGAAAAGAGAGAGTGAGACATTATCTTAAACAAATTAAGAACGGCTCAACTTACGTTTGATATCCGGTGACGGCACCGACTAGTTTCGCAACCATCGGGGGTCCATCATCAGGGCCTCGCACTGAGGCGCGACGCGACCGCGAAGAAAGCAAACTAAGTACTCGCCGTGCGTTGAGTCGTCCTCAATTTGTTAATAAAAGGCATTATGATTCATGACACTCGGGAATAACGGAGACGATGCATAAAGAGACGAGTGCAAAGATATTATCGTCTTACTTATGAGTGTGAAGATGTCGCCGGTGTCGGTGCGCGCAAGGTCGCCGAGCGCGGCGGGCACGGCGGACGCGGCGGGCCAGCCCAGCGACAGCGCCGCCAGCCAGCCTAGCAGCAGCGCCGCCATGCTAGCCGCCCCCCGCACCGCCGTCTGACCACCGCATCGCGCATCCCGCAACTGTAATGAGAAAAATATCAATAACAATAACGCCATTGCCTAGTAAAATTAAAGTGATAAGTATTGATGGAGACAAAATACACACCACCCTTTTCTTTTTAGAACCAGGGCACTAAAGTGATAACAGAAGATTCTTATTGAACTAAGTAAAACATTTTTGCGCCATTATAACTTTTATTACCTGAAAGAATTACATTGCATCGCAATGGATAGAGCATAGTTTTGAGATTCATATCTACACATATGAAACGGTTATAGTGACCGCTAAAATACGGTTCCGATCACGTAATTCTAACGTTACGTGTTACATTTACAGCTGCCTGACAACGGTTCATCACATCTCTATCCTGTTGTCACTTTACACAGGTTTTTCCTAACGTTTCGCGTGCTGCAGTAAAATTTCGAGCTTTCGCATGTTCTGCGTGAAATTGTAAGATTTGTGTGAAACTTAATATTTGTGTATACAGTATAATGCGAAAATCAATAAGCATTCACATTAAGGAAGGAAAAAATGGAAAGTTACAAATTAGTTTTTGTTTTCTAATCTTAGCTCATTAGATTAACAATAACATAAGGTATAGTCTTGAAAACAAAACAAATTGCTGCCTTCAAGTATGGTTATAAAAGAAGTAAAATCAAATAGCGCTCTATTTGATTTCTAATAAGTACATTTGACATGTGAATGAAAACGCCGAGCAAATTGTAACACGATCCGAGTGAAAGCTCACGAGATATCGCAAAAATTCAACGGCATTGTTCACAAATAGATTTCACTTAGTTCCCATGCCGAGGAACGAAGAAATCTTGTTATAATCAATATAGATTCTTTACTACTGTTTATGCTTATAAGTGAAATCTATTGAACAAATCGTGTCACAAAAGTACTTGTGTTTGTCAACCTTAATTATTATCGCATTTGTTAACTTCATGAATATTTGTGTAGTCGGTGTGTCCCGGGGCGTTGTCACTTAAGGCCAGCGCGTGCTATTGACACAATAATATTTCGAATCTGTAGCCAGCATTGAATGTTTGCTGTCACCGGACAAACATCTAGAACACAGTTCAAAATGTAACGACGGTATAACAAGCGAGTCGCAATGACGTAGACAAACTCACACCGCGGTGGGCCGGACCCCCCGGCCACTAGCATCGCTTTAAGACCACTCACAATCAATCATACGTCGCACCATCGTTAAATATACGAACTAATATATTTAAGAGACACGATGACGTATTGCTTCATATTTATTACATTCGTACTTGCGAAAGTTTGCTAAATCGACCACTGTGATGTCACCATTAACCCGCTTCGTAAATTAGTAGTGGGTTTTATATGCAAAGGTAAGGAAGTAGTAAACATATTTCTAGTACTTAAAGGCCCGGAGGTGCGTGCGATGGGCCATTGTTACGTACGAGACTAGATATTTAGGCCCGAAGAAACAATGACCACAAAGGTTACATTTAAGTTTTGCCATTTGTCGTTGGCGTACCGTTCATCGGAGTGAAGGTAATTTGTGGCGTAGAATGAATATTTTGAGGGCAAATAGATTTCTAGGCTCAACTATTATAGAACTGCAACGGAACCAAAGAAATAACAAGACTTGACCGTAATTGGAAAACTGTTTAATACAATTATGTAAACGTCATACGAAATACTACATTTTTAGGACTAGCCTTGTAAGATGTTGTTATAAAAAGTTTTAAAAGAGCTTTATTTTTGGTTAAATTTTTTTCGCTTTAAAAATAGAAACATTACTGATTAAATCATGTATTACGTTGCAAAAAATACTTGGCACGAGTCGACTAGTTTCAAGAGGGCTTGTGCTTGTACTACACTTTTGTAGAATAGATGTTTGATGTCAAGATTTTCAAAACGAGCGCACTCAAAATTCTCTCTTTACTCAAAAGTGTAATATGATTTGGCGTTTTTAAGTTTTAATTCTTTAATTTATCTAACTGTTGTCTTGTAAGCGAAATTAGGGAAAATCTTATCATAGGAATTTTTTCTATGAAAAAAAGTTTTTTTTTTAATAAATATTAAAATGACCGTGGGAATAAACTCTTTGTCGAGACATAAATATTTCGCAAAATTATTTTGATGGCAGTAAAGCACTGTTCTTAAGTAAGAAGTGCAACTTAAAAGCAGGTTTGAGCTGAGTTTTATTCTCGTAATGGAGATGACATAGCGGCTAAGATGTGGTTTCTTAAGTTGGTCCAAGTATAAAATAAGGTAGTTGTTTCAGTTTTTCTTATCGACTAATTTTCTCTTTAAACCCTTTAGAATTACTGTTCGAAAATGTTTACTTAAAAATCATTAAAAGATGTTAATATTGAATTTATTCTCATTTTTGGAACTTTTTAAAACCTTTTAACTAAGTACAAAGTAAGCATGAACATTACATTTTACTTCTTACTAATCTATACTATTATAATAAAGCGTAAACACACACTTCTTTGTTGCCTAAGATGTCAGCAATTACAGCATATTTTTGAATAATTCTTTTTTTAATAAAAAGCCCTACACTTACGTCATGCTTTAGGCTATATATTTTCACGCCATTAAACTTAGGGGGTAAATATTTTGGATAAAAACCCTAATGTGAGAAAGAGACCATAAGTTGCTGCCAACATCAAGAAAGAAAGATTGGTAAGGTTTGTCATGTCATGTCATTTTGACATTTGACAAATGTAAACAATAAAATAAAGTTTTTATAATTTCACGCGGATGAATCCGCACGCGAACAGCTAGTATTTATTATATAAATGCGAAAGTTTAGATGGATGGATGGATGGATGTTAGAGTTTGTAGCCTAAACGGCTGCATAGATCTTGATGAAATTTGGTGTAGACGTAGAGGTTATACTGGAAGAACACATGGGCTGCTCACTTTTGTTTTTTTTTATGATTTCCACGAGGACGGAGTCGCGGGCGAAAGCTAGTGAATAAATAAAAATATAATACTCTTCTTACTGTATCCTTTGTATATTGGTTTGTGTTTCTTAAAATAAAATCGATTGACTTTGACTTGTTTTATGAAAGCATTTTTAATACTAGCAGATTCTTGTTACTTTAATCTTTCACCACCAACTAAGCTCTAAGCTTGAGCTAAGAGTTCATGAGAATAGTCGAATGGCGGGATTCTAGCCCTCAACCTCGTGATCGGAAATCCGAAACCTTTACCATTAGGATATTGGCACTTAAGCATTAAATATATTCATATGACAGCATACAAATCTACGAAGGTGTCTGATAGAAGCAAGCGATCTTGTCTAGATGTTTAGAGATAGCACTTGGCATACGAAAGATTATAATTGATGTATCACCGGTCAATGAATAGAACATCCCGATGGATTACAAACTACGATAGGAAAGTAAGAGTACTTTGAGATGCAACTACGGGATTAACTTAGCGGGATCTTGCAGTCTAATTTGAAACTAATGTAACACTTTTAAGGTTTAATTTGTATTTTAATGATACATTCGAAGATTACAGTAGCTTCTATGTATTGAAGCAGCGGGAATTGACACCGGTCCAACTGGTTAATTGTAGTGCATTATTTAGTTCTAATGCAGAGTTTGTACACTTATGAAGATAAATGATTAGTGGGTTAAGGTAACTGGTTTGCTACGTTTGCTGGAGGCTGTAATTACAGGACGTTCGGTTACTTAATATTCTAGAACGTTCTAGTCCCGTGCTGGTTGTTAAGGATAGTATAAGTTAATTAAATAGGTTACTAAGTGAGCTCTGTCGTGTAAATTGTTTATAGAACTAACTGGACATGATTATGTTTCGACTTTGATTTAATCTGTCTTGCAGTTAATAACTGTAACATAAAATCGTAAAGTAGATTAATAGCGATTTGATCGTAAAATCGTTTTAATATACTTTGTAAATATAGTGCAGAAGTATTTTCAATTCATTCCAGAACATTTTTTTTATTGCAAAATTTTACAGAAAACACAAATTAAATAGATGCACAAATATAATCCCGCAAAAACCATATAATTGGTTTGTCCGCGGGTGCGGTTTTGCAATATTACATATGTAGAATGTCGTAGTGGAGTGTAGCATAGTTGTATGATATGTTTTTTTTTTGTGTAAAATTATATAAAATACATACATACATAATGTACTGTATATAAATAAAATGTTTTATTCATGGGCTATTTTAAAAAGATGGCTTTCCAAACGCTTAACAAATAGTTTAAATTTTGAATTTAGATTTGCTATTTTAGGTGGTAAGGTATTGAGGATGTATGGTAAACGTTTTCCAATTGTTCTGTCACCGTAATAATTATTAATTCTTGGTCCTATGTATTTGCCACGAGAGGCTGCTTTAGATATATAAAACACTAGCAATAGCCCGCGACTCCGTCCGCGTGGTAATAAAAAACACAAAACCAAGTAGCCTATGTGTTCTTCCAGACTATCCTCTAGATAACTAAATTTCATCGAAATCCGTTCAGCAGTTTAGGCTACAAACTCTAACAAACATCTATCCATCCATCCATCCATCTAAACTTTCACATTTATATTAGTGTGATAAATGTGTATTTACAAAAAAAATGATATGTTTTGTTTATTACCGGTTTCTAAAGAGTTTTTTTTTCCTGAAGGACGCAAAGTCGTAACTTTTCGAAAGAGTCAAATCATTAATTTAATTCTTTATTTCAATAATTTTAATACAAGCGATCCAATACGAGACCACAATAACAAATGATAACGTCGCAATTATTTAAACATAAAACTAATTGAAGTGTGTAGCGGTAGAAAGTATGCGTTATTAGTGAATTTAATTGCCGGATGCAAGTGCGTTCGCATTAACGAAACTGGTGGGCAATAAAATAAATCTGTCAATATTGACCGATATCATATTAAGAACGGCTTTGTGATAATTGTTATTTTTATGTTATAGCTTATTAATTTTGATACTTTTAACTTTTATAGCATGATTCAATATAAACCACTGCAATATTTTATATGTAAAAAAGTCCCCCACAAGAGAATACTGCAAGAGACAGAAAAAACTAAACTTACATTGCGTCTATATTACATCATTTGTATTACTAACTTTCGCCCGCGACTCCGTTCGCGTGGAATTAAAAAAAACAAAAGTGAGTGGCCTATGTGTTCTTCCAGACTATCCTCTAGATAACTAAATTTCATCGAAATCCGTTCAGCCGTTTCGGTTACAAACTCTAACAAACATCCATCCATCTAAACTTTCGCATTTATAATATTAGTATGAAGTATGATTATACTCTTCATTTAGCTGCCAACATTTTTTATAATAGACAAATAACATATATGTAGCTTGTTTCCCATCTTCGAACTTCTCTTTTAGTAGTGCAGTTTCATGGCGACAAAAATCTTATTTAATATGACTTGAAACTTGGCGCGTGTACGTGTGTCAATAATTGCTGTACTTTGCTAAAGAAAAGCGTAGTCACAATTTAATATTACCAGTCATTAACGTGGAAACTGAGTCGAGCTGTGTGTAAACAAACTCTCGAATGACAGTATACAGTGAACACTAAACTATTCCAATGTGTAATGTTTGTGTAACCGTGTGTTCTCACTGCTGTAATACATGTACAAAAATATTTCCATATTTTTCATTATCTATATCTATACTAATATAAAGCGTTGACACACACTACTTCGCAGCGTAGGATGTCAGCAACAACAGCATATTTTTGAATAATACTTTCTTTAATAAAAGACTTACACTTACGATACGCTTCAGGCTACATATTTCCACGCTATTAAACGTAAATAAATTGGAAAAAACCTTCATGTGGGAAAGGGACCATAAACTACAAGCTGCAACATTAAGGAAGCAAAGTTATTATGGTAACGGTAAATTTGACGTTTGCAATTGAGAATTTGACAAATGTAAACAAGAAAATAAAGTTTTTATAATTTCATTCGGATGAAGCCGCACGGGAACAGCTAGTCTTTTAAAAAGTAGGAACACTTACATATATGTTTTACAACAAGTGTCGCGGCAAATTTCACGGTCATGTAGTTTTTGTCGATATTGCGTTACGACTTCATATCCATCGTTCGACCACCTCAGCGAAAGCACAAGGAGGCTATCTCCTCTAATCACAATGTAATAGACTGCGCCAGTGTAAGACTTGTCGAGTAATAGCCATTATTTATTACCCGCCTTCCTGATAGGGTTTATTAGGACAGTTACAAATTACGTTGATTTATTCCTTTTCGGTGCGTTCACTAGTGATGTAAGAATTACTGTAAGTCTACAATAAGCCTGCTACATACGCTCACTTCTAACTGGCAACTGAAGTGTTGAACTGTTCATCGTATGTACCAGACTTTACAAAAAGAAATTTAATCTATGATTAAGGTACTCTACCAATATTTAAAAGTAAATCAATTGTAGTTTCTTTACAAATAGAAGTGTTATCGCTAGTTTGATTAAACTGCCTTAAATCTGGATAACACAATTTTTTGTCTCTGTTTTTTGTAATGAGAATGCAAAGGATGGGAGTATGTTTTGTACATTTGTTTCAGCAGTGGAAACCTACGGTACATTGGCTACACCTATGGTTGTTTATTACTGTCCTGTCATGATGTATACTCCGTTATTTCTTTAACATTGTATTTTATTAGCGTGCTGAAATGATGATATCGAGACATAAATATAAATATTAACTATCAACATCCTAGAGTGGTAACGTATAGCGGGAGTTGATAAGGTGTTAAAAGTTCCCGCTTATTATAATTATATGTGCTAGGAAATTGCTTACAATAAACATAGAATCGTCGCATAAATTCCATTTTAATTAAGTGAAAACATAAAGCTACGATATCTAGAATCAACGTTGATTATAAGGGTAATTTTTATTTCAAAATCTTGCAATATGTCTATCATTTTCTTGATTTGGTGTCTTCAGAAATGATAGTCTATTATAGCTCTAAATTGTCTTGCAAACATACACCATTCTGAATGTATTTATTAGATTTCATACTCAGTGGTTTAAGCACTTGACTTGTAATCTACAGGTCTTGGGTTCGAATCCCGCCGCCATATACCAATGTGATTTTCGATTTTTCGAATTTTCATATGTACATAATTTACCCGACGTTCTTACGGTGAAGGAAAACATCGTGATGCAACCTGCACATATCAGCGAAGAAATTCAAAGATATCTGTGAAGTCAACCAACCCGCACTTGGCCAGCGCGGTTGACTATGGCCTAGTCACCCTAACTTTAGGGTAGGCTCCGACCCCCACGGTGGGGACGTATAGTGAGCTGGTGATGATGATACTTCCACGGCCGGATTCTGAAACGCCATGTTAGTAACAGCATCTTGAATGATAACCTAAACTTGACCACCAAATTCCATTAAAATTTTTACATCTGTCAGATTGTAAATAGTGCTTACAAAGCGAAGTTCTTCCAATTCGTTTCAGCCGTTAGTCTACATACGAAATATAGCGGATAACGATCACAATATAAAATTATCTTAACATAATAAGTAAATATTGTATTGAAAATTATCTCTATTGTGCGATTGAGTATTCTATAAATTTGGAGAACCGGTTAACGGCGCGTGCCATTGACTTATCAGAAGCCATACATCATGTAGTATTGACCATACACAACGACGGACCAGTCATTTTGGTAAGAATGTTCTTTTAAAAATACAAGGTTCAAATCGAACACATTGAATTGAGCTGATAGATTAAAGAAGTTTTTATTCTAGACAATAAACATTTTAGTTTTACAGTTTTATAATAACTAGCTTTTGCCTGCGACTTCGTTCCCGTGGAATTTAAAAAATAGTAATAAGTAAAGCCTATGTTAGTCAAGATAAGCTTTCTGATGGCGAAAGAATTTTTAAAATCAATTCAATACATACAAATCTTTCCTCTATATAATATTAGTCTAAATTACGTACGTCTCGCCAGGGTAACCGTCTTGTTATCGACGCTTCTAGGACTTTACTCTGCTTCCAGATTTTATACAATTCAATCTATACCAAGTACATTGCACTTCTATTTTAGACGTAATTATGATATTTAGGCTTTAGTACAAAGTATATCTTACTCTATCTTTATAGAAATAAGAACGTAAGTCACGCATAAAGCAGATAACATGAGTAGGTTGGGCCAGTGTTGTTATTATTAGCTCGGATTATCTCTCCAAATCTCTCTTCATTTGTTTGTGTGATTTTTTACATCATTACTACCGCTAGTGCAACCATTTTGTAGTAATTAGTCCTTTCCTGTAATAGGATTACAAATAGATTTATATCAGGCGTGTCTAATGATGTCCGAGCGAAACCCTGAACACAGTTAGACCGGCTGCCCAGTGCCAGGTGCGCAAACATTTGCCCACACTTGGGCCAACTCCTTGCCCAACGATCCGTATACTTTGTACAGTACTCATCTACGGCTAGTCTTTTAGTCCTTGTGTTTTTTATTTAATTGTTTGTTTATAGCCGTAAAAATACGAATTACAAATTAAACTTTAGTATCAATGTATGAGATTTTTGAATTTACTAAAAATGCCGATGATATTGTAGTCAAAATCCAAAGTAAGAACATTCCAAAAGATATTTTTCAAGTTTGTCTCAAAGCAGGTGCGAGTGACCATTATTATTTCATTTTAAGAAATAGTGTAATAAAATTTATGTTAAAACAGTTAAGTTAAAGCGCAATGCGGTCGTAACTGGCGAATAGTTTTTTAAGTTAACAAGAGTAATGTAGTAACCGTCCCATTTAGTTGGAAGTCGTCAAACAACTTGAAGAACTCTTGTCCGTGTAAGAATAAACAAATTGTAGGAATCGTTAGACAATGCTGTCCGTTGTTTTCTGAGAGACGCACAAATATACTACTTCAAATTCGTAGATATTTTTTCATAGAGGGCAATCGGGGCACTGCCAGATTTTATGTCCAACAATCTTATTCGAGTAGACTATAGCTGTAATAAATATAATAAACTAGCTTTCGCCCGCAACTGCGTTCGCATGGAATATAAAAAACAAAAGTGAGTAGCCTATGTTTTCTTTCAGACTATCCTCTACATCTGTACCAAATTTCATCGAAATCCGTTCAGCCGTTTAGGGTACAAACTCTAACAAACATCCATCCATCCATCTAGTTTCACGTTTATAATATTAGTATGAAGTATGATGTAATACTCATAATAAATGATTATTAGAGTGTTACTATAACATTTATTGTGGATTTAGTAAGAAATCTAACAATGCAAAATATATCCCAGCGATAAATGTGCAATCATAAAAAAGCTATAAAATGTTCGTCTTTGTCTCTGACCGATGACAACTAATTACGATACACTGTTATCTGATACTCCTCAGTCCTGGTGAGGCTTCTTAAAAATTCAATAAAATGGAATAGCTCCATAAAGTTTATCGACGATATAATGTCGAATTGGGAGCGGTCGGCGGACGGCGGGCGTTAATGTCACCGGCTTGTATGCTGTTAAGAAACTTTAAAAATCTCTTTAGGCGACACAAGTGTCGGTGATCGCGTCGCCTGAACAAACTGACGGCATAAAATTATCTAATTGACGGAATCTCAACGCCCTTTTATGATACGATATTTCGAAGTGCGATGTTTCCGTTTGTTCAGTATGAAAATGATAATTTTATACGCGTTCAATGTTTATACGAAATATGAATGTTACATGAATAAAACCAAAGAGTAGATGTTTTGGGGCTGTTGAATATATTGATAATAAATCGAACAACAACAAGTGAGCTTGAAAAACTAGCCTTACTGTCTTCAGCATACATTGCTCGAACTGGTTTAAAATGCATTAGCAGTAAAAAGTTATCCTTTTCACTGATAATTAATTACCACTGTCATACAGATTTCAATAACATCTAACCACAAAAAAAATCAGTCGTTTTATTTCTTTTTAACATTATACGGTAAAAAACGGCTAATGTGCTTTACTATACATTTAGGAGTTGTTGATAAAAGAAATTGCTTCAGTTGTACGAGCTTTTAAGTCATTTATCAATGTAGAACGAAGAGTACGGTTTGTTAAGGACAAAAAAATAAAAAAGGATATCTGCTTTTTATTTAGTGATTGAATAAAACATTTTCGTCCTATCAGTAGCTATCCCCGTATGATCGGAAGTTTGAAACGTAAAGGTGAGTCCACATGAGCTGAGCACAAGTCGAGCGAAGAGCGATCGTTCAAGGCTCCTTAGTCTGTTCACTAAACGAATTTTTGCTCGTCTGTTGCCCGTCTCGTCTAGTGTAAACCAACCTTAGGATTAACATCTAAACAGCGCTGGTCTTGAAATCTAAACAAAATCTTTTAATTATAGTTCGAGAGTCTTTTCTACAAAATTTAAACATTTCTTTGCTAAGTTGATTAGCGCGGCTCACGGTAGAAGCTTAGCTCGTGCACTGAACGGCGGCCCAGTAGGCAATCACAATCAATCATCGCCGACGTCCAATTAGTAGTGCTTAGTGGCCGCCTATTGACTGCAAGTGATAAATCAGAATTAACGCTGCAACCTCTCATTTCACGCTTCATGTGACAAATTATTGAAAGTTCGAAATGCTTCACAATAAAATAATAAAAATTGGAAATTTTTCGTTACATTTTTGCTTATTTTTCCTTTAAGATTTTGTTATTAAGATATTTTATTCACAAATCATTTGTATGTTGCTTTCATTTCAAAGACCAGTAGATACACAACATAAACTAAGCTCAGAACTTAATATGCTTACTTAATCCTCACTTAACACTAATATTCCTTTTCGTATTATACTTTTAATGGCAGATTATTAAAACACAATATTTTATTGCCTCGTATCAGTGCTTAATAGACTTAAAAACTTTGCAATAGTACAACTTAACCAATAATATCGAATGAAATAACATAAATGTATAACTTTTCATACTACAGACCGTTTAGCAGAAGTTTAAGAGCTAATATAAGCTACTGTAACGATCAATTTGATTAAATTTATTTCTATAAACAAATGTTTAGAATCCATGCATCGTAAAAGTAGATAGCTAAAGCTTTACTACTTTAATTTAAAGACGGGATTAAAGGATATAGCCAAGAAACCAAAATAGATAGGAATGATTTTGGTTTGGAAACTTGGTTGAAAGTTTATTGAAGTCTAAAACTTTTATTCTTACTACAAGCTTTCGCCCACGACTCTGTCCGAGTGGGATTTAAAAAAAAGCGAGTCTATGTGTTCTTCCAGATCCTCGGTCTATGCCAAATTTTATCGAAATCTAAGCCGTTTAGGCTACAAATCTAACAAACATTCATCCATCCAACCAAACTTTCGCATTTATAATATTAGTATGAAGTATGATGTTATGTAAAATTAGAGAGAATGTCATTATTTGTATAGAATACGATTTATAACAAGTACTTTCAAAATAAAACAATTTTAATGACATTGAACAGTAGAGTACCTACTTACTTTTCGTTTGAACAAAATGCGCACAAACAAAGATTTTCTTTTATTTACAGACTAAAAATAAATTCGAATTCAGTACAACAAAGCGATTCATAAATAGTTAACATTTCAAAAGATACTCAAAACAAATACAATACGGAGAATCATTGTAAGTAGGTTCTTTGACTATCAAATGTTACTAACCGTTGATTGATATAAACTCTAATTAAAATATCAAACCTTACCTTGTTAACACTTTTGATTAATGATTGTATCTAATAGACAAAGAGTAAAGAATAAATTGACGAGCTTTGACATCCATGATAACAGTACTTCGCACCTTTTTTATTATTTTCCAATTGCACTATTGTCTCGTGACTCGTTATAGTGATGTGACGCACGTCCAAAAACTTTTGTACTTTTATATGAACTGAAATTATACAAAGAGAGTATTTGTTGGTTTTAATAGATCTGTCTGATGTCTCTTTAATCAACATGTTATTTTTTTCTATAAATAGTCCGTCAATGTAAAACAAACTCAAGATATAAAGATAAAAAGCTTTAAACTTCAAATCTCACATTTATTGAATGCAATACTCTTATTTCGGCTGCCGAAAACCTTAAAAGACCATTATCAAAGGAGAGGTCCCCCCTAAAAACACACCACGTACACTCGTGTACTCACTTCTTTACGTTTCTTTCTTAGTCTAATTGTTACTCAACATCTCGCTGTATCTTTACATGTCACATCACTATTTAATAGATATTAAATTCTGTCAATAAGATTGGCGTGTGAACGTATCATCGTGACGTATGAAGGAGGGCAATAGTGTTGGGCCCGGGCCAGAAGCGGAGTTCTCATAGCTAGTTCGCAACGACACGTGACTTGGCGACCCATCACTTAATATACGCTTATTACTTAGCACCGTATTGCTATGTTGATTACGTGGGATCAGAAATTTTGCTGTTCATTATTTTAGAAAGTACTGCAGTATAATTATGTGAACGTGTATGCAATATAGAATTTATATGATAAAGTTAGGTATAGAGTAATCCAATAGTGAAAATTAGGGAGTTCGAGTTATTACTATTATTTTTCATTCGACGATCATAACTAGTTTTCCCTTTTGAAGAACATTGAGTCTTATTTTTACTAAGTAATAGCAAGAGATCATCTATTTCCATTTGTTTAGAGTTTGTAAAGGAAGTTCTATAGAGTTGAGAAATTTGTGACTAGAAGTCCTTAGTAAGACATTACGTTTTTAGTAATTTACCCATTAGGTTTTCGATAATTAAATAAATCCCATTGGAAAGAGATGTAGTTAATATTTCAGTTATAAACGTGTTGTTAACAAAAAGATTGTATATCTAACTAATTTATGTTCGTTCCCGTATTTATTATGTTATAACGCCATTAAAATCTTTATGCGAGGCGACAGTTACCGCTCGGCGTTAAAATATTCATTAATTATTCGATTTTGTTACGTGTGTATAACTACTTCAATATTTGTTTTTTTAAATATATTTTAATGTTTCGGCTTAAGGAAAAAGGTTTTATATGGTGCAGTAGCTGATTATTTATGACAGTACGTGTTTGGGGACTGATAGAGAGTTGAGTGTTGTCAGTTGTAATAAAAATAAGTGAACAGTGATTTTACTGTCCGGTGTGGCAATCAATTGACACGATGAAAATGGTACATCTGAATTCGGCTGCGGCCAATTTAAGAGGTTTGACATTTTTAATGCAATAATAAAGTTTCACGGAACCCAGAAATAATGTATATCTTTATCACGTGATCTAAAATAAAGCGTTGTATAAATGTTTATTACGTCAGTTATAACGAATTAAAAAAAAATGTAAACTGAACATTAATGAGGTGTGTAAGAGTGTTAAATTTTGCTATTTTTACGTTATGTTGAAGAGAAAATTTATGAGATTTATAACATGATCGTGGCATAGAATTTAAAATTAAAACATATGATATTGTAAACAACATTCCGTATTTAATAAGTCATAAAAATTTCTGTCACAATTTACACAGTTGTAAAGTTGTCGCGAGTAAATCCGATGAAATTTACCCTCGAAATATGTTCTCGGAATATGTTAAGTTTATTTCTCATTAAACTTGTTAAATCAAATATTTATATTGCAGTTTAGTGATAGATATGTTAATGATGGTTCAAAAATACCACATCTAAAATTGGATGCTGAAAAGTTTAGTTCGATAAAAAATAGAAAATGTAATTCTTAATTTTTCATTTTTTTTCTGACTCTACCGCGACATAAAAACCTCTAAAGCATTGCAGCGTCTATATTCTATTTATTCAATACATCAAACATACGGTACATAATCAAAATAAACGGACCGCAATAAAATCATAAATATTTTTCTAAGCCAATCTTCCCGTAGGCGTAAATTACATCAACACTTTTGGATGTACCTGTACTCATGTCATTTCAACTTAACAAATGGTACGTCGAGTTTTTGCTATCATTCTATTGAACGGAGCCGCCGAACGTTTGCTCGGATTTATAATTAAAAGTCAAAGAATTAAATTCTCTTCCCACTTAAGATCGAATATCGCACAGCAAGCTACTACTCGTATAAGTGCTATAATTTGTTGTTGCTAGGATACGTTTTCGACCTAATAGCATTGGGAGTGTCAAAATTACAATTCACACTAGTGGGTAGATAATAAATGTCCCCGACTGTACGTATGAATAAAAAATCCCGTGTATAAAGACCTCAAGTGGGCACTCGTGTAGTGGACAATAAACATCGTTAGCCCGCGGCACTTACGCGCGAGCCCCGGTGACCCGAGATTTTACAATTCTTTGTAATACATTTTATTTATAGAACAAAATCCCAGGAAACATGTTTTTTATGTTTAATTGCAATAAATACAAAATGACATTATTCAATTAATGAAAACATAGCGGAGGATTTTTAAAACTGAGTTAAAACTCGGAATATTCGACCTATGGTTTGGAATTATTTCTATTACGAGAAGATTATTTTTGTTTTCATCGCATAGATATAAGAATAAAATTGTTATATAACAAGTTTTGAGGTCGTTAATTCAGATAAAGTGACGTCTAGGTTCAGATACAAGTGGCAAGAAAAAATACGTAACAAACTTTTCTCCCTTACCTTTTTCCGTTATTTGACCTTTTTACAGTTGAAACAAAAGAGTTGTCGAATAGTATAAAGTAACTATGGCATTATTTTCCATTAGCGGTATTCAATACCGCAACTTGTATCTCATATAAATCGTTTTAATGAAGGATTCGTTTCGCTTTTGAATTTAGTTACGTGTCGTTATTAGCGGGTGTTCGTGTAACGGACGGACGGACGAGCACGAGACGGTATCTCGCATCACTTCGATCATTCGATCCCCCACAGTACAATAATGGCTTTGTACGACAATTCTCAAACTTTTATTTCAAAACTAGCTTTCGCCCGCGACAACGTTCGCGTGGAAATGAGAAGAACAAAGGTGAGTAGCCTGTATGTTCTTCCAGACTATCCACTACATCTGTGCCAAATTTCTTGGCGATCCGTTTAGCAGTTTAGGCTACAAACTCTAACAAACATCCATCCATCTAAACTTTCGCATTTATAATATTAGTATGAAATAGTATGATTAGAATAAACATCTAATTCAATCTAAAGAAACACATGCTATCCTATTGGATTCTAACTATCGAAACTATCGTGTCAAAGAATAAACATAATCAATTCTAATAAAAAAATCTACAAGTTCTTAACTATAACTAAGTTAACCAAAAAAAAAAGTCTAAATACTATTGTTATAGAAACAGAATTTGTACGTGAAATTTATGTGATTTTTTGACATTTATACCAACTGCTTTTACATTTTGATTTGTATTTTTAAAATACTACCAATATAAAACAGTTTGAGAACCAGCGCGCCGTATTACACGCACTCTATCTAGTCAGGTGGATGGATGGATGGATGGATGGATGGATGGATGGATGGATGGATGGATGGATGGATGGATGGATGGATGGATGGATGGATGGATGGATGGATGGATGGATGGATGGATGGATGGATGGATGGATGGATGGATGGATGGATGGATGGATGGATGGATGGATGGATGGATGGATGGATGGATGGATGGATGGATGGATGGATGGATGGATGGATGGATGGATGGATGGATGGATGGATGGATGGATGGATGGATGGATGGATGGATGGATGGATGGATGGATGGATGGATGGATGGATGGATGGATGGATGGATGGATGGATGGATGGATGGATGGATGGATGGATGGATGGATGGATGGATGGATGGATGGATGGATGGATGGATGGATGGATGGATGGATGGATGGATGGATGGATGGATGGATGGATGGATGGATGGATGGATGGATGGATGGATGGATGGATGGATGGATGGATGGATGGATGGATGGATGGATGGATGGATGGATGGATGGATGGATGGATGGATGGATGGATGGATGGATGGATGGATGGATGGATGGATGGATGGATGGATGGATGGATGGATGGATGGATGGATGGATGGATGGATGGATGGATGGATGGATGGATGGATGGATGGATGGATGGATGGATGGATGGATGGATGGATGGATGGATGGATGGATGGATGGATGGATGGATGGATGGATGGATGGATGGATGGATGGATGGATGGATGGATGGATGGATGGATGGATGGATGGATGGATGGATGGATGGATGGATGGATGGATGGATGGATGGATGGATGGATGGATGGATGGATGGATGGATGGATGGATGGATGGATGGATGGATGGATGGATGGATGGATGGATGGATGGATGGATGGATGGATGGATGGATGGATGGATGGATGGATGGATGGATGGATGGATGGATGGATGGATGGATGGATGGATGGATGGATGGATGGATGGATGGATGGATGGATGGATGGATGGATGGATGGATGGATGGATGGATGGATGGATGGATGGATGGATGGATGGATGGATGGATGGATGGATGGATGGATGGATGGATGGATGGATGGATGGATGGATGGATGGATGGATGGATGGATGGATGGATGGATGGATGGATGGATGGATGGATGGATGGATGGATGGATGGATGGATGGATGGATGGATGGATGGATGGATGGATGGATGGATGGATGGATGGATGGATGGATGGATGGATGGATGGATGGATGGATGGATGGATGGATGGATGGATGGATGGATGGATGGATGGATGGATGGATGGATGGATGGATGGATGGATGGATGGATGGATGGATGGATGGATGGATGGATGGATGGATGGATGGATGGATGGATGGATGGATGGATGGATGGATGGATGGATGGATGGATGGATGGATGGATGGATGGATGGATGGATGGATGGATGGATGGATGGATGGATGGATGGATGGATGGATGGATGGATGGATGGATGGATGGATGGATGGATGGATGGATGGATGGATGGATGGATGGATGGATGGATGGATGGATGGATGGATGGATGGATGGATGGATGGATGGATGGATGGATGGATGGATGGATGGATGGATGGATGGATGGATGGATGGATGGATGGATGGATGGATGGATGGATGGATGGATGGATGGATGGATGGATGGATGGATGGATGGATGGATGGATGGATGGATGGATGGATGGATGGATGGATGTTTGTTAGAGTTTGTAGCCTAAACGATCTCGATGAAATTTGGCATAGATGTAGAGCATAGTCTAAGAGAACACATGTACTGCTTAATTTTTATTTTTTTTAATTTCACTTGGACGGATTCGCCGTCGAATTCTAGTATTATCATAATAATAATATTAAGTGAAGGAGAAAAATAATAACTATCAATTGATAAGCTACATAAATTGTAGAGCTCTTTGATAGTCCATTGAAACGAGGCAAATAAATGACCTTGTATTATCATACAAAGATTAAATATGTAACCAGTTCATAAACCGGGGTCCAACAATCAGATATTCACTGTACAAAAGGCTATAGTTATTGGAACAGAACCAAGTGTCATTATAAACGTCGGGAAATAATATTTCAATAATGTCAATAAAGAGAATGTATCAAAATAAATAACTACTGTACTATACTTTAGACACTGATGAAGACCCGTAGTACAGATATTAATTATAATCACACTAGCTTTCGCCCGCGACTTCGTCCGCGTGAAATTAAATAAAAACAAAAGTAAGTAGAATATGTGTTCTTTCAGACTATCCTCGACGTTTACGCCAAATTACATCGAGATCTGTTCAGCAGTTTAGGCTACAAACATAACATCCTTCTATCCATCCATCTAAACTTTCGCATTTATAATATTAGTCTTACTAAGTAAGATTTTGTAGTCTAAACGGCTGAACAGATTTCGATGAAATTTGGTATAGATGTAGAGGATAGTCTGAAAGAAAACAAAGGCTATTCACTTTTGTTTTTTTATGTCCATACGAACGGAGTCACGGGTGAAAGCTAGTCTAAGTAAAATTAAGGCATCGTAGGGATCAACAACGTGCAATCGATGTGATAAATACAGTGGTCATGTACTCTTAAAAAGGAATAAAGAAAGTACCTTTGCATATTGTAAGAGCTCTTCAATTGAATTGGACTCTTAAATTATAACTCAATCACTCCTAACTAAATCATCCATATAAGGAATAACTAAACCTATACCGGATATAGAATTCGTCACTTATAGATCCCATTAACAATATAAAATGCGTAATGGTATGGATGCCAAATTGCTTGACCTCAGATGAACTATTCAAAACGTAAAAACGTTATCCGTAATGAGGCGTTCAGAAATTCTTTTCATTTGACTTCACTAATGTCTATTTACAGTATGCATTAATTTAAAATTTTATTTAACAGTGAAATGTAGCGCGTCATCTTTTGAACCGGCAATGTCGGAGCATTAATTTGATGCTTTTATTGTATTGTTTTACTTACTCCGTTGGCGCGGTGATCCAAAGTGGGACTTGGCGTCCAACACAAGAGATCGCCAGCGTGGCTTGTCCTGCGCCATCTCCTAACAGTCAACTGTCAATTGTTTTAATGTAATATTTTTAATTGATGAATGCTGACACTATTTAAATATTCTGCCCCATATGATATTTCATTCTGTTCTAGCAGCATTTAATATTTTATTGATAAACTAATAACCTCGATTTTTCTAAGAGATAGCAAATAAGTTCGATTACTTATGCATACTTTTGGAACAAAATAGAAGTAGGTATATGTAAAAAGTGTTTTTCTATTATTACAATATTTATTAGAATTAGTAATGTTTATAAAAAACAGTTATCGTAATAGATTCTTATACTGCTGTCAAATCTCATTATAAAAATATTGTACATTTTTATAATGTAGTTTTCGGAGAAAGTCTCAAGTACACTTGTAGAGACAAAAAAATCTATACTTTGACTGTAAGAATAACTGTAAACTGGTGGTAAGTCTTAGGAAAGTGGATATTAAGTTGGTAGGAAACTTGAATATTACTAAGTGTAAAGGCTATCTTGAGTCAGAGAAAGTACCTATATATAGGATTTATTCTAAAAGCTTAAAGTTAACGCAAATACGACGTATTGTAGACTAGAAGTATAGTAATCTATACTAATATCATAAAGAAGAGAGAATTGTATTTTTGTATGTATTGAAATAACTCAAAAAATAATGGGTTGATATCAAATATTCTTTCACCATTAAAAGCTAAGGGCATCAGTGAGGGTATGTTTTTATTATTTTTTTAATGCCACGGGCACGAAGTCGCGAGCAACATTTAGTACTAGATTATTTCTAATTATTGCTGGACCATCAATGCTAATTCCCGCCAGATTTATCAATTGTGTCAATAGAAAAGTGCTAAAAATGAGATAATTACGACCTCCTTAAATTTTAGAGGCACTGCTTAAAAGTTTAAGGGCCTGTCTCATAATTCTTGTAAATTGTCAGATAACAATCCAACGTATAAAAATATGTGATGGAAATATCGGATTTTGGTACTCAATCTGACAGTGACGTCACTTTTAAACTATCTGAGCCTCTATCAGCCAGTGGTGGGACAGGCCCTAAATGAGTTAAAATCCTCTACTTCAACTAGTCTTCGTAGGCCTTAGTTTGTTATAGCAATTCTTTTACATTGGTTTATTCTATTCCAATTTTCTTAAGTTTAACGTAAGGGCTGCTACTCAAATATTAGTAAAAATTGAGTTAGTCTATCCATAGAGCTTCTCTATGTTTAAGGAGGTCTATACGTTTAGACAAAGCTCTATTCATGTGTCCTTTTTCGCAGGAAAAGTACACTAGGACCGTGAGCTGCAACCAAATACAAATGACAAATGATAATCAGTTCGCGAGCCATCAGAATACCTTATGCATCATGCAGGTACATCGGCACACGCTTTGGCCTTTCATTACTTATTTATCTATTGATAGGATATACCTTTTGAAAGTAAAGAAAGTATCGATTGCTGGTCTTGAATCTTCAATTATGATGACGTATCAGGAGATAATAATAGTATGTAGATATCAATGTCACGTTCAAGAATGCGTCATTTCTTTCACAATATACATACAATCTGTAATTCAAGCTGAGACTATATTTTCGAATCATAGAACATAATCTTATTAATATTATAAATGCCAAAGTTTAGATAGATGGATGGACGTTTGTTATATGTGTAGGCTAAATCTCTGAACTGATTTCGATGAAATATAGCATAGATGTACATAGAACATAGTGTGAAAGAATACATAGGCTACTTACTAAGTAGTTACGCGTCTTCACTTAGCTTAGGTGGAATCGTGGTCAAGCGCTGGTTTATTTGTGTTTAAAAAAAAACAGTTTTTTAATTCTGCCCGCTAAGAGTCGCGGGCGAAAGCTTCATACCATAGGGTTAAGGAATTATTTTTCTTTATATATCTAAGCTATCTTAAAAACCAAGAATTCTCTAAGCATACCTTTTGTACCCCACTCAACTTGCTGCTTTCCTCGTGCCCTATAAAACATCGGCGAGTAAAGCTGGCGGTTTATCACAAATGTCCTTTACGGAACGTGGTCAGAACACGTAATACACCTCTTGGCAAAACAAACGACGTGTTTACATAGGGGCGGTACGTGCGAAAGAAAAGTTACGACCTCATGCCTGAATTAAATAGCATTCGCAACTTACAACGACCTTTAGAAACCACGTGAAATTTTTTTTTTAATCATTTTGACTTAAAGTGCATAATTCAAAATATTATAGCTTTAACGTACACAATTGGATGAAAATTCAAGTAAAACACTACGAAACTAGAGGTGTACTACCACAAGAGATTATTATATACTCGTAAAAACTAGCTGTTCGCGTGCGTATTCATCCGCGTGAAATTATAAAAACTTTATGTTATTGATGTCAAATGTCAAAATAACATGACATTATGACAAACCTTAGCAATCTTTCTTTCTTGATGTTGGCAGCAACTTATGGTCTCTTTCCCACATTAGGGTTTTTATCCAAAATATTTACCCCCTAAGTTTAATGGCGTGAAAATATATAGCCTAAAGCATGACGTAAGTATAGGGCTTTTTATTAAAAAAAGAATTATTCAAAAATATGCTGTAATTGCTGACATCTTAGGCAACAAAGAAGTGTGTGTTTACGCTTTATTATAATATAGTATATAGTATAGATAGATTAAAAAAAAAACATCTACGAGTAACTATATACAAAGAAATTTTATCCTGTTTGCATATTTAATGGAAAATATAATTTAAATAAGTAAATGAGTTTTTTCCCCTTTCCCATAGATAAAATCGTAAATAACTGTTTTACAATACAATAAATCAAGAATAAACGTGGATATCAAAAATACTTCATTAGATAAAAATAAACAAAAACGAATAGCTCAATGCTGGTTGAATAGATGCTTGATTGACAATACAGTGTACTCAAACATCAAAGATTTGCGATTGAATGTAAAAATTACATCTCTTTGTTGAGTAACTTTAGGTGTTCACTGTCACAAAACATGTGTAAAAACAAATGTTTTATTCTCCTTTTCTTGGAAAATATAATATGTTTAGTCAGCACGAAAACAGCTGTAAGTTGAATATCAAAAGGTACAAACATTGCAATGGTCTACTTTACAATACAAAAGATCAATCGAATTAAATATCTGGAGACTATAATAATCTTTGTATCAACACAGTATTTTTATCTATAACGGCGCCCTGGGCCAGATGTCTTCGTTACCTCTTAACTGCTATACAACCCATACGAAAAAGGCATAACGAAGCGCCCTGGCGTCTGAAGTGGCGCCCCTTTATCTTCTGCGCCCTGGGCGGTCGCCCCATCTCGCCCTACTCATTACTGAGTATATCTTAATTAAGAGTAATAATGTTCGATAAAGCTTCATAAATTACAAAATACAGTACAAATTACAAGACAAATTTCAATGTAAATTACATTCGCTAGGTTATATTAGATACGAGCCTTTCGCTACAATTGGCTAATATCAACGGTATACTTTAATCAAGTCGGTTAAGTTAACTTAAATTGGTCTAACTTCTACTCGTTAAATGACTTAGGATGCCCCTTAGTGTAGATTTAATATAAGAATGAGAGAATCTACGCTAAGGTATACACGTTTTGGTTCTTAGTCTAAATATAATATTTCGTTTTATCATTATAATTAAACTAGCTTTCGGCCGTGACTCCGTCCGACTGAAATTAAAAAAAAAAACAAAAACGATGCCTATGTGCTAATGCGTAAAAGCCTATGTGTTCTTCGTGACTATCCTCTACATCAAGACAAAATTTCGTGGAAATCCGTTCAACCGTTTAGGCTAAAAACTGTAACAAACATCCATACATCCATCTAAATTTTCACATTTATATAATAATATTAGTATGATATGTTAATTCTGGCATACAATTCAGTTTACTTCTATTTCGTGTTATATTTTTTATACAACATGTTGGCGTAAAAAAAACGCGAAATACTGTAATTTCTTATCTATCTAGCCCGGTTAAACCTGTTAGACGATCTGATGATTTTCGTTATATTGTTTTGATACGCATCGTCATTGTTTAACATACATGTATAAAAATTTAAAAATGTAAAAGTAAAGCGGTATTCGAATATGTCTTTTAAAATAAAGCCCACGTTGAAAAAACCTTATTATTACTTAAATTGTAACTTATTTTAAATTTATCGTATGACTTACTAGTTGTTGCTCGCGACTTCGTCTGCGTTAAATAAAAAAATAATAACATAGCCTGTGTTACTCAGTGATAACGTAGCTTTTTAACAGTGGGAGAATTTTTGTAATTGGTCCAGTAGTTTTTGTGTTATTTCAATACATACAAAAATCTAAATACAAATCTTTCCTCTTTATAATATTAGTATAGATATAGAAGTATAGATATAGATGAAATGGTTTATTTTTGGACTGATTGTTATTAACTTAATATGTTATTTAAGCACGTGCTGTGGTATAAAATAATCAAACTTTAATATCAAAAGTATAAATAAATAAAATAATATTATTCCAAGGCAATAGAGTGGATTTTATATCGACTATCGTAATCAATATTTTTATAACTGCGTACGGCGGGCGTTTTCGATATTATGATAACAGTATTATAAAAACATTCAAATTTGTGTAGACGAGTGGTCCCAGTGGTCCATTCAATGGCCATTGCCGTGACCGGTGAAGTACAATGTTATAAAAGTACTAGTTGTCGCCCGTGACTTTGTCCGCATTGGTTAAAAAGAAATCGAGAAGAGTATACGCTATCTATATTTGATCTTTTCATCCATATCAGCTTAGTCAGTCTTGAATTACGTAAACATCTATACATCCATCCATTTAGTTTTGCATTTAGAATATTAGTAATTAGTGAGTAGTGAGATTTTAGTCTCAGAGTCGTCTTTATGGATAAGAATACTATTGCTATCTCTTTTTTAAATAAAATAAGCACAGGACCTCACAATATGAACTATTCAATGTTTTTCTGTCTTGGATAGAATGGTGTTTTATTCTTCATAAAAATAGTATCCAAAAATTTGCAATATATTACTTCAAAAGTTTTTTTTTATCCAACTTTTTGTCATTATTATCGGTCAAAGAGTCATTATCTTGGTGCCAACGAATAGGCTTACTATGAACTGCATAATTTAGACATTTGTTTTAATTCTTAAAAATATCTTAAAACCGAATGTAAATAATTTAATGGAAGCCTTATCTTAAAAGCCTATTTTGTACTTCATTAATATATTCAAATGTTTTTTTTTTGTTATTCCATATCAAAGAAATTTATTTAACACGGAATATGGAATGTTACCTTTAGTTGTTTAGTATTGCTTAGATTTAATGTAATAATATAATATGAGTTAGAACATGTATTTTGAGGCTAATGCGATGTGCGCAGATCATTACGATATCTTCCATTAACATTGATCGATGGACCCGTCGGGAACTTATGCTTTTGCAACTCCGATCAATTTTACAGGATTCCGTACAGCTCGAGAGATTCAATTTAATTGAGTAATACAAATACTCAATTAAATTGATTATCTTACTAATATTCTAAATGCGAAAGTCTATATAGATATATGTTAGAGTTTGTAGCCTAAACGGCTGAACGGATCTCCATTAAATTTGATATACATGATTTGACATGTTTTATTCCACGCGGACGGATTCGCAGGCGCAAGCTAGTTTAGAAGTAAATTCGTTTCTAAAATTCTATTCAAAGACCTGCATTAACGGAATTGTAAAGAAACATTTTATCAACTAAAATAATTGGCCCTTTCCTTGGGTACAACTGATTGCGCGTGTGTGTGATTGAAACTCGAATTTATTTCCTGAAACATATAAAAATATACTGTAAACAACTCTCGGAATAAACATCGAATGTTCACTTGACATAAGGTTTAAAGTGGTCCGATTGTAAAGCTATAGCTTTATTTTAGCTTAGCTTTATTTTATTATAGCTTTATATTAGTTTGTATACATACAAATATTACTGAATCTATACATATAAATATAACTGAAAAACTACTGGTCCGATTTTGAAATTCTTCCATCATTAAAAAGCTGTTAACACTGAGTAACAGGCTATAATTTTACTATGTTTTAAATTTCACGCGGACGAAGTCGCGAGCAACAGCTAGAGTAATAAATCAATATTAAAAAATTGTAACTGGAAAAATTTAAGAGATGTTCTTGTTAAAGTATAAATATTCGTAGCAAGTGGAGTTAAACTGTTTATCGATGACACTACATAAGTTAGCACGTGCCGTTATTTTGACTGCGACATACCACAGATATTTCAATCCACCCGTGAAGTGATACATCTCCTATAAGACCTCTTAGTGCTGCTTGTCTTAAGTTTCCGTTTTTGTTATTACCTAGTAATCCATTAATGTTAGGTTGACCTAAGTTCAACGGAGTAAAACAAGTTTCGTAGTTCGGAAACGCATTTCATGAAGTTAAAATGAAATGATATAGCCTTTTATTCCGAATAGCTTACAAAGAACTTATGAACTAGGTATACAAAGTTACACTATTTATTTCTCTTAACAGCCATGTGTTTGCCATTTCATGAAGTTAGCGAAGTAAAAACACTAATGGGGCGTTAAATACAGCTGGGAAACCGGCCATAAGAGATGTAACTTTTCCGTTACTTGTGTGTATGTATTTCTTAGTGTAGAAACAATCACACGAAACATGAATTATCAGTCTTGTAATATCGTGATTACTAAGTCAGTGTTGTCAATAAACATATTACAAACATCATTTTAGAAAATAACGAAAACTTCGACAGGTAATTTTGAATTCTATCGATACACGGTGTAAAATCTGTTATGATCAATTTATAATTCAATATCACTTTATTTCTATGTGCATTTCCTTGCACGTTCAGTCTGCTTATAATAAAAGCAATAACACTTAATGAATTGTACGATAACTATAAGAATACTTTGACGCGTATGAAAGATATGCAAAACAGTTGTTAACATTATTGCCTCCATAAATTTACATCAAGTATGTAAAAGTATTTACTTAATACAAGATAATCAATATTATTCACCTATTGTCGGGTCTGTAACCTTTGTTGACTAGCAGCTTTTTACTGTTAAGGTGGACACACACTACTGAGTCTTGTCGCAAAAATTAAGTTGATAATACTGTTTTTAACCTTGATAAATGTATTAACCTGTACTGTGTCGCTACCTTAAGGGTACGTCAAGATATGGTAGAGGTAGTCAACAATAGAGACATCGTTAGACGCGTCTGACGTTTTAATAACGCGCAAACTTGGCCAGTCGCTCATTAGAGTAACGACTATCGAATCATTAGTCTATGTACATCATTAATCGTAATTGCACCACGGTAACTTGTTGGCGGCTTGCCTTAACTTTCATAATCAACGCACAAATGAAAAAATTAAAACCTATTTTGCTTACTTACCTTTATTACATCTTAAAAACGACTTCAACAGAATATACTTTTATGTATTAAATCAAATAAAACAAAATGCTAGCTTATTCCGAGACGTATAAACATGCCGAGAAGAGAGATACTAGAATCTACCTCACTCAACAATGAAACGCAAAATCAAACATGTTACTATACTTCTTTTTGGTGGTATTACATCCGTGATAATACTCTGTTGTTGGGCGTATTTGCTTCATATTTTTACGCAATTAATATAGCTGTAACTAGCGTAATTAACTTAAACACGCAGAGTTACTGATCCCACCAGGATGGCGCGTTATTCCAATACGTCTCAATGACATTGATAGCTGTCAGATAGGGATGGGCGTCTATGCCAATGTTCTAGTGTTGCCCGATTTTCATCTAACAATATGTACCTAATATTAGCAATGAATCATTGCCTGCAGACGTAACAACAAGGTTTAAAAAACGCTGACGAATGGTAATCCTTCCAGTTGACAGTGACGGCTTTCACCGTTAAAACTCGATCGAATAAACTTGGCACCGTGACTCTTGACGCTCTGACTTTCCTAATGGAAACGAGGATACTTTCTCAACAGCTCGTTTACATTGCTCGACTTTTTATTGAGTAAACAGTGAGCTACTTGCGTAATGTTTAGTTTGATATAACTATCAAGGTTCCTTAAAACGCCGGAATCACCTAACAATTGATAGTTCTTCTACTAAGCTACTAATTCTTACTAAGCTAGCGCGTACCTTCGACCAATCTGCACTTATTTAAAGGTGGTACCGTGGGCAAGCACTGGTTTATTTACAACTAGCTTTCGCCAGCGACACCGTCCGCGTGAAAAAAAAAATGTGGCCTATGTTACTCACTGATAACCTAGCTTTTGAATGGTGAAAGATTTTTTGAAACTGGGCCAGTAGTTTTTGAGTTATTTCAATACATACAAAAATACAAATCTTTCCTTTTTATAATATTAGTGTAGATAAAAAGATCTATCACGTAAATTGTCAGTGAGTGATAAACTTGGTTAACATAAAAAGTAACAGAACTCTACGTGTCCATTTCTAGTTATAAATAATAATATTTCCTGAGGACCAGGATACGTAATACCATATGAGATTGAAAATTCTCTATCATTACTCCAATCAGCTGTAAACTGAGTGAAGTGCATCACGCAAGCTACGATTTTGTCGTCAATTTGCCGCATTCTTAGCAACATGTGGCTCGCAGGTAATCGACTGCGTTCGCCAGATGACGCCGATTCGATACCGTCGCAACATTCCAATATCGATAATTTCACAATTATTTAAATCGATTCTGATTTCGATTTAGCTGTATTACGAGATGTTGAAGCACAGTGATCAAAGGCTTTGATCCGCCAGCTAGTTTAAATAAAAAATATATTTTGTCTAAAATTTAGGTCACAATTCATTATTTGTACTAGTCTCTTCATTATTTCTTCAATAGCATTATGGTTGACGGCGTTCAAAGTAAAGGGCGGACCCTAAGCAATAAGATTATCTATATCTATATCTATATCTATACTAATATTATAAAGAGGAAAACTTTGTATTTTTGTATTTTTGTATTTTTGTATGTATTGAAATAACTCAAAAACTACTGGGCCCATTTTAAAAATTCTTTCACCATCAAAAAGGTAATTTATCTGTGAGTAACATAGGCTATATTTTATTATTACTAATGTTTAGGAACTATTAATAAACAGCGTGTTTCTGGACGCCGGCGTTAAAAATTCACTAAAATTTAACTTTTCTTGGCTTACGCTGCCTAAACCGTTAGAGGTATATAAAAATGACGTATGAAAGAATTGTAGATCTCAAAAAGTTCTACAGAAAAGTCCGCGATAGCGTATATCTATCTTTAACGGTTTTTCTTACAATAACCACTTTTTTGTTTACAAAATGAATTAAAAAACTTACGCTATTTGCAGCGTTCTTTTATTGGTTTCAATATTAATCCTTATCCAAATAAATGCGTTTGTTATCAGGAGAATTTAATGTAGAATAAAATAGTTCTTTGCAGTATTTAAATTGGACTAATAGTTTAGAAGATATCGCGAACACAAACAATAAGGGTAACCGAAAAATCAGCTTTCAAGCTACCGGGCTTAGAAATTTGGAATCTTGCATCGGTAGATTTCTGTTATTACGTACATAGATTACTACTAAGTTAATACTTTTGGTAATAGGTTGAAAAAAAGGGCGAACGTAATAGGTTATATTTGTTATTTCACGCGGGCGAAGTCGCGAGCAACGGCTCGTCATTAATAAATCTATGTCAGTGCCTTTTGAATTCTGCACTTTAATCAAATATACGTGTGTTAATTAAATAACCTAACTGAAGTTTAATTCGTTATATTGGAGATCGAAATGCAATTATGCATTACGAGGAATTAATTGACGAATTATATTAACAAGAAAGTGTGCTGCGGTGACTTACGGATTGACTTTTGACCTCCATTTATATCCGAATAACTGATCCATAGACCCGGCGACTCAGGTGATTAGATAGTTGCAACTCATGCTGGAACGCGATGATATCCAGCAGTACGCCCGTAATACGAATTCCGATGAACATAGAATGTGTATTATCCAAGTCGATTATCGGACACGTATGACGATACTATGTAATCACATCGAGTGCTGTAACAGCTACCGGTGGCATTTCCTTGTAAAAGTTTTCATGTACACATCTGTCACGTCAAAATATGTCTATAGCTTAGTACAAATTCCAAGAAAATAAAGTATACAAACACAATAAAGCATAAATATTATTATAATTATCAATTAAAATTGTTTTAGGAAAATGAAAAAAAAATATCTCATTCTTACTTAGACATTCCTATGACTGAATTGTGTACCGTTTTAATTAACACTAACTTTTGCCCGCGACCCCGTCCGCGTGGAATTAAAAACAGAAAACAATAGCAAGTAGCATGTGTGTTCTTCCAGACTATCCTATCTATCTATACCAAATTTCATCGAGATCCGTTCAGCAGTATAGGCTACAAACTCTAACAAACATCCATCTATCTAAACTTTCGCATTTAATATTAGTATGATGTATGATTAATAAGCGTTATCTACCTAATTAACTAAATATTTATAACATGTTTTGGATTAATGCTTCGGCAGTGGAAACGATGAATGTGTTCATATGATAGGGTAGTAGTCCGGTCTATTATTCCATCCTGTAAAAACCGCAAGATGGCGCGCTGATCGTGATTACCGCGACAAATCCCGCGTCATCCGTCGCGTGCGCGCCGCGTGCCTAATGCCATACTATTTGCGGTTGGCTACACTACTCGATATACCTCCGTATACTTCTCATATGGGATAAACGATTTATCTCGCATTACTATATGGTTGCTTATAAGGGAGTTCTTTGTGTTCGATATGCAATAAAAATAGTTGATCTAAATGTAAGATAATACAGCTAATTATTGTTGACTAAGACAAAAAGAACAAAGCACTGTTATTGATATCCGAATAACTGATCCATAGACCCGGCGACTCAGGTGATTAGATAGTTGCAAATCATGCTGGAACGCGATGATATCCAGCAGTACGCCCGTAATACGAATTCCGATGAACATAGAATGTGTATTATCCAAGTCGATTATCGGACACGTATGACGATACTATGTAATCACATCGAGTGCTGTAACAGCTACCGATGGCATTTCCTTGTAAAAGGTTTCATGTACACATCTGTCACGTCAAAATATGTCTATAGCTTAGTACAAATTCCAAGAAAATAAAGAATACAAACACAATAAAGCATAAATATTATTATAATTATCAATTAAAATTGTTTTAGGAAAATGAAAAAAAAATATCTCATTCTTACTTAGACATTCCTATGACTGAATTGTGTACCGTTTTAATTAACACTAACTTTTGCCCGCGACTCCGTCCGCGTGGAATTAAAAACAGAAAACAATAGCAAGTAGCATATGTGTTCTTCCAGACTATCCTATCTATCTATACCAAATTTCATCGAGATCCGTTCAGCAGTATAGGCTACAAACTCTAACAAACATCCATCTATCTAAACTTTCGCATTTAATATTAGTATGATGTATGATTAAAAAGCTTTATCTACCTAATTAGCTAAATATTTATAACATGTTTTGTATTAATGTTTCGGCAGTGGAAACGATGAATGTGTTCATATGATAGGGTAGTAGTCCGGTCTATTATTCCATCCTGTAAAAACCGCAAGATGGCGCGCTGATCGTGATTACCGCGACAAATCCCGCGTCATCCGTCGCGTGCGCGCCGCGTGCCTAATGCCATACTATTTGCGGTTGGCTACACTACTCGATATACCTCCGTATACTTCTCAGATGGGATAAACGATTTATCTAGCATTACTATATGGTTGCTTATAAGGGAGTTCTTTGTGTTCGATATGCAATAAAAATAGTTGATCTAAATGTAAGATAATACAGCTAATTATTGTTGACTAAGACAAAAAGAACAAAGCACTGTTATTGATATCCGAATACCGGCATATCCGCACGTACAGTCAGTTGCATAAATATGTATACATTTTTAAAGCTCCAGAAATTTGTATACATTTATGCAGCTGTCTGTACACCCCAGAATTACTAACGTTTACTATATGTTATGTTACCAATAATTTAATACAAAAAAAATTAAAATAATTGAATACATTATATTATTATTTAATAAATAATAATAATATAATGTATTCAAATAATGTATATTCTTGTTTATGTCTCCATCCTCTCTTATGAATAAATCATAAGAGAGGATGGAGACACAAACATGAAACTGTTATGATTAAATGTTGATGTTTACAAAGGTAGAGGAAAACCGAAAAAAGTATGGATGGAATGTGTGAAAGAGGATATGCTTAAGAAGGGAGTGAATTTAGATATGACGGCTGATAGAGATGTATGGAGCAGCACATACTGTGCCAACCCTCGGCAGAGACAAAGGCAAGCGGATGTCATACAAATATACGAGTATAGTGATTTGTAGACATACCATAGACTATCTCATCCAGGAAGTAAACCTCTAGTCAAATCAATAGACAAGTTGGAACATATTAAATGTCTGTATAATAAAGTGAAGTAAGTATTTAAGTAAGCTAAGATGTTCTTGAGAGTGGCCGCAAGAAAATGATTACAAGAGGCTGACCGTATCCCCGCGTAACATACAATTTGCCGCTCGTTGCAAACCACTTAATGCGTACGTAGTAGCCACTGGATAAACAGCGGATATGAAACGTTATTTCTTTCAAATACTATAAAAATCATTTTATTTTTTAATGGTATTTTTTTTTATAAGAGAAGGGGGCAAACGAGCGGCGAGAACACCGAGGTGGTCAACGACGCCCATGGACATCCGCAACACCAGAGGAACTACAGATGCGTTGCCGGCCTTTGAGGAAATTGTAGGCTCGCTTCTTGAAGGACCCTAAGTCGTATTGGTTTGGAAATACCGCCGAGGACAGACCGTTCCACAACGCGGCTGTGCGGGGCAGAAAGTTCTGCGAAAAATTACATTTAGTAAAATGTATCCAGCAAAGATATGTGATACTTCCTTTTCTTTGTTTTACCTATACTAATATTATAAAAAGGTAAGATTTATATTTTTGTGTTTATTAAAAGACCTCAAAAACTACTGAGCCGATTTCGAAAATTCTTTCACTATTAAAAAGGTACGTTAGCACTGAGTAACCTATAGGCTATGTTTATTACATTTTTTTTACTTTCACGGGAACGAAGCTGCAAGGAACAGCCAGTATCTAAATGAAGATGATAATCATACTAATATTATAAATGCGAAAGTTTAAGATGAATGGATGGATGGATGAAGGTTTCTTAGAGTTTGTACCTAAACGGCTGAACGGATTTCGATGAAATTTGGTGTAGATGTAGAGGATTGTCTGGAAGAACACATAGACTACTCACTTTTTTTTTTTAATTCATGCGGACGGATTCACGGTCGAAAACTAGTACATTTGTAAATCCTTTGACTGCAGTAGATTTAATTAGATAGCGAATCATTAAAACCAGACCTTATTTCTTACAATTTATACGAACATTGTAAAGTAACTAATGCTCTCTTTAACTGTGTCAAAGTAATATAACGTTTCTCCAGAGATTTCCTAGTCGGTCGCAATTAACTTTTTGCATTGCAATTACGTAATAGAGTGTGTAAGATGATCCGCGGACGTCAGTATGAGATGTGATGAAATTAATGAATATCATAATGATATCGTATACTGCAGATTACATTGCTTGATCGATGGTATGTTTGCAAAAAGTGCATCATACAAACTACGCAATGTTAAGTGAGCTTATGATTAGTCTCCGGGATAGCATGAAGCGTGCAACTGTGGAAAGATGCGTAATAATGCACGGTAATGGCTTTTTTAAGCTATAGGAAGTAGGAATTTAAAGTAAGATTCTTTTAAACTTTTTGATTGTGTTATAATTATAGTAATTAATTCTTTATTCTGTATTGTTTAAATGGTTTTGGACAACAAAAGTTGCAACGAAAAACCCAATAAAAATGGTGTTGCACAACTTGTATATTTAAAAAAAAAAGCAACTCTTTATATATCATTGTCATTCTGTTATTCGTTGATAGGAAACAAACTTATAAATTCAAAGAATAAGATCTCAAATTATGATACGGCATTGTTGTTTAAGGTTAAACTCAAGGTCATAGTGTACGGATAATTTATTGGGACGTTGTTATCGAGACGGTATATCTTGAACTCTCAAATTGATCTGTCATAGAGTTACGATGGGAATGAGTATATTATAGTATCAATTGCATTTGGTCGCTGTTAACGAAGGCCCGTCCAACATGTTTGTCCAAATGGCCAAAAGTTGGCCCAATCGATATGCAGTTGAAATCGTCTCAAGATGTTTGACAGCTAGTCTTACATTGATGTTCGTTTAATTCCACAATACAAATCCGGCTTGACGAACGGCATTTTTTTACCCGTTTTGTAATTTACTTAAAAAAATATAAATATCTCAAAAATCATAAGCGTAACTTCTAAAAATATCTGCATATTGCTATTAAAGTGTATTTTAATTGAAAATATCTTACCTTACAACTTCATTGCGGTAATAAAATGTCTCTCTCAATCTGTAATAAATACAAAATCTATTAGTTTCTCAACCGATTTTACGTTAATATTTAAATAAAATATTTTCCACCTCTTAAAAAATGTTTACTCGTTCTTTATCACCATCACAAAATCCATAAACAAATCTTAACTCAAGCACAATGGTATTATGTTTTATTTTAATTTTGTAAAAGAAGAAACAAATTTTCCTAGAATCCCATTCAAAATCAACGGGAAAGAAATTGGTAAGTCTATCATCCCAACGGGAAAGAAATTGGTAAGTCTATCATCCCAACGGGAAAGAAATTGGTAAGTCTATCATCCCAACGGGAAAGAAATTGGTAAGTCTATCATCCCAACGGGAAAGAAATTGGTAAGTCTATCATCCCAACGGGAAAGAAATTGGTAAGTCTATCATCCCAACGGGAAAGAAATTGGTAAGTCTATCATCCCAACGGGAAAGAAATTGGTAAGTCTATCATCCCAACGGGAAAGAAATTGGTAAGTCTATCATCCCAACGGGAAAGAAATTGGTAAGTCTATCATCCCAACGGGAAAGAAATTGGTAAGTCTATCATCCCAACGGGAAAGAAATTGGTAAGTCTATCATCCCAACGGGAAAGAAATTGGTAAGTCTATCATCCCAACGGGAAAGAAATTGGTAAGTCTATCATCCCAACGGGAAAGAAATTGGTAAGTCTATCATCCCAACGGGAAAGAAATTGGTAAGTCTATCATCCCAACGGGAAAGAAATTGGTAAGTCTATCATCCCAACGGGAAAGAAATTGGTAAGTCTATCATCCCAACGGGAAAGAAATTGGTAAGTCTATCATCCCAACGGGAAAGAAATTGGTAAGTCTATCATCCCAACGGGAAAGAAATTGGTAAGTCTATCATCCCAACGGGAAAGAAATTGGTAAGTCTATCATCCCAACGGGAAAGAAATTGGTAAGTCTATCATCCCAACGGGAAAGAAATTGGTAAGTCTATCATCCCAACGGGAAAGAAATTGGTAAGTCTATCATCCCAACGGGAAAGAAATTGGTAAGTCTATCATCCCAACGGGAAAGAAATTGGTAAGTCTATCATCCCAACGGGAAAGAAATTGGTAAGTCTATCATCCCAACGGGAAAGAAATTGGTAAGTCTATCATCCCAACGGGAAAGAAATTGGTAAGTCTATCATCCCAACGGGAAAGAAATTGGTAAGTCTATCATCCCAACGGGAAAGAAATTGGTAAGTCTATCATCCCAACGGGAAAGAAATTGGTAAGTCTATCATCCCAACGGGAAAGAAATTGGTAAGTCTATCATCCCAACGGGAAAGAAATTGGTAAGTCTATCATCCCAACGGGAAAGAAATTGGTAAGTCTATCATCCCAACGGGAAAGAAATTGGTAAGTCTATCATCCCAACGGGAAAGAAATTGGTAAGTCTATCATCCCAACGGGAAAGAAATTGGTAAGTCTATCATCCCAACGGGAAAGAAATTGGTAAGTCTATCATCCCAACGGGAAAGAAATTGGTAAGTCTATCATCCCAACGGGAAAGAAATTGGTAAGTCTATCATCCCAACGGGAAAGAAATTGGTAAGTCTATCATCCCAACGGGAAAGAAATTGGTAAGTCTATCATCCCAACGGGAAAGAAATTGGTAAGTCTATCATCCCAACGGGAAAGAAATTGGTAAGTCTATCATCCCAACGGGAAAGAAATTGGTAAGTCTATCATCCCAACGGGAAAGAAATTGGTAAGTCTATCATCCCAACGGGAAAGAAATTGGTAAGTCTATCATCCCAACGGGAAAGAAATTGGTAAGTCTATCATCCCAACGGGAAAGAAATTGGTAAGTCTATCATCCCAACGGGAAAGAAATTGGTAAGTCTATCATCCCAACGGGAAAGAAATTGGTAAGTCTATCATCCCAACGGGAAAGAAATTGGTAAGTCTATCATCCCAACGGGAAAGAAATTGGTAAGTCTATCATCCCAACGGGAAAGAAATTGGTAAGTCTATCATCCCAACGGGAAACACCAGACTCTGCTCTTAAGGTTAATATGCATTTGTATCGGTTTGAATATGAACTACACGTGCTAATGCACGTTGTAATAAAACTAATTTAACCTACACAATAAAATGCGTATAGTTCATTCACTCAAAGCGCAACAATCTACCATAATATGATTGAAGCTAATTAATGAATTTATTACAAAAACAATAAGCCTTATGCTAATTAAAATAAAGGTGAAAATCAAAAGCTCGTTAGCTTGTGCGATATGGTAGGATGGATATCGCTGAAGCGTGGCAAATTAATGCCCAGAGAAAAGAAGTTCATATAGTAAAGCTTCCTGGTTTCTTTATTCGGAAGTGAAGTGTTACAAAAAGGTGATTCTTCGGGTGGAACCTTCTATGATCTTTTTGTAAATATAACTTGTATTCTTTTAACACTAACTATTGCCCGCGACTTCATCAGCATGGAATTAAAAATAGCCTCATGTGTACAAAGTACGATCATTTTAGATTTCTTCTATCTTACTAATATTATAAATGCGAAAGTTTAGATGGATGGATGGTTTGTTAGAGTTTATAGTCTAAACGGCTGAACAGATCTCGATGAAATTTGCCATAGAGGTACAGAATAGTCTGGAAGAACACATAGGCTACTTGCTTTTGTTTTTTTAATTCCATCGCGACGGAGTCGCGGGCGAAAGCTACAATAATGCTAACTAAAGATGAGAGGTTATAAATAAAATAACATGTGTTATAAGATGTGCGACTAATAAGGACCAAGATTGATTTACCAAATAAACAATTCAATACATGTATTATATTATGTGAATAGGTTAGAATAATACTAATACATCTGATAAAATGTAAATTTTATCTGCACGTTAGATCATTCCGTCAGCCATCAGTCTCTGAGGAGTCACAGTTTCCCACAGCCGTATGAATTTGAAAACCGCAGACTTGATGCAAAGATGTAACATTGCTAAAACGCGTACCTCTTTACGTCACCGCTAGATTGTGAACTTCGTCAGTTTATACACTGACTAACTTAAAAGGTAACAGATAAATTATTAGAAAAATTCCTTATTATTGATGCAACTCTTTACAGCTTATAATATCCAATACCTCGAATACCTAAAATAATATCGATAATAAACATATGTATCTATCTTATTTAGAAATTACACGTGAAAGTTAAAATTATTACTAAAAAAAAAGTTATTGTGTCATCCAGGTATGCAAACTACAAAGTACCAGGGGCGCATAGTCATAATGAGAATGCAGATCGCGTCTGCGATGTGAATTTATGTCCCAAAGTTCCCTACACTGACGGGATCTTGGCATACCGTCTTACGCTTTGTTTATATAGTGACGTAACAAGTAGAGAAATATTGCTGACAGGCTTCGGTATTACTTCTGATTTATGCTACCCTAGTATAAGATGCAACTGATCCCTAAGCAGAGGCAATCTGTAAGAGACTTGAAATGTTATGCGCAACAAATACCTGTTTTCTCTTTGCCACGTGTTAAACAGGTTATGGGAAAATAGTAAATTGACTGGTTAAAAATAAACAAACACATAAAAAACACATTAAACCTTATCCAAATAAGTTAAGATATAATAGGGCTTTATAGTAGTAGTTATAAAGCTATCGGGCAATATTATAAAAACAAAAAGGTAATGAGAATAAAATAAACTACAAGATATTTTTGATTACTAAGGGCCTGTCCCACTAGTTAATAGAGGCTCAGATAGTTTAAAAATGACGTCACTGTCATAAAGTAACAAAAACAATATTTTCATCACATATGTTACACATTGGATTGTTATCTGACGATTTATTAGAATTTGGTGGGACTGACTACACTTGTATCTCTATACGCCTAAGCGATCTGTGTGAATTTGTGAATTTTATAGTCATTTTACGCAGGTCACGTAAGAGCTGATTAGGTAGGTGAAATATTTCCAGGCTTTTGGTATGCGCATCGAATGCTCCAATAAAAATATCTAAGCTATCTGCCTAGACCGGTGATGTCACCTTAAAAATCGTATGTAACAATAAAATGCAGAATAACCTCTGTCGGAGTGAACCAGTGAAGTAAACGGTACTTATCAAAATATTTGTTACAAAATACACTAAAAACAAAATATACTAAAAACAAAATATACTAAAAACAAAATCTTCTCAAAAAAACAGTACACTAAAAAGTAACGAAATAATTTCTTGAAAATAGTAAACCTCCCTTATTGTAGCTGTTATGTCTATATTGTACAATTATTATCACTTTGATGTCGGTGTCAGCCGAGGTACATGCAGTGATATTTCTACGTAAGGTTTTCTACATTTTTACCATAACAATTGACAATTGAAAGTATAGTAACGTTTTTAGTAATGACTGACACCGACTTCAAAGTAATAATAATTGTACAATATAGACATAACAGCTACAATAAGGGAGGTTTACTATTTTCAAGAAATTATTTCGTTACTTTTTAGTGTACTGTTTTTTTGAGAAGATTTTGTTTTTAGTATATTTTGTTTTTAGTGTATTTTGTTTGGAAGTCGGTTTTGTTTTTTATTAAAAAGTTTATTTATTTCTCGATTTTTAGTGAATCTAGACATCGCAGTATGATAATCACTAGCTTTCAAACAAATAATGAGTTATCTAAATCGATTATCTAAGAAATTAAGTAAACAACTAATACATCGTTGCGATCATTCACTCATAATTCGGGGCGGCCGCGCGCCGTTGTTGCCCGTGAGTTTTAATATTTTGATAACTTCTAGAATCTTGCACAGAATTACATACTGTAAAAGGCAATTACGATCTACATATAATACTCTATCGTGAAAACATATTTATTTGGATAAGGATTCATACCAAATAAGAATAAAAGCGTTTTAAATAAAGTCGATTGCACTTATTTGACGGTTTTCTCGAAACAAACGGTTATTGTGCGACAAACTTAGAGGGGGAACGGAGATATATGCTATCGCAGACTTTAATTCAGCTAATTGAATGACCTACAATTCTTTCATACATCATTTTTATGTAGGTCTTATAGTTTAGGCTACGTAAGCCAAGAAAGCAAACTTTGTTACAAGTTGGTATTTTTTTCTGCGACTCGTAATTTGCTATTTATGATATCTCCTAAACTATTTATCGGAATTACACAGTTCCAAGGGTATTTATAATCTACATTAAATTCTCTTGATGATGGACACATTTATTTTGATAAGGATTCATATCGAACACGAGTAATAGCGTTGAAAGTGGGGTATAGATTTTGATCGAAATTTTAATGAAAAAAGTGGTTATTGTGCGACAACCTTAATAGATAGATATATGCTATCGCAGACTTTAATTCAGCTAATTGAATGACCTACAATTCTTTCATACATCATTTTTATGTAGGTCTTATAGTTTAGGCTACGTAAGCCAAGAAAGCAAACTTTGTTACAAGTTGGTATTTTTTTCTGCGACTCGTAATTTGCTATTTATGATATCTCCTAAACTATTTATCGGAATTACACAGTTCCAAGGGTATTTATAATCTACATTAAATTCTCTTGATGATGGACACATTTATTTTGATAAGGATTCATATCGAACACGAGTAATAGCGTTGAAAGTGGGGTATAGATTTTGATCGAAATTTTAATGAAAAAAGTGGTTATTGTGCGACAACCTTAATAGATAGATATATGCTATCGCTAACTTTTATTTAGCAAATTTAAAGGGCTACAATTCTTCCATACATAATTTTTGTGTAAGTCTTATAGTTTAGGCTACGGAAGCATAGAAAGCAAAAAAGACACCAAATTTCGTCACGCAATTTTGAGCTAAACTATTTAACTACGCCGTAGTCTTTGACTCCAAAAATCAAACAAAAAAATGGGACCCACCTGCAAGCACTACCTATCGGATAAAAAAAGAATTTTCAAAATCGGTCTACCAGGGGCGGAGTTATGCCGTAACACACAAAAAAAAAAAAAAAAAAAAAAAAAAAAAAAAATAAAAAAAAATATATGGACGAATTGAGTACCTCCTTCTTTTGGGAAGTCGGTCAAAAAGTCATGCTTTACATTGTTTTTCATAGATAATTTTGACTAATAGACCATTTTTATTTCTTTGTTTTTGACCGACTTTCCAAAAAAAGGAGGTACTCGATTTGTTTGTATTTTTTATATGTGTTACGGCATAACTCTGCCGAATGGACTTATTTTGAAATTTTTCTTTTTTTTCTGAAAGGTAGTGCTTGCAGGTTGGTCCCATGTTTTTTGTTCTTTTATATCAATTTAGACTGATTAACATTTAGGGATTTTACGTAGTTAAATTTTTTTTTTTATATATTAACAAATTCTTTAAGCTATTTTAAAATACATCTAGGTCATAAGTCATAGCGACAAAACAATTAAATAGCATTTACTAACGCAAGCATTCTAGACATAATTGCTGTAGTCAATCGGGCTGAGACACCGTCTGCATATCAATACGAGATCGTGTACCACAGAGATAAACTTTTACTTATCTAAATTCTTACCGCAATTGTTAATCTTTGATATATTCAGATACGACGGCTGATAAAGTATTGAGAGTACATACTGTGCCCACTGTAGGAAAAAGGATGATTTGAGAATTTCACAAATTCCTACATCTAAATATCAGCTTAGTAGCTGTCAAATATCTTGGCGGCACGAATCGTATGAGTCGTTCCACAAACAATTCTTAGGCCGTATACGGAGGCAGGCATTTGATAGTATGAATTAAAATTGTGTTTTTCTCCTGTCTGTTAGAAAACTAAGTTATCATTACATTTGTGTTCATCATATCTTTACAAAGTAGACTACAATATTACGCAAGGTGCGTTCGTCCGAGTGTAAATTACTCTCATAGCTCTAACTCGAACGTGATCACACATTAGTGTTGCCACTAAATAAATGTCCTAAACAGTTATTATTGTATTAGTTACTGTTATTAGTTTACTCGAAAGGAATATGAACGACTAGCTATAAAATACGTAAGTACTACTTACTATTTTCTTAATTAATCTGTTAATTTAAATAAAAATAAAAACGTTATGTGAACATATTTATTCTTTTATGATTTCTTAGTATTAAGAGCTCACAAACCAATAAGCAAATAAAGCAAAAAAGACCCCCAATTTCGTCGCGCGATTTTGAGCTAAACTATTTAACTACGTCGTAGTCTTTGACTAATAAAATCAAACAAAAAAATGGGACCCACCTGCAAGCACTACCTTTCGGATAAAATAAGAATTATCAAAATCGGTCCACTAGCGGCGGAGTCTATGCCGTAACCCACACAAAAAAACATACAGACGAATTGAGTACCTCCTTCTTTTGGGAAGTCGGTCAAAAAGAAGTGAGCCAAGGAATGTGCCAAATGGACTTAGTCTGACTACACCTTTAGTGTACGGGCATAAGTTTTATTATTATTTATTCGTTCTCATTAATAATATCAACATATAAAAGATAGAGTAATATTCCCGACATGTTACAAACAAAACGATAGTTTATAACAACGGTTGTAAAATTTAATTCGTTATAAAACCTAAAGTCTTCATGTGTCGTGCGTCGTCTAATGATTTCAAAACGTTTTATATCAAATAAAATAAAACGCAAGAACGTTCCAAAGATGGCAATGTATTGTCTATTCTTCGTGTTGGCGCGCTTTTGTAACTTTCATGGCAATAGTTCTCACACGATCTAATCAATGAAAATGCCATTACTCAATAACTAGATAATATCAAAGCAATAAAAAATTCTCACGTGACACATTTAAATACGGATAATGTAATTATTCTTAACCTAATTAAGAATAGTTTACACTGACATAAGCCATAGGGTCTCCTTTACAGTGAGTTTTTGGCTCTACACGCGATATAAGTAATTTATGTTTCTCGATTTTTTCAATAAATTAATTTTGTCGTTACTCCTTTGTTTCATAAACAGGGCTTGAATAGTCGTAAATGAATATTAATCAGCATCAACTTGCTTTAATCCCTTACGAAGTGTCGGCACAGTATGTGCTGCTCTTCCATACATCTCTATCAGCCGTCATATCTGAATCCACTCCTTTCTTAAGCATATCCTCTTTCACACAATTCATCCATACATTCTTCGGCCTTCCTCTACCTTTGTATCATCAATCTTAACACTTTCTGGTTTATGTCCCCATCGACTCGTCGCATAACATGTCCATATCACGATAACTTTTGCTTCTCTATTTCTCCACCACTTTACTTTCAAACTTCCTTTAATATACACATTCTTAACTTTATCCATTCTTGAAAAATGTGTATTAATAGAGTATGATTTAACCATCAGTTTTCAACAAAATTTAGTCAATCGGCTATATGGCGTCTAACCATATCAAATCGTTCGATACGTAAAAATTTTGAATATGTAAAATCGCGTGTCAAATCCTCCGTTATGCTAGTTGCCGTTACAGAATTGACCATAACAGTGGATGTGAGTAACGGACGGCGCGTGCAGAACGCTCCTATTAATTATTTCACGATCATTTAAATAACTCTACGAGATTAAAGCGCTCTAGAAATTAACTACGCTGTTCACCACATTCAGAGCTTTAAGACTCCCTTAGTGTAGTTTTTACTAAGGGATTCTCCCTTAATGTAGAATACACAAAGGGGGAATCCCTTAGTGATTAATTAAGGAAGTCTATCTGTTGTTATGGGAACAAATCTGCATGAGCTTCAACATAAAGGTTATCGAGATGGTCGGGGATCATTAAATGTAGAGACTTTTATCTTGAGATGATCTAACTTTGGGTAAAGGAAAAATTTATTAAATAAATAAACTAAAGAGGCATGCAACTGAGCTACATTATGCTGTACGACTAAAATTTTTTCAATGAAAAAAAATTATAAAATTAAAAACAAAAACTCGTTTTAAATAATGTCTATGTAGATTAAAGTTAAATAATTTACTCAAAATTATTTATGCATTCAAAAAAAACTATATCATTCGTTGAATAGAAATAATTTTTTATTGCAGAAAAACAGAATTTTCGAGACAAAATTCATTTATTCATACAACTATAGAATAAAATTAATTAATTAAAAATTTTTATTCTCAATTGAGATAATAGAATACCGCTAAATGAAGTTTAATGATAATTAACCTGTTATATTAACAATTATGGGTTCATTCGAATAGATATAAAACAATAAACCTATCAACTACATAGCGCCAATAAATATGCAGTTTTTTTACCAAAGATATATGACATGTAATATGCTACTCAAATTCGTATGCAATCAACACTACTATTAACTTCACAACACTGGCAGATTAATGAAAATTAAAAAGTAGCGAAATCGCTATATGTTAGAGGATTTTATTTGAGCTACAGCTTTCATAGGTGGAATAGAACAGAAAATTAAATTTAACTTTGTATACGACCATATTTGTTGAGCTAATAACAATAAGTTATACTAGAGGAAAATCTATACATATAATAAAATTGGAGTGTCTGTTTGTAATATCAAAAGAAAAATTCCATATTTCGGGAAGATGATGTATTTGCGTTGCTGATAACGAAAATCGTATTTAAATTTTTTTGTCTGTCTGTCCGCAAGCGGCGTTTGTTCCGGGTAATCTCCGAAACGGCTGGGCGGATTTCGACCGGACTTTCACTGAAGGGTAGCTGACAGACGGGCATATTATAGGTTACTTTTGTATCTTAATATTGCGTGGACGAAGTCGCGGACAACAGCTAGTTTTAAAATAAAGGACAACGTTAAGGTCCAAGGTTAGTGTAAAAACGTAGGTCTCTATAATCATTTGAATTTTTAGCTCTATGGCTCGCCGCAAAAAATCAACTTGATGTCTGCGAATACGAAAAAATTGAACAAGTCTATGAAGTGGTCATTACTGTGTTTAAACGCGTGCACAGAAACATATTGTTATCTCACTTTTTAAGAAGAATGAGAGGGACAAAACCATGTTTTCATACTTGTATTTCGGTAGTGTAAACGGAAATATATTCAGCATCCACCCTATGGTCAGTCGTTTGCCGTGGCCAGTCGAGTGGGGCGTGCGTCACACCGTTATGTCTGCCACATTGGTCGCTGCAGTGAGAAGGCGGCGAAGTTATATCAAATCAACGGTTACCGTTCTTACAATTATAAATATTTACTAACATAAGGACACACTTTGTTTTAACAACTCTATTATATTGAGCACTAATTGTACAAAAGTATCTCCAATGGAAAGAGAAAAAATTTATAGTTTTGTATCTAGCGGCAAAACTCAAAAACTACTGGATATATAAAAAAAATCTTTCCCTATTAGAAAGCTACCTTACCATTTAGTAACGTAGGCTATAAATTATAAATTTACTAGCTTTCGCCAGGGACTCCGTCCGCGTGGAATTAAAAAAAAAAAACAAAAGGGAGTAGCCTATGTGTTCTTCCAGACTATCCTGTACATCTATACCAAATTTCATCGAAATTCGTTTAGCCGTTTTGGCTACAAACTCTAACAAACATCCATCTAAACTTTCGCATTTATAATATTAGTATGATAATTTTTTTATTAAGTGCGTACACGCAAGCAACAGCATACATACATTTAAAATTAAAAAGTAGCGAAATCGCTATATGTTAGAGGATTTTATTTGAGTTTTAGCTTTCATAGGTGGAATAGAACAGAAAATTAAATTTAACATTGTATACGACCATATTTGTTAAGCTAACAACATTAAGTTATAGAGGAAAATCTATACATATAATAAATTGGAGTGTCTGTTTGTAATATCAAAAGAAAAATTCCATATTTCGGGAAGATGATGTATTTGCGTTGCTGATAACGAAAATCGTATTTAAATTTTTTTGTCTGTCTGTCCGCAAGCGGCGTTTGTTCCGGGTAATCTCCGAAACGGCTGGGCGGATTTCGAACGGACTTTCACTGAAGGGTAGCTGACAGACGGGCATATTATAGGTTACTTTTGTATCTTAATATTGCGTGAACGAAGTCGCGGGCAATAGCTAGTTTTAAAATAAAGGACAACGTTAAGGTCCAAGGTTAGTGTAAAATCGTAGGTCTCTATAATCATTTGAATTTTTAGCTCTATGGCTCGCCGCAAAAAATCAACTTGATGTCTGCGAATACGAAAAAATTGAACAAGTCTATGAAGTGGTCATTACTGTGTTTAAACGCGTGCACAGAAACATATTGTTATCTCACTTTTTAAGAAGAATGAGAGGGACAAAACCATGTTTTCATACTTGTATTTCGGTAGTGTAAACGGAAATATATTCAGCATCCACCCTATGGTCAGTCGTTTGCCGTGGCCAGTCGAGTGGGGCGTGCGTCACACCGTTATGTCTGCCACATTGGTCGCTGCAGTGAGAAGGCGGCGAAGTTATATCAAATCAACGGTTACCGTTCTTACAATTATAAATATTTACTAACATAAGGACACACTTTGTCTTAACGACTCTATTATATTGAGCACTAATTGTACAAAAGTATCTCCAATGGAAAGAGAAAAAATTTATAGTTTTGTATCTAGCGGCAAAACTCAAAAACTACTGGATATATAAAAAAAATCTTTCCCTATTAGAAAGCTACCTTACCATTTAGTAACGTAGGCTATAAATTATAAATTTACTAGCTTTCGCCAGCGACTCCGTCCGCGTAAAATTAAAAAAAAAAACAAAAGTGAGTAGCCTATGTGTTCTTCCAGACTATCCTGTACATCTATACCAAATTTCATCGAAATTCGTTTAGCCGTTTTGGCTACAAACTCTAACAAACATCCATCTAAACTTTCGCATTTATAATATTAGTATGATATTTTTTTTATTAAGTGCGTACACGCAAGCAATAGCATACATACATTTAAAATTAAAGGATTTATCCTATGTGCTAACATTGCGAAAGTATTTTTTGTGAAACGCAAGATTTCCTTGGAAAAGTTGAAGTCAAATCACAAAAAGAAATGCAATTTCGAAAGGAAATCAACTGAATCTATTTGACAATTTTATTGTTATAAAAATTATTTTCATGTGTCCGCGGAATTTATTTTGTCATTTAAAGTTTTTTAATTATAACATTCGAAATAACCCTGGACGTTAACATGTACATTTATTATTTTATGACATCACAAATAACAGTAAAATCTTACTAATCTTACTAATATTATAAATGCGAAAGTTTAAATGGATGGATGGAAGTTTGTTAGAGTTTGTAGCCTAAACGGCTAAACGGATTTCGATGAAATTTGGTAAAGATGTAGAGGATAGTCTGGAAGAACACATAGGCTACTCACTTTTGTTTTTTTTTTAATTCCACGCAGACGGAGTCGCGGGCGAAAGCTAGTACTCTCCATATATCTGATAACAATTGTGGAAAAAAATATATTTATTAACCGTTTTGTCTTTAAAATTTTAATATAACAATTTACGTATTTTTAAAAAATACAATAACATAATTAAATCGTCATAAAATTTAAATTCACTTATGTTAACATATTAAAAAATACAAAAATGAGATAAGCGAAAAAAATTATCATATCAATGTATTAATTCTTCTTCGTAAGGCCTTTCGCAAGAAATTTATTCTTGTGCTTAGTTATACATTTTTTCTAAGGAGGAACGAACTTCAGGTAACGTTAATGCTGTAGATTTCTTTTTGGGCATTTTCTTATTATATTGCTAATCAATGTTTCCTGCAAATAGATAATTGCTTCACTTTCAACTTATAATTTTAGTCGCAAAAGTCAATGAAGCTACCAGATTCAAGCTTAAATTCAACGACATGGAGATTTTAGACAACTAAATATAAAATTAACTTCTTATAGTCTTTTCGTCTCTCCTTGAATGCCCATTAACTATTATATTGTTTTTTTTTTTTTATTATGGTAAATGAATACTCGATAATAGAAAATAGGACAAATCTAACCAAAAAGGTTAATGTCTTCTTATACCAATTGCTATTGGCGCTAAAAATGTAAAAATGTTTATGAAATATGATATCATTACTTATATTACCAGATATCGACTAAAGTCGAAATAAAGTAGTAAAAGTTGAAAATCTTTTCATTGTCTTGTAAAAACAATAACAGCCCTAAATGTTATTGCACGATTTTATCTGCATTTAATTTGAATCTCTTCGTGTTTAGTAGAGTTCTTGTAGAGAAGTTATTGTCTATAGTCAGGACAAGATTATCCGAGCTCTATATGCTTACTGATATTGTCAGTAAAATAGCTGTTCGTACACGCCACCATAATCTATACTGCCAGGTTCGATCACACCACATAACAATGTGTTTTTCGATTTCCTAACTACCTACATTTATCCGACGTTCTTATCATAAAGGAAAACATCGTCTCGCAACCTGTACGGATCTGCGTATAAATTCAAATATGTGTGAAGTCAACCAACACGCACTGAGCCAGCGTGGTTGACTAAGGCATAGCTAGCCTTAACTTAATGTAGGCTCCGAACCCTTCTTTAGGGATGATAGTAAGTATATCGGGCGTCTTGCAACGTTCATTTTAAATCAACGAATTTAGAAAGTTTTTTTTAAATATGGTAACTATAGAAGTATTTTTCTAGAGGCCCATGCAGATAAAAATGAGACAAAGGATCTTCATCAGAAAATCCGGCTAATAACCAAATCGCTATCCTCAAAAACATGGGCTATAGAGAATAGTCAAGGACAAACAGTGACTGAGATAGAGAAGATCTCGGATACCTGGAGAAGTTACTGTCAATCATTGTTTGAAGATCCACAGTCACAGTGCTTTGAACCAACAGAACCCACGGAGGAAGAAAAGGAGCCGGACATTCTTAAAGACGAAATAAGAGCTGCAATAAAACACCTAAAAAAAGGGAAGGCCACAGGGTCAGATTCTATTCCCATTGAGACTGTGAAAGCCTCGGGCGTATTCGGAGTAGAAATCTTTCATGGACTTTGCAACAGGATCTGGAAAACTGGACAATGGCCTCAAGAATGGACGCACACTATCTTCGTTCCTCTACATAAGAAAGGTTCAACTAAATTATGCAGTAACTACCGGCTCATTGCCCTTATCTCGCATGCTAGCAAAATCTTACTGCATATATTGAATGAGCGATTAAAGGCGTTTCTGTCTAAAGAAGTGGCTCCAGAGCAAGCGGGCTTTGTAAAAGGTAAGGGCACAAGGGAGCAAATACTTATAGTGCGCCAAATAATTGAGAAATCCCGCGAGTTTAATAAAGCTGCATACATCTGCTTTGTGGATTTCTCAAAAGCCTTCGATTCCGTAAAATGGCCTAAGCTCTGGAAAACCCTGATAGAAATGGGCGCACCTAAACACCTTGTTCATCTGCTGAGGCGTCTGTATGAGGATGGTACTGCGTCGGTCAGGACAGATGATCAATTGTCAAGTACCTTTCATCCTAGTGCAGGCGTTCGTCAGGGATGCATTATATCTCCGCTGCTCTTCAATACCTACACAGAGCTAATAATGAGACGTACTCTTGATTCTTGGACTGATGGAGTCACAATCGGAGGCCGCAAGCTATCTAACTTGCGCTACGCGGATGACACCACCCTTTTTACAACCAGTGCTTGCCTCATGGAGGAGCTTCTCTTGAGGATGGAGAGAGTCAGTCTCGAGTTTGGCCTGAAGATCAATCGCAGCAAGACCAAGATTATGATTATTGACCGCATTAACAACAACTCACCAGACATTGCAAAAATCGCGAATTGTTCAGTTGTCAATTCCTACATTTACCTTGGTGCGTTGATCTCGAACAGCGGCGGTTGCATCGATGAGATAAAGCGACGAATGGCAATCTCTCGATCAGCGATGGACAAATTGCAGAAAATATGGAAGAACCGTGACATCACCAAAGCAACTAAAACCCGGCTTGTAAGATCACTTGTGTTCTCCATTTTCTTGTACGCCTCTGAAACATGGACCCTACGAGAGAGCGAGAAACAGAGGATAGATGCGCTCGAGATGTGGTGCTGGAGAAGAATGCTGAGGATACCTTGGACTGCATTCCGAACTAATCAGTCAATACTCGAAGAACTCGGCATCAAGCAGCGTCTGTCTTCCATTGTTCTGGCTCGGATACTCACTTTTTTTGGTCATGTCTGCAGGCGTAATGACGAATCCATCGAACGCCTGGTAGTACAGGGTAAGGTGGAGGGCACCAGACCTAGAGGAAGATCACCTATGAGATGGACTGACCAGATAAGAACGGCTATGGACGTACCTTTGCATCAATGTGCGAAAAAAGCAGCGTACAGGGAGGAGTGGCGGCGGCTTGTGAAGCGGGTCACTGATACGTGATAACCACGACGAGTCTGTAAAGACTCAAACGACAAAGAAGAAGAAGAAGAAGTATTTTTCTAGATGACGAATATATTTATAATAGATTTGAATATTTTTATTTTAAAACTAGCTGTTGCCCGCGACTTCGTCCACGCAATATTAAGATAAAAAGTAGCCTATAATATGCCCGACTATGTCAGCTACCCTTTAGTGAATGTCCGGTCGAAATCGGCCCAGCCGCTTCGGCGATTACCCGGAACAAAGGCGGCTTGCGGACAGACAGACAAAAAAAAATTAAATGCGATCTTCGTTATCAGCAACGCAAATACATCATCTTCCCGAAATCTGGAATTTTTCTTTTGATATTACTAACAGACACTACAATTTTATTATATGTATAGATAGATGTTAGTTTACAACAACAATGTAAGCGATAAGTGAGTGATTGTTACAATAACTAAGAATTCACAATCACCAGCGCATTCTGTTGTGGAGCATCAATTATGTCTACTTATTATAGAGAGCTCTTTTTATTACAGCCGTTGTGGGAAACCACTGGAACAATATTATCGGAAGAGTTCCCAAGTATCTCACATACGAGAGTGGGACATGCACTTAACAATTATTCGTATATTGTTAAGGGCTGGCTGAGATTCTCATACTTTTTTCTTGAATACCCTTTAATTTAAAAAAAAACTACCAACATTTCTTCCTCTGTGACACTTATAGACCCCAGGGTTCCTCAATTATCTTTTTGGGAAATATTAAGCTACTTTGAAATAAAAATTTATTCTCTACGTCTTTACTAATTACTATTGCTAGTAAAAATTATAAATATGCAAATTACTAGTGTTAAAATTTCAATGAAATTTCTTTTTATTGCCTAACTAAATTTAACGAAGCGCTACTTTCTTTTTCTCGTGCAATTCGTAACTACATAAATCTGAATTTTAAATCATTCGGTAATGCAATAAACCACAAAATTTACCGTTATTCTTTAACGAAAGTGTTTCATATTTTTAGACTTCTGGAAATATGATGAATTCGTTCGATGTTTTATTTAAAAATATGTATAAAGGCATAAAGAAAAATATATAATGCTATTTCTTACCTAGGGAATTAATCTTGAGGTTAAGTTGATCTTGAATTTCAAATAATATATGAAAACATTTAGTAATAAAAAATTGAACATTGTTTATGACCACAAATGTCCACTACAATTTACAGACACTTTTTTTTAATTTATAGACACATTTTAATTTATTATTTTTAGGTTATTTTAAATGCAAACGTTATTCTGCCGCGTATTTTTTCGTACAAACGCGCGGGCGGGAGAGGGGAGCGCGAGTGCGCCCGTCGTCACGCGTGTTGTAGCAATGGCGTCGGGCGCTGCGCACACCTGTTCCTCGGAGCGCATATCGCACGGGGATACCGGCATTAAATTCAATTCAACGCACGCGGCAAATTAAAAAATATATCTACGAATTGATGGTGATTGATGGCTAGTCATATCGATTTACCCGCTTAGATGTAAAAACAGATTCATGGTGCTTTTTACGTACAGTAGTGAACTGACTTCGACGGTATATTTATCTGTCCCGTTTTTTCTGGCAACGTCAACTTCAAAAGTTGAAATGTTCAAATTTCAATTAACGTACAACAAAAATAAATTAAAGTGCAAAAGTACAAAAATAAAAGTTTAAAAAGAAAATTATTTTCGTCAAAAAGTTATTGGCAGCGGTGGGATTCGAACCCACGCCTCCGAAGAGACTGGTGCCTTAAACCAGCGCCTTAGACCGCTCGGCCACGCTACCGTAGTGTATTTATTTGAAATTTTGTAATAGTTTTTATAATGTAAATAAAATAAATAAAACAGGAATATTATGTTATTAATACATCAAAATCAGAGAAGTAATATACCGCATAATTCCTATAAGTGTCTATTAACTATAATTAAAATAAAATAATGAGCTAAGGACTTGCACTAAACATTTATTAGATGATGTCTCTACTGTACTAGGAAATTAGGAATGAATTTGTAATGATTTCTATGAAATGACGTAAGTCGGAGCCGCGTTTGGCATTTTCCAAAGAAAGTTGTAAAGGTAAGGTGTTAGTTTACGACCATGCGACGTGTGTGGCGACCAAGCGTTTACTATAACTTGGTCATTATGTATCAGCAAATAAGAAATATTGCAAAGCAATGTTAAACCATGTAATATGCAGATACAAATGTTTGAAGTAATAATGTTCAGTTCTGTAGTTTATTTCTTTGTTCTAACCTCAAACAATATTTGTTTGGAGAATTAAGATTGTACATGAGACCTTTATAAATATACTTTTTAAATATATTTGAGTATGACAGGATCAATTTGAACCAAGAAAGACCTTATCTGTTCGTTTTAGTTCTTCCAGACTTTTAGTTTCAGCGACATCTAGTGTCAATTTTATACGTTAATTGCGAAGATTGGCATATGATATAAAATAATATTTTTAATTGAGAGGAAATTATCTATTTTATTATGAAATGTTTACAAAATAATATTTGTACTACAAACTTGTGACATTAGCGTGTTCCATCTATATGTTGCTATCCCTCTTAATTGCTTTAAAAAACTGAGATAGCAATATATTTTCGTACGTGTTTTTCTACAGTAGAAACAGTAAAGCATAAAAAGATTAAAAACCTAGTCATTAAATAATCAAGCTTACAAAATTAGAAATTAATGATGGCCTTATAAATATAAATATCCAGGAAATTACAGCAATAGAGTGAACGAAGCTACCGTAATTATGGATTGATATGATCCACAACAATGTAGAAACTATGCCAACTCAGAAACTCAGTAACTGTAAGGGAATTTCGAAAAAAATTGTTTCAAGCTAAAACCTTTCCTCTAGACTAGACGATGAAATTACAAAATTATTATTTGTAACAAGAATTGATACTATATTTTACAACGTAAATAAATTGATAGAATTCTGTCAAAATCTACATAAGAAAATAACATTTTTGCTTGTGATTAACAATTTCAAATTTTCATTCAACGGCCCATTAGCTCAGTTGGTTAGAGCGTCGTGCTAATAACGCGAAGGTCGCGGGTTCGATCCCCTCATGGGCCACAGCTTTTTTGTGATTCTCAGATCCATTTAAATAATTTGAATGAATAGTCTAATTAAGTCCTTAATTGATCAATATATACTATCTATCTATCTTCTATCTATATCTATATCTATACTATTATAATAAAGCGTAAACACACACTTCTTTGTTGCCTAAGATGTCAGCAATTACAGCATATTTTTGAATAAAGCCCTTTTTAATAAAAAGCCCTACACTTACATCATGCTTAAGGCTATATATTTTCACGCCATTAAACTTAGGGGGTAAATATTTTGGATAAAAACTCTAATGTGGGCAAGAGACCATAAGTTGCTGCCAACGTCAAGAAAGAAAGATTGCTGCTATAGGTTTTGGTCATTGTCATTTAACAGTGCTATTGATAAGTTGAGAAATGTGAAGAATAAAATAAAGTTTTTATAATTTCACGCGGATGTATCCGCATGCGAACAGCTAGTTTTTAAATAAATCCAGTAGTATGATTTTTTAAGGTTTCAAGCGTGTTTCAAAGCGTAAAAGATTGACTTCAGATTTTCGATTGATTCTTAGTGCGTTTTTTTGTTAATAAGAGGGTCAATCTCGCTCTACTCAATGCTTAGTGAAAGAGTTATATTTATATTAGTCTTAAAATGGTTATTTTTAGTGTGAAAACAGTAAAAAATATCTTGAAAATATAACACCGTCAACCCAATTAACTGCACCAAAATAACTCTGAATAGTTTGTCGACGTCGGCGAGTTCAGACGTTTCTGCTGATTTGGCATCAAAATTGTTTGAAACACTGGAATTGCAAAAGTATTTCGAAACTTCATTCACGCTTCGTTTTAAATCTTAGCATAGGTTAGTTTAGTGGCAAGTAAATTTGTAATCATCCCAAATTTATTAAAAAAAAAATTACATTAATAATGTTTTTACTCTGTCATTTTTATTTATCTTAATCATATCATACTTCATACTAATATTATAAATGCGAAAGTTTGGATGTATGGATGGATGTTTTTTAGAGTTTGTAGCCTAAACGGCTGAACGGTTTTGAATGAAATTTGGTATAGATGTAGAGGATAGTCTGGAAGAACACATAGGCCGCTACCTTTTGTTTTTTTTTTAATTCCACGCGGACGGAGTCGCGGGCGAAAGCTTGCATTACTATAAATGCGAGTTTTGATGGATGGTTGTTTGTTAGAGTTTGCCGCCTAAACAACTGATCGGAACTCGATAAAATTTGACATAGATGTAGAGCATAGTCTATAAAAACGCATAGGCTAACTTTGTTTTTTTTTTTTAATTCCATGCAGGTCGAGTCGCGGGCAAGAGCTAGTAAGTAAAAAAGAAATAAGGGATGTAACAAATATTCGCTGCAACCCAGTTGTTTCACGTACAAGATAGATGGCGCCACCTGTATTTTCAAACACGATGTTGTTTTGCATGCGCCTTATGTTAAGTCTTTTCATGTACATCACGCAAATTAGAGAAGAAGAGAAGAAGAGGATAACAAATATTGTCTTCTCAAGTTAGTTCCTACGACGCGATTCTGAGTATATTAGCTTGCTGTCCTGTGACTAATTTTACTCAGAACTTGCACAGTAGTGTAGCCCGATTAGGTTGCTTGCGGTAGTGACGGCCTAATCCGGCAGATAGCCGCTTGCTGTTGTGACGGTTATCCGATGTTATAACATTTTTTGTATCTGCGTGTGGTTCCCAACCTGGGGTCCGCGCGCAGACCGACTACATTGGTACTTCAGCAGGTAACCGCTTGCTGTATTGTGACGGTTACCCCTGCTCTCTTACAAATCTGGCGCCCAACGTGGGGCAGGGCGAATCAGCAGGACGGATCAGCTGGACGAATCAGCCGAGTAACATACAGAAGATCAGGACGACGGCACAACATGGCGCTTACTCCTGAGCCATTTCAACAGCTGCTTCAACATAACCGATTGCTGGATTGTGACGGTTATCCATGATTGACATTTTTGTGTAGTAACACTGATTTGAGGTTGCTTGCGGGACAGTGACGACCTAATTCAGTAGATAACCGCTTGCTGGATTGTGACGGTTATCTATAATTGTATAGTGACACAGCATTTAGGTTGCTTGCGGGATAGTGACGACCTAATGCAGTAGATAACCGCTTGCTGGATTGTGACGGTTATCCATGATTGACATTTTTGTGTAGTGACATTGAAGTCAGGTTGCTTGCGGGACAGTGACAACCTGATAACCGCTTGCTGGACTGTGACGGTTATCCATTATAAACATTTTCGTAAACAACCAGTAGCCAGTCAAATTGCTCCATTACAACTCTGGCGACCAACACAGGAGCTGTTCCAATCCAGGGGGAGGATGAAGACGACTACGTGAACAGAGGGATGAATCTTCCAGTTTCATCGTCGGGACGACTTCAGAAACTGAGGGGGAGATTGTAACAAATATTCGCTGCAACCCAGTTGTTTCACGTACAAGATAGATGGCGCCACCTGTATTTAAAACACGATGTTGTTTGCATGCGCCTTATGTTAAGTCTTTTCATGTACATCACGCAGAGAAGAAGAGAAGAAACCAAAAGAGGATAACAAATATTGTCTTCTCAAGTTAGTTCCTACGACGCGATTCTGAGTATATTAGCTTGCTGTCCTGTGACTAATTTTACTCAGAACTTGCACAGTAGTGTAGCCGGATTAGGTTGCTTGCGGTAGTGACGGCCTAATCCGGTAGATAGCCGCTTGCTGTTGTGACGGCTATCCGATGTTGTAAATATGTAACATTTTTTGTATCTGCGTGTGGTTCCCAACCTGGGGTCCGCGCGCAGACCGAACGCATTGGTTATGTAAAACCAATAAACGACTGTTTTTGCACCTGTGTTGTTTTCTTTGGCTGATTCGGCTTACGACACACCCGCTCTGTTACAGGGATTAATAAAACACATATAAAAAATTAAAACACTTTATTGATACAAATCTTTTTTAAATAAAAAAACATAACATATACAAGTAATATACTTTTACACGAACACTTATATCTATTAAATTGACAAGTACAAAAGACAAGTAAAAATATATTAAAACTATAAAAAAAACAATAAATAGATGAGCCTCTGTGTTATTAGCCTTTAAAATGTTAATATATTTTTTAGCCAAAAAAATTATAAAATATGATCAATTGCACAACCGGCCGCACTTTAATATACAAAAATATTTAATAGCAAAGGTTAATTCTAATTTATTTACATTTTCTTTGCTAATATAAGAATATAATTATAAATTAACATATCAAATTTGTTCTTAAACATCTGTTATTTGTTCTTTTAAAGGTGGGGTTAGCTTAGTTTAGTTATTTTACTAAAAAGTTTTTGATTTACATGCATAATTTTTTAATGAATTTTTACTCTATACATTTAGCAAAAAAACCTAATTAAAACGACAAAAAGAGTGCACAGAATGAACTACGTATACTTGTTAAGAATATGTTGAAATAAGTTTATGATTATTCCTTATTTGTGCCCGTTTTTTCACTACGTGTATTTGCTTAAATTAAAGAAGAAAAAATGTTAGTAAAAATAAACTGTTAATAGTTAAATCATAATAAAGTCTATACCATTGACATATTATTAGTATTTATAAGTAAATAAAACAAAAGTAGATTTACATTATACATTAAAAAGAACATATCAATAAATGTTTTTTAAATTACCTATTTCGTGCTAACATTTGAAAAAGTTGTGGAACGATTAACTTAGATTTGAACTAAACTTAAATTACATTTTGGCAGATATTTTTTATTTAATTACACCGAGTATTGCTTAAGAGTACTTGGAAAAGGGCATTGTTTGAAACATGCTGATGTAGGCAAGCCAATACAATGAAATTGGTTCAATACGATATGACTTATTTATTTTTAATGTTACATACAAAAATATATATCCGTTAAATGAATTTTATGTAATTTACAATCTCCGAAGTAATCTTATATTAACTCTATAGAATAAAAATTATACTAACATTCGACGGAATGTACATATGGCGTGTCATCTAATTTAGTCATAGATGCAACAGAAGTACGGCCATCACGACCCGTTACAATGGATATGACACTTCTATGTTCCGAGTCGCTATCGCCGCTTAACGTAATGTTCGTCTCGCCAGCGAAACCCGAGTCTATCTGGTCTTGACTTGCTGCCAACATGTCCCGTGTTTCAACACACAACCCTAATTCTGTATACATCTCCTTCGACTCATCGAAATTACCGAAGAATACAGAATCAGTTTCAACGCTTTCACCTCCCGATTCACTTCGACCGTCGCATAAAGATTCCATTTCATCCGTATCCGATTCTATTTGTAGTGCCAATGTCCTAACTACGGGCGGAACAGGTTTTGGGGCAGGTTCCGGTGGTAAGAACTTTGGCCTCAACATCAAATATCGGGCTCTACATTTTGATTCGTTGGAATCCGTACTTAGGTAACCTGAGTCTTCTGTACGACAAAGTTTCTTCAGATCGACTCTTCGCGATCGTGTCCTCGTAGAGCGACGGCCAGATCTACGAGCGTTCAAGTTCTCGTTTCTAACGTATTGTGCGACTCGTTCTTTCTCCTCTGATCGTTGTCTCTCACTTGGAGGGCTATATTTCTCTGATCCTCGCCGCTGTTTCGGTGGTATGGGTGGTTTTGGATCAATTTGACATTCAGGATTACGGAAGTCTGACGGTCGTACAGATTTAATAAATTTGGCTATATCATGGTTTGCGTAAGGTAAGCTACCTCGCCTTTCGTATAATCGCGGCTCTTGCTGTGCTTTCGCTTTAGCTTCGTAAATTTGTCTCAGGCTACCGATCTTTCTGGTAAATACAGCCTCTGGTGGCGTCCTCCTTTCTCCTTCTCTTCCTGAATCATTATGTGAAATAATTTTATGTTTAAAGCTGCCTCCGGATTTTAATAGAATTTTCTCCACAGATTTCTTCATTTCTCGCCTAGGTTTCCTGTCTAAAGTATCGGGATCAAAATCATCGTGGATCTTTTGTCTGATATCCACGGGTGATCCACGGACTTCTATAGTTAGCGGACCTGGCGTTTCAATATTATTATACAACGGTTCGATCGGATTGACAAATAAGTCATTAACCCGACAAGTACTTATGTTAGGTATTAAAGAATTAATCTGCTCACATGGAATAGCATCTACAGCTTTCTTTATATCACGCCAGCTCCTAGATAATCTTTCTTTTGGTATGTCTGAAATTTTATGCATAGTCTGTTGCTTTTGTATTATTTCTGAGCCGAAGTCAAGAGAGAATCTGCGGCGTTTCAACATATTTCTCTCTAAGCTATCAAATTCCATAGACATTTCACTCAAATGAGGGGCTTTGCGATCGTGAGATAGCGTGTTATCGTCACTGTAATATTGTGAATCAGCTGCGACTACCGGTATCACTATTTTAGGTCCACTAGCTAATATAGCCAGTCGTCGTAGTTCTTCCAATTCGCTTTCTTCTGATCTTGTACATTTGTTTAATTCTTTTATTACAGCTTCCATTTTAACTTTTACTTCTGGTAAAACTGGCTCCTTTTTGTCGGTTATGACAGGCTCTTGTTGATTAACAGGCGGTGGTGGTGGAGGGGGCAATTTCTTTCTGACTATTCGTCTCGTAGCATTGCTCGAGGGGCTTCTCTTTTCCTGTGGCTTCTTGTTTGAGGGCGGTGATGTTAACTTTTTCTCATTTCGATTATCTTGATTAGAATGTATTGTTTTCGGTTTCTCTAACTCTCGTTTGACATCAACAGTTTCTTTAACACGTAAATTATTTAAGTTTTCTCTTGCGATTACTTCAATTGGCTTCTTGGTTTCTTGTTTATTTATGTGTGGTTCATTCCGTTTTATTGGTACCACTGGACTGACATGGATGTCATCTTTCTTTTTAGTATCTACGATTCTGGGAGTTCCACTGACTTTGGCGACTGATTTTGTAGGTCTGATTGTCTGTAGCGGTGATGGAACCTCGTCTAGCCACTTTTGTACTATTCTTTGCTTGTAGTCGTCGCTGACGCAAGTTTTACATGAGTTGGATCTGATCAATCCAGGAGCTTTCTGAGATTTGCTATCGCTGCTATCACATCCTGGACAACCGCCGCAATGTACGGCCCTTCTACTATTTTCTCTTTTTAAACTTATTGCACTAAACCGTCTGCCGCGTCGTGCGCAAGGAATATCCCAGCCGAGGTCTAACGTGTGGTATAAATCTTCTTCGGGTATATCAGATAGCATGGGAATAAATCTCTTTGACAACATCTTTTCTTTTGCGATCGCCATGATTTCACGAATTTTTATTAGAAAATCGATGGCTGCTGGTGGTGGATTCTATAACAAAAACATGTTTCTTGGTATTTATTAAGATTCTGATGATTAGTTTAGTGACAATGTAAAATATTAAAAATAACAATTTACCTTAAGATGTTCAACTTCAAAAAATACTGGATTGAAATAAAGTTTTCTTCTTATGACTGGCTCCACGTTTGTAGGTTGGTTGAGACTCATGGAATTTGTTTCCACACTGCAGTCGATGATGGACAAGTCGGATTGGGGAGCTCTTTCTATTTCAGGCGACGCGGAGCGCCGCTGCAAGCGTTCTGTTAGTCTTTCCGGAGTGGACGTACGTAATGACGGACGAGATGGTTTCTTTCGATGGCTGTGTATCATTGCAGAGACAATGTTCGGATTCATACTCTGAAACTAAATTAGAATTTTATTTGTCTAATTTATTTACGACACAACAAAATTGCATTTGGCGCAATCAAATCTATACTAACGTTATAAAGTTTTGAAATAACTCTAAAACTACTTGACCGATTTCAAAAATTCTGGCAATATTAAAAGCTATCACTGAGTAACTTTTGACATTTTTTTTTTAAATTCATGGGGATGAAGCCGCAAACAACAACTAGTCATTTATAAAAGATATTATTGACTCCTACAGCTTGTTTATTATTAATATACTTACTTTCTGATAATTAGTTGAGGAATCCACAGTTTCCTCGGTGCGTTCACTGACATCAGACAAGCCGGCATCATTTAAAAAATCGTTACGCGTGTCAAAATTTAATAGAGGATTCTTTTTCAATCTCTGTTGAGAAAAAATTGGATTACAAAAAGTGAAATGAAACACGATAACATTACGATAATTAGGGGCTGTCCCACCACTGGCTGATAGAGGCTCAGATAGCTTAAAAATGACGTCACTGTCAGATAAGGGAACAAAATCCGATTTTCCATCACATATTTTACACGTTGAATTGTTCAGACAATTTACAATTTGGTGGCACAGACCTTTAAACACATATCTAACAGAGCTGAGAAATGAGAAAATCTGTATTTTGACTTACCACGTTATCCATATCAATAGTGGAAATATTTTCAGTAGAAGCAGTACTAGACCTGTTTGACTCCGGGTCCATTGCCTTGCGTTTTTGCTTCTGCTTGTAATGTATATAGAAGATAATTCCAGCCGCATAGATGAAGACAAGCATGAGTACACACACGCCGATTGCTAAAGATTCCAGTACGCTTAAACCTTTACTTTGGTTTACTTGCTCCGTGTTGACTATCTCACCAGCATGGAAAGGTATCGACCGAACATCTAGAAGGGAAAAATTACTTCAATAAATGGACTAAGGGAGAAGTAAATGATCTTTCAGGACGATTACGTCGCCTTATAGACAAAGTATAGAACTCCAAGTCAATCTTACTTCTAACTATCTTACTATCATCTTACTAATATTATAAATGCGAAAGTTTAGATGGATGGGTGGACGTTTGTTAGAGTTTGTAGTCTAAACTGCTGAACTAATCTCGATGAAATTTGGCATAGAACTAGAAAAAAGTCTGGAAGAACACATAGGCTACTCACTATTGTTTTCTTAATTCCACGCGGACGGAGTCGCGGGCGAAAGCTAGTCATATAAATATTATAAATGCGAAAGTTTAGATGGATGGATAAATGTTTGTTAGAGTTTGTAGTCTAAACTGCTGAACGGATCTCGATGAAATTTAGCATAGAACTAGAAAAAAGTCTAGAAGGTCACATAGGCTACTCACTTTTGTTTTTTTTTTTAATTCCACGCGGATAGAGTCGAGGGCGAAAGCTAGTTATACTAATAAAATCACCGAAAAATCGTGATGTAAATGTTAGTTCTCTTTCTTCGAGGTACTGATGAACTACGCTTCTGATGACGTCATAGTTACCTAGAATAGTGTTGTGTGTTGCACCGGCGACCCTGAATGCGGCGCAGGAGGCGGCGAGGCGCGCGGGCGCCGGCGCAGAGCACAGCACGTGCACCGTTACCAGCCGCCCCTCCAGCCGCCCATGCAACGCCGAAGACCCTCGCCACTGATAACGTTAAAAATGTTTCCATCATATGAATATGTCATCTGATCAAAATATTCTGAATCTATACTAATATAATATAATTTTTAAAGGTTAGGTTTTATGAATCGTATCTAAAAATCATGAAGAGTAAGTACGTAGAGATGTCTTACGAAATTATAAATGCAAAATTTAGACGGATGTTTGTAACCACATAGATACAAAACAATTGAAAGGACCTGTAATTTCGAACAAAACAGATTTTATTTTTGGCTAATTGATTTTATTTTAATTCCACGCGGACATAATCGCGGGCGACAACTAGTCATCGATAAATCACAACTCGAGATATGTGAACGAATTAAACAAATTGCGACTTTTACGCCTCCGAGTTTATCTGGCGGTTTATCTCGGTCGCGTCGGATTTCAACAGTCCGCTGTTTGACTTGACTTGTGGCATTTTTCACACATCACGATTATTATCTCGACTTTATCCAATATTACACGTTCTTTGATAACAAGGATTAAGATAATTCATGCGTGTGTGATAATAATTATAAAGATAGTATAAGAACACGCAAATTAAATAAACAGGAACTTAATTAATATATTAAAAAGATGATTTGCATTTTTAACACATAAAAGTGAAGTAAAACACTCAATCACACTAATATTATAAATGCGAAAGTTTAGATGGATGGATGTTTGTTAGGGTTTGTAGCTTAAACGGCTGAACGGATTTCGATGAAATTTGGTAAAGATGTAGAGTATAGTCCGGAAGAACAAATAGGCTACTCACTTTTGTTTTCTTTAATTCTACGCGGACGGATTCGCTGGCGAAATGTAGTGTACAATAGTAATTAAAACGCTTTACAAATCCGATCTTGAACAATGGTATTTAAATACATTAAAGAGTTAATCTAATTCGGAGACAAATAAAAAGTAATCTTTTAGAATTTCGTATATAATTATACCTTATGTCGATTATCTGTACAAGTTAAAGTGGATCGTATAACCTGATTATTAAATAAAACAAGTTCATTCACGGGTGGCACGATCCGTTCTAAAACTTTATGCTCTTTGACTGTTTTAATTTCACAAATTTCGTATCATACCGTAATGGCGCGTGTGTTAAAAACATTATTTTTTTTGAAAACATTGAACAGCACAGAAACCAGGCGTGAAGTGATAGCAATTTCAGTTTCGTCTGATGAGTATGGTGCCGGAGATCCAACTTTAGTCGTTCCTTCCCACCTTTTTTTCTTATACGAAAAGGATGGGAAGGGGACGTGGATTTTACGGTCCAGGAGACGCATATGGGAAATATCCTCTTTACGAGCGTCTCCTCCTCCGTCAATCAAGGGTAGGCAACGCATCCGCTATTGCGAATGTCTATGGGCAGCGGTCGCTTCGCTATTTTGGCGGAAAGCTTTTTTAATTATATTGATTATCTATGGTAATTTGAATGTTAACAATATAAAAATTGACGTTAATTTCCCTATTATGATTATTTAGGACAAGGCATGTGTATTATGCAAAAAACTCGTAAACTTTACTAACATGTGTTCGTTGAATATTACCATAAGTGCCGTAAAAATCGGTACATAAACATAGATGTAACCGTCAGTTCCGAGTAGGAAAGTAATTTATTTACTGTGATTACATCAGGCTATGTTCTTGCGACGGATCTTTGTCTAGTGGTACTTGAATTTCAGGAATAACCAGTGGACGATGAAGGAAACTAAAAAGATGGCACAGATAATAAAATATTCCACTTCTAACGCCATTACGCCGACGTATGCCTAAAAAAAAACAATTTCCGTCTCAGAGTTGTTTAGCTAAAATGTAACTATAAAAATTTTGAGATTTACGTTTTTGTGTATACGGTCTTCTTTAATTTTTAAGTATGTTATGAGTGTAATCTATATTAATATAATAAAGCGTAAACACACACATCTTTGTTGCCTAAGATGTCAGCAATTACAGCATATTTTTGAATTTTTTTTTTATTAAAAGCCCTACACTTACGTCACGCTTTAGGCTATATATTTTCACGGTATTATACTTAGGAGGTAAACAAAATGGAAAAATACCCTCATGTGGGAACGGGAACATAAACTACAAGCAAAATTAAGGAAGCAAATCATGGTAACGGTAATTTTGACATTTGCAATTGAGAATTTGACAAATGTAAACAATAAAGTATAGTTTTTATAATTTCATGCGGATGAAGCCGCACGGGAACAGCTAGTGTAATATGGATTATTTGGAATGTTGCACAATATTTCAAATTAATTAAGTATATAAGTTTAGTAAGCTTTTACATTTTATTTGCTGTTTATTGAGTAAAGTTTTTTACGACCTTCATTAAATTTGTAATCGCTCTACTTGAAAAAGATATAACAAATCTGAACCGATTTAAAGATCGAAATGAATTTTGAAGTCTTTATTTTCATTATTTATTATTAAAATATTTCAGTTTAAATGACTTGGCATTTTTAATTTCATTTTAATGTCTTTTGGCATGCTTAAGTATTTTTCCGTATTCTGTAAATTTATTATTATCAAAATTTATAATCGATATATTTTTATACTTAACACTTAATAAATATTGCATGTTTAAATGTCACGGTAATATATTGTACAAGTGAATCCATATTAATACAGATAATAAATCGTGTTCGGTACAGATCGTACGGGTTCGCCACATTCGGTGGTATACTCGTATAACTAGTTTAAATTACGCGGCCTGGGGTAACGCGGCACATATTTATTCTCCCGCACTAGTGGGTAGATTCGAATCCCTCTAGTGCGTGGGGCCTGCTGAGAGGTGTGCAGGAGAAAGAGTCGTGTGCAAGCAGTCCAGCGGGTCGATAGGTTACATAAGTGCGATTTCCAAGGTCATCGGAAGTGGTTGCTTGTGACAATCGCGAAACACAACGGGCGTGTCAATTATGGATCCTTCATCACCCCCTCGTTTATAATATTATGCCCTCCGGTGCAAGCGTAGTCTAAGGGTAGGTTGTGCCACGGGACCCATAAAATAGTATTTGCTGTATAAAACTTAGTAATGCTTATTATATTCATTAACAATTTATTACAATGATTCCGCATTCATTCTAAAACGAAATAAATTGTACGAGGCAGATTGTATCCACTTTTGGATTTGGCATAGTTGCTCACAGATGTAAATAAATGCTGTACCACTAGATGTGTCTTATTGAACTGTCCACATCAATCTATTAGATTGATAGCTGACGACAAACGTCTTTGTCATGACGAAATGAAAGTTACCGTATTTAATAAGCGAAGGTTTCGAATTCGCCATTTAAGGATGTATATGAACATTGCTGTTTATAGAATTGATGTGATCTATAAAATGGTCTTGAATGTATATTTAACAGAAAACATATGTCACTATATTTCTAAAAAGTTTAAAAAATTATATGGAACACAATTAAATTGAAAAGTTTTGTGATGATATATCTTAGTATAGTTTAATTTATCATATTATGTGTAATAGTGATTTTTTACTGTGTCCTTTCCAGTGGATTATACATCCACGTAATTAACAGCAACTGGATGCGGCGCTCACCGATAAAGATCTCTTTAACGTCCCGTATTACCAACTTTTATATTATTACATTTTAATTACCTATTCTCTGGACCAGAACGGTCAATAAATATGTGAAAAGAATTACCGAATTTCGATAAACATTGGACGCTGATAACCAAATTATCGGAAAATTATAAAAATCTTCTTGGGTGGTTGTATCGATCGACGATTTAAAACAAAATGTCTGACCATGTTCTAATTGTGGCCGTAATATAAACATTTAATTTAAATATCCTCCTTTTAAATGAAATTACAAAAATTAAAACCAACTTAACTACTTATTTCAAACTAGCTGTTCGCGTGCGGATTCATCCGTGTGAAATTATAAAAACTTTATTTTATTGTTTACATTTGTCAAATTATCAATAGCAAATGTCAATATGACATGACATAACAAACCTTAGCAATCTTTCTTTCTTGATGTTGGCGGCAACTTATGGTCTCTTTCCCATATTAGGGTTTTTATCCAAAATATTTACACCCTAAGTTTAATGCCGTGAAAATATATAGCCTAAGGCATGACGTAAGTGTAGGGCTTTTTATTAAAAAAGGAATTATTCAAAAATATGCTGTAATTGCCGACATCTTAGTCAACAAAGAAGTGTGTGTTTACGCTTTATTATAATAGTATAGATAGTATAGATAAGTATAGATCAAAGACTGTTCCTTTCAACTTAATAAAGTAAAAAAAAAGACTGAGAGGTGTGCCCAATAAAGAGGGTAACTAGTAACTATAATTAATTAGCTTAGAAATGACAATAAATCGAAATAAAAGAAGGCCGGTTTATAATCATAACTGAAAAAATAAACAATCATATGCCAATCGAGAATCGTAAAGTATCCGACATATCCCACGGGAAACGTAACTATTTCCGGGATAAAAAGTAGCCTATGTGTTCTTCCAGACTATGCTCTACATCTGTGCCGAACTTCATGGTGATCCGTTCAGCCGTTTAGCCTACAAACTCTAACATCCATCCATCTAAACTTTCGCATTTATAATATTAGTAATATTAGTAAGATTCTATTCGTTACATTGTGTTAATTGTGAGCTGACCTGCAGGTACGTGCTGCCCTCGTCCCTGTAGAGAGCGAAGGGCACGTCGTTGTCCACCAGATCTCTGAGGGCGAGCCAGCCCGATGGCGACAGATACTGCGCGCTGGTCACCGCGCACACAGCATCATCCACGTCTGACATAAATGTAAATACCAATATAAATAACTAATATATACACACTTATACTAATCTTGCATCAGTAGATGTCTATTACGTAGATTACTACTAAGTTAATACGTACTAAGGTGTAGGTGTTTAAGGCTTCCTTCAAATTTATCCTGTAAAGGTTAAAAAAGGGGCGAACGTAATCTATACTAAAATTATACGAGTAAAGAGGATATATTTGTATTTTTGTATGTATTGAAATAACTCTAACTACTGGGCCGATTTTAAGAATTCTTTAACCATTAAATAGTTACGCTATCAGCGAGTAACAAAGGCAATTTATATAAATATTTTTAACGCGGGCGAAGTCGCGAACAACAGCTAGTAAGGAACAAAAAAACTATTGTCACACTAGCGTATGTGTTTCAACAAAACTGTGAGCTTGTCTAATACGGGAAGTAATTGTTTAATTAAAAGCAAAAAAGACACCAAATTTCGTCACGCAATTTTGAGCTAAACTATTTAACTACGCCGTAGTCTTTGACTCCAAAAATCAAACAAAAAAATGGGACCCACCTGCAAGCACTACCTCTCGGATAAAAAAAGAATTTTCAAAATCGGTCTACCAGGGGCAGAGGTATGCCGTAACACACATAAAAAAAAAATACAAAAATACAAAAATACAAAAATACAAAAATACAAAAATACAAAAATACAAAAATACAAAAATACAAAAATACAAAAATACAAAAATACAAAAATACAAAAATACAAAAATACAAAAATACAAAAATACAAAAATACAAAAATACAAAAATACAAAAATACAAAAATACAAAAATACAAAAATACAAAAATACAAAAATACAAAAATACAAAAATACAAAAATACAAAAATACAAAAATACAAAAATACAAAAATACAAAAATACAAAAATACAAAAATACAAAAATACAAAAATACAAAAATACAAAAATACAAAAATACAAAAATACAAAAATACAAAAATACAAAAATACAAAAATACAAAAATACAAAAATACAAAAATACAAAAATACAAAAATACAAAAATACAAAAATACAAAAATACAAAAATACAAAAATACAAAAATACAAAAATACAAAAATACAAAAATACAAAAAATAAACAATCATATGCCAATCGAGAATCGTAAAGTATCCGACATATCCCACGGGAAACGTAACTATTTCCGGGATAAAAAGTAGCCTATGTGTTCTTCCAGACTATGCTCTACATCTGTGCCGAACTTCATGGTGATCCGTTCAGCCGTTTAGCCTACAGACTATAACATCCATCCATCTAAACTTTCGCATTTATAATATTAGTAAGATTCTATTCGTTACATTGTGTTAATTGTGAGCTGACCTGCAGGTACGTGCTGCCCTCGTCCCTGTAGAGAGCGAAGGGCACGTCGTTGTCCACCAGATCTCTGAGGGCGAGCCAGCCCGATGGCGACAGATACTGCGCGCTGGTCACCGCGCACACAGCATCATCCACGTCTGACATAAATGTAAATACCAATATAAATAATAATATTGGTTTCCATTGTCGAAACGCTCTTAAACACTTATTATTGTCTCTCTCATATCTTTTAAAAGAAGAGTGATGAGAGAAATTCTTTTTACAAATATCGACAGTGGAACTCGACGGACTCGGACTCGGACGTTATCTTCTCACAGCTCACCGTAAATAATTTGTCAGTAAAAATTGTTACTTTGAATTCAAGGCCCATTTAAAAGCTATTCTTTCCCCAAACATAAGCTATATGTTCTGGCCCTGAGAAAATTAAAGTTGCTAGGATGACATATAAATTGATTCGAAAACATCCATTAACGTGTTTTAACGTTTTGTTTCTTTCGTGTAATGACACCAGATAAATATAAAAAAAAACATAGGGACGAATTGAGTACCTCCTTCTTTTGGGAAGTCGGTCAACAAAATTACAGTGTATCTATAGAGTGGTCGAGATACACTGCTTTAAGCAAGCGGTAGTGAAGACTTTAATCGTTCCACGTTTATCTGACTACATTTTTAATTAGCTGGTCGCCTTTTTTTCGAGATTGTCGGAACCTACTTGAGTAGTTTATGGCGGCTTTTAGATTACATTTCAATAGGCATAAGGTTTTGAAATTTACTTTGGCGAATTTAGTAATATCCGGTATGGTCTAGTGGCTAGGATACCTGGCTCTCACCCAGGAGGCTCGGGTTCGATTCCCGGTACCGGAATAACTTTTTTATATTATATAACAAAATCAAATATTTGACCGCCATATCATTTGATACATCTACACTAATATAATGAAATAATTCAAAAACTATTGGGCCGATTTTAAAACTTCTTTCACCGTTAGGAAGATAATCTATATGACTAACATAGACTATGTATTTTTTTTATTACACGCGGGCGAAGTCAGTAACAGCTAGTCATAAGTGTTTTTTTAGTTTTTTACCTGTGAATATAATTTCCTTAGATGGATATACAATTTGTCCCTTAAGTGGAAGAAAGACGAATGGAATTTGCGGTTTTGTTGCACCTCTTCCGTAACTCGCCATTTGACATTCTGAAATAAATAAGTTTGAACAATTATTTAACATTTGCTCTATGACCACTGTTACCATGCATAACTATTGGTTTCCATTGTCGAAACGCTCTTAAACACTTATTATTGTCTCTCTCATATCTTTTAAAAGAAGAGTGATGAGAGACATTCTTTTTACAAATATCGACAGTGGAAACTCGACGGACTCGGACTCGGACGTTATCTTCTTACAGCTCACCGTAAATAATTTGTCAGTAAAAATTGTTACTTTGAATGAAAGCGCCCTCTGTACGCCTTTGTTCGAAACAAATGTGAACTATCACAGTTATTAAGCTAATGGAGACCAAATACAATGGGTTGCTTAACAAAAGCTTATAATAGCAGATATATTAATTAAACATGTGGCGTACGAACCTAAAGGTCGAGTTATATCAGAGGTTACGGTTCATAATTTAATGCGGGGAATTAAAATACCGTTATATACGGAACTATTCCTTACGAATTAACTTGTATTCAAATCTGATATAACGTAATAATTAAATTATCTATGTGTTTTGTAAATTCAATATTTATTTATCATCAATTTTATTCACTGCTGTTAAGCATAAATCTAGGAAGACAATCTTGGTACTTTTATGTCGCCTTTCTGGTATTGACAGCCATTTTTTATCTTACTAATCTTACTAATATTGTAAATGTGAAAGTTTAGATGGATGGATGGATTGATGGATGTTTCTTAGAGTTTGTAGCCTAAACGGCTGAAGGGATCTCGATGAAATTTGGCATAGATGTAGAGGATAGTTTGGAAGAACACATAGGCTACTTGCTTTTGTTTTTTTTTAATTCCGCGCGGACGGAGTCGCGGGCGAAAGCTAGTTCTCTATAAAAATAAAACCAGAGGTATCTTACATTTGTTATTTAAACATAAATTTTACCGTCAATATGGTTGACACAAATCCTCTGGTCCTCCCGGAAGGCTGGCGTATCGCGTGCGCACTGGCAGGAACAGCCAGAGACGCCCATGGCGGCCAGCGCGGTCCCATGAGATACCTCCATACATCTCGTCAGCCCGCACTCTGGACCTTTAAGACAAACAAAGAAATAGATTAATCACTGGTAAGCCCAACAAGTAAAGAACCGATTTTATTATTCATGGCCCATTTAAAAGCTATTCTTTCCCCAAACATAAGCTATATATTCCGGCGCTGAGAAAATTAAAGTTGCTAGGATGACATATAAATTGATTCGAAAACATCCATTAACGGGTTTTAACGTTTTGTTTCTTTCGTGTAATGACACCAGATAAATATAAAGAAAAATTAAACTAAAGTTTCAAACTTACCAACGAGTGAAAATAAATCCCCGGATGCAAATCTTGTCACGTTCGCCAACGCCATCTCTTCTCTGGGACTTGAAACACTGGGCCGTATCATTACCATCAAAATCAAGATAAGCGACATCTTTAGTTTCGTTTGAGTAATCATGGTTAACACCTTCCTTGTCTTTTTGATTCAAGCCGCGAGATGTCACTGTTTGGAATATATGATTTTCTTAAATATTCAAAATTCTTTGAAGACATTTTTAAATTTCGTTTACGAAGATTTTCTTCGATTTACCTGGAACCAAACAAAAAGAAAAATTGGTTTATAACATTTAAATTTATCGTGCTACGAACTTTCATTGCATGTTAATCATTTATTAAGCTTTTACCTTTTAATTACTTATACGTAAATCCTAAATTGTTACAATTTTCCAACAATAAAACAAGACACACAGACAGACTTTTGCCGCATGATCATGGGTTCATTATTTACGAAAAATTAACGTTACTCTCCAGGACACTAAAGTAATTGCTTTGTTTCTAGTTTATGACGGTAAATTCTTCAGTAAGTAATTGTATGATTAAAAATAAATGTAATAAACTTAAATTATCAACCTGCCCCTGTTCCTACGGTAGGCACAGTGTGTACTACTCTTCTATACATCTCTATCAGCCGTTTATCTATACTTATTATAATAAAGCGTAAACACACACTTCTTTGTTGCCTAAGATGTCAGCAATTACAGCATATTTTTGAATAATTCTTTTTGTAATAAAAAGCCCTACACGTACGTCATGCTTTAGGCTATATATTTTCACGCCATTAAACTTAGGGGGTAAATATTTTGGATAAAAACCCTAATGTGGGAAAGAGACCATAAGTTGCTGCCAACGTCAAGAAAGAAAGATTGCTAAGGTTTTTCATGTCATTTTGACATTTGCTATTGATAATTTGACAAATGTAAACAATAAGTTTTTAAAATTTCACGCGGATGAATCCGCACGCGAACAGCTAGTGTACCTATAAAATTTGAATTATTTGCAATTTTGTAAAATTTCCAATATGGTGTTAGTAGGTTGTACATTTATAACTTATAAGTCACAAATCTTTTAACAGTAACTCGCCGTAACATTTGACGGTGTAAGTGGATTGTTAAATAATGCAAATGGCCGGTCGTATAATAAAATAGAATTGGCTACCACAAATCTATCTTGTCTGCAAAATGTCCGTGTTTTATTTATCTACGTCGTATCAAGTCGAAAGATTTCATTTGAAAATTTATTAGCTTTCGATATGACACCAGTTATTAATTTTATTCATCCTGTTTTATTTTAAACTAGCTGTTGCCCGCGACTTCGTCCGCGTGGTATAAGAAAACAAACGAAATATATATATAACAAAAAGCTACGTATCACTCGGGAACCGGACATTTCTCGGGGATGAACCTTATCCCATGTGTACTCCAGACTTTGTTTTATATCTGTCCCAAATTTCAATAAGATATCTTGAACCGTTGCAGAATGATCGAGTAAATATTAAAAAACCGAAATAATGAATCCCACGGGAACCGTAACTATTCCCGGGATTAAAATTAGCCTTTGTGTTCTTCCAGACTAACCTCTAAACCTGTGCCAAATTTCATGGAGATCCGTTCATCCTTTTAGGCTACAAACTCTAACAAACATCCATCCATCCATCTAAACTTTCGCATTTATAATATTAGTAAGATAGTAAGAAGTAAGATCTACATTTCTTGATTCTCCACTTCTATCGACGTTCATCCTATCGGGCATAAACAACTAAGTATCGACAGTAATAGACATTTATCACAATAACGTGAGAAAACAATAAAAACATCTAACGCTGTAGTAGCGACGAACTTACCTCAGTCGATAGAGGTATCATGATATAACCTCTTTATGGTTTAACAACGTATATCAGTGGTAATAATGATAGCTGATAGGCCATTATAGTGTTTAATAGCCAACTAACATGCTTATATTGTATCCGTAAATTATTATAAATACATTGTTGCCACTATTTTAAAATTATCTTGTTAAAAATGTTAACCTACCATATTTTGAATTGTAAGTTAATCACGGAATATCGTTGAAAATTGACACACAGATTGTCTAGTAATTTACAAAAAATATTTTATTTGTCCAAAGTAAACTACAGACGAATTGATTACCTCCTTCTTTTGGGAGTTTAGTTAAAAAGTACATAAGTAAGGAATACGTAATATTGGCGTCACAACCATGTTATGCTTTAATAAAATCTAGTCTTCTTTACCTCTTATGTTTTCTTCCAATTTGCACAGAACAACCTTATCCATAATACCGTTTTTCCGTATCTCAACGCTCGCCACTACCAATATGGCCGTCGTGTCGTCGAGCCAATGCAACCCTTATTTCTGACATCTGACTACTGTCCGATTATTAACATAACAAGTAGAATTCCGACATTTTAAAACCATCATAAATATTTAAATAATGTGTTGGATCACAATTACAAAGTTTATATTGCTATTTTAAATAAAGATAAGGTATTGATTTATAGCACAGACTAAATAACCTTTAAGAATACATAATACATCAAATTAGTTAAAAAGCTAACAGTAAGGTACTAATAAAATATTTTCTTTAATTCCTCGCGAACAGAGTCGCGTGCGTTAGCTTGTTATTTACGACAATCTCATCTTACTGCGTAATTAAGTGTGCGAGATTCGATGTTAGCTTCTGAGAATTATGAGTGGGTTTGGCTGTTTTTAATCTCAACGCGGTCAAAGGCTACACAACGTGACAGATGAATAAATATCAAGAACCCGTTACAAATCTAACATGCATATTGAAAAAAGAAACGCGATCCGAAAATATTCGTTATTTAACTGTCTTTGAGTACCGGTTTGTTAAGATTAGAAAACATGGAAATACTCACATTTCGATACAGCAACGTAGTGTCTATTATAAATGTATTCTTAATAGAATGTGACGATATAAATGTCCAATTTTATGCCTCTATTTTCGTAAACATGAGGAATATCAGTGATAGAGGGAATTTTAAATATTCACTTCAAATATTATATATGCTGTGTCAAATACTTATTAGCATCGATATTTATTGCCTTAGTAATAAAAATATAGATTATTTTTTTTTTTACAGGGGGCTTTGTCGCGCAGCGACGATAACGCCCCATAAGTCTAACAATTACAAAACTCAGTTATCCAACTGCTTTCTTAAACAAATGTCGGCCAACTTAAACACCATCCCGGCCTCGTCCGTAGACGGGTAAGCCAGGATTACATCCATAATTAAAAAAATAATGAGTAAAGAACTGAAGAAAGATTTATTTGCAATAGATAAGAATTTTTTAAAACGATAAAACACTAATGTAATTCAGTTATCTAAATAAATATTGTGTTCTAACTAAACAATTTTTTACACTGGTTTATTAAAAAACATCTTATTATCTTAACTAAATGTTCTTGCCAATAATGTCTACATGAAAGTTTTTGAAGTGAATATATTAACAATAATTACAAGAAAACATTTTAAAATCTACGAAGATTTAACTTTCAAAAGATTGTTTATACACGCAAATATAAACATAATAATTGCACTAACTAGTTTATATCATAGAAGTGACGTATTATGAAAGCTTGGAACCTCTATCACTTAGATATTCTTCTATGCATTTATAGGGTACTAATACGATTAGAAATAATATTTTTTTCAACTTATTAGATAAATTTAAGCCATAAACTACATTCATCATCATCATCAACTTGCCTATGGAGGGTCAGTAAAGTATGTGCTGCTCTTCCATCCTCTGTATCAGCCGTCATATCTGAATCCATTCCCTTAAGCATATCCTCTTTCACACAATCCATCCATATTTTCTTCGGTCTTCCTCTACCATAAACTGCATATATTATCCAGCTATAATATAGGGTGTGATTTTTATTATTTATATTCAAATTTTAGCCGAAGCCAGGTACAACTAGCTAGTGGTACATGGACCTGTCTACCGTATGGGCAGTGGCTATCTCTTTGACGTAAGCGTCTCATTATATGTTAATTTTAGAGGGGCCGATACTCCTGTCGTACACGAAGATGGGCGGTGATTTAATATAATATACAATCTGTTTACATTTAGAAATCGCTTATTTACGTTAGCGGACTTTCTTTTTTAATAATTAATACGTAAACAAATCGCTTCGCAATCGGAAACCATCGATCTTTGCAGACGTTTTCCAAAGCTCACCCTCTATCTACTCTATAGTAAGAAAGATAGTAGCTGTCTATATTACACCAAAAAATATAATTAGACACTGTTTAGTTTAACACGCGTTTTAATCCTTTGACTACTGCTGATTGCTATTATAGACGTCAATCAAGTTATTTGTTTCGCAAGCTAGCGCCTGCAAACTTCGTTACCGCAATTTTGGCACCCGTTACGCCATTTTGACGGCGCGAAATTTATAATATATATGTATAGATAGATTATAAATATGTGTCACTACCATGCTTTCAGTATGAATATAATTTATTGGTTAAGATTGCAGTTTGCAAATCTGAGCATAATAATGTTTCAATAGCCATAAGTCAAAAATCCGCGCCGGCGCGATCACGGTCTAGGAGGGTTTAAGTAAAGACATTTAAATAATATATAGACGAGGCATAGTGACAACTTTTTACCGGTACTTTCTCTGAAAGGTCTTGTCCTCGTATTGACATGTAATAAAACATTAAAAAAAATTATTAATACTATTTATTGACACCTATTGACAATTAATTCAAATACAATTAATTATATTGACATATTGAGATCATTTGAAAAATGTTTCAATTTAAGTGTCAACTATGCCTCCTCTATATATTTAAATCTCTTTGGGTTTAAGCTAAAATGTAATAGAAAGTTTGTTCTAAATTTCTGATAGTCTTTTGTTATTCTATAGTTTTATAACCCTCACATAATTGTATTGTGCAAGTCTACACCAGTTTAGAGTTCTACATGAACAGTTTTGTAGAGCGTTAAACACCTGTTAAACATGTTCAAGTCAACAATACCAACGATCGTATCTAACATAACTGATCCTTAAAAACTCGATGCAACTGGAGCACTTTCCTACGAAGAATCTCTTGTACCGTATTTTGATGAAACGATAAGATATAAAGTGCTACAACATACATAATGTAATCGTAAAATCACACAAACATAGTATTTTACAAATAATACAAGGAATTACTACAAACTTAAACTCTAGTTTACTTTTATAGCATTTGAAGTTCCTTAGTAGTAAGTAACTTTAACGATACACATAACATTATCAAGACCGGAAAAATAGAATATAATGTATTCTAGCTATTAAAAAACTTAGTAACCTATCCATATCTCCAGATTATGTTCTACAACTTTGCCAAATTTCATTAGAATCCGTTAAACCATTTTAGAGGACAATATCCATCCAATCTTTCACATTTAATATAATAGTAAGATATGCAAGGTTCGTATCGCCTTTATTCACATTCAAGTAGTAGCGAATATACATCAATTAAACAGGTAAGGCGCGAGAACTCGATAAACAACATCTCACAGCGAGTTTGGCGAAGGAACCTTAGGTCGCGTTTAGGACCTTAAGTACACATATACTATCACCGTGAAAGTAGAAACCTGAAGGGTTTATAGATTTTGCTTTATTGAGGACACAAGGTGCGTGAGTGTCACGCGTAGGCTAACCTGAGAAGATACTCAACTAGTTGTTTATAACACACTAGCTATTGCTCGCGACTTTACCCGCGTGAAATTAAAAAGTAATTAAAAAGAGCCTATATTACTCACTGATAACGAAGCTTTTTTATGGTGAAAGAATTTTTGAAATCGGCCCAGTAGTTTTTGAGTTATTTCAATACATACAAAGATACAAATAATTCCTCTTTATAATATCAGTATAGATATCTACAAAAAGCTACTCGTTACTTACGTAATGTGCTAATTTCTTAGTATTAGGAAAAGGAATTCAAGTTGCGTAGATAGAATGAAACGATTTATGCATTTTCATAACCTGAATCTGATGAGGGAAGGAAAACCGCTTTGGATCTTAGCCTATAGTTTACCTAGCTTACCTAGCCTTAGCCTTAGTATACTTGCTTGATGCTCCAATTCTAATTAGGAGATTTTTATCTACAGATCCTTTAACTGAACATTTTTAGGGTTCAGTATCTCTTTTATTTATGTTTGATTGTAAACAAATATTAGAAAAACAGTCACGTAACTAGACGAAAAAGTTTTTGATAACACTTTTATACTCGTACATAAATTATTGACTAAAACTTGTTTTTTTGTTATATTATCACTGTAGAATAATAAACTAAAAGATTATAGTTTGTACACTATAAACCGTTTTCCCTATCATGTTATTTTCTAGTTTTGAACGCTTTTTGTTACAATAACAGTTAAAGTTTACGTTACGAACGTATATGCGTTTTTCTACTTCAAAATAACTGCGACTTCTTAAATGTAACGTTTGTACGAACATCTATATCGTTTTCTTTATCTAACATTTCTAGGAAATTGCGTACACATGTTTATCATTAAATATTCAAAAACCAGTATTTCAAATATAAAAAAAAATATCGTGAGCTTTTGTTTTACTTAAAATCACATTAATATATTATACTTATACTAATATTATAAAAAGGAAAGATTTGTATTTTTGTATGTATTCGTTTCACGTAAAAACTACTGGTCTAATTTCAAAAATTCTTTCACCATTAGAAAGGTGATTTATCTGTGAGTAACATAAGCTATATTTTGTATTATTACTAATGTTCAGGAACTATTAATAAATAGCGTGTTCCTGGACGCCCGGCGTTAAAAACTCACTAAACTTTTACTTTTCTCGGCTTACGCTGCCTAAACGTTAGAGGTATATAAAAATGATGTATGAAAGAATTGTAGATCTTAAAAAGTTCTACAGAAAAGTGCGCGACAGCATATATCTATCTTTAACGGTTTTCTTACAATAACCACTTTTGTGTTTACAAAATGAATTAAAAATCCAACGCTATTTGCAGCGTTCTTTTATTGGTTTCAATATTAATCCTTATCCAAATAAATGCGTTTGTTATCAGGAGAATTTAATGTAGAATAAAATTGTCATTAACAGTATTAAAATTGGACTAATAGTTTAGAAGATATCGCGAACACAAACAATAAGGGTAACCGAAAAATCAGCTTACAAGCTACCGGACTTAGAAATTTGGAATCTTGCATCGGTAGATTTTTGTTATTACGTAGATTACTACTAAGTTAATACTTTTGGTAATAGGTTGAAAAAAAGGGCGAACGTAATAGGTTATATTTGTAATTTCACGCGGGCGAAGTCGCGAGCAACGGCTCGTATTATAAAAAGGAAAGATTTGTATTTTTGTATGTATTCGTTTCACGTAAAAACTACTGGTCTAATTTCAAAAATTCTTTCACCATTAGAAAGGTGATTTATCTGTGAGTAACATAAGCTATATTTTTTATTATTTTTTTATGTAGACGAACCCGCGAGCAACAGCTAGTATAATATTATAAATGCGAAAGTTTAGATGGATGGATGGATGTTTGTTAGAGTTTGTAGCCTAAACTGCTGAACTTTTTTCGATGAAATTTTGCATAGACACAGAGGATAGTCTGAAAGAACACATAGGCTACTCAACTATGTTTTTTTTTAATTCCACGCGGGCGGAGTCGCGGGCGAAAGCTAGTAGCTCGATAAAATGACGACATTTAAAATGACGTTAAATCAACAATCATTCAATTATTATAAAGCAAATGAAGGAGTGCGTATTTAAATTTCATTTAGTTATTGATGGGCATATAAAATACCATAAACACTATGGAAAATAACGGAGTTAAAAAACTTTATCGATCGGACACAAAAAATTAAACGATTACGTTGATTGATATTCACATATATCGATATTCCACAATTGCAAAGCTAAATTAGCAAGAGATAAAATTAGATGCGGAAGCAACAACCAGTTTGGTTGAAAATGTAATCAATCATTAGAGTGACGTAATCGAGGAATGCATAATGAGGGTCTGGTAATGAATGAGGCAGACGTACTCACGGGAGCGAAATAACAGCCCTAAGCCGGTCTAGGAATGCTAATATTACCTTAATACTTATAGCCTTACGGTAATACTTTCTATATCTTCTGATTTAAAGACTGTGTCCTTGTCGATGATGACACCTCCAGGTGTCCTTTGTGCTATCCTTTTGACTTCGTGATACGAAACGGAGTCGACTTTTTCTTGTACGTGTTTTATGTTTTCACTAGCTGTTGCTCGCGACTCCGTCCGCGTGAAATTGAAAAAAAAGCAAAAGCGAATAGCCTATGTGTTCTTCCAGACTATCCTCTATGCTATGCCAAATTTCATCGAAATCCGTTTAGCCGTTTAGGCTACAAACTCTAACAAGCATCCATCCATCCATCCATCTATCCATCCATCCATCTAAACTTTCACATTTATAATATTAGTATAAGTATATATATATAATATTATTATAGTAAGATATATTTCTTTTTAATTCCACTTTCTATATATTAGGTAAAAAATACTATTTGACATGATACTAAAACAATTTTCTTTGTTAATCGATTCAATCTTCTTTGTTCTTGTCGGTTGTATCTTCATAAAATTGCAATTTATGCTATGTAGAGATTTTCTTGAACCCCTTATAGTCCCTAACAACACATGTGGAATACCTTATGTGTAAAGCCGGGGTTATTTATTATTGTATTATAAATGCGTAGAAAAAAAAACATGTCAATCTATCTAACTAATATTATATGCCTAAGTTAAGATGGATGGATGAATGTTTGTTAGAGTTTGTAGATTAAACAGCTAAACGGATTTCTATGAAATTTGGCATAGTTGTAGAGGATAGTCTGGAAGAACACATAGGTTACTTACTTTTGCTTTTTTTTAATTCTATGGGACAGAATCGCGGGCGAAAGCTAGTTGATTTTAAATGAAGAATGCTACGCTTGTTATTTTTCATTGATTTTGTTCTTTTTTCTATTTTACATTACTATATTCAACATCATTCATTTGTCCAATTTGTTATTTACTATTTAACATATTTTCGTCGTGTTTAAAATTTCTAATCTGTTCGAATTGTTAATTTCTAAAATTAATAATAACCTCGATTATGATTCTGTTCATTTTAAAATATAATTAAATACAATCTCATGCATTTAATTTAATTTTTTTAATTCAAATTGTTTTTTCATTCATTAAGGAATTACGTTAAAATGCAAACGTCGCTATAAACTACGTTGAAAAAGTTTTTTTTTATATATCTATTTAGTCTCGTACATTTCAATCGAATTAATGTAAATTAAACAATTAAACGTCAACGTTTTAAACAAAAAACAACTACGACAGCTATGGAAACTGACTTTTCATACATCTCTTGTTATACAGGGTGGCCAAATATACATCAAACAAAGAGGATTAGATGAGGTCGTTTAATCTACAACTTTAAACATCCTGTATAGATGTAAGTTTTCTTTGCAAACTGTGGGCTCCAATCAGGTAGAAAATGATTGGTTGCGTAAGACCGGGTTGTAATGGAATGTCCAGCAATAGACTAGAGGCTGATCACCTCTTGAAGTTAATATGGCGTTTTTATTATCTTTGAATTAATTTACATAACAAATTTAATATTTAACTTTTGATTAGCATAAAGTATGATAATCTAGTTATCTTACTGATATTATAAATGTGAAAGTGTAGATTGAAGGATGGATGGATGTTTGTTAGAGTTTACCGTCTAAACCGCAGTACTGATCTCCGCAGTCTGGAACAACACATAAGCTGCTTCACCTTTTTTTAATTTCGCGCGAACGATGTCGTGGACGATATCTAGTCGATTTATATTTTTGCGTCAAATATAAAACAGAAATTAATGTTTTTGCCAGTGGAGAGTAAACAGAGTCGTTACTTGATTTTTTATTATGCGGTAAACGAGTAGCGTTTGGCCATTTTGCCGTTTCTGTGACAAGAACGGCGATATGCAAATTCGCAGGTCGGATATCATGACAGGCAATGGCCTAAAAGATTGATGTCACCGGCGTATACTAGACCTTTTAAAATAATATTATCAAGATTTATCAACTTGTAAAACATAAAATTTGTCATTTTTATTATTAGGTTTAGATTTGTGGTATCGTTATTTATACATGTTTATAAATATTGTAAGGAATTTATATAGCAAACTAATTAGAATCAGAACGTTCTTTAAGAGCGTGCGCACACCTTTGACTAAACTATCGCACAACAGTTTAGTCTCACTTTGATTCCTATGAGCTTATATGGAGGTGCATTACTCGATATTTAGTTGTGCAACTAAACAGTTGAATTGGCTGCGAAACAATCGATAATCGACAATCGCACGGCGTTGTGCGATAGTTTAGTCAAAGGTGTGTGCACGCTCTAAAGGCAACGTATTGCAATTAGTTACACCTACGTTTTTACAGCCGTACTCAGTGCGTGATGAATGGATCATTAAATCTCTATATAGACATTATTGTCATCGATAATTATCGTATCAATATAATCAACTATTCATCAGGCGATCAAAGGAGAGTATGACAGGCAACTATGTAATAAATCAATGCATCTAGAGTTTCACTATTTAAATAATGCAGGCGTGATCCGTTAAGATTCGTATATGAATGATTTGAAGAGCTGTGGCGTCCGTTTCCGTTAAGCGCCCTGGGCGGCCGCCCAACTGCACAACCAATCACAGGCAATCTTTAGAACTAAACATATAAGTGATTTCTCGCGACATCGCCCGCGTGAAATTGAAAAATAATAAAAATATATAGCCGCACTGATAACGTAGCTTTTTAATGGTGAAAGAATTATTGAAATTGGCCTAGTAGTTGTTGAGTTATTTCAATACATACAAAAATACAAATCTTTCCTCTTTATAATATTAGTATAGATATACAGTTAAAAAATGTTAATTGAAATATTTATTTACACGATATTTAATTTGCAAAATGATTAATTTTATAGCTGTTATTTTATCTAAAACTGCATTAATTTGATTCTAATATTTTAATGAAAATGTATTTTATTTTCTCCTGTCGCTATTAATTATTTATATCTGTTATAACCGGATGTCTAGTAGAAAAATAAAATTAAAAAATAGAATTATTTTATGATAAGCAGTATAAATCATTCATTTCTTATATGTATTTTCGTTTAAAAAAATACTAAATACATTCACACACTTGCATAGTAAGTATGCATATTAAAGAGAAATTACAGGAATTTGGGACAACAATAATCAATGCATAGTCCTTTGGATGGTTCCCCCAGGCATACACACAAAATATTACACGATTATAACAAAAAAATAGGGCAAGCTAACAAAGTTGCTATAATATCTATAATTACAACAATACTATAATCTTCAAAGCTTTAAAAGAATTGTGTATAGTTAGTTAGTAATTTAAAAAAAAATAGTACAAAACAACACGCACTATTTTGTAAAACATTTTTGAAAATCGCACAATCGCCTAGTTATGAAGTAACAAAAACACCGCACTAATTGAAAATCACATCTTTATTGGTAACTAGCTACCAGCTAGCTTTTACCCGCGACTCCAACCTCGTGAAATTTAAAAATAATCTTACTAATATTATAAATGTGAAAGTTTAGATGGATGGAAGGATGGATGGATGGATGTTTGTTAGAGTTTGTAGCTTAAACGGCTGAACGGATTTCGATGAAATTTGGTACAGATGTATAGGATAGTCTGGAAGAACACATAGGCTACTCACTTTTGTTTTTTTTAATTCCACGCGGACGGAGTCGCGGGCGAAAGCTAGTGAAAAATAAATGAAAAATAGCCTATGTTATTCACAGATAAATTATCTTTCTAACAGTGAAAGAATTTTTAAAATCGGCCCAGTAGTTTTTAATCCTATTCATTACAATCAAACAAACAAAGTTTTCCTCTTTATAATATTAGTATAGATTAACCTAAATTACTAGGTCAAAAAAGATCAATGCTTATATTATTGTAATACAAAAAAATCAACTAATACGAATTTTACAATCGCAGTACGTGACTCCAATATTAAACCGTTACCACTAAATGCATAAAGATGGTAATATATGCGAATCGATATAATAATTCTACAATAGCTATCATTTCTATTAATTTTTACGATGCAATCAAATGTATTCAAATGTGCTTCGAAATCAGTTTTTCTACGTACGATAGAACGGATAACTTCTCGTTCGATGTCCTGTTAGAGAGAAAAGACAAAACGGACACAGTAGTCATTTGCATAATGGTTTATAATTGGCATGAAACAATATTAGAAATGATTCTAAATCGCATTTCCTATCCTTCATATAAAAAATCTATGTATAATTTTATACACAATTTTATTTGAACAGTTTTCTTAGTAATATGTATTTTTGTATCATTATCAATGGTGTGAAGACGCCAATAGCCTAATGGTTGGCGCTGCGAGCTACGCTTGCGGTTTTGGGTTCCAATTCATAATTATCGTTATTTATCTTCTAGCACAAATTTTCAAAGATTAAATGGTCATTTTTATTTATTTATTTATTTATTTATTTATTTATTTATTTATTTATTTATTTATTTATTTATTTATTTATTTATTTATTTATTTATTTATTTATTTATTTATTTATTTATTTATTTATTTATTTATTTATTTATTTATTTATTTATTTATTTATTTATTTATTTATTTATTTATTTATTTATTTATTTATTTATTTATTTATTTATTTATTTATTTATTTATTTATTTATTTATTTATTTATTTATTTATTTATTTATTTATTTATTTATTTATTTATTTATTTATTTATTTATTTATTTATTTATTTATTTATTTATTTATTTATTTATTTATTTATTTACGAAATGATTAAAACGGAAATTAAAAATGCAAAAGTTTAAATTGATGGATCGATGTTTGTTAGAAGCGATCAAACTTATCTATACTTCTATACTAATATAATAAAACGTAAACACACTACTTCGTGGCGTAGGATGTCAGCAATCGCAGCATATTTTTGAATAATTGTTTCTTTAATAAAAAGCCCTACACTTACGACACGCTTTAGTCTATATATTTTCACACTATTAAACTTAGGGGGTAAATAAATTGGAAAAAACCTTCATGTGGGACAGGGACCTTAAATTACAAGCTGCCAACATTAAGGATGCAAAGTTATTATGGTAACGGTAATTTTGACATTTGCAATTGACAAATGTAAACAATAAAATAAAGTTTTTATAATTTCCCGCGGATGTGACGGCTGATAGAGATGTATGGAAGAGCAGCACATACGAGTACTGTGCCGACCCTCCATAAGGGATAAGGGCAAGTTGATGATAATTTCCCGCGGATAAAGCCGCACGCGAACAGCTAGTATAAAATACAATTGGTCAAAATTTCTACCCACAAATTTTAAACCGCGAGTAACAGAATCTCAAATGAGCACTTTATGATAAGTAGACAGGCAGTTTGAATGCAGTAAGAACGATTGTAAACTTAACAAAAAGCAACATTAAATTATTAATTAACACTATAATTACAATGTATTTATAACGACTACTCTGTAATAGAAATAAGTCCTAATAGCCTTAATGATCAGTCATAGATTAATGTCGGAGCGACATGATTCGACACTTTTTACTAATATACTGAGAATATCAGTGTTTATAATCACTAAGGGAGACTCTTAGTGTAGGTATTTTACGATAAATCGATACCGAGTTTTATAACGTATAAAGTACCATTTCTTAGGGCCTGTCCCACCACTGGCTGATAGAGGTTCAGATAACTTAAAATGACGTCACTGTCAGATAGGGGAACAAAATCCGATATTTCCATCACATATTTTACACGTTCGATTGTTATCAGACAATTTACAATTTGGTGGGACAAGCCTTTAATCTTTTAAATATTGGTAGACATAAAATGAAATTAATTACCTAATCTTTGACCTAGTCGTGGCGTTAGGACTTCGTTACGCAAAATTTGTTGTCGTATGCTAATTTTAAAATTAATTCGACATTTTTACGTCTGTAAAATTTATGTCGAAATATTCCGTTACATATCACAAATATAATAAATATGCATAAGAACTTAAGACAAGCTAATATAAAATGTGTTAAAAAGACGAAACGGTAGTCTTTTACGGAACTTTTATTATTTCTACACAAATTATTGCTAGTTTCGTTGGTAATGGGTGACGGAGCACAAATTTTAATTTGGATTCTATTATAATTACCACACTCAGAGACACTTATACTGTCCCTTAGTGTAGCTCCCTACTAATTTTAAAGATACACTATAGGTAAAGCAAACTTTTATATTTTACTTATTTACCAATAATTATCGGTAAGTGAAAACGCAAGAAATATTCTCTACACACATTACACGAAGAAGGAAATCTAGAAACACAAGTAGGACAAATTATAAAAAAACTGTTGTACGTTTTTGTTGTACTAATTAACTAGAAGTAAGCCAAAACTATAATATTAGATAAAAAAATAATTACAGATAAAAAAAAACTTACTTTGTTATGAATAAGAGATAAAATCCAGAAGCACAAATATAAAAAAATCAACAAAACGTTCAATACAAATACGTCACATTGAAATGTCAACTCGAGCACGTCAATTTTCCCGCGCTTATTTTTCGCGCCAGCGCACCGTCGGTTGAACCGATGAGACGGTCAGACAACAAATGTTGCCATCTTCGCGCTCCGGGGCGGCCTGCCCTAACGCCAGCTCGCAAGTTCCGGATCGTTTTGACCGCAGGCGGAATTAGAATAAAGAAGGTCAGCGAAATGTACTGACATATTTATTAATATTATAATTTATTCAGTCATATTTTAAACATTAAGACATACTGCATTTAAATATAATAGCGTTCTTGTACAGGTATCTTTTTAATTATTGATTTGCGTACATAATGATAGAGATCGATTTTACGAAAGATATACTTGTATATTGATATGACAGAATATCTAAACATTGTAGATTATAACTAAACTCTTAACATGTCTTTTTGCTGAAATCAGTGAATAAATATGTACAGATAATTAACAATTATAGTATTAATAATAAATTACGTATAAAATTGTTGTTTGGAGGCTCGATGACACGAGGAAGGAGGCAGGGCCGCAATTAAAATAAAAATAATTTTGTGTGCATTGTCTTTGGTTTTGTGCACTCCTTTTTAACACCGGACCGAGTTCTATTGATTATGAATTATATTTTAAACTTTCTTTAAATTTCGAAAGCGCACTGTTTTGCTTAATTTATCAAAATGGAAAATTAAGTATATGGAAATTAGAACTTTCTACTTTGTTCAGTACAGAATTAAGTTGTGTTACCAATACATTTTTGAATAATCATTATTTATTCATGTTAATTTCATTTTTTATTCGTATTTACTTTTTAACACATATTTTGTACTAGATTTCGCCCGCGACTCAGTCCTCGGGATTAAAAAAAGTAAATAGCCTATGTGTTCTTCCAGACAATGCTCTACATTCGTTCCGTCCGTCCGTCCGTTCGGCCGTTTAGGCTATTTAAACTTTCGCATTTATAATATTAGTAAAACTTAACATTTGTTTTCGCATTTATAATATTAGTAAGATTTAACATTTGTTTTCGCATTTATAATATTAGTAAAATTTAACATTTGTTTTCGCATTTATAATATTAGTAAGATTTAACATTTGTTTTCGCATTTATAATATTAGTAAGATTTAACATTTGTTTTCGCATTTATAAGTATTTGTTCGTAATAGGCGCATTTATTGGCATCCCTAATTGATTTAAAACAGCCATAAACTTAAACCGTACACTTAACTATAACAATAAACTTAACACCAACATAAACCATAACAATAATTGCATAAATAACACCATAACAAAACAGGGTTCATAGTTCATATATCATAGAGGGCCGCTTCTCAATAACGCTGAACGAGAACTATAGACCGACAAATTTATTGACCCGGTGGACAAAAAACAATTACAATAGCTATTAATTAGCGCACCCTGTCAATGTGAAACGTATTACAAGATCCTTGTATTGCATCTGTCTTGTAATGTTTTGTTTCGTGTACGTCTTAACAAGAGCGAACGCACATCGTTGACTAACTATCACACAACTGTTTAGTCGCACTTTGATTTGCGCTTCCTATGAGCATATATAGAGGTGCGCACACTATTCGATGTTTAGTTGTGCAACTAAACAGTTGAATGGGCTGCGAAACAATCGACAATCGCACAACAATTGTGCGATAGTTTAGTCAAAGGTGTTCGACAACTTAAGTCAAATGTCTATGGTTTGACATATTCTTTGAAGGAACTAATTTGAATAATAGCGTCTCAACGGGCCAGATAACTTTGTCACACTATAAAACTTAGCAACACATTAACTAACGTTGGCGTTTAAGTAAACTATAACCGATACTTTCGTTTAAAAAAAACGCAGTAAATTTTTGACTTTCACTTTGAATATTTTAAAGTTATGTGCGTGCCACATCGGTCGTAGAGATCGCTAACTAATAATTTACGAAAAGCCCATAAATCTATAATTAATTATTATTTATATGATTTGGCATTCCACCAGCTTAGCGTATATTAAAAATTATAATCACAAATATGATAGATAACATATAAGCATCATATTAATAAAATGTTTAATATATTAAAATAGAAAAACGAGAATGTTGTGTCTAAAATAATGACTTATTACGTTAAGGGAACAATAAATCACTCTGGTAACATTAGAGTTTCACTAAAAACTTTAAACAATTAATGATATCGTAAAAAAAATAAAAAAACGAGAATCCCAATACAATATTATATGCAAATCTAATGTATATCAACTTCTTTAGATGATATCACCATTGTTATGCGCTTTTAATTATGCCGTGTTTATGTCTTTGCCAATTTCCATTTATTTATTGTGCTGCTCCCTGAGTGCAACTTTCAACTGATTTTTTAGACATTCAGTTATATTAAAGGTATTTTATAGATAAAGTACAAGAAATTCTTACATTATTTGAATAGAAAATGTATTATAGTTAGTAAATTCTTTTACGCTTCACTAAGCTAATGAATTCTTTTTATACTAGGACTAGTTACTCCCGTTTTTTATACATCGATCTATGAGATTTTTCTATATGTACAAACGTATTTCGTTGTGTAAACGGTTCGCATCTCCAATATCCTCAACTAACTCTTAGCATAAACTTAACCTTTGCAAGGGTCAAAACGAAACGAGGAAAGTTCGCGTCTTAAAGGTAAGTCGCTTTCATTTGATAGTACATTGCTTTTACAGGATGTATACAAAATTGCAAGGAATAACATCTCTACGGTCATTAGGGATAAAAGTTTTGCTCCATAAATTACACTAACCTAGAACAACAAAAAACAATATCCAACTTCGGTTCTTCCAAAAGCGGTTTAGGAGCCAGTGAGAATACTAACATGCGCGATCAAATTTTAAGGTTTTTAACGAGAAAACGGCCACCTGATTGCACCTAAATAGCGAAGCGACCGCTGCGTATAGACATACGTAATTGCAGATGCGTTACCTACCCTTAATTGGTGGAGGAGAGACGCACAGATAGGATATTTTGCCTTCCTGTGTGTCCCCCCCGGTAAACGGTGGAAGTGGAACTAAAATTAAGCCCCCGACTGTTCTCTCTAGATTTCGAAAAGTACTTAATTATACTAAGAATTTTCCATAGTTTCTACCAATGTTGTTTACATTAAAAGCACTTAACTACTTTTCGATAGATTAAGTTAATGAAGCTGCACCCATACAAGGTCCAGTATACGCATCGACCGGTCGCAAAGCATCGATATGCCTAGAGAAGTCACACATCGGTGTCAAATGTCGCGATGGTCATTCGATTAATTGCTAATAAAACGTTTAGTGGCTACTACGTTTAGTGGTAGCTGAGTAGAGATAGTAAAATGTTGTTGTATTTTATCTTATGTAACAAATAAACATTAGATAAAGCTAATGCTAAAGCTTGTTTAGCTCTAGATATGAAGAGCGACGGTGGCTCAGGGGTTTAAGCACTTGACTTGTAATCTACAGATCTTACGTTCGAATCCCAACATGTAACAATGTGATTTTCGATTTTCGAATTTCAAATGGAGAATTTACCAGACGTTCTTACGGTGAAGGAAAACGTCGTGATGCAACCTGCAGATTTATATTTAATACTGGCTACAAAGAAAAGAATTAAAAAAGTCTGTTATACGTTTGAAAAATTACAAATGGACGTATTACTTCTCTATTTTCATTGGTGAATCGCCGCTTTATTTCCTATAGTGTTATTCCTAACCCTAATATTCTGAATCCAGTCTAGTCTCAAGGTATTTCGAACGTCATTAAATTTAATAAACGTGCTTGTCCTGCCAAACTCAACTGTCACATCCATCTATTAAAGCACTGATATCCTGTTTTGTATCGTGTACAAACCAGATTTTCATTTAGTTCCCATTGTTATGAAACCTGTACAAAAACATACTTGTATCTCTTTGAAGATAATGAAAAGGTAGAAAAATGTGTATTTGTGTGTTTTACAACAGACGTACGGTTAGACAAGGCTTTATTTCTCTGTCGAACCATTCATTTTGTTCCTGTAATTCAGATGACAGATCGATATAAAATACTTAGTATAACAATAGTTCAACTTAATCACTTTTTAAAACACTTTTTAAAAAGTTATTAAGTTGAAGAGTCTAATATATTATTTTATAGTAATTTAGATTAGGCTTAAATACCTACGAACATCTATAAATAAACATAATTATCATATCTTAATTATTTTTCTCCAAAAGTCAAATAAGATGAATATTATAATATAAACTCATATGAAATTTATGTGTCTGCCTTTCTATATTTTGCTAGATATTTATAATTTTTGAATAATTTAATATCCTAAGTTACACAACTAAATGATTTCTTTCATCATCACCAGCTCATTATACTGAATAGCTCGAAGTCTGTCACAAGTTAGGGGTGACTAGGTCATAGTCACGCTGGCTCAATGCATGTTGATTGACTTAACACATATCTTTGAATTTCTTCGCCGATATGTGCAGACATCATGATGTTTTCCTTCACCGTAAGAACGACGGATAAACTCTGTGCATATGAAATTCGAAAATTGAAAATCACATTGGTACATGGCGAGATTAGAACCCAAGACCTGTAGATAAGTCAAGTGCTTAAACCACTGGGCCACCGACTTTTCTGAATAGATTTTACAGACCTTCATTTGGCTTGGTTTTGGGTCCTGGTATACAGTTAAGAATATATATTTAACGGGGCGAAATGATTGATAATTATTGTACGATTAAAGTTACTGGCAGCTAATAATTTTGAGTACTGGCTGAATGTGCATGGTGCATGCTAGATGTCAAGATGACGATAAAATAGCTGATGACACATTGAATGGTGGAATGATGCGTTTTGTTATTATAAAATCAATTGGTTAATCTCTGTAAATGTTTGCAATTCGATTAGAGTGATGTGAAGTTATTAATTAAGATGGTGGTCAACTAAGGATAGTGTTTCTAATATTACGCGATAGTTATTTCATTATCTCCGACATACGCTCGCCTACAATGGAAGATCGTTACCGTGTACATGATCTACCTTCGGAATTTAATTCTAGAAACCGCTCGTTCACTCCGACATATTTTTATCATGTTTAATGTACATACTTAGGTGCAAAGACAAAGTTCCTAGAAACTCACATAATTAGTGACTCTATGGAGCACGTCCGACATTGTGGTTTGAAGAAATGGTTACCTTACTTTGAAATTGAAAATTACGATGGAAATCGTGAACTCATTCCATTTCACCTAATGATGGTAATGTATTGTTGCTTGTTTTGTTTGCTTTCTTCTATGTTGGTTTTTATCAAAATCAATGTCACAATATCCTCACTTATGCACGGTTCACACTTGGCCAGTACAGTTGGTCGCGCGCAATAACTGGACTGGCCAACTGGCATAGTGTGAACACCACGTGGCGCCATTAAGTACATACAATCTATATTTTGTCGATGCAATAGTCTAACTTTGATAATTAAAATTATTATTATTAAAAAAAACTGTACTGCCTATCACACGATAAAAGCTACAGAGATGCTGTAATATGTGCTGGAAGGGGAGACAATTTACAGATAAAAGGGTATTTCCTATTTCTATATTTCACCTTGCCCGCCAAATCCCCTTCCATCTTTTCCTTAATAGAAAACTAAAACAAAAACTAATATCTGCTTTTCTTTCTTTATTGAAGGCGGGCACTTTCACGTGCATATTTTCAATTACATTGATATAACTGTAATCAAAGGCGTAGATTAGCGGCCGTCGATCAACGCGACATCAGGCGCAGGCAAATTACCATTAGCAAAAACCTAGGCCTGTCAACTTACGGAACTAGAAAATATAGGCCGCCTTATTGCCCTTATGAAAGTCGAGAGGGACGTAAAAAGATTCTTAACAGCTGAGCTTGTAGTATTAAACAAAAAAACAACTTTCTATTTATTATATAAAATTAATTAAGAATTTATTTCTCAAGGTTTAAATGGATATAAAAAATATTTATAGGATAGATAAGAAGCAAGGAACTAAGTCTGTTAAAACACTATTTAATGATACTACTAATTTGTGTGTTTCCAAGATCTATTATAAGAGAGTTACATGTCTTTTTAAAAGGTTTTCGTGGAGAAATATCAATGCTGAAATCATTACCAAGAAGAGATTGTTATTGACATTCATTCGTCAAGTTTCGTTGAACTCGGTGGCGAACAATGAAAAATTCCGTCGATTTAACTATCATTTTCACTTCCCGGACAAATGTGCATTCCCACAGCCTGTGCTCTTTTTCTTACCTATACAAATGACAACTAACGTAATTTACATGTATTTAAAGATATGCAGACAAACGATGCATCATAAATAAAGCCCCCACAGACAGGGCTGTCAAGCCAGAATCATCATCAACTTGCCCTTATCCCTTATGGAGGGTCGGCACAGTATGTGTTGCTCTTCCATACATCTCTATCAGCCGTCATATCTGAAACCACTCCTTTCTTAAGCATATCCTCTTTTACACAATCCATCCATACTTTCTTCGGTCTTCCTCTTCCTCTGTAGCTATCCACATTTATTCTTAACACTTTCTGGTTTATGTCCCCATCGTCTCCTCGCATAACATGTCCATACCACGCTAACCTTTTGCTGTCAAGCCAGAATCATTTAAACAAAATTGGTGTTATATGGTTCCATATGTTTATAGTTATTAACACGTTTACTGTGGCAAGTAAAATCATAATTCTTCATCTGGTGCGGCGGCAGGCCAAAATGCGCCCCCCAAAGATATTTCCGCCAACGCGTGGCAGGTCTTTCTAGACCCACCAGCACTAGGATAGATTAAATTGCTTTAACTGTGTGGAAACATAATGTATACATTTTATGTAATGTAATGTTTACACCTGAGATAATCGTTTCGTACTAGCGAGAGGGTCATAGTTTTCTTCTCCGCACCAGCTTGAGTACCGCGGCAGGTCGATATCGGCCTGTTATGCAGTGAACGTTTTAAGCTCTTATTAAGCTCCCGACTAAACTATCAGATAACATAGTTTCTAGTCTGCGAGGCTCTTATAGAGAAAAACAATCAAACGCTGACGTTAAATTGCGATGACCATCACCGCAATATTTATTCTGTGGTCATTATAATGGAGCATACTCAGTGCCTACAATAAATATTGCAATCTACTATCGTGTTTAGTCTTGCTGACTTTTGAATTTAAAATCGACTGCCCTAGCTTGATTGATTTTGGTTCATCATCACCAACTTAATATAAGTCCCCACCGAGGGGCTCGGAGCCTTCCTTAAGTTAGGGTGACTAGGCCATAGTTAACCAAGCTGGCCAAGTGTGGGTTGGTTGACTTCACACGTATCTTTGAATTTCTTCGTCGATATGTGCAGATTGCATCACGATGTTTTCCTTCACCATAAGAACGTAGGGTAAATTAAGTACATATGACAATTCGAAAAATCGAAAATCACATTGGTACATGGCGGGATTCGAACCCAAGACCTGTAGATTACAAGTCAAGTGCTTAAACTACTGAGCCACCGACGTTCTTAATTTTTGTTTTAATTTTGGTTAATAATAATTAAAGGGTCCGACCTCTTTCTAAATTAACCAGTGACTTTGTAAATCGATAAAATGTCTGTGAAACGATTAAAGCATTAAGTACGTTCTACATTTGAATAAAGGAATAAGGATATAACTTGTGTGTTATCTAACTGTTGTTGATTAGAGTTTAGCTGTTATCACATTTTTTATTGTATTTTTTATGTTGTTGACATCTAACTTTTTAATCTATGCACTAGAATATAAATGTCGATTACACAAAAACAAACTCTTTAATACAAGTACCGAAATCATATTTAAATCAACATCGTAAATCTTCACTTAATCATTTCATCTGTATCAATTAGCTTGCATTAATAAATGCAAGTGTTCATTAAAAATCATAGCTCAATCAACTTCCGAGTCTAATAACGTATAAAATTAATGCACTACATCAAATTTATCACTGGTTTTCGTGGCCTTTAATTTTTTCAACGTATTGATTTATTACTAACTTGATGTTTATACAAATATTTATCACGTGCTATATAACTGGAATTAAGAGTAAAAGGGGAATCGTATCTATTTTTTTGATTACGACAGTGATTCTCGGCGTCGCCGGGGGAGGGGCAAGATGTAGGGAGAGACAGCTGTCCCCTAGGGATTCCATAAATTATTATTTTTATGATGATCCCACCTGATGTTAAGTGGTGATGTGGTCACTTTCTTCACCCTTCTCTTCTCTTGTGTAAAATAGATATACAAACTACTACGAATAAAATGATGATGGTAATTGCTGCCCATTACACCTAGCCTAAATAATATGGTTGCGAATGTCGTGATCCTCATGACGTATTCCGATATTATTATCTGTGGCATAGGAATACGGTTGTTTGTTAAAAACGGTCAGTCTGAAGGTAGAGATGGGGAGATGAGGTTTAACCATCTATCGTGAAACACAGACGCTTTGTTTACACCCTAATTCTATGAGATCCTAGTATTTTGAAATCACCCACTGAGGTTTAACCATCTATCCTGAAACACAGAAGCTTTGATTTACACCCTGATTCTATGCGGGCCTAGTACTTTGAAATCACCCACGCAAAACTTTTGGTTTGATGTTATTATACTTTTTTACAAGTTGCTCTTTTAATTGTTTTTATTACCCGGGTTACGTTACGCTACTTCTAGTGAAATTACGGGGTCGTATAATTTAATATTTGTCGTTAAATAGCAAAGATTATAATGTAACGATTAGAAACGACCAGCTGCGACCGATTCGCCCTCAACAAATGGGAATTCCAAATGAGCGAAAGCGAAAAACTTAAATGCAATTAACAAGTTTCCATTTCATTTGTATTCAGCTTGTTTTTAGGTTGATTCTTTGACGCTTTCGTTGCTCTTTTTAAGTGTAAAATGGAAATGATTTTACTGAAGGGTAATTAAGTTTGAAACATCATTGTTAAGTTGCTCATAAAATATCTGAAATACAAGATTTTTTTTTCTTTTATTAAATATATTAGTAGATTTTTGTTAATTTACTAATATTTCCTTTAACCATTCCAACTAAGCTCTAGACTTGTGCTAGGATATGGTTTACGACAATAGTCGAATGACGGGATTCGAACCCTCGACCTCAAGATCGGTAGTCCGTACCCCAAACCATTAAGCTATTGGCGCTTTTTAATCTTTACTTTTGGTGTTTGATTGTTTGTTGCTGTGAGTTTTAGCTTTACCAAGCATAAGTTTAATTACATACTGCGTATAAAAGTTAGTTATATAACTTTTTAGAATCTTTAACTCTCTTACTATCAAGAAAGTTCATAAGAAAGGAAGTTTGCCCTTCAATAATTTTTGAAATCAATGTTCACGCCGTTTCCTCAATTATTGCTTTATAACCAACATTAGGAGAACACAGAACAACTTTTCCTTGTGTAACAATGTTTCATATTTTCTCGTTATATTGTACTGATTGTCTAGATTCTTGTATTGATAGTCTAGAAAGTTAAAGTCACGAATTATTATCTAATATTATTAATCGGAACAATGTTTTAATAAGCAACAAGTTATATCTCAACGACGCTCTAACGCGGACGCAGGGTTCGTTTACTGATAATTTGATTAGTGGTGGTAGTTTTAAATACATTTTCAAACTAAATTTCTACTAATAGGAGTCCCTTAGACTCTGAGTACGACACTTAAACAGGACTAGATTAACTTGATTGGGATTATTCCCAACCGTCACCCCGCTCTGTCCCCACGTGGAGACAGATGAGAATAAAAAGTTTCATCAGTCCCCCCTTTGCTACGAGGGGACGGTTGGAACTTAATTTATTTCATAACGGTTCCATCTGTCACCTTATTGGTGATGGTGGGATAAAAGGTGGGACGGATGAAACTTTTTATTCTCGCGTGGGGACAGAACGGGGTGACGGTTGGGAATAATCTGATTATTGGCTCACGCTAACTCAAGCGTACAATACGAATAGATAGTGTTGTTTGGAATTTGTTAGTATTATGACAAGAGACGTCCGATAATACTCATAAATGTCGATTTAATTTACAATTTAGCTCCAGTTTTGAATTTACAATACGTTTATGAATAAAACATTATCATCTCTTAACTTTAACTGTTGTTTTATTATAAAAAAATTGATGGAGAAAGTGGAATAAACTTTTGAAAAAGAATATAACAACCGTCATATTTTAACAAGTCAGTAATTGGTTATGGGTTTGAAACTGCACTTATATTAGCCTTATTCTTCGATGAAATAATGTTACGTTGATACCAATTGTTTTGCACAACTGTACGTAACTTGCATTAACATAAAATGTTAGATAACTATTATCAAACAATTAGACAATCATTCAAGTGTAATGAGTACCGTCGAGTGCATCACTGCACAGACTTGGTCTATAATATTTTGTTCCGTTTTCTTGTATCCGTTATCTGCTCTTTCCATCCTTTCCTACTCTACACGGTTGGCAACTCAAAATGCAAAAGGGTAACTTTAAACACGAAAAATAAGTACACAATTTACATAACTACGAACACGTGTCACATTATAAACAAACTAATCACCTATAAATAACAGCGTTCAACCCAAAAACGAAAACATTTTCGCTATCTACTCCCACAATAACAGTTAAAATTTAACTTAAAACTTAAACATGTTTGATATGTTAAATATCCAATTTCTCCGCCTAATAGAATATTTAATTGGCAGCGATCATCTCCATTTAACATCAACTCTCACTAAATTAAAGTTAACACGAAAATAACTAACCGATAACGCGTTGTATGTCGACCATATGGCTCAGTAGGTGTAAAAAACTAGTTATGGATTCGATTCCTACACGAATTAATCACTGTAAAACGTAAAGTGACGATGTATTAAAAAAAACTAATTATTGTAAAGCATTATTTCTTTTGTGAAATTATGCTAATTTGTTCTATGTGATCGAGAACATTTTTTTCTTTTCAATTTGTATTGTATTAACTACGAGCTGTCGCCGTTTCGGAGATTACCCGGAACAAAAGTGGCTTGCGGAGAGACAGACAGACACACGAACAAAAAAAAATTAAATGTGCTTTTCGTTATCAGCAACGCAAATACACCATCTTCCCGAAATCTGGAATTTTTCCTTTGATATTACAAACAGACACTCCAATTTTATTGTATGTATAGATGGTACATCAAAGCTGTTTTTAAACTAGTAGTCAAGATTGTATAACTAAATTAACTTATTGGAGTGCCAACTCAAGCATGACCCATGCAATTTTATTTTAATTGGCTAGTTTATTCTACTCGTATAACATAACCTTTGAAGTCGCTATCAGACGTAGGATTGTTTAAATCTTCATTAACACGTGAAAGTTTCTATAGTCGGCTATTTAGTAAGACGCGAGTAACCTATCCAGAAACCTTGACATCGACCTCTACCAAAGATAAGGTTATTCTGTTAGCTGTTAGTGAGTGCTTGGGTTAATAGAGAAATTATTTTGTACAAATAATGAAATGCAGTCAAATATGTGTTTAGTATTTAATAGAATGTAGTAATTGCGTTTTAAAGCATATAAAAAATTAATGATGATGCATAATAGATAAGGTATTAGTATTTGTTTGTTTTTTTTTTGTCCCATTCAGCCGTTCTAGATTTTTAAAAACAGCGCTTGACCACGGTAACATGGTAATAAACATCATCCTTCACAAAATATTTCATTTATAATTAATACATAGGCATCAACAGAGTGGGAATAAGGAGGACAGTTACTTGTAGAGAAACGTGAAAGAGATTTAAAACTATTTGAAATAAAGCCATTTTCAAGTTCACGCCACCTGTTTGTTCTCTTCTGTCATCTATACTTATAATAAAGAGGAAAGATTTGTATTTTAGTATGTATATATTTACGCAAAAACTGCTGGTTCGATTTTAAAAATTCTTTCACCATTAGAAAGGTAATTTTTGTAATATAAGCTATCTTTCCCCGGGACTCCTGCCGCGAGGAATTAGCAAAACAAAAGTAGCCTTATGTATTCAAAACTATACTCTACATCTATGCCAAATTTTATGGAAATCCGTTTAGCAGTTTAGGCTACAACTCTAACAAACATCAATCTAAACTTTCGCATTCATAATATTAGTAAGATAAGTAATATGGCTACCTCCTGCTTGACCTAGCTAGATCACCAACTAGCAATGTCTATCTATACTAATATAATAAAGCGTAAACACACACTTCTTTGTTGCCTAAGATGTCAGCAATCACAGCATATTTTCGAAGAAATATTTTTTTAATAAAAAGCCTTACACTTACGTCACACTTTAGGCTATATATTTTCACGCCGTTAAACTTAGGGGTAAATATTTTGGATAAAAACCCTAATGTGGGAAAGAGACCATAACTTGTTGCCAACATCAAGGAAGGAAGGTTGCCATGGTTTGACATCATTTCATGTCATTTTGACATTTACAATTGATAATTTGACAAATGTGAACAATAAAATGATTTTTTTATAATTTCATGCGGATGAAGTCGCATGGGAACAGCTAGTGTATTAATAGGTAAGATAACATTAATCAAGTGCTTTATCGGAATTGTAATCAAATATCATTTGGAATGTGAAAATTGGCAACAGTATTTAACTATGAAAGCGTAGGTTTCCGTCCACCGGTTGTTTTGAACTGTGGATGTTACGACCGGTTCCGACAGTTGCCACTCCTATACTAATAATGATTGCTTAAATTAATTCAATTTAAATATTACATTCTAAGCTATTATTTAATTATAATATTTTGCATACACTATTGTCCACTTAATTCAATTTTTAATTGTTTTATTATGAACACTTCGAAACATTATTTTCCTATCGATAATAAACTGTATTATTTTTTTAACCGGATCTAAGACTTGTCAAAAAGTAAATCTAGTTATAATATTTTCGAACGATTTATTGACATTAATTAAATATTTTTTACACTTTTCCAAAAAAAACAATTGCAAGAATGTGTTTAGGTTTCGTATCGTAAGATTGCTCTTAAAGTGATGAATCTTTGTGACCTAGTTAGTACCTTAGGTGAGTAATAACTAATAACAGACTCCCACGTTGAAAACCATAGAGATTTGTAGTCGTTTATATTATGGTTTTCTTTTTTTAAAACTATCCGCGAGTCAGACCGTCAATTATGTATAATCATAGAGATGTCAGAATGCAAATTTACTGTCCACTGAATCAAGTTTTATCCAATTTATAACTTTTATTTTTATAGTTTTCACTAATTCCAATTTTGAACGCTTATTAGTTTCACAAGGACCCCATGTGTTGATTATTTTGAATCTGTTACTATAAATGTAGAGTTCGCTTTTTTATCTATATTATTAAAAACTATAATTACTACCTTGACGTTTTAATCAAAGCAAAGTATTATGATAAAAAATATTGGTCTTGAACCCTTTATCGGTCTCACTTAAATCCTGTAATAAGTAAAAGGGAACAAAGCTGTATAAGTTGCAATTTTATGTACTGTATTTAAGTTAGAATCATCATCAAACATTGTTGAATGAAATATGAAGTTAAGATATCTTATTAATTTTTGATTCAATTTAATTTCTAATAATAAATAATGTATAACAAACAACTTCGCCCGCGTGAAATTAAAAAATAACAAAAAATATAGCCTATGTTACTCGCAAATAACGTAGCTTTTAATGGTGAAAGAATTTTTGAAATCGATCCAGTAGTTTTTGAGTTATTTCAATACATACTAAAATACAAATCTTTCGTATTTATAATATTTGTATAGACTAGTATAGATGAGGGACTTTAACTTAAACTAGCGAAATAATTTGTTTAACAACAACAAACCGACTGACGTGTATTCCCACAGTTAGGAAAGATGTTAAAGGTTGACGCTGGATACACTGTCTTTAACGGCTTTCCTTTAATTGTGTGAATTTCTCTTTTTGTCCGTTTTAATTACGGAAAATCTTACTTTAAAATACACTCTCTCTTCTCTTTCTCTTTTGCTTAAAATCTCCAGCTTTTTAGTTCCGCGCAAACGAAGTATTAACCTTAAAGCTAGTAAAGTAATATAGCGGATGGTATAAGTTTTTGAAATTAAACCTAATCCAGTAAATGATTATTGTAACAGCATCAAATAAAAGGATTTTTTATTTGACAATTCACATAAATCAATCATACCGTAATGTACCGCGAGTTCGAACGAAAAAGTTTGAGTCATCGTTCCTTGTGCGTACTGCAAAGGATTGGAACATGTTGCCGGCGTCAGTTTTCCCGTCCAAATATGACGTGGGGGCCTTCAAAAGGAGAGTGAACAGCCATCTATTAGGCTAGCGCGTACCATCTTTCGGCTGCATCGTCACTTCCTTCAGGTGGGATCGTGGTCAAGCGCTTGCTTAACAAATATAAAAAAAAAAAAAAAATACTAATCATACTTCATACTAATATTATAAATGCGAAAGTTTAGATGGATGGATGGATGGATGTGTGTTAGAGTTTGTAGCTGAACTGGCTGAACGGATTTCGATGAAATTTGGTATAGATGTAGAAGATAGTCTGGAAGAACACATAGGCTATTCACTTTTGTTTTTTTTTAAACCGCGCGGACGGAGTCGCGGGCGACAGCTAGTAACATATAAGAGAGTGCTCTACTCAAAATAGAAACCGTTACCTACAAATATTCTCAGAAAGCTTGTTATTAATGGATGCACTAAATTAACATAGCTAATCGTAGAAAAATAGTTGCAACGATATTTAAATTGTAATTTACATACGTAAAACGTTTTAAAGATTTTAAATCCTGAGATAAATTAACCAGAATAAAATCCTGTCAGAGCAACATTAGCGGGGTCGATTTCTGTCTAGAAATTTGAAACACTCCTTATAAAGATTACCAGTTTTAATCTAAGAAAATAAAACATCTTTAACCCGATTCGAGGAGATTGTCCATTAATAGTAAAATCTAGACAACTTTAAATTCAAATTTAAGGTATAAAAAACCTAATCACACGTTTTTACATATTTAACCCTGCTCGTATCTGTCTAATGAATCATAGGGATAAACATAAATTATTTAAATTGCAACTTAAATATAAAGTTGAAACTAGCTCTTTGTTTTTAAATGTTAGCTGATTATTTGATATCTTAACATTAAAAATGCAAAATTTTAAATTGATGGATGTTTGTTAGAGTTTGTAGCTGAACTGGCTGAACGGATTTCGATGAAATTTGGTATAGATGTAGAAGATAGTCTGGAAGAACACATAGGCTATTCACTTTTGTTTTTGTTTAAACCGCGCGGACGGAGTTGCGGGCGACAGCTAGTAACATATAAGAGAGTGCTCTACTCAAAATAGAAACCGTTACCTACAAATATTCTCAGAAAGCTTGTTATTAATGGATGCACTAAATTAACATAGCTAATCGTAGAAAAATAGTTGCAACGATATTTAAATTGTAATTTACATACGTAAAACGTTTTAAAGATTTTAAATCCTGAGATAAATTAACCAGAATAAAATCCTGTCAGAGCAACATTAGCGGGGTCGATTTCTGTCTAGAAATTTGAAACACTCCTTATAAAGATTACCAGTTTTAATCTAAGAAAATAAAACATCTTTAACCCGATTCGAGGAGATTGTCCATTAATAGTAAAATCTAGACAACTTTAAATTCAAATTTAAGGTATAAAAAACCTAATCACACGTTTTTACATATTTAACCCTGCTCGTATCTGTCTAATGAATCATAGGGATAAACATAAATTATTTAAATTGCAACTTAAATATAAAGTTGAAACTAGCTCTTTGTTTTTAAATGTTAGCTGATTATTTGATATCTTAACATTAAAAATGCAAAATTTTAAATTGATGGATGTTTGTTATAAGCGATCAAACTTATCTATATCTATACTAATATAATAAAGCGTAAACACACACTACTTTGTGGCGTAGGATGTCAGCACTCACAGCATATTTTTGAATAATTCTTTCTGTAATAAAAAACCCTACAATTACGTCACGCTTCAGGTTTTTTCACGCTATTACTTAGGGGGTAAAATGGAAAAAATCCTTCATGTGGGAAAGTAACCATAAACTACACGCCAACATTAAGGAAGCAAGGTTATTATGGTAACGGTAGTTTTGATATTTGCAATTGAGAATTTAACAAATCATCATCTCCCCTGCCTTATCCTACTCCCGTAGGGTCTGCGCACCGGGTTTTCGTTCTCCAAATAACTCTATCATCCGTCATCTCAGTCATCACTCCCTTTTTGATTATATCACCTTTCACGCAATCCATCCATCTCTTTCTAGGTCTACCTCTACCGGTGGACGCCTCCCCATTCATAACTAACGTCCTTCTTGTTATATGCGATTCATCCCTTCTCATAACATGATAATATAACAAATGTAAACAATAAAATAAGGTTTTTATAATTACATGCGGATAAAGCACGGGATAAGCTAGTGACCGATAAAAAGTGCATAGTCTGCAGGCGTTCTTACGCTATTTGTGCTAAAGTATAGACATACATTTATTACAAACGCTTATACGAGATAAGACGTCAATCTGATTATTGATCGATCTTTGATTATCTTACGCATTACTTAATTACTTAACAACTTCATTTACTTTCTCAACAAGTATTATCTTTCGATCGTTTATTTAATGATACATCTAAGTTATTCATATAAATGTAATAAAGATGATTGTTAATTTATGTACACCTGTACAACTAAGGTAATACCAACCAAAAATGTTTTACGGTTAAGTTGGACCGTAACTTACTACTAAAGTAAACGATAATTAAGTTTTCTCATTGATAAAGAAATGCATCATAAAGAATGAATGTATCCTTTTTCCATTTTCACGTTAATCTATACTAATATAATAAAGAGGAAATATTTTTGTATGTATTGAAATAACTCCAAAACTACTGGACCGATTTCAAAAATTCCTTCACCATTAAAAAGCTACGTTATCATTAAGTACCATAGGCCATATTTTTTTTTTTAACTTCACGCGGGCGAAGTCGCGAGCAACAGCTTTATTAAAATTCTGATACAATTGTAAAAAACACATGATTGTATCTATCAAATATACGAGCAAACGACGGAAATCCTCTTACAAATACTGTGAAATGGTAAACATCATTATACAATTAAAATTACCACATCTGATAATTATCGTAATTGATTTTAACAATTATACGTTTTAATGCACTATTATATATTTGTCAACTTTCTAACTAGAAACAATAGTGTAATGGGATGCATGCATCCGCCATTACAAACGCGTCGTTTTCTAAAACATCCGAATAATGTTAATGACTCGTTTACACGGTAACATATTAAACTGGTAATAATTTAAATTTCCCGCCTTTTTGTATTCGATTTATCTCGATGAAAACAAACTTGTTTTATGTAGTTTAATGATAAAAAAATACGAGAGAGTTAATATTGTTTTTCATTTCTCTAAATATTTTGATGCATTGATCTTTACGTGATGGATACTAGAGAATGGATCACGTCACGATATGTGATTATATCGCGATGTGCAGGCCACACACGTTAGGTTTTACATGACAGGAAAAACCTAACATGTGTGACAAAAGTGTACAATTATGTGTACATTTTACAAAACTAGGTAACATTTACAAGTTAAAATCATCATGTAAACTAAGGTGTCTGACCTGCATTTTGATTTTTACATATTTTTTATAGTCAATTTTGGATAAGCCAGTGTTTAACAGTTATGCGTTTGTCTGTTTATTTAATACGGTTCTTTACTAAAATATTATAGTAAGTCGTAAACTTTTTAACAGTTTTTTAAAGTGTACTGTTAGCAATAAACTAGATAAGCTAACCTTGTTAGTGCTAATTTCTTTAAAACTCACCGTTGTATACATGTAACATGTCAATAAAAATCTATGAATTTTATATCCTGATATTCGGGTACTAATAACTTTTTTAGATTACCCTTAATAGAGTCATGTAATGCATGTTTAGCATGACATTATACAAACCTATGTACTTTTAAACAATTAATATAATTGTAACTAGCGCTATTAATTTAAACACTCAACTAGAGATCCCACCAGGATCGCGCGCAAACCAATACGTCTAATGACATTGACAGCTGTCAATTAGAGATGTGACGTATAAGACAATCGATTTAGTGTTGCGCCGCTACTATCGCACAGTACTGATTTTCTTTTTATTGCGTAGTTTAAAAGATCTAAGCCTACATAGGGAGAGACAGCGAGAAGCGATTTTATATTCGTCCGCGTGAAATTAAAAAGTAGTAAAAGACAAGCCTATGTTACTCACAGATAAATTACCTTTCTATTGGTGAAAGAATTTTTAAAATCGGTCCAGCAACTTTTACGTGAATCGAATACATACAAAAACACAAAAATCCAAAAATACAATACTTTCCTCTTCATAATCTTAGTATAGATTATGTAGTGATTTATAACAGTTTTGTATTATATTTCAGAAAATAACTAACCAGTATAAAATAAAACCAGTATTTTTGTACTATAAAAAGTTCGAGTTTGATTTACTTAATGTTAAGTTCCAAGAATGATTGACGAAGGGAAATTATTCTAGGGCTCAATTTATCTTCCGAGCGAGGATAATGAAACTACCGAGATATTACTAAGGTATTACCGCGGTAATATCATAGGCGAGTGACCGAGAAAGTTGTTGCCAACTTACAATAACATTTAAGTTTTTTTTTTTCAAATAAAAGTGAATTTTCACTTCGAATAACAAAGACAATTATTAGGAATTAACTTAATTATTTTATCTTAATGGTTTGTGAATTTTTATTTAAATGTTTTATCGATATTTAATAACTTGTTTTTGACCATTTTATTTAAATTTGTTTAAACTCAAATAACGTTAAACTTGAATTATTCATGCATATTTTAATTGCAACTAAATTTTTTTTATATAACTTTTTTACATATTTTGGGATTATCTTTGCTTCCTTCAATCAATTAAAAAATAAACCCATAAAGGAAATTCAAAGTACGAAAGTTTTTTACAAAGTATTTAATACACCCTGTATATTACGTTTCTTTATCGAAATATAGATGCTGTTCAATAAAATGTGTAAGGTTACTGACCTAATGCACACATGATCTTTTACATTTAATTTATTCCATATAAAAATTAAAAAGAACATAAAGATTTGTCTATTCTATAAGGAGACCGGTTCTCTTCGACACCAAATTGATACTAAGGATTTGAGAAAACTATATCTGAGACTATCCTTTGAATTTTTTTTTTCTTTTATAATATAAGGTGGCAAACGAGCAAGCGGCCACCTGAATCCACCGAAATGGAAAGCGACCGCTGCCCATAAACATCCGCAATTGCGGATGCATTGCCTACCCCTAATTGACGGAGGAGTGGACGCACATAAAGAGGACATTTCCCCTTCCTATGCGTCCCCTCCGACGTCAAATCCACTTTTCCTTCCCATTCCTTCCACTTAAGAAAAGGGTGGAAAGGGAAAGGGACTAAAATTAGGCCTCCGCTTAAGTAAAATATCCACTTAAGTTAATTTCCGAACCAATATTCTCCTAAATTCATTGAAATTTATACTGATTTCTACGAGAGCACTGCTGTCGCTTCTGTTTAATTTGTCAGGCCCCAAATTTTTATTTCACTTTGGGAATCACTGATTTAATTGTTTAAACTTTATTGCAAGACTATAAAATAAAGCGATCCATTCGCAACGAGTTAATACATTTATAACCGTTTACAATTGATTAACAAACAGCCGCACTGATCCATTAAATATTATTAATAGTGCCCTCCGTGGTAGACTTTCAATAACGAAAGATTTCAATTAAGGTTCCATATAAATCGTATTTCGGATAATATTCTAGATGATTCTCATGCAATTCGCATGTAACAAATTTAATTACTAGCTTTCGCCCGCGACTCCGTCCGCATGGAATTAAAAAAACAAAAGTTAGTATTCTTCCAGACTATCCTCTACGTCAATGCCAAATTTCATCTAAATCCGTTCAGCCTTTTAGGCTACGAACTCTAACAAACATCCATCCATCCATCTAAACTTTTGCATTTATAATATTAGTTTGATTACATTTCAAATACTTTTCATTTTTAGATTTTGGTTACTGTTCCGACAATATTTTTACCGTATACTTATTAGTTTCAAGTTAAAAAAACATTAAAGGTGAAATAAGTCTTCAGCCTTACAAATAATATTAGCTTATACTCAGTTTATTCCTAAGTTTAACTTCATACCTGCGTTTATTTGTAAGGCTGTTGAATTTTAAATTACAAACAGATGTTTAGATTTCACAGCAATTAAATTTTGCTTTGTTTTAAAAACGCAATCGCTTCACATTCTTTGATAAAGTCATCGACTCATCAAGTAAATAAAATAGTAATAACGATTTAGTTGCGTAAAACATCCGACGGCAACAAATAGACCGGGGTTAACATGTTATGAAACAAATAAGCGAAAGTGATGATTTACTCCAACTAACCTACGATGTTACAAAATGACTTTTTAATAACACCGAAGTTTTGAATTCACGCTGACATTTCACGTGTGTAATCAGATAATTTCGTGTTGTACGATATGAAAGTTGAAGCTTATTTACATTATTTACAACATTTTATTTACAACGTACAACGTACTATTATAGCTGTTCCCGTGCGGCTTCATCCGCATGAAATTATGAAAATTTTATTTTATTGTTTACATTTGTCAAATTATCAATAGCAAATGTCAAAATGACATGACATGACAAACCTTAGCAATCTTTCTTGATGTTGGCAGCAACTTATGGTCTCTTTTCCACATTAGGGTTTTTATCCAAAATATTTACCCCCTGAATTTAATAACATGAAAATGTATATCCTAAAGCGTGACGTAGGTGTAGGGCTTTTTATTAAAAAAAGAATTATTCAAAAATATGCTGTAATTGCTGACATCTTAGGCAACAAATAAGTGTGTGTTTACGCTTTATTATAATAGTATAGAAGTATAGATAGTATAGAAGTATAGATACAGAGAAAACCTGTAAGGAATTACTTTATAAGTGCATTTTCATAATAAGCACGGTACATGTATACGACTAGCTGTTCCTGTGCGCATGAAATTATAAAAACTTTATTTTATAGTTTACATTTGTGAAATTCTCAATTGCAAATGTCAAAATTACCGTTACCATAATAGCCTTGCTTCCTTAATGTTGGCAGTTTTTAATTTATTGTCCCTTTCCCCCATAAAGGATTTTTTCGAAATTATAATATTTACCCCCTGAATTTAATAACATGAAAATGTATATTCTAAAGCGTGTCGTAAGTATAGGGCTTTTTATTAAAGAAATAATTATTCAAAAATATGCTGTGATTGCCGACATCCTACGCCACGAAGTAGTGTGTGTTGATGATATTCATCATCAAACTGCCCTTGTCTTTGCTTTCTTTTTCTTTGCTGCTCTTTCACACGTCTCGATCAGTCGTCATATCTGAATTCACTCCCTTCTTAAACATATCCTCTTTCATACAATGTATCCATACTTCGGTCTTCGGTTGTGTAAAGGTAGTCCTCTACCTTGTATCCACACAACAATCTTAATAGTTAATAGTAATAATTTTGAGTATATTATTTTTTTTATAATTGAAAATATTAGTAGATTTTTGTTAATTTACTAATATTTCCTTTAACCATTCCAACTAAGCTCTAGGCTTGTGCTAGGATATGGTTTACGACAATAGTCGAATGGCGGGATTCGAACCCTCGACCGCAATATCGGTAGTCCGTACCACAAACCTATTGGCGCTTACAATCAGATAAGACACATTTTAAATTCTTAGAAGTTTTAACATCTGATTTGTGTCTTATCAGACTTAATTTATTTTTTAATTGGGTATCAGTTACACTGTGTATTTAAATTTAACTTCTTTTAAATATTCCGATTCAACCGTTAATTAGATCAACTATTAAATGAATTAATCGATGACTCGATCGATAAAAGAATACTCGTGGAATATCGAAACATTTTAAATTAGTTAATTAACACATATAGAAAGCAATAAATTGCAAAAGTAGAACGAAATGCAACTTCTAAAATAAACATATTTGCATATTGCAATTCGCATCTTTGATTAAAAATGAAAGAAGAAACGTTATTTATAAGTTGTAGCAACAGTTCACTGTATTTTAGATAAACTTTGAAATATCTGTTCGGAAATTCTCTGTTACATCAATAATTGAGTCTTTAGAATTTTAGTATGAATATAAGGTAGTCATTTGTTTTGAATGTACATTTTTATAAAAGAAAAGGAGGTAAATAAACATTAAGAATAAGTGATCATAGGCGACCATAGACATCCCCAATACTAGACGAACTGTAAATGCGTTGCTGGCCTTTGAAAAGGCTACTGGCTTCTTGAAGGAATTGAACATATAAACAAAACTGGAACTACAAAACATTGTCATTTAAGTTGATATGTATATATGGGTAGACTATCTATACTTCTATACTAATATAATAAATCGTAAACACAAATCTTCGTGGCGTAGGATGTCAGCAATTACAGCATATTTTTGAATAATGATTTTTTTAATCAAAAGTCCTACACCTACGACACGCTTTAAGCTATATATTTTCACGCTATTAAAAGGTTATCAGGGGGTAAATAAATTAGAAAAAAAACTTCATGTGTAAAAGGGACCATAAACTACAAGCTGCCAACATTAAGGAAGCAAGATTATTATGGTAACGGTAATTTTGACATTCGCAATTGAGAATTTGACAAACGTAAACAATAAAATAAAGTTTTTATAATTTCATGCGGATGGAGCCTCACTGGAACAGCTAGTAATTCATAAACTATCGTTCTTTCAGTTTATTCAAATGACAAAATTATAAAACAACGTTGGTGCAATGTCGGTAGAAAGTAATACCGAGTTATCCGTTTAATCTTGTGGGCGCTCGATCACGTCGCCTGTCATTAGGCGCCGCGGGACGCTCTGATAATTTTCCGGAACGTCGTCGGATCTCGCCTTCGTGCCCACCGCCCGGCCATTACTGACAACCGAATGTCGCGCTGCACCACAACACGATCGACAATCCCTGATTATGGTCCTTGGATGTCCGAGATACGGTTTTTGATACTTTTATGATTATCAAAGTAAATAGTTGAGTTTAGCCATAAATATTTTATAGTCTAAATTTTAAGAAAATACATTTGAAATAAGTTCTATTTTTCTATTCTATTCTGTCTACGTATATTTATTTAAATTAGAAGTGTGTTTAGTTTATGTAAAATAGTTTCCTTATAATAAACAACATAACGCTGTCTTCTGATAAATTAAATTCCTTATTCAAAGGATCCCGAGCATGTAATTTCTCTCAGAAAACAAGTAATTTATGTATAGAAAATATAATTTTAATACATAACAAATTGCTAAAATTTTTTACGTAACAGTTATGGTATGGTACAAACATTTGAAAATAAACACTATTCAAATTTTCTTTCAACATGTCTGCTATCTGCCATCTTTGTTTATTATCTAATTTGATTTCTCCTATTAAAAAACGTAATAATGTTAATAAGAATTTTAAAACACCCATACATATGTACAACATTGCGAAATAAAATAGGCTCGTGAAGGCGTGAAGTATTAACGACGAACTTATTAATTAGATATTCTCCAGTAAGTGCAAACTTAAAGGTTACACAGTATAGGACGTTTATTTCCTACCCATTTCGACAGTTCGACGCTTATAACGCAATTACGAAAATTATAAGTTTCATGTTGGCATTACTGGGCATTAAGTGGGTAGCGAATTTAATTCTTTGACTGTACTCATAAATACTTGGTCACTGGCAGAATAAACGCAATTATTAAAGCATCAGCTCTGCTCGCAATCAAACTGAACAAAAACGTAGCGACACTGTTCTCATGAACAATTATGAAGAATGCATTATCAAGTTGTAGGTTCATATTCTAAACATATGTATCTTTTTAACGACGTTAGATATTACATTTGATAGTGAGATTTTAGAATGGCCTATTTTTTTTATTATTAAGAGACGGGTGCAAACCAGCGGCGAGAACACCGAGGTGGTCAACGACGCCCATGGACATCCGCAATACCAGAGGTATTGTAGGTTCAACGATAGAATTCAGCTACAACTACCGCACTGGATATTGACAGATTAGGACTATTAGAGCCCATGCTAATTAGAGTCTTTATCAGCCGATAATTTGATCGGTTCGGGTTTTCAAACCATGTTCATACTAATCAAGTGCCCCACTAAACTATCGACGGAATAAAAGTCTGTAGTGTGCAGGAGCACTTACGCACACTTAGGGCCTGTCCCACCACTGGTTGATAAAGGCTCAGATAGCTTAAAAATGACGTCACTGTCCGATAAGGTAACAAAATCCGATATTTCCATCACATATTTTACACGTTAGTTATCAGACAATCGCGGGCGAAGTCGCGAGCCGTTGCTCGCGACTTCGCCCGCGTGAAATTACGAATATAACCTATTACATTCGCCCTTTTTTTCAACCTATTACCAAAAGTATTAACTTAGTAGTAATCTACGTAATAACAGAAATCTACCAATGCAAGATTCCAAATTTCTAAGTCCGGTAGCTTGTAAGCTGATTTTTCGGTTACCCTTATTGTTTGTGTTCGCGATATCTTCTAAACTATTAGTCCAATTTTAATACTGTAAATGACAATTTTATTCTACATTAAATTCTCCTGATAACAAACGCATTTATTTGGATAAGGATTAATAATGAAACCAATAAAAGAACGCTGTAAATAGCGTATGGTTTTTAATTCATTTTGTAAACAAAAAAGTGGTTATTGTAAGAAAACCCTTAAAGATAGATATGTGCTATCGCGTACTTTTCTGTAGAACTTTTTAAAATCTACAATTCTTTCCTACATCATTTTTATTTACCTCTAACGGTTTAGGCAGCGTAAGCCGAGAAAAGTTAAAGTTTAGTGAATTTTTAACGCCGGCGTCCAGAAACACGCTGTTTATTAATAGTTCCTGAACATTAGTAATAATAAAATATAGCCTATGTTACTCACAAATAAATTACCTTTCTGATGGTGAAAGAATTTTTAAAATCTGCCCAGTAGTTTTTGAGTTATTTCAATACATACAAAAATACAAAAATACAAAAATACAAAGTTTTCCTCTTTATAATATTAAGTATAAGTAACAAAAAAAAAAAAACTATAAAGTATAGATAACAATTGTAACACCACTGGTTTGGTTACAAATTGTTTTAGTTTTTTATAGTTTTATAAAGGACATTTTTGTTTATGGCCATGTCTTCATTTGTCACAGAATACTTCCTCATTAAACACTGTCAACTTATGCAGTTAACGGACGCTCACTTCCGTACACAATATTCAAACTAACGGATAACAAACACTAGAAATCGATAATGACAGATAGAAAATGTCAACTTAATGTTAATATTTTGTTTAACTGGCAGAAGCGTTTAATCAAATTGAATTTATAATCTGTGAATATTACGCGCCCGAACAGAGGCTTATCATGAATATTCGTGAGAACGTTCGTAACGTAATCTACATATTGCCCCTACTGGATGATAAGTAACACCAAAAAATCTCATACAAATTGAAAACTAGATTAAAACGAAAACGTGATAAGCCCTCCGAAGTCGATATTTCATCTTATTTCATTCTTCGATACGCGGTTCTTTTGGCCCTTAACATTTCGTTCGTAGTCTCACTAAGGTACTATTTACATTTAGTTAAGATCTCTCATAAATTATGCAGCTCCAGGAGCTAGTAGTCATGTTTCATTCACTGATCAAAATCGAAAAGAAAGCCGATTTGGTATTGAGTTAATCATCGTATATATTTAAATGGTTAAATAGTTGATCGTCAAAACACATCCGTTTTCTCAGTGCTTTAAAACAATTGAGTACTGTTTTAAAGTTTTTGTTATTGCATTAAAAAAAACAAAGCTTATTTCAATTAAATTTTGAAATTGCTCTCAAGATTATTTTTTATTAAGACTATTTATATAACAACAACAAATTTACTAATTACTTTTTATAACATAAACGATTTGTATCTTTTTTCACGTTGGAAATTAATAAGCCTGATAGAAAGTGGATAACGTTGTAATAATTAAAATACGACATGAAATTTTAGTAGAAATTAACATAAACTTATTTCATTTTGTCGTTTTGATTTTCTTTTTAAATTCACAAAATACCTAATTGCTGCGTGCATGCGACCGGTCTGATTTGAATATTCAAAACGACTCCAAAGCTGTGTCATCACGAACTCTTAACTTTCTAACTCGGATTTCGTGAGCGAGCGATGCTGGCAGGGTGTTAAGTTACAAGGATATTCTATACTCTTTCACTGGAAATCACGGGATAAAATCTATGATGTTCACTGTTTTATGTGAATTAAATCCTAATTAATAGGAGGCTATTATATTTGTGGCAATAAGTGTAGGTATGCAACTATTGCATATTATAATTACTCCAACGGTAAAACGCGTAAATGAATAAATTGTAAAAAACGTTTTAGTCTAATTATTACAATACCCTTTTAATAATTAAATTACTCTTCACAGATACAACCTTATACTCAATAACAAGGACATCGTTGGGAAAAAGAAGAGAGGCAGCCGTAGAGAATTAGAAAAATTTCAAACAAAATAAAAATCTTTGAATAAGACCATACTAATGTTATCTCTAGACTTAGCAGAGATCATTGGCCAATTCCCATGTTTCAAATATTACGATGTAAAAAGAAATGTTTGTCTCTGGTTTTGAAGACAGAAATACATGTCATTTACGTAGCAATTTCATAAACAATATTAGCACCTGTCTACGCGTGCGACTTTTAATAGTATAGCAAAGATCCAGCATTCTAAGGTAATGACCATGTACAAAGAGAATGACAGGAAAAGGAATGCAACAATATTATAATTAAATACTCGCATCCTAGTTCTCCGAACAGGTTTGTTCTTCGAAAGTATTTCACATTTGCTGTAGTTCTGTACACATCGTTAAATGCTACTGTTGGACATAACAGTTGTTTATATAATGTATGCGAATGTGTTACTAACATGTGATTTTGCATAAAATTACTATTGGACCGACTTAGTTCGCTTGGACTCCTGGAACTTCGACATGGAAGTACATAGGCTATAAATGAGGTATCTTATTAACATAATATTCAGAATACTACAAATTGTATGACATTTCTACGAACAGATTATTACGAATAAGGCGAACCTTTAAACGGTTAAGAGCACGCGCACACCTTTGACTAATCTATCGCACAACTATTTGGTCAAATTGGCTGCGAAACAATCGACAATCGCACAACAGATGTGCGTCTAAAGATTAAATAAATCGTAAATGAAAATTGTATCATAGATAGTAAACTTTATATATGGTAGAGACCTAATTCATAAGAATGCTTATGTTTAGCACATTAATTGAAACGATACCATGTCCATGTAGATTTTGTAATACTCTTCAAGAGTCAAACTCTTAAAAGATGACAGGTTTGACGTACAAGAAATTGACCGTTGTCCTTTAAACTTCTAACCTAACCAATGTATGATACATCAACTATATCAACTTTCTTATGCAAGCAAGTTATGAGTTACAGTGACATCAAGGACTACCCTCCTTCCATAATACCTTTGTCATTTTCTTTAGCAATAGGAACAATACATACTTAACTTAACTTACCTCTATCATCCAGTGATTCCAATCGTATCTATAATGAATGTCAAAGAAACAAATCAAAACAAACGCACCACATCGAAATCGATACTATTATGATTATCGATAATCGCGAACATAATCGATTTTCAAAGTATCCACAAACGGTTATCGCACGTCTTAACCACAGCGCGGGTCCGTCGATTCTCGCGAAAGTGCAAAATCCCGAGCGCACGTCGATCAAAATTCAATTGTAAACTGTGATTTTATCGCCGTTTACGAGGCGATTGTTTACCCGACGTGTGCGGACGAGGCGCGGGTAACGTGTGAACAGAGCACATTGTATTGTACAAGACTGCGTTAAAACGCACGTCTACATATCAACATTTCATACATCCTTGCACGAATATGTCTTTCCATTTTCATACTTATCCAATAGTAACTAGTAAAGGCTTAAATGGTCATTAAGGGGTGCGTTGTCTCTAAGTGATAATTAAATCGCTACGAGTAGATTTTTTATAATCATTAAATTACTGAGGACATCAGATAATAACAGAAATCGAACTAATATTATAAATGCGGAAGTTTAGAAGGATGGATGGATGGATGGATGTTTGTTAAAGTTTGTAATCTAAACAGCTGAACGGATCTCGATGAAATTTGGCATAGATATAGAGCAGTCTGGATGAACACATAGGCTACTTGCTTTTGTTTTTTTTCCACGCGGACGGAGTCACGGGCGAAAGCTAGTTCTTCATAAAAATAAGAATATCTGTAAGTCTATGGTAAAAGCTATTATATCCAGTTATAAAAACGATAAAATCATGTTAAAATCATCAATCACTGTAAACACCTTAAGTTAAAAACAGCGACATCTCTAGGCAAAAATAAGAAATACAAGGAATGTATGGTTATTTTCATTTTGTAATGTCGAGGTTCTAAGCAATAAAACAAAGAATTATTATATAAAATATGTAATTTATTTATCAGTAATCTTAACAAACTAATCTGTAAGAAATATATCTTCCAGCTGTCTCTGATGATCGGATGATTTTCACCACCTGAAAGGTAAAAAAAAATATCGATTTTTCTAAAGCCATTCTATATAATTATTGAAAAAAAAAAAACAGTATTACAAGTTAACTAAATGTAATAAAGTTTTTTGCATTGTCTATCAGACTAACCATTGTTTATGGGTTTTTCATTAATTTTAATTTCATATATACAATACTAGCTTTCGCCCGCGACTCCGTCCGCGTGGAATTAAAAAAACAAAAGTGAGTAGCCTTTGTGTTCTTCCAGACTATCCTCTATATCTATTACAAATTTCATCTAAATCCTTTCAATCATTTAGGCTACAAACTCTAACAAACATCTCACTAACATTAATAATATTAGTACGAAAAGTATGAAAGTATGATAGTAATATATTAAATAAATGTTTTGAGGTATAAAGAACGAAAAATCCAAACCTGTCCTCTCTTAAGTCCAAAGTATCTCGCCACAGGATCCCCTGCTTGGATTCTCATCAACATGTTTTCTTTTAATTTACTGATTCAAGAGTTAAAGAATATGTGTCAAAATTAACAGATGGAAAACAAATATGCGTTAATAATATTTCAAACAAATCAATTTATCAGTCAAAGTAAAGGATTCGGTAGTTAACAAAAATAAAGGCTAGATTTTAAAAAGTGTATTCATGTTTTTTGAACTTATTGAAGCTATTGGCTAACAATTACAGTTACCATGGCAACCTCGCTTCCTTGCTGTCAGCTTGTAGTTTTTGTCTCTTTTCTGCATGATGCAATTTATTCACCCCTAAGTTTAATAGCATGATAATGTAGCCTAAAGAGTGTCAAAGTGTAGAGCTTTTTGTTAACAGAATGATTATTCAAAAATATGGTGTGATTGCTGACATCCTAAAAAGATTAGGATTAAATACAGAAGTCTAATTAAATATAGATAAACTATTAGAAGCATAAGCTAACAACAAAAACAAACATTGTCTCTAGTAGTGATATGCTCACTATTAAAAAGATATGGTATTATATAATTTATAACACGGCTAAACTCACGTGAGAACTTTCGGTGTAGGCACCAACCAGTATCAGACCCGTCGGGGGTCCTTCTTCAGGGTGAGTGGTTACCAGCTTTATTCGCTATCGCGTTCGATGGTCACTGTTCCCACGTGAGTTTAGCCGTGTTATAAATTATATAATATAATTTATAACACGGTTAAAGTCACGTGAGAACTTTCAGTGTAGGCACCGACCAGTTTCAAACCCGTCAGGGGTCCTTCTTCAGGGTGAGTGGTTACCAGCTTTATTCGCTATCGCGTTCGACGGTCACTGTTCCCACGTGAGTTTAGCCGTGTTATAAATTATATAGTATAACATATCACGAAAGTTTTAATAAGTTAAGATATGGTATGCAAAAGATAAAATATTGAAAAGGATACTATCTAGCTAACAATTCCTGTTTTTCATCTGGAGTGAGTACAATGTGCTCTGGTACTAACTCATGTTCTGTTATGTTTATCAACAATTCTGATTCCAAGAATTGTTCTAGAATGTATTTTGGGGCCATGTCCACAAGAGACTGTTTTGCTGATGGTGTCATACCTGAAATAAAAAAATTAAAAAAAAAGTGTATTAAATTTTATGGTGAACCTTTCAGAATTATCAGTAAGTATTCTAAGAAACTATCTTAATATTGAAAAAAAAAATCAGACATAAGACTATGTTTTCTTTCAAACTTTGCTTTATATCTAGATCCATTCAAGCCATTTGGTAAACGCTAACATTATCATCCTCCTTATCCTACTCCCGTAGGTTCGGCGCACCAGGTTTTTTCCTCCAAATAACTCTATCATACGTCATCTCAGTCATCACTCCCTTTTTGATCATGTCATCTTTCATGCTATTTGGTAAACGCTAACAAACATCCATTTATAAAAATTCGCATTTATAATATTAGTAAAATTAGGTGTCAAATTTTAATATATGATAAATATTCGCATAAATACACTTTGCTTTTTATTACTATTTAAGTTAAATAATCTGTAACACAATATAACATACCAGCTTGAACTACTACTATTGCTCTGTGAATATTTTCCTCTTGCATTCTTGTACAGTAGGTCTTGATTGTTTTAATTCCTATTTTAGCTTCATCAGGGAAGAAAACAAACATCTGATCAGTTGGGTCGTCATTATGGGCTACTAGGACAATTAAATCACTTCTTGCTGGACGTTTTTCACTGAAAAATTTTATTTCATATAAATAAGAGCAGTTTACTCAATTAGTTTGTAACAAAGCAGAGAGTGTTTATTATATTAACTTTGTCTATGAAAGTTGTGCAAACTTTTTAATATACAGTGGCATAATAAAATTGTATGACAAATTTTGACATTTTAAAACACAATAAATCAACCTTCAAACACATCATTATCAGTTTTTTAAAAACAATTTTTTTTAATAAAATGCAAAATATAGACGAAAAACTCAAATTAAATAAGTTAGTAAATGGCTTATCGAAAACTACGAAAATATATTTGGGTAAGATTTAGATAAATACATTTTACTTTATACATACCTCGGTTTGTCTCCGAATTGTTCTTTGAATTGTTCAAGTGTTTGATCCAACTCATCTTGTGTTACTAAATAACCGCGATCGTGGCAAAGCTGTAAATAAACAACTGTAATATCAATCGTGAAATTTTTAGCAAGAGCTGTAGAAAAAACAATGTTTTCTATATTTAACCTGCATAACTGTTTTTCGAATACGCCAAAGTTTATATGTTTCTGCATCATCATCCATGTTTATTCAATGTTACTTATCTCCTTATTTTCGAATAAAAATTACACCAAGACAAAGTAATTTTTAATTCTAGTAAAAAATTAAAATGTTTACAGATAGAGGTTAAGTTAAATCAAAAGAGGACAATTCATTCATCTTTTGTCTCTTTTCATTACTGTCAAATCAGGACATTACACTCCGTACTATGCATAAAACACAAATGTGAACTATTAGAAATGTATTAAAATTGTAAAATACTTTTCTATTTGTGATCAAGCAAAATTTTTGTAATTGAAATTATTTGATAATTGTTAATTGTTGATAATAGTGTCAATTTTGGTTCTATTTGTTTTGTGCTTGTTTAATCTGTAAATGTTAATAAAAATATTTTTTCTATCTGTGCAAATTTTAGACAGATTGATTTTTTTATATTAGAATTGCATTTCATTGATTTGTGATTAATTTTAATTCTTGTAGTTTAAGAATATCTTAATTTTGTTATTTAGTACAATGGCTGGAATCAAAGGTTCGTTTTTAACACGTCTTTTAATGCTAAAACTTTTTACCTTACAGCTTAAGAATGACTCATATCTGATATTTACAAACAATTTTCTTGATCACTTTTACTAATTATAAATTTTTCTTTTTCATGTTGTCACCATAAAATACTAAAGTGTGAGTATAATTAATTAATAATAAAACATTTAACAGTCGTATAAGGTTGCAGAAAGTGTAAATCTAAATCTTTTCCATAATATGCCCTAGATATTTTATGGAAATTTGTATTAGGTATCAAATAATTTGTTGTTAATATTTGTGATCTTCAAAATGCTATTCAGTTAGAATAAAAGAATATTTTGAAAGCTTGACTATACAAATATTTAAATGTAAATCTGTAATTGAATGAACAATTAAAGAAAGAGTACTTTATGGCAATATTAAAGATAAGAAAATTTCCTGGGGAACATCTCCAGGTCATAGCTATGTGGATAACATGCAGATTGTTAAGTAAAGAATATGTTGAAAAAGTAATTATAGGTTGTAATGTTTATGAGGTATTTTATATTTGGATATGTTTTTCAGTTTGTTAACCTTGGCATTTTCAAGCTCCATTGGCGTGACACTAGTTATAATAGCATGTGCTCTGCCTCAGTTTAAGTAAGTATAACAAACCAACATTGGTTAATCCTTAAATTATTTCCAACTTGACATTACCACAATATTTTTTTAATGGAAACATGGAAAGAATTCCTTCACTTTAAAAAAACTAGTCATAGTGGATTCATAATTGAAAATGTATGAAATGTAAATATGTTTACTTGACAAGGGAAAGATCTGTTTTCCTTTGTTTTCTTGGAAATCTCCTTTGGCGCAATTGTTTGTTAGCTTTGCAAATTTAACCAGGTGACTTATCAAAATGTTGATAACATTAGATTCGAGTTTTTTAGATTATTTATCTTCCTTGCGAGAAATCTTTTATGTGTAAAACATTTTATTCATCTGCTTATTTTTATTTAGATCTAGTACTAATTGACATTAGTAAGTCTCAGGTATTTTTGGTTGGATGTAACTTTGGTTTAAAATTGTTTTAATGAAATTGATAATGTGTACATTAGTAAAGATATGTTTATTTATTTTTTATAAAAGTCCTTCTTTTAAAAGTAAATTCATTGAATTTAATGGTGTTTATTTCAGATCATGGTGGCCATTTTTCGTGCTGATTTTCCACTTTCTCTGTCCATTCCCAACGATTATTGCCCGTCGCCGCACAGACAGTGTGGGAGGCATCAACAATGCTTGTATGGAGACTGCAATTTTCATCACCATGGGCATCATTGTTAGCTCTTTTGCGTATCCCATTGTGCTGGCACGAGCTGGTTTGGTTTGTATTTTAATTTGTTGACTACAGTGGAACTTTTATTCACAAATTTTATCACTTATATTGTCTTTGAAAAAACAAAGAAATATTATCTCATACCTATCAATCAATTACTATAAAGATATCCTTAGATAGTGATAGTTATAGAAAAACAAAAAACTACCAAAACATCTATGAATATGCTTTTTAGATCTAGGAGTAATATAATCTATTTCTGTGTTAATAATGTTATTTTTTAAAAATGTGTGTGAAGTGACAAGACAATCTACTAGACTAGCTTTACTTATTACCATGTTCTATTTTATTTTAAGGTAGATGAAATTGTTGAACATTCTTAGATCCGAGAGCTGTTTACAATTTTTGACATTAGTAAGAAGTTAAGATTCAATTTAGATTTATGAATGTATTTTCAGATATTGTGGCCCGCTAGCTACCTGACATTGGTGGGCAATGTTATTGTATATTTGGCTATCATCGGTTTCTACATAGTTTTCGAAATGGAGGATACGGATTATGCAATGTGGTGAAGATAAAACCTTATTTATTGGATCAAAACAGATACTCTTTAAGCTGGTTTTTGTATAATGGTTTGTCTACATAAGTCTGAAATTAAGATACTGATTTTTTTAAAATTGATATTAAGTATACCAAATGCCTAAAAATGTGGTTGAACATGCACATTTGCTTCTATTAAATTTTGCTTATGCTAAATGTTGAGGTATGCTTAAATTAAATTCGATACAAACTGTGAAATCTTTGATTGGTAGATGTAACTTTTTTATTTTACCTTAAAAGATGTTGATTTTTTTTTAAATATAGTGGAACCCTAAATAATGTATAATTGAAACTCATTTTAACATATATCTAACAATTTCCTTTTGATTATCCTCAAGTTGTAGATCGTAGGTTTAGTTAACGTTTTGAAGTACATACTTCATATAAAAGTGTTTATTTTTATAGGTATATAGTATTATATTACAGGCTATTAGAATAGATATGTTATAATTTGAAATTATTAATGCTGTATTGAAAATATGTGTCAATTCAAATTTTACCCAACATTGTAATGTAACCTTTACCTTTCATTACTAAAAGTAGACCTATATGTATTTTATATCGCAACAAAGATTAAAAACATTTTTTGGTATTTCTTTTCTTATGAATAAAAAAATTGTTAACTCTGCAATCACATTCCTGTAATTATTATGTAAATATGTTAGGAGACAGGTCACAATAAAGTATTGTCTATTTGCTTTATAACGTGTATTTATCCTTTTAAACCCTGACCTTTAAAATAATAATTCCAGGGTAGTTGGTGGTATGTCAAAGATCAGACATCCCTTTAATGTTTGAAAATTCACATGAACCTAAAAATAATTGGTTAAATGCTTCTGTACCACTGGGTTGCCTATAAGAAATTGCTTATAGCAATAAGGCCGCCCTGGCGCTTGTTGACGTAGCTTAGTTTAACTATATGTATTGTAATTTGGTGCGAAAAGAATTAAATACATACATAAATTAGTAATTAAAAACTATGTTACTGTAAGTGAAATGTAACAGTTTTTTTTAACAGAAGGAAAGTAAATCTTCCAAACGAGTCTAAACAGGAAAAACAAAACCATATTTTCATCATTTTCACTCTCCTTAAAATTCCAGAGGGAACTGTATTTTGAAAGTGTCTCAGCAGTGGGGTTTCACTTCACGGATGTCATTTCTAAACGGATGTGAATATGCAGGAAACCTTTGAAAGTAAAAGCATTAAATTCAAGAAAGCTTTGTAAAGTGCCTTCATTTTTTTATATTATTTTTCCAACTTAAAAATTGGAATAAATATTCATAAACATTATAACACCAAAAATAATTACGTGCAATGGAACGTTTTTCTTAATCATCGCTGTTCACTGACATTTGGTATTTGTCATACGTTTATGATTTCTATTTTGTACTTAAGTTTTTAAGTGTCAAATCGCCGCACCCACAAAATTATTTTACTGCTAAAATATACTTTTATTGTAAATTATTAGAATTATGGGTGACCATTTACCGGCTTGTGTTATCGATGTGGGGACTGGGTATACAAAGTTGGGGTTCGCCGGTAACAAGGAACCTCAGTTTATCATTCCGTCAGCCATAGCGATAAAGGAAACTGCTAAAGTTGGCGACCAAAGTACTCGGCGTATGACTAAAGCAGTGGAAGATTTGGATTTCTTTATCGGAGACGAAGCGTTCGATGCCACCGGATATTCAGTGAAATATCCAGTACGCCATGGCTTGGTTGAAGATTGGGATCTCATGGAACGGTATATAGAGCAATGTATTTTTAAATACTTGAGAGCGGAGCCTGAAGACCACCATTTCTTACTTACCGAGCCGCCATTAAATACTCCAGAAAATCGAGAATATTTGGCTGAGATTATGTTTGAATCATTCAATGTGCCTGGTCTGTACATTGCTGTACAAGCTGTGCTAGCGCTTGCCGCATCATGGAAGTCTCGTACGTGTGCTAAACGCACATTCACAGGCATAGTGGTGGATAGTGGTGATGGTGTAACTCACATTGTTCCAGTGGCTGAGGGTTATGTTATTGGTTCCTGTATTAAGCATATACCTATTGCAGGAAGGAATATTACATCATTCATACAGTCCCTGTTGCGTGAAAGAGAAGTTGGTATCCCACCGGAGCAAAGCTTAGAGACTGCAAAAGCTATCAAGGAAAGATATAGCTATATATGTCCAGACATTGCCAAGGAGTTTGCTAAGTATGATTCTGACCCAGGGAAATGGATGAAGAAATACACAGGAATCAATGCTATCACTAAAAACCCCTTCTCGGTTGATGTTGGATAGAAAAAAAAAAAAAAAAAAAAAAAAAAAAAAAAAAAAAAAAAAAAAAAAAAAAAAAAAAAAAAAAAAAAAAAAAAAAAAAAAAAAAAAAAAAAAAAAAAAAAAAAAAAAAAAAAAAAAAAAAAAAAAAAAAAAAAAAAAAAAAAAAAAAAAAAAAAAAAAAAAAAAAAAAAAAAAAAAAAAAAAAAAAAAAAAAAAAAAAAAAAAAAAAAAAAAAAAAAAAAAAAAAAAAAAAAAAAAAAAAAAAAAAAAAAAAAAAAAAAAAAAAAAAAAAAAAAAAAAAAAAAAAAAAAAAAAAAAAAAAAAAAAAAAAAAAAAAAAAAAAAAAAAAAAAAAAAAAAAAAAAAAAAAAAAAAAAAAAAAAAAAAAAAAAAAAAAAAAAAAAAAAAAAAAAAAACCACAAAAAATCTGAAAGACCCCCCCCCCCCCCCCCCCCCCCCCCCCCCCCCCCCCCCCCCCCCCCCCCCCCCCCCCCCCCCCCCCCCCCCCCCCCCCCCCCCTCTCCAGAGTTTTATCAAGTGTGTCACACTAAGCAAGCTTACATGGAATATGGACCAAGTATTTGCAGACACAATCCAGTATTTGGCACTATGATTTAAGGCTATTCTTATTGCTAGTTCAGTATTCACTTAGACATGAAGTTTTAAATATTCAGGAACAAATATATTTAGCAAACAAGGGAGACATTATCTATACTCATATTTATGTGGTAACTAAAGTAGCCTTATACTTGCTATACAGACTAAATTCTAACAGACAGTTTTAAATGAAGAGCTGAACTGTACAGTTAGGATTGTGGGGTGTGTAGGCAAAACTTTAACTAAATAGAAGATAAGTAAATAAGTGTTGGTTGACTCCATCTTCAATAACATATTGCAACTATCTATTCCTATTTCTGTCTCGCATTCATTCCTATTTCTGTCTCGCATTCATTCCTATTTCTGTCAGATACCTTTGTCACTAATCACAAGTGTCCACTGAAATTACTGTATTGTAACATAGTTTTTGCCATGGAGAGTTGCCTCTAGGGAATCAAAAATGTAAAATATATTTAAAAATTACTTCAAATGACTATACCTATCTGCTCTCCCCTTAGATCAAGATCAATTGACAGTTGATGCCTATGTACTGCAACATAGTGTTGTTTCATATTTTCAAATAGAAAGAGAAGGATAGAGATACATTTTAGCACTAAGTGTTAGTGGAAATTGTAAGATTGATAATAAATTGAACAATGTGACAATGTTTAAAGCTTCATGTTAGTAAAATGTTAAAACTATGTTCATTAAGATCTTTTTAATGAAATTTATTATAATTTTTTATACAATAAATGCCAATATATTACTTGCACATTTTTAATAATTTAATTTTAAATATATTATATATAATTATATGATTAATCAATAATTTGCTGGGTTTGCGTTGTAAATTAAGGCATTTAATGTTCCATTCCAGCTTTTTACCAAATATACTTTTCAAGATATGTGTAATTTTTTTTATTATACTGTTTATCCAGGCTTTAAAGAGATGGGATATGATTGATTGCAAAAGTAGGGTTAAGCCTATCTTTCTCAAAGGTCGGCAACGAATTTGCAGTTCTGGTCGATGGTCACCTCGGTGTTCCCGCCGCTCGTTTGCTCCCTTTTATTGACCGACTTCTCAAAAGAAGGAGGTACTCAATTTTAACGAACCCCGTGTCTTACGAACAGTATAGTGGTACTCAATTTGTCTATGTTTTTTATGTGTGTTACGGCATAACTCCGCCCCTAGTGGAACGATTTAGAAAATTCTTTTTTTATCCGAAAGGTAGTGCTTACACCCATATAGAAATTATTTTGTGGTTTATTTTTTTATAAAATAAGGTATTGGTAACAAAACCACAGGAAATATGAATGATGTAACAAAAAGTCTAAATGATTCACCATTATCTTTTGCTTGATAAAAAAAATCGAATTATTTGATGCATCATTTAAATTAATTGTTCAATATCTTTGGAGAAACAAGTAACAATTGCACGTATATCACGTCAGAACGAGTTAATAATTGAGGTCATTGAACTCTGGATGTCTTAAGATTTAATATCCTATTGGAATCCATCATGCCGGTGTAAACTAGTTTTTCTCAGCACCGCCACTTCATTCGGCCAGTGGTTACGCACACTACAGTGCTAATTATTTTTTTAGTCTGTACGCTTTTTGACCGACTTCCCAAAAGAAGGAGGTACTCAATTCGTCCGTATGTTTTTTTTATTTTTTTTTTATTTTTTTTTATGTGTGTTACGGCATAACTCCGCCCCTGGTAGACCGATTTTGAAAATTCTTTTTTTATCCGAGAGGTAGTGCTTGCAGGTGGGTCCCATTTTTTTGTTTGATTTTTGGAGTCAAAGACTACGGCGTAGTTAAATAGTTTAGCTCAAAATTGCGTGACGAAATTTGGTGTCTTTTTTGCTTTCTATGCTTACGTAGCCTAAACTATAAGACTTATACAAAAATTATGTATGGAAGAATTGTAGCCCTTTAAATTTGCTAAATAAAAGTCAGCGATAGCATATATCTATCTATTAAGGTTGTCGCACAATAACCACTTTTTTCATTAAAATTTCGATCAAAATCTATACCCCACTTTCAACGCTATTACTCGTGTTCGGTATGAATCCTTATCAAAAAAAATGTGTCCATCATCAAGAGAATTTAATGTAGATTATAAATACCCTTGGAACTGTGTAATTCCGATAAATAGTTTAGGAGATATCATAAATAGCAAATTACGAGTCGCAGAAAAAAATACCAACTTGTAACAAAGTTTGCTTTCTTGGCTTACGTAGCCTAAACTATAAGACCTACATAAAAATGATGTATGAAAGAATTGTAGGTCATTCAATTAGCTGAATTAAAGTCTGCGATAGCATATATCTATCTATTAAGGTTGTCGCACAATAACCGTTTGTTTCGAGAAAACCGTCAAATAAGTGCAATCGACTTTATTTAAAACGCTTTTATTCTTATTTGGTATGAATCCTTATCCAAATAAATATGTTTTCACGATAGAGTATTATATGTAGATCGTAATTGCCTTTTACAGTATGTAATTCTGTGCAAGATTCTAGAAGTTATCAAATTATTAAAACTCACGGGCAACAACGGCGCGCGGCCGCACCGAATTATGAGTGAATGATCGCAACGATGTATTAGTTGTTTACTTAATTTCTTAGATAATCGATTTAGATAACTCATTATTTGTTTGAAAGCTAGTGATTATCATACTGCGATGTCTAGATTCACTAAAAATCGAGAAATAAATAAACTTTTTAATAAAAAACAAAACCGACTTCCAAACAAAATACACTAAAAACAAAATCTTCTCAAAAAAAACAGTACACTAAAAAGTAACGAAATAATTTCTTGAAAATAGTAAACCTCCCTTATTGTAGCTGTTATGTCTATATTGTACAATTATTATTACTTTGAAGTCGGTGTCAGTCATTACTAAAAACGTTACTATACTTTCAATTGTCAATTGTTATGGTAAAAATGTAGAAAACCTTACGTAGAAATATCACTGCATATACCTCGGCTGACACCGACATCAAAGTGATAATAATTGTACAATATAGACATAACAGCTACAATAAGGGAGGTTTACTATTTTCAAGAAATTATTTCGTTACTTTTTAGTGTACTGTTTTTTTGAGAAGATTTTGTTTTTATTTACTCATGTGGTAGGGCGAGGAGGTAAGGAGGTTGGTAGTCAAATAAAAATACCGTTTCAAGTAAATGTATTTTTTTTTCACATCGCACAGTTCCTAACTTTTTGTTTGCTTTATAAAAACAGATTTGTAATAACATCGTAACGCTTACATTATGCTTACCCTCGGTAACGGATTGTTCAAAATGATATGGTACGCAGACTAGCGTTATACACATTTTTATAATAAAAGTTGTTCAAACTTCAGGATCTCATGCAACTATTAAATAAATAACATACTTGTATTACAATAACCATGCAGGGTGACTAAATGGGTACAATATTGAAAAACGATTATACATATTCTATTTGAGCCCTGCTAACGGATACACTAAAGATAAATGCACAAGTTTATATCGTAATTTAGCTGAAAGTTTGACATTTTTAAGATCCATTTTTCAAAAAGGAAAAATACAAGAAAAGCGTTTGGTAATGGAATACCAAATACGTACAAACGCAATAATGTGTTTAACATTATCGATTTAGTCTCCCAGATACCGTTAAAAATATATGATAGGAACTCCAGATAGTTTTATTATCAAGTTGCCTAACCTGGAACTGTTTTCTAAGAAAAAATATTGTACACTACATATTTCGTAAACTTCATAGATGTGTCTGAAATCAATACGCACATGGCCAGAATGATTAACTAAATTTTAGTTACCCCTGATTAGGTAGACATCAAGTCCTTCAGTGTGGTGGTATATGAGCTAACTAAATGTAATGTAAAACTTTCAGCTAAACACGATTTATGTTAATGCAACATATTTTGTTTTGGTACACGGTAAAACTAGTATTTTCCTCATGTTTTAAAAACTTAATTTTAACATAAATATTTCAGCTCACTAAACTCTAAGTTATACTTTTACTTCGATTGACTAGCATTAAATATTTTGTGTCTAGATTATATAAAATAGATCTCAATTAAATATAGGGCAGTCTTCGTTGGAATTACGAAACATAGACAAAGTAAACAATTGTAAATTATTTAAAAAACAAACAAACACACATTAATGCATTAATAAAAAAATGTAATACAAAACATTTTTTATGTAATATCACTCACAGAAATACAACTACTCGATACAATTGAAATATACAATTTAAACATATACAACTTTCTGCCGTATTCACCAAAAAAGCTATAGGTACATATTGTCTTGTGTCTTTGTTGAGGATATTCATATGCGCTGTTTACACGGGACGAATGTATGACGACGTTAGATTATCAAACATTAGTACTCGAAACCGACTTATTCTATACAATTTTGTGATATAAATAGTCGTTATTATTCTATTGTCATATGGCGAAGTTTATTAAAACTAGTTTAGAATTATTTCTTACAACAGATTAATTATGACGTTTATGGCTGAATCGTCGTGATACCTTTGCCCGTGTGGATAGAATACAATGCGCCTCAGAAGCTGGTGCTCATTAACTTATTATGATTTAATAAAATATTTTCAAGGGGTCCTTTCGATCGAAATTTGTCTTAAGTTACTTCAATGAATAATAATAACATGTTTGGCCGTATAAATGATTTATTATGATGAATGTCACAATTATAAATTTTACTATTGTCGAGGTCATTGCAAGCAATGAAAATTGAACACTTGTGAAATGAAAACCAGTCTTTATTGTATCAGTATTATGAATGCGTTTAAATTTCTCAACCCCTATTATTAACGGTTATAATATATGTAAATATTTAATAGACAGTGATAAGATTTGCCAATGAAAAAGTTGTCCATAAACTTTATAACATTTAAACAATTCATAGTCAAATTTAAGATGTAATTTTTAACAATTACATCTGTAACTAGTTTTAAGACTTTGGTCAATAAGGCATTAAGTTTAATATATTATATTACATGTATTATTTTAATTATTGTTCTTCTTATGTTAAACCTTCGTTACTTGTCACTTTTATTAACAACAATATTTACAACGACATAGAGTCGACATTAGAACCTAGCTAGACCATTATCAACGCTAAACTTAACGTTTCGTTTTACATTAGGGCCGAAAATATTCTTAATACGCATTTTGACAGTTGCACAGTAAATGTATATTTTTCATTTATTACTGAACGTATAAAAAATGATTACTGTATGGTACTAAACGTAACTGTATATATGCTAGAACTAAATTTTCTACAACCATATATTTATATACATTTACAAACATTAAATTAAATTGATTTGGCAATTTTTATTAATTAATATCTTAAAAATAAGAGACCAATAAAATTAGCTATTGGCATTATAGTAAACAAATTCATCCCGATTATTTTAATATCGAATGATTAACAAAAAAAAAAATCAAAACGATTTTAACAAAATTGTCTTTGTTAACTACAATTATCTTAAACGTGGATTTAAAGACAAATAATTTTATTTCTAAATTTAAACTAATCATTTTACTGGCAAATTAAACTAAACCACAATGACGTTGTTTTTGAAATAATCTAAGCGATTAACTTTCCTTTTATTATCTTATTTTTGTATGAATATTTCGTGGGGCCCACCACTGGACCACTCTATAATAAGCCTTTGTGGCTTTATTTCACAATATAAAAGAAGTTTTTAATTTTTCTGTTGTCTAAGGAATTTAGTCTACATTAATTGTATTGTATGATAAAACATAGTATTGGCTGCACGTTTTATTATTTTTTAATTGATTTCGTATAAAAAGTTTAAGTGATTATTAATTTTAGTTTAGTTCATAGTCATTAAGAACATATTTAATTAACAAGGTTAACTTAACTTTATGATTTTAATCGATTTTTTTCCTGTTTAATCGAATAAACCAGACAAATGTTTTATTATATGAAATACAGTTACAAAAATTGTTAATTTTATTTACATGTGAAATTACATTCACATGTTATTTTGTGTTTACATAATTTGAAAAGAGTTTCTATGTTATTTACCCGTAATTCAATACGTTCATACATTAATCTGGAATGCTTCACGCGATGTCTTGTCGAGAGCGCGGCTTGGCTTGCGGCGATGGTGACTCTCGCACTCTGTGTCGTCCGAGAACCTCGAAGGCGGGTGAATGTGCTCGTTGAACGACGGGTAGTTTGATATGCTGCATCGGCAAGTAACTTTGTTTGGACATTTTAAACGTATCAGCGATAGTTATGACATCGAACAACAAAAACATTAAGAAAATAATAAATTTGCAAAAATAATGTAAATTTAATGAAATACATGAATGATAGTATAGTTGTTGATTTAAAAATTTAACAGAAATTGCTCATTTATTTTAATACTTGGATTTGTTTTTAACGGTAAAACATTTCTGTTACATAATTAAGTTATGAAAATTATATCTAATCGAAATACATAACTAACATTTTTGGGAATACGTTGACATTTAACAGTAGTATTAATAGCTGAATATATTTAAATTGACAAATAGTATAATTACGCTTTATACACTTTCATTTATAAAATAATTATGCACTCTGTATGTTTTTAAACACTTAAAAACATAGAATGTTCAGAGAATAAAAATGTTAGAACATGCAAAAAGGTGAATTTAATGAGACTAAATACAGTTTCATACATTATAAAATGCGAAATTAAAGGGTTGTGTTTCTCTACTTATATTAAGAGCAGGGTTAAAACATATTGAACCAGAAATCAAAAATAAATTTTCTACATACATTTACAATGTATGATAATGTGATCTAATGTTTTAAAAAAATAGAAAAAAGCCAACAAAATCTGCCATTTATATAATTCAAAAACTTGCCTCGTCATGCATGTTTGTAAGATAATCATAGATTATAGATCCATTGTCATAGATTAAAAAATCAAATCACCTGAATGTAGTTTCATCATTATGACTGCTGTATCCGCTAGAGGAGCGCACGTGCCGCTTGCCGAGCGCGCCCGCTTTGCCCTTGCGGCTCGGGAACGCCTTGCGGACAACGCCACCTACCGAATTCTCCGACGAAGACGACGACTCCTCGCGCTCTACACTCGGGTCTGATCACAATAAATCTACATGTAATATTGATTAAAAATATGTCGAAATATATTTAGTCACCGACTGTAAGCAGGTTTACTGTCAATTCTAATATAAACGTGAAATCACATTGGATTTTATCTTGCAGTCTCAAATTCATAATAAACAGCTAGAAGAGAAAGTAATTTTTGTATGTAAAGCTTGCTGACAGTTGGCTGCTAATCCTATTCATTTAAACGTGCCCTAAAATGTGATTATAGCATTATTATGATTTGATTTATCTACTATTTCAATGAGATGATTTAAAACGATAACTTGTTGAGCAATACAAACTAAAAAGTATATTGGAAGATGGTTTCGAGACTATATTGATCTCCTTTAGAAGTGTTTTTCCATTTTAAGAATGCCTTCCTCTTAATGAAAATTACTGTATTTTTCCTTAAATATATGAATGTCATGTAATTTACAGGTAGTGGGGTGCGCAGGTCGTATCCTGGCGGCAGGTTCGCTGTCGGAGTGGGGGGCGCTAGCGTCGTCGCTGGCGTCATCCTCGTACTCTGTAATGGGCAGGTGCAGCGTTAATATCTTCTTCACCTCCGAGTCCGTTGAGCCCAAGTTGTCCGACTCTGCAACACAAGCCCTCATCTCAACTCGGTGCAGTGACAGCCCGCATGGTGAAGCTGATTATATCCACACGAAAACCTTGGCACGAGAACATCAAATCGTTCTCGACTCGACAAGTAACCCGTATAGCAATCAATGCAAACAATTTAGAAAATATCGATTGTTAAAATCTTTCATGTATCGATTGAAGAATCGATTTTAGAAATAAGTTTTCGTGAAATATTCGATCAGCGGGAAGCAAATGACACACGAATGGTTATACGATGTCATGGATAGAATACAGTGGTATTGGTTATGAGCTCGCAATGTGTGAATACTAGAATAGCGGGTAAAAAGAAGTCATGATCGGAAAGGTATAAGCTATGGTAACAGATAGTGGTCATTCGTCGTTCTATTTAATCGAATGATGTGACGATGGAATCGATTCGCTAGGAGAGGAAGCAATCGAGCGATAGATCGAAGACATCGAGTAATACGATACACTGTGTGCATGCTTACCTTTATAAATTACAACACCAGTTACGCTCCCATCAGGTTGCATAAAAGGCGATCATTATGTCAAATTCAAATCTGTACTTAAAACTTAAACGGGTTAAAAGTAAACTTAATCAATAGAAAGTGCAATCTAGCTAACTAAATAAATGTTAGGCTAACTACTTATACTTGTAGATACGCTCGGTAATATTATGCAAACTACATATGTGAGGGCGGACCGTACCTTGGCTCTCCGAATGCGGGTCTCGAAGTCTCGCGCCTTTTCTTCTCACTTTTGTATACTCCGGTTCTTTGCCCTGATAACAAAATAGATTGTTACTTATCTATCTATCTATATTATTATAATATAGCGTAAACACACGGAACTTAGGATTTCAGAAATCACAATATATTTTTAATTTGAAAAAAAAAAACCGCCATTCAGGAAAGGGACAAAAAATACAAGCTGACAATATCAAGAAAGCAAGGTTTTTGTGGTAACCGCAATTATTATCCAATGGCAAAGGCATTCGTTGACATTTGTGCATTTTAATTTTGACCTTTGCAATTGAGAATTTGTCAAATGTAAACAATGAAATAAAGTTTTTATAATTTCATGCGGATGAAGAAAGAATATTTGTTCTGATGGTCCTTAGGATTTTCTATTAAATTAAGTTATCTGAAAAAACAGATAAATGTAAAATATTCACTTGTTTTCTTTCTTATCTCTTTGCAATGTGTACGTACCTTATATTTGTCGTTCTGCTTGAGGTCATGGTAGACGAAGGAGCCGCGCACGGAGTGGTAAGGGCCGCTGTACACGTTGCCACTGTAACTGCTCTCGCTGTACGCGGGCTTCGTCAGCTGGAACGTCGCGTATGGGCAGATGTCTTCGATGTATTCTAAAGACAAACGTTATGTTTGTTAATTCTACAATCTTTATTCAATCTCGTTTTCTGTTTTGCTTGAAAATTAAAAATCCCTTGAAAGTCTCAATACTACCACGAAATGTGATTATGACTATAAAGCCAAGTATCTTAAGAGTGTGCGCACGCCTTTGACTAAACTATCGTACAACTGTTTATTCTCGCTTTGATTCCTATGTGCTTATAAGGAGGTGCGAACACTACTCGATTTTTAATTATGCAACTAAACAGTTGAATTGGCTGCGAAACAATCGACAATCGCACAACGGTTCTGCGCAAGTTTAGTTAAAGGTGCTCCTGCTTTAAGAGTGTATCATCAGGTGAGATCGTGATAAAGCACTAGTTAATTGTTTAATAAAAAAGGGTATCTATAATATACTGTATTGTACATACCATTAGAGGCGTGCTTGTAGTGATGCTGTGGAGCAGGGTGCTGTGCGCGCGCCGCCAGGTACTGCTGGTCGCGGTTCACCTTGTTCTGCAGCTGTGCAACTGACGGCGACTCGCCCACGCCTGCCTCCGGCGCCGCGCTCTCTGTTGTACCCGCTTCTGTATAAGGAAACAATTTATACACGTTGGAAACTCATCTAAAGGTTAAGTTTTTTTCAATATTCAACAAGTTTTTTCCAGTCTATATCGTCCAGTGAAGAAGGTAATAATGATTATTCGTAATTTCTCCTCAAGGGTTTAAGCATTTGACTTGTAATCTACAGGTGTTTGGTTCGAATCCCGAGATGTACTAATTTTCGAATTTCATGAGTATATAATTTACCCAACGTTCTTACGGTGTAGGACAACATCGCGATGCCTGCATATATTGGCAAAGAAGTGGGGACATATAGTGAGCTGGTGATGGTGATGTCATTTCAATGATGCAGATTATTAAAAATGTAATGGTGGTGTCTAATAGAAGTATGAATACTTACTGTTCCGTCGCACTAGCAGCACTATAGCGATGAGGGCTGCGAGCACGAGCAGCGAGAGTGCGGCTGGAAGGAGCACGCGAGCACTCCCTAGCGAGCGAGCGCCCGCCGCGGGCACCGCCGGCGACACCTCGCCCTCCACTACTGCACCACATGCACACCACAAACACACGTCAGGATACACAGCGGAATAGAACTCCACTAAACTGTCTCAATACCCTTTGATAGAGGTTAACTCAACCTCTGATGTTAATGATGATGGGAATCAAATCAATGTGAGGCAGTCTGTTGCTCGTGTCCCCTTCTATGAAAAAGCCCGTTGCCAAGTTGTAACAGAAAAAAGGAAAAGATTTGTAGTTTTGTATGTGTTGATATCATCCTCCTTATCCTACTCCCGTAGGGTCGGTACAACAGGTTTTTGTCCTCCACATAACTCTATCATACGTCATCTGTGATCACACCCTTTTTGATCATGTCACCTTTCACGCAATCAATCCATCTCTTTCTAAAAAAGAAAGCGGACGAAAGCTAGTAAAGAATAAAGACTGACTGCCGGTGAGTGAGTGCGTGGTGAAGTTGTACAGGGCGAGCGCGTGTCCGGCGTTGTTGTGGGCGGTGATGCGCAGCTGGTAGTGCGTGGCGGCCGCCAGCCCGGTGACGCTGAACACGCGCTCCGTCGCCTGCACGCTGTTCGACACCAGCCGCCACTAACACAAATTAATATAATGAGTAATAGGAGCTTGTGGATTCAAATATACCTGCACTGTGACAATCTTTGTAAAATACTGTAGCATCTTATTCACGAATAAATGAAATGTATGAATAAATATCTCTTTTATTTTCCTCCCAACGTTGTCATTAATTTTAGACACTCAATATGCCTTTTTCATTTATCTTTTTGTGTCGAAAGGCCGAGAGAACCATAAATCAAGAAAGACACTCCGTCTTCGGTCTTCGTGTCTTCACTTTTTGTAGCTATTTCGATCAGAGTATACTTCCTAGATAGTTTTTATTTTACATGGTACTATTATAGAAAAAACACTTTGCATCTTACCGGTGTTTGACTTATTTCCCTATATTCAATAACAAAATATAGTATTCCACAGCCACCATCTCCCCAGGAGTCCAACCAAACCGTTACCGTTGTCGTATTGAGCGTAATCATCTGCGAGTGTTTTGGTTTCACGGGAACTGCAAATAGAAATTTTCATTTTAACTTTGACTTACAGAGAATGTTATCCCGTGTTTTTTGTAGATTACAATCACATCAGTTATTAACATCTTTAACATTAAATCAGGACTTGGATGAGTTGGTCTATTTGTGAATAAGAATCTTTTTAAACCCTGGTTTAATACTGTTTCTGATTTCATATTATTCTTGTGTATATCGCCAGGATTTTTGCCGTCCACTCGGATGATACCGAGGCGTCGGTCACGAATTGTGCTTGAAAAGGTTAAAAACAGTTTAAAGTAGTAGTAAAAAAACTGACCAGTGCCCTTAGTATAGGCATGCACGATGTCGCAGGGTAAGCCAGTACCGATGCGATTGAAGGCGGTGATGTAAAGCTGGTATCGCGTGCCGCACCACAGGTTGGGCAGAACGTGCTCCGATGTGCCCGCTTCCACTTGCAGTTCCTCCCAGTCGCCGTGCTCGCGCTTGTAGTTTATCACGTACCCTGTGGAAAGGAAACAAGGAAAAAATCAATACCAAATAATTTACTTAAGAACTTCTAACCATCTAATTGTCATCTTTAAGTGTTTCTTCTATGCTTCACCCAAGTAGAATATTTCTTTAGAAAGTAAAAGGAGAATCTAAAATAGATGTATGCAGGATTGAGGTTTTAAATGTTTCTTTCTTGAAGTTTATTTTTTTTGTGTTCTTGACGTATTTTTAAAATTAGAGTGAGAGTGATAATATAAAACGTAAGAGATAAGACGAAGGACAAAAAGACGAACAAGATGTTTTAGAAAGATGTAATAAAATATTAAACAAATTAAAAATAAGACCAAGTTTTACTATAAGTGCCAACGAGCCCCCACAAGTATATTCATTTATAACAGACCTAAGATAGGGCTGCCTCCGTCCCCCTGGTCACTCCATTGTAGGTGTAGCGAGTCCGCGTAGGAATCGACGACGGCTAGCACTGGCGGCTGAGGAGGCACCTTAACTTCCACACTGTAAGTCACGTCGTCACGCCCGTGAGCATTCTCCACCGCACACGTATAGTTACCACTGTCCGCGTACTGTGTCATACTGGAAACAACGAGAGTATATTTAAGCACATTACAGAGATACCCTGGATATACATTCAAAAGATGCAGTATCTAGTAAATTTTACCTGATTATCAAAGTTCCGTCATTGGTAACGTTTTTCCTCAAAGTCGATTCCAGTACTGCGCCGTTCATACTCCAAGTGGTAGATGGTGTTGGCACACCAACTTTATTACATGACAATGAAATATTTTCCTTCCATGGGGTAACTATACTACGGCTGAAGGAGGTAATTCTTGCTGGCACTGTTGATAAAGTTAATACAATTAATTACAACAAACAAATTAAGGTGAAAAATCTACTGATCAATTTGAAGGTCAAATACCTGAGTCTGAAGGCAAAACAGTAACAACTCTCGTTGCTTCACCCTCCCCAAGTCTTGTGGAAGCAGATACCCAGAATTGATGAGTCCCTCTCGGTGGGGATCTTGCGGTTTCATGTGATAATGTACTCGGAGACAGCATACGTTTATGAGTACCTTCCTAATAAAACAAATACATTGAAATTAACACAAATAACATCATAAGGGTCTGTCCCACCAAATTGTAAATTATCTGATAATAATCCAATGTGTAAAATATGTGATAGAAATCCGTTTTTGTTCCCTTTTCTGACAGTGATGTCATTTTTAAGTTATCTGAGCCTCTATCAGCCAGTGGTGGAACAGGACCTGATATTGTAATTATTACAATTTCGTTACTTACTTCTCGTCCGTCTTCTATAACACTCATATACAAAGTATATCCAACTAGAACACCATTAGGTGATGTAGGTGGAAGCCACGATACAAGAATCTTGTTGCGTGATGAAACAACTGCTTTGATGTCAGCTGGAGCGGAAGGCACTGGAATAAACAAAAGAAAGAGAATATCGTCATCTGCCAGCTCTTTTTCCTATTGAGGATCGGTACAGTATGTACTCAATACATCTCTGTCGGTTATCATATCTGAATTTACTCTCATTTGACGCATGTCGTCATTCTTAATCGATTCATACGTTCTACGGTCTTCTTCTACCTTTGTAGCATTCAATCTCATATAAATTGTAAATTAATCGGTGTACATAATAATGACTAGCTGTTGTTCGCGACTTCGTCCAAGTGAAATTTAAAAATATAGCTTGTTACTTAGCGATAACGTAACTTTCTAACGGTGAAAGAATTGAAATCGGCTCAGTAGTTTTTGAGATATTTCAATACATATAAAAATACAAATCTCTCATCTTTATAATATTAGTATAAATTATTAATATTACCATCTTCTTCAGTCTGACAGTAAACGGGCGCAGCTCTGACGCCATCACCAGCAGCGGTGAAGGCACAAACAGTGACAGAATAGTTGGTATATCGTCGTAGCCCTGACAACGTGGTGTGAAGTGCTGATATTTGCTTTGTAACTGCATCTTCTACACCTGAATATTAAATCATAGTTAAGTATGTGCCCTTAGTATTGATTTTTCATACTAAAACATAACTTAGAATCGCCCCTAGTGTCCATTAAATTACTGTGGGGTAGTCAGTTTTGATATCTTTGGTTGTTTGAAAGAAATTTTTAATGTATGGTACTTACCATACCAATCCGTGACAGGAGCATAAGTGACTCTGTATCCCTGCAACACTCCGTTGCGCCCTCTGACGGGAGGCGGTTCCCACGTGACTCGCACCGACTGAGAGCTCAGTGCGGCGCATTGTAAAGACCCGGGCGGAAGGCTTGGCACTAAAAAGACAAAAAAACCCCATAACAAACTGGTATAAAGTGGTATTATAGTTAAAAAGTGTGAATGATGAAATAGTCTAAAAAACACTTCTAAGAGATGAAAAGAAGCAGAGCGTGCGCAGATGCAGACCTGAAACTAAACTATCGTTAACTACTGTTTAGTCTCGCTTTGATTCCTAACAGCCTTACAAATAAACACGGTATAAAGTTAAACTCAGGAATAAACTGTGTATAAGCAAAATTTGTACTAATATTTGTACCGCGTTTATTTGTAAGGCTGCTAGTGTTTATATGGAGGTGCGCACACTCCATTTTTAGTTGTGCAACGAAACAGTTGAATTGGTTGCGAAACAATCGATAATCGCACAACATTTGTGCGATAGTTTAGTCAAAAGTGTGTGCCTGCTCTAAACTTTACTATTTTTTTTATCTCATTTCTAAGTTAAACCAATAGTAACATACTTGAAATATGCTATAGCTTGAAATAAAGCTGATGAAAGCTTCTAAACATTCTCATATAAATTTGCTTCGTCAATTTGTCTTTCTCCATTATTACCGTCTTCCATAGTGGTGGCAGTCGTGGGTGGCGAGGCGGGCCCGGCGCCGCGGCTGTTGTACGCCTGCACCACCACAGCGTACGCGGTGTGTTTCTGCAGCGCGGAGAGCGTGGTGCGCGCCCGCGCTGACCCCGTGCCCTCCACAGTACGCACCGTGTACGAAGCCCCGCCAGGACCACTCGCTATCAGGACTGAACTGTTGCTATTTAACTGGAATACAGGAGACACTTCGTCAACTTAGTAATTGATTAAAGCGCCAATAGCTTAATAGTTTGGGGTACGGACTACCGATCTAGCTGTCAAGGGTTCGATTCACGCCATTCGACTATTGTAAACCATATCCTAGCACAAACCTAGAGCTTAGTTGAAATGATTAATGGAAATATTAATAAATTAACAAATATCTACTAATATTTTTAATAAAAAAAGTATTTTCTATATAGTGTTCTAAGAAATAGGACGAAGAACTATCAAAAAACCTGATTTATAGCGCGATATACTAGGTTTTTACACTGTCATAATAAGTGTAGATAAGTCCAATATATGGTACAATATATCAAACACGATAATCTTGTAAAACTTACTTCTTGAAATCCTACATAATAACCGAGAATATTTCCGTTCCATAAATCCTTCTGCGGCGGATCCCAGCTGACGATTAGCTCTGTAGAACTTTTAGGCTCGACTCTAACGTCCAATGGTGGGCCACTCGGAACTGTAAGCAAAGAAAATTAACTACTACTAAAACAATTTACAAGAATAGTTAAATGTATTCAGAAATGTACTTGCGTTCGTGGTTTAACGAGTTTTATTTTTTGTCAATAAATAAATAAGTAAATAAATAAAATACCATTTAATAGCAAAAAACTGAATTTACAAATTATATTAATTAAATGGAGAAAAAGATTGAATAACTCGATTCATAGCTTGCTAGTGTTAATAGCAAATATCACCCTACACAAAATGGGTTTTAAACCTCACAATAGGTAATTGTATAGTCTGGAAACTACTATATTTCATAGTCAATAATGTTACCTTCTTCAGTAGTAGTGACTTGTACAAGTTGGCTGGGCTCGCTCTGACCGAGTCTGTTCTCGGCAATGATACGCAGATGGTATGAGGTCGCCGGCTGCAAGTTTTGTACACTCGCTGATGTTACACTTCCCGGTACTATCACTTTCTGAGGCGTTGTCGGCCATGCTTCTGGAAGTAAACACGTAATAGAATACTCCATTGTTCTTCATTTCTATACTGTTAGGGCCTGTCCCACCAAATTGTAATTTGTCTGGAATCAATCCAACGTGTAAATATGTGATGGGAATATCGGATTTTATTACCTTATCTGACATTGACGTAATTTTTAAGCTATCTGAGCCTCTATCATCCTGTGGTGGGACAGGCCCTTAATCTCTTATCTAATAATGTGAGATTTTACCTGGTGCTTCCTTGTATTGTACGATGTAATTAATAATTGGACTATTTCCAGCGTACGGTTGTGTCCACGATATTTGTATTGATCTTGACTGTTGATCTATTATTCTAATATTTTTTGGCATTTCTGGTACCTGAAATACAATAATTTTGTTAACATAAGAATAGTGTATATGACTTAGTATTTTTTTTTATAATAGAAAGGGGCAAACGAGCGGCGAGAACACCGAGGTGGTCAACGACGCCCATGGACATCCGCAACACCAGAGGAACTACAGATGCGTTGCCGGCCTTTGAGGAAATTGTAGGCTCACTTCTTGAAGGACCCTAAGTCGTATTGGTTTGGAAATACCTACTACTACTACTACTATTCAGCCATATGACGCCCACTGCTGGGCATAGGCCTCCCCCAAAGATCGCCACGATGATCGGTCCTGTGCCTCCCGCATCCAGGATACTCCCGCAACCTTGACCAGATCATCGGTCCATCTTGCGGGAGGCCTACCCACGCTGCGTCGTCCTGTCCGTGGCCGCCATTCCAGGACTTTGCGGCCCCATCGGCCATCTGTTCTGCGGGCGATATGGCCAGCCCATCGCCACTTGAGGTTTGCAATTCTTCGGGCAATGTCGGTTACCTTCGTTCTGCTGCGGATCACATCATTTCTGACGCGATCTCGCAGAGAGACTCCGAGCATTGCCCTCTCCATTGCCCTCTGGGTGACTTTGAGCCGCCTAATGTTGCCCGCAGTGAGGGGCCACGTCTCAGTTCCATAGGACAACACTGGCAACACACACTGCTCAAAAACTTTCGTCTTGAGACACTGCGGTAGGTCTTGGGACGAGAGGATACCCCGCAGCTTCCGAACGCTGCCCATCCGAGTCGGATTCGGCGATTGACCTCCCTCTCGAAGTTGGACCTACCTAGCTGGACGGTTTGTCCCAGGTAGACATATTCGTCAACAACTTCGAGAGTATGGCCTCCGATGGTTATGGGAGTGGGTGAAACATGAACATTAGACATGACTTTCGTCTTATCCATGTTCATCCTCAGACCCACTCGTTCGGAGGCTCTATTGAGGTCATCGAGCATTGTACCGAGTCCCTCCATGGTCTCAGCCATGACTACAACGTCATCGGCAAAACGCAGGTGCGTGATGTACTCGCCGTTGATGTTGATGCCTAGTCCTTTCCAGTCGAGGACCTTGAAAACGTCTTCCAACGCCGCGGTGAAGAGTTTCGGGGATATGACATCACCCTGTCTTACACCGCGCTGCAGATGGATCGGTTTTGTGTCCTGACTCTGTACTCGGACTGACATTGTGGCGTTTTCGTACAAGCACCTTAGCGCTTCGATGTACCGGTAGTCAATTCGGCACCTCTGGAGAGACTGCAGTATCGCCCAGGTCTCGACCGAATCGAAGGCTTTCTCGTAGTCCACAAACGCTAAGCATAGTGGCAGGTTATACTCCTCGGTCTTCTGTATTACCTGCCGCAGCGTATGTATGTGGTCTACGGTACTGAAGCCTTTACGGAAACCGGCTTGTTCGGGAGGCTGGAAGTCGTCGAATCTGCGAGCGAGACGGTTCGTGATGACCCTCGAGAACAACTTGTAGACATGGCTCAGAAGTGAGATGGGCCTGTAGTTCTTCAGGAGGGCTTTATCGCCCTTTTTGAAGAACAGTACCACCACACTTCTGCTCCATGCCTTTGGCGTATGTCCCTCGAGAATGACGGAATTAAAGAGCTTCTGAAGAACCTTCAGTGCCGGCTGTCCAGCCGCCCTTAACAGCTCTGCGGTGATTCCGTCATTCCCCGGCGCCTTGTTGTTCTTAAGTTGTTTCAGGGCCATACTAATCTCGTCGAGGCTGACGTCCGGGATGTCCTCGGTGTAATGTCGGGTTAATCTGGCTCTGGGATCTTCGGCCAGATCTGTGACGGTTTCCTGCGTTGCGTAGAGCTGCCCATAGAACCTCTCAACCTCACTCAAGAGTTCAGGTCTGGAGGACACAACTCTACCCTCTCCAGTCTTCAGCTTTAACAGTTGGCTTTGCCCAATAGACAGATCCCGCGAAAACACTTTGGAGCCCTGATTTCGCTCGATAGCCAATTTAACCCGATTGGTATTAAATCGGCGTATGTCGCGTTTTATGCTCGTCGAGATCTGTCTATTTAGCAGTCGATACCGTACAGCATCATCTGAAGAGTGTAGTTTCATGTCTCGCCTTTCCTTCATGAGCCCGAGAGTGTGGTCTGAGAGTTTCTTGGGCGAGCTTTTACGGTGGGTCTTGTAGAACTTAGAACCCACCGACTGCAAAGCATGCACGAACCCGTCATGCAGATCGTCCACGCTACTTCCCAGGCATTTAAACTGGTTTCGGAGTTCGAGCTGAAAGGTTTCGGCATTGTGGATATGAACGGGCGCTGGCCGGAGTGTAGACTCCATCAGTCGACATCGTTCGAGCTTGACGTCGATATTCAATGTGCCTCGGACAATTCGGTGATCGCTCCCGTTTTAACCGCATTGATCACTGAGACATCATTGAATATTTGCTTCTTTGTCGACATGATGAAGTCAATCTCATTTTTAGTAACACCGTCCGGACTCATCCAGGTCCACTTCCTGTGCCCTTGCTTCTTGAAGAAGGAGTTCATCATGTAGAGTCCTTCCTTCTCCATAAGCCGGCCAGTAAGTGTCCCCGGTGGTTCCGCTGTCCATATCCAAACTTGCCCATTCGTAGCTCGTCTCCATCCCGAATGCCCAGTTTCGCGTTGAAGTCCCCCATGACAACGGTGTAGAAGGTTTTGGAACTATGTATGGCTCGTGAGATATCCTCATACATAGTTTCCACCTCATCGTCGGAGTGTGTCGAGGTCGGTGCGTAAACCTGTATGACCTTCAGCGAATACCGTTTGGTATTCTGAGTATAAGGTACGCAACCCTAGTCGACACACTCTCGATCTTAACCACATTGTTCGCGAGGGACTTGTGGACGATAAACCCGACACCACCCTGCGACTGTTGGTCGCCCTCCCGGAAGAAGAACAAGTTGCCGGACTTGAGGATTATCGTGTCCTCCCCCTCTCTTCGGACTTCGGATAACCCTATGATGTCCCAACGCAACTTGCTCAATTCTTCTTCCAGCTCCGCAATCCTCTCGTCCGTCCGCAGTGTGCGCGTGTTCAGTGTTGCCAGGGCCAAAGGTCGTCGTGTGTGGTAGCCGTATCCTAACCGGGGATTCTTAGCACCCCCTGCCCCGCCGTTACCCTGGCCGCTACCGTAACCAGGAACGGCGGGGCCGCCGGGTACTGGGGGCCGTACTTCTCTTGTGGCCATCATAAGGGGGGATTTGCCATAATCGCCACGCTTGGCAGGCGGGTTGGCGATCGCAGACTTCTCACCGTTTTTGAAAGGGACGCTGCTGCCCGACCTCCGGTGGTCTGGACGCAGTTTAACGACGATACCCGGGTCAATTGGAAATACCAATGGAAAAGTATTAAAGGACTTAAAGGAAAATAAAATTTAGTTACATTTTTTAGGCGTTCGGTCATACTCAAAATCGTTAATTGGCCACTAAATGGCTTGGTATAGATTAACGAAACTTAATCTACACTAAGATGGACCACTTGTATCATTGACGCAGTTAGAGGTGTAAGATATCCTTATGAAAAGAGGGTAATGATATTATTGTGGCTTGTGCATTACATTACCTCTTGTACAACGAGGTGTATAAGCATTTCGTCTTGTCCGTACGCATTGGATGCTCTACAAGTGAGCGCGCCGGTATCCTGTCGGTATGTCTGTAGGATACTCAGCTCTGAAACAAGTCCATCATCAAGAACTTGTTCACGTATTGTGTATCTGGAAACAGAATTGTCAATTAAAATATTTATTGCATTTAAATATCTAGAAAGATCGAGGAGACATCCTCTCTATTCTTTACAATATAAAGACAATAAACAAGTAAAAGAATAGACAATAGAACCGAATATTAAACTTGAGAAAGAATCAAAACAGGCTACACTATGGATACTAGCAATATTCAGTCAATACTATCTAAGTCATCATAAACGATATTAGTTATTAAGGCAGTTGTGTACAGTCAGGAAATCTGGAAATGTGTCTTGTAAGAAAAAAGATCGCTCAGTAGTGCCTCAGTAATTGCTTTTTATTACTGTCCAGTCGTTTATGCAACTCATACAACCTTATTGGTCACTAGCTGTTAGCGTGCGGATTCATCCGCGTGAAATTATAAAAACTTTATTTTATCGTTTACATTTGTCAAATTATCAATAGCAAATGTCAAAACGACGATCTTTATTTCTTGATGTTGGCAGCAACTTATGGTCTCTTTCCCACATTAGGGTTTTTATCCAAAATATTTACCCCCTAAGTTTAATGGCGTGAAAATATATAACCTTAAGCATGACGTAAGTGTAGGGCTTTTTATTAAAAAAAGAATTATTCAAAAATATGCTGTAATTGCTGACATCTTTGGCAACAAAGAAGTGTGTGTTTACGCTTTATTATAATAGTATAGATATAGAAGTATAGATAGTATAGTATAGTATATAGTATATAGTATATAGTATATAGTATATAGTATATATAGATATAGATAGTATAGATTTGTAAAAAGAGATAAGTTTGTCTCATTGCAAGTAACATCTCAAAAATTCTGTACGTGAACCACCGTTAATATCCGTTATTGTACCATTATTCTAGTGTTTCATTGCTTTTATTGTTATTACCTTTGATCTAGATGGTGAGCTATCGTATGATGATGTGGGCTTCTCCAGCTGACTTCTAGCGGGGCATCGCCCGAGGCAGCGCATTGTAGGTGTGCCGCCTCGCCCGCCGTCACCTGCACTGTTTTACTCTTCATAGGGAACCGCGCCGGCGCTGAAATAAACAAGGTAGTTTCACACGGGATCAAAAAATTTAAATAAGATAAACTTGGAGACTTACTAACAATAGTGTGTAACTTCCTAAAAGGATTTAACGTAATTCACATGTGTGCACAACTTTAGTACGAAACTAACTGCTATCTTACTAATCTTACTAATCTTACTAATCTTACTAATATTATAAATGTGAAAGTTTGGATGGATGGATGGATGGATGGATGGATGGATGGATGGATGGATGGATGGATGGATGGATGGATGGATGGATGGATGGACGGTTGTTTGTTAGAGTTTGTAGCCTAAAAGGCTGAACGGATCTGGATGAAATTTGGCATAGATGTAGAGGATAGTCTGGAAGAACACATAGGCTTCTTTCTTTTGTTTTTATTAATATCACGCGGAAGGAGTCACGGGCGGAAGCTAGTATTATCTAAACTAAAATCTATATGTCGATTGTCTTTGACACGGTCATTCTAAAACCAACATGTATTCATTTCTACATTTTCAATTCACTCTGATTCACGTTATCGTCATGCGTTACGTCAAATCATACTCGTATGCTTCTCACTTATTAAAAGAACATTATTAGTAAACAAAAAGTCGATCAGAACACAATAGCGGCATATTGCGAGGCTATAAGTTTCCGCTTCGACGCGCGGCTTCCGACATTTCCTGTACAGCCAGTCAGCCGAGATTCGCAAACAACTTAAAACTTGTCCCATGCGAACAATTAAGTCCTCTTTATAACTTATTGCCACGTTCAAAGTTGTTGGTTACGGCAGAACCTTAGTGTAGATTTATCATATTGAATATAGGACTCTTTTAATGTCCGTTTAAAATTCTGAATGTGGTTAGAGTTTAATGATATTTTGAAATCATTCACATATAAGCTTAAATAAACTGTACTATGGGCGTCGCCACAGGTAGCGGAAGAACGCGGAGAAACTGCACCCCTAGAGATTCCAAAAAGGAAAAATAGATGAAAACTTCGTTAATGCTAACCCCCTTAGACTTGGCTTAGATCATCGGCTATAGACGCCAAAGATGTGAATATTAAAGTTCCATTTGAACTTGAATAATCCTATAATTAAAATAACCATAAAACATAAGATTACGTCAAATATTACCCATTATAAAAAGATTATAGAGACGTAGATAGATATATAAAATATATAACCACCCTATAGAATTATAAGGTTAATAAATTACGGAGGGATGTTAAGTACCCGAGCCAACAAAAGGGATTGTAGAGTGGTCGTAAAATTGACTTTCTCTAATGCTTTGTGCGTTCAATACAACGATAACTTAGCAATTTGGCGAACTACAGGAAAGCGACGAGGAATTCAATAGAAGTAAATGGAATGGCACAGCTGTGAAGTATAGAAATTTTACACCTTTATTGCTTTGAAATTATGTCAATGGAGACTAAAATTATTTACGATCTTCATTTCTATTAAATCAAAGACGATAAGAAAACTGACCTTTTTTAGTGAATTCGAGTTAAACCAGATTAATGAAAATCCTAATCTTACTAATATTATAAATGCGAATGTTTAGATGGATGGATGTTTGTTAGAGTTTGTAGCCTAAACGGCTGAACGGATCTCGATGAAATTTGGCATCGACGCAGAGGATAGTCTGACCACATAGGGTACTAACTTTTGTTTGTTTGAACTCAACGCGGACGGAGTCTCGGGCGAAAGCTAGTAAATAATATTTCTTAATAGAGCTTTATGATATTTTTATTACACTACACATCTACACTTATGATTAAAATTTTTCTAAACTATGCTTTTATCACTTCGTGTAAATAACTAAGGCGTTCTGGAAAGCGGTAATGACAGAAAAGAATTTTCATTCGAGTTCCAATAAAAGGTCGAATAACTTTGCCGCCTAGATAAAGCTATGATGAATTCCATACATTTCCCCCGTTATGATAGAATACTCGCCCAACAGATTAACATCTTCCACGTCGCATGACTTTTGAATTAAATATAACTAGGTATAAAACTGATTCAGTGAACCAAAGCTTCTAAATCCTTCTTCCATATGGCTCTTCCATGGTTTTCACGTCGATGGTATTGTCGTTTAAAAAATAAACATAAAAAAATTGCTTACTATATCCAAATAAGGAAAAGCATCTTACCGTTAACTTTTAGAAATATCAACTTGCTGAGACCAGCGCCGATGTCGTTTCTCGCCTCACAAAGGTAGTGGCCCTCGCTATCTTTGGCGACGCGCTCGAATATCAGAGAGCCGTTGTCAAGCACCCTGGAGCTGCCCTCGAATAGAAAATCTTTGTATTCCCCCGGCGTGTTACCTTCGAATATATATAATGTTATTATTTACGAACAGTACGAATTCAAACATCATAGTGATTTTAATTTTATTACATTGACATTTTATACTTATTTTATTACCGACTGTCTCTTCTGTTTAAGAATTTATTTTTATTTTTACTAGTATGTAAGTAGTAGCCCTGTGTTATAAACGAGTTAAAGTCAGTCTATTTTCTTGCTTTTTTACATCAAATATCAATCCAGACACAGCCAGTATGTTGTCAAAGATCGTGTAATCCTTAAGATAGACTCGAGTTCATAGATGAGAAAGGAGTTGAAGGTATTATGTGTTATTTGTTAATCTTTCTCAACTTACCTACTGCTTTCTTCCACGTAATATTTGGCTTCGGATATCCGTCAGCTTGGCATTGCAGCGTGACGTCTTGGCCGGCAGCTACCGCAATGTCGTTTGGCTCAAGTCGCCATCTCGGCGGCACTGTTCACACGATCGTTTAAAGACTATTAATGTCAACAATATACCAAAATGTACCATAAACTAATGTTAACTAATAACGAGATATCTCAATTTCGGGAATAATTAATTTGCATCCCTAACTTTTGTTTCTAATTTCTTGTACTGTTCATGTTCATCTTTCTGCCTTCTTCAAAGATATGATTTTCTATTTTATGAAAATTTTCATAACTCTAAATACTAAAATATTATTTACTTATATCTTACTAATATTACAAATGCAAAAGTTTAGATGGATGGATGGATGTTTGTTAGAGGTTGTAGTCTAAACTGCTGAAAGGATCTCGATTGATATAGATGTAGAGAATAGTCTGGAAGAATGCATATGCTAATTACTTTTGTTTTTTTTTTGATTATATAATTCCAGGCGAACGGTGTCACGTGCGAAAGCTAGATATTGTATAATTATGTTCATGATAATACAACATACGTAATAACAGTATAAGTAGAAATGACAAAATTACCATTAACAGTAAGAGGTACTGTAAAACGTTCGGATCCTGCGATATTGGAAGCAATGCAGGTGTAATTTCCGCTGTGTAATGATGTAATATGTTCGATAACGAGCGAGGCGCTGTATTCATCCATCCTACGGGTGATTATGCCGCTCGGTGCGTACGGAGACGATGTCACCGGTTGTCCGTTCTTCTCCCAACGAAACGCTATCGGAAGATCTCCTTCTAAAATCTGACAGGAGATCGCCGCCCTCATGCCTTCTCGAAGTAGATTTGTTAACGGTTGTATGGGTAAGATCTTTGGCTGTACTGGAAACAAAGAAATATAGAATTAATTATGTTGATGAAGTGAATTCCACTTCATTGTCTGAACTGACAAACTATTTTTGCTATCATCAGGTTTCTATTGCTCGAGAAACAGAAAAAAATGCTTCGGCAGTGTGAACTCACGTTGAGTAAACTATTGACTATTATTTAAAAGTGTAGAATGTTCTTAAGTCTACTTTACACAGAATTTTGAAGTACCCACTAAAAGGAAACTTTCATAAGAAATCCTTAATTTCTTTCTTTAAAATAATGTTGCGAACTATAAAGGTATTCTAATGGTACACTAATGCACCATTGATGTAGAACTTAATTTTTTTTTTTAATATAATAATAAGTTGGCAAACGAGCAAGCGGCCACCTGAATCCACCGAAATGGAAAGCGACCGCTGCCTATAAACATCCGCAATTGCAGATGCGTTGCTACCCTTAATTGACGGAGGAGGAGACGCACATAAAGAGGACATTTCCCCTTCCTATGCGTCTCCTCCACCGTCAAATCCACTTTTCCTTCCCATCCTTTCCTCTTAAGAAATTTTTACCGTTTGCTAAAGTCTAACACACGCTTTGGTAGACGCCATGTTGGTTTTAATACTGTATTTTAAAACCATCAACTAAAACACTTTGAGATTCAATCTAGATTTATACGCAAGTTTTATTACTCTATTAACCGAGAAACACGGGACGCTATAAGTCCTGGGGATGCCACAGGAAATGCGCTAAATTGAATTACGTTGTCCACCCCTGGTAGATACGAGAATTTATGTAGGCTTAAAAGAAAATCAAGGTTATATGACATTATTAAACTTTATTAAGAACGAAGCTTAGAAAAGGTCACAATATTATGAATCTATACAATTATTATAAAGCGTAAACACACACTACTTTGTTGCCTAAAATGTCAGCAATTACAGCATATTTTTGAATAATTCTTTTTTTAATAAAAAGCCCTACACTTACGTCACGCTTTAGGCTATATATTTTTACGCCATTAAACTTAAGGGGTAAATATTTTGGATAAAAACCCTAATGTGGGAAAGAGACCATAAGTTGCTGCCAACATCAAGAAAGAAAGATTGCTAAGGTTTGTCATGTCATGTCATTTTGACATTTGCTATTGATAATTTGACAAATGTAAATAATAAAATAAAGTTTTTATAATTTCACGCGGATGAAGCCGCATGGGAACAGCTAGTATCTAATAAAATAGACACGAACAACGTATAATAATGTAGTAAAGATCACTTCTCGTACAAATGTATAATGGTGCAGTTTTCGTACACTCCGAATCGAACTCGAAATTAATTTACCCAAACAAAATTCAATCCGTAGCTACTCTAGAAGTCGGTAAGGTATAAACAACAGTAACCGCTACGGAATACTGTAATGTTGTACAAGTGTTTATATGTACAAGTGTCTATGTGTACAAGTGTTTACGTGTAAAGTGTTAACTCACCAAGTATTTGCACTTCTACATCTCTTCTAGCGGCATGTCTCTGTCTGTTGGAAGCTTGACAGGTGTATGTACCAGCGTCCTCCCCACGCTGAGTTTGCTCCACCACCAATGTGCCGTTGGGGAACACTTTTTGCCGTCGATTGAGTGGTAACGTTTGGCCATCTTTAACAAAATAAATAAGATTAATATGGGCAGTAAGTGTAGCTTCTATAGGCAATGAGAGACCAACAACGTTGCCAGATGTGTACAATGTGAAAAATTATGCAAATTTATTAGAACATTTTACACTAAAATTATATCGAAACATAAGTAAGGAGACAATAAATTTAACTGAGCGAAAGGGGGATTTACTTATTTCATACACTCTTCTATAATAATTCATATTACGAGAAAGTAACCTGAGTTTTAATAAAATGTTTTTGATAAAAACCTTAACCCCATTTATATGTGTACGAATTTAAAAGCTACAGTCAGTTAAATACGATTTTCCACAAAAAAAATTGAGTCAGATTTTTTTGGAGGGACCTCTAATTAAAAAGTTAATCTCTCGCTGCCTGCAAGGTACGCCTCTTTAATAATATTGAAAGAAATGTTTTCGACAGAAATTATTTTTATGGAGTCGCGTGCTCGTCTGCTGAATATGTGATAACAGTTTGTTCAAAGTTTTAATTACAAATTTCTCTTGGGTAATAAGTAGGTACAAGTTTCGTCATTTTACGTGTTTCATATTCATTAAAATAAATGACTAAAATATCATTAGCATACCAATTTTGACTCACATTGTAAAACGTTTTCTCATATTGTGCGATATTTTAGTTTTCTTCGTAATTGTTGAATATCTCCCACGTATCTAAATAGGTACCTACACATCTAGAAAGCTAGCTTTTTCATAATGTTTGCAACTTTTATCTATCTATACTAATATAATAAAGCGTAAACACACACTTCTTTGTTGCCTAAGATGTCAGCAATTACAGCATATTTTTGAATATTTTTTTTTTAATAAAAAGCCCTACACTTACGTCACGCTTTAAGCTATATATTTACTCGCCATTAAACTTAGGGGGTAGATATTTTGGATAAAAACCCTAATGTGGGAAAGAGACCATAAGTTGCTGCCAACATCAAGAAAACAAGATTGCTAAGTTTTGTCATGTCATGTCATTTTGACATTTGCTATTGATAATTTGACAAATGTTAACAATAAAATAAAAATTTCATAATTTCATGCGGATGAAGCCGCACGGGAACAGCTAGTATAAAATAATACAAATACCGATTGATATATTCTACTAAGTTTTGTTTTACAATTTTATAATAATTACACTGTAGTTAAAATAAATATTGTTGTAATTATTTAACACTAGCTTTCGCCCGCGACTCCGGCCGCGTGACGTAAAAAAATAGTAGCCTAATAGTAGTAATGTTCTTTCAGACTATGCTCTACATCTATACCAAATTTTATCGAGATCCGTTCAGCCGTTTAGGCTATAAACTCTAAAACTATAAACGAACATCCATCCATCTAAACTTTAGCATTTATAATATATAATAAGTAAGATTAGATTGTGATGGTATGATGTCTGATCTATAATAACATTGTTTTCTTCCTTAATTTCGTAAAATATGAGAATAAACAAGCAATAATTTTATTCAAGCCATCGGAGAATAATATTTTCCTTATTCAAATTGAATTTTAAGTTGTAGACACTTCACGCAAAACGAATTTATACCTTGAGATATAAAACCCTCGTTTTATGTACGAGTTGTTCAACAAACTAATTGAAACCATAAACTTTTAACGTTTAGCCCTTAAATTGGATATATTTATATACTTTAACACAATCTTGTAAGAAATTGGAGTTTTATGAAATTACGCGAGATGATGAAATATAAAAAGCGTATTAAAACAACCTTTCTTCACAGTTAACATTTCTAGTCTGATTAAACACTGACAAAGTTCACAAAGGATAGGTGGCATATTATAAAATTTAAATTAAAACGATAAAAATTGGCTTTAATCTCAAATGTTTGTCAAATAAACGGTTCAAAATACTTGAACTATTTTGCGTTGCGAAAATCTTTAATATTTTATCAGAGTGAAGTATAACACAAACAACAATTTGCACCTCGGCAAACAGTGGGGCAGATAAATCACTCAGAATGCTTACCTTGCAAATATCCAACGGGAAAGGGAAGGTTCGCTTACCTAAGCTAAACACCTTTCCTTTACTTAATTAAGAAGGTTTCCCCAATTTTATACTTTACGTGAGTATTCAATTACATTTTCGGTTATTTTGCATCAAAAATTAAAATGATAATTTTGTAAAACAAATGAATGGAAATTAAACCGTATTTCCACTGTATTGCTATGACGTCCCTCTCATTTTCTTTGAAAAAGACGGAGATAGCAATCTAGTTTTTATATATGTATAAGAGAGATGCTATGATAAGAGCTACAGAATACAATTTTGAATACTAACCTCGTTCCCATGTGATGGATTCAATAGGATAACCGGCGACAGGACATTTTATATTCAAATCACTTCCAGCTACCGCAGTCACTTTGGGCATTTCCCGAATATAAGGTAAGCCATACACGTTCACTCTGGCTGCGTGGCTGGCTTTTCCCGCCGTATTGCTGGCAACACAAGCATACTCGCCGCCATCTTGTTCCGTCACACGACTGATGTTAAGATGGCTGACAACGTCATCTTGGAGCGTAACGTGTTGACCGACAACGAATCTGTTAAGAAAATAAACATATTCAATTATTTACGTTCATTTTTTTATATCTGCCTTGAAATTTCAGAATCCTATTTTGTGCACATTTTTGCTTGTAGCTTTAAGAAGCTACAAGCAAAAATGCAATCTGCTATGCTAAGGCATAGCAGATTGTTCCGTATAGCATTACACTTTCTGTAGTTACATGACAAAATTTTAAGAATACCCAAAGGTCAGTAATTGCTTTTCGAAGATGGTCCTCAAAGATATTTTCTCACCTCGAGTTAGTTGGAATAGGAAACCCGTCAAGCGTCCATGAGAACTGTGGTGGAGGATGTCCCATGGCGACACACTTCAGAGACACGCTAGGCCCGGGCTGCAGGGTCTGCTCCGAAAACCAATACACCAGCTCCGGTTTGGATTCTGAGAAGACAGAACTGGTTTTTAGCATACAGAATACCCGCAAAACAAAGAGCCTGGCACATTTTGCGAAATAGTCGTATCGAAATCGTATATATAATCGTATGACATTTGTGTATACTTCTGTCCGATAGGGGGCGTTGTACAAATCACATACAAATTTTGTCGAAGACAACACGTACTTATCGGTGCATTGCAATAATCTTATTCTTTGTCGTATGCGTATCGATACTTTCACGGAAATTTTCGTGCTATCACTGGGAACAAACACGCTGGGGAAGACAACGAATCGAATGTTCGAACAATGGTCTGTTGTCTGTTGCTTTCAGTCGAGCAAAAGTTTGCTAAACACGAAAAAAATATACCTCTATAATACTAACATTATGAAATACATAAGCTATGTATTTATGCTATTGAAAGCAACATAGGGACATCGGATTCACAAAGTGTATCCCGCGGCATAAAACGGTTACAGACAGAATCTTTACATTAAAAATAAAAAAAAAAAACAAATGAATAATTCCCTGCCAGCCTCTACACAGACTGTTTCTCTCTCTGTTTTACACAACAATGTCCTTTTGTTATTTATATCTATACGAAATTTTACTTTCCATTTGCAATATTTTATATTTAAACGCGAACTCGTAAATATTATGAAAATATTTACGAGTTTTCGTTTAATGAAAATATTTTCAATTTATTGAAATACCAATTTGAATTTAAGGTTTTATCGGTCGAAGAATTAAATTACCTTCCCGCTTAGGAGCGATTGAAGTACGAATTGTTACCATAAGATCATAAAAGGTGTTATCGTAAGATCTAGTACGTCTGTTGCTGACAAGCTTTAGAACAAATTGCATTTTACCGAAATGGGTAGGTGGTTGTTCATCCTTGAATGTACCAGCGTTAGTTATGATATAAATGTACTCTAATTACGCCAGTATTCTGATAATATACCAGTATAGAGATAAAATACGTATTATGCAGCTTGCTGCAACGACCGTGTACTTTCCATCGGCTTCTCTTATTAAGCCGAGCACAAAACAAACGCACCAAATACGAGGGACGTTATAATAATGGGACAAAGCGGCATATTTCATCGCGGGCACGAGTAAAATGGACTTTATGGTCAACGAGATATGATCTTAATTTAAGAATTTACAGGTTTAGTATTAAGTAGAGGAAAGTCGATTCGCCCCCGGCGAGCTAGTCTGCGTCACTGGAGCTTTTTGTTTGAGTTGAACGAGCTACCTCTAACAGCTTGCAGCGGATCACAACTATATGTAGCTGCTCTTTGAATTATGGTATTAAATATTACTATTAGACATTTAGAAGGCGAAAAATCTACTCTAAAATGTAAACACAATAATACGAAGCTTCAAAGTTAAGAAATTAAAAAAAACGGAAACGGAAATGAGAGTTTTTTTTTTAAATATAAGTATACAACTAAGCTCTACGCTTGTGCTAGAATATGGTTCACGACAATAGTCGAATGGCGGTATTCGAACCCTGGACCACAAGATCAGTAATACCCCAAACCATTAGGCTATTGGCGCTTAAGTTTAAATTTTAAATTACCTCTGTTTCCAGTGAAGTTCCAGTCGGCAGTATCGTGTACGTGCGCGCTGCGGGCGTGAGGCGTCCGCCGCGACCGATTGCCCACACCGAGGACACGACTTTCTGACTCTGAAAGAATACTTTAATTTGTCTAATTTCTTTACATTCATCCTTAAAGTACGCATTTACTTGAAGTAGGAATTGTTACACATAAAGACCTCTTCTTGCTTGCTTGCTGAGCAAGAGTGTATTACAGTTATGGCTACGCCAATGGAGGTTGAATATGCAACTGCTATATAAATTACTAGCTGTTGCTCGCGACTTCGCCCGCGTGAAATTAAAAAATAATACATAATATAGCCTATGTTACTCACAGATAAATTACCTTTCTAATGGTGAAAGAATTTTTAAAATCGGCCCAGTAGTTATTGCGTGAATTAAATACATACAAAAATACAAATCTTTCCTCTTTATAATATTAGTATAGAAGTATAGATAACCGTGAACAACTGGCCTAAAAGTGGAGAAGTTGCACAACGGCATTATCATGGAAGTAAACTATAAGTAACATTGATAAATTTATCTGAAAATTACGTTTTGCTAACACGTTTAAGCCGCTTCGTTGGCATTGATAATGACAAAAGAAACTTACGATCAATCGAATATTCCGATATGCCGTACGCCTGATCCCGCATATTGCTCGCAAAGCACTGATAAACGCCCTCATCGTTTGCCTGTGTGTTCTTGATATGTATCCTAAAGCCGTCTTCTGATATCCTCACTCTGTCGCACGATTTGACAACTTTAGAGTTGTGTAACCAGTAGACTATTTCTATCGGATGTCCTGTTACTTTGCAGTCGAAAGTTATGTTCGTGTTCGACTTTGTTCGGATTACTTCGGGTTTTATACGGACGGAGATTGGTTCTGTAACAAAGATACTGATTTACGCCTTCAAGTATAGACTATGAACTACGATATGCACAGTGCCAGTGTTAGGGTAGATAGGGATATAAGGGAGCGCCAAAATCACCGAATTAACATTCTCATCATCATCAACTTGCCCTTGTTCCTACGGAGGGTCGACGCAGTATGTGCTGCTCTTCCATACATTTCTATCAGTTGTCATATCTGAATCCACTCCTTCTCAAGCATATCCTCTTTCACACAATCCATGCATACTTTCTATGGTTTTCCTCTACCTTTTTAGCCATCCAACACATTACACATTCTCACAACATAAGCAAATTAAACTCCCCTCTCTAGAGCTCAATGCAGTTAAAACTCAGGGTTAGTTTGATAGTAAAGTAAAATTAAGCATTTTGCACAGAAAAAAAATTTAAGGTTATATCATGGATTACCTGTTACTATGAGAGTAAATCGTAAAGCTTCTTCACCAGCTGTGTTGTTAAGGTAGCACACGAATCTTCCAGCATCCTCTCTTCTAACCTTCTGTATGCTGAGTAGACCGCCCCCAAGTAGTACCGCTCTTTGCCAAACAGACGATTTTTCTAGCGATATCAACTGTTCATGATGCTCACGAAACCACCTGCGAACATTTTTATACGTTTACTCCTATTTTGAATTTGGAATTCATAACGGATTAGATTAATTTCTTAAAAAAACAAAAGACATACTACTAATAAACCGTTGTTTTAAATAAAATAGAGACTGAAATATTCTAAGTACTCGTATGAGGTGATTGTCAACTATTTTTGCAAATTAAATAATTATTTTAAAAGGTAATTTTCCAATAGTAATGGTACGCAGATTTTGAACATAGATTGCGTTATCACAATGGATAAGTGAGAGTGTAAACGTTAGTTTATAGATTGTTAAAATATTTAAATATAATAAAATTAAACGGGAATAAAGGTTGCTCATTTTCTCGATATCATAGTCTTTGTGTGAGTCGACAGTTACGTAGGAATGCAAAGAGGTGAACGCCCTCCTAGCCACGGTCTCTGAAAGTTCTTTAGAATGCAAATTTCTCGCTGCATTTCAGCCCCTTTTCAAAACTAATTGCAAAAAATCCAACTGAAAGCGTATTACGTAAATCGTTCATCACATTCATAAAATTTCCTCTCGTAATATTATACAGAGAACGAACTGAATGATTACATGACGTATTCAGTAAATGTTACGTGTAACATAATTAAATGCAATGCAATGATTGTAACAGTACTGTATCGCGACTGTACGTTGCCATGGTAACGAAAAATATAAGGTGTAAAGACTAGTTAGGTAATTTAACTGATAGAGGATGATGATTTTAGTAATCTTATATGATGTAAGATAACATCCCATAACATCAATTAGTACCATGTTCGTACTGGTTAGCAATCCCTCATTTTTTTCAAATGCAATGCTCTCCGGTATTGCGGAATAAATTGCTCCTTGCCAGTTGGAACGAATCATTTCGCTCGGAGATTATGAAATTGCTCGTAAATCTCGGCGTACGTTCAGATTAATATCTCAACCGTGGAATGTTGACATTTTGTCGAATTGTAGATCTAGCGTTTTATAAAAAACTAGCTTTTGTCCGCGACTCCGTCCGCGTGAAATTAAAAATAAAATACAAAAGAAATGAAAAAATATAATCTATGTTACTCATAGATAAATTACCTTTCTAACGGTGAAAGAATTTTTAAAATCGGCCAAGTAGTTTTTGAGCCTATTCATCACAACCAAACAAACAAAGTTTTCCTCTTTATAATATTAGTATAGATGTATTCTTAACGTTAAACAAAATAGCTAAATGTTAACACTGACTTCAGCAGCAGTTTTTTATTATAGCCTCAATAACACGTATTGTTTACAATAATGATAACTAAAATTAGTAAAACAAAAAAAAACATTCCTCTCCAGGTCAGAATTGAAAATAACGATGGTAAAAATATCATAGTTGTATATCTCAATTAAGACCTGCAACATGAAAACAGCAATTCTAAACGTTAAGTAAGATATTTTATTTTTTAAAAATGTATATTCCCGCAACTTGGCTTAGTAAAAAATGGGTCACGAGCAATTCGTTTAATCCCCTGTACCGTGAAAAGGTAAGGCGGTTAATTAAACGAGCGGTGAATCCAATCATAAATGCGTACCTTTCCTTATTCAATAAAAAGATTAACCAAAATACTTTAAGCGACTAAACGGGGGATGAAGAAAACAAGAGAAAATGCTAATTTAATTTTGACAATTACAATTCTTATAAATCATACTAATCCTACTAATATTATAAATGCGAAAGTTTAGATAGATGGATGGATGTTTGTTAGAGTTTGTAGCCTAAACGGCTGAACGGATTTCGATGAATTTTGGTATATACGAGTATGTAGAGGATAGTCTGGAAGAACAGATAGGCTGATTTTGTTTTTTTTTTAATTCCGCGGGCTTAAGCTAGTCCAGATATAAACATCACGGCATTAAAGGAAGTTTATCGGAAAAAATACTAAAAAGATGACTAGATATTTTAGTCACAAAATATATTTCCAAGTCATTAAATTTATATCTTACTAATATTATAAATGCGAAAGTTTAGATGGATGTTTGTTACAGTTTGTAGCTTAAACGGCCGAACTGATCTGGATGAAATTTGGCATAGATGTTGAGCACAGTCTGGAAGAACACATAGGCTACTTGCTTTTGTTTCTTTTTATTCCACGCGAACGGAGTCGCGGGCGAAAGCTAGTTTTAACTACAGTAGAATTTTAACGATTACTTAAAGATGAACATTTATTTATTAAATAAAATAAGCAAATAATAAAGAAATAGTATCATTTTTATTAATTTATTTATTCCATACATAAATTTGTGTTATACATTTTTTTTAATTCATCGAATGTTTTCTGCCGTAACTGGGTAACAGTTTTGAATGTCCCGCGGACTCACAGCACCGTACAGCCCGTACCATGTTTTATTTGACCCCGCGAGTTGTTAAACGGTTTAGCGTGCCGTAAACAGTATATCTACGTACCTTTTATTTAACTATAGATATACTACGAGTAATTCGCTTCCTGTTTTAATTTTCATAGTGTTTTTTTAATAGTAACTATATTTATTTTGGTGAATAAATACGCATTTGAAATTGATGACTTAACATAAAGCAAGCGGTTTTGTGTGTTTCTCATAAAAATACATTAAAAAATAACTTAGAGGCGATTAATATTAATCAGTCAGTAGAAGGTAAGATTTCAATGCTAAGAAAACTAGTATTCTTCTGTCCAATATACCTGTAACTAGGCACCGGCCAGGCGTGTCCGGCGCAGGGCAGTCGCACGTCGTGCCCCACCGGCACACGTCTAGTCCGCGTCTCAAGCACCAGACGTGGCCGCACTTCGCCCTTTGGTTCTGTCACTATTATCCGACCTAGGGACAATAGCATACATTGTAATAATTGTACACATTAAAAGGTTACCCGACTGGTAATACCGAGGATTAAATTGGGAGGTGTATATTATATTGTTATTAGAATATTACATATTTAGTTTCACGCACCACCGCTAGATGTCACCACATGCATTTTAAATAACGATATCGTTGTGTTTATCCTAAGGTTAATACATCGTAAAAAAATAAAAATAAAGTCTTTGAACTTTAATGCTTGTTTTATTGTTTCTGATATTCTCAATGTCGGTTCGGAATTGGCTTTTTTTCAGCAGGTGTGCCTGCTATGATGGCTAACATCAGGTATAATACCCAGACGAATAAAGTAGTTTTATGCACTTTAAACATTTTTTCTTTTATGTGTTGAGATATCATCAATTAAAAACATAAAGCAAAAGACAAACTTAATACAAGAAGGATATGAAACAATGAATATGCAAGTATGCATATAGCGTGTACTAGTTCCGAAAACTAAATCAACACAAACACGATTTCTCCATTTACTTTAGACCTTGTTTCTTAATGTGAGTTTCCACTAAAGCTTAAAGACCAATTTGACGCCTAGAAATCCTCAGCTCGTTGAAATAGAAAGACGAGAGGAATTTCAGTTTACAATTGCAACACACATACAGTTTTGTTAATAGATAACACATAGATTTGTAATAATAGGTAGGTGCTATGCTTTGCAATTAGTATCTCAATAAAAGAAACTTAAATTTTAGTTGCTAATTAATAGAAGGCAAACGATTTTTACCAAACTATTTCGTACTAGTTCGTATATTAGTGGACTATTCCGTGGTCGTTCGTGTATTAAAATTAGAAGACTTGAGTACCAAATATACTTACCAAAGTACTGACTGAAATGCATATTGCCGGTGATTCTATCACGCACCCTGCAGCGGAAAGCGCTGTAGCGGTCGTTAGCGCTAACAGCGCTTATATACAGCGAACCGTCGTCTAAACTCTGATACTTCGCCCCTGAGAACAATGTTATTTGAGCTTCTAAATACCGTAACACAACCGAAGTTATTTAAAGCATTAAAGATCCCAGAGGATACATGTACGCCAGCATTACTAAATGGAAATGATATCTTCGTAGGTATTAATATTAATAATGTAGCCCTTTTTATTCTGATATTATTTAAGAATTATAAAGTTGAGAATGTATAAAGTTATAATATACGTTTAGAGGAGGCCTATGCTAAGAAGCACACTGAAATTAGAGGTATTGATATTAAGGTGTAGTTAAATGTGTTCTAGAGCAGCCACTAAATACAGATAAAACGGTCATGGATTTTGTGATACATGACAAAAATATTATGGCTTTCCAGGCATAATCATCATCTGAGGCACTACAGCCGCGGGTGGGCCTGGGCCTGGTCCAGTAAACTTCTCCAATTCTGTCTATTTTGGGCCTTTTGCTTCCAGCCCTTGACGCCGATGTTCTTAAGATCGCGTTCGACGTCATCTAGCCATCTAAGTTTCGGCCTACCACGCGTGGTCGCTTTCCAGGCATGAATATGTAGATTTCGTAACAACAAAATCTACATAAGATACTAGAGACTACCTTATCGACTAAACGATTTTTATTATGGTAGGGAGTGACGACTGGAATGACGGAAAATAAACTTGGAGGAAGAAAGCGAACCCATCCAACAGGAGTAGGCTAAGGACGGGAAGATGATGAAGTATAGCAATGAGTCTAACATACCTAAGTATCTGACAACATTGACGTCATCCTCTGTGAACCAATCGGTGGTATCAACGCGGTCAGCACAATGCGCGCTCACCGCACACCGTAGCACGGCCGTGTTGCCCGACATCACGTACTCGTCGCGTACGTACACGTCCCATGCACCATCCACCACTAAAAATAAACAATCATTAAATAGAGGAAACACTAAAACACTTCGGGAATTCGAAAAGAAAGGCAGCTCTTTTTTAAAAAAAGAGGTCAAATTCTTGAACCTTACAGTCGTTCGGTATGACATTTTAAAAACAGGTGTACGGCATCACTTAAATTGCAATATTAGCTACTACATATTTGTGTGTGTCAAATATATGTATGTATAGTACTAATCTTACAAACATTATAAATGCGAAAGTTTAGATGGATGGATGTTTGTTAGAGTTTGTAGCCTAAACTGCTGAACGGATCTCGATGACATTTGGCATAGACGTAGAGGATAGTCTGGAAGAACACATAGTCTACTTACTTTTGTTTTTTATTTAGTTCCACGCGGACGAATCGCGGGCGAAAGCTAGTAAGGCTATATGGCATCTCAGATTTGATTGACACGTGCATTATACCATTCCAGCGTCGGCTTTTGTACTTCATATTACGTATAATATACATTGATATTAAAGAAATTATTTTTCTTATATAGAAATCCTTGTTCTAATTGTCGTTTACTTGACATATTTCGGGGAGCTGACATCAATTTGTAGGGTCCTTTATCAGAGGGGATTGATCGTGTCATCGTACTCGTTAGGGAACTACATAGCTAGTAAGCTCGACCTTTACTTTCCTTGAATAACGAATAAGTAGGGCAAGGACTAAAGGTTAAGATGTTAATATTACGTACAAATCATATTAAGGAAATTTACCTTCTATTCATTCAGGTTAAATGTCATTTAATGCTTACGATGCAATAGTCAAACAAGCTATGTTGGTACTGTTAAAAAAATATATAAAACCTACTAACTAACCTAAAACATGACATAAGAAGGACTGGGCTAGTGAGTTAACATAATTTAGTATCCCTCATGTCTCTCACTCTCACTCACTCATTACTGTTTAGTCGAGATTTGACTCCTATGAGTTTATATAGAGGTGCGCACACTATCCAATTCTTAGTTGTGAAACTAAACAGTTGAATTGGCTGCGAAACAATCGATAATCGCACAGCAGTTGTGCGATAATTCATTTCTTTAGTTACAGACTTGGATGACGCAAGATTATAAAGTATCTTTAAAATATAGCAAACTTTTACCTGCATGTACATGTATGTTCTTTGACAGTATAGTATACCCGCTGTTTAATTTCACTCGACATTTGTATGTCGCCGCGTGAACATCCCTCCGATACCGCTCAGCTGGGAACGGCGCGAACTCCAGCGAGCCATTTAGAAGTACCCTCCGTAGCCCGCTTACCGCGACCAGCGGAGAATTGTCCGCTAAAAGCCAGTCGACCTGGAACAAATTATAGGAATAAGGAAACTGCTTTCGATGTTTTCCTATTAAAAATACACTACTTAGTTTTAAAATGGTTTATATACCGATATTTAATAATAGTTTTGTATTGTTTTGAAACACAATTGGTGTTGTCATAGTTATAAATACGGTGGCCATTTTTTTTTCAAAATTGTACCATAATTCAAGTATCCGAATTATTTACAAGTAATAACTACTAAATTGGCGACAATGTTAGACCATAAAAATAGATGAATAATCGCAGATATTAATTATTGTAGATTCGCAGAGAGTTTAAATTCAATCTTTTTTACATGATTCTACAATATTAGTAAAATATTGTAGAATCATGTAAAAAAGATTACAACCAACTGTTTAAAATATGTAAAATTTTGCAGATAGAAAATAAATTTAAATTAAAGGTAATATTAGATTATTATTGTAGGGAAGAGTACAGAATTAAAGCAACCAATGTACATAATACTAGCTTTCGCCCGCGACTCCGTCCGCGTGGAATAAAAAAAAAACAAAGGTCAATTGCCTATGTGTTCTTCCAGACTATCCTCTACATCTATACCAAATTTCATCGAAATCCGTTTAGCCGTTTTGACTACAAACTCTAACAAACATCCATCCATCTCTGTATGTAAATAAATTAAAAAATATTAATATTACGAGTATAATAATATTATAAACTAGCTGTTGTTCGCAACTCCTGCGTGAAATTAGAATATAATAAAAATTATAGCCTATGTTACTCACAGATAAATTACCTTTCTAATAGTGAAAGAATTTTTAAAATCGGCCTCGCAGTTTTTACGTGAATCGAATACATACAAAAATACAAATCTTTCCTCTTTATAATATTAGTATAGATGAGAAAGTTTGGATGTATAACTAGATGTTTAGCCTGAACTATTAAACGCATCACGATGTAATTTTTCACAGACGTAGAGAGCAGTCTGGAAAACATAGGCTACTTACTAATAAGTTATTATATTTCAATTCTGACAGACTCACGAAGCAAAGTAAATAAATATAAAATTGTCTAAACTTACAGCGTTACATTAACTTCTGGTACATACGAAAATTGTCCAAGTTCAAATCGTTTTCAACATTAAAATAGGATACTTTAGAACAAGTCGTATAAAATTGTAACACAAAAAAGTTGTGCGGTTCACTTGACACTTTCTGCCGAGTATTTATAATCCGCGAGGGCGCTTTCGGGAAAGCTATAAAACCGAAATTTCCATCCCCCGAGCCTGCTTACGTATAGTCTCTGTGCATTTTACTTTGAATAACACATTTATGCGCCTTTACTTTTCCTTATATCGTCATAAATTAATTTTAAATTAAATATGTAGGTACATATGAAAAACATGTTATCTATACTATTATATAATAATAAAGCGTAAACACACACTTCTTTGTTGCCTAAGATGTCAGCAATTGCAGCATATTTTTGAATAATTCTTTTTTTTAATAAAAAGCCCTACACTTACGTCACGCTTTAGGCACTTAGGTTCACTTTATTTTCACGCCATTAAACTTAGGGGATAAATATTTTGGATACAAACCCTAAAGTAGGAAAGAGATCTTAAGTTGCTGCCAACATCAAGGAAGCAAGGTTGCCATGGTTTGTCATCATGTCAAGTCATTTTGACATTTGCAATTAATAATTTGACACATGTAAACAATAAAATAAAATTTTCATAATTTTATGCGGATGAAGTCGCAGCTAGTTTTTCATATTAGTGAACAAAGTAGTCAAATGGTATGATTGCATGAAGTTTCAAAATAGAGGTACAAAAAAACAGTTTTCATACAATCCACGTTGATATACAAATAGCGGGAATTGTTCATTGTCGCCTTTAGCCATCCGCAATACTAGATGAACTGCAGATGTATTACATTAATCCAAAATTAGTTATAATAATAAGAAAAGAATTTCTTTACCATATAGAATACTAGAAATGAAAAACAGAGATGAAATAAAAAATTATTTTAATTTAAATCTTTACATCCGAAACTTAAGAAAATGTCGATAAAATAAGCAGTGAACATTCCAGAATATTTTCCAAATCAAATAAAAGAAATAAATTCTTGACCCTTGATCTCGAGTAAAAAGCTTGTTTTATTGCTAAACTTCGATACAGTTCGTGTCGGATAGTTACATATGACAGTATAAAAAGAAAAGGGATCAACTTACACGAGTTGGATATTTTTTTCATTCGCTCCACTTTGATGTAACTGAAGTTTTGTTCGAATGTTTGACAGAAGTTACGAAGGGTGTGTTTTTAAGTTGCTGTACAAGCAGAGACGTTCGCGGTCTTCCACTTACAGAAAAAATGCTTGTTTCTTGCAACGAGATAAATAAATAAATAAAAATAAAACACTATTAATTGACCAAAAAAATCACAAAAAAGAAAAACAAAAAAGAAAAACAAAATTTACAAAACATATTAATGAAACAAAAATCAAAAAAATATTCTTGGCCAAAAGGAGAAGGCTCAGCTCATGCGGTCTCCAGCTTATCACTGAAGGCCGCGCTGGTTTTCAGCCTCTATCTCTTCTTACATATAACCAATTAGGTAGCATTGAGTTACGCAAACGACGTGATAACAATAAAAAGCAACTAGTGTACCATTGAACGACCTTTTTTCGTACAGACACATTAAAAAGCTGCATTCTATTCTTATTGTTTCACGAACTCAATGCGTCTCGATGTCTTAATATTCAAACGCACCGTCATTTTCCCTGATAGTACATTTCAAGTTTTTTTTATCTCTTTTTGTGCTCATACTACTAATTCTTATCTTTAACGATATACTTACGGTAGGGCAAACAATGAAGATTGTAAAAAAATCACACTGCTTAGATTGTCATTAAGACTAAGATTTTTTTTTCTGTAACAAATAAACTCTTGCTTGACATACACATACTGCTTCTAAATTCATTATATTTACTGTACTATCTATGTTGGTATTGCGAAAGTAAATTTGTGCAGCATGACTAAGTTGGTGAATATTAAATTAGTGCGCTTGGAAGCGTTGCGTTGTACAGGCGGCAACTCGCGTTGACTGCCACCTCGCGACAACTTTGTTAAACTTGTTATGTTTCATTATAACGCAAACATGTTCCTTCATAATACATTTTGTTGGACTTAAAACCGTATATACCCTTTGCTTGTGAGATGGTCCGCGCGGAATTTAAAAAAAAAACAAATTACATAGTTACTCAATAATACTGTAGCTTTTTAATATAATTTTTTGTATCGAGTAGTTTTTGATATCATCTAATATATACAAAAATGTTTTCTTTATGTAATAGTAGGTATATATAAAATTTATCTCATTCTTCTAGTTATGCAATCAGTTTTACAAGTCTAGGTTGGTTTGATTTCTGCAAATTCGAAGAAACATTTACGATAACAATAAGGAAGCCGATTTAACTCACTGCAACACTAATTTAATACATATATTTTGCAAATGACCTAATCTTTTTTTTTGTATTCTCTTTGTATAACAGAAAGTTTATATATCATAATAAAATATTGCTTAACCTTTTTTTCCTTTTGTAAGTCGATTTAGTAGGCAGTCTCACGCTAGGGAGGCTACCTTTCGTGTTGGCTATTTATTATTTGCGATGTGATATTATTAATGCGACGGCGCGGAACATTTTCTTTATACGCTAAACTGGTTTTATAAGTTTTGAGTAAAACAGCTGGTAGGAGGTAAGTTTGGGAGTTTGGCTATTGGGAAAATCTCGAATTCGGGATAGTTTTAAAGTATACAATAAACATTCTTCGGTCGAATACTGCGACTACGGTTAAACTTTAAATATAGAACGTAAGCGGCTTTTACGAAGTAAGAACTCGTTTCAGTATTCTGCCGTTTGTCGACGAAACGTTAGCATTGCGTTTTTGAAATAATTAATTGATTGATAAGCCAGTCAGTGGTTGATATCGCTTTTGTTTTTTATTTTTCATATGAATAACCTCTTTTTATCCAGAGGATTTAAAAAATATCTGTCAAACTTAATATCACTTTAATATCCACTCCGCAAAAGGAGTATATTTAGTTTGCAAATATCAAGCAAATTTTTCAACCATTTTAATACTGTTATGCACCGGAAAATATTAAAAATTTCAGACTGAGAAAAGATTTCTAAGGTTTGAAATTTAATATACGATTTAATATTTCTTGCAACATCGGTTTGTTTTCTTTCAATGTACTCTTTTATTACGTTTTGTTTAGATAGATTTTCTTTTATACGGAAAGGGGAGATAAAAAAAAACAAAAGTAAGAGCCTATGGGTTTTTCCAGACTGGTACAGATCGTACGGATCCACATTCGGTGTCGATCATATAGGTTAAATTTCGCGGCCCTGTTTAATGCGGGTACCCGGGCGCATTTTTATTCTCCCGCACTAGTGGGTAGATTGGAATCCCTCTCCAGTACAGTCGGGCGCGTAGCCTGCGGAGAGGTGTGCGGGGAAAAAGTGTCGTGCAAGCATCCAAGCGTGTCCGGTTAAAAAGTGCGAGTTCAAAGGTCATCGTGAGTGGTTGCTTGACCGACACGAAAGACACAACCGGCGTGTTAGTCTTATTAGCGAACTGGTTCGCTTGGATATTCGATTTCGCGTTTGGAACAATAACGGTGCACACGGGTGCATCTCGACAGGACTAGACTTGACTTGATTGACACCAACAGAGACCAGGCCTGTAGGAGGTAAGGCGGACATCGAGCTGGTAAGTACCAATATCCTCCATCACTCCCATTGTTTCTAATATTATGCCCTCCGGTGCATGCTTAGTTTAAGGGTAGGTTGTGCCGCGGGACCCGAACCCGCTTAGTACGGCACACAGACTGCTCACATCTATGCCAGAAACGATATTCGTTCAGTAGATAAGGCTGTAAACTCTAACAAAACCCCATGCATCTAAACTTTTTCATTTATAATTTTAGTAAGATATTCTCGATTGAATTTTGGCCTTTTAACTGAATTACTTATTCACTAAGTTGCACGTCCTATATTTACATATTTTTGTAAAGTAAAGAATCAGTGGTATATTTTCTTGTAAGATTTTTTTTCCTTATTCATAGCGATATAATAGACAAGGCGCTGCGGAGGCAATGTTTACAATGGCAGATATCTTGCTATTATTTCAGGCATTCTTTTTGCGTACAAAATGTTCATATAAATAAAGCTTCCGTTGAAAACTTACCATTAAAATGATTTGCTTTGTATTTCTATGAAAATATGTGTAATGCATTTAATTTGTTATTGATTTTAAATATGTATGTAATCTTAATCAGATATTGTAAAGGTAAAATATTTTTACACAACTTATCTGAACAATGAACTTAAATCTTACCTTTTACTAATATCGATGGATGTTAGAGTTTGTAGCCTAAACTGCTGGAAGGATCTTGATGAAATTTGGCATACATGTGAAGGATAGTCTGGAAGAACACATTGGTTACATAATTTTTTACCCGCGGGCTGTATCGCGGGCGAAAGCAAGTTATGCTATGTGTCAATTTATTACCGTACTAGCTTTCGCCCGCGACTCCGTCCGCGTGGAATTAAAAATAAACAAAAGTGAGTAGCCTATGTGTTCTTCCAGATTATCCTCTACATCTATACCAAATATCATTGAAATCCGTTCAGCCGTTTAGGCTACAAACTCTAACAAACATCCATCCATCCATCCATCCAAACTTTCACATTTATAATATTAGTATGAAGTATGATTATCATTATATTGTCGAAATACTTATATAAATGTCTTCTTAATTTACAGTTTAATATTCTGGATAGGTAGTAGTTGTAGTGTTAAATGTTTGGATGTGTTCATTACACAGAAATAGTAGCGAACATTGCAATACTGGGACGGATATTGACTGTCTGTTTGAACAGCCCCCGCAGACGGCTTCTGATAGTTTCCGCACTTTGATTATGTGAATATACCAAAACCCGTACAAAATATTACGATTTCCTTTACGATTACCGAAATACAACCAACTATAAGTAGACAGTTATGTAATACTCATCTATACGTATAATAAAATTGGAGTGTCTGTTTATAATATCAAAAGAAAATTCCAGATTTCGGGAACATGATGTATTTGCGTTACTGATTTTTTTTTTTTTTAACGTAAATAAACCAGCGCTTGACCTCGACTCCACCTAAGTTAAGTGAAGACGCTGCCGAAGGATAGAGCGCGCTAGCTCAATAAGTGCCGATTCACCCTACTCTTGAAGGCACCCACGTTATAGCTGGACGGGAACACTGAGGCCGGCAACTTGTTCCATTCCTTTGATGTGCGCACGAGAAACGATGTCTCGAATCGCTTCGATAACGAAAATCGCGTTTTTTTTATCTGTCTGACTGTCGGCAAGCCGCGTTTGTGCCGGGTAATCTCGGAAACGGCTGGGCCAATTTCGACGGGACTTTCACTTGAGGGTAGCTGACATGGATAGGCATATTATAGGCTTTTTAATACCGCGCTGTCAAAATGGTGTAACGGGTGGTCCAAATTTGCGCTAACAAAGTTCGCGGGCGACAGCTCGTCTTTAATAAATGGTCAAAATTAACTGACCATTTATGACGTAACAGCAACTGCAGCGCTTCTCTCACCGTGACAGATGTTCTTGTTTGACTATACTCCATAGGCGTCTTGTCATATATGACAAAATAATTAAAATTTATAATGCTTTATATTGCAGGATTGTAAAGAAAACGCATCATAAGCGATATGTTGTTAAATTTACGTTAACTTTAGATTTATTTGCCACTACCATTTTTAACAAGTAATATTTGATTTTTAATTAATTTTGAAAACAAACCCTCTGATTTTACAACTTTGTTTGTTTCTCTTCTAATTAAATCCACTCCATTGTTTCATCTTTAGAGACGTTTAATTAAATCACAAACAATGTATTTACTTAAAATATGATAACAGACAACGTGGATTTTCTTTGTGAATGTTTTAAATACCATTACATAGAATAGGATGTAGTATTTTACGAGTTTAAAGCCACATCCAGGGTCCTTGAATCGCCACTAAGGGAGCCATAGATATATGATTTAGGGCCTGTCCCACCAAATTGTAAATTGTCTGATAACAATCGAACGTGTAAAATATGTAATGGAAATATCGGATTTTGTTCCCTTATCTGACAGTGACGTCATTTTTAAGCTATCTGAGCCTCTATCAACCAGTGGTGGGACAGGCCCTTACTATTACAAAAATATATATTTAACTTCCTAGCTTCCCTCGCTATTATGTCCGTGTGGTAATAAAAAAAGTAATTAGCGTAATGTGTTTTTTCAGACTATGCTCTAAATCTATGCCAAATTTCATCGTGATCCGTTCAGTTGTTTAGATAGAAAACTCAAACAAACAAAATTCATCCATCTTAACTTTCGCATTTATAATATTAGTAATATTTACACCAAATCCTAGAATAGTTGGCTCACAACGTCTTGAGCAATGTTGGAATTTTAATCACTTTGTGTCTTTAGGATTCTTTAGTAGTTATCCATGTTAATCTTTGTGGCATCTCTTTGGTATACGTTTCGGGTGTAACCGCGTTTCAATTACCTAAAAGCGTCGCGGAGGCACTTCATTAGTTCCCCCACAATCCCCCCCCCCACTTCTGTGACTACGACCCGAACCGCAATTGTTTTCCTCTCACACTCGTAGAGGATAGACTAAAAAAATCGAGTTATTACTTTAGTTTGCTATAAAATTTAAACAGATTTTAACCTTAGTTCCTGCCCTAAAAATCTATACTTCTATATCTATACTAATATTATAAAGAGAAAAGATTTGTATTTCTGTATGTATTGAAAAAACTCAAAAACTACTGATCCGATTTCAAAAGTTCTTTCACCATTAAAAAGCGACGTTATCAGTGAGTAACATAGACTATATATTTTAATTTCATGCGGGCGAAGTCGCGAGCATCGGTGGCTCAGTGGTTTAAGCACTTGACTTGTAATCAACAGGTCTTGGGTTCGAATCTCGCCATGTACCAATGTGATTTTCTAATTTTTCAATTTTCATATGTACATAATTTACCCGACGTTCTTACGGTGAAGGAAAACATCGTGATGCAACCTGCACATATCGGCGAAGAAATTCAAAGATATGTGTGAAGTCAACCAACCCGCACTGGGCCAGCGTGGTTGAGTATGGCCTAGTCTCCCCTTATTAGGGTAGGCTCCGAGTCCCTCGGTGGGAACATATAGTGAGCTGGTGATGATGAATGATGAAGTCGCGAGCAACAGCTAGTCTTAAATAATTTTAAATGTTCCAAAATATTCGTAAATAATTAGGTAAACAATTGGAAAATTGAGTTAATGCTATTACATTCAAGTTAAAATGACTTTCATTAAGCAATAATTCCTTTAGATATTCAATATGGTTCATAAGTATTGTTTAAGTTACTTGTTTCACTCATCTGAAATTGCTTGTCATATTCTGTATTAAGCTATTCACTTGCTAGCTTACTCTGAAATTCGGACTATATGCAGTTGAGGCACGTACAGTAAATATTAGATTATTGGGAGTTTGTACTGAGACAGTATACGTTGCTGAGAGATTGATGCAAGGCTAACAAAACAAAGACCTAGATGTTAAATCAATGAAACAGTAAAAACGATGTCATATAACGAAATAATTTTGGTTTAGAGTTACTGAACAATCTACATTTAAGGATTGATCAAATAACAATTAATTTACGAATGTAGTTCCATAGTATTATTTTTGTTTAACCGTTCCGAAATCAAATTAGATTTCCTTTTCCTTGAATAAGAATTATAGTAAGAGCGGGCTCTCATTGAATAAACAATCGCACAACTGTTGTGAGATTGTCGATTGTTTCGCAGCCAATTCAACTGTTTAGTTGCACAACTAAAAATTGAGTAGTGTGCGCACCTCCATATAAGCTCATAGGAATCAAAGTGAGTCTAAACAGTTGTGTGATAGTAAAAGATGTGCGCGCTCTAAAAGTAAAAAATCTGGAAACAAAGGGGCAGTCTAAAACATTAACAAAACTTTGTCAAGTTCCATTATCAATTCCATTCATCATCCCGTTAAGTTAGATTTATCGATTGCTAGAATTTGAATGTAAAATAACGTTTTGCAAATTTATTTGTTTTCTGAATTTCAAACCGACAGACGTCCGAAACAACAAGAATTGTTTGAAATACAACGTCCGTTCAGCGTGGCGTTTCTGAATTTTAATTAGCAAAGACATTAGCATAAATGTATTTTGTTACTTAGTTTTGCTTCTTCTATTACTGAATGTTCTTTACAGAATTTTATTTTTATAATTACTTGCGAGATATCACAGTTTGAACACGTATACAAAGTTTATCCGATTTTATTCAAGGAGCTAGATAGTTAAGACGATATATTTTTATCTACTGTTCATGTAAAACTAAATATCGACCATATAACCATCAACCATATAACCAACCCTCACAGGGCCAGCATTGACTAAGGCCTAGTCACACCTAAAATAAATATGGAAATGACACGAGCTATTTCCAGCATCACAAGGATATCAACTGAACAAAGATTGAACCTGTTAGACCGTTTCAAATAACGTTTAACATTGTAAAAGAATATTCATTAATAAAACGTAGTGAGCAATAAATTCGACAGGTAGACAGCTGTTCTCTGGGGAACTTGGATGTTCAAAAAGTTGAAGGACGTGAAAGTTAATTAAATTCCTTGCTCAGCTACGAAATTAATTTTTAATTAGACCGACAGAGTTTTTAATCGAATCTTAGATTTTATTCTTTGGATAACTGTTCTGAAAAATGGATACCTGAACAAAATCTTTATACTTGGCTTAGGGTCCGTTTAGATAGAGCGGAATGACCAGAGCTTATTTTTTAACGATAAAACCCTTTTGTACTTTACGCTCCGGTCTGTCTGAATCCTATACAATGTGTGACCGACCTTAAATTAATATTTATGAATAAGAATTAAACTACTCTAAGTCTATATCTATATCTATACTAATATTATAAAGAGGAAATATTTGTATTTTTTTATGTAACTTAAAAACTGCTGGACCGATTCCAAAAATTCTTGCACCATTAAAAAGTTATGTCATCACTGAGTAACATATTCTGTGTTTTTACTATTTTTTTAATTTCTCGCGGGCGAAGTCGCGAGCAACGGCTAGTTACGGCACTTTTAACAGAGATATATATTTTCTTACTGCATAACATAAATAGCGATCATAAATTTACACCTAGAATTTTAGGATTATATGAATGTTGGAACTTGAAAATTTCTCAATTTCGTGTTATGAAAACAAAAGAGCTCTACTCAAGGCTGCTCTTATTAAGCGTTAACAACAAAATCCACTTACGTAAATGAACGCTGTAAATTACAATTTGTATTAAATAAGTCTAAATGGTAAAGCATTTGAGACATTCAAGTATTGTTAGTTAAGTTAATGCGATCACAAAAGTATTATACATTGACAAAATCATAACTGTAATCCTTTGAAATTTCAGAATCAATTTCGCTTTGAAGTATCAAGGAAATATAATTCACTTTAAATGTCGTCAAACGAGCGACTTTGTATAACTTGTTGCGTTTCCATTAGCGAAACACATGTACAAAAATGTTGTTATCCCTCTTTTTCTATTTACAAAAAAGTTATAATTTATTGCACAGGAAACTCGTGATATAACATGTAAAAAAAGATTTTGAATCAGTTAGCGGATACTTTGTAACGATATCTGAAATAAGAATATATCTCTCAAAAGAATAGTTTAAAGACATGTAAATATTACATAAGTATTTAATCTTAATTGCTTATATTTAAGTATTTAAGTTTCGTAGGGAGCAGTATTAAAATACGCAGACCTTCTCATTTATTTTAATAGTTCCGTACATTTCAAGAGACGAGTACTTAATGCCTTACCCGTTTAATATTGAACCGAGTGGAACGTTCGAGAATGAACGTTAGGAAAGAATGTTTTAAACTATCGGCATACTTCAACGCCGCTGCCTACGTGACTGTTCTGCATTATATGTTCCTGAAATGCTACGTTATGTATGTACAGCCGGGGAATATGGTGGTGGTCCACTTTTAAAACCTTCGTTTGTAAATTTTGAAACGAAACGCGTAACATAAATCAATATAACGTAGCTTATATATGTGTCGGTTAGAGAGACACGGCTAGTTTATTTTTATGAATATACCTTTGCACAACTCACTGCGTTATATTGTGTCTTTGCAATGAACACGGCAATTTTTCCTGAATTGGTACACCGCGGATTTCCGTGACTGTACATGTAATCATAGGAATATTAATACGAGTACACTATTTTTACTCAGATCTGAATTATACTTCTTTCTTATAATAAATATTTATTCTAATTAGTACCACCGGATAAGCAAGTTGTGAGGTTGTTGTGAGAAGAGATAGGAATAGACTGGGAAAATTATATGCGAAAATTATAATATGATCAGCTCTTCAATGTCTCATATCATCAACATATCGGTTTTTTGTGGTGGCTGGGCCACATTAAGCAATCCAGACTTTGTGTTCGCAGTTTACGAGACAAGTTGCTGGACCAAGCCAAGGCTCACAAAGGGCTGTAGAGCTAAAGAAGAATAAGAAGTTTACGAGACAACATTTTTGAACTAAATACACCACACTATCGGTAAACTTTACGTACTAGTGTTAATAGGTGTTTAATTATTAGTTGATATAACAATATGCCTTCCGGATTGCATTAGAACAAAGGGAGTGTTTGCCCAAACATTTTAGTGCACGCGAGTCAAAGGATGTTTAAGTTGTTAGTGTTTGTTTTGCTAACCGTACAAACTTTGAACCCGCTGCGGGTCGGCAAATGTTACTCAAATTTGCTACATCTCTGTTTGCTAAAACTAAAATTTAAAATGGACATGACTGTTAGTTATTTACAAGGTTACCTTTTACAACTTAAATTCATTCTAATACATATTCGCGAAATTTTAGTAAATTTTGAGCGATAACCGTTACTATTAAATAATAATTTTGAGTGTTTTCAACATTTGAAATAGTTTTGAATTGATGTTGTAATTTGAGTTTTTGAGTGGGCAACCCCGAATAGATGTCATGGCGGCGTCAAGAGCGATGCACTTTGGTTGTGCGCAAGTATAAAGTCAATTGCTGAATTTCTGTAAATCCGCTTAGATAGTGTTGTGCAGATTTCACTAAAGATTGAAGGACTGTGTTTTTGATAATACGCGATTGTTATTTCATTATCTCCGATAATTTACCGTGTGATCTACCTTTGGAATTCAATTCTGCAAGCCGCTCGTCACACCAACATACATATGATTGTTAAACTACGTAATAACAAAAGACGAACCAACAACATTAAGTATTAAAAATTATACTAGTTAGGTATATATTATACAAAACAATGTTTTAAAATGTAAAACAATATTACAAGATCTATTTTAACAGAGTTTTCTTAACCAACCAGTACTATTAGTTTTCATCCAGTTACCCAAGTAAAGTTTTGCTTCGAAGAATCAACAAGAATTTGCTGCAACAAACACGACAAAGAATATTTACAAAGTCCAACCGGTCACGAATTGAGACACGCCTTAAGGAAAATTCTTTTTATTTCACTCAGTTCTGTCTCAATTCTTTGCTCAAATTGAGAAGTAAGACGAAATGTTTCCTTTGATTTTTGAAATAAATTAATAAAAAGCGGATTAACATTTTAGCTATGAAAAGGTTTTAAAACAATATTAGGTAAAAAGCTGATGACGTTTTCAATATCTTTTACTTAACAATTAATCTTGCTTATTACTAATATTGTAAATGCCAAAAGTTTAGATGGATGGATGGATGGATTTTGTTAGATTCTGTAGCCTAAACTGATGAACGGATCTCGGTGGGACTTGGCATAGATGTAGAGGATAGTTTGGAACACATGGGCTATTTGTGCATATACAATACATTTTTTTTATTTCACGCGAACAGAGGCGCAGGTGAAAGCTCGTTTAATTATAAAACAAAAGAAAACGCCAGTCTGTCCTTTAAGAAAGATATTTTTCTAAATTTATGCTAAACCGATATAAAATTTCTTTTACGGTGAGGAAATAGTGAGAGCTTATAGCTTAGATATTATTTCCTATTTCCATACACTCGCTTGTCGAAAGTCTCTTGGAATACAAATTTCTCTTTATTCTGAATGTCCTCAGTTCCAATTTTAAAAGAACATTCAACTGTTAGCATATATTTTCAAAGCCTGCCATTCTACGTTTTATTTGCACTTCAATCTATCGCTATCATTTATGAAATGTATTTACTAAAGTTCTATATTTTTAAAGCCTTAAGCATGGACTATTTAAAGACTCGCCAATCTTTTTATCTGTTTTTAATGATCCTTTATCTTTCTTATGTAGTAGGTTTTTCTTTTTTGGATTAATTTACAACAACAAAAGGAAATAGACCACTTATAAATATTTCCTCTAAGTAAAGATTTAAGCCTAAAAAATAAAATGACGTACTATAGTGTGTCTGAATAAGATAGATTAGTTTGATAAATGACGCATAAGAAATATCGAATTCAATTTGTATGAAGACAAATTTCGTACTTAATAGACAGGTATCGTAGTGACGAAGCAAACACGCATAGCGAACAATTATGAACTATCGATATTCGGTTTAAATATTATATTTATCGAACTCAACTAAAAGTATTATTTTCTTATTAACTAATTTAGAGGACAATTCTAGTATTGATTATAGTGTAGAGAATTTAGCGATGACAGAAATAATAGCCAAATCCAATTCGATTACGTATGGCTGTTACTATAGCCGTACGTAATACTAATATCTAGTATTAATAATTACTATTAGTACTAATAATTACTACTGTAATAAACATTTATTTACTTTCATTATTTGTAATGGTTCTACAGATCATTGTTAATTTGAGAAAACAGTTTTTTTTAAAATTCATAAGTTATAACTATGAATCTATCGATTCCAACTTCTATAAGAATAAAAATCGAAAATCGATAAGATTCATGACTGATTTTACACAACCCATCCCTAATAAATTTAAAATGAATTGTCAAACTAATCTAAATTATTTAGACACACTATATAAATAAAAAAAGCGAAAGTTATTATTTCTTTTAGTTCATCATTGGAATCTATACTAATGGACTAAAGAGGAAAGATTTGTATTATATTTTTGTATGTATAGAAATAACTCAAAAACTACTGGGCCGATTTCGGAAATTCCATCACCATGAAAAAGCTAAATTACTGAGTTACATAGGCTATGTTTTTTACTATTAATTCCAGAAGGACGAAGTCGCGAACAACAGCTAGTTTAAAATAATATAGTAGACCATTAAATAAAACTCACTTAGATAACAATACATAATATACAAAAGGTAATAATACCCTCAAATACGACCGGACTTATCCCAAATGATAAACCCTACTTCGCAATACACAGAGCACGTTAAAATAGATGAGAGGGAATAAAAATAAGCCAAAACTTGGGCCACTAGTGCTCACGAGTAAACAAATTCAGCACTTTATTGCTGAGAACGGCCTCTACTATTTCGGTTATTTACAGATACTGATTTTTTTTCTACAAAAATAAAACGCAATATACGAACGAGATATGAGAACCTGTGTGTGAGTTGTATTGTTTTATTTAAGTCTAAGACACGTTTAATATAGTGATTTTGTAATCTCTTTATAATGAAATTCGATCGTTCCTCCTAAGTAGAGTTGGCGCCAAGAAAGCTTAACCGTAAAAGCGCAAACACCTTTGACTAAACTATCGCACAACTGTTTAGTCTCACGTTGATTATATCAGGTGCGCAGACTACTCGATTTTCAGTTGTGCAACTAAACAGTTGGGCTGCAAAACAATCGACAATCGCACAACTGTTATGCGATAGTTTAGTCAAAGATATGCGCCTTCTCTAAAAATTAAAACAAAACATCAAGGTTTTTAAAACCATGCGCTGACTCTACGTGGGATAAGGCTAGGAAGATGATTCGATAATCTTAAAACAAATCACGGATCAGTATTTCTTGTTAATTTTCTTTAATTTATCGAATAAACGGACGGGTGGCGAGTGGATCCGGTTCGTGCTCGCGAGCGGGCGTCGGGGATTTGCGACGCCCACTCGCTTTGTAATACAGACTTATTCTGCTTACTGGAAATGTTAAATAAAACGAATTACTCGCCTCCTTGAGCTTAGTAAAATAATAAACATTAAAAATGTTACTTATTTTTGATACACTAAGTGAAGGTGGCGATTAAAATTAAAAATAATAGCGGCTAAAAATTAAAAGAATATAAATAATTAAGTTTTATATTAGAGTATATTTTAAGGTTAATCTTAATTACTTGTTTTTTTAATCTTTTATTTATTCAGTCACCTTCTTTTATATGTTCGATAATTCGTAGTAAACAAAAAAAACAATGAAAAGGGAAATAAGAGTATTAATTATCAAGTTAGAATTTTTAAAATGTTTCCTTTATAATCACCTTTAGAAGGTTTTTTCAGCAGCAGTTCTTTAATTTGCAAAACCATTACAAAACTAATTGGTCTATCTTGTACGTAATAACGCTTACTGATTTCCTGGCTGTAGTCCAAATCGCTTGAGATATCAAATTTTGCTTGCTAATATGAATATGGAAATGTCTGGTAAGATAGCTTAAGTGTGGGCACACCTTTGACTAAACTATCGCACAATTGTTTAGTCGCGCTTTGATTTCTATGAGCTTATATGGAGGTGCGCACACTACTCGATTTTTATTTGTGCAACTAAACTGTTGAATGGGCTGCGAAACAATCGACAATCGCACAAAAGTTGTGGGATAGTTTAGTCAAAAGTGTGCGCTGGCTCTAAAGCTACGTTTAAGTAATTTGTAAGAAAAACGAAGACATGAAGAAACTAAAGAATATGTGTATTGAATTAAAGTGACCGGCTTTTTGTTTTGTCATAATTTATTTATCTTACTAATATTATAAATGCGAAAGTTTACTAATTTTTCACCATTAAAAAGCTACATTATGCGCTAGTAACATAGGCTATATTTTTTATTTACACGGGGACGAATTCGCGACCAACAGCTAGTCACTAACCTTACTAATATTATAAATGCGAAAGTTTAGATGGATGGATGGATGGATGTTTGTTAGAGTTTGTAGCCTAAACGGCTGAACCGATTTCGTTGAAATTTGGTACAGATGTAGAGGGTGGTCTGGAAGAACACATAGGCTACTCACTTTTGTTTTTTTTAATCCCACGCGGACGGAGTCGCGGGTGAAAGCTAGTAAATACATATTTACATTAACAATATTCTGTTTTGCGATTTCGCGACGTCCTATGTCGTCAAAATTATTTTTTTTATTTACATAAAATTGAAATATATCAATATTGATAAATCAGTATTTTTACGCTCAATTACTTTTTACCTTTGAGTTGTTTAAATTTAGTTTGAAAAGCAATAGAGTATGACCGGCTTCTATTCCAATAAAACCACTCCAAAGGAAAACTGAGTTGTAGTCAAAGGGTATTGAGTTAACTCAAGATAGGTTCTGAAGTAACTTTGTTTATTGCAACAGAGCCTGTGGTTTATTAAAGTATACACAAGTAAAAATCAATACATCCATCAATTTCAGTAAAATCTTACCTCTTACTATAATATTTTAAATGCGAAAATTAGATGTTAGCAGGTAACTTTTAAACGGGTGGGTTGATTAAGATGAAATTTGACTTAGATTTAGAGAATAGTCTGGAAGAACATATATGACCTACTTACTTTTTTTTAAATTCCACGCCAACAGAGTCGTGGGCCAAAGCTATTATAAATGTGAGTGTTGCTATGTTTGATTATTGCGAGAATTTGTTGCTTTCTAAAAGAAGACGCACTAAATTGAGCTTTTTGAAAGATATATTAAAGTTGAGGTTCGTTAACATAGCAATGATAAAACATGATATCTCTTTTTATTAAAAAAAAAAAGACTAATGATATTTTGTACAGTCAGCTACAGAAATATGTACTAATTGACATAGTTTGTATACGATTTCAAATATATTATATCTCTACTCGTTTGCATTCGTATGCTTTTGACCACTAACGCCTGCTATTAACAAATTAGTGCATATGTATTTTGAAACCGAAGGTCCATAGAAGTTTTTTAAGTTATACATGTTTATGAAGCCTACTGTACATGTTTACTCACCAGAAACTATCGGTGTATATCAGAGTGTATAACAGTTTTGTTGGAAAAGGTAAAAATGATTTTATCTCTTTAAAGTAAACCGAAAGGGAGTTGTTATTCATCTAATCTATATCTATACTAATATAATAAAGCGTAAACACACACTTCTTTGTTGCCTAAGATGTCAGCAATTACAGCATATTTTTGAATAACTCTTTTTTTTAATAAAAAGCCCTACACTTACCTTACGCTTTAGGCTATATATTTTAAAGCCATTAAACTTAGGTGTAAATATTTTGGATAAAAACTCTAATGTGGGAAAGAGACCATAAGTTGCTGCCAACATCAAGGAAGCAAGGTTGCCATGGTTTGACATCATGTCATGGCATTTTGACATTTGCTATTGATATTTTGAAATAAAATGATTTTTTTTTATAATTTTATGCGGATGAAGTCGCATGGGAACAGCTAGTTTATTAATATTAATAGAGTTAACGTGTTTTCACACGTTTATTCTCAAATAAAATTGATACGCTTCTCGGCGGTAATCTAAGCGAGCAAATCCTCTACACAATTTAATAAGCGGGCCACGTTCACATGATCCAATTAACCAAGTACAGTGACTTAAGCCACGTTTCTTTTATATTTTTAGCCTTTGAAAAGAATATCGAAAAATATCTTTCGTTTTGTTGTTATAAAGTTCGCTAATAAAATTATATTTTAGCTTAGTCTTTGTTAGGTTTAATTTTGAAGTTGTTATTTTGGTATTGTTATATTGTTCTAAAAGGATTTATTATTTTAAAACGAAGTAATTTTTTCGATGATCATTTTTACTGGATTTTTTTTGAACATTGGATTAACCGATGTTATTATTCGCTGCAACGGCTGATACAGGGGGGGGGGTCACGGGGGTCATGACCCCCCCCTGAGCTGCTTGGTCAAGAGCTTGACAAATTATATTTACATATTTTGTCAAGCTCTTGACTAGACCACGACTATGTGAACCCCCCCTGGCACCAAAGCTGAATCCGCCCTTGATTCGCTGTGTCTAAATCTAAATAACCTTCTATCCAAGTTTGTTTGTTAAGTGGGTAAATTGATTTTAACATTATTTAAAAGTGGAGAAACAGCTTAGAAGTATCTATCGATCGTTTTTTATCTGTTTCAAACAATCACACAAAACAGCTTACAACTTCAGTTTAAATAAGAATGCTAGAATTGTTATGCTAATCAACTTGATTAAAAAGAAAACGAAAATCTGCCTTCAATAAAATGAAATAATAAGAACGATGGCAATCGAGATTGGATCGTTTGCATGCAAATGTAATTAGCCACGTAAAGTGCAAGATTCTAAGTGCACGGATAATGTTCAAAACGTTTACGACGTCTAAGAAGTTTTTAAGGTATCTTTTTCATTTAAATGTAAGTTAGGTGTTCTTTAAAGCTTTCATTTTAAAGTATTAAAGGTTTCAGCATATAGTTTGCGTATGTTTTAAAGTAATTTAACGAAGTTTGAAACTCATTCTTTAAACTACCCAAAGTTTTTTAAAGTTTAAAGTTATATATGCGAGTTTTATAACTTTTATTATGTCTATTGAATAATTTTTGTAAGTTGGACATACTACTGACTTCATTTTAGCCTCGGACTCGGTTTAAAGGCTTCTTATTAGAAGTTGTTTATTTGCATTTTTGGCGATAGTATCTAAAATTGTTCAATATCAATCGACGAAGTTTTGAAATCAATTAGGACTGTCACATCATTGACGCAGAGCAAAACGATAATCAGGAAAGCAGACTCCATAACCATATGGGATACTAACTAGTGAGGTTGATAGAAACGAGGATGAAAGAGACAAAGACAGGAAGACACAAAAGCTGAGAGAGAATCAATTTTTCATTTCATAGTAAAAGGTAGACTATATCCAAGAGTATTGAGTTCTCGTTCTGTCGAATAGTGAAAAGTTGTGGAATGTCAATATTCAGTACAATGAATTGTCACTGGGACACGGAGCGGGGCTCAAATGAAAATTCTTCAGCGTGTTATTGCATCGCAACGGTTGTCTGGGCGTTAACACTGATAACGGAATACGTGACTTATTTACGGATCTTATACGCCTTTAATTAAGTAAATTCTTCATGAAACTTATCCTTAAAATAAAAGGTATAAAGATTGTCGTTCTCGTAATGTATTGGTTAGTTTTATAAGAAAAGGGGCAAGCTGGTAGTAGGAGAACTGAGGTGACCGACTCCCTAGGGCGTCCGCAATACCATAGGGACTACAGCCTTGCCGGCCTTTGAGGAAGTGTTACTCGCTTCTTAAAGAACTAGATTTCTTTAAGGTTACTGGTTTAGAAACTTTGCATACATACTTGATAATGGCCCTTGATGCTGCAGCTGAGCATGGCGCCTGTGTTGTTAGTGAAGTCGACGTGGTGTGGCGGCTCCAACAGTGTGTTGATCCGCCGCGGTTCGGGCGACGCGCGCACTGCTGCAAAGATGTTTATAATTAGTCTCCACGAATTGAATCATATTAAAATCGGTGAAACAGTTTAAATTATAAGAAGTCGGAATTGACAAGCGGTAAATATTTCCCGCGTGAGTCAAACAAGAGGAACATTAAGGTTCAACAATTTATTTATTCAAAAAAACGTCAATTAAAAAGATTTGCGACTACTAATTTTAGTAATACTTCGATTGTATTACTAAAATTAGTAAGTTTATTTTTCTAAATAAGCCACGACCTGTGTAATAATATTGGAAACGTTTGTTTCATGTGTCGTAGCCCAGTTCTTATGAATTATTAAATCCCACTTGTTCCTTTCTGTAGAAACTAACAAACTTGGATAAATCACCGGACTCAAGAGAATAAAAGATATTGTTGCTTTTGTTGGGATACAATAAGGGACGCAATATCTATTGAATTCTGTGACAAATTGATAGAATCAGTAAAGAGAAGCTATTGGCATTATACATTGTCACAAAATGAGACATGTCTTTTTAACACATTAATATACCTATTGTAATACTCATTTTCAACAGTTAACTTTTATATAGAACTAGCTGTTGCTTGCGAATTCGTCTGTGAGAAATTAAAAAATTGTAGTCTATGTTATTCACTGATTACGTAGCTTTTTAATGGTGATTTTGAAATCGGCCCAGTAGTTTTTTAGTTATTTATTTCAATACATACAAACCACCCGAAAAATCTGAAGACTATTAGGACATTTTATTCATCTTCCATCACCAGCACTATACGTCTCCACTAAGGAGATCAGAGCCTACTCTAAATTAGAGGTAACTAGGTTAACCACGCTGGCCCAGTACGTGTCGACTTCACCTTCACACATATCTTTGAATTCCTTTGTCGATATGTGCAGGTTGTTTTACGATATTTTCCTTTACCGTAGGAACGTCGAATAAATGTTAGGACATTTTTTTATAATAAAAGGTGGAAACGAGCGGCGGGAACACCGAGGTGGTCAATGATGCCTATGGTCATCCGCAACACCAGAGGAACTACAGATGCGTTGCCGGCCTACACATACCCGGACATAAAACATTATTATTCTAAGAATGAAGTTCTCATTCATTTATCAATTAAGGCTTTGATGAAAAAAAAAATGAAAAATGAAAAAATATTTATTAAACACCAAAAAGATTGTACAAAAACAAATAACTTTTGACAATAACTTAAAATTATACATAACAGGGAATTAAAATAGTTGTTATCTTAAGTAGTAAGTTAAAATCTTAAGAATATCAAATAAGTTATTCAAGTTAATCTGGTGATAGCCACACTAGGCAATGCCTGTATCGTGGCCACCGGATATTTTAATAAGTTTAAGCTTTTTGTCTATTAATAATGAAGTAATATTTTACTTGGAGAAATGATTTCTAATATTCCACCTTATTTCCTATATAGTATCCAATATTCCTATTATATTGATTTAAGATCACTTATGTCTATGAATGGCGAGAAACCAATATTAGAGGGGCAATTTCCTTTATTCGGCGGAATTTATTTATATATATGAGGGATGTAAATGGTCCATTACTCCCTTTGGAGCGACGCCAAGCCGACCTGTTCGTTTGAATCCGGTCGCTGTTTGACTAATGTATAACGGCTGGTGTAATACTTCGTTTTTTTTATTAAAATAGAAAAAAAATGAAGATCTTAACTTGATAATTGTAAAAAACCGTTAATCATACTTCATACTATACTACGAGTATATGGATGGATGGATAGCTGTTTGTTAGAGTTTGTAGCCTAAACGGCTGAACGTATCTGGATAAAATTAGGCATGAATGTAGAGGATAGTCTGGAAGAACACATAGGGTACTCTCTTTTGTTTTTTTTTTAATTTCACGCGGACGGAGTCGCGAGCGAAAGCTAGTGAAAAAGAAAATATGATGATCCTTCTCCAAATAACTCTATCATCTGTCATCTAAGCCAACAATCTCTTATTGATCATGTTATCTTTCACGCAATCTATCTCTTTCTAGGTCTACCTTTACCGGTGTACCTCCACTCATAACTAACGTCCTTGTTACATGCGATCCATCCTCATAACATACCCATACTATACTAAGATTATACCACCTTTTTTGAATGTAATTTTCATTAAAACTAAAAGGAAGTAAACAGGAGAATTATGTAAATTCAATAAAGCTCTATATCCTATTAAATTTGACACCGTTACAAGGGTCTGTTGCTCCGATAAGAAAGGTTTCGATGTAACACCGGGGACTGCAGGTCTATAATAAATTATGGACCCTTAAACTGATAAATTACGGGTACAACAAACATTGCCCAACTTAAAAGTTAGCCTTAACAAGATAATTTAATTCGTCTTCAAAGGAGCTAACATGATAAATTGAATTAATCCAAAATTATGCGAAATGTAATTAAATTCGAATAAAGGATAGAATAAATAACGAAAAGTTCGTTCAAACATAAAATGAATCTTTCAAAACCAGTGTTTTAATAGTAATTACTAAATTCTAGTAATAAAGTCAATAGACGTAAAAGTACCCTTTAAAAAAATTGACCAAGTGCAGATATTTAATCATAAATTCAAAGTAGAATTTGTAATGTCACTGTTTAACCGAGATTGATTCGTAGCTGTCATGAAACAGTTTCTATAAGTGCTACGCTAGCCTACGAGATTCTACGACCTACGACAGTCTACGACGTCCTACGACACTACCGCTAGACAACTTCCGTAAATAAAAATATTTTTTGTGGCAATATTACTTGCATTCTCGTTTCTTTTTAAACAATATTTAAATTTTGAAACTCGCATTACGTTTGAGAAGCGCCATCATAATATTGTGTGTTTTAGAAATATCTTTATACACCTTATAAAATTCAAATTGTTACGAACCTAGAAAAAAGTATATTTACCATTGTTTCCATAAAGTATGTTTAATTTAAAAGCTTCCAAAGATATTACGGTAATCGTCGAACATATGAAGCGTGCACGCCTAATCCAACAATGTACGTTAAAGCCGCCATTTTGCATATTACGTCCATTTTCATCGCGTGGTTTATGCGGTCGCTAATATTGTTCTTTCCTATATCAGTTATTGGATATTCATATAGTCTATTATCGAATCATCAATTTGGTTATTAGCATTACCTCAATTTTATTTATCTAATTAAATCTATCATGATATATTGTTTGAGATTTTAGGAAATGTATTAATAAAACAAAACGTATTTGACTCATTTGTGTTATATAGTTACAAAAAAGAAATATATGCATAAGTCAATGTGTAAACTAGAATACAAAATTCAACACAATTTTTAAAATATCAAAATGAAAGAAACGTTAAATTACAAACTATCTAACAACTAGCTATCGCCCGCGTCTCTTTTGGCGTGGAATAAAAAAAAACAAAAAAAAGAAGCCTATGTGTTCTAGATTATGTTCTACATCTACGTCAATTTACATCGAGATCCATTTAGCCGTTTAGGCTACAAAATTTAACAAACATCCATCCATCGAAACTTTCGTATTTATGAAATTAAGTTATATAAGAAACTTTTTTTTTAAATAATAAAAGGGGGGAAACTAGCTGTTTCTCACGACTTCGCCTGCGTGATCTTAAAAAATAATAAAAAAAACGTAGCCTTTGTTACTTGCAGATAAATTACCTTTCTAACGGTGAAAGAATTTTTAAAATCGGCCCAGTATTTTTTGTATTATTTCAATACATACAAAAATACAAATCTTTCCCCTTTATAATATTAGTATAGAAGTATAGATATACAACGTTTACTCAATAAAATTAACATTTACAGAAACACAATAGTAAAGAATACAATATTGAAACGGTGTAAATGTTAATCCTTTATCTCTATTTCTGAACCGAATAAGCTCGGTTCGTGTTTTGCTACATTATTCAAATGTTTATTCATGTGCGGATTCACAGAGGCAACGTTATCTCTGTAAACAATTTAAACCAGAGCTTAGCGTACGACAACATTGTGAACCGCACAATATACTGAAAAAAATCATTTCACAACTATTTATACATACAATATTACGTATATTTGTTGTCAAAACATACACGTCTTCAACGGTCTGAACCGACGCCATGTTAAGGATGACTAGGCCTTAGTCAACCACACAGACCCGGTACTGGTTAGTTCACTTCACACATACGCGTATTATCTTTGAATTTCTTCGCATATGTGCAGCTTGTTTCGTGACATTTTCCCTTACCGTAAGAATGACGGATGTACATAATAATATTTCGTGGTCTAGTGGTCATTTTAAATGCACGAAAGCTAACATTAAATCAAAGATACATACAATTTAATTCGTTAGAAATTCAAAATAGATCGCTTTGTAGTTCAAAAAGTTTAATTAAAAAATCCACAGTCAAAGGAATCAATTCGGCAAGTGCAAAAGAATATCTTGAAAGAATAAAACAAAACGTTCTGTCTGAATGTTCGATCGATCAATTGATGGCATCAGACAGGCAGGTATCTATCTATAAGCATCTGGCAACGCGAAGTCTCGTCCCGCGATTGCCGCAAACCGCAGCTTTCGATTTCCGTTTAATTCCACGGCTGCAATGTCTCTTTATTATACGAACATTTACGTGCCCTAAGGTACGCTTCCACTATTAACATGCGGCGAATATTGTCAAACTTAACCCCTTTTTATACTTTCTTACGAAAATTAAATTCATATTTTTTTTTAATTGAGAAAATATTATAACGTACTAAGAAATTAAATGCATATTATGTTGTTTTAATTTGAATGGCAGGCATAACGGAATGTAAAACTAACGCTTTCGTTGTTCGGAGAGTGAAAACGCACCTTAAGCGTTATTCAAACATTGCCCGATTTTTTGAACCATACTCCTTTGAAATAAGGTTCATATTTATGAGCATTTCTTGTGTAAAATAGCGTAAAGGACTTGTGGCTGTCATCTTGGTGTTAGCTAATTACATTATAATGGATGGCGTTGGCTTGCCTTTGCAAATGCAACGTACAAAATGGAAGCTCGAGAACAAATTTATAGCTGTAAGATCCTTTTGTTATTATGATATAAGGTCGTTCTAGGAATTTGTGGAACAGTACCGTTACTTGTGGTTTGAAATTTGCTGTATTATGAGAAATAAAAGTACACGTGTACAATTTGTACACATATCGTTGCTTATATTGAAATAGTTAAATAAGAAATGTATCATTACTTTTTAATGAATGTCATTAAAAAATAATGATTTTGAATGAATCATTACTATGTTAATGATGTAATATAAAAATTAAATAAACCATTTTATAAATAGACAAATAATCTTTTTTTATTCACCCTCGAAATTGTTCGGTCGAGGATCGTAATTGACAAACACGACTTTTCCCTTACCCCTACGGACACACAAAGGGTGTAAAGTCAATGTCAGAATCCTTTGTGCTCTCATTAAAAGTGCCCTACGGTGAGTGTACGAATCACAAGCTAAGTATAGACTGGGGGGTTAATTACAATGCTACATACTTACGGTGACCAAATTTTGTAAACAAAATCAGGGACACCATTGCCTAAAATATGTTTAAAAAGATATAATGGAACGAAAAAATTCTTATAACAAAAATTGCTGTTTTTACTATTTATGATTTCGAAATTAAACATGCGATAATATCCAAAAAAGTTAGTTAAATCAACAATACAGCAAAAAAAATTACACACCTTATATTCCCATTATCCCCCCGTTATCTGGCTGTTTGTACAATACTGTCAAAAATCTAAATCTCGTAAGAAACGAGACAGTCCCGCCAAAGGTCAGTACACTTAGTCACTCGAGCACACCCTAACAGTCGGATATACGCTGTGAATACGAAGACGCGAGCCCAGCCGCGGCGATCGCTCATTAGAGGCACAATAGCCTGCCGCACAATACCCCGCATAAATAATCGCATGCATACATATGCTGTAATGTATCCTACCACTACGAGTATACGTTACCCTACGCGCCAGACAAGCCCTTTCAGTGTTCGGTGCAAATCGCTATTTTTACATTTCGCTTTTTTAGTCATTGGAATATTTTGCATTGCAAGAATCGAGAACGCCGCCTATATTTAATAGGCCTAGACAATTTTTATGTCGAATAATTTCATTTCCAAAATTACGGGATATTCTAATCATATCATACTAATATTATAAATGCGAAAGTTTAGATGGATGGATATTTGTTTGAAGAAGGAAGAACACAAACGCTACTCACTTTTGATTTGGTTTTATTCCGCGCGGACGCAGTCGCGGGCGAAAGCTAGTAAGTAATAGTTAAGTAACTTACGCTTCCGAGGTTACCTTTGTACTTAATTCCTGGACTTGTATAACAAACAGTTTCAATTTTATGCGAATTTTGGATAACAAAAGCAGACGTACACGAGATTTTTGCACATTCAATTGAGAGTAAATCGAACGTAGCGACACTGAAATCAACAATCGACGTGACCAGGGCCAGTGCGGGTTGTGGAGAGGGGGTACTGGGAGGGGGCAGACATGCGGGTCAGGTGGCTCTCATTCACGCGCATTTGTCCGTGAATGAATTGCTTTCATGCCACCGTCGTTTCCATCGCTTTCATTTCGACGTAAACGATTGACGTGCAGGTTAAGCGTTAAGTATTGTCGAATCACATAATCGGTGTTTTATCAATTATAGTTTAAAATTAATCATATAACTATTATCACAAAGTCGAACGGAACCTTAGTATTTCTGTCGATCAATGGTTTGCAAGCTTGAGAAAATCGTATGCAACGATATCAGGCGGTTTGTTAAAGCGAGACGATAATTTAAATTTTTAATTTTCTATACTAAATCATTTTTAAATTCAATAGAAGTACGGTATTTATTTTGATAGCTATTTAATTATATACTTTAAAGGATTAAATCTCTTTTTACAAAAATATTGAAGCTCGATTAAGTTTTAGGAGTCATAATCGCGAGCCTTACCCTTAAAATCAATGAAGTGCGACGATATAATTTTAGTTCACCGTAAAATCCTTTGCTCCGTCTTCGTAATATAAAAGGTGTATCTTGATGCTTGCGGCATTTTAAGACGCATAAAATAAATGTTATGTCTATTGAATACATTCTGAAAGTATAATAGTCTGAACTCGATTTATTTATAAGACAGTGTCGACGAATTTTACAGGCATTTTTAACCCTTATTTATTACTACGCATATCTACTCTTCGCCGCGATTGACCTGAGTATCACGTTTTTGAGCACGCGTAGTATTAAATATTACCTAACAAATGAATGTGTCATGTTGTTTAAGTTTTGTTGGAGAAAAATTGAATGAAAATGTAAAGTTTTAAACTAATCCCGTACGAACAGTTTCAGCGATGTAAATTCAATACAGAACAAATATTTAACGTTCAGAAAATACCTTCGTGATCCTATTAATGAGGGGAAACCTTCGCCGCCTAAATAAATAGACACGTAACGCGTGTTGGGCACGGGGTTTTATTTGAATGTATTAGAAACTTTTTAATGTAAGAATTATCGTTTAACATTGTAAAATAAACAAATGTCATCATCATCATCATCTGAGGCACTACAGCCGCGGGTGAGCCTGGGCCTGGTCCAGTAAACTTATCCGATTCTGTCTATTTTAGGTTTATTGCTTCCAGCCCTTGACGCCGATGTTCTTAAGATCGCGTTCGACGTCATCTAGCCATCTAAGTTTCTGCCTAGCACGCGCTCTACATCCATCCGGCTTACTTTCTAAATTGTAAATTTTCTGATAATAATCGAACGTGTAAAATACGTGATGGAAATATCGGATTTTGTTCCCTTACAGTGACGACATTTTTAGGCTATCTAAGCCACTATCAGCCAGTGGTGGGACAGACCCTAAAAATTGTATATTTTAATTCTGAGTTTATGTATCTTCCTATACTGAGGGAGTTGTATAAATAAATCAAATATCCAATATCTAATGTTGTAACTCGACGACGTTTGCCTCTCTTTCGTATATTTACATATTTCTAAATTCAATTTTATTTATAGAATTCTGACGAAATCTTGCCTCTCTCGTAAAGCAGCTGTTACGTACGATATCATATTATTCTGTTATTTTTCCCTATAATTTATTTTTAGTAACGTAATAATGTTTATAGTGTCTTACTATTTTACTTTCCTAGAATATTGACTAATAAGTAAAAAACGGTATTTTATTTTTGTTTAGAAAAACGTATAGAAAGGTGTAGTCAGGTTTTATACATTTCATTCAACAAAACATATGATATCTTACTAATATTATAAATGCGAAAGTTTGGATGGATGGATGTTTGTTAGAGTTTGTCGCCTAAACGACTGAACGGATCTCGATAAAATTTGGTATAGATGTAGAGCATAGTCTGGAAGAACACATAGGCTACTTGCTTTTGTTTTTTGAATTCTACGCGGACGTAGTCGCGGAGCAAAGCTTGTTGTATATAAGTTTGTTATCTGTAATTCATTCTATTCAATAATTAATATAGTGTTAGAGTAAATAAACCGTTTTTCAAGATAAAGCAGATTTATTTATTCATCCATCTTTATTTATCCTGCCGACTCAGGGTGAAAGGAACATTAAGAACCATTTATTCTTTATTAAACCTCATTTAATGCTTAATGCTCGCGAAAGCACTTTAAATTCTACGTATTATGTAAATTCGGCTAAATTTTGTTCACTACATTATATTTATTACATAAATAAATCTCTATAAAGATTTGATTAGAAATTCAAAGAATGTTTTGAAAATATTAGCGATTATTTGTGCGTATTTTTTTTGGGTTTTGTAATTTGAATATAGATGGCGCTAGGTGGTAGTGTTATCCGATTTAAAAAATACTAAATGATTAGTTTGGTCTATACATGTTTTATTTTAAATGCACATTGCTTTCGTTGATACAAAAATTGTTGTTTTTTAAGTTTCATTTTCGCGTGTCATTTTTGTGATAGACGACTCACATTTTGAGTTGCAACAATGATTTGGACGGCTTCCAACTTCCAAGTTCAAATGAGGTCACTTTTGTTACAGCTCTAAAATTTTTAGAGATCCTTATTCATTTAGAACCATCAATTTTTCGCCCAAAAGTCACTATTAAAGTAAACAAAACCACCTTATTAATAAGGAAAATTGTTCATAATGTTGGGTAAATCATAACATCTGTTTGATATTAAATGTATTATTTATTCAAGAGAAGGTGAAGTTTGTTTAAGTATTTATTAGGTGGTCGTGAAATTGGTTATAGTACGTCGTAACAAAGACGCTCCCCAGAGACAAGAGTACAAAATAAAATCAATTCAATGAAAACGAGCAATAAAAGGTAAATAACAAATAATTGTTGTTGTATTAAATTATTTTACCAAACAGTTATTTCTGTGACTTTTCTAAATTCGTGATATCTAGTTAGCGAGATACATGATTGTTTTTTTTAATTATAAAAGGATAGATATCATAGATATAAATTAATTAATTACTAACGCAACCTGATTAAGACTTAGTCATCCTATAGAGAAGGCTCGGAACCTCTCAGTTTATACTATAGTGTGCTGGCTACGAATTTCTAACTGCCATTTGAGAATTTTCATCCGCCGTGAAAAATTGTGAACATCTTTATTATACAGCAAAAGATATCTTCTATTCGTTTATTAAAGTCAGATGGATATTCATATATGTAAGCAATATTTTGCCTAGTTATATATATATTTTTTTTATAATATAAGGTGGCAAACGAGCAGGTGGCCACCTTAATCCACCGAAATGGAAAGCGACCGCTGCCCATAAACATCCGTAATTGCAGATGCGTTGCCTACCCTTAATTGACGGAGGAGGAGACGCACATAAAGAGGTCATTTCCCCTTCCTATGCATCTCCTCCATCGTCAAATCCACTTTCCCTTCTCTTCCTTTCCTCTTAAGAAAAGGGTGGAAAGGGAAAGGGACTAAAATTAGGCCTCCGGCACCACACTCGTCAGACGAAACGCGGAATTGCTTTCACTTCACGCCTGTCCTCTGTGTGTGTGTCCATAATTCTTCCTGTATGTAAAATCGCTTTTTGATTATTTTTTTAGATTAAGTATAAATCGTATAAATCATTGAAACAATAACTAAATTCAAATAACAGAATTCCAGTTATGTTTTCATATTGTTCGAAGATGTTTTAATCTTCAGCTTTAAGTCTATTAAATTTTCATTCCGAGCAAAGCTTATTAAGAGCTTTGATATAAATCTTAAATACATTTTGCGTTAAACGAATTAAGTCTACAAATGTTAGTATAATGTTCTCAGAATGTTAATTTTCTATGTACATATTAATGGATATTGTTTGGTAGAGAATTTTACATTATATGCGAAAGAAAAACGATGAAAAAGTTTCCGCATTTAACCTCACAACTGTATAGTACATAATTGATCTATTTTTGGAGAAAAAGTCAGAAGAAGAGTAGAAGAGACCAACAGAAAAACTGCCCTGAAACCAAAAAAGATGTAAAATTTGCAATAATAAAAGAAAAATAAAATAAAATTGTTAATCGTATTATTAGATAAATTTCATTTATGTTTACAACATTAATTTGCTACCGTAATAATTATGATTATTGCTTTAAAAAGTACAAGTTTTGAATATAACATAGTTGTAAAAACCTCTAAAGAAAAATGTAATTTGATATAAGCACAGTTGTTTTGAAATTACGGTTAAAGTTGGATAGAAAACGTGGCTTTAGTGGAGTCTGTTATTTCAGTTATGAAGCCGAAATTGCTAGTTTATCCTCCAGAGCTTTTACACTTTGAGCTCCATAATGGCGGTCCATGACATAAACGAAGTTAGTATAAATTAATATAGAACTTATATTAAATATTCATTTAGTATTTTGTGATAAAAATTACATAATTATACCGGATTCCAATTGAAAAACCTAAACGTGAAAAAAGCATTAATAATTAGAAAAAATCTGATCTATCTAATAGAACAAAATGCAAGTTCAAATCATTTTGAGATATGACATACTAACCTAAATGAACTCTGACCCTACCCTTTGATAAAATAGGCTAAAATATGTATAACGTAGACAAGTACTAGACTTGAATATTCATATAATTTATAACACGGCTAAAACTCACGTGGGAACTTTAACACCACCAAATCTTCAGTTTCGAGTTCGTCTCCGCCGACGCACAGCGTACCCCCGCACCCCCCGCGCCCCCCGCCCTGTCGAATCGCGCGTTGCGGGCTATGGCACGCAGTGACCGTCGCGACGCGATAGCGAATAAAGCCGGCAACCACTCATCCTGAAGGACCCCCGACCGGTCTGAAACTGGTCGGTGCCTACACCGAAAGTTCCCACGTGAGTTTTAGCCGTGTTATAAATTATATAGTATAATGTCTCACGCAAGTTTTGATAAGTTAATTGAATTTTCATGTAAGGTAAATGTACTAGTAATTGATAGATTAGAGTCATAAAATCGCAATTTTCTTTTCCAATGCTAGTAGAAACACTTTTTACAAACCTAAGGTCAGTAAATTAAATCAGTCCATCAGTCAACCAGTTTTGTGCCTGTTTTATTTAAAAACTAGCTTTCGCCCGCGACTCCGTCCGCGTGGTATTGGAAAAAACAAAAGTGAATAGCCCATGTATTCTTCCAGACTATCTTCTACATCTATGCTAAATTTCATCGAAATCCGTTTAGTCGTTTAGGCTACAAACTCTAACAAACATCCATCCATGCATATAAACTTTCACATTTCTAATATTAGTAAGATTAGTAAGATAGCTATTGCTCGCGACTTCGCCCGTGTGAAATTAAAAAGTAATAAAAACATAGCCTATGTTACTGAAATCGGTCTAGTACTTTTTGAGTTATTTCAATAGATACAAAAATATTATTCTTTCCTCTTTATAATATTTGTATAAATAGACCTTTTACTTATGTTATTTTTAATTGGTCTAATTAAAATATCGTTAACGGCATCAGAAATATGCAAAATCAAATTGTATGGAAATTATATTCCATTTCATGCATAAATGTTTCAGCAGCGATAAGGTTTATTAGCATTTCACAATATATTGAACTGTTTGTAAATGATGATACCGATAATTATGCTATGATTTTAGTTATTTCAATAATGCTTTGTAGTTTAATATAACAGACACTTATACTCGTATAGTTTTAATTTTATTCGTTTGATGTTTCATATTTACAAATATTAATTTTAATTGGTCTAATTAAAATATCGTTAACGGCATCAGAAATATGCAAAATCAAATTGTATGGAAATTATATTCCATTTCATGCATAAATGTTTCAGCAGCGATAAGGTTTATTAGCATTTCACAATATATTGAACTGTTTGTAAATGATGATACCGATAATTATACTATGATTTTAGTTATTTCAATAGATACAAAAATATTATTCTTTCCTCTTTATAATATTTGTATAAATAGACCTTTTACTTATGTTATTTTTAATTGGTCTAATTAAAATATCGTTAACGGCATCAGAAATATGCAAAATCAAATTGTATGGAAATTATATTCCATTTCATGCATAAATGTTTCAGCAGCGATAAGGTTTATTAGCATTTCACAATATATTGAACTGTTTGTAAATGATGATACCGATAATTATGCTATGATTTTAGTTATTTCAATAGATACAAAAATATTATTCTTTCCTCTTTATAATATTTGTATAAATAGACCTTTTACTTATGTTATTTTTAATTGGTCTAATTAAAATATCGTTAACGGCATCAGAAATATGCAAAATCAAATTGTATGGAAATTATATTCCATTTCATGCATAAATGTTTCAGCAGCGATAAGGTTTATTAGCATTTCACAATATATTGAACTGTTTGTAAATGATGATACCGATAATTATGCTATGATTTTAGTTATTTCAATAATGCTTTGTAGTTTAATATAACAGACACTTATACTCGTATAGTTTTAATTTTATTCGTTTGATGTTTCATATTTACAAATATTAATTTTAATTTAAACATTAAAAAATCCAACGCTATTTGCAGCGTTCTTTTATTGGTTTCAATATTAATCCTTATCCAAATAAATGCGTTTGTTATCAGGAGAATTTAATATAGAATAAAATTGTTCTTTACAGTATTTAAATTGGACTAATAGTTTAGAAGATATCGCGAACACAAACAATAAGGGTAACCGAAAAATCAGCTTACAAGCTACCGGACTTAGAAATTTGGAATATTGCATCGGTAGATTCCTGGTATTACGTAGATTACTACTAAGTTAATACTTTTGGTAATAGATTGAAAAAAAGGGCGAACGTAATAGGTTATATTTGTAATTTCACGCGGGCGAAGTCGCGAGCAACAGCTAGTTAATAATAAAAATGAAATTTGTTGTCTACCACAAACCAATACGTTTCGTACACACACATTTAAAAACAACGTTAAAACGACTGTATATTTAGATATGGAACACCGCCAGATTCCCCGATAGTACCTAAATAAACCACAATGAAGCTTCAGTTTAATTAAATCAGGGTTGAAGTTAATTTTTATAGTACAAAATTACCTTTGCAACATTACCTATTTAATAAGGTTTTTCGAGTTTAAGCACAAAAAGTGTGTAGTAATGACTTTGACCTGACTGTTACTTTCTACATTAATTAGTAAAAGAGGTCAAAGTCTATTCTCTACTTTCACGACTTTTGTTTTAGCCGTCCATTATGAACATAAAGTCTGTATCAAAATATAGAGCAAGAAAATTCTTTCACTTTTTTACAATACCTAACTTAAAACGTTCTTACAAAGAGGGCAGTTTCTTCGCTGATGATGAATTTTCTTTTTAATGTACCAAAATATAACAGTGTACTTATTACTGAGATATTTTCTGCAGCTGTGAAAGACTATAGTTTAGTTTAACTATAATAAAAATTTTAGTTAAAACTTAAATCCAAGGGAAATCAGTCTTAATAAACATTACTTTCAACATTTATTGGCTTTTGCCCGCAACTTTTTCCGCGTGTAATTAAAAAACAAAACCAAGTAGCCTATGTTTTCTTCCAGACTTTACTTTTCATCTATGTTTATTTCATCAAGATCTAATCAGCTGTTTAGATGGTAAACACTAACAAACATCCATACATCAAAACTTTCGTATTTATAACATTAGTAAACCAGACTAAAATTACTTCTAAGACTATTATATCAAAGTTCATTCAGTATTCGATGTCACATAAAGAGCTGAGAATTGTCTGTCAAGACACTAACGCGAAAAGTGGCACATCTAGACACAATCGAGTGAAGTTCAAATAGGTCGATTGTCTCTTAAGTAATTGTGGAAGAAAACTCTGCGAACGGCACGTTGGTCGCATTCTAATGATGCTATCAAATATTCAGTAGGGAAATGGATAGTTTATGCGATTCATTTCCTTATTGTTTTTACGTAATAGTATATTTGTAAACAAAATGAATTCATACATGTATTTTTATCGGATATTGTAATGTACGTAATAAAATGTTTTGTTCTGAATATCGATGGAATGCGTAGATGATATGGAAAATTACATTATTTTCTTTGCCTATAAAAATACTTTGATACCCAAATAATGTTGCGACATATTTTTCAAACTCATATCAGCATTCCAATCCAATTTGTTGTTAAGAAAATCTTAGTAAGTATATTGTATGGTTTTAGATATATTAAAATTTTCATTATATTGTAATAGTTATACTCGTTTTGTATGTTTATTAATTAGTTTCTTACCATTTATTAAGTTATCTTATAATTACGTACAAAAATTACAAGCTTGTAGGTGAGTTTTAATTTTAAAACAACATTATTTAAATGAAAACATATTTGAATTTATGTTTTTATCAAACGCAAGAAATGCAACATTTTTCTGTTAGAAGTTAATGGAAATGTACATTAGAAAAATATACGAATGACCTGGTTCCATTTTTAATGCTTCTCTTTATAAATAGAGCCGTTTCATATTGTGAGACTTGAAGAAATTCTGTTATTGTTGCTACCTAAGCAATCTTTCGATCTCCTCTTTACTATTTTCTTTTTTCTTCTTCTAGGCTATTGAGTTTAATATTAGAAATTATTAATGTATATAACTATAAAAAGAGGTATATAAAAGTACCGTTAGGTACAAAAATAGTTATTTTACTACGATATTTAGGGCCTGTCCCATCACTGGCTGATAAAGGCTCAGATAGCTTAAATGACGTCACTGTCAGATAAGAGAACAAAATCCGATATTTCCATCACATATTTTACACGTTTGATTGTTATCAGACAATTTATAATTTGGTGGGACAGGCCCTTAATCTAGTAATATTTTCAAGTCCTCTAAAATAGCACAATTTAGTCCAATCCCCTTTTAGAAGACCTCATCTGTGTGAAAGGGTTGACACCTCACCTTTTACGCTATACTTCGTGTTCCAAAATACACGTGGAAATCAACCTATTCTCGTAATTTCTTTTTAGAATTTAACTCCGACTTCATTTTAATTTAGAATGAAATATCGTGTACCCCTTGGCTAATGATTTTCTGTTTACAAAATTAACAGTACCTAGTTGTCTTTTTTTGATTTATTTATATTGCCCGCTTCAACGTTATCTTTTTATAGCAGTGCTAATAGGGTAGAATGGGATAACTGTCTGGTAGCCGAGATAGGATTTGATTACGATTTGTTTCATTATCTAGCAGGACCTTTTGGAATTAAGAATATATCACGGTGTTATATCCTTAAGGTTTAAGAGTTCTGTACGCTCAGGTTGGATCAAAATTATTACGTTTTAGTATAGTTCATATATATCTCTTAAAAATATTGTTAGAAAAGTGATTATTATTTTTTAATACGTCATTATCATACTTCATACTATTATTTTAAATGGGAAAGTTTAGATGGATGGATGGATGTTTGTTAGAATTTGTAGCCCAAACGGCTGAACGGATTTCGATGAAATTTGGTACAGATGCAGAGGACAGTCTGGAAGAACACATAGGTACTCACTTTTGTTTTTTTTTTGAATTCCATGCGGACGGAGTCGCGGGCGAAAGCTAGTTTATCATAATCAAAGCAAAAGTATGAAGAAGCGTGTACTGTTTTGTCAAGCACAGCTGCGATAGTAGCATAAAATGATAGTCGCGACTAACTGTTAAGTGAAAAAAGACCTTTAAAATGCAACGAAAAGTTTCTATATCAACTGCACGTAGGTACGTATTTTTTCCATAAATATTTCCATTCCCTGCTAAGACAAGAATAAAGCATTACAACAAAAAGGGGACATTAAACAGCCATTGCTTCATTGGACTTGTTCGTGGAGCGCTGTAAAGAATTTTAAATAAAGCTCTCCCGGAGCTTAACTCCCGGCCGGAGCTTTAATATTAAGAAAATTATGTGCGACGCGTCTATGTATTTTAGAAAGGTTTAACCTCGTGGAACATAATGACGCACATACACAGTATACAGGTAGTTATATGATTTTGAATGTAATGCTATATAATGTACATTGCTTATCTGTATGTACATATATGTGAATTTCATGTACATAAGTATCACCAGAATTCCTTGTATCCAAAGCATACGATTAAACAATGTCTAAATTATATAATATACTATGTGTTATCTCTCTTGATTACATTAATACTCTGAAACTAAAGTAAAAATTATAGTTTTGTCTTGAATTTATGTATCTACTCTACTAGCTTTCGCCCGCGTTTTCGTCCTCGTGGTGTTAAAAGACAAAAGCTTCCAGAATATGCTCTGCATCTTTGTCTAATTTTATCGATATCCCTTTAGCCGGTTAAGCTTCAAACTCTAACAAACATCCATTCATCCATCTAAACTTTCGCATTTATAATACAGGATTGATTTTTTATTTTTTTTATATATTTATAACGGGTATCGTTTTAAAAACGACATTTTAAAGTCGACGTTAAAATACAACGCATGTTCATACACCGTGCGAAGGCCGTCGTTCAGGCCGTCGATAAATTTTGTAGTCTCTCTCAAACGATCTGCGTCGGCTCCCTTGGCGTTGATTTAACGATTTTTATTACGCTACGTTTTACATATAATCAGACTTCTGTGACGAATTACTGTTTTATTATCCATGAAAAAAGGCTCGAGTCTTTGTGACGAAACGTAAAGGGATTTCATGTTTTTAATCAAAGCGCAAATTAAAAACTGTTGTCCGTTTTACTGTCAGTTTGGAGTTGAAAACTAGAGCTTGGATAGCTAGGCTAGATTAGAGAACGTATGAGGATAAAATTATATTACATTAAAATGTTCATAGTTCTCTATACTAATATTATAAATAGGAAAGATTGGCATTTTTGTATTTTTGTAAGTAATGAAATAATTCGAAAACTACTGGGCCGATTTCAAAAAATCTTTTGCCATTAGAAAGCTACGTTATCAGTGAGTAAAATAAGCTATTATTATTATTATTATTTTTAAATTGACACAGGCGAAGTCACGAGCTACAGCTAGTTACTGCATATAAATAAAAATTAACGCGTTTACTACTGTTGACTCGCTTAATAAGTCCAAGCGAATGACACAAGAGAAGATAATGTGTAACTTATGTGTGTGCATAGAACAAAGATTCCCTAGGCACCTAATAAAATAATGAAAACACATCTACAACAAAATTTTCATGACATCACAATTTCCGTACCAACATTAATCACTTAGTACTGTCACATTTGGTGCAAAATTTTCCGCTTATTACCGAATGTCATCTAAGAAAATTTATTATCAACACGTTGAGTTGCGGTTGAACACATACTTCGTATTTAAACATAACTCATATGAAATTATTATCTATACATATAATAAAAGTGGAGTGTCTGTTTGTAATATCAAAAGAAAAATTCCAGATTTGGGAAAGATGATGTATTTTTGTTGCTAATAAGGAAAATCGCATTTAAAAAAATTTTGACTGTCTGTCTGCAAGCCGCGTTTGTTCCGGGTAATCTCCGAAACGGCTGGATCGATTTCGACAGGACTTTTACTGAAGGATAGCTGGTATAGACGGGCATAGTATAGGTTACTTTTTATATTAATATTGCGTGGACGAAGTCGCGAGGAACAGCTAGTTTCAAAAGAATTTCTTACGTTAAAAAGTTACAGTTGCTCTTAATTTTTTAATGGTAATGACAGTGGTAATCGTTGAAAGATACTGAGAATTCTGTACCGTTTAAAATTGGAAATTCGTTTTATCTGGACTTTGTTTTAAACCAAAGTAATTTATACAGGTCATATCTCAAAAATTCTTGACATTTTTATGACTGTTCTCAAGGGGACAAAGTTTTAACGATCCAATGAAAAGTTAAAATAGGCTTATTATCAAAGCCGGCCAAAAAACATAACAATTTAAATAGCCGTATTAGACGACTTTTTTTGTATGACTAACATTCGGAAATGATTGTTAGTGAATTTTGGATAAGAGATTTTTTCTGCGTATATATTTTCGCGTTGTGGAATTTGAACAAGAATTTACAAATACAATCAAGAATATTTTTTGCATCCATTCGGAAATAAAAAAAATCAATACACGAAGTCCAGTTAAAGGTATGTAAGTTAAATAATTCGATATGGAATATATGAAAAATAACCATCGTTGCAAAAAAAGGCTTGCGTTATTACATTCTTGATACGAGTGTATTTTAACAGCAGCCATGAATTTTCCAATACAAAAAAGGTCGCGATGGACAATTTATTACATTCAATTTGATTTTATTGACTACTTTGCTCGCGAATGATGGCCCGACGACTTTAAACGGTCGCCGAATCCCTGACCCATCATCATTTTTTGCAGATTTCTTTTTTTATACAATTTGATCATGATGTTTTTTAAACATAACCTTTCCTTCATATTATTGTATCCATTATTTAACAAGACCTAATCACATATGGACATTGTTACGGTCTATTAGTTTAACAAAACAAATTGAGTACGGATTTTTCTTGGATAGAAAACCATTTTACAGCTTTGCTACTTTTATGTTTTAGAATAGAAATTACATTTTGTAATAATTCGTAGTACATTTCTCTTGCAATGTGGTTGAAAATGTTTTTCAGGGTTATAATTACGTGACTTTGATCACACGCATGCAAAATTCTTTTGCTGTAGAAGCAACTTTTATGTTCTTTTTTTATGCTTTGATATTTAAAAAAAGACTTGATGTAAACCTACTTAACATTATCTTTCATGGTTAAATCATCTTAATGGTTTAAGTTAAAAAAAAATAATTAAATGCTGAACAAATAGCACATAAATATTGTTTAATTAAATACTATAAGTAATAGCGTGTTTTTAGATATTTTTAATTTAATAACCGTTAATAACAAACCTTTTAAAAATAGTGTAACCGACTAATATGGAAAGCGTCCTTGTGACATTAATGGTACTTAACATTTATGCAAACGCCTGCGTCAAACCTACACTGGTGTCCACTTTTAAATAATGAATTAATAAAACACGATAAAGAGTATCAGGTTTCTTATTTGTCAGATAGTAACATTTGAAATAATGAAACACGATAAAGAGTATCAGGTTTCTTATTTGTCAGATAGTAACATTTGAAATAATGAAACACGATAAAGAGTATCAGGTTTCTTATTTGTCAGATAGTAACATTTGAAATAATGAAACACGATAAAGAGTATCAGGTTTCTTATTTGTCAGATAGTAACATTTGAAATAATGAAACACGATAAAGAGTATCAGGTTTCTTATTTGTCAGATAGTAACATTTGAAATAATGAAACACGATAAAGAGTATCAGGTTTCTTATTTGTCAGATAGTAACATTTGAAATAATGAAACACGATAAAGAGTATCAGGTTTCTTATTTGTCAGATAGTAACATTTGAAATAATGAAACACGATAAAGAGTATCAGGTTTCTTATTTGTCAGATAGTAACATTTGAAATAATGAAACACGATAAAGAGTATCAGGTTTCTTATTTGTCAGATAGTAACATTTGAAATAATGAAACACGATAAAGAGTATCAGGTTTCTTATTTGTCAGATAGTAACATTTGAAATAATGAAACACGATAAAGAGTATCAGGTTTCTTATTTGTCAGATAGTAACATTTGAAATAATGAAACACGATAAAGAGTATCAGGTTTCTTATTTGTCAGATAGTAACATTTGAAATAATGAAACACGATAAAGAGTATCAGGTTTCTTATTTGTCAGATAGTAACATTTGAAATAATGAAACACGATAAAGAGTATCAGGTTTCTTATTTGTCAGATAGTAACAATTTTATTATATGTATAGATATAGATTATTTTAATTATTTCGCACTTCATTTTTACTGACTACTTTAAGAACATAGAACGGATTTAAATTCGGATATAAAGGGGAGGCTTGCTATAATTTCACACTTTAATTAAAGGGTATTGGTGATTTTCCTTTGTTTATATTTGGGTTTTAAGGAAAACGTAATTTTGAAGCGATTACAATTTGGTAAAATTATCGCAGTGAAATTTCAAATCGTAATTAAAAAATAACATTTGAAATAATGAAACACGATAAAGAGTATCAGGTTTCTTATTTGTCAGATAGTAACAATTTTATTACCAATCTTTATTCTTATTTCTCATGAAAATAAAACATTTCAGTTCACTTTGACAATAAAACTAAATACCGCAGACATCGAGAACTTGGCATTTTTATGTCCAAAGCCAACAGAGCAGATCAAAGTTTTAATGAGTTTAATTGAGAGTTACTCTCAGTTGTTTAAGATTATAGTCTTGTTATGAACTGGAAAGTATCAAGACTTCGAATAACAAGAAACTATAACTATTAGTATAGATATCTCTTTTATTTACTTTGAATTCGTTTTTAAGGATTGCTGATATAACTTTTGGATGCGTCAATAAACAAAATTACGATATTAAATTGCCATATCTAGAATGAAGACTTAAACATGAGTGTAGAGTGGACGAAATAAAAATATGGATAAAACACACTAAAATAATGACAATCCCATTCTCTATTAAAAAGAGACAACAATTTCAGCACATGTATTTTATATAGCATAAAATAACGCTAGAAATATAAATCAAAAGTACGTTATTAATTACAGTATACAAGCAATATTAACGTACGTGACTAGAATAAAAATAAGGTAATTTATGTTTTCAAAAGCTTTTATTAGTTAGTATTCGTGGGATCTGTAAACAAAGCCCAAATAATCTCCACACCCGAGCAATTTATCTCCACTTCTTCCAATTCAGTGGCCGCTGAAAAGGTTCGGAGTGGTTTATACGAACAAATGTACTCAGCATGTAATAGCTTTAATATAGAATAATGAAATAGACATTTCGCCACGAAAACATTTTTGTCAGACGACACTTTTAGATGTGTGATTTCTGATGTAATTTCGTGATTTGTCAGGTACCGGGGAACACGTAGTTCGAATTTTATTGTATTTATGATTGCTAATATGAAATTAAATTAATCAATGTGTTTTAACGATACCTGGAAACCGAATAATTTAACAATTAATATTTACATAATCGTTCATAGTAATTTGTTGCGAAAATGAAGTCAGTGTTGATAGATAGATTACAAATTAAAATTTTATTAATTTTGACATTTGCAATTGAGAATTTGACAATTGTAAACAATAAAATAAAGTTTTTTATAATCTTATGTAGATGAAGCCGCACGGGAACAGCTATTTATTAAATAAAAAATCAAAACAGAGTGCTAAGTGTTACATTGTTTAGATAAATAGACATTTAAGTTAGACATAAAAGCAGAACACTCTAGAATAAAGTGTACCACTTTAGACTCATTGTGTTTTATGATACATTATTGTTTTTATATAAAACAATGAATCGCTTAAAGCACAATTAATTTGCAGGTATGTTTAATTATGAGTATTGTTGTCATTATATTAAAGATTTATTGTTTCAATATTATTAAATGTATTGTTAACACTTTGTAGGTTAAAGTTATCGTTGGATATTTGATTAAAAGAATATAATACAAAACGGAATATTGCATAAATCACTCGTCTTCGGAAAATATTATATATTTTTTTTAATACAAAAAAAAGCTTTAATTTATAGTTTTATATGAACTTAAATAACATATTAATAACAAACACTTCTTTGTGTTAATAAATAAAACTCTATGAGGGAAACTTTACAGGTTCATCAAACCAATACTAGTTAAGCAAAATAGATTAATTAAGTTGTAGACTTTAATATCCTATTATCTACTCCAAGTAACGAGTTATATTGATATTGGCTGATGTAATTTTAAGGCAGCAGTGGTCGTAACTGAAATATAGCATTGGCTTTTTCGCCTTTTACGGACAAATATTAAAACGACATTTTAAATTAACAGCGTTAAATGATAACAGTACTCTTACACTCAAAATTGCTTTAAAATTTTGACGTCAGTCAGTTGTAAGCGACACTTACGAAGAGAATTATTTAAGATTAGTTTTAGAAATCGTTTAACTAATTAACAACTTAATAACCGTAATTGTTATAGTTTTTATTGCAAACATCTGAACAAAATTATTATTTCTGTTTTCTCAAAGATAATAAGCGGTATGATAACATGTTTTAATACTTGTTTCTGCGGTGGAAACTTTATTTTCGACGAAAATTTGGTTACATATTTAAATTTTGTCTTTATTTACGTATAGATTTAAGCTTATTTTGGTGTAAGGCTCGTTAATATTCGTAAAAACCGCCTAAAAGGGTAAAAAGGAAAATCTCTTACGTAAACTATGGGGGATGTTAGCTGACGACGTCTCAAGAGCCTTTTTATGTCCATAGAGTCATCGTTTTTAAATTTGGAACGGCAAACAGAATTCATTATTCAGTGATCTTGATCATACCGTATATACAGTTTAGATTGAATTATTAATAACCAGAATCTCACTAATATTATAAATGCGAAAGTTTAGATGTACTCGTATGAATGGATGGATAGATGGATGTTTGTTAGAGCTTGTAGTCTAAACATTTGAACGGATCTCGATGAAATTTGGCATAGATGCAGAGGATAGTCTGCAAGAACACATAGGCTACTATTTTTTTTAATTCCACGCGGATGAAGTCGCGAGCGAAAGCTAGTAAAAACATAATTAAAGACTCTGAGTGTACAAGTTATTTATGTTGGTAAATATGAATACGAAATTTTGACGTCATCTCTTTAAACATTCCAAGTACTCATTTAATAATGAATGTATAAATTCTAGGAAGATGAATACGTTTTATTCGACCCAGTTAAAACTAAAGGCATACCGACGTTGAAAGGCATATTAGCAAGTATTTTACTCATTCATATTAATAATTATTAAATCATTTCTGTGTACAGAAACATGTTTAATAAGACACACGTATTTACTCTGGACGAACTTAATTGCTAGCTTTAATTGAGTAATTAATTAAATTTTCCTTTTTACTCTAACAATTTTTATATCCAAAAATAGAAACCAAAAATTTAGATAAATCGCTTCAAGCAAAGATTTACCAAGACCTTAGTTATGAGAAAACGAATTTAAATAAAATTAATTTTCGAAATACATAGTATATCTATACTAATATTATAATGAGGAAAGATTTGTATTTCTGTATGTATTGAAATAATTCAAAGACTATTGGGCCGATTTAAAAAATTCTTTCACCATTAGAAAGGTACGTTATCAGTAACATAGGCTAAATTTTATTTTATTTTTTAAATTTAACGCGGGCGAAGTCGCGAGCAACACCTATATATAGTATCCTCGAAGAAAAAATATTTCGACTCTTCCCCTAACCACTGTTACTGTTGCTAATTAAAAAAATAAATATTTATGATGAATTTTTTTATTGAAAAAGATTTATTCAAATTCATTGCGTTTTTCATTAAAATTCATTGAATAATTCAACAGTTCGGTGACGGTACGATTTTTAAAGTGGCAATTTCCCTCTAAGATTTACCATAGAATAATCCAGATACCGTTGACAAGTCGAAAATACATTTTTCAATTCTTATTTCATATATTTCTGCAAAAAATGAACTTGTATAATAGGAATATTCCATAAACCTTTCATTAATCCAGCCTTCCAACATTCCTAAAATCCAATAATCCGACTTCCAAAAACTAGACCAAATTTTTTGACCGCGCTTTCATAAATGGACTTTTAAAAGTGCACGTTTAAAAAACGGGCTAGAAAGTAACCTCTATAGGTAAATGCTTAAGAGTAACTTTAGCATATTTATAATAGTACTAGCTTTCGCCGGCAACTCCGCTCACGTGGAATTAAAAAGAAAACAAAAGCAAGTAACCTATGTCTTCTTTCAGACTATCCTCTACATCTATTCCAACCATTGAGATCCGTTCAATAGTTAAGGCTACAAACTGCAAACATCCATCTAAACTTTCGTATTTATAATATTAGTTATATTTTGTAATCATGTATAAAGATATTAGGACGAAAAGAGTGGAATTAGACGAAGGTTTTATGGAGGCTTTGCTTGTACATTTCATGTTCAGGCATTATCATAAATACAGCGCTTTTATCATTTACTGCGGCCTGTTGGGGAATTGTTGGCTCTAAGGCCCGTGAAATGGCAACCTTTATAGCTTTCAGAGGATTATGCTAGAGAGTGCGTATCTCACGAAGTTTATATTTCGGATTAATATCTACTAAGTTAACCACTGAAATCCCGCACGTGTTTAGCTTAAGTTAAATTTAAGTCAATGGAAAGTTTATCGCGATTCATAATATTGCTGTTTGTGCGTAACTTAAGTCCAATTCATGTTTTAATTGTTTTTTGATACCTTATCTTATAACTGGATTTTAATAAGCTAAAGCATAAAGTTATAGGCTGCATTAAATCGATAACAGAAATAAATTAAAATAATATCGAATTAATACTTGAAACGAAAGCTTTGTTCTCCTATTTAAGGAAATTTCTCAAACAGATGAACGAGAAATTTGTCACAGTTAAAGTTAATATGGAAAAGAAGTATACAAAAGCTTATAACAATAAAAAGTTTTTTTTTAAGTTTTTTAAGCTAACGCTTGACCACGATCCCACCTACTGTGAATGAAGGTGTGGTCGAAAGATGGTATACATCTGTAAAAATATGGTCGCCCAAGTAAGTGTATAAAGTAAACGAAAAGGCGAACAGTTCCTTAAGATAACATTTTACTTCATTCGAAATATTATTTTAGAATTTTTTTCATTTCTGAACAATTTATTAAATTAATTAACGTTAAATACATTGTGTCCGGATGGATGTGGGCGGATACTTTACTAAGCTAGGGGGCCTTTTTAATTACGTGTCCGTGCGTAGGAACTATCGCCGGTCCCCTGTGGAGTATCAACGATATTGACACGGGCAAGGTAATAAGAGTAATCGCTTACCGAACGCAATATCGAACTAAAGGAAATAAACAATGTTATTTATTATTCAGTAAATTTAACCGTCTATTGGTTAAGGAAAAATGAAGAAATTATTAAGTGAAAGAGATAAAAAAATGAATTAGCTTAAACTATACTAATATTGTAAAGAGGAAAATGTATTTTTGGATTTTTGTATGTATTGAAATAACTCAAAAACTACTGGACCGATTTTAAAAAGTCCTTTACCATTAGAAAGGTAATTTATCTGTGAGTAACATAGGCTATGTTTTTATTATTTTTAATTCCACGCAGACGAAGTCACGAGCAATAGCTAGCATGACTTAAACGATTTGTTTTGTTTTCGAAATCTAGTCAAAGTAATATTAGTTACGTCACATTCCGATAAATAAGGAAAAGCAAATAAAAGTTTCAAGCTAACATTTATAATACCATTGTTGGATGGTACATGTTTAGGACTGTTTAGGGAATACGGATAATGTTTACGCAATATCAACGGACACGGGCGAAGTTAAATTTTATGTTTGCAGCCATATCTAAATTCATGCTTATGGCGTCGCTTCAAGAGTTTAATAGCTCACGTTGTAGAAAAGTGAGATTTATGTGTACATTGGCGGCCATTTTTAATTACACGCCGCCGCTATTGTCGGGCCCCTCCGCACGTAGTCGATGAGGCCTTGCTGCTGCAACCATAAGTACAATCGATACATGTATTAAAGACCACGTTTTTTTCTTCTACGTGAAGCTTACGATACATGTAACCTTTCATCTTTTATTCATTTTGTTACCGAACGATTAGGTATTTGGTAAGTTTATGATCTAACTAGGAAAATTCATTAACAGCAAGTTACTAAAAATGGCATACGGTGTCAAAAAATCTGTTATAAAAAGGACGTTAATATAATCATACCGTACTTCCTACTTCATACTAATATTACAAATGCGAAAGTTTTGATGGATGTTTGTTAGAGTTTGTAGCTTAAACATCTGACAAATTTCGATTAAATTTGGTATACATGTATGTACAGGATAGTCTGGAAGAACACATAGGCTACTCACTTTTGTTTTTTTAGTTCCACGCGGACGAAATCGCGGGCGAAAGCTAGTATTTGTATACTAATATTATAAAGAGGAAATATTTGTATTTTATACGAAGCGAATAAACTTAAAAACTACAGGTCTGGTTTCAAAAATCTTTTTACTATTAGAAAGCTACATTATCACTGAGTAACATAGGCTAGATTTATTATTAGATTTTTATTTAATTCCGCGGCAACAAAGTCGCAAGCAAAAGCTAGTTCATAATTGCTTATGCATGAGTTTGGATGGTAGAGTACGTACAAATGACCAGCGAACATTATGGACTGTTTTATAATATTTGAATTATAACCAAATTAGACTTTAAATCATTATGATTTTTTTTATTTTAATCAGAACCACGAAACATGAGATATGTGTTGACTTGCCGCAAACAAGGGCGAGGTCATCGCTCCATCTAGTGGGGGATTCCAGCACGTTTGTCGGCGCTACGCCACTCGACAACCTTTCTTCCGCAACGTTGGTACGCGGTAAACTACGAACAACCAGGGCTGAATACTCGTTCCGTTTCAAGTGATCGATAATCAAATTTAATTTTAAACAATCTTACTAATATAATAAATGCGAAAGTTTAGATGGATGGATGGATGTTTGTTAGGGTTTGTAGCCTAAACGGCGGAATAGATCTCGATGAAATTTGGCATCGACGTAGAGAATAGTCTGGAAGAACACATAGACTACATACTTTTTTTTTTTTAGTTCCACGCGGACGAAATCGCGGGCGAAAGCTAGTATATGTATACTAATATTATAAAGAGGAAATATTTGTATTTTATACGAAGCGAATAAACTTAAAAACTACAGGTCTGGTTTCAAAAATCTTTTTACTATTAGAAAGCTAGATTATCACTGAGTAACATAGGCTAGATTTATTATTAAATTTTTATTTAATTCCGCGGCAACAAAGTCGCAAGCAAAAGCTAGTTCATAATTGCTTATGCATGAGTTTGGATGGTAGAGTACGTACAAATGACCAGCGAACATTATGGACTGTTTTATAATATTTGAATTATAACCAAATTAGACTTTAATTTATTATGATTTTTTTATTTTAATCAGAACCACGAAACATGAGATATGTGTTGACTTGCCGCAAACAAGGGCGAGGTCATCGCTCCATCTAGTGGGGGATTCCAGCACGTTTGTCGGCGCTACGCCACTCGACAACCTTTCTTCCGCAACGTTGGTACGCGGTAAACTACGACCAACCAGGGTTGAATACTCGTTCCGTTTCAAATGATCGATAATCAAATTTAATTTTAAACAATCTTACTAATATAATAAATGCGAAAGTTTAGATGGATGGATGGATGTTTGTTAGGGTTTGTAGCCTAAACGGCGGAATAGATCTCGATGAAATTTGGCATCGACGTAGAGAATAGTCTGGAAGAACACATAGACTACATACTTTTGTTTTTTTTTAATTCCACGCAGACGGAGTCGCAGGCGAAAGCTAGTAAATTAAATAAAACTATGGTATACTTAATTTGGAGTTTAAGTATCCGTTCGTTTGCATATCGGTTTAGTTCTAAATTGTGTGTTTAATCCATATACAGAGATAATGAAAGCTCGCTAAACCTAAAAGAGATAATAAAGCTTTAATGATAATAGCATCGCTGAACAGCTTTAGCGCTTGAACAAACGCTCATGTTACGCTACCGAATATCGCAATGTGATTCATCCGCTTCATGGGTTAATAAGTTTAAAATTTCAATAGACTTTTGAATACAGGCCTTTCATATAAATATAGCATACTCGTAACTTCAAATAAAATTTAATTACTCTGTATTAAATCAATTATAATTTGCGTTACTCTGCTTTAATTTATACTAAAACTAGCTTTTCCCGTGCGTCATCCGCATGAAATTATGAAAAAAAAATATTTTATTGTTTACATTTGTCAAATTATCAATTACAAATGTCAAAATGACATGATATGATGACAAACCATGGCAGTCTTGCTTCCTTTATGTTGGCAGCATGTACTTTATGGTCCCTTTCTCACATGAAGGTTTTTTCCAATTTAATTATCCCCTAAGTTTAATAGCGTGAAAATATATAGCCTAAAGCGTGTCGTAAGTGTAGGGCTTATTTTTGAAGAAAGAATTATTCAAAAATATGGTGTGATTGCTGACATCCTGCGCCACGAAGTAGTGTGTGTTTACGCTTTCTTATATTAGTATATATTTATTTTAACATTATTCAAATCAAATACTGTAATTGAATTAACTTAAATTTTACACCAGATATATTGCTTTAATTCACTTTACACAAGTAAATTATCTAACCCTTTAGTAAAGCTGATTTTGCACACTTCTTTTATTATGTAACAAAGAATGTAAAAGGGGTCATGAGGAAAGTAACTCCGGCCGTCTTATCTCGCATTGTTCTCGGGGTCGAGTTACATCGTTTTCAGTTCTACAATTCCGAAAGAGTCGTATATTTTGCGTGCTTGATGTATGGTATTGTTCTTTGTTAACACTCTATCATTCTTTGAGAAGATGTAAGATTTTTAAATTATATTTTACTTTAATGGAGATTTAAGATGTATTTATAGTCATTTAGTTATTATCTCTTTTGTCGACTGACAGGATAGTATTTTTCTTAAGTAAAACCATTATGCAAATCTTTAGACTCACAGTTTTAACTGAACAATTAAATTCTTTAGTTAAAGGAGTGCGCGTGTTTGCGTTTACAATTTTAACCGTAATTGATCTGTATTGTTGAAATTTTACCTACATACGCAAATTTTTAACTAAACGTCTGTTTACGGCTTTTAAACCGTTATCCGATTTTATTGCGTATTCCATCATTCCATTCCATTATTATTTCTCACATATTTATATTATTCTGCAACATTATTATTTGACTTAAAAAAATCTATTAAAACGTCTAATGTCAATCAATTCTAACACCTAACCTAATTTTATCACGTAGGAGCATTCTAAGTTCCTATTCACAATATACGAGTGTACCTTTCGTAAGTAATGTTCACTAATTCAGACAGTTAACAGTTACTCAGCAGTGTTAATGACTCGTGCGAGTTAATGATACGAGGAACTCGTAATTTGATCGTGTTTTTACTTTGTATAGTCTCGGAAGTTATTACTGATGGCTTGACGAAGGAAAGCATCTGGAGGCGCAGGAAATTCAGAATGCTATGATATAAAAAAATGATTTATTAAAAGAACTAGCTGTTCGCGTGCGGATTCATCCGCGTGAAATTATAAAAAACTTTATTTTATTGTTTACATTTGTCAAATTATCAATAGCAAATGTTAAAATGACATGACATGACATGACAAACCTTAGCAATCTTTATTTCTTGATGTTGGCAGCAACTTATGGTCTCTTTCCCACATTAGGGTTTTTATCCGAAATATTTACCCCCTAAGTTTAATGGCGTGAAAATATATAGCCTAAAGCATGACGTAAGTGTAGGGTTTTTTATTAAAAAAAGAATTATTCAAAAATATGCTGTAATTGCTGACATCTTAGGCAACAAAGAAGTGTGTGTTTACGCTTTATTATAATAGTATAGAAGTATAGATAGGCATTATATTATCTGACTTTTAATATATGAAGAATTTTTGTCTTTATTTCATTTTTTCTTTATGTAGAAATACAATATAAGAGATACTTAATGATGATAACTTGACATAAATCATTTACTTAAAGTAATGTAATACTGATTTAGATAGATTAAATAGTATTAGATAGTACTCACTTAAACAATTTTCTTCTAAGAGCCGGCGCACATTTTTAACTAAACTATCGCACAACTGTGATTGTCGATTGTTTCGTAGCCAATTCAACTGTTTAGTTGCACAACTAAATCGAGTAATGTTCACCTCCAAAAAGCTCATAGGAATCAAAGCGCGAAAAAACAAATAAAAAAAAACGCACAACGCGCGATAGTTTAGTCAATGGTGTGCGCGCGCTCTAACACGTTTCGGTGATAAAATTGAAACCGTTCATAATTCGGAAACTGTCGTAAGACTGAAAGGTATCGAGCACGTCCGCATCGCTGCGGAAAATGGGTTAATGAAACGTCTGTCAATTAAATTCGAGATGAATTTTCGTCTATGTCCATTTTCAGTTATTGGAACAGTGTACTAGACTTAAAAACTTTATTGGATATTTCAAACTCTATTTTTTACCGTATCTCTAATATTTTAAAAGCTCTTTCAACTTTATCACAACGTTAAGTGTTCATTGCTGCAGGTTATATCCTAATTATGTGCGTCTTCTCCACCGTCGGTAAGGGTAAGCAATGGGCATATGGGCAGCAGTCGCTTCTCCATTTAGGCGGTTGGTTTCCGTTTGCCATATTATGATATGAATAAAAAAAAATAGTACAAAATCTACACTATGTATGGATCTAAGTGACCGTTAAATGATCCTGAGTACTGTGGACAATATATTAAAGGATTCTAGGTTAATACTACATGTCTCCCCCTGTGCAAACGGACACAAATGTCTACGTGACGCTCTTTTAAACGTATAAGGGGAAACGTTATTTAGAATTCTCTCGGAAATGAGACCGTAATACACAAATATATACCCATTCTGTTTATATTTACGCACTGTAATAAACGTTACCTAATTAACGAAAAATGATTGTTAACAAAATAATAAAAGTGGTAGAACAAAGTAAAAAAAAAAACAATTATACCTAACCACCGACTTTCACTACTGCTACTACTAAACTATAAAAAAGTAGTAAACTCACATAATAAAGTATAGGAAAAGAAAACATAAAAACATTACAAAAACTTATGAAATACTAGCTTTCGCCCGCGACTCCGTCCGCGTGGAATAAAAAAAACAAAATTGAGTAGCATATGTGTTCCTTCAGACTATTCTCTACGTCTATACCAAATTTCATCGAAATCCGTTCAGCCGTTTTGGCTACAAACTCTAACAAACATCCATCCATCCATCTAAACTTTCGCATTTATAATATTAGTATGATTTACACCGACTAAATGTAAATATGACTTTATAATTAACTAAACCTAAATGTTCAATGATTGATCACCTTTATTAAAACTATAGTTGGTTATATTCTGATTTATGGAAGGTGCCAGAACTTTCGTTAACTTCGGTTAGTTATAATTTTGTATTCAGAACAGATGCTGCTTACCTTGATGGTATTTTAATATCTCTTACATTTTAAATATTTATTTTTTAATATTTCGGATTACGGTTTTATATGCTATGGCGTTCAACCCTTATGCGGTAAAAAAGTCTTTTAATGTCGCTTTAATTGAATCAAAATTTGGCATAAGTTAGCCAAATAGCAAGAATGTAATAATGTGAATTTGAGATTGTAGTTTTTCTGATAAAATTTATTTGGTAATTACTTAAACTGAAAATTTGAATTTGAAAAATTCTAGTCCAATTTTTTAAAATCTATTTTAATATTGCCGATCGATTTCTTTTCCTATAGAAACTAATTGATAACAATAAAGCACATAAAGTAATTAGTGATCTTCTACCCAATATTTAACAGACGTAAGGGCGTATATAATGAAGGTAAAGTAAATAACTGACTACGACTTTTAAAACTTTCGAAGCATTTACTAACTTACTTTTAAAAGTTGGTATGTCGCGTCTGCTGACAAATCTTGTTGTTGGAACTTTTAGGTACTGTTCACTAAGCTTTACGGTTCCCAATATACAATGTTATTCTAGTGAACTATGCATAACATTTATTAGTGCAATATTCTACAAACTATAAAACTCATCTTCAGTTTAGTTGTATAAAAATCGTCACCATTCATAAGACTAGTAACGCATCATTCTAGTTTATTGCATGTCTATGGGCAGTGACTTCGCTATTTTTCCCAAAGCAGGAGACTGCTCCCTTGTATACTACCTTTTAACAACCACCACCATTCCTACTATATCTAAGAGATCTATAAAATAAGTAAAATGCATCTAGTCTATACTTCTATACTATTATAATAAAGCGTAAACACCCACTTCTTTGTTGCCTAAGATGTCAGCAATTACAGCATATTTTTGAATAATTCTTTTTTTAATAAAAAAACCCTACACTTACGTCATGCTTTAGGCTATATATTTTCACGCCATTAAACTTAGGGGGTAAATATTTTGGATAAAAACCCTAATGTGGGAAAGAGACCACAAGTTGCTGCCAACACCAAGAAAGAAAGATTGCTAAGGTTTGTCATGTCATGTCATGTCATTTTGACATTTGCTATTGATAATTAGACAAATGTAAACAATAAAATAAAGTTTTTATAATTTCACGCCATTAAACTTAGGGGGTAAATATTTTGGATAAAAACCCTAATGTGGGAAAGAGACCACAAGTTGCTGCCAACACCAAGAAGAAAGATTGCTAAGGTTTGTCATGTCATGTCATGTCATGTCATGTCATGTCATGTCATGTCATGTCATGTCATGTCATGTCATGTCATGTCATGTCATGTCATGTCATGTCATGTCATGTCATGTCATGTCATGTCATGTCATGTCATGTCATGTCATGTCATGTCATGTCATGTCATGTCATGTCATGTCATGTCATGTCATGTCATGTCATTTTGACATTTGCTATTGATAATTAGACAAATGTAAACAATAAAATAAAGTTTTTTATAATTTCACGCGGATGAATCCGCACGCGAACAGCCAGTTCGTAATATTACTTAAAACTGTTAAGGTTAAAGTCAATTTCTATTCAAAACTATTATAACGTACGGTCGATGTTATCAACAAATAAGTTAAGCCAACAACTTTTTAATAGTGTTTCTGAAATAAACTTTATATAAGATATGTTTTAGTTGTAAATTACTTCAGAAATTGCAAATACATTAAACACAAGCGAGAAATCTTGGTATCGTATCAGCAATGTAGATGAGAATTCTGCGGCGTCTGTAATCTTACCAGAGCTCTTTAATTACGGTTGTACTTTACTCTGAGAGGCCAACATACCAACAACTTTCGCCAAATGGAAACTGTATTTATTTACATTTCTTTATTTATTTCACAATTAGGTCAACAGATGGCAGTTTTGGACTCTTGGAGAAAAATAAATCATAAATATGCAATTTATTAGTGTAATAATCTACAAACTATAAAACTCATCTTCAGTTTAGTTGTATAAAAATCGTCACCATTCATAAGACTAGTAACGCATCATTCTAGTTTATTGCATGTCTATGGGCAGTGACTTCGCTATTTTTCCCAAAGCAGGAGACTGCTCCCTTGTATACTACCTTTTAACAACCACCACCATTCCTACTATATCTAAGAGATCTATAAAATAAGTAAAATGCATCTAGTCTATACTTCTATACTATTATAATAAAGCGTAAACACACACTTCTTTGTTGCCTAAGATGTCAGCAATTACAGCATATTTTTGAATAATTCTTTTTTTAATAAAAAAACCCTACACTTACGTCATGCTTTAGGCTATATATTTTCACGCCATTAAACTTAGGGGGTAAATATTTTGGATAAAAACCCTAATGTGGGAAAGAGACCACAAGTTGCTGCCAACACCAAGAAAGAAAGATTGCTAAGGTTTGTCATGTCATGTCATGTCATTTTGACATTTGCTATTGATAATTAGACAAATGTAAACAATAAAATATTTTTTTTTTATAATTTCGTGTGGGTGAAGCCGCACGGGAACAGCTAGTTATAAATAATTATTATACTACTAACACTCTCGTCTATTTTACGGTGACGGCACTGAATAGTTTTCGCGAAAGAAGCCAAGTAATGATATGAAGATATATCCCCGAAGGTCCGATCTAGTCGGTGCCGCACCGAAAAAATAATGAATGTTAGTTAATAATTAGTAATTGATGTCATATTTTATAGAATACGGATAAATGGCGTTAAATATAATACATTTGTGGAGGAAGTGCTGCGAAAATGATTGATGTGGTTGTTATAAAAGTGAAGAGCAATATTAATCGTAATCCATCACTTACGACAAAATTGATCATGTTAACAATCACAAATATAACGCTGCTAAAATTGGGTAATTATATCATTACAATGTAGATACATTTTATGTAGTTATATTTACTAAGATTCAAATAAGTCCTTACTTACTGTTACGAGGAAGGGGTCGTGTATTTGTCAGAAGAAGGAACATATCTGAAGAGTAAATATCCTCTTTCCGCGTGTCCCGATTAAAGGTAGAAAACACTTCTGCAAAAGAGTCTATAGGCATCAGTCACTTCGCTATTTTGGCGAATTCCAATGATCATAAAACAAAGATATAATATTTCAAATCACCAACAAATTAGGTCTGAATAAAACTATTTGTTTGTTGACTATGATTTCACAGATCAAATTATCTATACCCATACTAATGTTATAAAAAAGGAAAGATTTATTTTTGTTTGTATTGAAATAACTCAAAAATACCGGACTGTTTTTATTATTTTTTTTAATTGCACGCGGTAAATGTCTTGTGCAACAACTAGTATTAAATCTCCTTTGTGTTGGAAAAATTATAATAATAAAATCTAAACATTTCATTATGATTTCACTGTGAATTTCCTACAAATGAGTTCACAAGCTGCCAAACTCTGAGTTCGGAAAAGTTTAACTCTGAAGTTTTTCGTTTCACTATTGATATTTGTGTACTTATAACTCGTGTAAGCAAGTTTTCGACTTCAGCAAGTTTATTTGTCAACAACTTCAGTATCTAACTTGGCCAGAGGATGTTGAAATTGCGATTTTTTTCAAACTTCAATCCTTCTTTCGGAACTACGCAATACAAAAATTAGATTTACTTTAATGTTTTTATTACTAAAGAAAGCTTCATTATTATACTTTTAATTTATTAACTGATGTATTTAACTGTAAAGTTTAGATATATCTGATTTTACAAGAAATACAAAAGAAAGTCACAATTTTATAGCAATTAATTATAGCTTGGTATCGTATCGTAAAACCCTATACATTCCAGATAACATCTTAAGCTGTAAATACTTAAAAAGTGTGTCAAAACTAAGTAAAGTGAAGCAACTATTAAACTATGTTAGCAACTTTTAAAACGTCCGTAGAGTTTACGAGCTCAAATACGTTTAAAGCTTTGTACAGCGTCGTGTCAGCTCACGAAATTTAATTATACCAGTAATATACACAAGTTTGGTGCAAGTCGTTGGAAAATCGAAACATATCGAAGTTAACGATTTTCAAATTGAATTGAAATTGGACCAAAATTATAATGACATCCTGTTCATACTTTTTAATAAAACTGAAATCTTACTAATATAAATGCGAAAATATAAATGGATGGGTAGTAGATGTTTGTTAGATTTTATAGCTTAAACGGCTGACCGGATCTGGAACAATAGGAACGGTCTGAAAGAACACATAGGCTAACTTTTGTTTTAATACCACGCAGACGGAGTTGCGGGCGAAAGCTAGTAACAATATATTTTTATATTAGTGCCTCGGCGGTGTGTTAAAATTTGTTGACGCCGTTTCTGCCTCATTATAACAGATGGCGCTGTGACGGAACCGTGTTATATTACTACGCGATGTTAAGTGTATCGTCTTACCACACATAGTTCCCAACGGGTTGTGCGATTTACGGTGTTTAGTCGATGTCATTGCGTTTGTTGTTTTAGTTGTTATATTTTGTAGAAGTCTTCCGTTACGTTGTTGGTTCGAGTGTTCAAATTTTTGAACGTTTTTTAGGAGACAAATAAAATTAACTTGACAGGGTAATGAAGGATATCATGAACTTAAAACCATTAGTATGAAGTGTTTATTCATACAAAAATATTATAAATACTATTATTTATAATAATTAATAAATGCAAAAAATTGTGGCTTAATTCAAAACTTTCGATGAATAGATAATCTAGTAAATTACAGTGTAGAAGCAAAATTACAGTGTCAAAATAACTATTTATTCACGCACAAAGCAGCTTGTAATTAACATTGTAAATACAAATTACGGCAAGCGATGTAATCTTAAGTAAACAATATATGTACACTAATAACGATTGTTGATAAATACGTTTTCACTGATGAGAATCAAATATGCTCTTAAATAATAAATAGTTTGATTTAAATATGTAGACACGTTCTTTTGGAAAAAAGATTTGATTAAAATTACATTAGGGTATACCGAAGAAAAGCGTCAGTTTAGTTAATGCTCAGTAAATTGACGGCAGAGATTAAGGTTTATTGGAACAAAAAAAGGCAAAGTATAACTGTACTATTAGTGTACAAATGTACTACTATTGGTGTACCATAGTACACTTTATTTCTTTTGTTTTAGTATTGTTAGGGTTGACTGTTTTTGTGTGTCTAGTACAATTTCACAGTTAAAGGTTTTAAACGGAATAGAATTGTACATTTTAGTAAATCGACAAAAAAGTTTCACGCGTTATAAGATACGAGACCAAGATAACTAAACGGAAAGACAATTATTTTATATTGTCTTCATTCTGGTCACGTTTATATTTAATTTCCTCCGTCGAGACCTCGATGTTATTAACTTTTTAATTAACATCCCTACAGAATATTAATAAATGAGACTATAATCAAATATATTATTAATTAATTACTACAGCTTTGTAACGGTAAATTCATTAGTATAAGATTTTTTATAAATTACTGAAATGTTTTTGTTACAATTTTACTTATCAATTTAATTTAATTATGAATAATTATCATAATGTCAGTAACAAGAAAAAATATCGTATCATTGTATGTAAAAATTCCTTTGACCCACAATGCCCTGTTTTCCTTAAAAAAATCACATCTCTAATACAAAAAAAATGTGATTCCGAATTCACATTTAAACAATTAACTATTTATTTAAGAATATCTTGTGTCTGGTATGTAACAAAATTATTTCCATACTTATTTCTATATAGTAAAAACGTCAACAAAAAAAATCCGAGTTCTGTTATAGACGGCAGAGTAATTCAATATTTGAAAATTAATTTCTTTCCGCGTAAGTAACAACAAATAATGTACTCGTAATTCAGAACTGTGTCATACTTTTGTTGGTTACTGAATAAAGCCAGATGTCTTAATTACAACCCTTCGTATCTTGACGAGATTAAAGGCAAGATGAGGAAAGCCTGTTTTCCTTCAAATGTAATTACAATCCTTGTTTTCCTAACGCGATAGTTTTCAGAGTATTTTTAGTAACTCGTAGAAATAAAAGACTGTGATTTTTGTATTGTTTTTTATAACACAAAAATGTAATGTAGCAAGATATCGGAATTATCAATTTTTAGCACAAAAACCAATCCTAACCTCACTCTTCTTTCTTTCAGAATACTGATATTATAAATGTGAAAATTTAGCTGAATGAATAGATGGATGTTTGTTTGTTAGTTAAAGTTTGTAGCCTAAACGGCTGAACGGATTTCGATGAAATTTGGTGTACATATTTTTTACACTTTTTTATTCCACGCTGACGGAGTCGCGGGCGAAAGCTAGTTTACTATAAAACTGTAAAATCGTTCGTGTGCATTTAAAGACAAAATCCCTCGTTTTTCACTAAACATTTGTTTAAAATTTTGTATCACCTAACTAAAACTTGAATAGACTTATAAATGTAGTATAAGCAAAGTTTTAGACACGGCCGTACATATGTATGAACAAATGATCCCAGGGGAGGTCCTACAGTGTAATATACTGTGGTTGCGGGACGCGTGCGCCCCAGCAAATTGCCCGTCAACATACTTAATGTGAGTTCGTGTTGCTGATAAAACGACAACTATCTACGCCACATGCGACTGACAAAATGTTTATGAACACCTTACATTGTATCTCATCTGTCCTGTCACACACTAAATAAAATCATAAAATAAACTAAAAAGAGTGGAAATACCGTAGATATAGGTACTATAGTTACAAATTAGTTTAAGCCAGTCTTCTAAGACAGTTTTTAGTTTTAGACAAAATATCTGTTCTGAAACCGATTCAGATTTGATAGCAAACAACGAAATGAGTGTTGTAATTACGCAAAACTGTATTCTAATTTGTACAAAATCTAGATGCCTTTTATCATATTTTTCATCAACTTTAAGTAAATAATGTACAAATTGTAATGATCTCTGTGATGGGTCATTTTTATAAAACGTGGAATAATTCATACGATGTACCAAATATTCAGTTAAGGTTGGATATTCGCTGGGATACAAAAAGCTACGTGACCAGTAAACAGATATTTGGGCAGCTATTTTTGCTTAAGAGACATTCTACTATGAAAAATGTCCCTATTTGTTTTTGTTATCAGTTCACTGTCTTACGCATAGAATGTATGTACTTATAAATTACACAATCATGATCCTAGTACTTAGTAAAATTATCACCTAAAATAAAATTTAATAAATAATATGTCTTTATGATCCCTAAATATTTATAATGTTTATAACATTAAAAAACTCTAAAACAAGTATTGACGTTAAAATTAGCATGTCTATGACTAATGCGCTAAATAAGAACTAACTGAAATTATATTATAAGTGATAACAAAGTTAAACTTAACACTTATTAACTTAGTACATAGTAACTAATAGATGTCTACAGATCTATCAAAAAGAAATACAATATTGTCACTTGAAAATGTTAAAATACTTAACTGTATGCACAGCAGGCGAATATTGGGAAATTTACTTAACATGAAATATTATTGAATTCCGTTTAAATCGAGTCGTTTAATAAGTTAAAAGCAATATTCGATGCGAGCAATGCTACGCGTAACAACTTTATTCGACAAGCGTAGCATTACGTAGCATTACGTAGCTTACTTAATGCTTCTTCTACGAACTTTATGAGAATCGTATACTTTACGATCGCATAAACGCGTTCTGTTTATTATAAAGGTTTTTCATTTTTTTATAATGTTCCGTATGACTTTTTGAGTATATCGCTTCACGTAAATCAATATGTTTGATGAAATATGCGGTCAACTTAATTGTAACGTTTTCTTCTTCTTCTCCTCTCCATTACTAGAGGTTGACCGTCAGCTCAGTGAATCTCTCCCTGTCCTGTGCCAAGCGAAACAAATGTTCGACGCTGGCGATTTTCTAATGGATAGTTTTATATGTGTAATTGATAGTAATGAAGCGAGAACTGAAACTCACTTTGAGTCGAGTTCTGAGGGTCTGCTACGAATATTTGCGTGACAGTTGGATGAACGACAAAATTTGAATGAGATTTGTTGGTGTATATTACGCCTGGTAAGAGCGTTGCACATAATTTATACAAAATTACGTTACGAAAACGTTCTCACGAATATTCGTGATAGAGCCTCTGGTTTCGTCAATGACATTAGCATGTAAGTAAGCCACAAATTATATGATAAAGATATTACGTTAAGGCGAAACTTTGACGTCGTCGCGTCATTAGCTTCCATGTACCGCTCGGTGCAACAGGCATTTCCTACACTATTACCTAACTTCTTGTGAAAATAAATGAAACAAATAAATAACCGTTTGAAAATAATAGTCTTAGAGAATCATCGTTTTTAATTACATTTTATTATTAATTTTCTACTTTAATAGCGTATGCACACCTGAAACTAAACTATAGCACAACTGTTTAGTCTCGCTTTGATTCCTACGAGTTTATAGCTTTTTAGTTGCGCAACTAAACAGTTGAATTGGCTGCGAAACAATCGACAATCGCATAATAGTTGTGGTATACTTTAGTCAAAAGTGTGCGCCCGCTCTTAATATTGAATATGTCTAACTAGGGTATTAGAAGAAGTTTTTATTCTTTGTTGATTACATTTGTTTTTTTAATTTTATATAATATAGTGATGTTGCTGAAAAGAAACTCGAAAAAGCAAATGATCTTTTTACCTTTATTAAATTAAGTCGATTATATTTAGATCGTAGAATCTTTATAATTCAATTCCATATGCTACATAGACTGCAATATTTTGTGTTTAATTTTGAAAGAAATTACTTTAGTAATTACAGGGTATTGTAAAAAGTCTAAGAATTGGGTCGGCTCGTGTTAAAGGAAATCCCCTCGAAGCGCTGACGGATTTATCTGCTCGGACCACTCGGATTGAGGAAATTAAGTTAATTTAAGGAGCTTAACCGAACTTTCTAACCACTCTTAGTTTACAGAACTTTGATTGGATTTATTAAAGTCGAAATACGAAAATTTCCGGTAATTCCGTAAACATTTAATTAAACATAATGTATTTGTTAGTTGGAAGACCCCTTCTCAACCTACCATTCGTACTGTTGACGTCTCTAGTCAAATCAACGTCTGTCTACCGGTTCGTACCAATGACATTTTAAATCATATTGATTTCCAATTTGTATTGAACCTCCGTACTATTGACATCTCCTACATGTTGATTAATTTTCCACAGTGGAAATTAAAATAATATGACTTTTAACACTATTTATACGTGTAATATAAAAACGTATTCAGAAAAATACCAGCAATACAAAGATAAGTTTCTTACAATGACATAATATACACAAGAGAGATTCAACAAAATTTATCGACCTCTAGGGTAAAAAGAACCTAAAGTTTATGTCATATTCTTGCTCAATAGAAAAGGCATTTTATATACACATGAGTATATCAAATATGTTAAATAACACACAACTTCTATTTTATATATCGAATCGGAATTTCATCGAATACACAGCCTTAGCCCAAATAATATTTATCTATACTAACATTATAAAGATGAAAGATTTGTATTTTTTTTTATAATATAAGGTCGCAAACGAGCAAGCGGCCACCTGAATCCACCGAAATGGAAAGCGACCGCTGCCCATAAACATCCGCAATTGCAGATGCGTTGCCTACCCTTAATTGACGGAGGAAGAGACGCACATAAACAGGACATTTCCCCTTCCTTTGCGTCTCATATACCGTCAAATCCACTTTTCCTTCCCATCCTTTCCTCTTAAGAAAAGGGTGGAAAGGGACTAAAATTAGGCCTCCGGCACCACACTCATCAGACGAAACGCGGAATTGCTTTCACTTCACGCCTGTTTTCTGTGTCGTGGTATTACACTGGGCGAGCCGACCCATTCGTGGGAAGATGTTAAAGCGGGCTCTACCACTGTGTATTTTTTGACCGACTTCCCAAAAGAAGGAGGTACTCAATTCGTCCATATGTTTTTTTTTTATTTTTTATTTTTTTTTATGTGTGTTACGGCATAACTCCGCCCCTGGTAGACCGATTTTGAAAATTCTTTTTTTATCCGAGAGGTAGTGCTTGCAGGTGGGTCCCATTTTTTTTGTTTGATTTTTGGAGTCAAAGACTACGGCGTAGTTAAATAGTTTAGCTCAAAATTGCGTGACGAAATTTGGTGTCTTTTTTGCTTTCTATGCTTCCGTAGCCTAAACTATAAGACTTACACAAAAATTATGTATGGAAGAATTGTAGCCCTTTAAATTTGCTAAATAAAAGTCAGCGATAGCATATATCTATCTATTAAGGTTGTCGCACAATAACCACTTTTTTCATTAAAATTTCGATCAAAATCTATACCCCACTTTCAACGCTATTACTCGTGTTCGGTATGAATCCTTATCAAAATAAATGTGTCCATCATCAAGAGAATTTAATGTAGATTATAAATACCCTTGGAACTGTGTAATTCTGATAAATAGTTTAGGAGATATCATAAATAGCAAATTACGAGTCGCAGAAAAAAATACCAACTTGTAACAAAGTTTGCTTTCTTGGCTTACGTAGCCTAAACTATAAGACCTACATAAAAATGATGTATGAAAGAATTGTAGGTCATTCAATTAGCTGAATTAAAGTCTGCGATAGCATATATCTATCTCTTAAGGTTGTCGCACAATAACCGTTTGTTTCGAGAAAACCGTCAAATAAGTGCAATCGACTTTATTTAAAACGCTTTTATTCTTATTTGGTATGAATCCTTATCCAAATAAATATGTTTTCACGATAGAGTATTATATTAGGAGTACAAATAAGTTTCCGCCGTTTTTTAACACAAATTAAATATTTATTGTAGAAGAACGGTAATATAGATTTATTTAAAATTTTGCCCATCACTTGCAACCACTTTTTCCCATCTCTCAGGCAGCATTTGAACCCCACGTCTGAAGAACTCCTAGTCTTTTGAGGCTATCCACGAATCAACCCAATTTTTGGTATCCTCATAAGATGTGAACCGCTGCGCCGTCAGAGCATGTGCCATGGACCGGAACAGGTCATAATCGGACGGTGCAATGTCTGGTGAATACGGCGGGTGGGGTAACACTTCCCAATCAAGTGTTTCCAAGTACTTTTTCACGGGAGCCGCAACATGTGGACAAGCATTGCATGCAGAAGAATATTTTTTTCGTGTCTAGAATAGTATTGAGGGCGTTTTTCCTTCAGAGCTCGGCTCAATCTCATCAATTGTGTTCGATAGAGGGCTCCAGTAATTGTTTCACTCGGATTAAGCAACTCATAATACACTGATCCCACCAAATACACAGCATAAGTTTTTTTCCGTGAATATTCGGTTTTGCTGTTGATGTTGATGCTAGGCCAGATAATCCTCATGATTTTCTTCTTTTTCCATTGTCATAATGTATCCACTTCTCATCATCAGTTACGATACGAAAAAACCCTTTTTTTATGTCTAGCTAGCACCATTTCACTTAAGCATAATCGGCGTTCAATATCTCTCGGCTTTAATTCGTAAGGAACCCAATTTTCTTGTTTATGAATCATTCCTAATGATTTTAAACGATGTGAGACTGCTTGCTGAGTGACTGCTAATGTTAGAGCAAGTTCTTTTTGTGTTTGAGATGAATCTTCCTCCAATAATTCCTCCAATTCTGCATCCTCGTAAATTTTTGTCCTTCCAATGCGATCTTTGTCTTCTACGTCGAAATCACCGTTTTCAAACTTTTGAAACCACTCTCTACACGTTCTCCCACTCAAAGCACCCTCACCATATGCTTCTACGAGCAATTGATGCGCTTCAGCAGCAGATTTCTTTAAATTAAGGAAGTAAAGTAAAATTTCCCGCAAATGACGATAACTTGGCTCAAATTTTGACATTTTCAACTTATAAAAAATATATTTTACCAATATAAAATCAATAATATTAATAGGTTATGTTGTTCTTGAATGTCCAAACTATTTTTTACGCTGGTTGTCATCTGCGAAAGCTAACCGAAACTCCGTGCCCTGCCATCTACAATAAAACGGCGGAAACTTATTTGTACACCTAATATGTAGATCGTAATTGCCTTTTACAGTATGTAATTCTGTGCAAGATTCTAGAAGTTATCAAAATATTAAAACTCACGGGCAACAACGGCGCGCGGCCGCACCGAATTATGAGTGAATGATCGCAACGATGTATTAGTTGTTTACTTAATTTCTTAGATAATCGATTTAGATAACTCATTATTTGTTTGAAAGCTAGTGATTATCATACTGCGATGTCTAGATTCACTAAAAATCGAGAAATAAATAAACTTTTTAATAAAAAACAAAACCGACTTCCAAACAAAATACACTAAAAACAAAATCTTCTCAAAAAAACAGTACACTAAAAAGTAACGAAATAATTTCTTGAAAATAGTAAACCTCCGTTATTGTAGCTGTTATATCTATATTGTACAATTATTATTACTTTGAAGTCGGTGTCAGTCATTACTAAAACGTTACTATACTTTCAATTGTCAATTGTTATGGTAAAAATGTAGAAAACCTTACGTAGAAATATCACTGCATATACCTCGGCTGACACCGACATCAAAGTGATAATAATTGTACAATATAGATATAACAGCTACAATAAGGGAGGTTTACTATTTTCAAGAAATTATTTCGTTACTTTTTAGTGTACTGTTTTTTTGAGAAGATTTTGTTTTTAGTGTATTTTGTTTGTGTATGTATTCGATGCACGTAAAAACTACTGGGCCGATTTTAAAAATTATTTTACCGTTAGAAAGGTAATTTACGCGTGAGTAATTAAATTCACGCGGACGAAGTCGCGAGAAACAGCTATTAAAATGGTCTCAGAATCTGTCTTTATTTAGTGTAATAACTAACTACATATGACATTTAGGACTTACCCAAAAAACTCAGAAGCAAATATATACACAGCTTCATCTTTTCAGTTTTCTGTAAAAGAAAAATATATGTTACTTTGTTTGCAACAATTTGACATGATGAAAAAGGGAATGATTATTTGATATGACGTATGATAGAGTTATGTAGAGGACAAAAACATGTTGCGCCACTACGGGAGTATGATAAGGAGGAATATGATGATGATGTTTGCAACAAGAGCTTCAAGGTCACTTAATATTCATACTTTAAATATTTGACGTATATATAATCATATATTTTTTTGTGCCTGTAATACTTCCCATAACTTGTAAATAATGTACATATAACTGATTGCTTATTACATAGAAATTAACTGCTAATAAATAAGTGCTATCTAGTAATCTATATTCTTTGTTCCCTAAGATGTCAGCAATTACAGCATATTTTTGAATAATTGTTTTTAATGAAAAGCCCTACACTTACGTCATGCTTTCGGCTATATATTTTCACGCCATTAAACTTAGGGTGTAAATATTTTGGATAAAAACCCTAATGTGGGAAAGAGACCATAAGTTGCTGCCAACATCAAGAAAGAAAGATTGCTAAGGTTTGTCATGTCATTTTGGCATTTGCTATTGATAATTTGACAAATGTAAACAATAAAATAAAGTTTTTATAATTACGAGTACATGCGGATGAATCCGCACGCGAACAGCTAGTCAACCATAAGAGGTAACTTATGAAAACACCTTAATTTTTTATATACCAAACAAATTAACTTCAGAATTTGGCAACACTGAACATTGTATATAGCATTAAGTTAAAACAGTGTCAGTTTAATAGGTGATATGCAACAAGCAACAGGGGAGGCGGCAGCTGCGAGGAAACGAGCCAACTTAATTAAGCACGAGCTAAGTTTAAGCACGGATAACATTTGTAAGCATATTAAAGTAATTAAAAAACATTGTTTCAGAATGCAGCAGAACTTTACTAACATACAGACTAATTAATTCAATTAAATAACAAGAAAGGTAAAAAGAATAAAATAAAGTTTTGCAAAGGTGAAATGTACGAATTTCATATACTAGTTTTGTCATGACAACTCCGGGTACAAGACAATGTAAATCTTTAAAATTATGCGGTCTAGAGGTATAGGGGCTACACAATTGACTACTTAAAAATGTCAACTGAATAGACTTGCTGCGCCATCTTGCGGCGACTTTTCTCAAGATGATCTGTCAAATAGGTAGTGAGCGACTGGCTTTAGCGTTAAAAAAAATGTCGACGACGTGTACGTTCGAACCTTTACGAAATTTAATGCGTAAATTGATTTAAATCGCCTTGTATACGAAAGGCTAAAAGATAAACATATGATGTATCTTTTAAAACAAGTGACTTAATAAACTTATTGTCATCCTTGTCATTCTCTTTGGGAAAACAGAGAAAATAACATGTTTAAATTAAAGTATTGTAGAGTTTTAATGTAAGAAATATGTGCCTATTTACATGACACATTAATAATGGTCTTTTCTTTAAGGTAAACAGGTAAGATTAGCTTATCTATCCTTAAATATGATTTACGTAGATCAGAGTTGAGGATATTTCATATATAATATTTCGCATATGACGAGTTATCGCTAACAAGCTACGTGATTCCGCATCAGTTCAGTTCGTTACACATCTGACATCCGCGTTTTTATATCATTTTCAATATTGTATACTTATATTTGCATTTACGTGTTATAACATATATAACACATTCGGAAAACAGGATTAGTAAATATTATTGAAAACAATGATTCTTATATCTGTTTTACTAAAAAAAACTATTAAGTTATCACAAAAGTATGTAAATACGTATAGGCAAGTTATTATATTTTTATACTGTCTACCTTTTTTTATATTGACGTAATAAGAACCGTCTGTGAGATGCTAAAATTATTTATATTAAAAAAAAGTACATATTTTTCAAATGAAATCGAACCTTGGCCCCTCATTTACTATGCTACAATAGTCCATTAAAGTAATAACTGAATGTAAAAGTTGTCGCAACTAACAAACGCCAAGCGTGTCAAAACCTTCGTCAACTGAAAACGACGGTTTGACAGGACGAAAATGTTTTGCACGTAGTTTTACTATTGCTTTATGAATACGTGTAATATAAAGTTATATTTAATCATACATAAGCTCCTTTATTTTAATAAGTAAAAGAAGTCTAATGACTTACTTCCGAATTCAGAGATCTTGACATACTAGATAGTCTCACACTAAAGCCAGACTATGTGTATGTAGAGAGTGTGCGCACACCTGTAAACTATCGCACAACTGTTTAGTCTCGCTTTGATTCCTATGAGCTTATACGGAGGTGCGCTCACTACTCGATTTTTAGTTGTGCAACTAAACAGTTGAATTGGCTGTGAAACAATCGACAATCGCACAACAGTTGTGCGGTAGTGTCAAAGGTGTGCGCCCGCTCTTAGGAGCACGCATTAATTAACTGACAATAGATGGCTCTGTCTATATCTTACTAATATTATAAATGCGAAAGTTTAGATGGATGGATGGATGTTTGTTAGAGTTTGTAGCCTAAACGGCTTAAGAGATCTAGATGAAATTTGACATAGATGTAGATGATAGTCTGGAAGAACACATAGGCTACTTGCTTTTGTTTTTTTTTCATTACGCGCGGACCGAGTTGCGGGCGAAAGCTAGTTATATTATAAAGAGGAAAAGTTTATTAGTTTGATTGTAATGAATAGGCTCAAAAACTACTGGGGCAAATTTAAAAATTATATCACCGTTAGAAAGGTTATTTATCTGTGAGTAAAATAGGCAAATCTTTTCATTTCTTTATTGTTATTTTTAAATTTCACGCGGACGGAGTCGCGGGCAAAAGCTAGCATTGAATATAGGTACAGATAAGTGTTGCTTAAATTAAAACGTACAAACATATTCCGTGTACTTTAAGATGAAACATTTGATGTAGTACAAGAATATACTCCAGACGTTATTACATTCAGAGAAATACGCAAAGTGCAGCGTACGGGGCCGCATTTAACGTGCCGTCGCATCACGTGGATTTATTACTGACATTTTTCAATTCATATTGCTCGGTGATCCAGCGTCGAGGGAGGTAGTATCAACTGCAGGTAATATTTATGACTTCTTTTCATAAACATGCATGTAAATGTCACATACCTTACAAATATTACATTACAAATTATAATGAAAAGTGCATTTTATATTTGTTTATGTAGAAAGTAAAGAAACGCTATTTTTAAGAGAAGAAAGTCTGTTGTAATGATACATCAAAGATCTATACTTGAACACTATTTGCAGATCTTTATTTGTCAACTAGCTGTTGCTCGCGACTTCGCCCGCGTGAAATTATAAAATAGCCTATGTTACTCACAGATAAATTACCTTTGTAACGACGAAAATTGGCCTAGTAGTTTTTGAGTTATTTCAATACATACAAAAATACAAATCTTTCCTCTTTATAATATTAGTATAGATTAATAGTGGAATTATTTCCATCTGTATAAATCCACAAAATGCATAAAACAAAAGTACATAAGATCCTTGAGAGAGAAGGAAAACGAGAAGATATCCTTGGATAACAAAAATATTTAAGATAACATTGTCTAGTAAGCGTTCAGTTCAAGAACATACCTATTGTATTGTAATATTTCAACATGTCAAGAGCAGCTGCCGCGTATGGCCGCAAGCCACCGAACTATTTGGGTTCCGCAATCTGTACAACGACCTAATTCCAAACGCCTTTATACATGCCACGGAAGCAACATACGTAAGATAAAGTTTTTAATAATGTAAACTATACAATCAAGTTAAACGTTCATTATTCATAACACATACGTTTTTACATACTTGAAATTTGTTACTAACTCGGTTAGGCCATCTAAGCTAATTATAAAAAAGGTAAGGTTCTATTAAAATAATAAAGAACTACTTGATCATACCGCCATCTATTGGGAGTAATTGTAACTATCGTTTAGTGACTTTCTAGGATTCGAGAATCAAAACTTCAGCACTTCAAATGGAGTTCAAATAACTATTTAATCGAACTTTATCTTGAAATGTAATAAAATAAAAAGGTTCGAGCTAGTAAATATATTTCAATTACATCTTCAATGTTTACACTCAAACATTTAATATAGGTTGGCATACCAATCTATTGTACCCGTGATTCGACGGACTCAAACAATAACGCCAATGAGGGAAATCAGACTGAATTTACTTGCCACGTGCAAACAAGAGAATGTTGACGCGTCTATGCGTATGGTAACATTATAGGTGAATAAATATCATTTGTTTCGTACTATTTCATTTGTTTAATATGTAGAATCAAAATCTATAAATTGTTCCAGCTATGGACCAATGTGTATTTCGATATTCGAATTTCGTATATAAAATCCGACGTTGTTTTGATGAAGGAAAACATCACGATGTAACCAGCACGTATCTCGGAAGACATTTAAAGATATGTGTGAAGTTGACCAACCCGCACTAGCAAGCGTGGTCCACTAAGGCCATATCTAACCTTTTTTTTACGTGGGGAACTGCCTACGCATATTCCGACTCATTGGGACGTAGAGACGGAATATGTCGGACTCGCACCGACTAAAACCCCACGGTGATCGCCAACATCGCTAAAAAGGGGGAATGGGACCTCCGTAGGGAATATGGAACATAGACTCCAAACCCTATAATTACCGTAGCTGTAATTAAAGATAAATATATTTTTTGTACAAAGGAATTCTCTACAAATGTAAGCTTATGCACAAAAAAATATCAATGTAAGCCACAAAAGCGAGTCCGCAAACTCCATAAATATTACGATCACTGAAACTAACTTCATAAAACAAGACTGCGAGTAAGGACTGAGGATAATATCTTTATAAATTTTGTTTCGAACTCTTTGTGGACTTTATGTCTTACATAAATCTTAAACTCAATATTTTAGATTGATTTATTAGAAATGTGTTGCACAATTTTATTCCTTTACAACTGGCGACCTAAACTCTGGCTTAATTTTTAAGTTTCTTCTGATAGTAAATCGGTACAGCTTTACTAAGTACATACATCTATACTAATATTATAAAGAGAAAAGATTTGTATTTTTGTATGTATTGAAATAACTCAAAAACTATGGGCCGATTTCAAAAATTCTTTCACTCTTAAAAAGGTACGTTATCAGCGAGTAACATAGGCTATACTCGTATTTTGTATTAATTTCTAATTTTACGCGGGCGAAGTCGCGAGAAACAGCTAGTATTTTATATGAATAGTAAACAGTAAAACCAATTCGAGAATCAACATATAAATATAAATAAAATGAAGAAGAGTAAGAAGGAGGAATATTGAGATTTATGTTCCGTCACAAAGTAATGTAGTTCCAGACACCTGCTTCGAAACTTGTATATACTTAAAAGTTTTGTATTTGTAACAGCGAACACGAAACTCTAACAAACATCCATCCATCCATCCATCCATCCATCCATCCATCCATCCATCCATCCATCCATCCATCCATCCATCCATCCATCCATCCATCCATCCATCCATCCATCCATCCATCCATCCATCCATCCATCCATCCATCCATCCATCCATCCATCCATCCATCCATCCATCCATCCATCCATCCATCCATCCATCCATCCATCCATCCATCCATCCATCCATCCATCCATCCATCCATCCATCCATCCATCCATCCATCCATCCATCCATCCATCCATCCATCCATCCATCCATCCATCCATCCATCCATCCATCCATCCATCCATCCATCCATCCATCCATCCATCCATCCATCCATCCATCCATCCATCCATCCATCCATCCATCCATCCATCCATCCATCCATCCATCCATCCATCCATCCATCCATCCATCCATCCATCCATCCATCCATCCATCCATCCATCCATCCATCCATCCATCCATCCATCCATCCATCCATCCATCCATCCATCCATCCATCCATCCATCCATCCATCCATCCATCCATCCATCCATCCATCCATCCATCCATCCATCCATCCATCCATCCATCCATCCATCCATCCATCCATCCATCCATCCATCCATCCATCCATCCATCCATCCATCCATCCATCCATCCATCCATCCATCCATCCATCCATCCATCCATCCATCCATCCATCCATCCATCCATCCATCCATCCATCCATCCATCCATCCATCCATCCATCCATCCATCCATCCATCCATCCATCCATCCATCCATCCATCCATCCATCCATCCATCCATCCATCCATCCATCCATCCATCAAAAACTATTGGGCCGATTTCAAAAATTCTTTCACCCTTAAAAAGGTACGTTATCAGTGAGTAACATAGGCTATATTTTGTATTAATTTCTAATTTCACGCGGGCGAAGTCGCGAGAAACAGCTAGTATTTTTTAAGAATAGTAAAGAGTAAAAACCAATTCGAGAATCAACATATAAATATAAATAAAATGAAGAAGAGTAAGAAGGAGGAATATTGAGATTTATGTTCCGTCACAAAGTAATGTAGTTCCAGACACCTGCTTCGAAACTTGTATATACTTAAAAGTTTTGTATTTGTAACAGCGAACACGAAACTCTAACATAACGTTAAGATATATCTTTTCTTAGATTTTAATAACGAATATCTATATTCTCTATATTTCATGTATATTTCACTGCTTTCAGAAAACTGACACGTATTTTATTATTTTTTTGTAATGTGTGTTTTTAAAACGAAAGAATACTTTATGAGTCGAAAGTGTGTCATAAACACGCAATGTACAACAAAATTAAGAAACTTAAGTTTGTATAAATTTGATTATTCATTACAATGTTGCTGCCTGAGTAGATTTTAAAAAGTTTTAACACAAATACACCCTGTATTCGTTTTTATTAGAAAACTACTCAACCTGTAGGTAGCAATCTTATTGTGTATCGTTTACTTGACCTAATAAAAACTGAATTACATCACTATCCCGGCACCCGCGCCCGCGGAGCCCCGCCGATACTAAATCTCACTTTATTGCGGGCTCTGTACAATACAACCGCTTCCAGTGATTGTACCCGCATTCATGACAACTATTAGAATATTTTGACTTTATTGTTTGTACTAGAACTAGCTTTCGCCCGCGACTCCGTCCGCGTGGAATTAAAAAAGACAAAAGTGAGTAGCCTATGTGTTCTTCCAAACTATCCTTTACATCTATACCAAATTTCATCGAGATCCGTTCAGCCGTTTAGGCTACAAACTCTAACAAACATCCATCCATCCATCCATCCATCCATCCATCTAAACTTTCGCATTTATAATATTAGTAAGAAAGTAAGATTAGTAAGATTAATTAAGTATATTATTAACTTAGTCAGCACTTAATTTATACTGACTAAAATCAAATGAAATATGTCAGTTATCGTATAATGAAGTATCGTCAGAATTGGTTTATCAAAAGCATAGATTTTTAGAAACAATTGTTAAAAGTATACAAATTTAGAACTGTCTCTATTTTGGAAGTTAGCTCAGGAGACAGAGTCCCACTAACTGTACAAAACTGGTTTGGATCAATAAAGATTTTTTTTTATAATATTTTTTTTTGGAAGTCGATTAAAAGTAATCTTATTTATTTTAACCCCTTTTTATGTATCACTCATTTACCGCGGTTTTTATAAAACAATTTGAATGTTTTAAATAAATAAAGAAAACTGTATAGAATGTAATGTTCATTAAAAGCGCGGTTTGGTTTTTGATAATAATTGAGATTTTATAGCGGAATATTGAACGAAACGGCTTGCGAAAATTGTATAACTTTCAATACCTCGCTATTTTGTGACGGCGCGGGAATATATCGTTAACGTTATTCAAAACATTAAGTGCAGCTGCCGTCATCCCCTCCAGCCGATTAACCCATTTTAGGGCTTCGATACTGCGAACGGCAGAACATTTCTGCGACAAACGGTTAAAACACTCCACGTGTTAATGTTATGAATTAAACTTTTATTTAGTTTATCCAGTCTAGTTATATATTTAAACAATGTTTTTATTACTTTTCGAATTACTAATCTATACTAATATAATAAAGCGTAAACACTCACTACTTTGTCTCGTATGCTGTCAGCAATCACAGCATATTTTTGAATAACTCTCTTTAATAAACAGGCCTACACTTACGACACACTTTAAGCTATATATTTTCACGCTATTATACTTAAGGGGTAAATAAATTGGAAAAAATCCTTCATGTGGGAAAGGGATAATAAACTACAAGCTGCCAACTCAAGGAAGCAAGATTGCCTTGGTACGCTAATTCAAAGGCTTTCGTTGTCATTTGTGCAATTGGATTTTGACATTTCCAATTGAGTATTTGACAAATGTAAACAATAAAATAAAGTTTTTATAATTTCATGCGGATGAAGCCGCACGGGAATAGCTAGTTACTAATAATAGGACTCGAATTGTCTTTATTTAATATCTTATAGCTATATCTTGCTTTTCTTTATTCAATTAAAATTATAATCGAATAGAATTCAAAAATATCTTGCACTATTAAATGTTCCTGCATCGGTTTTCATCTAAAGTTTGCGAACTTAAGCAGTTAAAGTTATTTACTTCCGATCGTACGTGTCGACTGCAGTTGGTATGAAGTTTCGTTCACCTGCCTCGTACTTCGGTGAAATGTTGCTAACAATTTCTATCAACCAATATCGACATTTCAAACCATCTAATGCTACGTATATTCTCCAACAATATATCGCACTATAGTACACACAAAGTAACTAAGCGCTTTTAATACATAATTAAGCTGTAATTATCAACAGAAGAATGTCAATCGCACGTCTACTTCGTTAAAATAATCGCAAATATTATGGAACTAGCTTTGGCCCATGACTCCGTGTGCTGGGAATTAATAAATAAAAATATCCTATGTGGTCCTCCAGATTATCCTCTACATCTATAAATTTCATCGAGATCCGTTCAGCAGTTTAGGCTACAAACTATAATAAACATCCATTCAAACTGTCACGTTTATAGTATTACTAAGAAGTAAGATTAACTTCATAGGTGAAAACTATACTTGTCCGTAAAAAATAAACCTCCCAGTTGGTAAAATAACAAAATGGTTTTGTTAGTTTCGTGAGTGGAAACTCGAATGGTAGAATAAAGTCGAATAGAATTAAGATTTAAATTTGACTGTAATAGTGAGAAACGGTAATTTTATTTGAATATTTTCTTTATACTAGCGCGACTCAACGCTCAGCGAAATTAAATCAAGATTACGGGGAAACTAAAATTTTGTCACATTGAATTTTCTGCAAGCTTGCTTTGTTTCATTTCACGCTACATTCAGGTTGAAACGGTTGGGTTTAGATTAAAATGTTTGCTTCAAACCTTCAGTTCAATTTCATCATATCAAAACTTCGTCTTATTGCAGTAATATTGCTATTGAGAAGGAGGTATCAACATATAGTTTTGATTGGAATCCTCAGCTCTAAATAAATAATTTGTAATTTCATGTGTGTTCTAGAATTCTTATTAATCCACTAGTTCTGCGTTTCCTTTAAGTTGTAAGTGTGTTTTGATAGTACAATGAGTTTATCTATTTTATCTACCTTTTTATACTCTAATATATTAATACAATAAAGCGTAAACATACACTAATTCGTGGCGTAGGATGTCAGTAATCACAGCATATTTTTGAATAATTATTTCTTTAATAAAAAGCCCTATTCTTACGACACGCTTTAGGCTATATATTTTCACTCTATTAAACTTAGGGGGTAAATAAATCGGACAAAATCTTCATGTGGTTCAGGGACCATAGACTACAAGCTAACAACATAAAGGACGCAAGGTTGCCATGGAAACGGTAATGGTTATCCAATGTCAAAGGACTTCGTTGTCATTTGTGCATTACTATTTTGTCAAAATAAAGTTTTTATAATTTCATGCGGATGAAGTCGCACGGGAACAGCTCGTCGAATAATGAACTAAGATTCTGAATTTCGCATAGCAGATAAGTGTTAACGCTAAATGTAAGCTTCAATATATTTGTATAGCTTGTAGGTAAACACGCTTGCTCTGTGCGAGGTGTAATTTATGGGCAGTTATTAATGAGACAAACGCCGCACTGGACCCAATGAAACTTGAACATGGGGACGCACAAACTGAACATTTATCTCCGAAGCAAATATTGCCAAAGCCATTTTACGTTTACTATTTTGACATTGTTGACTTTTATTTAACATTGTTAATAATTTTCCTATTTACAAAATTTGTAGGTGATTTGTGAGATTACTATACGCTCGATACTGCACAAATCTAATACAAATATATTTGCGAAAACTTTCTCACAAATATTCGTGATAAACCCCCAGATGTATCAGAGAGATAACAAAAGAATCGCGCTGCACGCTCCTAAAACGTATGTATTTTCATTTACGACAGTTTTCCTTTTTAGCATCCATGTCACACATTAGCATAATTAGCATTAGTTACGCTACGCTTTTGATTTTTCGAGCTATTTATAGAGGTTTTGAGAACGACGTTTATTTTTTTATAATCTTTGTCAGTGATTTTCGTATTGCTGTAACGTAACTTTTAATGTTGATTCTGAAGCCATTTGCCTTACAGTCCACACAGACTACACCTATGAAGTCGTTTACATCTATGTTAATTCACGGATTTTTATATTTGAAATATTGTGTCTTCTTTTCAAACTTTACTATCGAGAAAGTGTATACTTCTGGCTTTTATTCATCACGTAAAAAAGTACAATTAATTACTAACAACTTCATTTATTTTCGAGTTTAACTCAAGAAGTACTTCTAGCGTTACAAGAAAGCATTTTCAAAGCTACCTTCAGTAGCTTTCGCTCGTTAACAAACAAAAGTAACAAGCTAAAGTGAATTAGTGCCGGCTGCGATACCTTATATTGCCTATTACCGACGTAATTTAGTAATTCAGACGGTAAATTGCAGCTGCCGCAAACAATTTGGAGTGATTAACCAATTCTAACAGCCGCCAGGCCGTCATCCGTACAACACTGCCTCATTAGCTTCTTCAATAATACTTTATTTCTGTTTTCTTTACATCTGCTACCTTTCTTACGATGTATACAGCACTAGCGACCGTAGATTCGCCCTTGTGGCAAAGGATATATAAGATGTATATTGTTTGCCACACGGGCGAAAAGAGCCATCTAAAAATGTGATCCGATTCTAATCTCTTTTCTCTCATATAAAGCCAGTTACACATGCTCAGTTTTGCCTACACATGATAGATTTATCTGAACTATCTGACTGTTCAGATATAACTGTGCGTGTGTAGCAGGCTTTAGTCTTTCCTGTGTAAATACAACCTTTTTCTGATCTTCGAAACAACCTACCAGATTGTCATCAATGTATGTCTAGTGATTTACAAATGCAGAAAAAAAAAGCATTTATTTCAATTTATATGATTTAAAAATTGTAACTTTATATGATAATTTCCGACTTTTCGAAAAGATACAAAAAATAGGCTATTTGATACAAAGGAAAGTTGATTTTCACAGAATGTTAAAATGACAGCACCTTTGAAGTGAAAATGTAATAAGGAAGTACGCGATATTGAATCAAGCGAATCAATTCAGTCGAATGTTTTATTTATCTTTTCTTATTTACTGTGAAATTACTTTCTTTGTTGGTTTTAATTTAAATTGTGTTTTTCAATCTGTTGTAAAGAAAACCAAAAGAAATTCCATTATTGAATAATGGAATGAATTTACAATTAAAAACAAATTACTAACAATATGTCTTTTTCCTTAGTAAATAAAACATCCGAGGTCAAAAGGTAAATCCATCAATAAGCAGAGACTTGTAAAGTGCAATAAATCTTGGTCAATATGCCAAACCCCGTAAGAAATAAAGTTAGACATGTAACAAATTGAGAAAAAGTATATTAAGGGAAAAGGTTCCTTCCCAATATTCGATAGGAAGATGTAAGGATAATTTACATTGTTATAAGTAAATAATGTTATTTTTATCCGTATATTTTAGATTTGAAGCCCTCTAGCGTCTAAACAAAGCAACTTTGGATATACGGTTAGGGTAAATAGTCGTCTTTTTGGCTAAGAGATTTATTAGATATCCCAAGTTCACGAAAAACAAAACATTGATAACATAATTGGGGTCATAATATAAAGCCATGACAAGTAAAAATTGTCAGTAATAACCTATCCTCTTTTCGGTGACACTATTTTTATTTCTTTGCTCCACTTAGCTTCAGAAGCTTTTATTTCCATAATTATTCTCTTGAAACAAATATACGCAAACGTTCACCTCGGATCTCGACCTATTTATGTTGCGCACAGAAACGAACCTTACTTTCTCTTACTTCTAACAAGCTGCCACATATATTTTTTCTAATAGTCATATTTTTTCTTCATTCTGAGATTAGATTTATGATATTAGAGTAAACAAATATATTTGAAGTATTGTTTTTGTATTCTCACATATTACGAATGTTGTCGACCCGTTCAACAGATGGCGCTAAATTAAAATAAGATTTCAACTTCGAAGCGGCAATTACAAAATCTGTGCCATCCTTTGTTTTTTTTTAAAAACCGGATTAAAGCATAAAAATTAAAGTAAAAAAATAATCTACGAAGGATTTCAAATTATATTAAATTTTTTTCATAAAAATTTCTCGACTTAACATTTTCATTTAATTTTACAACGTATGCTTTTCATTTTGGTTACAGCGCCGCGGGGGCTTCCGTTTGATCTCGGCTAAAACCAGCCCCTCAGACAAACAGACTGTTTCATATTCTACCACTAATTACGCAAGTTCGTGCACCGGGAAAGATATATAGATTTACGTAAAATGTGACTGTCGAAGTTCCTATAATTACAAATTATCGTAGACACAGAAATTTGTTTATATAAAAAAATATTTAACGAAACCCATGTCAAACGTGAGCGTCCTCCATATCGATCTCTCTTCCGTCATTCTAGTCACACCCTTCTAGATCACGTCAATATTCACGCAATCTATCCATCGCGTCATTCACGTTAGATTGATTCATTTAAATAATTTAATGATTAATTAAAATATCTTGAAGTTTTGTGCACGTCCTTTATGTTCATATTAATATTGTAAATGCAAAAGTTTAGATGGAAGGATGTTTGTTAGAGTTAAACTAAACGGCTGAACGGATTTCGGTAAAATTTGATACAAATGTAGAGGATAGTCTGGAAAAACACATAGGCTACTCATTTTTTTTTTAATCCACGCGGTCGGAGTCGCGGGCGAAAGCTAGTATGGTATAATTTACAAAGTATACGTGTCAGTTATTGTTAGCAAATTAGAAAAAGATTTCTTATTTTAAACAATCTTTTTTTAGTTTACGTATATCAGAGAAACGAGAGATGGTATATAAAAATAACAAAATTTATTCAACAATGTCCACACAGTAAGAGGAAGATATATTTAAATACGATTAAAAATTAACGCGGACCGTATTGCGGGACAGTTTCTCTGCCATCCATATTGTCACAAATGAATTTTGAATGCGGCCGGCTCGGCGCGGCTACAATGTCAACTTGGATTTCTGTGTTACGTTTTAAGAGTATTTAAAAGACTTTGGATTTATGTCAGATGGCTTTGTGTGCTTTAGTACCTCACTGTCGCATTCCTTATGAGATTTTTTACAGTAAAAGGTAAGAAACGAGAAATTGATGTGAAAGGTATTGTACTAAAATTAGGCATCCTGTACACGCACTATTTAGGCGAAACGCGAAATTGATTCTACTTTACGTCTGTCTTGTGTGGTCGTGGTATAGCACCGAGCGAGTCGACCCATTCGTGCGAAGATGTTAAAACAGGTTTTACCACTGACCAGTTTTAAGATTAAGAAATGAGTCTTTTAGTGTAAATTTCTCATATTAATTCTACACTTAAAGATTTTGAGTACAGCAGTTTAGTCTTTTAATAAACTATGTAAACTTTTTTTATGTAATAACATAGATCAATAATGTTATTTAACTTTTATTTTAATCTTTTGATAACCTATTTAATTAATTTGTTACAGAATTAATGTTGACAATATTTTTAAATATATTTGAAAAAAAAAAACAATTATGTAATGTATAACAAAAGTAGTGTTATGACAAAAGGCATTAGAAATATTTCGTTTTAGTAATAACGATATTAAATCACTACTCAACTTCCAAAATAGTCTAGAAGAATGACGTAACAAATCTTGTTTTACCAGCGTTTTACACGGAGGCTGGCAATAAGTACGGTAATATCGTAATTTGGCACGTCAGGTGCAGCCGGCAGAGAGATTAACCCATTCGGTGACCCAAACCTACGTTTGCCAGAACTAAAAATATTTATCATCCAAATCGGACTCTTGGTAGAGAACAAAAGTTTATTATGACTACTTTCACATCGTTCGATTATGTACAGTGTAGTGAATTTGTTACTCATTAAAATAGAAAGAGGAAAATTAAAACCGTTATTAATTTCTTTACATTCCTTCTAATTATTTTTTTTAAGTCTCAAGGGAGATAAGTACACTTGGTAATAGTTCCCGCATGTATCCCTTCCATTGTCCAGTTTTTCTAAAAGTCAGATAATCAACATACGCATACTTACTATTATTCTTCTTCTTAAAGTGCCATCTTCTTTCGAAGTTCGGCGATCATTAGGGCGATTTTCGTTCTTGACACCGCGGCTCTGAAAAGTGAACGGGTGCTCTTTCCATACCACTGGCGTAGGTTTTTGAGCCAGGACGTTCTTCTTCGACCTACACTTCGCTTTCCGTGGATCTTGCCTTGTACGATGAGCTGCAGTAGTTCGTATTTGGCATTTCGCATTATGTGGCCTAGGTACTGCAGCTTTCTTTTCTTGACTGTATATATCACCTCTGTCTTTTTCTTCATGCGCTCTAACACGGTTACATTTTTAATTTTGTCTCTCCAGGATATCCTTAACATTCTCCTGTATACCCACATTTCGAAGGCTTCGACTTTTTTGCACATAGATTCTGTGAGGGTCCACGCTTCAACGCCATACAGGAGAATGGAGAAAACATAACAACGCGCTAGCCGCATCCGTAGCTCGATGTTCAGCTTTTGTTGCACAGAAGTGTCCTAAGTCTGAAAAAAGCGTTCCGGGCTTGTTCTATGCGGCATCTTATTTCGAGACTGTGATCCCCTGTGTCATCAACCCAACATCCCAAATATTTGTACCTGCTAACTTTTTCTAATAGCTGCCCGCCACAAATGAGCGAGAGGCTAGCTGGTGGTACTTTACAAATCGACATATATTTGGTTTCTTGGCATTGATGTTAAGACCATACTTCGAACTGACAGATTGGACTTTATCTAAGATAATCTGGAGGTCTTCCAACGTTGAGGCGAGTAAAACAGTATCATCGGCGTAACGAATGTTGTTAATAGTCTGGCCATTCACTGTTATCCCTACATCCAACTGATCCAGAGCTTCCCTAAAGATCATCTCCGAGTATACGTTAAACAGGATTGGTGATAGGATACATCCTTGACGCACTCCTCGTAAGATTTCTGCTTCATCTGTCAGTTTGCCTTCCACACGTATATTATTATAAACTATTATTACTATTATTATAAATGCGAAAGTTTAGATATATGGATGGGTGTTTGTATGAGTTTATATCCTAAACTGCTGAAAGGATTTCAATGAAATTTGGTATAGATGTAGAGGATAGTCTGAAGGAACACCTGGTCTACTCACTTTTGTTTTTTTTAATTCCACGCGGACGGAGTCGCAGACGAAAGCTAGTATAAATTATTTAATAGCCAACATAGTATTTAAACATTTGCAAAAAATTATGATTACTTTTTGACTAAGTATACTTTTTAAATCGTAAAGATTTTAATAAAAATAGAAAAATTTTAGTTGACATTGATGAAAGCCTTCGTCACATCAAATTTTCATTGTTCGCGCTGTGAATAGCAAAGAAAAACGTCAGCCGCCGGATGCCGTCTACTTTAATATTTGATCAAATAGAGATATATCTCTTCTTTTCACTGCTCACGAAGCATACTATATCAGATTTAAGAATATCTTAAGCGATTAAATGAGATGATGCTTCCTACGTAATATATCGTAAGCCACAATTTTGCGATTTACATTTTTTTTATTAAGATGAGTTTAAAAGTACTGGTTTTTGTATAAATTTGAAAGTTACATATCTCTATCTCATTATAAAGAGAACTGTAGAGTTTGATAGTCTATCGTATGGTTAAGTTAGAAGCAGTCGGAAGAACGGTCTGTCCTTGGCGGCATTTCCAAAGCATTACGACTTAGGGACCTTCAAGAAACGAGCCTAAGGTCGACAACGTCGTTGATCACCTCGGTGTTCCGGCTGCTCATTTGCTCCCTTTTATTATAAAAAGCCAGTAAACGCGTAGACCGTAAAAAGATCCGTGTAATCTGGCATCCGAGCTAACGTTGACATGTAGTCTGCAGCGCATGTAGCTGGCACGTGCTAGCTATTAGCGGCCTTAAATGAAAAGGAATAGAAACATACTATAGAAGCATATCGGAGTACAAACATCTGTCAGATGGCGTATATTCAGAATATTAAAAGCTGAAACGTCAGCGACCTTTGAGTGGCAGAATTTATAAAGCAATGTGAGCGACAAGTGCACTCGCGTACCTTAATTCTGTCACCGCATTTCACGAGGCATTTTCCGACATTAATTAACTTCGTGCTTATCCTTGCATTTCAAATGTTGAATAATGTATTGGCACCTTTGAAGTAACGGTACTAAGTAACCGTTTGTATGTACTGAGAATTGATTTAAAAAAAAATAGGTAGAAAACATGTATTTAGGAATCAAATCGATTGTCTTCCAATCTAAAATAGTCGGTCACAAAAGAAATCATACTAATCATACTTCATACTAATATTATAAATGCGAAAGTTTAGATGGATGGATGTTTGTTAGAGTTTGTAGCCTAAACGGCTGAACGGATTTCGATGAAATTTGGTATAGACGTAGAGGATAGTCTAGAAGAACACATAGGCTACTCACTTTTGTTTGTTTTTAATTCCACGCGGACGGAGTCGCGGGCGAAAGCTAGTAAAAAATAAAACATTACAAATCATTCTCATTTAAAAATGGAACGGAATTATATTGTTTTAAATTATTGTTGTTTTGCTTCATAGTAGAATGTTGATTGAAAAAACACAAATCACTGTTATTTATACTTTTATCATTTACAAAAAAAATTGTTTACACAATAGAAAAACCTTTTTTAACGCAAATATTTATCTATAACAGTGCATTAGTATCAATACTCGTATTGTTTTTTTTATATAAATATCACAGAGTTTATTCTCCGTTAGGGAGCGATAGTGTCCTTACAGTACATAAAACCTAGAATTTCCAAACCTATCAACTTAAAAAAAATGAAGACACAAGGCCATCCAACATTCAACTCGTAAAATTCCAACCTTCCCACCAATCGTCAGATATTTATCGTTGTCAACTTTTCGTCATTAAAAAGTTTAAAAACCTGGCTGGCTTGGGTTGTAAATATCTGAAATAGGCACTTGAGACGTTGTTAATATTTTTTTATGATGCGATAGGGTTGTCACCCTTTGGAGATAAAGTCAATCGCAATTTTAATTTTGTTATAAAAATAGTTCTGGAAGGGTCTAATGTACAGGTAATAAAAAGAGTAAGAATTGAGCAAGAGAATGCCTTTCGAATTTCAATCTATGTATTACTAGCTGTTCGCGTGCGGATTCATCCGCGTGAAATTATAAAAACTTTATTTTATTGTTTACATTTGTCAAATTGTCAATTGCAAATGTCAAAATGACATGACATGACATGACAAACCTTAGCAATCTTTCTTTCTTGATGTTGGCAGCAACTTATGGTCTCTTTCCCACATTAGGGTTTTTATCCAAGATATTTACCCCCTAAGTTAAATGGCGTGAAAATATATAGCCTAAAGCGTGACGTAAGTGTAGGGCTTTTTATTAAAAAAATAATTATTCAAAAATATGCTGTAATTGCTGACATCTTAGGCAACAAAGAAGTGTGTGTTTACGCTTTATTATAATAGTATAGACTAGCTGTTCGCGTGCGGCTTCATCCGCATGAAATTATGAAAATTTTATTTTGTTTTTTACATTTGTCAAATTATCAATAGCAAATGTCAAAATGACATGACATGACATGACATGACAAACCTTAGCAATCTTTCTTTCTTGATGTTGGCAGCAACTTATGGTCTCTTTCCCACATTAGGGTTTTTATCCAAAATATTTACCCCCTAAGTTTAATGGCGTGAAAATATATAGCCTAAACCGTGACGTAAGTGTAGGGCTTTTTATTAAAAAAAGAATTATTCAAAAATATGCTGTAATTGCTGACAACTTAGGCAACAAAGAAGTGTGTGTTTACGCTTTGTTATATTACTAGCTGTTCGCGTGCGGCTTCATCCGCGTGAAATTATAAAAACTTTATTTTATTGTTCCCATTTGTCAAATTATCAATAGCAAATGTCAAAATGACATGACAAACCTTAGCAATCTTTCTTTCTTGATGTTGGCAGCAACTTATGGTCTCTTTCCCACATTAGGGTTTTTATCCAAAATATTTACCCCCTAAGTTAAATGGCGTGAAAATATATAGCCTAAAGCGTGACGTAAGTATAGGGCTTTTTATTAAAAAAAGAATTATTCAAAAATATACTGTAATTGCTGACATCTTAGGCAACAAAGAAGTGTGTGTTTACGCTTTATTATAATATAGTATAGTATAGATAAATATTAGTATTTTAACTCTGCACTTAAATGCTTTACCGTAAGATGTAAGACAATGGACCAAGACTAAACAAAAGTTTATTTTTTATTTACATTTTTTAATTCAGAGTTATTGCAAATCGTGAAATTTATCTTTCTCATATGTAGTTCTCTCTACACTGCAATTGCTACTTAAAATTATTTACATTTTAATATACGTAAGTACAGAAACAGTGAAAACGAAAAGGCTGAAAAGGCACTAGCAAAATTTTAATATTGACTTCTTTTAGGTTTTATTATTATCTGTATTTTCTTGTTAAATATTTTTATAGCTTGCCCTGAAATATTAAAACACTATTGTAATAAGAAAGTCGAATGTAGCGCCCCGAGGCTAGAAGATTTATTACATTGTTGGTTAGGCTTTGTGATTATTATTTAATATTATTAAAAACAATATCTCTTATGCTTAAAATTACCTATCAATGTCTACATTTCCATTCACCAAGTACGAAATATAATAAAACTATTTCACCTTGGGTTTGTATTTGTAAGATATTAAATATGAATGGAGACGAATATTGAATGTCATTTTAAAGAGTATCTAGACGGTTTTCGATTTCCACCTTAATCCTAAGCTCTTGTCACGTTTCCCGCTAAAAGTGGCGGCCATCTTGGAACGTGACGGTTGACGAGCGTACTCGTTGACGCTTCCCTATTTAAAATTCGCCCTCCTTTATTCGCCTGCTATTTTATTTTAACAAACAGCGGATCTAATTTATTGAAGCACCTATTGTTGCTGTATCATGAATACGCCAGTGCTTTGTTTTTTTTATAAAACTAGTGCTAGACTTTCATTGATCTTAATTGCCTGTATATTAGCGATAGATGGCGTTGCTTAGGATTTTTTTCAATGTTCAATGTTTGCGAATTTCTCTTTTTAGTCAATCAAAATTGAATTTATTTTTCCTTAGTAACAATAAATCTAATGTAGTTATTAAAATACTAGCAGTTGCTCGCGTCTTCGCTCACTTTAAATTAGAAAATAATAAAAAATATAGCCTATGTTACTCACTCATAATGTAGCTATTTAATGGTGAAAGAATTTTTTAAATTGGCCTTTTAAAACTTTCCTCTTTATGATGTTAGTAGAGATTAAAATTCAATAAAGTATTCACAAGTCTAACATAAAGTTATTTTATTAACGTAGAAAATGGTACACACACTAAGTTACCATGGTAACCGATCGACATTCGTCACAAACTCAATAGTTACAAATACATTGTCAGAAAAAGAAAGGAAATACATAAGGGGAAGGAAAAGAGGACGATGGGCGAAAGGAAGAGGAAATTAGATTTTTTTATCTGTACATAATCCGGTTTTCATTCAAACGCCCGAAAAACATGTATTTTTTAATCATACAATTAAAAAACCAAAAAAAAAACCTTAGTGCCTGAACCCTTACCCTATATGACACTCAGTAAAAAAATACGAAATGAATTACAAATCACTCCTTAAAATCGGATCAAATAATTTAATGGAACTTTCTTTCATACAAAGTCGCACACATAAAAATATAATACAGCATCAACAGTGGTAGAGCCCGCTTTAACATCTTCGCACGAATGGGCCGGCTCGCCCGGTGCAATACCACGACCACACAGAAAACAGGCGTGAAGTGGAAGCAATTCCGCGTTTCGTCTGATGAGTGTGGTGCCGAAGGCCTAATTTTAGTCCCTTTCCCTTTCCACCCTTTTTTTTTCATTTTCATTTTTTTTTTCTTTATGTGCGTCTCCTCCTCCGTCATAGGTAGGCAACGCATCTGCAATTGCGGATGTTTATGGGCAGCGGTCGCCTTCCATTTCGGTGAATTCAGGTGGCCACTTGCTCGTTTGCCACCTTATATTATAAAAAAAAAGCCGAAAAACATACCATTTTATCAGTGAAGTAAATAGTGTTAAATTAATATAACTTTAAGAAGTTATCGCTGAAAATATACTAGTAAATAATGAAGAAATCTGACCTTGTTTCACTTTCAGATTGGGTAGAAGATCGTGTTCGGAGGTTATTTTAGATAAAACGTTTTCAATCCCTTCGAATAGTTCTTTGTATTATAACTACAGAGATTCTGTAGAGGTTAAAGGACTAAGTTCTTCACTGGTATAACTACATTGTTAGTTTAAATTACACAGATAAATAAATTAGCTTTCGCCTTTATATAAATAAAGATAGCGAAACGCACAATCATACTTGATGATTAGTATGAATGACAAACTCGATGATTAGTATGAATGACAAACTCGATGATTAGTATGAATGACAAACTCGATGATTAGTATGAACTAATCATCGAGTTTGAAGCCTAAACTGCTGAACGAATCTTTATAAAATCGCAATATGTAGAACATCGACTGGTAACACATAGGCTACTTACTCAGTTTCTTTTTAATTACGAAGTCAGGGACGAAAGCTAGTATGTAGATAAAAATCCGCTTACAACTTGTCAGTAGGCTATACAATTAAGATATCGATCACACAAATCCGTGTAAACCAAAGTCGAAGTCTGATCATCAAAATGTCCTGAAGAGGTCAGGAGAGTGCCGAAAAGGGTAATCGAGTAGCATTAAAGCGGGCGCACACCTTTGACTAAACTATCGCAATTGTGCGATTGTCGATTGTTGCGCAGCTAAAAATCGAGTAGTGTGCGCACCTCCATATAAGCTCATAGGAATCAAAGCGCGACTAAACAGTTGTGCGATAGTTTAGTTTCAGGTGTGCGCACACTCTTAAATTTCGCCTGCTATGGACATTGACTTACGACTCCGCGCTGACTCGTCTTATTTGACTGAATACCTTTTTTCTAACTTAATATTATCTTTGTACGTAGTAAGAAGTTTTAGACTTTTCATTAGACTTGGTACATATTCGTAGACATTTGTTCTTAATTTAAGTTTTTTGTATTGAAATGATTCTTTAATATCGCGATTTAATATTCCTTAAACATTAGAATAGGAGTGTATACTGTATGAAAACATAAAAATATTAAAACAATAGAAACTTAATTACATCAGGATTATCTAAGAGTTAAATACTTGACAAAAAGGGATATAAAGCTCGTATTTTTCTATATAATCGAATAGCAAATTATGTATTCATTCGAGCAAATAACCGTGAAATAGGACGCAAAATCAGACGGGAATACTTAGCGAAAATCCACGCGCCCGCTTTTTACGAGTCTACGTGTGTTTACCTTCCATATTTGACGTTCTTCATTTCAATCTGCCATATTTTTATATAAAAAATATAGTTAAGATGAATGTGCGAATCCGTGAAGTAACCACTCTAAAAGAAGTCGAGACAATTCATCCGATCATTTACTAAACATAAATCTCACTAATATTATAAATGCGAAAGTTTCGATGGATGGATGGATGTTTGTTAGAATTTGTAGCCTAAACGGCTTTTTTTTTATAAGAGAAGGGGGCAAACGAGCGGCGGGAACACAGAGGTGGTCAACGACGCCCATGGACATCCGCAACACCAGAGAAACTACAAATGCGTTGCTGGCCTTTGAGGAAATGATATGCTGAACGGATCTGGATGAAAGGCATAGTTTCAGAGCCTGGAAGAACACATAGGCTACTTGCTTTTGTTTTTTTTTTAATTCCACGCGGACGTAGTCGCGGGCGAAAGCTAGTAAATAATAAATTTAACGTCACTAATGTCACTTAGGGAACCCCTTATTGTTAATTTAGGATGCAAAATCAACGTTGAGGGACTGCTAATTAACTGTTAAACATGTGCGTGGACGTTAGAATTTTAAACGATTTATAATTATTGACAAACTATTTTTTTCTTAGTGGTTACAGGGGTTGGTTGATGTTCACGATTGCTTTAATCTGAGCTTACTTCACGAATCATTAAATTACTAGTATACAATGATGTGTGGATATCAATACTACTAAAAACTACGAAATAGTAAAAACTTATAAATCTAGAGTTTACCAGCTATGCTAAGATGCATATAGAAAAAGCAGATAATAAAGTTTCTCAGATTACAGGCTTTTGCGTTTTAATAGTATTTCAAAAAGCATTATTTGAATATTGTAAAATACAACACAATTTTCTTAATAAAACAAAAGGAAAACTATTTATTGTAGAGTGCAATAATAAATTAATACTTAAATACCAAAGTTTAACTTGAAAAGAGTATTGTTATATTTAGTTTTTTATTTATATTTTAAATTAAACAATTATATGAAGAGCTTCCTGAAGCTTGTGAACTCTACAATTCTGCACGAGTGTTGTTTAATATTCTATTCAACAAACTAATTGCGTTCTAAAAGTGTTTTTATATGATAGCTTTATTATGTAAACATGTAGTATCTAAATAAAACAAGAAGTAAAAATATTATCAATAACAAAATCGGAAACAAGACAAAACATCACATAAACATATTTAAAACTAGTATCACTTACTTTTTTAATCCAAAAAAAAACAACATTCACCGGTACGGGCACGCTTACGTCAAATATTTGTCAAGCACGAATACATTCACATATAGGTACATTGCACTAACGTAGTAGAGTAGAGTAGCCAAGCACATGTGCAGGACACGCGGCCACTCGATCAGCTGTTCCAAACACGTTATTATAAGACAAAAGAACGATTACCCCGGCCTTATTGATAACGAGTAAAACGAACCAAAGGCCAGTGGGATCCGATCCCATTCACGGCATCGTGTATCTCGCGGTGATCAGGTGGCGGCATTTCGTGAACTCGAAGCGGGCGGACCCGCCGCACTCGCCGCCACACTAATCAGTAATCGTTGCCGGGAAGGGAGGCTGCGTCGCTCCCGCCCGCGCCCCGCCGTGCCCGCACGCCCCGCGACACCCCGCTCTCACAACCCCCGCTCGGCGCGTATACTAAGTATAGGAGACATTCAATTAGGTACAAAATGAACTTCTTTGTTTGCTTCCTAGTTAACTTTTCTTTACATTAATACTTTTCACGTTTCTTAAACTTTAAGTCTAGTATAAATTTAAAATAGGCAAAGAGATAGATAAATTTTAATCGTTTCAAACTACAACAATTTCTAAATCTGCCGGATTAGCAACTGAGATTGTCTAATGGAGAAGAAAAAATACACCTACTAAGACAGTTTACCAGTTTAGAATATTTTTTTTTATTTTTAATAACAACTTCTACAGACTCTTGGTCCGTACTCTTTTTTGCACAGTTAAGTTTAGAATATTCACCAAGATTCAATATCAGATCGAATCAAGATCACTTACATCAGCTATTAAACGATCTCACTGTAAACAGAACGGTATTATTTGCTGATCGCTTCTGCGTGTTTAACCTTTCACCGCGTACTCCGTGGTCGAGGCTAAGAGGAGCCGAATTTTCAGGGGTGACAAACTTCTATTAAATATTCATTCGTGGATTGTAAATTAGCAAATTCGACGAGTTAACAGAGCCATGATAGGCGATAACGCCGGGAAGGGACCGACTGTTGGCGAATTAATTGTCCGTGTGGGGATTGACTTAAAGATATTAAGGTCAAGGTATAATAGAAACCTAGCTATTAGTGTCCATGTTTGGTAAAAAATACTTTAAATAGTTTTTAAGCGTAGATATTAAATGTTGCAGTAGTTAAAGATGACTTCTGATATATTCAAAGAAGTCAAAATACAAAATATTTCATCTTTTTGTACTTTTACCTTTTACTTCGGGAGTTTTATATAGCATATTAGTAAAAAAATGATTCTGCATATTTTCGGAACAAATTACACTTAGTTTTCTAGTTTTTAAAGTTTCTTGTAAAGTAAGAATTTCTATGGTGGTGATTTCATTTATTTTGTCCCGCGACCCTGAAATCCGCGCGTGCGCGTTCGTCTCACATCAAGTGGCGATCTTAACTCCAGAGTCCCGACCATCTTTTAAAATGCAACGACTTCTGCCGTGAGCTAGGTGCGGCCAGGAAATTCAAATGGTGCATAAATAAAAAGTTTTTATACATTTAACGATACTGTTTTAATAAAAGAACACAGAGTAGGAGAACCAATCTAGCAATAATTAGAAGTGGTACGAAGGAATGGGATATGAATGGAACGCGACGTAAAGAAGATAAGTGCTATATTACGATATAAAGGTTACTTCAGTGGAAACCGGTTGTTTTATAGAAATAGAATAGAAATAGAAATAATTTTATTGAAAAATAAGAGATTAACAATTAAGACAGTTATACCAATTAAAAGATAAATACAATTGTGGTTAATGTATGATTAATCTGGTGATGCCCACACTAGGCAATGCCTGTATTGTGGGCATCGAAAATAGCAGGAAAAATCTTTTATACATAAAAGATTCTTTTGGTGAAAAAGATGATACGAACAGAATAATAGATATCTAAGATCAGATGAAAACTATTAATCATTATTATTGTCTCTTTCCCACATGAAGGTATTTTTCCAATTTATTTACCACCTAAGTTTAATTCCGTAAAAATATATAGCCTAAAGCGTGTTGTAAGTGTAGGGCTTTTTATTAAAGAAATAATAAATTTAAAAATATGCTGTGATTGCTGACATCCTACGCCACGAAGTAGTGTGTTTACGCTTTATTACATTAGTATCGATTTATATGAAGTAGTATATTTTTTGTTATTTTTTCACGAGTAACGTCAGTCATTAGTGCCAGCAAAAAATGTCAGTTAGGACGCCATCTGCATAATACTTTTCACGATCCAGCGCTAGAGTAAATTTAATTAAGACTTCCGGCTACCAAGACGTTTAAAACTCAAAGTAGTTACAATTAAAAATAGATCAAATCTGTAGCTGAGGTAATTAGTCAAAGATATTAATTTAATGTTTATGCTAATTTATAAATAGTATAATCAAAGAGGTCAGCTTATTAAGAACTCTTTATTCAAATAAAAAAGTATATTATTTTAATTATAATAATAATTTCAAATTTAAGAGCAAGAAATATTTTGTTAGCCAGAATTTCTAGGTCTTAGGTGGTGTCCGAATTACTTTTAACGATTCGATGGTACTCATGGTTAGTCATACAATGAGGTTCCGGACTACGTAACTTGAGTTTAGCTTAGTCCTTAACTTAGTCCTTTGAAACGTATGTTAACCTAATATTAATTAATCACTAGGTAATGATATAATAAATGGAACCTTAAGAAATCCAGCATTAATCGTATATCGTTAGGATGTCTGATGATAAACTTAAATCCAAGCATCAAAATTTCCAACTGACAATTTTGAGGACACTGAAGCCAGATTCCCCGCAATGTCGCCAATGGGCCAGTGGGGGGAGGGGGATGTATTGTTATGTCAGGTGAGTGCAGACAGGTCGGGGCCTATTCTACGCTACAGGACTACGTTCGTCAAAAAGAGTATGATTGTACAAGCTTCTATAGATTCACGTTTTTATGGTGACACGAATTCATTCGGGTCGCAGGCTCTCTGTCATTCTGCATTGTGATTTGTGAATTTTATATCACAATGTGCTACTCTTATACGTTTTTTAATATCGGAAAATGTTAAAAATAGCTTATTGCAAAATAACATAGTTTTAATAAATATATTATTTATTTAATAAAAGTTGACAAGATTACAATGATATAAGGCAGACGAAATTTTTTTCATCATCAGTAAAATACTTCGGCATCCAACATGAATGCAAGACATGCGGATTCATAATGAAAATTTAAAAGTAGGCCAAAGTAGGATAAAACGGGACTTTTTTTATCAATAGATTTTTTGTAACGGTGCAAATTTTTGTAATTACAACGTTCTATAAAATACATGACGAATATTAAAACTTTATATTTTCTCTTGTAATATTAGTATAGAATTGAAATATGTATTATCGTAGCTACCGCGAACTCTATGACTGTTGAGATTTGTACGGACTGAGTCGCGGACAAAAGCTAGTTATATGCGGGTCTGGAGCTTCTCTGGCTTTTCGAGATATACAGAGCATAAATAGTCAGGTAAAGTACCTACTAATTTCATTGGCTTTCGTAATGTGGTTGGTATATCCTTATCTATGATGATCCCTTCTCAAATTTTGCAATATATGTATCTCCTCTATTTAACATATTAGTCGCTACTTATACTTAGCCCATCATAGTGACCTTATCGAGGTAACTAGGCAGTTATATAAATAAGTACATAGTATTGGTGAACGCAATCCGCGTACCGACCCTGCACTAGATGGTGCGATGACCTTTCCCACTTGGCGGCAAGTCGATGAACGCAAGCGGATTGGAATCATGCGGAAAAAAACTTTAAAATCATCTACGTTATTTATACCTTCGTCTACATCTATGTTTACTATCTGTGTTACCATTGCTAAAACATATGTAGAAAATAATATTGTTGACAGGCAAAAATTTTGTGCCTAACTTCAAGAAGGCTCTCAATTCTTCTGTATGTTTTTAATGAATGTTTGATATGAACACTTAATTATGAAGATATTTAAGGTCATATACAGAAACGAAAGATTTGTATTTTTGTACGTATTGATATAACTCATAGACTACTGGGCCGATTTAAAAAAATCTTTCATCATTAAAAATCTACGTTCTGTCTGAGTAACATAGGCTATGTTTATAAATTTCACGTAGACGAAGTTGCGGACAACAGCTAGTGTTAAATACTTCGCTTCGTAAGCGCCGCTTAGTCATCAATATTTGTAAGGAATTAAGTGTGGTCTTATCATTTAAGAAGTTGTTAAATCATACTAATATTATAAATGCGAAAGTTTTGATGGATGGATGTTTGTTAGAGTTTGTAGCCTAAACGGCTGAACGGATCTCGATGAAATTTGGCATAGATGTAGAGCATAGTCTGGAAGAAAACATAGGCTACTTGCTTTTCTTTCTTTTAATTCTACGCGGACGGAGTCGCGGGCGAAAGCTAGTATTTAAATAATGTTTCAGTATATGGCCGTTAATGCCACAATCAGAGTCAACTAATGACGTCTCTTAGGGTAAATTCGTATTGAAAAGCAGCACTAAGGTACTGCTTTAGTAACTATTAAATTATTATGGCAGATAGTCTAGACAAAGGTTTCTATGTTTCGATTATGGTTACTTCGAAAACACATTACTAAATACAGAAAGAAAATATCCATTACCAATCGACGTATTAAAAAAGTTTATTTGCAAAAAAAATAAGTAATGGATCTTTGCTCGGAGGAAATTTACACTTCTTATAAATGGTCTGTCATTTAAATGAGATACTTTACGGAGGCTGAAGTATGAATACGAAATCTTCCTTGAAATATTTCAAAAGTTATAATTTTTATCAACGTAAAGAAACTGACAGACGAATTTATCAATGGACAGTCTGAACTGGTATAACGGCCGAATAGTAAAACGATATTTAATTATGTAATAGTATCTTAAATGAACAACTCTAAATTCTATTAAAAAAATTGACATCGATTGTACGAAGCGATTAAGATTCGATTCAGTATTCGGCCGGCAGGAATATAAAAGCGCAGAAGTTATTGAGGATATTTAAAAGTTGCAATAAAAACAATTTTAATTTTGCTTTCACGCGTACGAAGCGCCGTCTAGTGGTATAATAAATCAGATGTATATTATTTCAACGTCGTCATAACGTCATCGTTCTAACTTGTAAGTACCGCATGTTGAGTAAAGTTTAATAGAGCAACTGTTACCACTCGAGGGAAATCTACACAGGCAATACATTTACCAAATTAACATTACAAATTCAATGAGAACGGCAGTTTGTGGCATAAATATTTTTTAAGAAAAAAAAACATTGGTTGGTAAAACAATCGACTTGTTAGTAAATATTTTTTTCGTAATTCGTCATAGAATTGCATACGTACTGGCAGCTGAGGTGATAATTTTTTGTTTTAAAAAAATCATTTTTTTACAAATATAAAAAAAATGAATATGATTTTTTTCTATTAAAAAAGATATTGAAAATCATGAAACCTTTTTGTTAAGACTGGGCTAGATAACAGGGATGAAACAGTATTGATCGTGGGATATTTTAGACCGTGCTCGATTCAGTGTTCAAAATAAATTAGGGTCAGTCGACTGTCCGACAATTTAGGCACTTCGAACAGAGAGATTTCAGAGATACTGCGAGTATGTTATATTGAGGATTGTGATTTTTTCATATATTTTACGTATTCACTACTATTAATATTTATTAATCATACTTTATACTAAAAATAAATGCCAAAATGTGCATGTTTGTTACTCTCCAAAACTGCTTAAAGGATCGCGATTAATATTGCCACAGATTTAGGATGTAGTCTGGAAAACATAGGTTTCTCCCTAAGTTTTTTTATTCATCGCAGATGAAGTAGCAGGCAAAAGCTAGTTAGATACTTTACAAAGTGAATCTTCATTACAATATAAAGTATTATTTTAGAAATGAACATATTTTTTCACTTTTCCGTCCGCACTAACAATGTGCACGTCCGAGTAAAACTAAATGAAGGCCGTAGTTCATTCAGATGCCATTTTCTTTTCACTGTAAGCAGACTCACACATTCTAGTGAAGACAAAATAATTCTTAAAACATGATATCAAAAATAAAGAGTTTAACTCTCATTAAGCTAACCAAGCAGCTATATTAACCTATTATAAACCTGCCCTTATGTCTACGGAGGATTGGCACAGTATGTACTCTTCCACATATCTCTATCAGCCTTTAGATCCTAGCCTATATCAGTTATGTGTTATCCTCTCCCTTCTTAAGCATTTCCTCTTTCACACAATCCATCCATACATCCTTCGGTATTCCTCTACCTTTGTGGTCACATTCAAACTGAATACTTTATATTTAGACTAATTTGTAATGTAAATTATATCACTGAATCATTCTGTCTTTTTTACTAAACAATTATTATCTTTTCAAAAAGATGGTAAGTGAACAAATTCAGTAATGTTAATAAAATCACAGTTATAATAGTCTTCTTTGTTATGAAGAACAAAATGTTAACTTTTTTTGTATTTATTTTAACAGAAAAGAGAGTCTAAAAACTTCTGACCAAAAAGAAGTTTTTACGTTTCGTTTTGTTACAAGTTCTGTTGTAGGTATTGCTAGTCGAACATCTTTGCTAACTTTTAATTAAAAATGTTTGCTTCAAATTCTTTGTGGAAAGTTTTCCGTCTTCGAAACATGGTATTGCAACAGAAAATCTCATTGATTTATATAGACCACACCTATGTACTTATGTCCACGTGTATATTTCCTTGAGAAATCAACAGTAGCAGTGAATTAATGCTGTGGATAAAACTTTATTCTCAACTAGCTTTCGCCTGCGACTCCGTCCGTGTGTAATTATAAAAAACAAAAGTAAGTAGCCTCTGTATTTTTCCATACTCTCCTCTACATCTATGTCAAATTGCATCTCGATCCGTTTAGCAGATTAGGCTACAAATTAATAAACATCCTTCCATCCGTCCAAACTTTTACATTAATAATATTAAGTAAGATTTTTATATAAACCTACTCAAGTATCGCGTTTAATCGTACAAAGAAGTGGGAGAAACTTGTAATCTGCCTTTTTCTTAACATCCATTCCTTGATTTACCTAAGTTTTTTTTTTTATAATCTGTGAATTTTTATGAAATCAAAACTTAAAACGATGACAAAAACGTAGCGAAACTTCGCAGAGCTATGTCAAGACACAAGAATTCATTTACTAATGGCTCTCTGGAATGAATTTAATTCATTTACTGCGTTCATTCCCAACTTTGACGAGAAGTGAGTGTGTAGTACAAGAGTTGAGAACTCGTCAAGTAATGGAGCAAGTGCAGTTTATAAGAAACTTCCCTGAAAACTGGGGAACTTAGAAATAGACGTAATGAAATGACATAATGTTTCTTGTTTGTACACACATTAAGAAGCGTATGAGCAACTTTGAGTTTTTTTTAATTACTAGCTTTTGCCCCCGACTTCGTCGGCGTCGAATGGAAAGCGTAATTCGTTCTGGAGTTTCGCGGTAACATAAATACATTGATTCGAAAGTTTATATATTAGTAATCCTGGGTTTTTGAAGCTTCCATTTATTTTATCATTAGTGTTCAAACTCAAGTTAGGTAGTTCGGAAACGAATTACATGATTTTATCGATCCAAATACACTAACGAATGGTTAAATGCAGCTAAAAAACCGACTAAAAGACAACTTAGTAACTTAAACCCAGCAATTTTTATATCACAAGTCATATGGAAGTCATACATTAAAAAAATACTGATAAATGAAGTGTTCTATCACAATGAAATAAAATATTTACGCTTCAAGTCGCAAAACACGTCTACGAAGGTTGTTACTGTATCACATTTCAGTGTCGGCGTGATGAATTAAGCTTCATGAATCCAATTTAGCGGCGCGTGATCAAAAGCAAAACGTTCTGTTAGGTAAACCGACGTGTTTACACATTCAGCGTGATAAATTCATTTAATAACTTAAGCTCAACTGACTGCTATACTGTGATTGTCTTACATAATTGAAGAACATATACAGGTGATGAGATGATATCGTATCTATATCTATTCTATACATTTAATAAAATTGGTGTGTCTATGTGTTAAAAAAAAAACAGACGAAGTATATGTATTTGCGTTGCTGATAATGAATATCGCATTTTGTCTGTATGTCTGTCTGTCAGCTGCGTTTGTTCCGGGTAATCTCCGAAACGGGTGGGCCGATTTTGACGGGAATTTCACAGGAGGGTAGCTGACATGGACGGGCATATTTTAGACGACCATTTTTTTAAATTCTGAATTTTGCAGACGACACCTATTGTAAAGTAGAAAGATGTATATTTTTGTATATAACAAATAAACTCAAAAACTACCGGATAGAGACTAAATTATCACTGAGTATAATAGCTACATTTATTACCAGATTTTTTTTAATTCCACGCGGACGATGTCGCGTGCAAATCGCAGTCTTTTATGTATAAAGTATGTTGTATGTTTGACAGCAAAGAATTGAACAATTTACTAAGAACTAGTAAATTAGATACTTAATAGTAAATCGGCTAATCGAAAATATTATGCCCCTAGATTTTGTAACAAGACTAAAGAAGCCATATATAATATTAATTGCTTCATAAATCCACGTAATTCCTCGGGGCGAGGTGCACAAATGAGAAAACGTTACCGATGATCATCATCATCATCAACTTGCCCTTATCCCTTATGGAGGGTCGGCACAGTATGTGCTGCTCTTCCATACATCTCTATCAGCCGTCATATCTGAATCCACTCCTTTCTTAAGCATATCCTCTTTCACACAATCCATCCATACTTTCTTCGGTCTTCCTCTTCCTTTGTAGCCATCCACATTCATTCTTAACACTTTCTGGTTTATGTCCCCATCGTCTCGTCGCATAACATGTCCTTACCACGCTAACCTTTTGCTTCTCAATTTCTCCACTACTGGCGCTACTTTCAAACTTCCTCTAATATACACATTCTTAACTTTATCCATTCTTGTCACACCACACATCCATCTTAACATACGCATCTCAGCCACATGCTATCTCCTTACGAACGTTACCGATGATAAGAGTTAAAAATCTAAGCAACTGTAACTGAGATGACGATGGTTTGTGGAAAAATATCTTAACTGTAACTTGATGGTTTTCAACAGCAACTTTTTTTGAAAGAAATCCTTCAAAATGTAATCTTCTTTTTAAAATAATACTCTCGATATGAAACTGTAGTTATATAACATCAGTGCGGTCGAGTAAATTTTTCTTATGAACGCTCAGTTAAAAGTTTGTTATACTTCTGTCGTTTGCATGCGACTGAACTGAAGTAACTTTCTTCGGGTTGAGAATTTCGTATAAAAGTTTTCGCCATCTTGTCACTACGTGAAATATAATTTAAACTTGAAGTTGAAATACTAATGAACCGATAATTCTAAATTATTTACATAATTACATTAATTACAGCTATTTATATTTTATCACAATGTTTCATTTTCGACTTTAAAATTCGAATAATTTTATTCACTAAATTCTTTTCCTTGTTTCCCGACCTTTTTTTATTGACTCATTTTCTATTAAATTAAATGTTTATATTCTTAGTGGCCAGTTCGACCTTCTTGTTATTATATCAATAAAAACTCCTTGCGTAGAGCTCGAACAGATTGCACAGAGCCGCACGATTGTTAAAAAAGTAAAAAATAACTACATTTTTACCTTTAAATTCTCATTATTAAATATTGTTATTATGTTATTAATTTCCAACGAAATGCGCTGTATTTTCTAAAGTAACAATTCAACAGAAGTTACTTGGGAATGACACTCGGAAGTTTGTAACTTTATTTAACTCTAGTGGATATCTGTTACACGACTCTCGCAAACTCACTCCTGTACCTTCTTGGATGCTCGTAAATTTATTCTGTTCAATTTAATTTACTTATTTTATCATAAATTTAAAATAATCTCTACTTTTGTGCTTTACATATTTTATTAATATCTCAACATCATCATCATCATCATCATCACCAGCTCACTATACGTCCCCACCGAGGGGCTCGGAGCCTACCCTAAAGTTAGGATGACTAGGCCATAGTTAACCACGCTGGCCAAGTGCGGGTTGGTTGACTTCACACATATCTTTGAATTTCTTCGCTGATATGTGCAGGTTGCATCACGATGTTTTCCTTCACCGTAAGAACGTCGGGTAAATTATGTACATATTAAAATTCGAAAAATCGAAAATCACATTGGTACATGGCGGCGGGATTCGAACCCAAGACCTATAGATTGCAAGTCAAGTGCTTAAACCACTGAGCCACCGACGCTCTATATCTCAACACTTATTTTAAAATCACAGAACACAAGAAATAAAAGTAATACATAACAAATACTTCTGATTAGTATGTTTGGTTAGTAATTTCATTAGCATGTTTCTTTAACATAACTTTAATTAAATTCCTGCAATACTACATTCCATATACACAGATGATTACGTCAATATTGCACTAACGTGTTAGACATTAAGTAATTAGGTTGCTTTACCTCTACGTATATCGCTTATATATCTAGCACTTTAACATACCGTATTCTATTACTTCAAACATAACTTAGCACAGCACAATATGGTTAAAGGTGGGATATCATCAAGCCATTTACACGATAATCATCTTCCCTACCTTATCCTACTCCCGGTTTTCGTCCTCCAAATAACTCTATCATCCGCCATCTCAGTCATCACTCCTTTCTTGATCATGTCACCATCTACATGATAATAACTCTATCGATTCGCAAAAAGCAAGCAAAGCTATTTTTGCAAACAATTCTGAAAAATAATTCTATGTTCAAGAATGTCTTAAAATTATATAGATTTACAAGTACTATTAGCAGCACGCTTAGGATTTCAACAAAACGTTTTTAAGTACCATCATCGATATTTCCACTTATAAAGGTACTGGCCGCGTCGAATTTTAACACGTTATATCTACAATGACAATGCGACATGAATTCAAGTGGCATTTGGAAATTGCGTATTTTTTATTTTATATTTAGAATACCTATTTTATATACTATTCCAGCAAAAGGCCATAATAAAGCGTACGGATTTCTGGTCACGTGGTCCAGGTATTTTATCCCGCTTTTCAACTGTCTTAAACTATGTCCTAGATCATGTCGAGAGAATTGTTGGAGTACAATAAAAATTAGTAAAACGACAAAATTTTAATTATAATTTAGGTAAAAATATGTTCATTGAGGTATTAGGAATTTGATAAATATCTCTTTTATAATTTAAAGTTAAATTTGGTTTCCATCTTGCAGGGTCAATATCAGTACTTACCAAATTTAGGACGGGGGGAGCTATTAAAATATAATTCGTTAATGTACCATCGCCGGCTGTGACAGTTTTGATTAATGTACCCAAGTAACTTCGCAAGGGGATCCCTCGCTTTGCATATTCATAACAAATTCTATCAATCATCATCACGCATCGATTTCTTATGAACAGAATATTTGACAAGAATAATCATAATAAATATAATAATGTAAATAGTAACACATCTATTTGTACTATAGAACTGTTAACATTTGAGTGAATATTAAAGAAAAATATTAGGGATGTGCGAATATCGATCAAATCGACTGACTTTCCATTCGATATTCGAATCAAAAATTCGTAGTAATACGAATTTCTATCGAAATCTACGAGTGCTACGATTCTAAGTTGGCATCTACGCCGTAGATCTAGTAGACCAGTAGTATATAATTTTAATCTATCTCAAATATTTCAATCGATTCGTCTTTTATTATGTAACAGTGATGTTTCACTGCAGTTATATTTGCATTAAAACATATTTCTATGTTTTGTTAAAAATAATGTAAAGAACCAAAATTACGTGGTGTAAAATTCGAGATGCTCTTTGCTCGTTGGTTTCCCTGTAACATAACAAAGTTTACATACAGTCAGTTATTAGTGTTAATACTGTATGTATACTTGCCGTCTACAGCTTCAGAAGTTCAATATGTCTAGAACAGGTAGACTTTTGCGGTAAGACGGAAATTCACTAAGTATAAAGTTACATTATGTAAGATAATTTAATACTTACTAAATTCCTGTAAAATTTTAAGGGTTTTTGACAAAACCTTTTCCTGGTAAATTATTTTAACGGTTTAAGACAAAAGGGTTTTATTTAATACTGTTATTGGAGGAACCGAATGAATTTTAATACAAATTATAATTAACATGTATTTATATTTTATTAGAGTGCCTTTCTTTTTTATTATGCATTTAAATATGTAAAAGCGTTTTAAATTAAAAGGCCACGATAAAACTCAAAGTTAAAAACTTGACGTCTGTAGGATTGTAAGCGGCGTTTAAGAAGCGCGTTTTTTTACGAAGTATATTAAATTCGTTTCAGTGTTCGGCCGACAGAATCTTAATTTTTTTCTTAATTGATCTATCTCTCACAAAAGATTTGTCAACAAGCTTTTAAGATTCGTGCTGTCTGGGGACTTAGGACGAGGAAGGTCGATCCCAAATAACTTGGAAAAGGCGAAGACAGAAGAAGAAAAGATCTGTCACTCACTTAATTCCAGTTTAAATCAATCTTATACTAAAAAAATAACCATTTTGCATTTCAAGTTTTATTTTATTTATGACTAGCTGTTACTCGCAACTTCGCCCGCGTGAAATTAAAAAAATAATACAAAATATAGCCTGTGTTATTCACAGATAAATTACCTTTCCAATGGTGAAAGAATTTTTAAAATCGGCCCAGTAGTTTTTACGTGAATCAAATACATACAAAAATCCAAAAATACAAATCTTTCCTCTTTATAATATTGGTATAGACGACAGCTTTTTTATTCTTTTCACCGGTTGCCCTAACGTGATTTATCAGTTTGATCATAAACTCCAACCCTCCACTCGTTTTCAAGATGATTTTGACGGTTGTATGATAAAATAATCCACCATTGAGTACAAGTGTAGACGGGTCGACCCATCTTAAAATGACTTAAACATTTTTTCTAAATAAACCAATAAGTTTATATTACAATGTATTATTATCCACCATCACCAGCTCACTATACGTCCCCACTGAGGGGCTCGGAGCCTACCCTAAGTTAGGGTGACTAGGCCATAGTGAAGAACACTGGCCGCAATGGGTTGGTTGACTTCACACATATCTTTGAATTTCTTTGCCGATATGTGCAGGCATCACAATGTTTTCCTTCACCGTAAGAACGTCGGGTAAATTATGTACATATGAAAATCCACATTCGTCTCTTAACATTGTTTGTAATTTAATACAAAACTATGTAAATACTAAAGGAAACAACTCGAGGAAACTGAGGCATGAAATTCAATAAACTGTGTTTACAGCTCTCAGACGTAGCAAACGAAGCGACTACGAGATACGGTTTCCGTTCTTTATTTTTACAGCGGATGTTTTTTTCCTCATTCACTTAGCTATAAAGGAAAAATAGTAAAAAACTATAACCTCAAATCTCAATTGCCATCAACAGCCTATTATTATAAAAAAAATAAGTATAACGCATGTCGGCTAATAAATGATAACAAAGTAAAAGATGTATTCTAAACATAACCATATGTTATTTTATATGTCGGAGAGACGCGCGGTTTGTAGAATTCAATTCCGAAGGTAGATTATGTACACGGTAACGATCTTTCATTGTGGGCGTGCGTAAGTCGGAGATAATGAAATAACAACCGCGTAACATTAGAAACACTATCCTTAGTTGACCACCATCTTAATTGATAACTCCACAGCACACTCTAATCGAATTGCAAATATTCACAGAGATTAACCAATTGATTTTATAATAACAAAGCGCATCATTCCACCATTCAATAACAACTGTCATCTGTCATTCGATCGCCGCTTGACATCTATATGCACGATGCACATACAGCCAGTACTCAAAATTATTAGTTGCCAGTTACTTTAATCGTTCAAAAAGTATCAATAATTTCGCCCCGTTATATATAATAAAAAGACTTAAGGGAAATACTCTCGGAAAGTATTTACTAAGGAAATAGCTTCATTTTGCTTAAAAATTCGGCTCCCATTGACTGTATAGTTTTTCGCTTTCTACAGGAAATAATTCATTAGTAGCGACCGCCGGCGACTTCATTAATTATTACGGAGACAAAACGTTAATAAAATTAATTTACAAGAAATTCTTCATTTTAAAATCAAGTCGGTATTATCAATGATGATAAGAAAAAATCGACATTTACAAATATACAAGGGGAAAGGAAACATTTTCTTATCAGTACAAATAACCGCGTAATTTAAAATTCAGTAGAGAACTGTCAAATCATTATTAAAATAGACTTGACTTCTATTAATTGAACGGTAACTTTGAACTATATTTTTTTTCAACATAGTTTAAAAAATCATAACAACGTTTTATATGTAATTTGGATAAGTATAGAAACATTTTGTTAACAGTTAGAAATTTAAATTAAGATCGAACCAAATTTCCTTTGCAATGCCAAAAGTTACTCTCAAAGGTTTAAGTAACATAGAAAACCTTCTAACAAGTTCCAAACTTAGTTGCTTGATCTCTTAAGATTGGATTACTGACTTTATTTGTATAACGTTTTCTGTTCAATTAAGTGACATGAATAAATATTTATTTTTACATTTAGTAAATTAATAATAAACCATTAAAATACGATATAAACAACTGTTTTCTTTCTATTTCTGAATTAGTTTTAAACATTTGTCAAAATATTAAACAAATTCCTTTACAGAGTTACCAAATGCAATACAATATTATAAGAACAATATACGTTCGTTTTATTTTTATATTTGAATGCATTGTTTGTGGTCAGTGTTTGTTGTGTAGAGCCAGTTCGTGTCTAATAGGATCAAGCGAGGATTTGCGCCCCGCCCTACTGCAGGTTCGAATAACATAAACCTTAATGGCTTTTCCGCTAACATGGTAGACAAAGGAAGGTCCTTAGAATTTAAGGGCCTGTCCCACCACTGGCTGATAGAGGCTCAGATAGCTTAAAAATGACGTCACTGTCAGATATGGTAACAAAATCCGATATTTCCATTACATATTTTACACGTTGGATTATTGTTATCGAGACAGTTTACAATTTGGTAGGACAGGCCCTAAGTCTCGGGTTGATGTAGTCAGCGGTTAAGCCTAGTGGAGAGAAATTGAGGAGCAAAACGTTAGCGTAGTATGGACATGATATATACGAAGAGATGACGATTATTTAAGCAAGAATGTGCATAAGCACTAAGGTAGAGGAAGATTAAAGATCTTATGAATGGATTCTTGACAGATGTATAAGGCAGTGAATTCAGATTCGACCACTGGTAGACATGGAAAAATATATCGATACCCCGTAGTGAAAATGGCAGGGAGATGAAGTACAAAGTACTATCGTTTGGTCGTGTCAATGAAATAAATTTGAAACGGGGAGTAGTAATCTAAAAAAGTCTTGTTACTTAAAACTTTCTGCGCCAATTTTGTAGTCTTATTTAATCATAAAAATTGACTTCATTTTCGCTCCGGTATTACGCTGCCAAATTGAATTGCCGTCGCCTTGCTTCAGAGAGACGATTTTATTTCCACCTTCAGTACAGGGGAATGGTTTTTTCATTAGATTGTATTATTTTTTTGCGTAATGACGTTAGAATTAATTTGATATCTGTTGCAATGTCATTATACATACTAATGTAATAAAACGTAATCACACACTTCATTGTTATGTATGATGTTAGCAATCACAGCATATTGTTCAATATTTTTTTAAATAAAAAGCCTTAGACCTTCTTCACGCTATAGGCTACATATACACGCTATTTAATTTAGGAGGTGAACAAATGATTATCGTGTGGGAAAGGTATAATAATTACAAGCCAAAGCAGTAAAGGAACAAGATTGCCATGGCAACGGTAATTTTTTGTCAATGAAAAAAAACTTAACGGAATGTTAATATTATTTAGTTTTTACTTAATATTATTAGATAATATAAATCTCAAAGTTTGGATGGATGGATGGATTAGGGTTTGTAGACTAAACTGCTTATCGGAACTCGATGAAATGTGACACAGATGTAGAACATAGTCTTGAAGAAAACATAGGCTACTTAATGTGTTCCTATTTAATTGCGCGCGGACGCATTCGCAGGCGAAAGCTAGTAATATAATAGTTTTTATAATGACATGCAGACGAAGCCGCACGGGAACAGCCAGTTTGATTATAAATGTCATTGTAAGGACATTATTTTCTTGTTTTATAAAAATATCTAATCTAATATTGTTCGATTACTTATCTAACACGTGGTAGGAATACACAACTTTTATCATTTGTGAAAATGTAGACAAAAATTATATTTGTATTCGCAACTTTTTTATATTAATACGTTGTAATCGATGTTTAACTTGTTACCGACAGCGCGGCAGCCAAAAATGCACACTTTTATATTAACCACCATTGGGCGTCGTTGACCACCTCGGTGTCCTCGATGCTCGTTTGCCCCCTTTTATTATAAAAGAAAAAAAACAAAACCAATTTACATACTAATTTCCAAAACCATATCGATCACATCTTGCCCATTTTACGCTTCCTTTTCTTTTCTTCTACTATCTTTTTTAATAACTAAACATGCTAAAGTCTCGGTGGCCAGTATGCAACCTCTTTGGCTGTCTTCATACTTCTTGTCTGCCAGAGTTTGTATTTTGCACAACAATCGTTATTAACAACTTTGAAAACAAAACATCCTTGAAACATAATATTTGCATATGATGATTTTTTGACCTTTTAAATGCCACTAAGAACTTCTGTTTTACTGTTTAATAAATCAAACAACTTTCAGAATTCACTTTGACTACACTACTATACTAAGAACCGATAAAGTTACTAACTTAAAATTATATTTCAAAGTTCTATAAACTGTATTCGATATCAGGCCATCGTAAAGATTGATTTTAAATAGAATCACAATGACAAAATAATTAGCCAAGTGAAAGAGCGGGCGGAATTTTGACTATACTATTGCACAAATGTTATACGATTGTCAATTATTTTCAGCCCATTCAACTGTTTAGTTACACAACTAAAAATAGAGTAGTATGTGCACCTCCATATATGTAAGTTCATAATTAAAGCGCGACTAAATAGTTATGCGATAGTTTAGTCAAAGGTGTGTTTTGTTACTAGTTTATTTATTGCACTGTATAATATGCAAGTTAGTTAGAAAATCTTTTACAATGATTAATACTTTTATCATTACATATAAGTTTACGGAGTATACTGTCCCGCCCACAACGGAGACTGCCTACGTAATGATATTACGATAAGATAAAAGCAATTCATTTAACGCGATGCACAAATAACTACGACGATGTACAAAATGCTTACTAAAATTGTAATCCGCTTTTACATAATAATTTCCTAACTAAATCATACTCATACTTATTTCATACTAATGTTATACTCGTATGTGCGAAAGTTTACATAGATAAATGGATGGACGTTTGTTAGTGTTTGTAGCCTAAACAGCTGAAGGGATTTAAATGAAATTTGGTATAGATGTAGAGGATAGTTTGGGAGAACACATAGGCTACTCACTTTTGTTTTATTTCATTCCACGCGAACGAAGTCGTGGGCGAAAGCTAGTTGTAATATACATTCAATAAGTACTGAATTTAAAATATACTTTACTAGCTGTTACTTGCGACTTCGTTCACGTGGATTTAAAAAATAGCACAAAAATTAGCCTATGTTACTCGCTGATAACGTAGCTTTTTAATAGTAAAAGAATTTTTGAAATAGGCCCAACAGTTTTTGTTATTTCAATACATACAAAAATACTAATCTTTCCTCTTTATAATATTAGTATAGATACAAAAAATAAGTATACAAAGTGAAGTGTTTATTACGATGATAAGCGATTAGATATGTATGAAGCAGATTGTAAAAACTTCGATAAACCTTGAGAAATGGCTAGCGTAACAGTTTTGGAATGAAAATATCAAGATTTTTGTGCTAATTAAATAGAATAGTCTAAAACTCCTCTACAGATAGGATCCCTTCATCCGAATTTGACAGGCAATAGGACAAACCAAAGAGAATCAATTAATACTATGTTATTTCATTATTTTATATTAAATTATACATTTCAGACATTTCATTTCCTCAACAACAACTACAGAGCGTCGGTGGCTCAGTGGTTTAAGCACTTGACTTGTAATCTACAGGTCTTGCGTTCGAATTCCGCCATGTACCAATGTGATTTTCGATTTTTCGTATTTTTATATGTACATAATTTCCCCGACGTTCTTACGGTGAAGGAAAACATCGTGAGGAAACCTGCACATATCGGCGAAGAAATTCAAAGATATGTGTGAAGTCAACCAACCCGCAGTGGGCCAGCGTGGTTGAGTATGGCCTAGTCACCCTATCTTAGGGTAGGCTCCGAGCCCCTCGGTGGGGACAAATAGTGAGCTGGAGATGATGATGATGATGATGATTTCCTCAAATGCCGGCAACGCATCCGTAGTTCCTCTGGTGTTGCGGTTGTCTATGGGCGTCGCTGATTACCTCGGTGTTCACGCCACTCGTTTGCCCCCTTTTATTATAAAAAAAGACAAAAGCCTGTTTGTTGAACTGGATTAACTTACAAATACCTGAATTTAGTTCCCCTTATCTATGGCTTTCTACGGAAACAGAATAATGTTTTAATACAATAAAGACAGTGCAATGTCAGGATATTAACGCAAATCTTTTTGCACAATTTTTTTCGTATAAATAATTTACCGCTAACATAACAATTGTCATATGTATTTAAAACCAATATTTAGGAATGCCTGGTTGAATGATCGATAAAAATTGCCGTCACAAATCGTTGATAAAAATTATCAGCATATCTACTTAGTAAAGGAAAATATATCGAGGGCAACTCCGTGTATATTCAATTATATAGATAATTTTTTGACTCATGTATGCATTCGCCAGTAAATATAATCATTTTGTAAAATGTCTACTTGGTAACATAACTTTTAGCAAAAGTTTAACAAAATATAGATTTAACGGGGCAAAATGATTGTTATATTATTATATATTTTTAAACAATTTAAGTAACTGGCCATTAATAATTTTGAGTACTGGCTGAATGTGCATCGTGCATGATAGATGTCAAGGCGACGATCGAATGACTGATGACAGTTGTCTTTGAATGGTGGAATGATGCGCTTTGTTAATGATAAAGTCCATTGGTTTATCTCTGAATGTTTGCAATCCGATTTGATCGTATTGTGCAGTTTTCATTTAATATGGTGGACTAAGGATATTGTTTCTAATGTTATGCGATTGTTATTTCATTATCTCCTACATACTCGTACACACGCCCACAATGTAGGATAGTTACCGTATGATCAGCCTTCGGCATTAATTGTGCAAACCGCTCCTTACTCCGACAGATTGATTAGTTAATTGATCTATGCAAATTATTGTTTATATATTAACTTTACATTTTAAATTATTTTCCAATAACCACTGAGAAGATATTCAAAGTGTACTTATGCTACATTTGGTATGTTAATATGTTTTTCCATTCTGACAAGAATAACAAAAGAAGATCTCTAACTAATTAGTTATAACTATGAGTATATTAGAGGAAGTTTGAGAGTAGCCCCAGTGGTTGAGAAAATAAGGAGTAAAAGGTTAGCGTGGTATGGGCATGTTATGAGAAGGGATGAATCGCATGTAACAAGAAGGACGTTAGTTATGAATGTGGACGGGTACACCGGTAGAGGTAGACCTAGAAAGAGATGCATGGATTGCATGAAAGGTGACATGATCAAGAAGGGAGTGATGACTGAGATGACGGATGATAGAGTTATTTGGAGGACGAAAACCCGGTGCGCCGACCCTACCGAAGTAGGATAAGGCAGGGGAGATGTTGATCTCTAACTAACTATTAACTAAACTAACATAAAGTCTAGTTATATTTCTGCAAGGCTTTCTTAACAGACTTAACTATTATTAATAGTTTTAAGAATTCTTTCGTCGGAACAAATAACTGGATTAACGAATTTGGTATTAAAAGTTATGCACTAGAACAATCTTATCTGCTACTGAAGTTTATTTTACAATAAGAGTTTTATCTTATCGTATAAAAATAAACAATTGTAGATAAAAGATAAATAATAAATAATAATTATATTTGTCACTATTAAAATAAATAAAAAAGGGTAAAGGAAAGGTAAAGGCTTTTTCTTTATTTTCAAAGATTACAGCGATTTAAATCGTTAAAGTTAATTATATTTAGTGATATTCTGTCTTTTATTTATTTATTTATTTATTTATATATTTAAAAAAAAATCATGCACGAATGTAGATGAAATGTGATATTTTAAGATGTATAACTTAATCATTACTTATTACCTATTGCTTAAATCTCACTTATTACTAATATTATAAATGCGAAGGTTTATATAATAGATGGATGTTTGTTAGAGTTTGTAGCCTAAACTTTTAAACGGATCTCGATGAAATTTGGCATGATGTAGAGGATAGTTTGGAACAACGCATAACCTACCTTTTTTATTTCATGTAAACGTAGTCGCGAAAGCTACGTCATTAAGCTAAGTCTGATTATCTAAAATTAGATTAAAACTAGGTGACCATATGGAAGAAAACATATGTTTATTTAAAAAAAATCAAAACAATTTCGCATTCCAAATGATTATCTACAGATATCTAGTTTCCAGTGATGTTGCAACATTTCTGCACTGAGACAGGTGATTCAATCGTTATACACGCAATGCCTTACCTCCAGTCTCGACCAATAGGAAGTCGAGATACATAATCATGCCATATTGTGTTCTGATAGTAATATAGTTACTACGTCATTTATCGTAATCCACTTATAATGAAAAAATCCGACACTAGGATATTCATTTTTTATCTCATAATCTATCTATGTATGTCTAATTTAAACAAGATAATTTTTTTATCCAGTTTTCCAGCTTCTTTAGTTCTATGTCGGTGGCTCAGGGGTTAACTTGACTCTGCAGGTCCTGGGTTTGAGTCCCACCATGTAACAATGTTTTTCATATTTCGAATTTCTTTTGTACATTTACCCGATATTCTTATGGGGAAGGAAAACATCTTAATGCAATCTGCACATATCATTTTTCACATATGTGGAAAAAATCACAACTTTCATTGGACAAGTGTTGTTGACGAAGACCTAGCCACCTCTAATTTGGGATATGCTTAGCCCCTCAATGGGGACGTATATTCTAGCAATTAAATGAAGACTTTTTTTTTATAAAGATAAAGATTCCATAATGTTTTTAATATACCTAGTATTTTTAATATTTGGCCTTGTTTACGATTATCAATGTTTATATTTCGTTCCTATCTTCATTATTATCTAAGTATATTTATTGCTTGGTTTTATCTGAAAATAAAATTAGATATATTTGTCGGTATTAGTTACGGTGGGCGTGCTACTCAAATCTAATATAAATTTTCTCGATGATGTCCCTAGCCTCTAAGTAACTAGCTGTTCCCATGCGACTTCATCCGCATAACATTATAAAAATTTCATTTTATTGTTCACATTTGTCAAATTATCAATTGCAAATATCAAAATGACATGACATGATGTGAAACTATGGCAACCTTGCTTCCTTGATGTTGGCAATAACTTATGGTCTCTTTCCCACATTAGGGTTTTTATCCAAAATTTACCCCTAAGTTTAACGGCGTGAAAATATATAGCCTATAGCGTGACGTAAGTGTAGGGCTTTTTATTAAAAAAAGAGTTATTCGAAAATATGCTGTGATTGTTGACATCTTAGGCAACAAAGAAGTGTGTGTTTACGCTTTATTATAATAGTATAGTAAGTATAGATTTGTGTGAGGTATGTTAGATACAATAAGCAAAGTTATTCACAGATGCCTTTGATGGTCAGGAAAAAGGATACTTTACGTGAGTAACTCTCAGTCAGGGCCAAACATTGGACTTTGACTTGCCACTCCTATACGCCACTTGGAGTAGCTCTTGCATTGATAACATTATCTTATCTAACGACTGGTTTTGCGGTTTCGTTTATAACAAATATTGATAACTTGTTCCTATTCAACTTCTTGTCTATTACACTTTTCACAAATTTAAATATTTAAGTCTTTTTGTTTTGGAAATAGAAAAAAATAGCTTGGCTTAAAAATGATATTTGATATCAACAATTAAATTAGAATGACTATAAAATATTATTTGTGACTTCGTTAATAATCGTGAAATAATAATGAAATAAAAAAAAATCTAACTGGCCAGTTGCTCAAAAAGTTTTGATGCCTTGATTTTAATAATTCTAATTATGAATTTACATTATTGATCTCTTTGTTTCAGGAGCTTCGATTAAAAGACATAATTCCATAACAAACATATTTATTATTCCAAAACACATTATTTTCTCTTCGGTGGTTCTTATCCTCATTACCTATTTGAGGTTATCTGCCGTTGAAACGTTTCCATTAACTGAAAAAGAAAAGAAATCAATTAAAATTTCCCAATAACATGTTAATACTCTACTTTTGACAAGGGGTTTTTATTATTATTAAATTAATATTCATCCTAAGCTGAATATATCAATTAGAAAACAAAACACACATTGTCAGCGCTATATAATATGTGTCCAATTTCTTGAATGAATTGAATACCTTATAGATATAATTACGCGGAATAAATATCTTAAACTGATAAATATACGAATTCACACTAAATATTCGTATGAGCCGTGATATTTTATAGGGCAAAGTAATTTTGTATATCTAACTTGAATTGGTATGCAATTATGCAATATCAGCAAATATATTATTTCTCAAAGAAGCATTTCATTTTCTTGCGGTTTTTAGGGCGCGGAGAATGCGCGGAACAGATGGCGGGGAGCGGAAAATAATTCACACTCCGTCTCAAAATTCGACAACTCAGTCCCGTGGTTCAATCGGGTATAGTATTTTTCAGTTTAAATTAAGAATTTCTTTAATATTATGTAACTAACTTTACAAGGAAGGTAATATGTTGTTAAGTGGTTAAATTTATTTTTATTTAAATGTATAATTACCTGGTACCGTTCACTATTTTACACAATTTTCTAATATTTAAAATTCGTGTAAAAAATTGAAGTTGTTTTTTCGATTTGTATTAAATAGATTGTGATAGACACTTGGACACATTTTTTGTTTTATTTCGTATAGTTAATCTGTATATTTTGTAATAATTCACTAAATCACCTTAACACACTAAGAAAATCCTAAATAGAGTTTTTTTTTACATTTCCTTAACACCAATATATTGTAAAAACTGTCGGCGAGGTATTTTATCCATCCATATCTTATCATTATCAATTGGTACATGATAACAGCACAGATAAACAAATATAAAATAATCGATACTCAGTATTTTATTGAAAATCGATTTTATAATTTGTAATCGAAATAGAAAAAACAAAGCTAAAATGCTAGCAAATACTTTATCTTTAAACTTTTAATGAAGAGTAGTGTTATTTAAATTATATCCATTTGATAAATAGTTATAAAAGTTTTATTAGAAATATTACCTTTGGACTAGCAATATTATGGCAACATTTTTATAGTATCTGTATAATTTTTCACATCGCTGTTTGACATTCAAACATCTTTCAATAAATATAACCTGTAAAACCCTAAAATATACCACTTTAGAACTTGTTTTAAATCTTTGCTTATGATTGACATTATGGATGTCAACTTGGATATACGTTTTATCACAACACTGGTTTCCGTAGAATTACCTTATTATTCCAAATCGCATTTTGCAATCCTATGCGCAATAAAACCAGGCGATAGTCACCGTATAAAATGGTTGGATATAAGTTTAAATTACAATACGTGTTTGAAGCACTGTCTTTTTTGGTGCAGCTCTACATCTTATTATTAATAAAAGATTGTACAAAGTATTTAATTTTGTATACCATAATTATAAGCGCGGTGAGATTTGCCTACGACTTCCCCTTCCACTAACACAGACCGCGTCAACCGCACGTCCGCTCTGTGTCGTCAAAGAACGCGTCACGTCATGAGTACAGCAGGATCTTCTGCGCACGTGTAATAGATAAATTTATTAAATGCAGTGCGGATATGCTAAAAAAAGATTAATAAAAACTAAGGATCGATTCCCTTTTGTTTTTTTGAATGGAATAGGCTACAAAACATCGTCTCTCAGATCATCCTACTAATATTTCATTGGAATCCTTCTAGCGGTTGAACAAATATGAATCATACAAAAACTGAACACAATTAAAAAATCAAAATCAAAGACAAAAAAACTTTATTAAAAAATCAGATACAAATGTAAATAATTTATGAAAATATGTACATCAATGGATAAGGCTTATCAATTATTAAATGTGGGTTTGAATTGTCGAAGCAAATGCTGCGACACACAAGTGTATTAACACGTATTGTTGTCTCTGTTCTGTCAAAGAGAACGTAAGGGAGAACAATAGAAGTGCCCGTACAGAGGAGTTTTATAAAACCTGCAACACACCGTGTTTTAAGTGCGGGCGCACACCTTTGACGAAACTATCGTACAACTGTTGTGCGATTGTCGATTGTTTCGCCCATTCAACTGTTTAGTTGCAAAACAAAAAAAAGAGTTAGTGTGGACACCTCCAAATAAGCTCATAGTTATCAAAGCGAGACTAAACAGTTGTGCGATAGTTTAGTCAATGGTGTGCGCGCGCTCTAACTGAACAGTTGTATTATTGAAGACTGAAGGTGTGTCGCGGGCTTCAAAAAAACAGAGGCACTGTGTTAACGCAAGTGCTTCGGCAATGGAAATATGATTTCAATATTGAACTGTATACCTTTTTAGATTCTTATCAAATAAGTAAATTACAGTAAGTTGTGATAACATAAAAACAATATAACTATATGAAATCTGAAACTGAACAGAAAATGAGTGTTATACGTAATTTTTTTCAGTTACATTTTACAGGTTTATTTTATAATTTTTTTGGTAATTAATTTCATTATATGCTTTTTTTATATTTTTTTTGTATAATCTATAATGTTTCTTTTAACAGAAACAACCTTGTTTAACACCACCGAAACCAATAACCGATCTCGAAATATTTTTGCTTATCTATAATATCACCCTTTTAGGGCATTAGCCTCTTAACGTGACTTTTACAAGCATTTAATGCTATAAAAACTTATAAGGCAGTTTAAAAAATCTTCGAGCTACAATATGAACAATAAAGTCAATGATTTATAAATATATAAAAATTACAAATTGGAATGTAACTAGTTACATTTTACATGTCTTGACTTTATGCACATTAAAAGATTAGTTTATTCTCTTTTTAACACAATCATTTTACTCATCTATTAAACCAGATCTACTATTCGTATGCAAGTCGTTATAAGATGGTTAGTAAATATCTGTTCCATTTGAGTATTTTTTCCCAAGTCCTGCCTCTGAAAAGTGTCTGACACTTGAATGCAAAATATTTTCATTCATCGTAATAAATACTGAACGTAGAAATGGCCTTTTAACTTTGTCGAATTAATTTTAGTATCTTAAAAAAATATACAACTTTACAAATAAAGATTATTTTACACAACGTCAATATTAAATGGCGCTGTGAGTTGCCGCTAATTCCACGCATACAATAATTTGTTTCCCCGTTAAATAATAGTGATAACAATTGTGTAAAACTTTGTACATACATGGAACAGTGGCTACTCACAGTTAATGTGAATCTTAAATTAAAACTTATAGAAATATCTAGAAAATACCAATAGAGCTTTCCTAGTCGTAAATCCTTAATCACAGTCACATTTAAAAAATCATGGATTCCGAAATTCATACACAAAATCATTGCTACCTTCCCGATGATCGAGGCTCACACATAAAGCATCTCGTTTTTCGAACTGTTCTTCGAGATATGAGCAAGCGAGCTCTTTCATTTTTGAGCTTCAATTCTAAGTTCCTAACGACTCTCCTAGTGTTTTGGTAATTGATTAATACACTTGGGGTTCTCTTTCTTTTCAGTATTCTTTTAGCTTTGAGTTGTCTAGCTAAAGCTTCTCTAACATCCCTGGTTCGCCACAACGGCTCTAAGACTGGAGTGGGAGGAGACGTAGGCGTTACACCATTCGCCGGAATAATCTCCATTACAAAGTTGCTACAGAGATTCTGTTTAGGCGACGGTACTTTGTATGACATAAATAGTATGTCATGATAAGAGAAACAACCAGTCAGCTGGCCGTGCTTTGCAACGTTATCTGAATTAGAAACGATCATCAAATCAAGTAAAGAAGGTTTGGTATTGGGCGCAAAATGCGTCGCATCCAGTGAGGGAATGTACAATGAATTGGAATCTAATATACGGACCAAATCCAGAGCTCGCTTGTTTTGTTTTAACAAGCACGTATTGAAGTCGCCCATAATCATAACGTGTTCATATTCGGGGCGTAATCGGTTCAATAAACCTTCGAACGATTGGAAATACTTGATAGTCCGAGACGGAGAATAATACACGCCAAGTAACACTTTGCTGCCGCCTGGAAAGATCTCAATGAAGAGATGTTCCGCGGATTTAGAATAAACCCGAGGTGAGCGAGATACGTAGTTAAAAGGTATTTCTTGGCGAAGATAAATAGCCACTCCTCCACTGGACTTACCTTCTCTATCATTGCGTATAAGTTTAAATCCTGGTAGACCGTATTGAATAGACGCCATATCAGGTTTTAAAAACGTTTCTGAAACTAGTATAGCGTCAATGCTATGAGCACCTGTAAACGTTCGTAGGAAGTCGAGATAATGACCGGGGATGCTCTGAGCATTGAGATGTACGACGTTAAGGTTGGCAGAGTATTTAAAGAAAATCTGATGCAGTTTATAATCTAACGTCATAGAATCATCGCTACTGGAGCTGGCGTCGGATACATCTCTATTCTCACTTTCTTCGTTCTTTCGCCTAGTCATCGATCTTGTTTTCATTGTGTTTATTTTGTTTTGACGTATGTTTAATTAGGAAACTTATAGATGAATTTCAAATTTAGAATGATAGAAATATCAGTAACAAACTATTAAAAAACATTTGATTATATTTACTACTTCTACTATCTTTGGTGTGATTATTAAATAAAACAATATATGCGGTTATACAGTATGTGGAGAATAAAGTTATGTTTTCTTAAAACTAAGTCTTCAATATCACCTAAAACACAATCTTCGTCTAGTCTTGTCTTCGTCTCCGTTGGCGACGTTCCTGCACTTTGATACTGAGGAAGTCTTTTCAGCAATCAAGCTGAAAAAAAGATTGAAGATATAAATATTGTTCAAGAAAACAAAACAACAGTCTCTATAATGCTTTAAAACTTATACTTATTACGATGAATTCGATAAGAGGTAACTGAAAGTAAATAAAAATCACATTAAAACCCTCTAAATTATGTCTTGTATCACTTATTAATACGAGTACCTGAATCTTTAAATAAAAACAGACAATTGTAAACAACAAATATTTACACTTCAAAAAACTGGTAACAATCGCAAAATTTAATTCATTACTCTACTGATACCAATACGTTTATGTCAATATTACATCGTACGGATATCTGCGCAAGGAAATATAGAACAAAAAAAAACAAACATTAGATTCACTATGATTATGATAAGAGTAATACATTGACCTTTTTACCGACATTATAGACTACATTTATTTTAAATAGTTTAATTACATTTATAACATAGAGTAGAGCATCGGTGGCTCAGTGGTATAAGCACTTGACTTGTAATCTACAGATCTTGGGTTCGAATCCCGCCATGTACCAATGTGATTTTCGATTTTTCGAATTTTCATACGTACTTAATTTACCCGACGTTGTTACGGTGAAGGAAAACATCGTGATGAAATGAAACCAGCACATATCGGCAAAGTAATTCAAAGATATGTGTGAAGTCAACCCGCAGTGGGCCAGCGTGGTTGACTATGGCATAGTCACCCTATCTTAGGGTAGGCTCCGATCCCCTCTGTGGGGACGTATAGTGAGCTGGTGATGATGATGATGATAGAAAATAATAATAATATTAAGCCAGCCAGACGGAGACAAGATGATTTTCAAAAGAAAATAATAATTATAACTCATTTAATCCATTCAGAACGTACAATAACATAGGTATTAAACAAGTATATAATAAAAATATTGTACAAGTATTGTATTAACTTTGGAGTCCTGAATGGATAAGGCCTTTACTCAGCTATGGTACTAATTTGTAAAATAAGCGCTGATGTTCCGTAAAAGCCTTTACGTCAGAACGTCAGTTGCAGCAGTAAAAAATATTAGTAATTCTATCTAACTTCAGCAAATTGTAAATTATATCAAAACAGGAATCCACATAAGCTTACTTATACTAGACAAACATAAAGATGGTAACGCCTAAGATTACCCGTAACCGACAACAATGAAAATTATGTAGATAATCTGTGTGAACTGTTATGAACAAGTCCTTATAGATTTAAAACACTAGGTCATCAATAACCCCCATTCTTCCATTATTATAAAAAGGCTACGCACATGCCGCAACGACGCAGTACAATAGTCATTAGCAGTAAGTTTGTACCTTCAGATTTTATATAATTAAATTTAGTAGTAGTTAAAGTGTGTGTGTTTTTTTTAAAGGGGCCCACGGAACGCCATCCTAACAGAACGAGAAAACAGAAACAGAAACTGCTTATGTGTAATTTTCCAGGTAAAATTCAATAGTCTCTACCCACACTTATAAGAGAACGGCGCTAATATACAATTATTTGTCAACGAGCTGTCGCAAACTTAATTTATTGTGATTCACATTCCCGCGTGCATCTACCTTCTACCAGCTATCTTTCAATCAAAATCCCGTCTAAATCGGTCCACCCGTTCCCGAGTTAGCGGTCCGGTCGTCATTTTGACAGCGCGGAATTTAAAAAAAAAGTAGCCTATAATATGCCCGTCTATGTCAGCTACCCTTCAGTGAAAGTCCGGTCGAAATCGGCTCAACCGTTTCGGAGATAACTAATGCATTTTTATTCATGAATGAAAAAAATTTTGTTTTTATATTTCTTGACTTTATATTGTTATAGAATGAATTAAGTTATGTTATTAAACATAGAAATACAATTTTATTATAGTAATTGTGGCGTACCAGTGACGCAAAATGTCCAAACATGCAACGTAAAACGTAATAGCGATGTAAGAAATTTTCACTTATCGAAATGTGTATATATACAGTGTAAATATATGAAATATATATTTTATAATAAAATACAATAAAAACACACACATTTATAATAAATATTATAATTTTATTTTTACCTTAACAGTTGTTTAAAGTATTTGCTAGAAAATATCAGCCTGGTTTCGCCATTTTATGTGATAGTGACAGCTCGTAAAATTCACTTTAACTTTCTCCACATAAATATCACTTTATAAATTAAATAGTCCCGGCTTATTGTGCAATATTACAAAGATTTCATGAGTTATATAACTTATAGCAAGTTAAACTAAATTTAGTTTTTTTAACTAATAACTTTTGCTTTTGACTATAAGTTGTAGCGGCTTTAACGCTTAGAACGAGTCTGTCAAAGTTTTGTTCTCTTCAGGTTGAATTACCTTATCATTATCAATAGTAACAAAGAGATATCAGGTATCGATATTAAGTCGATAGACATAGAATATATTCTAAGATAATCGATTATAATGTACACAAAAAAATATTTTTCATTTTAAAACATTGTGTCATATCCTCTGAGTTACTTAGGAATTGTCTAATTAATTTAAATTGATTAAAAAAATGAATATTAATAAAACTTCTTAACGTAGAACTCCGCCTTAACTTGTATTGTCATCTCTTTAATTCTCTTTGGTAAAACAGACAATTACTGGTTCGCAAAAAAAAAGTTTGCCGAACGCCTCGTGACGTCACACGTTAACTAACAGTACTTTGCTGTTGTGTAAGACTAACAGGAATCGCTGGTATTCATCATTATTCTAATGATATTCAATTCTCAGTTAGAATCTAACCAAGTTGTTAAAATAACCCTTTCGTTGCCGAATTTAGTGGTATTCGACTTAACCCTGTAACCATTCATCCATCCATAACATCCATTCATTCTGTTTAACTTGTTACCGACAACGCCGCAGCCAAAAATACAGAGTTTTCTATTCAAACAAAACATTTTTATTTCAACTTATTTACGTATTCACAATATTAATCTTTAAAACTATATTGATTACATCTTGCCCGTTGTACGCTTCTTTTTCTTCTTTTGTTTTTACTATATTTTTTAATAACCAAACATGCTAAAGTCTTGGTGGCCAGTATGCAACCTATTTTGCTATATTCATACTTCTTGTCAGCCAAAGAGGTTGTTGTATGTTGTAAATTTACGGAGGGACTGAATAAAAAACATTTTTTGATACATAAAATTTTACTTGGAATAATGCCAAAACAGTCTTTGATTTTGAGAAATAATTTTTCGTAAATAATACGAGTATATGAATAAAAAAACATCACATTTATGCAAATTATGAAACCGACATTTAATAAATATGTATGACATTTAAAATAAACTCTTTTAGTTGTTAATCGGAACATAATGGAATGAAGACTAAAAAATATAGGAAAACATAAACAAAACAGCCTTACAAATAAACGAGGTATAAAGTTAAACTTAGGAATAAACTGAGTATAAGCTAATTTTTTAATAATATTTAAGTTTAACTTTATACCGCGTTTATTTGTAAGGTTGTACGACTTTTGTTTAAAAACATATTTTATAATCGACTTTTCTTCATACTAGCACCAAAGTTAAGTTAATTATTTGCTAATTTTAAATAGATAACGATACAAAAGAATAAAAAACCTTACAGTCCAAATATGGCAAATAAATATTATAATAAATAGTGCATTAAAACAATTAAACTATTGGTATAATGAGACTATTACATCATAGTATTGTAAAGTATTGTTTAAACTAATCTTTTCAGTTTGATATATAAATAAGATCCGCTACATAGGCTCAGTTTTAACTGTACAGTTAGAGCCTTACAAATAAACGCTGTATAAAGTTTAACTTAGGAATAAACTGAGTATAAGCAAATATAAGTACAAATTTTGCTTATACTCAGTTTATTCCTTAGTTTAACTTTATACCGCATTTATTTGTAAGGCTGTTAAAGTTTAGCCTATACACTCACACTTGAACAGTTAAGTGAAAACTATCAGAACTGAGTATATAAAGCGAGCTTACTATATATAATAATACAAAACAAACAAAAACATTTGTAGGATACATGCAACTAAGTTTACCAAAATCTGTTACAATCTTAATACCCTAAACTTTATATTATTTATTTATATTAATGTCAATGGTAATTAGAATTAGAATTAAAATTGAATTTAACTACTTATTGTCATAATAAGTAGTTAAACATTTGCTAAAATTCATAGATTGCTTTAAAAAATAACCTAACGGTAACAAGGTTGCTGCATTAGCGACAGCAGTAGGTACCCGAAGGGCCACCTCCTCGGGGGTACAAAATATTACCCTAAACTATAATAAATTATTTTTTTTAACTATTATAACATTTTTTATGACTGATAACATTTATCGGTTTGTTACCAGTAAAGGATAAACTATTTAATACAATAAATGTTAATAATTTACTAGAGTTGTAAAATATTTGATTTCATTTCTTTGGTCCACAATACACTAGGATTTTGATCTCTATGTTTTTAAATTTAAAAAAAATACATTCTTATTTTAAAATATTTCGTGAATTCAAAGCTCCAATGTTTTTCTTTCGCATTTGTATAGGCGATAAACTTTGTTTTGGATACCAACTTAACATGCTGAGGCGGAAAAGTAACTGAGAAAGTAACTATTGGAAAAACATAAAAGCTTTTACAAAAATGTACTTTTTAAGTATCTATATTATTTTATATTTATCCGTGTAACTATATTTTTATTTTTATAAACAATCTATTTGCTATTTCTTTGATAAAACATTTCAAATATTAATTCTATATATAAAATACTTTTTTTTAAATCAATAAATAAATACATGTTTCAGTTCCATTAAGCAAATTGTAAGTCATTTGCGAATATAAATAATTATTATAAACACAATATTTCCTAAAAGTGTATAAATAAATTTAAATATTTTTTACTTTGTAAGTAATAGCACTGAAAATCAAAGGAATACTTAAAAACATAATTTTGCAATATTTTTTTGTGAATTGTCTTGTTTTAGATAAAATATTTAATTGTAATAAAAAGATAAATACTGACATAAAAAGTTATTACTTTTGGGTTTTTTGCATTTTACCATTTTCACGTTGAAACTCCTTCTCAACTTCTTCAATACTTTTTCGTCCGTTCCTATACTTTATTAAATCACTTTCACCTCGAACACTCTGCTTGTAGACACTCAGTGCTTTTCTTTGTTCTGCCAGTGCTGCTTCGGTTACAGATTTCTGCCATATTGGTTCATCATTTAGTTTCGGTCTTCTCCTCCAAGGCTTTATTTTATTTGAAACGTAGATCATATCGTGATATGAGAAACCACTCCCCAGCTGCCCGTGCTTAACGACCTTGTCTTTCTCCGAGACAATTATCAGATCCAAGGCAGAGGGTGGTCTACCGGGAGTAAAATGTGTCGGCCCCAGTGGCGGAAGATATAAATCGTAGCCTTCAACGATAGAAAATAATCTATTAACACGTCTATTCGCTTTCAATGTATCTGTATTGAAATCTCCAAGTATATTCACATACTTATAGTCACGACGGTACTTCTTCAGTAAGTCTTCTAACGTTGAAAAGTAATTAATTGTCGAATTCGGACTGTAGAACACACCGAGAAGTATCTTAGTTTTATTGTGATAGACTTCAATGAGAATGTATTCAGCGGAACTCGTGTAATAACTCAAAGATTTAGCCACGATTTTATAGTTGAGCTCTTTCCGCAAATAGATTGCGACTCCTCCACAGCCTTTGCCCACTCTGTCGTTGCGTATCAGGTTGAAACCTGGTATATCGCCTGCTTTTGCATTCATTGACTGTTTGAGAAATGTCTCCGATACTAATACAGCATCGACGTTATGAAGATTGACGAATGTCGCTAACAAGGAGAGATAATGCTTAGGTATACTCTGGGCATTGATATGAACAACGTTGAAGTTCTGAGAGTAACTCGAAAATATCATTTCAAGCTCATCATGAAAAGTGATTATCTCGTTATTATTTTGATCAGCTAACGCGTTGGATCCATTGGACGGTTTTCCCTTTTTTTCAGGGCTGGCTCTTCTGGGTTTCTCCATTTTTTATATTCCTTCTTTTCTTTCTTTATTGAAGTTATTTTTATAACAAACTCGTAAATTGTTCTTATACGTCTGTAATACAAAAATAAAATTACATTAAAAATAATTCCAAAGTAAATGAAAAGTGAGAATAGTTATTAAAAAAACATTGTTAAAGTGTTTCAAATCAACATAAATGTCTTATAATGTTATTTAAATTTCACAAAATTGCATCATTTCCATGTGCATGTGGTTTGTTTATGAAAAAGAAGAACGAACTTGAAATATAACTTATTTTACAAATAATTAAATTAAATAACACATTCCGAGAATACTCAATCATTGTGATTGGTAATGCTTATCAACGAAAACGAAGTTTTGCCGCTAATATTTGACAGGAGTTTTTTAAGTATTTTCATTAACTTATAGATATGTTATTTATATATTATAGGGTAATACTTTATAGTTAATACTTAACAACATATAAAATATTTAAAAACACTGAGCAGGACTTTAATTCTTTTAATATCGACACTTGCATTAATAAAGTATGAACCTAACCTAAAATGCTTTAGTACAAAGCTTCTGTTTACTTATTAAGCAAATAATTATTAGCTGTGATAGATTGGTTTTTAAGTGCATGCAATAATATGCTAGATATAGAGTGATTATTGAATATTACCTTAAATTTTCTTGAAGCACTTGTTTTTTTTCACTTGGAACTCCTCACTACTGTATGTCTCCTATCGCCTAGAAACTTCCTTTGTGGTACTGCTCTATCATTACAAATACATGATATATTTTTTAATATTCTAATCTACATATTAAACACTGATAACACTGGTTAAAAATATATTAATATTATACTACATCTGATCATTTTTTAAATATGAAAATACTTAATGTAGAGAAATCATAATTAAAACGACTGGAACTCATATTTACGTCATTTCCTCCAAAGTTGTCTCTTCCGCTGAAGTTGCACAGATTATAATCACTTTTAATTGATTACAAATATTTTTAATCGATACATTTTGTACAAAATACGGAGGAATACTTCGTATGTACGCGTCTGCACATCGACTGAACACATTTAATATGTTGTTCGCTTAGTCATTTACTAATTTATACGCTGACCTTAGTAACTGGTAGAGTCCCAGCGAACGTCATGATTCCGTTCGCGGGGAATTAAAAAAACAAAAGTAAGTAGCCTATGTATTCTTCCAGACTATCATCTTCATCTGTGCCTAATTAAATCGAGATTCGTTCAGCCGTTTAGGCTACAAACTCTAAGAAACATCCATCCATCTAAAACAATAGAGATATATAAATTATATCAAATCAAATAATATCGATTACATATACGATATACGATACTCTATAATCGATATTCACTTCTAGTATTTATTTTAAAAAATGAAAGATGTAACTCTACATTTTAGAAAATATTAAAAGTATCAATATTTAAATATTATTTGTTACAGTTTAGATTAATTACATTAAAAGCACACTTCATAGATTAAATACGAATAATATACCAAATAAATCTTTATCCTCTGCATGTGTTAAAATAGAAATATTGACTTCTTTTCAGTAAATTTCGAGGATAGAAATAATAAATTTAAAAGGGAAGGTTGTGTATGGGAAAAGAAAATGTCTATATCTCTTTTTTAAACATTAAAGATATGCAAATGTTTTGCAACTCATTTGCTTGATATAGAAATATCTGGGGTTTTTTTTTCAATCACGTTTACCATAAAATGAGTACCAAGAGATGTTATCTCTACGGGAATTGCTAACACACTGTTTGATGTATACTTTATCGTGAAATTTAAAATGTTAGCACCAATATACCTCGTTGGTTTGGCGCATAGTTATTTTCAACTACGCCGAGATTTACCACAAGTAATTTGTAATACATATCTAGAGTACTGAAATGCCACGCCATGGCTCTTTGAAAATAATTGATAATAAAAAAAACTTATTATAATTGCTAAAAAGTTTTTGTTAAAAGCTAATAAATAAAATAGCCTTTATTGCTTTTCAGATTACAGTTAATTATAAGTGCCTAGTTGCTAAAACTAGATTTTCTAATCAATTAAAAAATTTCACTTGAATTGTCGGCAACTGGTTGTGTGTGCGGAAAAGCTTGTCTACCGACAAAGGCCTCCTCTAAAGATTTCCACTCCTTCTTGTCTCTTGCCAAACGGATCCATATTGGACCAGCTATTTTCTTGAGGTCATCTTCCCATCTTTTGTTTTGTCTTCCTTTTTTTCTTTTGCTATCTCTTAGATTTTAAAAGCTAATCCACCGTTAAATATTAATATAATTATTTTAATAGTATCAGAAAGAATACATTCTAGAAGTTATGTTACTTAGGTCTTGAAAAATAATTTGAAATGAACCCAGGGAGTGAAAGAATAAAAAAAAAATATTAAAATATTTCTTTAATTCGGTACCAAAAACAGACTTCAATTTTTTTTATAATTATCTTGTTACAATAATTTTGAATAAATATATCACATTTTGAATGGAAAGCATAGAAACAAAATATATAAGGCCATTTCATTTTAGCTTAAAACATTCAATAGAATAAAAGAATAAATTAAAAACAAAATAAATTAAAACAATTAGACTAAATATAAACTAAACATAAAAAAGGAATTGTATAATACTTAAATAAAAACGTAACATTTCACACAATACTTGATTATTAATTGTCATAATTATCTTATTATTTATTAAATGAACTACGAGTAATCACAGTTAAATAATGGCTGGAGACATGTACAATAGAATGAAAATAGCTTTTTCTTGGAGTTTTAAAACCTTTAAATCATAACTTTGTACCAAACATGAACGTTACAAAGACTTTATCTTGAATATTAGAAGTCATGGACAAAAATGGTTTGAGATTTGTTAGTGAACTTTACTTTAACTTCGTCTCAAATATAAAATAAATGCATATTAAACTCCAAACGCTTGGAACCTAACTTATCAAGTAAGTTTAACCTTAGCCGCTACATCAGTAATTATGAATTAACATGCAAGTGGAATACATAGGTGACACTTCTTCAATAAACACATCTAAAACTCAGTAGACAGCCACCAAGGTTTATTGGCCTTTTTGATTCTTACGATTTTCTCGTTTAAACTGCGTTTCGAGTTGCTTGATCTGTTCGCGGCTTTTTTGATAAGCTTTTAAATCATTTTCACCCCGATCACTCTCCTTGTAGATTTTCAATCCTTTCAATTGTTCCGCTAGAGCTCTTCGGACACTGGGTTTTTGCCAAAAAGGTTCTTCTTTAGTTCCGCTAGCTACAATTTCGATGGGGGTCCTTTTCCTCGAAAAATTGAATATGTTTGAAACGTAAATCAAATCATGGTAAGAGAAATAACTTCCTAGCTGACCGTACTTCGCTACATTTGCGAAGTCAGTGACAATGATCAAATCCAAAATGGATGGTGCGAACCCGGGGGCAAAATGAGTCGGGCCGAGAGGCAGAAGGTGCAAGTTCTGACCATCAATGATAGAGAGCAATTTTTTTCGTCTACTATTCCTTTTCAATAGATCCGTGTTAAAGTCTCCAAGAATATCATAATGTTCATAATTATTACGATACTTCTTGAGTAAGTCTTCGAATGTTGAAAAGTAGTCAATTTTTGAAGATGGGCTATAAAACACACCCAAGAGTATTTTAGTTTCTTCATGGATGACTTCAATTAAAAGGTGTTCGGCGGACATGGTGTAACGATTTGGAGATTTGTCGACGATTTCGTAGTGCAGCTCTTTGCGCAAATAGATTGCGACTCCTCCACAACCTTTATCCTTTCTATCGTTACGGATAAGTTGGAAACCCGGCATATCGCCTACATTCGTATCCATAGAGTCCTTCAGGAATGTCTCCGAAACCAATACAGCATCAATGTTATGGAGATTAACAAAAGTTGCTAACAAAGAGAGATAATGTGCAGAGATACTTTGTGCATTGATATGAACCACGTTGAAGTTTTTAGAAAAATTAGAAAATATCTGTCTGAGTTCATCTTCCAAAGTAATTATCTCGTTATCACTTTGTTCAGCAGATTCTGGTCCGTTTTGTACAGTGGCGTCTTCTTTGTCATTGTCAGTGGTAACACTTGGGTTAATCTCATTGTCGTTTTGTTCTGCAGCAGCGGATTCCACGAAGTCCACAAACCCGACGTCAACGTTAACGTTGGCGTTCTCCATTACTACTTGATTTTAATATCTTGCAATGTATAGAAACAGCTTTCAAGTTCAGCGTAGTCTTGATATCTAAAAAAAGTAATCAAATGAGTATATAATAAATAGATACGAATTCAAACACAAAATTAGAGAACGTTTTAGTTTTCGTTTCAAGAGGATAAAGAGAGTTTGATTTTTTAGCAAATCCTGTATGATTTAATAAACAGTGGAGCTTTAACATCTTCGCACGCCCGGTGCAATATCATGATCACACAGAAAACAGGGGTGATGTGTCAGCAATTCCGCCTAAAACCTGATAAGTGTGCTGAAGGCCTAGTTTTAGGCTTCTTCTCCTTTCCACCCTTTTCGATGTGAAGGGAAAGTGGATTAGTCAGAGAATGGGGAACATTTTTTTTTTTTTATATATAATATAAGGTGGCAAACGAGCAAGTGGCCACTTGAATCCACCGAAATGGAAAGCGACCGCTGCCCATAAACATCCGCAATTGCAGATGCGTTGCCTACCCTTAATTGACGGAGGAGGAGACGCACATAAAGAGGACATTTCCCTTAACTATGCGTTTCCTCCACCGTCAAATCCACTTTCCCTTCCCATCCTCTCCTCTTAAGAAAAGGGTGGAAAGGGAAAGGGACTAAAATTAGGCCTTCGGCACCACACTCATCAGACGAAACGCGGAATTGCTTCCACTTCACGCCTGTTTTCTGTGTGGTCGTGGTATTACACCGGGGGAGCCGGCCCATTCGTGCGAAGATGTTAAAGCGGGCTCTACCACTGTTAAAATAACATCATTAGTTAACATATACATCTTGTTTCTGCACGTTCTCTCCTTACTTGATTAAAGGTAGACAATGCTTCTGTACATGCAAATGTCAGTGGGCAGTGGTCGCTTCGCTATTTTAGTAAATATCGGTGGATGCTTGCACCTTATACCATAAAAAAAATCAAATAAACTCTAAATATTTTTGGACTTGATTTAAATGTGTCTATAAAGATCTATTTTATTCGAATATTCCATCATTCTTTATTTATTATTGTTATTGTAGCATTCTCAGTATGGTTTTACATGATTTAGTTTCAAAAATATATTATGAGCTTCAATTACAGTGAAAATTGTTATCGCAGATAATAATAACGTAGTAAATTGTATTCATTCGAATATTCTACTTATAAATACTATAGATTATTATGAATATGGCTTAAATATAGTGATATATCAGTTCAATAGGGGACGATTTATCGCAACTCAAACATTTTGTGGCTTATCACGAGATAGTTTGTCGAGCTTGTAGTCTTTTAGTAGAATGTTGTGCAAAAGTGAATTCGTTTTAGTTTAATAAGTTATACAATAGTATTCTTATTTGATACAATATTTTACAGCGGTTTTTCGAAGTGTTCCAGTGACGTCTTGTTTCTAGAAATTTCTAAATTCAGTTTTTGTGTATAGCGGTTATATAATGAAATAATTATGATAATTACTGATATTAAATTGTGACAAAGGCTGAGAATAGCCAGAAAAAAACTTTATCGGAAGGATACGTTTGAAAAGCAATGATTCCACATGTTAAAGATTTCAACGCTGTTCAATGAAAGTAGTAAGTCTTAAGGTACACAGAATCCTTCCTATGACCAATTTACAAGACACGTATTAAAATTTGATACTTTAAGAAAACTTAGAGGAAAATACTCATGATAAATTAAGATGATATGACTAAAGAGTTCATTCCTATATCATGTGAACGAAGAATGATTTCTAATAACGTTTATTATAGAATTACGCAGAAATATATTACATTTCATACTTTAAGAAAACTTAGAGGAAAATACTCATGATAAATTAAGATGATATGACTAAAGAGTTCATTCCTATATCATGTGAACGAAGAATGATTTCTAATAACGTTTATTATAGAATTACGCAGAAATATATTACATTTCAATAATTTCTATAAATTAGTACATGTTCCAATCCAATTATTTGTTTGGACATTTTTAACATTTATAACCTGGAAACTGCTGTTGTCGATACACCATATTTCAAAGGTAATTATTGAACTAAAACTGTTACAGCCTTACAAATAAACGCGGTATAAAGTTAAACGTAGGAATAAACTGAGTATAAGCAAATGTTAGTACTTTGGCTTATACTCAGTTTATACCTAAGTCTAACTTTATACCGCGTTTATTTGTAAGGCTGTTATTCTATAACGTGTTATTAGCTTACGAAATAACCTAAATTAATACAGTTTATAATATACCAACATTTAAAGTTTGTTAGATTTTCTTGTATATATTCATATAATAAACATTTTCATGTATTTATTCATATTTACCAATATGTATAAAACCTATTATTTGCAAATAATCAGGGCACGCTCTGCTTCCAATGTCACTTTCTTATACTGAAACGGAAGGAAGCCATAAGACAAAGAAAACTAAGGTATCAAATTAGTGCTTTATAATTTTTTTTAAAATTATTTATCTAATATTATAGCTCTTATGATAATTAAAAAAGTATGTAAAAAATTAAATTTTAAGCTTTACGGAAATAATTTAGCGATCACAATTGAATTTTCACTGTTAACACACATGTACAAAGACACAATGTTATCTCTAAGAGCGGGTGCACACTTTTGATTAAACTATCGCACGACTATTGAGCGATTGTCGATTGTTTCGTAGCCAATTCAACCGTTTAGTTGCACAACTAAAAATCGAGTAGTGTGCGCACCTCCATATAAGCTCATAGGAATCAAATCGCAACCAAACAGTTGTGCGATAGTTAGTCAAAGGTGTGCGCGCGATCTAATTCTAAGAAAATTTTAAATGGACATATTATTTAAAATTTCTTATATTGCTTTAGATCAATGCAATGTTTAGTAACACTTATATTATGTTATGGGAGTTTTTTTTACCCATTAACTAAAACTACACAAATGACTACAGTCTCCTGTAGTTAAGGAGTTAAGGATACTTCTGATGGATACCGGAATATTAAGAGTCGAGCCTTTAGGCTAGCTGTATCAACGATCATCATTATCATCCTAATTTTCCTAATTCAACAGTGGTAGAGCCCGCTTTAACGTCTTCGCACGAATGGGCCGGCTCGCCCGGTGTAATACCACGACCACACAGAAAACAGGCGTGAAGTGGAAGCAATTCCGCGTTTCGTCTGATGAGTGTGGTGACGGAGGCCTAATTTTAGTCCCTTTCCCTTTCCACCATTTTTTGAGAGGAAAGGATGGGAAGGAAAAGTGGATGTGACGGTAGAGGAGACGCATAGGAAGGGGAAATGTCCTCTTTATGTGCGTCTCCTCCTCCGTCAATTAAGGGTAGGCAACGCATCTGCAATTGCGGATGTTTATGGGCAGCGGTCGCTTTCCATTTCGGTGGATTCAGGTGGCCGCTTGCTCGTTTGCCACCTTATATTATAAAAAAAAAAATCCTGGCGCTCACTCTCATAAGGGAGACAAAGTTAGCGGTGCACATACTTTTATAAACCTTACGGCCTGTCCCACCAAATTGTAAATTGTCTAATAACAATCGAACGTGTAAAATATGTGATGGAAATATCGGATTTTGTTCCCTTATCTGACAGTGACGTCATTTTTAACCTAAGCCTCTATCAGCCAGTGGTGGGACAGGCCAGGTTTTTAGCCGACCGCCTGTCTATCAACAACCATCATCATCACCTGAGGGGCTCCGAGCCTACCCTAAGTTAGAGAATATTTGGGAGAAATTAATTAATCTTTAACTATTACAAAATAAATATCTGGACGATGTATTTTCATATTTTTGTTACAGAGAAAACAAGGAGACTTTCAATAATTAGGAATCTTTAATGTAACTTTTCCGAAGAAGAAAATTTCAAGTAAGTTTTTTAAACATAATACTTATTGTATTCTTTTTACGTCATTTAAACGATCGCTTAGTGTCTATTCATCATTCAAAATCAATAAGACATAACTACTTCGAAGGCAGCAATAAGGGAAAATCATCATCATCATCATCATCAGTTCACATCCCCACTGAGGGCCCCGGAGCCTATCCTAAGTATGGTGTGATTAGGTCATAGTCAGCCACGCTGGTGCGGCTTGGTAATAAGGGAAAAATGAAAATTTACTTGACCAATTCCGTAACATAGATGGCGTTGTTACGAAAAATGTATTTGTATCATAATGTGTAGGTGTATGTAAGCTTATATTTTGTTTTTCCTCGCTTCTCAATAGAAAATTTATAACAAATCTCACATTACTCAACGGGCATAGCTCTGACTTATTTATAATATGATACTATAGTCAATGTGTAACTTTGAGTTGTAACTTTTGTTCTGTTGACAAAATATTTAATCTATTTGTTTTTGTATTACAGTCATATGCTATTGGATTTAAACGTCGTTAATATAAATGGAGATGAAAACGTCGCTATACTCCGTCAACTCGGCGATTCATCCACGACGTTGTTCCTGCAGAGATTTCCTTCAACACCATAATTTAATCCACATTTTTTAATAAAATCTAGAGACTGATAATTCATAATTTGTTGATAACGAAAACTGAATCCAGATCAAACAGAAACTATCACAGTCAGTGCGGGCGGGTTGGATGGTCGCCCAGGGCGCTGGACAGCAAGGAGCGACACCCCCCCTTCCCATCTAGTAGTAGGTAAAAAGGGACGCTGTAGAAACCTCGCCCAAGGCGCTGCACACACTGCCCATAATTGTTATTCTTTGTAATGTTTAATTTAAATATACTTAAGTTATGAAGGAAAACTAGTAGTTAATTGTTTCATTACTATTAAAATTTCATTCATATCCCCCTACCTTATCCTACTCCCGTAGGGTCGGTGCACCGGGTTTCCGTCCTCCAAATAACTCTATCATCCGTCATCTCAGTCACCACTCCTTTCTTGATCATATCCTTTCACGCAATCCATCCATCTCTTTCTAGGCCTACCTCTACCAGTGTACCCCTCCACACTCATATTTTTTTATTAAAAATCCATTGAGTATTCGAATTCATTTGGGATATATATGTTTCCTGGGCCTTTTTGTACGAATTGTTTTATTTTGCTATAGACTGCAAAACGACATCTTGGAAAGTTCGAAGTTTTCGTGGTAAAGCACTGGTAATTATTAAAAAACATACTTTTCAATCTTACTATAATATTGTTCTCAAGAAGATCACTTAACCCCAGGACTTCACTGCATTGATATTTCTATTATAGTGTCATCTCTTACATTCTCTTTTAAAACCAGAGACAACCTACGTGACAAGGACACACCAGTCGAAACCCACTGTTAGACATTTCAAAATACTTAGTAATTCTTTCAAGGTACTGTAAAAACTTGTATTTACCAAAAAAAAGGAACATACACGCTAGGTACAAACTATTCAAAGCCAAATCAAAAATATAAATGCTTTAATACCGTGTTTATTTAATTTTATTAAAAGGAATAATACAATAATGTCAGATTTTTAATAATAAATAGTTGTAAGAAATCAACATGAAAAAATTATAAATTAAAAAATCCACAAGTACGGAAGATTTTGCATAGTTTTTACTAGAAAAAAAAAGTTATTACATATTTATTGCATTCATATTTCGAAAACACATGTCGTCTTCAGTTATAAATATTTTACTTAACACATTCGGCAGCTGCTGACTAAAATCCTGAAAACATTTTGAAAATTAGACATTTGTATACTTACCTGTTTTTATGTTGACAAGTTGTAGATCCCAGGGGTCACTGGACAAATGGGGTGGAAAAAGACCCAAGTGAGCTCGAAGTGCAGGACTGAGAGATGACGCAGGATCACGAAAAGTGGAGATTAATTTGGCAAAGGCCAAATCCCAATTGGGGTCGCTACGTTACTCTAGTTTGTTTTTTGTGTTGACAAGTAGATCCGGATAACAATTTTTTAGTTTTTTGTTGACTTCCAGTTTATGAAAAATAAAAAATAAATCGTTAAATCAAACTCAGATAACATCCAGACAAAATAAAGAAAAACAATGATGTATGAAACAGCTAAAACTAACCTACAAAGACAGATGTTAATTTTGTAGTTTTTACAACTAAAACTTGCAATTAAATGTAAAATAAAACTTTGAGATGTTAAATATTACTCGTTTAAGCTATTACATAACCGTTTAATAAAGTTTATTGATAACTAAAGAAGATAATAGTTTTCCCGCCATTTTAGAGCACTTTCATTTCTTCATTCAAATGATACAATTTAAACTATATTGTTGCCTTTTTGCATATTAAATTAATGTATAATTAAGAAATCTGTAATAATTTCAATATATAAAGCTGGTTTTATTCTTTAGTACACAACTAAAGTTAGAAAAGTAACCTCAAAATGTCATACAATATTATGGTACGTTAACATTGATTTTTACTTATGCATTATCACTAATTTATTATACATTACGTAAAACATTGCTTTATAATCATTTTACACAAATGATAATAATTATTTGACTAGATTTTTATATAATTACCTAATAAACTTGTTCAGACTTGATTCTTTCTCCCGTATGCTACCATACCGATCCTCCGTTCCTCCGGCCAGCGCAAACTTCATTTCATACAATTTCTTGATCAATATACAAACATTTTTTCAATCATTCCGATTGTTTACGCTCAAAGTTAAATATTTAAGTGTTACAATTCTTATTATATTTAATTCCATATTTTCACCATTATTGCCTTGCCATTTTAAATAAAAAATTTAAATGAGAAACGCAAAATCAAAGGAGGATCTTCATTGGCGTCATTTCCGTTAACCTTTTAAGTTATCTTATCATTATCCAGCATAGAAAAAATTGCACAGATAATCAATATTTTACGATGCCAAAATATTTTTGATTTTAATGCCACTTTTTCAATTTTAAAACTTGCACACATTTTTGGTTTGGGTTTAGACGGGTTTCCTCACTGATTTTAAAACTGTACTGAATGTAAATAAGTAAATAATTACAAGGCCAAAGCACAGACTAAACTCTTGGTTTGTTGAACCCTGCGCAAGCGTTGATTGGTCGATGAGTTACAAGTTATACGTTGATAGGATATTAATAGATCCTGCATGTTTTATGTACGTACATACTTTTGTTTTGTAGTTAAACTTCTTATCGCAAAGTTTAAAACGAGTGCAAATAATAATAGAAGAAAAATAATTTAAATTAAAGCATTACGTTTTAAACATATGAATTATCTTTTAATCTTATCGTGAACTTTTATCATACTAATATTATAAATGCGAAAGTTTAGATGGATGGATGGACATTTGTTAGAGTTTGTAGCCTAAACGGCTGAATTGATTTCTATGAAATTTTGTATAGATGTAGAGGATAGTCTGGAAGAACACATGGGCTACTCACATTTGTTTTTTTTTTAATTTAACGCGAACGGACTCGCGGTTCGAAGCTAGTTTAGCATATTTACAGAGCGTCTTTCCTACCTCATTTTATATAAGTCTTATAGTTTAGGCCACGTAAGTCAAGAAAGCAAAGTAGGCCTCTGTTTTTGTCATGCGTCGTGGTGATACACTAGAAAACTGCGCTAGAGTCTGAGTCTGAATCAATAAATTAAACAAAAAATAGAACCCACATGCAAGCATTACTTTTTGAATCAAAAATAGCCTAATCGGTCCACTAGGGCTGGAAGCAGTAACTCATAAACAAAAATTTTTTAACAGTGGAAGAGCCCGCTTTAACATCTTCGACGTACGACGAATGGGTCGGCTTGCTCGGTGTAATGCCACGACCATACAGAAAACAGGCATGAAGTGGAAGCAATTCCGCGTTTCGTCTGATGAGTGTGGTGCCAGAGGCCCAATTTTAGTCCCTTTCCCTTTCCACCCTTTTCGTAAGAGGAAAGGATGGCAAGGAGAAGTGGATTTGACGGTGGAGGAGACGCATAGGAAGGGGAAATGTCCTCTTTAAGTGCGTCTCCTCCTCCGTCAATTAAGGGTAGGCAACGCATCTGCAATTGCGGATGTTTATGGGCAGCGGTCGCTTTCCATTTCGGTGGATTCAGGTGGCCGCTTGCTCGTTTGCCACCTAATGTTATAAAAAAAAATGTGTTGGACTCTGCGCAAGCGTTGATTGGTCGATGAGTTACAAGTTATACGTTGATAGGATATTAATAGATCCTGCATGTTTTTATGTACGTACATACTTTTGTTTTGTAGTTAAACTTCTTATCGCAAAGTTTAAAACGAGTGCAAATAATAATAGAAGAAAAATAATTTAAATTAAAGCATTACGTTTTAAACATATGAATTATCTTTTAATCTTATCGTGAACTTTTATCATACTAATATTATAAATGCGAAAGTTTAGATGGATGGATGGACATTTGTTAGAGTTTGTAGCCTAAACGGCTGAATTGATTTCTATGAAATTTGGTATAGATGTAGAGGATAGTCTGGAAGAACACATGGGCTACTCACATTTGTTTTTTTTTTTAATTTAACGCGGACGGACTCGCGGTCCGAAGCTAGTTTAGCATATTTACAGAGCGTCTTTCCTACCTCATTTTATATAAGTCTTATAGTTTAGGCCACGTAAGTCAAGAAAGCAAAGTAGGCCTCTGTTTTTGTCATGCGTCGTGGTGATACACTAGAAAACTGCGCTAGAGTCTGAGTCTGAATCAATAAATTAAACAAAAAATAGAACCCACATGCAAGCATTACTTTTTGAATCAAAAATAGCCTAATCGGTCCACTAGGGCTGGAAGCAGTAACTCATAAACAAAAATTTTTTAACAGTGGAAGAGCCCGCTTTACATCTTCGCACGAATGGGTCGGCTTGCTCGGTGTAATGCCACGACCATACAGAAAACAGGCATGAAGTGGAAGCAATTCCGCGTTTCGTCTGATGAGTGTGGTGCCGGAGGCCCAATTTTAGTCCCTTTCCCTTTCCACCCTTTTCGTAAGAGGAAAGGATGGCAAGGAAAAGTGGATTTGACGGTGGAGGAGACGCATAGGAAGGGGAAATGTCCTCTTTAAGTGCGTCTCCTCCTCCGTCAATTAAGGGTAGGCAACGCATCTGCAATTGCGGATGTTTATGGGCAGCGGTCGCTTTCCATTTCGGTGGATTCAGGTGGCCGCTTGCTCGTTTGCCACCTAATGTTATAAAAAAAAATGTGTTGGACTCTGCGCAAGCGTTGATTGGTCGATGAGTTAAAAGTTATACGTTCAAAGGATATTAATAAATCCTGCACAAATCTGGTTTTATATACGTACTTTTGATTTGTAGTTCTTATCGTAAAGTTCAAAATGCGTGTAAATTAAAAGTAGAAGAAAAAGAATTTAATATTTACGAGTATATAAGCTCTACGTTATAAAATATAACATGAATTATCTTTCAATCTTTAAGGAATAACTATTAACTATGCAACGGTTTTGTTATTGTAATTCTGACTTTCCTAGAGTGGGCGATAACGCCCCCTTGTGGGCACTGAAGGCGTTGAGGAGGGCCTAAATAAAGATCCCATGTAAGGCGCTCTTAATTTGTTAATTTTGAATTTAATGTAAAGTTGCACAAAAATTTCCCAATAGAGCGCTGTTAATTTTTGAATTGAATTGGTCAATCTAGTGAAAGAACACCTGGAACCGGACAGGTCAGAGATTGCCGAGAGACACATATTTTGACAGAGAACACAGCGTTCAAGTGAAAGTGTCCGCGAATACCTACAGGCCCTGAAACATTTAGCAAAAACTTGTAAATTCGGCGACAAATTAGAAGAAAATTTACGCGACCAATTCGTCTCGGGGTTGTGTAATGAGGACATTTTTTTTATAATATAAGGTGGCAAACGAGCAAGCGGCCACCTGAATCCATCGAAATGGAAAGCGACCGCTGCTCATAAACATCCGCAATTGCAGATGCGTTGCCTACCCTTAATTGACGGAGGAGGAGACGCACATAAAGAGGACATTTCCCCTTCCTTTGCGTCTCCTCCGCAGTCAAATACACTTTTCCTTCCCATCCTTTCCTCTTAAGAAAAGGGTAGAAAGGGAAAGGGACTAAAATTAGGCCTCCGGCACCACACTCATCGGACGAAACGCGGAATTGCTTCCACTTCACGCCTGTTTTCTGTGTGGTCGTGGTATTACACCGGGCGAGCCGGCCCATTCGTGCGAAGATGTTAAAGCGGGCTCTACCACTGTGATCACATGAGATCTAGGATCTTCACGGAGAGGCACGTCAACTATAAGCGTGCGGTGGAGCTGGCGCTCGCTCTGGAAGCGGCGGACAGGCACGCGGCAACGGCGTGCGCGGCCGGGCCGCCACGCGCACGGCGATTATTATCGGCGTCATCGAGACTATCGGTTATATTGTAGTTAACGTAGGTACGCTGCGGTAATAAAAGATAAATATTACATTTGTACGTCATTCAAAATGGCGGAGCTCCTCTAATGGGTGATACTTGGATTAATCGTTTAAAATTAAATATGTTTGAATCATCATCATCATCATCATCATCATCATCATCATCATCATCATCATCATCATCATCATCATCATCATCATCATCATCATCATCATCATCATCATCATCATCATCATCATCATCATCATCATCATCATCATCATCATCATCATCATCATCATCATCATCATCATCATCATCATCATCATCATCATCATCATCATCATCATCATCATCATCATCATCATCATCATCATCATCATCATCATCATCATCATCATCATCATCATCATCATCATCATCATCATCATCATCATCATCATCATCATCATCATCATCATCATCATCATCATCATCATCATCATCATCATCATCATCATCATCATCATCATCATCATCATCATCATCATCATCATCATCATCATCATCATCATCATCATCATCATCATCATCATCATCATCATCATCATCATCATCATCATCATCATCATCATCATCATCATCATCATCATCATCATCATCATCATCATCATCATCATCATCATCATCATCATCATCATCATCATCATCATCATCATCATCATCATCATCATCATCATCATCATCATCATCATCATCATCATCATCATCATCATCATCATCATCATCATCATCATCATCATCATCATCATCATCATCATCATCATCATCATCATCATCATCATCATCATCATCATCATCATCATCATCATCATCATCATCATCATCATCATCATCATCATCATCATCATCATCATCATCATCATCATCATCATCATCATCATCATCATCATCATCATCATCATCATCATCATCATCATCATCATCATCATCATCATCATCATCATCATCATCATCATCATCATCATCATCATCATCATCATCATCATCATCATCATCATCATCATCATCATCATCATCATCATCATCATCATCATCATCATCATCATCATCATCATCATCATCATCATCATCATCATCATCATCATCATCATCATCATCATCATCATCATCATCATCATCATCATCATCATCATCATCATCATCATCATCATCATCATCATCATCATCATCATCATCATCATCATCATCATCATCATCATCATCATCATCATCATCATCATCATCATCATCATCATCATCATCATCATCATCATCATCATCATCATCATCATCATCATCATCATCATCATCATCATCATCATCATCATCATCATCATCATCATCATCATCATCATCATCATCATCATCATCATCATCATCATCATCATCATCATCATCATCATCATCATCATCATCATCATCATCATCATCATCATCATCATCATCATCATCATCATCATCATCATCATCATCATCATCATCATCATCATCATCATCATCATCATCATCATCATCATCATCATCATCATCATCATCATCATCATCATCATCATCATCATCATCATCATCATCATCATCATCATCATCATCATCATCATCATCATCATCATCATCATCATCATCATCATCATCATCATCATCATCATCATCATCATCATCATCATCATCATCATCATCATCATCATCATCATCATCATCATCATCATCATCATCATCATCATCATCATCATCATCATCATCATCATCATCATCATCATCATCATCATCATCATCATCATCATCATCATCATCATCATCATCATCATCATCATCATCATCATCATCATCATCATCATCATCATCATCATCATCATCATCATCATCATCATCATCATCATCATCATCATCATCATCATCATCATCATCATCATCATCATCATCATCATCATCATCATCATCATCATCATCATCATCATCATCATCATCATCATCATCATCATCATCATCATCATCATCATCATCATCATCATCATCATCATCATCATCATCATCATCATCATCATCATCATCATCATCATCATCATCATCATCATCATCATCATCATCATCATCATCATCATCATCATCATCATCATCATCATCATCATCATCATCATCATCATCATCATCATCATCATCATCATCATCATCATCATCATCATCATCATCATCATCATCATCATCATCATCATCATCATCATCATCATCATCATCATCATCATCATCATCATCATCATCATCATCATCATCATCATCATCATCATCATCATCATCATCATCATCATCATCATCATCATCATCATCATCATCATCATCATCATCATCATCATCATCATCATCATCATCATCATCATCATCATCATCATCATCATCATCATCATCATCATCATCATCATCATCATCATCATCATCACCAGCTCACTATACGTCCCCACCTAGGGGCTCAGAGCCTACCCTAAAGTTAGGGTGACTAGGCCATAGTCAACCATGGCGACTTCTTTACGCCGTGAATTTCCCGAGGTTTTTGCTGAAGGTTTAGGGACATTTAAGACAGGATTTAAACTTTTTTTTAAATTAATACACCTGTTTTTGTTAAAGCACGACCGATCCCGATAGCGTTGAGAAAATCTGTCGAAGAGGAGCTCGAGCGTTTGCAGCGGGATGACGTCATTTACAAAGTTGAGCGCTCGGATTACGGTACGCCTATTGTACCGGTCATTAAGGCGAATGGTAACATTCGTTTATGTGGTGATTATAAAATAACAATAAATCCACTATTAAAGGATTATCATTACCCGCTGCCACGTATCGAGGACCTCTTCGCCGCTCTGAGAGGAGGTGAGCAATACAATAAATTAGATTTGTCTAATGCCTTTCAGCAATGTTTGTTAGATAAGGATTCCCAAGCGATGACTGCCATCACTACTCATGTCGGCACTCACAAATGTGACAATTCACAAATGATAGCAGAGGCCTTTGCCATTAGCTAACAATTACCATAAACATGGCGATCTTGTTTCTTTGCTGCTATTGCCTTGTAGTTTTTGTTTCTTTTCTTCATGACATTTTTTTTCAATTTGTGCCCCCCATAAATTAAAGCGTGAAAATGTAAAGCCTATAGACAGGCTATCGTAAGTGTAGGGTTCTTTATTAAAAATATATATATAAATACTTTGATTACAGACTCCTGCATGAAGAAGTGTGTGTTTACGCTTTATTACTAGCTTACGCCTCCGTGAAATTAAAATAAAGTAAGTAGCCTATGTGTTCTTCCAGACTATCTACATTTACGCCAAATTTCATCAAGATCCGTTTAGCAGTTAGGCTACAAAATGACAAACATCCATCCAACTAAACTTTCTCAATTATAATCATCATCATCATCACCAGCTCACTATACGTCCCCACCGAGGGGCTCAGAGCCTACCCTAAAGTTAGGGTGACTAGGCCATAGTCAACCATGCTGGCCAAGTGCGGGTTGGTTAACTTCACACATATCTTTGAATTTCTTCGCTGATATGTGCAGGTTGCATCACGATGTTTTCCTTCACCGTAAGAACGTCGGGTAAATTATGTACATATGAAAATTCGAAAAATCGAAAATCACATTGGTACATGGCGGGATTCGAACCCAAGACCTGTAGATTACAAGTCAAGTGCTTAAACCACTGAGTCACCGGCGCTCTATTCAATCTATAATACTATAATACTATAATACTCAATTATAATATTAGTAAGTTATTAGAAAGGTAAGAGAAACAACAACATATATTTAAAATGTATTTATTCAGTATCAGTATCGTCGTTAACAGTGAAGTCGTACGGTGTGAAGTTGTTGCGGAACGCGGCGACGAGCGCGTCCTCGTCGCGGCGCGCGAGCAAGCACTGGCGCCAGTCCGCCTTGTCCTCGCAGTCCAGTATCGGAGGACTCGATAGTACATCCCTAACACAGACACCTTCACTAATTATAATTTCTTAAAATGTTATATTACACGAGCTGTTGCCCGCAAACTTCGTTATAGCAAATTTGGACCACCCATTACGCCATTTTAAAAAGAAAAGAAAAAAATTAAAAAAAGTAGCCTATAAGCTACCCTCCAGTGAAAGTCCGGTCGAAATCGGCCCAGCCGTTTCGGAGATTACGCAGAACAAACGCGGCTTGCGGACAGACAGACAAAAAAATTTTAATTGCGATTTTCGTTATCAGCAACGCAAATACATTGTCTTCCCGAAATCTGGAATTTTTCTTTTGATATTACAAACTGACACTCCAATTGTATTTCGAGTATGTATATGTATAGATGTCAATACAAGGTGGTACTAAACTTGACAACTGATATAGTACCTTTCAGAGAAAGTACCGATGAAAAAATTTGTTGCGTGCCTTGTCTATATATTATTTTAGTATCTTTGGCGGGATTCTAATATTTGTTAGTTTGTTTTATGAGATGTTTGCAAAGTTTCGGTGAACATTTTCACCTTCCGAACTGCAACGGGAAGTGTTGCTTGGTTTTGGCGAATATCTGTTCCCCTGAGGGCAGGTCAGCGTGGAAGTAAGGCGCGCCGGGCAACACCACCTGTGCGATGTCCGCGTATGGCGGCAACACCTCCATCTGTATGCTGTTTATTCCCGCCTCATCCTGTAATATACAGGATGATTAAAACTTCAATTCTTCTTCTTATGAAAAACTCTGTGGAGTCTATTTTTGCACGAATGGGCCTGCACGCCCGGTGTAATACCACGACCACACAGAAGACAGGCGTGAAATGGAAGCAATTCCGTGTTTCGTCTGATGAGTGTGGTGCCGGAGGCCTAATTTAAGTCCCTTTCTCTTTACCACCGTTTTCTTATAAGGAGAGGATGGGAAGGGGAAGTGGATTTGACGGTGGATGAGATGCATAGGAAGGAGAAGTGTCCTCTTCATGTGCGTCTCCTCCTCCGTCGGTTAAGGGTAGGTAACGCATCTGCAATTGCGGATGTCTATGGGCATCGGTCTCTTTGCCATTTTGGCGGATTCAGGTGGCCGGTTGCTCGTTTGCCACCTTATGTTATAAAAAAAAATTCTAAATATTCATCACAATGTTGTTATAGTCCAGGGGTGGCGAACCACTGGCATAATATTTTGGGCAAGTCGCTGATCATAAAAACACTACGAAAAAAGTATAAAGTAGAGTCACCATGGAATTTGAAAAATTATTCGATGGCACGTCTAAGACCGTATTAAACATTTCTTTAAAAAATGGCATTTTAATACATAAATGTTCGCCACCCCTGTTGTAGTCTAACGTAGTAGTAACGTATTACAAAAATTACATCTCACTGTAAAAATAAATATAAAGTACCTAACAATTTTAAATATGCTTTATGTCTCGTATGTAATGTGTGTTACTTATGAAAGAGCTTGAAATGTCGCTTTTTAGAATTCATTAAAATTCTTTCATATATTCATATATTTTAGAAGAAAATTAGTACTAGTAACTAGCAAACTAGTATTATAAACTTGTCCAGATTATTTTCAAACATGTGCCTTTTTAGCACAGACTAGTCACCTTCAAGGTCAAAGTTAAGAATGTTGCCCGCTCTTGTATAATATAATAAGACTAGCTGTTGCCCGCGACTTCGTCCACGCAATATTAAGATAAAAAAGTAGCCCGTCTATGTCAGCTACCCTTCAGGGAAAGTCTGGTCGAAGCGACCCAGCCGTTTCAGAGATTACCCGGAACAAACACGGCTTGCGGACAGACAGATAGACAGACAGACAGACAGACAGACAAAAAAATTTTTGTATGCGATTTTCGTTATCAGCAACGCACATTCATCATCTTCTCGAAATCTGGAATTTTTCTTTTGATATTACAAACAGACACTCAATTTTATTATGTGTACATATAGAATTTCATTTGGCATGGTTCGTGCTATATGTATAATAGCTGTTCCACGCGACTTCGTCAGCGCAGCATTAAAAGAAAAAAAAGACACGAAGTACATAATTAACTAAATATCCCTCGGGAACCTGACATTTTTCGGGGATGAACCTTATCCCACTGTGGTCCAGACTTTGTTAAATATCTGTGCCAAATTTCAATAACATAAGTTGAACCGTTGCAGAATTATCGAGTAAACATTAAAAACAAAATTAATGTATCCCACGGGAACCGTAACTATTTCCAGGTTAAAAAGTAGCCTATGTGTTCTTCCAGACTATGCTCTACATAAGTGCCGAATTTCATGGAGATCCGTTAAGCCGTTAGGCTACAAACTCTAACAAACATACATCCATAGATCTAAACTTTTTAAAAAAGTTTACAATTTATAGTATTTAAGTATGAATTATGATTGCCCACGACCCACGACTTCGTCCGCGTAGAGTTTAAAATTCAAAACTTACATTCGCCCTTTTTTTCATCCTATTACTTAAAGTATTATCTTAGTAGTAAGCTACGTAATGAACTACTACGGTGAAGTAAAACATCGTGATGCAACCTGCACATATCGGAGAAGAAATTCAAAGATTCATATGTGTGAAGTCAACCAACCCGCAGTGGGCCAGTGTGGTTGACTATGTCCTAGTCACCCTAACTTAAGTTAGGCTCCGAGCCCCTCAGTGGGGACGTATACTGAGCTGGTGATGATGATGATGATGATGAATCTACGTAATAACAGAAATCTATTGATGAAAGATTCCAAATTTCTAAGCCCGGTAGTTTGTGAGCTGATTTTTCGGTTACCCTTATTGTTTGTGTTCGCGATATCTTCTAAACTATTTGTCCAATTTAAATACTGTAAAGGACAATTTTGTTCTACATTAAATTCTCCTGACAACGAAGGCATTTATTTGGATAAGGATTAATACTGAAACCAATAAAACAACGACGCAAATAGCCTGCGATTTTTAATTCATTTTGTAAACAAAAAAGTGGTTATTGTAAGAAAATCGTTAAAGATAGATATATGCTATCGCGGACTTTTCTGTAGAACTTTTTGAGATCTACATTTCTTTCATACATCATTTTTATATACCTCTAACGGTTTAGGCAGCGTAAGCCGAGAAAAGTTAAAGTTTAGTGAATTTTTAACGCCGGCGTCCAGAAACACGCTGTTTATTAATAGTTCCTAAACATTAGTAATAATAAAATATAGCCTATGTTACTCACAGATAAATTATCTTTCTGATGGTGAAAGAATTTTTAAAATCGGACCAGTGGTTTTTGAGTTATTTCAATACATACAAAAATACAAAAATACAAAAATACAAAAATACAAAGTTTTCCTCTTTATAATATTAAGTATAAGTATAGATACCGATTTGTTAAATCGTCACTTTTCATTTTTCTTAAACAAAATAGTCCTAACCGTTTACCAACCTTTAGAAAAAATCAAATACCCGGAAATATTTTATCAAACGCTTCAGTTATTTAAATATTCTATACAGATAAATAAAACGAAACTATGTAATGTCAAAATAAAAGTGTCATAGCCATTTTCAATCTAATTTTTACATTTACAAATATTTTTAATTGCTTAGATTAAATCTAATCGTGACCCCAAGATAAATGTTACGATTCAACAAACCGGTACAAATACAACACTGCGCAAAATAGCGGGCAACATTTATTGCACCTTTGACATTGGAATGAGTCAATTTAGTGTACATAAAAATAATATTTGTGCAATCTGGTGTAATAAGATAGGATAGTTTTTACTTATTTGAAGTTACAGATCGTACGTGTTTTTAGGGTGTTGCTATTAGATATGTATAAAATCAAAAAGGATATACAAATTATATTTCCCGAGGATATTAATATAGATTTAAACTCGGAGCCGGATGATGATAGCGAGGTGATACTGCCATCAGGCGATACAACAAAGCTTTCTACGTACAAGGTTAGTTTAACCTTTTGATCACCATTGTTATATCTAAAATTATTGTGTGGAGGGATACACCGGTAGAGGTAGACCTAGAAAGAGATAGATTGCGTGAAAGGTGACATGATCAAGAAGCGAGTGATGACTGAAATGACGGATGACAGACTTATATGGTGGACGAAAACCCGGTGCGCCGACCCTACGGGAGTAGGATAAGACGGGAGATTTTTATAACTATAACATGCCCCTAACACCTACCCTATTTTGGTATATTCTCACAAAGCTTAAACATAAATATACATTTTAATACCGTGATGTAATTATACCCGGCTTTTTAATTGTCACGTTGGGAATAATGTTATCTTCTCTCTGATTAAATGTCGGATTACTTTTACTGATTTACGTTAACTTGATTTTAAAATTATTGCATTTTGTTTTCCATTACGTCATCCTGTTCAAGGTCGGTCAATAACATGAAAATTATCCGTGGTTTTTTAACATTTTTTAAATTATATTTACACTTTTTAGAAAGAACTAGAAGCACTGCAGCGTGTGGAAGCGACATACACTGTGCCAGTGGCGAGTGATAAGTTTGAAGCATGGTGCGCGAGCACAGAAAACATTGTCCCAGGCATGATCTTACCGCACACGGCAGTTAAACGGTTAGAAGCCAATCCGATATTGGAGGAGCAGTACGTGAAGTTGGTTTCGGGCACCGTATCCTATAACGAGTTTTGGGAAAGGTAAGGAACGTTTTTACTCGACCGATAGAAGGGTAAATGTTATGTATGTCACCATTGTATCCTACCTAAATAACTTAAACTATTTTCTTTGATAATTGTATGTACATCTCTCCCTTTCAGTCAGTTCTAGACCATTTCTATATTTAGTAGTTTTTGGTAGTGTTGTTACAATGGGTTTTCATAGTCATAACATATATACGAATACATTTTTTGCATCTGAAAGTGAACTCGCCGAATCAGTGGCAGTAATCGTGTTAATACAAAAAAAAGTCTCCGTTTCAGACACAAAATGTTTTTCCACTAATGTTTTGTCAGTGAAAACAGACTGTAAAACTAGCTTACATTCAATTTTTTTTTCTTAATAGGTATCTATTCCGCGTGGCGTTACTACAAGACTGTTTGGCCGCGGTGGCACGCAAAGAGCCAATAGAGTCGGTCACTACCGACCCCGTTTTGGCCAATTTACATCTACAATCGCCAATATAAAAGTAAAACTGTAATAATACGCTACAATACATAACACCTGGTCAAAGAAACTGTCAAAATAAAAATAATAACAAATAAAGATATTTTGGTGACACTGAATATGTTTCATTTGCCTTTAAAGTAATTTTATTTAGTTTTCATAAAATACAAGGCGACAAACAAGTCACCGGAATTCGCCAAAATAGCGAAACGACCGCAACCAATTACCGTTACCATGACCTTGCTTCTTTGCAGCTATTGACTTGTAGTTTTGGTCCCTTTCCCGCATGACATTTTTTTCTAATTTACTTACCACCTAAGTTATAATAAATAGCGTGAAAACTTATAGCCTAAAGCGTATCCTTAGCGTAGGGCTTTTTATTAAAAGGGGAATTATAAAAAAATATGCTGTGATTGCTGACATCCTACGCCACAAAGTAGTGTGTTTACGCTTTATTAGATTAGTATAGAATTATAGATAGATATAGAATTATTTTTTTTATAATATAAGTTGCCAGTTGCGAGGCCAAACGCAGAGCCCAGGACAGAGCGAGCTGGCGGCGTACTGTGGACGCCCTCTGCCCCACTTTGGGGACATAGGAAAAGGAGAGAGATAATATAAGTTGGCAAACGAGCAGGCGGCCACCTGAATCCACCGAAATGGAAAGCGAATAAACATCCGCAATTGCAGATGCGTTGCCTACCCTTGATTGACGGAGGAGGAGACGCACTTAAAGAGGACATTTCCCCTTCCTATGCGTCTCCACCGTCAAATTCACTTTTCCTTCCCATCCTTTCCTCTTAAGAAAAGGGTGGAAAGGGAAAGGGACTAAAATTAGGCCTCCGGCACCACACTCATCAGACGAAACGCGGAATTGCTACCACTTCACGTCTGTTTCCTGTGTGGTCGTGGTATTTCACCGGGCGAGCCGACCCATTCGTGCGAAGATGTTAAAGCGGGCTCTACCACTACACATATTAGTACTGAATGTTGACGGTTGTTTTAATATCTGTTGAAAAACCAAATAATATTAAAATATTTTAAATAACGGGAAAATACCTGGAAAACTTCTAATATCTGTGACTCGCAGGCGGCAGGCACGGGCACGCATTGTATTTGCATGTGAGATGTTTTATAGTTCCTCTCAAAGAACACGACCAACTTGTCCATCGAACGATAGAACTCTTTCAAAGCCTGTTTGAATTTCTTTATCTCATTCACAACTTCGTCAGGTGCCTAATATAGAACTGATTTTTAATCATACTAATACTAATATTATAAATGCGAAAGTTTAGATGCATGGATGGATGGATGTTTGTTAGAGTTTGCAGCCTAAACGGCTGAACGGATTTTGATGAAATTTGGTACAGATGTAGAGGATAGTCTGGAAGAACACATAGACTACTTTTTATCCCGGACATAGTTATGGTTCCCGCGGGATGCATTAATTTTGTATTTTAATGTTTACTCGATAATTCTGCAACGGTTCAACATATATTATTGAAATTTGGCACAGATATAGAACAAAGTCTGGAGTACACATGGGATAAGGTTCATCCCCGAAAAATGTGCGGTTCCCGAGGAACACGTTATTTACATAGTTCGTCTGTTTTCTAATACCACGCGCACGAAGTCGCGGGCAACAGCTAGTATGAATTAATTCATTCAATTGTTTTCATTCATTTGTTCATTCTTTCATTCATTCGTTCAATGTTTTGATGCAAATGTATATTTCAATTTAAACTTAAAATTATGTTTGTAAATTTTCATTTTCAAATATAATTGTTTTTTATAACTATAGTCGAATTCGATAGACCTGCCACCATTTATATAGCGACTTTACATCTATACGAATAGATAAATACGAACTGTCGCCCGCAAACTTCTTTAGCGCGGTATATAAAAAAAATGGCCGTCTATAACAATTCCGCGTACATCAGCTATCTTCCAGTCAAAGTCCCGTCAAAATCGGCCCAGCCGTTTCGGAGATTACCCGGAACAAACGCGACTTGCGGACAGACAGACAGACACACAGACAAACATTTTTTAAATGTCTTTTCGTTATCAGCAACCAAATACATTATATTCACGAAATCTGAAAGTTTTTCTTTTGATATTACATTCAGACACACCAATTTTATTATGTTTAAAGACTAGCTTTCTCCTGCGACTCGGACCGCGTGGAATAAATAAACACATAAGTGAGTAGCCTATGTCTTCTTTCAGACTATCATCTATACCAAATTTCATCGAAATCTATTCAGCCGTTTAGGCTACAAACATCCATTTAACCCTTAAATGCATGATTTTTTTCGTTTTAAATACCATAAATTGAAACGGGTAAATTGAACATAGATTAAGGGAAAAATAAGGAAAAAAAGTATTTTTCAAAATAGTCTATTGTGTAAGGAAGAAAAGACTGATGTATAAATGCATCATGCACTTTCGCATTTATATTAGTATGGTATAGTTAGACTTTACCTTACTGAGAGACTGGTGGTGAGCTATAGGTAATATCAGTACGTGGTACGGAGTTAGCGGCCCCTTGGGCAGGGCGAGGTAGCACTGCGCGCCCACGCATATCACCAGGTGCTTCTCCACGGTGGGGGAGGATAGGCAGAACCAACAACTGTCTGATAATATATTACACATCAAAATTACCTACATGACTCTCCAAACACAAAAGGTAATTAAATTAATTAAAGGTATATAAAACACGTTTAAACATGGCATTTGACAACTATATATAGATGTTTTTTTTTTCTTATTTATTATATTGTTTGTTACTTCGTTTTTTTTCCAATTTGAATGACAAAGATGAGATTTTTTTTGATCAAGCAATGAAAACCTTAAGCGCCAATAGCCTAATGGTTTGGGGTACGGACTACCGTGAGGTCGAGGGTTCGAATCCCGCCATTCAACTATTGTCGTGAACCTTATCCTAGCACAAGCCTAGAGCTTAGATAAAAATCTACTAATATTTTTATTTAAAAAAAAACTATTTTTTTTTAAATTAAAAGGTGGCAAACGAGCAAGCAACCACCTAATTCCGCCAAAATGGCGAAGCGACCGCTGCCCATAGACACTCGCAATAGCGGATGCGTTGCCTTCCCTTAATCGACGAAAGAGGAAAGGTACATAAAGAGGATATTTCCCCTTCCTATGCGTCTCCTCCAGCGTCAAGTCCACGTTCCCTTCCCATCCTTTTCTTATAAGAAAAAGGGCAGGAATGAAAAGGGACTAAAGTTGGGCCTCCGGCACCACACTCATCATACGAAACGCGGAATTGCTTCCACTTCAAATCTGTCTTCTGTGTGGTCGTGGTATTACACCGGGCGAGCCGGCCCATTCGTGCGAAGATGTTAAAGCGGGCTCTACCACTGTCAAAATAAAATAAACAACTAAAATATACCATACCTGGATCAAATTCCCTTCGCTTCCGTTCAGTATCGCCACCCTTTCTTTTTCTTTTACCTTGGTCATCTTCTGCTGCATCTAAATTATAAAAATACTGGCCATTCCCAGAGAACTGCAAATAAAAAAAAAGTTTAATTTCGTACTCCATCACTAAGATAAGCGACTCTTTGGTAATGACAGCTTTTGCTTCATTCCGATTGAAACGCGCCTTTTGATGATATTAACAATTAAGTCTATCATTATTATTAGGTCGAAAACTCTTCGTAAATCGTCGCTAAAATGGCGAAAATCAAATATTCACAAAATACCAACGTATAGCCTGTCCATTTATAAAGGGCATTGGCAACAGATCATGCAAAAATAGGCACATTTTTCAATATATTGTGAATCATTGTTAGTGGCCAGTATATTTGTTAGTAAAACTGCTACCAAAGAGGTTGAATTCCTACTTCACTGAACATTTTTACCTTAACAACTTTACCAGGCTGATGTTGCTTCATTAGTTCTACGTCGTACGGACACACAGTCTCATCAGTGGTGGCTTGTAGGAGATCTGTCATTCGCATTCTACTGATAGCTTGCAAAGAGCATGCATAAATCCATTTCTCCTTAGCCTTGTTACCTACGGGGGCTAAACCTAGAAATCTTGTCGCACACTCACGATAATCTTGATGTATGCTTTGGTTTCTGTAACATGAGTATTGTACAATATATTTTAAAAAAATGTGTATGTGTTTTTTTTAATTTATTTTTAAAGCAATACATTGTGTGTTAACTAAATAAGCCTACACATAGTACTATTTTCAAACTTATTACTCTGTTAGGCAAAATTTAGTACAGTTGTGTAAATCATCAACTCTTACCTGTATGGTTGCCTTTCATAATATTTATCTGTAGAAGGTACAAAGTGATATCTTGGCTTAACATGCATCGCTAACCAAGCAATTAAATCTGACAAACGATCTTTTGCTACATCCATCTGAAACATAGAATGACACAAACCATATTGTGGGATATCTAAACAAAATTGAAAATACCAAATAATTGTTTTTGACAAATCTAACATACATTCCTACCTCAAATGCACTATAGATAATTGTTTTACTAGCTATTGCTCGCTTCGTCGCCATGGAATTAAAAAATATATAAAGACATAGCCTACATTACTCAGTGATAACAGAGCTTTTTAATTGTGCAGGAAGTATTTAAATCAACCCAATAGTTTTTAAATTATTTTAAATACATACAAAAATACAAATCTTTCCTCTTTATATTAGTATAGTTTACCTTTTGACAATCATCATTTTCAATTCCGGCGGGCCATAGAGTTGTAATAAGTACATCCACACCTCTATACTCGCTCTGTCCTCGGAAACAGGAGTCTCTAACTGCACTACAATCGCTCGGCTCAAATGTACACATTGGAATATCCTTGCCAAGTTCTCTCCGTGATAGACCAGTGAGATAGGCAATCTTTACATCGGAACTGGTTGTAAATATACCTCGTTTACCTAAAATACAAAACATCCTGCTTGAAGGACCATAGCCATTAAGTTAATTTGTAAAACAGACAATAATGTGAGGAATAACAGCTATAGAGTTGCATATTATTATCATCATCATCATCATCATCACCAGCTCACTATACGTCCCCACCGAGGGGCTCGGAGCCTACCCTAAAGTTAGGGTGACTAGGCCATAGTCAACCACGCTGGCCAAGTGCGGGTTGGTTGACTTCACACATATCTTTGAATTTCTTCGCCGACATGTGCAGGTTGCATCACGATGTTTTCCTTCACCGTAAGAACGTCGGGTAAGTTATGTAAATATAAAAATTCGAAAAATCGAAAATCACATTGGTACATGGCGGCGGGATTTAAACCCAAGACCTATAGATTACAAGTCAAGTGCTTAAACCACTGAGGCACCGACGCTCTTTGACAACTCTCTTTCTCTTTCTCTCTCATATTATTATAAGTGATTAAAATTGTACAGTCGAGAAAATCTGCAATGTTCTTCAGGAATTGTCTTTTCATTGCAACAAGACAAACTCCACATTCCTACAAGTAACTAATTAGATATCAGTAAGTAGTGTAAACGAATTATAATAAAAAGAAACTAGATGTGTATTAGTGACCAACTTATTATGTAGATACATTTATAATCTGCATTGTATTGGTTTTTGTTTCATGTCTTGTTTCAAAATTAATTAATTTATTAATATTAATTAATATTAATTAGATAAACTTAAAATCTCCGAGCTATACAACACACACACACATCGGCTAACTAGCTGCTAGTGTGTCACTCAAAATAATAATAATAATAAAATGTTCAAACGATAGTAGCTTTTAAGGAATACTACCAGTTGCCCCAACTCTACTTGAGCACTTAATAATAATTAAAAATCAACAAAATTTCATTCAGAAACTATGATGCAAACATACCCATATAGACAACATTAGGCACAATTTCACTTCCTTCTTCACAGTAATACTTGACATGGGTCTCATCGCTGGGTCCAAAAACATATGTGGTTACAGGAACTGTAAACATATTTTTTGAATTTCATTTTAGAATCAAATTTAATCATACTAATATTATAAATGCGAAAGTTTAGATGGATGGATGGATGTTTATTAGAGTTTGGAGCCTAAACGGCTCAAGGGATTTCGATGAAATTTGGTATGGATGTAGAGGATAGTCTGGAAGAACACATAGGCTACTCACTTTTGTTTTTTTATTCCATGCGGATGGAGTGGCGGGCGAAAGCTAGTGTGTAATAATAATAAGGTAGGTGAACATATAGAGCTGATAGGAGCAGCAGTAGCACTGATAGCTACTGAAGAGGCTCTCTTCACCAACATAGCATGCAGTACAATAGGCAACTAACCTTTTACTTTCAAGATTTTTTTATATTTTGGACATTAATTCTTCCAAAAATCGACATACCTTTCCTAGTACCCATCTTATATGCATCAAGTTGACAGTTGTCATCGCCGAAAAAATTCCCCACGCAAAGCAGAATATCAAAAGAGCCAGATTTTTTTACAATTGACTCAACGCGGGAAAACAATGTATTGAAATTTCCATTGACATCACCGCAAACCAGGCTGGAAAATAATATTAAGTTATATGTAACGGAATAAATATAACATAGGAAAATACCAAACTAAAGTAGCTAAATAAGACATTCTTACGTTTTTTGTTTGTCCGTCATCGTAATGTAAAATCTTTTGAAGATAAACTATACCTATAACCTAATTGAAACGTTACCAAAGTTTTGTAACTGTTGTTGAATTAGTCACTTTTTATCTGGTAAAGGACCAGAGAGACATTTTATTTAAAAACTAGCTTACAAATGTAGGTAGAGTTAATTTAATTGCACAGTTCAATGTTTAGTGTTTCACAATAATGTCAATGTCAATTGTCATTGTCAACTGACTCATCACAGAAGATTTGTCAAATCAATGTCGAGGATTTCACAGAATAAGAAAAGACTCTATAATTATCTTTGAATATTTATACACTTTATTTGCTTTTGGTTCATCTTTGTCTTTGATTGTCGGAATCGGAAGCTGAAATTGAAAAGTAAATGACATTGTCAAATATATTTTATCCGGGAAGAAATGTTTATAGTTTGTTGAGGAGTAATTTCAACTTTTTCAGTCAAGAATTAAAATTATGGCATCTACCAGTAAACCTGGTGGGACTGGGTTGGAAGAGGTAGGCGTCCCTGGCCAAACGTTCCTGCGTGACGCTTTGACTAGCTGTACTGATCCATTAAAAGCTATTGAAGAGTTTCAACTAGAAAATGGTATTCTTTTACCCTCTCTAAGGCCAATGCTGCCTCTGCTTGACTTACATGGAGTTCGCCGGCTTGATTTTCATACATCAGTTTTGGAGGAATTGAGAGACAAACTCATAGTGCACATAAACGAAGTCGGTTCAAAAGAGGGTAAAGAGAATGATAAGAAACTAAAAGATTTACTAGCAAAGAGCTTCGCAATCGTCAGAATTAAAGCCTTAAGACCTGTAATAATGAGTATATTGAAAAATACTCCACACATTGATGATAAGTATCTTAGGGTTTTAGTAAGAGATCGTGAATTATACAATGATACAGACACGGAGGTTAAGCGACAGATTTGGCAAGATAATCAATCACTTTTTGGAGATGAAGTTTCACCGCTCCTCAGCCAATATATAAGAGAAAAGGAGAATGTATTATTTGACCATGAAAATCTGACTAACTTGTTCTTTTCACCATCACCAAAAGTAAGGAGACAAGGTACTGTGGTTCAGAAACTTGCTCATATGATAGGCACTAGTGTCAAACTCTATGATATGGTGCTACAGTTCCTTCGTACATTGTTTTTACGAACAAGAAATGTTCATTACTGCACCTTGAGAGCTGAGCTACTAATGGCACTTCATGATTTAGAAATACAAGATATTATATCTGTTGACCCTTGTCACAAATTCACCTGGTGTTTGGATGCTTGTATTAGAGAAAGAAATGTAGATATTAAGAGATCTCGTGAACTCCAAGGCTTTTTAGACAGTATTAAAAGAGGACAGGAGCAGGTTCTAGGTGATTTATCTATGACCTTATGTGATCCATATGCTATCAACTTTTTAGCAACCTCAGCTATTAAAATACTCCAGCATTTAATTAATACCGAAGGTCTTCCTAGAGATAATACAATACTTATTCTTTTATTAAGGATGCTAGCATTAGGCTTAAGTGCTTGGGTAATGATTGATTCTCAAGAGTTTAAGGAACCCAAATTGGATAGTCAAGTTGTTACCAAATACTTACCAGCACTAATGTCACTTATGGTGGATGACCAAGTACGAGCTCTGCACAACAAACTGCCACCAGATGAAAGAGAATCTGCAATTACTACAATAGAACATTCCGGACCACCTCCAGATGCTTGTGAGGCTTACATGAGAGAGAGTACTGTATGCGGGGTTCTAGCTATGTATTACACACTGCATGCGGCAAAACTACGCGATCGTGGCGCCCTCCTACGTATCCTCAGTATTCTAGGTAGTTGTAAAGATGGCCGTGCATATGAAGACCCATTTTTACATGCCCTTGTAGCACTTTTAATACAACTACCTGATGAGTTCCAAGGTGAAGACTTCAGTACAGTACTGTTTGATGAATTCTTCTTTGCTGGGCTTACTAAAGACAATGTTACTAGACATATACTGAAATTATTATGGTACATATATCCTAAACTCCCAGAAACAAGGATACATACACTTATGAAGGCATTACAGCCTGGTACACAACATAATGAGTCGATGCATAAGTTGCATGAGGCTTTGCAACAAAAATTAAACACTCAAGCAGAACCAGCCCCGAGTACTAGTGAAATTGAATATTTGGACTCTCCCTTGATGAGTGTCCCTACACCTGCGCCTTATCATAATATGTGAAATTGTTATTTCATTACAATCAAACAAACAAAGTTTTCCTCTTTATAATATTAGTATAGACAATTGTTCTATTATAAAAATCTCCAAGTTCAACCACCACCCAATCAGTAATACAATACTTATGCTTTATTAAGGATGCTAGCATTAGGCTTAAGTGCTTGGGTAATGAAGATCCAAGAGTTTAAGGAACCCAAATTGGATAGTCAAGTTGTTACCAAATACTTACCGGCACTAATGTCACTTATGGTGGATGACCAAGTACGAGCTCTGCACAACAAACTGCCACCAGATGAAAGAGAATCTGCCATTACTACAATAGAACATTCCGGACCACCTCCAGATGCTTGTGAGGCTTACATGAGAGAGAGTACTGTATGTGGGGTTCTAGCTATGTATTACACACTGCATGCGGCAAAAACTACGCGATCGTGGCGCCCTCCTACGTATCCTCAGTATTCTAGGTAGTTGTAAAGATGGCCGTGCATATGAAGACCCATTTTTACATGCCCTTGTAGCACTTTTAATACAACTACCTGATGAGTTCCAAGGTGAAGACTTCAGTACAGTACTGTTTGATGAATTCTTCTTTGCTGGGCTTACTAAAGACAATGTTCTATTATAAAAATCTCCAAGTTCAACCACCACCCAATCAGTAATACAATACTTATGCTTTATTAAGGATGCTAGCATTAGGCTTAAGTGCTTGGGTAATGATCAAGATCTCAGAGTTTAAGGAACCCAAATTGGATAGTCAAGTTGTTACTAAATACTTACCAGCACTAATGTCACTTATGGTGGATGACCAAGTACGAGCTCTGCACAACAAACTGCCACCAGATGAAAGAGAATCTGCAATTACTACAATAGAACATTCTGGACCACCTCCAGATGCTTGTGAGGCTTACATGAGAGAGAGTACTGTATGTGGGGTTCTAGCTATGTATTACACACTGCATGCGGCAAAAACTACGCGATCGTGGCGCCCTCCTACGTATCCTCAGTATTCTAGGTAGTTGTAAAGATGGCCGTGCATATGAAGACCCATTTTTACATGCCCTTGTAGCACTTTTAATACAACTACCTGATGAGTTCCAAGGTGAAGACTTCAGTACAGTACTGTTTGATGAATTCTTCTTTGCCGGGCTTACTAAGGACAATGTTACTAGACATATACTAAAATTATTATGGTACATATATCCTAAACTCCCAGAAACAAGGATACATACACTTATGAAGGCATTACAGCCTGGTACACAACATAATGAGTCGGTGCATAAGTTGCATGAGGCTTTGCAACAAAAATTAAACACTCAAGCAGAACCAGCCCCGAGTACTAGTGAAATTGAATATTTGGACTCTCCCTTGATGAGTGTCCCTACGCCTGCGCCTTATCATAATATGTGAAATTGTTATTTCATTACAATCAAACAAACAAAGTTTTCCTCTTTATAATATTAGTATAGACAATTGTTCTATTATAAAAATCTCCAAGTTCAACCACCACCCCATCAGTACGACAATACTTATTGTACCAATGTGTAAAAGTACATACAACAAATCAGTACCTATAATACTTTACAAAAACTTTTATATAAAATTGCAATAAAAGAAAAATAATGAGAAAATGGTTAATACTTGTCGGACGACATCCATCGGCATTGACAACAACACAGTACCAGTTATTTTGTGAAAGTAAGTTCTAATAAGTTACAAATAGAAATATAAAAGTTTGTTTTGGCTATGTGGCAAAAATTATATTGTCATTTGTTTTGGTAATATCGATAAATTGTTTTCTACTAAGTACTACTAACTAATACTAGAAGGAAGTAAAAAAATATTTTTTTTTTATTTTAGCCATTACTTATAACATATGATTATACCAAATAAAATGTACCTAAATAGTACCTCAATTAAAAAAATATACACACTTAATAAAGTAGATAGTTTCCGAGAAATAAAACAATCAAGTCTTGCTTAGTAACCTCTATTTATATTATACTAGCTGTTGCTCGCGAGTTCGCCCGCGTGAAATTAGAAAACATAGTCTATGTTGCCTCACAGATAAATTACTTTCTAAAGGTCAAAGAATTATTAAAATCGGCCCTAGAGTAGTACTTGGTGTTATTTCATTACAATCAAACAAACAAAGTTTTCCTCTTTATAATATTAGTATAGACAATTGTTCTATTATAAAAATCTCCAAGTTCAACCACCACCCCATCAGTACTACATACTTATTGTACCAATGTGTAAAAGTACATACAACAAATCAGTAACTATAATACTTTACAAAAACTTTTATATAAAATTGCAATAAAAGAAAAATAATGAGAAAATGGTTAATACTTGTCGGACGACATCCATCGGCATTGACAACAACAGTACCAGTTATTTTGTGAAAGTAAGTTCTAATAAGTTACAAATAGAGATATAAAAGTTTGTTTTGGCTATGTGGCAAAAATTATATTTGTCATTTGTTTTGGTAATATCGATAAATTGTTTTCTACTAAGTACTACTAACTAATACTAGAAGGAAGTAAAAAAATATTTTTTTTTTAAAGTTGCTGTGCCCGCGACTTCGTCCGCGTGGAGTTTAAAAGTTCAATTTTTAAAGTATGTAAATTCGTCCGTTAAAAAAAATCATTAAATTCGTGCCGTTAAAACATTAAATTCTCCTGACAATAGATGCATTTATTGGATAAGGATTAATATTCAAACCAATAACACTCCGCCGCAAAGAGTATGCGGGTTTTAATTGCATTTTCTGAACATGAAAGTGGTATTTGTAAGAAAACCGTTAAAGATAGATATATGCCATCGTGAACTTTTCTGTGCAACTTTTTGAGATCTACAATTCTTTCATACATCATTTTTTTGTACCTCTAACGGTTTAGGCAGCGTAAGTCGAGAAAAGAAAAACATTAGTAAATTTTTAACACCAAGGTCCAGAAATATGTTGTTTATTAATGGTTCCTAAACATTGGTAGTAATAAAGTTAGCCTCTTGTACACACAGACGTACCTTTATAATAGAAAAGAATTTTTAAATCGGCCCAGTAGTTTTAACGTAAATCAAATACATAGAAAAATACAAATCTTTCCTCTTATAGTGTGTCTAAATAAGATAGATTAGTTGATAAACGACGCATATGAAGTATCGAATTCATTTGTATGAAGTCAAATGCCATACTTAATAAACAGGTATCGTAGTGATTTGCCACTACGATACCTGTACTAAAATATTATTTTCTTATTCACTAATTTAGAGGACAATTCTAGTATTGATTACAGTGTAGATTACATAATTTAGCGATGACAGAAATAATAGCGAAATCCAATTCGATTACGTACGGCTGTAAGTAGTTGTGGTTGGTATAGTAAATAAACATTTATTTACTTCATTTATGTGTTATGGTCATTATTAATTTGTGAAAACATTTTTTTTATTTCATAAGTTATAACTATAAACTATCGATTTCAACTTCTATAAGAATAAAAATCGAAAATCGATAAGAGTCATGCTGATTTTACACAACCCATCCTTACTAAATTTGAATGAATTGTCAAACTAATCTAAATTATTTAGACAAACTATAACACATATTAGTAAATTAATAGACATAGATTAACTATTTTTATTAATATTAACATCGCCACCAGATCACTCTGTATATCTTTTTTGCTTTTTGCAGTAGTTGATTTAGCATCATTTTTATTTAAGTACTGGCACTTGGTTGTTGGCGAGCAAGCAAACTAGCAGGTTAAACATCCTTACTGCGATACTGAGTATACCAAATTCCCCAAAACAAATGACAAATATAATTTTTGCCACATAGCCAAAACAAACTGTTATATTCATTTGTAGCTATAGAACTACCTTCACAAAATAATGTACTTGTTGTGCATGGCCGATGGATGTCGTCCGACAAGTATTAACCATTTTCTCGTTCTTTTTCTTTTATTGCAATTTTATATAAAAGTTTTTGTAGAGTATTATAGTTACGATGCTCATGTATTGTACTTGTAACATTGGTAAATACGTATTGTAGTTACTGATGGCGTGTTGGTGGTTGAACTTGGAGATTTTTATAATAGAACAATTGTCTATACTAAGATTATAAGAGGGAAACTTGTTTGTTGATTGTAATGAAATAACACAAAAGTACGGGCCGATTTTAATAATTCTTTGACCTTTAGAAAGGTAATTTATCTGTGAGCAACTAGACTATGTTTTCTAATTTCACGCGGGCGAACTCGCGAGCAACAGCTAGGATATTATAAATAGAGGTTACTAAGCAAGGACTGATGGTTTTATTTCTCGGAGAAACTATCTCTTTATTAAGGGTATATTTTTTAATTGAGGTACTATTTAGGTACATTTTATTTGGTATAATCATATGTTATAAGTAATGGCTAAAATAAAAAAAAAATAGTACACCCGCCATATTGACGTCAATATGGCGGGTGTACTATTTTTTTTTTTTTTATTTTAGCGATTACTTATAACACAATGATTAACCAATAAAATGTCCTAAATAGTACCTCCTCAATTAAAAAAATATACACACTTAATAAAGTATGATAGTTTCCGAGAAATAAAACAATCAAGTTCTTGCTAGTAACTCTCTATTATATTATACTAGCTGTTGCTCGCGAGTTCGCCCGCTGAAATTAGAAAACATAGTCTATGTTGCTCACAGATAAATTACTTTCTAAGGTCAAGAATTTTTAAAATCGGCCCATGACTTTTGTTTATTTCATTACAATCAAAAACAACCATTTTCCTTCCTCTTTATAATATTAGTATCAGACATTGTTCTATTATAAAAATCTCCAAGTTCAACCACCACCCCATCATTACTACAATACTTATTGTTATACCAATGGTAAAAGTACATACAACAATCAGTAACTATATACTTTACAAAAATTTTATATAAAATTGCAATAAAAGAAAAATAATGAGAAAATGGGTTTACTTGTCGGACGACATCCATCGGCATGACAACACAAGTACCAGTATTTTTTTGTGAAGTAAAGTTTAATAAGTTACAATAGAAATATAAAAGTTTGTTGTGGCTATGTGGCAAAAATTATATTTGTCATTTGTTTTGGTAAATAATCTATAATTGTTTTCTACTAAGTACTACTAACTAATACTAGAAGGAAGTAAAAAAATATTTTTTTTTTAAAGTTGCTGTTGCCCGCGACTTCGTGTCCGCTGGAGTTTTTAAAATTCATGTTTGAAGTATGTACATTCGTCCGTTAAAAAAAATCATTAAATTCGTCCGTTAAAACATTAAATTCTCCTGACAATAGATGCATTTATTTGGATAAGGATTAATATTCAAACCAATAACACTCCGCCGCAAAGAGTATGCGGGTTTTAAAATTGCATTTTCTGAACATGAAAGTGGTATTTGTAAGAAAACCGTTAAGATAGATAATATGCCATCGTGAACTTTTCTGTGCAACTTTTTGAGATCTACAATTCTTTCATACATCATTTTTTTGTACCTCTAATGGTTTAGGCAGCGTAAGTCGAGAAAAGAAAAACATTAGTAAATTTTACCCCAGTCCCTAAATATGTTGTTTTTTATTAATGGTTCCTAAACATTGGTAGTAATAAAGTTAGCCTATGTTACACACAGATGTACCTTTCTAATAGTAAAAGAATTTTTAAAATCGGGGCCCGTAGTTTTTAACGTAACTCAAATACATAGAAAAATACAAATCTTTCCTCTTATAGTGTGTCTAAATAAGATAGATTAGTTGATAAACGACGCATATGAAGTATCGAATTCAATTTGTATGAAGTCAATGCATACTTAATAAACAGGTATCGTAGTGATTTGCCACTACGATACCTGTACTAAAATTATTATTTTCTTATTCACTAATTTAGAGGACAATTCTAGTATTGATTACAGTGTAGATTACATAATTTAGCGATGACAGAAATAATAGCGAAATCCAATTCGATTACGTACGGCTGTAGTAGTAATAAACATTTATTTACTCTCATTATTTGTTATGGTCATTATTAATTTGTGAAAACATTTTTTTTATTTCATAAGTTATAACTATAAATCTATCGATTTCAACTTCTATAAGAATAAAAATCGAAAATCGATAAGAGTCATGTCTGATTTTACACAACCCATCCTTACTAAATTTGAAATGAATTGTCAAACTAATCTAAATTATTTAGACAAACTATAACAATATTAGTAAATTAATAGACATAGATTAACTATTTTTTTTATTAATTAACATCGCCACCAGATTCCTCTGTATATCTTTTTTGCTTTTTGCAGTAGTTGATTTAGCATCAGTTAAGTACTGGCACTTGGTTGTTGGCGAGCAAGCAAACTAGCAGGTTTAAACATCCTTACTTGCGATACTCAGTATACCAAATTTACCAAAACAAATGACAAATATAATTTTTGCCACATAGCCAAAACAAACTTTTATATTTCTATTTGTAGCCTATTAGAACTTACCTTCACAAAATAACTGGTACTTGTTGTTGTCAATGCGATGGATGTCGTCCGACAAGTATTAACCATTTTCTCGTTATTTTTCTTTTATTGCAATTTTATATAAAAGTTTTGTAGAGTATTATAGTTACTGATTGTTGTATGTACTTTTACACATTGGTACAATAAGTATTGTAGTACTGATGGGGTGGTGGTTGAACTTGGAGATTTTTATAATAGAACAATTGTCTATACTAATATTATAAAGAGGAAACTTTGTTTGTTTGATTGTAATGAAATAACACAAAAGTACTGGGCCGATTTTAATAATTCTTTGACCTTTAGAAAGGTAATTTATCTGTGAGCAACATAGACTATGTTTTCTAATTTCACGCGGGCGAACTCGCGAGCAACAGCTAGTATAATATAAATAGAGGTTACTAAGCAAGACTTGATTGTTTTATTTCTCGGAAACTATCTACTTTATTAAGTGTGTATATTTTTTTAATTGAGGTACTATTTAGGTACATTTTATTTGGTATAATCATATGTTATAAGTAATGGCTAAAATAAAAAAAAAATAGTACACCCGCCATATTGACGTCAATATGGCGAGTGTAACTTAATTTCGTTATAATTTCGTTCTGGAGGAGGTACTTTTTTTTTTGAGCGAGGTACTAAATAGTACATTTTAGGTACATTTTTTTAGTAAGTGGTATAATTTAATTCGCTATGGTACACCCGCCATTTTGACTCTCACGTATTATTGCACCTTAACTTACATACTTTTTACGCTTAAAAGTCTTGTTGTATTTAAAATCCACAGGCGCTATTGAATTATGAGTAATTTAAGGCATAAATAAAACATAATTACTGTAAATATTCTCGTTTAATATTAGTACTGACTTACAATAGTTTTAATAGTAAAGTAATAAAATCGGTAAAGTATAAAAAAATTGTGAACTGATAAGAAACTGAGCATGTTATGGCAGTAAGTTTGAAAATGTGTAGATTTGTAATATAACCGTCATCCGAGACATTGGACGACGCCATTTTGAATTTAGAAGAAAGAAGTTATGCGTGACGATCGCGTCTTTCGGGTTTCATGTCCAGTGAGTGCAGAGAGCGTAGCGACCGCGAGCGTTCAAATAGCGAGGGATCTGTGTAGATTGGTTCGCTTCCGTCGTCGAATGCATTTGCTAACCTCCCCGAAGAACCAGCTTCTTCACCGACCTCCGCAAAAGTACGTCCAAGACCACTGGTGAAAAAAAATATACTTATTTATTGTTTTCTCTTATAACAAGTACATTGTGATTACTTTTATTATGTCTATAATTTAGAGTAACTTTATAAGTAAAACGCTGAATTTATAGTATGAAATATTTAGTGTCAGTGCAGTAAAACTAACTAATAATACCTCAACGAGAAAGGCTTATGCAGATGTGACGCGGAAAACAAAGAGGGACGATTGGTTCGTGGTTCGGGGGCGGCTGGGCGAAGATCTGGCACTGGACTCGATGCTTGAATGTTCTTGCGCAGAACTCTCCAATAACGTCTAAAAGAATTACCAAGATTAACCCAAAATAAATCCTTAGATATGATAAATTGGTAGCACCAAGCTACAGTAATAACTTTGTCGAAGATATCGTAGTTAAAAGTCAAAAATATGTCTTACCTGTAGATATACAGTGCAGCTGTTAACATTGCCAGTAATAAGGAGAGTAGGACGCAAAGTGCTACCAAAAGGGACCGGTAGTGGTAGGGAGAGACACAAACGCCGGCTGCTGCCACCACTGGGGACGAGTCTGATGCTCCGTTCTCTTCCAGTAACTCATTGCGATTGTCAAATACCTATAAAATATTAAAAAAAAAACAATAAAACCCCCTACCAGTACAACGCCTAAGAACGTCAGGTTAACAGGAGGAAGTTAATAATCTATTGAATAAAAATTATGAAAGCTTTTTCAATGTTTCCGAGACTTACTTCAATCATCTTTCTGACATGACTTGGTGTTTCCACTTCATCCTTAAGATACTTATCGACTTTGGTTTCCTCATAAGAGATTTTGTAAACGGTTCCTGCATCGTCGCTTTTCTCTTTGTTACTTTCAGAGCCGTTCTTTGCTACTGTATTGTTGCTTTCTGCCTCTAATGTAATATTTGCTTCACGGCGTTTTCGACCGAAAGAGGGCTCTGAACGGCCAGTGTGACTTGGACAGTAAGCCTATAAAAACAAATGCGTCACATCAGTAAAGATTACAGAACATAAACATGAGTATAATGTAGCATTAATGTTCTATTTATGTTGGTTAGTGTTAGCGAGATAACCTTAGGGGATCAAGTAAATGCTGACTGCAATTTGATAAGTTGTAGAATATTCTTTATCTGTTTGTCTTTGACGTAAATCTACTATCGGATAGTTATTATTAAAAAAAAAATAATCAAGCGCCAGAATTTTTCGATGTCATAAGGCCACGTAATTAGTAACTAAACCTTTGCGGTATTTTAAAAAGGATTGAATTAATAAAATACTAACTGGTTGACAACCATCTCTGCACGTTCGTACAGTTGCCTCGAATACTAAAAAGTTTGATTCTGGTATCTTAAAAGCGTTAAATCTTGCTTCCAACGAATCGCCATTGCGACCTTTGTCCAATTCCGGGAAAACATCAGGATCTACTGGACATCTGAAATATTTGATTAAACTCTTGATTTAAGCATTTAATAGATCTCATAATATTTCTGTTAGACGCAAAATCGTGTGTTTTTTCTATTGAGTTTATGTTGCCATGAAAATGGAATAACTCATTCAGCTATTTTGTCTAGTTAGGTTACCAGATTTTCGAATTCACAATTTTATCGTATGAACTCGTACCATTTTTAGGATTGCATTATAAGCAATTAACAAAAAAATATTCTCATATCTGGCTGATTAGTTATAGAAGTAAAACGTTGAATAATTTTATCTACATACCCAACTCTATCGATAAGTTGCACAGAGCGACCGGAATAAGGATCTCTTGCAATGACATTTGTAGCAAATATGTCCGTAGCGTAGTTATATCCATCTTGAGCTTCAAGTCTGAATGTTAACGGGTCTCCCACAGCAATGGTAGTTGTTGGACGGCCTTGGTATAGAATCATCAAACGAACTTTCGAGTTCAACGAACTCTCCTCGGGAAGATATTCGATAGGAATGGGACTGCCAGATCTGTCGACGAAATTATAACCAAGACTACGGTTAGGTTTGAAGTAAAGCTTTGGTTAAACACGTTGACTCTGAATGAACACAAACACACAGAAATTGGTCGATGGTATTTTTTTTTTTGACATTTTTGATGTTAAGAGTTCATTCAGAGTCTTTCGTTAGTAGCTGTTAGTGAAATAACACAAAACAGCAAATGAAACCAATACAAGTACAATTATTAACCTATTGATAATGTAAAAACTAACATGAATAAAAACATATCAAGCAACAATGCACACAAATCACAAACTCACACAAAAACTCAAACAAAAAAATAAATTATCAAATTCAAAACATATAAACGACAAAACATTCGTATACAATCATATTCTATTATATTATAAATTGTCCTGAATTTCCCACAATAATATTGAAAATCCAAATAAATCCATTCTAATTCTACTAAGTAAAACATCACGCTTGGTTATCAGTTATTATCGCTTTTAAAATTAACAACTTGTTTCTATTTGAAAAACAGAAGTTCTATTTATAACAAACCATTACGCTGATTTATATTTCTTTATAAAAATAACCGTCGGTTTCCACTACCGAAGTATACAAAACATGTCATAACTTTCATTCTCCACAGAAAAAAACATTAAAAAAAACTTACTTCGACAGTGGAAACTAAACGAAAAATTGTGGTATAATGGAAAATTTTATAGTTTTTGCATCACAATATGTGATTTAAAAAATTTGCACTTTAAAATATCATAACTATATGCTAATATCTACCAGGATCTTCTAATAAAAGAACAAAAAATAGTTTACATAGAACTTGGAATTTCAAATAGATACAACGATTTATTATTATTGTTCTCACCCAGCTCCAATGTAATTCGAGGTAACCACTGCCTCTGCGGGGCCACGGAACAAGCAAGTTAGGTTGAACCTCTTGTCTCGAGAGGTCTGCACGTTGTCACTGAACTGAACTACCACTATATTCGTCATCGTGTCACCATACTGCGAGGACATTAAAAAAAATAGTTTTATCACTTACTAGCTTTCGCTGGCGACTGACTGGCATTAAAAAAAAAACAAAAGTGAGTAGACTATGTGTTCTTCCAGACGATCCTCTACGTCTATGCTAAATTTCAACGAGATTCGTTGAACCGTTTAGGTTACAAATTATAACAAACATCCATCCATACATCTAAACTTTCGCATTTATAACATTAGTAAGATTTACAGTTACAGATTTACTTTTCGTATGATCCTAGTACAGTTCTCTCGAGAATATAAATAAAAAGTCAGTAAAATTGTTAATTTATGTACTGTAGATAATTATTTTTGATCAATAGATGACTTGATGAAAAGATTAAACGAAATCCTATACTTTCTAATTACAAAACAACTATAATATTCAAAGACATCTGTTTTGTTAAAAATACCAGACTGTAAAAAATACATTTAGATCTTGCGTTGTCCGTATGAGACCTAAACAAATGAAACATACCAATGTCCTGCGAAAGTAGGTTAGGTTGTCAGTCTAGTTTTAGAATGTATTAACAGAACTCACTCGCTGTGTACCGCATTCAGGGTAGCCGTGCGCGCCGCTTATTCGTAGAACATTCGAGACGCCTCCATTGCCGCGGAAGAAACAACGATCGTAGAACCCATACGTGTACATTCGACCGAAAAATCCTTCGGGAAGACGCAGCGTGAATTCCATACCATCTTCGTTACACACTTGTGACACTGTAAATAGCAAGTTACAAAACATGAGTCTTTTTAATTATATGAGTACTGCATCTGCAGAAATATGCCCTGAATGCAGTATACATCGGTTGTTGGAATAGTAGTTTACTCGTGAATCTATAACTTATAATACTTACCATCAAGACAATCGTCAGCCATGCGGCCAAGAGCTCGCTCGTAAAAGTCATAATCATTGGCAGTATTATCGAAGTGCGCAGGATTAGCAGCATCAAGTTCCCGCGTGTCGCGATCGCTAAGTTCACAGTTGTCACGAGACTCTCCATAAGCACCTTCCCTGTAAACAACATGTATCTTATACTTACATTTGATGTTACATAAAAAAGATGTTTAAGAATACTTAACTAACTATCATCTCATAAAATGGTATCGAACAAATCAGTAAATAATTTACCTGTAATTAAATGAGCGACAAATAAAATCTCTAGCCTCTATACACTCTCGCTGACAATGGGCCAAAGAGTGCGCCGTGGTAAATCGTCGCACGAAACGCCTCTGCATACGTTGCCGGCCAACTTGTCTGAAACTATCCTCCTCGCAACGAGACCCTTGCCATGGTCGACTGCCCACTGGCGGCCTGCCAATCGGGCCTCCAAGAGGTCCCGCGACGCCTCCTCCGATAGGCCCCCCAACCGGGCCTCCAATAGGACCACCTAATGGATTACCTATGGGTGTTCCAATCGGCCCGCCGATTGGTCCTCCTACAGGGCCTATCGGTCCATCAGTTTCGTATCCTCCGTATCCACCTCCACCTAAAATACCAATTGAATTTAATATAAAACTTAAATTGTGAAAATGTATAATAAATTACGACATACCTATTGGTCTATCCAGACCTGATGAGGGATAGCTTCCGCGATATCCGCCGGGCCTGTCAATCGGTCTTCTTATGCCAAAAGTAGGTCTAGGTTCAACTGGATATCTAAAAAAAATTATATGTTCCAGTACTATCCTTGATTAAAATTAACCTTCTATCCTTTTCTCAAAATTATCCCAGTTTACCTGTCTGGTGCCGGACGAACCCCTCTATCAGGAAACCGTTCACCGCCAGAGAATTCCGAACCGTAGTAACCCCCACGTCCGTAGCCTACATTAGATTATCACATAGTGTTGAAATGAGTATAGCTATAAACATTTTAAATCTACGTATGTCATAATCGTCATCGAGATAAAACATGTTCTTACCAGGATATGACGAACCGGTCGGCGGGTATTTGTCATATAATTCTGGATATCGATCTCCTCCTAAGGGTGCAGGATCACGATTAACGCCTACTGGGTACCGGCTGAATGGATATCTTCCCCAGTCATTTGAACCGGAAAAGCGGTCCTGATCGTATCGGTCAGGATAACGGTTAGGATAATAAGCGGGACGGGTTGGATATCTTCCACTTCCACGAACCGGATATCTGTCTGATGGAAACCGGTCCTCGGGATATTTATCCGGATAAACGTCAATGGGATATCGGCTGATTGGATAACGTTCACCGGCGGGATATCTACCGATGTCATTCGATTGGTAGTCGTAGATTGGATACCGTCCGCTGTCGATTGGGTAGCGGTCTCCACCTGGATATCTATCTGGTGCTGGATATCTATCTACTCCCGGTGGGTATCTGTCTATGCCTGGGGGATATCTGTCGGATGGATATCTCTCGGGTCCGACACCGGGTGGGTATCTGTCGTCTGGATACCTATCTGCTGGATAACGGTCTCCCGATGGATATCTATCGGGATATTGGTCGGGTCCCACCGGGTACCGGTCGTCGGGCGGTGGGTACCGGTCTGGTCGCCGGTCGTACCGGTCGTCGTCCGCATATCGGTCGTCATCGGGATAGCGGTCAACGCCGGGAGGATAGCGATCCCGATCTCGATCCCGATCCCGATCTCGATCGCCACCACCGTTACCACCTTTGAAAGTAAATAATTAGAAACTGTAATAATCTACAATATGTGGTATAGTATTGATTAAAAACTAGCATGCACTACGATCAACTAACATTAACTACTCAAAGTTACAATGCTAAAAAATATATAAATTACAACGTAGATATTTACAAAGATCATACACATTATTTATAAAAACATGCACTAATGCTGTAAATACTGTCATGCACATTCATGTATTGTAGAGAAGGTACTGCTACTTAAAGTAAACAAATAATTCAAAAACCGTAATGAAAACCTAAAAAAACTAGTTTGGACCATTAAGATGTAATAGTGTTTTACTACACAAATACGAAGAAGGAATACAAAACCTTCTAGATTCAAATAGGCACACTAAAACATGCTTTTCTATGACCAGACTAGTTAAATGATGACAACGTTTAACTACAGACTTAACAATAGTCTTAATATTTACATAACGATCTACTTCTATTACAATTAAAATAAATACAACAAAGTCAAATATTTTCATATCAAGCTGAATACATTTCAATCATAATCAAATGTTTGTAGCTACTATAACCATAATGAGCCCAATATAGAAGAGAATATATTTAATATTCCCTACAATCATGCATCAAACCTGAATGAGACCCTGGCCTGCCACCGCCTGTTCCCCCTGACTCGTTCTCACCAGTTACGAGCTGATCTGAATCCCCAAAATTATTATGCTAATGAATAAATTTAATTTCACTAACATCTAAAAAAAGCATCCTCAAACTGGATATATTGATCTGAATTAAAGTTTCAACGGGAACGTATTTAAAAAAATAGTATTAAACTTATATTAATGCTGGGTTTCTGAGGTTTTCATTTATGTTATCATTACCAAGTGATTCATTAGTCTTAGGTTGAACAAGTTGCAAAGGTGTAAAACTCAAGTTACGTAGTTTGGAAACGCATTCCATGAATAATCGAACCAAAAACACTAACGAATGTTTAAAAATAGCTGGGAAACCGGCCATTAGATATGGTTATACAAAAGTGTCACTATAAGCGGTCGCGTAATTTCAATTTTCTGTTTAAAACTTGATCGTGTGATTCTTTTGTTTTGTCTGATTTTAATGTAATCTTACTAATATTATAAATGCGAAAGTTTAGATGGATAGATGGATGGATGGATGGATGTTTGTTAAAGTTTGTAGCCTAAACGGCTGAAGGGATCTCGATGAAATTTGGCATAGATGTAGAGGATAGTCTGGAAGAACATATAGGCTACTCGCTTTTGTTTTTTTAAAATTCCGCGCGGACGGAGTCGCGGGCGAAAGCTAGTTATTGAATAAATACGTTGCAGTGTTCTTTCAAGTAGTATCAGGTTTAAGTATGTACTATAATAGACATATAGTGTGCTATTTTTGTAATAGAGATGGGTTCAAAGTCGCTACTTCTGCCTTGTTAGTACAATTGCCCACTTATGTTTGCATTGTGCACTTCGTACCAAATACACGGACATTACAATAATGTATGTATATTTTTAAAAAGAAAAATAAACAAATATCTTTAGTTAATCACACATCTCGCTTCAATTATATCTAAAACTTTTACGTCCTATTTGTCGGAATAATGATATTATTCATATTCATAGATCATTTAAAAAGAATTTTAAAGCAGTTTTTAATAGGTCCACTTTTAGGGTCTTTTTAAAATAGAAATATCCGTAAAATATTAAAATTTATTGTTACCCTACCACGTTCTGTGTTCTCATGTTCATTGGGTGTCCCCTTACTGGCACACTTGCGTCTAACACGTGATAACAAAACGTGTATGTCACTCATTCTATAAATATGTTTGTTGGTACGTATTTATATGAATGTATCATTTATACGTCTCCACTGAGTGGCTCGGAGTCTACCCTAAGTCCTAACTTAGTCCTAGTCACTTAGGCAAAGACATTTAAAAAATATAAAGACGAGGGATAGTAAACAAAAATTTTTCACGGTACTTTCTCTGAAAGGTACTAAATCAGTTGTCAAGTTAAGTACACCACCTCGTGTCCTTGTTTTTTTATAAAACTAGCTTTCGCCCGCGACTTCGTCCAAAAATAAAACAAAAGTGAGAAGCCTATGTGGTCTTCCAAACTATCCTCTACAACTATGCCAAATTTCATCGATATCCGTTCAGCCGGTAAGGCTACAAAATCAAACAATCATCCATCCATTTAAACTTTCGCATTTATAATATTAGTTAGATAAAGCTCCGTCTTTTGTTACAAAATAAACTAAACAGTATTACAAAATAAAATATAAACATATAAATATAATATAATATAATATAATATAATATAATATAATATAATATAATATAATATAATATAATATAATATAATATAATATAATATAAGATAGCGTTAGTGAGACTTCACGAGTTTCAAGTGAAGCGTAAACTATGCCTCCTATATATTTTGAATCTCTTTGCTCTTAAGTGACTATGCCAATAGTAAACTTGCTGCGTAAATCTTCATTGAGTGTGTAATTATTACTACAACGTTAAAGAGAACATTTCAATCTGAGTTTTGAAGTAATAACTATATGTCGTTTTATGGCGAATGTTAATTATTTTCAGTATCCGACAAAAACAGGACAAACATTCTATCTATACTAATATAAACAGGAAAGATTTGTATTTTTGTATGTATTGATATAACTCAATTGTGATCAAGGCTGATTTTAAAAATTCATTCACCGTTAGAAAGGTAATTTATCTGTGAGTAACATAGGCTACCTTTTTTAATTTCATGCGGGCGAAGTCGCGAGCCACAGCTAGTATTTAATAATCGCGTGTCATATTGGAGGTTACGTTATTATAGACAAAGAAAACATAATATTTATATAATGATATCAGGCTACCAGACATGTTGACCTGGATTATTAAAATCTCACTAGCAATTAGAATGTCCACTCCACGCAAAAAACATGTTCTTTCACTCGCTGTAGGTAATAATTTCTTTAATTTAAGTAATAACTAAAACATTTTTGTTGGACACTAATTGAACAAAGAACTCAGACGAAGGTGGATATTATTATATGATATTTAAGTCGCTTATTCGTCTTTTGTTTACAATATCCATTAACTAAAATACTTCTAGAACTGAAGCACACTAAAATACACAATTTGGCACGCCAATAGAAACTGTAGTCCTCTGCTCAACGTGTCAACTCAAGCAACCGGTATAATACTTACGCATCAAATTTTCGTAATAATCAAAATCGGGATCATAGAGCAAACGCATGCCGTCCTTCTGATTGTACCGGCTTAGGCGACAGGTCCTCGCCCTATCGCTGTACACGGCGGACCTGAACGAAAACAAAACATAAATAGAACAAATACGTGTCAGTTCTATCGTACAATGAACTCTACGATTTAGGGCAGTTACACACGCGCGTTATTTTGTACTGACTTTGAACATGTTAGAATATTACTCGTACTAATTACATCATGCATTAACTATTCAAAGAAGATTTCGAACTTAAGTAAGCTTTAAATAAAAGTGGTTTCAAAATGTCCGCCATATTGTTCTAGAAGAAAACATTAGTTAAATTTTAGGTCATTCTCGTTAATTCATTGTGTATTTCAAAATGGATAACTTTAGAAACACCTTTTTAACTGTTAAGCTATTGAATAAAATTGTTCACATGTTTCTTTACGTATTGTTTTTGTAGGTCATTGATAAGATTATGTCGTGAAAATATTACGATAAATAAAAAAACAAACTCGTTTAACTTCGATCGAAGTTTCATTGAAACATGTGCTTTGACTTAATGTTAACATACTTTCGCTTATGTAATAAAATGTTAAAGCCAAACACATAAGTTATTTTTATACTTTAACGTAGATCAAAAATAAATTATCTCTAGAAATTTACACATTGTTGCGAGTCTATGTAAATTACTACTATTTTGTATTATATGCAACTGCAATACAAGTGATTAGTGCCACACTTAACTTAAACACTAACTTGAATAAAGCATTATAAAGACAAAATTATTCATATGCTAACTTGTATTATTTTCAATGTGAAGATTATGAAAATTATTTATATAGTTTTAATGTTGCAGCCATTGTGGTCCACATCGTGATTCTTTGGCTCAGATACAATGAAGTCTTGATAATAAGATTATGTCACTCGTCTCACTCAACTATTAAAAGTATTACTCGTGCGCAGAAGCTTTGTCGATGGCATAACGCTTTAACTGATTAATTCCGCAGATGAGTGCGGGACGAGGTCGGTGTAATTGGGAGGAGTCATTCACAAACCTTCTGCGCACAGCTAATAAAGAAAATCACAACATAACCTTTGATAATGAAATTCAAACCTAAAATGAAACAAAAGAAGATCAAAAACATTTGGGGGAATTTGAATATAGAATGATATGGTAGCGTATGGTAGCACGGAAAAGTTCAGAATCTCAGAATCGTTATTTGGTCGCTAAGGAAGACTGTCACACTGAGTTATTTAAGTAAAGAACGGCACCGAGTGTAATAAGTTAGTCCGAGTTTCTCACCTGCATTGAAAGCTTGTCTGTCTGAGGCATTCATCAAGGCACTCGCTGAGTGAGCGTCCCGTGATCTCTGAGTGGAACTCCCCGGTTATTCGACTGTTCCTGTACCGCTGGAAGGCGGTGTCGGGCCTCCTGCCCGGAGCAAACAGGTGTGACGTGGCGCTGTTGTCCGGGTACTCCGTGCCGCGAGCTGTCACCCGATGAGAAACTGAGCGTAATCGCGACAGAAAACCCTTATTGTATCGTTCTTACCGGTCAAATGGATTTTTAGATTAAGATTTTTCTGTTTTTTGTGCTACTTATGAGTGTACAAATGTTAATGTCAGTATTTCTATGCAACTATCATCTTTGCTATCTAAACATCAATGCTTCTAATTCAAGTACACTTCTAAAAATCTACTTTCTTTAATTTGTGTGAAATGGCTGGCTAGACATTTATCGTTCATAATTTCAATTGAATCCAAAATGAGTTCAAAAAGCAAATTGAACAACTTTTAACAAAATAACTAGTATCGCTTGTTATGTATATCAACAAACACTCAATTTGTGCTATAACTAACTTAAGGTTTTCCTAGTTCCTAAGGTTACCAAATTATACTGCTAATTAAGAAATATTAAGTAGTAACGATACTTACGGTTGTCAAGGCATACAAGGTCGTAGAAGTGGTGTGTCGGTGAAGCGCTCACGGTGACGTCGTCCTTCTGAGAGACGGAATCCTCCTCGGACAGCACGCACTGCCGTGTCATTGCATCGTGCTCGATTGACCGACAGAAATACCTAGGAACAGCGTTCATTTATTATTTCGGTCACCTTCGTCTACATGATTATATAGCCTTTGTTGAAAATAAAGTAGAATGTTGGTTTCCAATATCTTACTCTCATACATGACATTCGAACTAAGACATTATTCTATCTAAAAGACCTGTTCATATTCTAAAGTTAGTATTTTATTGCAATGTGCATAACTTAGGAAACATTCCTTACTTTTCTGCGCGCACGCACATCGACTGGCATTCGTCTAATGTCATATTTGAGAATACATCAGCTTCGAAAGGTCCTCCGAGTCGTTTGTTCTCTTCTTTTATAAACACAGCTAAACCATCGCAGCGTCGTTCAGCTAAAACACACAATGTTTTTTTCTAAATAATTCCATGAAATGTTTCTTAACACTACCCTCTACTATACAATTTTTCACTTTCTTGTTTTTGTACAATGAAATACATAGATTATAAATTATTTAGTTATTAGTAAATATTACCGTTCAAGCAAGTATTCTCGAGGTAATCCGCATTATGATCGTCTTCCAGCATTTCGGGATGCGTTCTCCTTGTGAATCTGCTGAGAGAGCATGTTCGAAGTGCGGAGTCGTATGTTGCAGAACGACAGACGAAGCTGAACTCTCCCAAGCATTTATCTTCGCACTCGGTGCGGTTCGCGACCATTATCTCTTTGAGATCCGAAGGTGGTAACTTCAGACGCTTTCGAGCATGACGTTCAAAAACGTAACGACGTGACGGACACTCCCTTTCAGGGCGATTTGCTGGAAGAAAACAATTTTTGAGTATCACTACAAATTTGAAAGACCAGAACAACTGTAAAAAATATTTTTTTTTATTTTAGCTTTTAAGAAAAATCTTGCTGAATTACTACCTCGGAAGTTACTTTTAGACAATAATAAAATCTTAACAACGTAAATCTACTTCCATACTCATTCTACTGATCCCGCCAGAATGGCGCGCTTATCTTTAATCCTTCTGAATGACATTGACAGATGTCATAGGGACGGGACGTATATGCCAATGATCTAGTGTTGCGCCATTACTTCGTCACGGCCTTGCATCGATTTTTTGTTAACATTACGTATTAAAAATTCCACAAGAAAGAAAAGCCCGTGGCATTAAATAATATTAAAAATAGAACCGTAATCTTAAGACACTTACAAGTTAGACAGATTTCGTTGAAGTGAACACTATTCGGGACTATCATGAGCGTGCCGATACCCTCAGGAGCGGCTTGCTCTCTCGTCAGGTAGCAAGTGGACTCTTCGTATTCTGGTTCAGGGCTGAACGCCGCTATCCTCGCTCCTGGTTGAAAGTCTATGGAGTTGCACGTACGGACCAGGCTGTTGCCCGATCGATCGCGCAGGCATAGATCTTGACACTTCTCTAATACGCGAAAAGGCGGAGCTGTCTCTCGTACCTGGTTATTAAAAATTAAAATCACTCTTTATCATTGTTTCGGTTTTCCGTTGAGCCAAACTACCAAACGATCAGTTCTATATGATTTTTTCCCATTGATTGATTGTATGGATTCGATCGGATCAATAAGTAAAATTCCCACCATTGTTCATTAAGAATGCAGGAAGTGAAATTGATTGCTTTCTCCATTTGATGTCATTTTGATCGTGAAAACCAAGTTATACAATTCTCATATTTATATAATAATATTACCTGTGTTTCGTATTATTCTAAAAATGTTTTGTCATAGTTTTAGCATGATTTTGCATGATTAAAAAATAGAGCAAGATATAACTTCGATAATATGGAAGTAAACGTTTACATTACTTCTGTTTTTTTACAATGAAATACATGGATTATAAATTATTAGTTATTAGTAAATATTACCGTTCAAGCAAGTATTCTCGAGGTAAATCCGCATTAGTGATCGTCTTCCAGCATTTCGGGATGCGTTCTCCTTGTGAATCTGCTGAGAGAGCATGTTCGAAGTGCGGAGTCGTATGTTGCAGAACGACAGACGAAGCTGAACTCTCCCAAGCATTTATCTTCGCACTCGGTGCGGTTTGCGACCATTATCTCTTTGAGATCCGAAGGTGGTAACTTCAGACGCTTTCGAGCATGACGTTCAAAAACGTAACGACGTGACGGACACTCCCTTTCCGGGCGATTTGCTGGAAGAAAACAATTTTTGAGTATCATTACAAATTTGAAAGACCAGAAAAACTGTAAAAAAATATTTTGTTTTTAGCTTTTAAGAAAAATCTTGCTGAATTACTACCTCGGAAGTTACTTTTAGACAATAATAAAATCCTAACAACGTAAATCTACTTCCATACTCATTCTACTGATCCCGCCAGAATGACGCGCTTATCTTTAATCCTTCTGAATGACATTGACAGATGTCATAGGGACGGGACGTATATGCCAATGATCTAGTGTTGCGCCATTACTTCGTCACGGCCTTGCACCGATTTGTTGTTAACATTACGTATTAAAAATTCCACAAGAAAGAAAAGCCCGTGGCATTAAATAATAATAAAAATAGAACCGTAATCTTAAGACACTTACAAGTTAGACAGATTTCGTTGAAGTGAACACTATTCGGGACTATCATGAGCGTGCCGATACCCTCAGGAGCGGCTTGCTCTCTCGTCAGGTAGCAAGTGGACTCTTCGTATTCTGGTTCAGGGCTGAACGCCGCTATCCTCGCTCCTGGTTGAAAGTCTATGGAGTTGCACGTACGGACCAGGCTGTTGCCCGATCGATCGCGCAGGCAAAGATCTTGGCACTTCTCTAATACGCGAAAAGGCGGAGCTGTCTCTCGTACCTGGTTATTAAAAATTAAAATCACTCTTTATCATTGTTTCGGTTTTCCGTTGAGCCAAACTACCAAATGATCAGTTCTATATGATTTTTTCCCATTGATTGATTGTATGGATTCGATCGGATCAATAAGAAAAATTCCCACCATTGTTCATTAAGAATGCAGGAAGTGAAATAGATTGCTTTCTCCATTTGATGTCATTTTGATCGTGAAAACCAAGTTATACAATTCTCATAATTATATAATAATATTACCTGTGTTTCGTATTATTCTAAAAATGTTTTGTCATAGTTTTAGCATGTTTTTGCATGATTAAAAAATTGAGCAAGATATAACTTCGATAATATGGAAGTAAACGTTTACATTACTTCCTGTTATTTTCCTCTTTTTATGTTTGATGAATAAAACTATGTGATATACTCACAACATCGTCGTCGAAGCCGTGCAGTTGTTGATTTGGTAAACGTTCGTACATCACACGACCCATTCCTTGATTACACGTTGTTTGAGCTGTAATAAGACATACGAGTAAGTTCTGATACATTATGAAATACTAGCTTTCGCCCGCGACTTCGTCCGCGTGGAATTCAAAAAACAAAGATAAGTAGCCTTTCCTCTCCATCGAGATTCAGCAGTTTAGGCTACAAACTCTAACAAACATCCATCCATCCATCTAAACTTTCGCGTTTTTATATTAGTATGATAAGATTTACACAGTGTTTGAATCGTTATAAAATAATTTGCCTATAATTTACTGCTTATGTCTACTAATTTTGTAAAATCTTTTATTACATGTCAATACATGGACACGAAGTGACGTACTAAACTTGACAACTAATATAGTACCTTTCAGAGAAAGTACCGGTGAAAAATTTTCTTCGCTATGCCTCTTCTATATATAGAAAAAATATATTTTTTAAACGTCTTTGCCTTTCTATTCTACCCCTAAATCTGAACCGCCAACTTGTTTATTTGTAAACGTTCCATATTAACCTTGTTAATAATTATTGATTGTAACGTTTAGAATAATGTAATGTTCTTCAAGGTGATATAATTGTTTGTCAGCAAAGATCAATTATACTAGTAAGTAATAGATCAGGAATTACAACTTAATATTTGTAAACAATATAGGAAATACGCTTTAGACAACACAAATGGCCTTTATTACGGTATGTTTAGGATTTAATTACAACAACGCGCATTGCACTTATCTGAGAACACAGCGAACGTGGAAAACAAACCATCAAATCGTATGGTATTGCAGTAATTATTTTTGTTATATTTCAGTTTCGAATACCTAAATTATACAGTTAAGTATAAGACCTTTTAGACCTATGCTGTCTAAGAATACTAGAAAGAAAAAATATAAAATATCGTAAATTTGCTACCATACTATCATACTTTATCTATACTAATTTTATAAATGCGAAAGTTTAGATGGATGGATGGATGGATGGATGGATGGATGGATGGATGGATGGATGGATGGATGGATGGATGGATGGATGGATGGATGGATGGATGGATGGATGGATGGATGGATGGATGGATGGATGGATGGATGGATGGATGGATGGATGGATGGATGGATGGATGGATGGATGGATGGATGGATGGATGGATGGATGGATGGATGGATGGATGGATGGATGGATGGATGGATGGATGGATGGATGGATGGATGGATGGATGGATGGATGGATGGATGGATGGATGGATGTTTGTTAGAGTTTGTAGCCTAAACGGCTGAACGGATTTCGATTAAATTGTATAAATGTAGAGGATAGTCTGGAAGAACACATAGGCTACTTACTTTTGTTTTTTTTTTTCTTTTAATCCCATGCGGACGGAGTCGCGGGCGAATGGTCATATAGTCATTCATTGTTTGTGAATGTGCAGGATAAGAAACTCATTACAGATTAAACAATATCCATATAAGTTGTAATTGCTCTTTCATTACTTCACTGTTACAGTATGTCGTCTTCTATATATCTATACACATAATATAATTGGAGTGTCTGTTTGTAATATCAAAAGAAATCCAGATTTCGGGAAGATGATGTATTTGCGTTGGTGATAACGAAAGTGCATTTAAAAAAAAATTGTTTTTTTATCTGTCTGTCTACAAGCCGCGTTTGTTCCGGGAAATCTCCGAAACGGCTGGACCGATTTCGACGGGACTTTCACTGGAGGGTAGCTGACATGGATAGGCATAGGCGTATTTTTTTTAATTTATTTTTATTTTGATGGGACTTTGACTGAATATATCTGGTAGAAGGTAGATGCACGCGGGAATATGAAAGATGACTTTAAAAAAAAAAAAAACAATTCCTCTTGCTCTTATAACGCTATTATAGTCATATTTTGCAGTTAAGGCAAAAGAAAATCTATATTATTTAATAAAATGTTTCGCCCGCGACTTCGTCCGCGTGGAATTCAAAAAACAAAGTTATGTAGCCTTTCCCCTCCATCAAGATTGAGCAGTTTAGGCTACAAACTCTAACAAACATCCATCCATCCATCTAAACTTTCGCGTTTATAATATTAGTATGATAAGATTTACACAGTGTTTGAATCGTTATAAAATAATTGGCCTATAATTAACTGCTTATGTCTACTAATTTTGTAAAATCTTTTATTACATGTCAATACATGGACACGAAGTGACGTACTAAACTTGACAACTAATATAGTACCTTTCAGAGAAAGTACCGGTGAAAAATTTTCTTCGCTATGGCTCTTCTATATATTTTTTAAATGTCTTTACCATTCTATTCTACCCCTAAATCTGAACCGCCAACTTGTTTATTTGTAAACGTTCCATATTAACCTTGTTAATAATTATTGATTGTAACGTTTAGAATAATGTAATGTTCTTCAAGGTGATATAATTGTTTGTCAGCAAAGATCAATAATACTAGTAAGTAATAGATCAGGAATTACAACTTAATATTTGTAAACAATATAGGAAATACGCTTTAGACAACACAAATGGCCTTTATTACGGTATGTTTAGGATTTAATTACAACAACGCGCATTGCACTTATCTGAGAACACAGCGAACGTGGAAAACAAACCATCAAATCGTATGGTATTGCAGTAATTATTTTTGTTATATTTCAGTTTCGAATACCTAAATTATACAGTTAAGTATAAGACCTTTTAGACCTATGCTGTCTAAGAATACTAGAAAGAAAAAAATATAAAATATCGTAAATTTGCTACCATACTATCATACTTTATCTATATCTATACTAATATTATAAATGCGAAAGTTTAGATGGATGGATGGATGTTTGTTAGAGTTTGTAGCCTAAACTGCTGAACGGATTTCGATTAAATTTGGTATAAATGTATAGGATAGTGTAGAAGTACACATAGGCTACTTACTTTTGTTTTTTTTTTTTTTAATTTCAATTCCAAGCTATTGATCTTGCTATCAATAACTTCGAATCGGAGATTGTACTTTCTTATTTCTTGTCCTACTGTTTAGTTTATTCATGTACTGAAAATACCCTTCTGTTTAAAGACATTTCACACTATCGATATGCCAATAGGAAGTACAATCAATTATGATCTATATGCTCTTTGTTATAGTGTTCAAACTCCTAATTGTGTTATAATTACCGTTTGCCATAGTGAGCATGGTCAGAGCGGTGAAAGCGTGCATCACGCCCACTCCCCGCGGCTTCATCTTCAGGTCTGGTTGTGGCTGCTCCAAGACGGGTCACTGACCTCACATGTGGTACCTAAATGAAATCATACGAATGGTCATATAGTCATTCATTGTTTGTGAATGTGCAGGATAAGAAACACATTACAGATTAAACAATATCCATATAAGTTGTAATTGCTCTTTCATTACTTCACTGTTACAGTATGTCGTCTTCTATATATCTATACACATAATATAATTGGAGTGTCTGTTTGTAATATCAAAAGAAATCCAGATTTCGGGAAGATGATGTATTTGCGTTGGTGATAACGAAAGTGCATTTAAAAAAAAATTGTCTGTCTATCTGTCTGTCTACAAGCCGCGTTTGTTCCGGGAAATCTCCGAAACGGCTGGGCCGATTTCGACGGGACTTTCACTGGAGGGTAGCTGACATGGATAGGCATAGGCGTATTTTTTTTAATTTATTTTTATTTTGATGGGGCTTTGACTGAATATATCTGGTAGAAGGTAGATGCACGCGGGAATATGAAAGATGACTTTAAAAAAAATTCGCGCTAACGGAGTTTGTGGGCGACAGCTCGTTCTAAAATAAATTATTTCAATGAATTTCGAAAATACAATAGCTAACAAAGACCACCTTAGACGCCAAATAGAGTAAATTACACATTTACAGATCCGCGTGAATGAAGGAAAATATTAGGAATATTTTCAAAATTGAACTATGTAATAATGTTTAACATGTATTGTTTATAATATCAATTATTATGTTACAGTGAGATTTGCCCCTTTGTTTTGATCTGTGATACAATGACATTCGAGTAACGTGATCGGTTACCTTGAGATAAAACTATCGTAAACAACTTGTTTGAATTAAACAGTCAGGAATTGAGAATATACGTATAATTTACAAGTATGAAACATACCATAAATATTCCATAGCTTTATATCAAGTCACTTTAATAATACTTTAAACTCACTTTCGCCCGCGACTTCTCCTGCTTGCAATTAAAAAAACAAAAGTGAGTAGCCTATGTGTCCTTCCCGACTATCCTCTACATCTATAACAAATTTCATCGTAATTTGGGCTACAAACTCTAACAAACATCCATGCATCCATCTTAACATTCGCATTTATAATATTAGTATGAAATATGGTGTGACAGTTTACGGGCTAAATGGATCTGGATGAAATTTGGCATTGATATATAGGATAGTGTAGAAGTACACATAGGCTACTTTTGATCCCAGGAATATTTACGGTTCCCGTGAGAAACGTTATTAGTTTTAATTTTTTTATATGTTCTTTTCACATATTATTTCATGATCTTAGGGGGGGGGGGGGGGGGGGGGGGGGGGGGGGGGGGGGGGGGGGGGGGGGGGGGGGGGGGGGGGGGGGGGGGGGGGGGGGGGGGGGGGGGGGGGGGGGGGGGGGGGGGGGGGGGGGGGGGGGGGGGGGGGGGGGGGGGGGGGGGGGGGGGGGGGGGGGGGGGGGGGGGGGGGGGGGGGGGGGGGGGGGGGGGGGGGGGGGGGGGGGGGGGGGGGGGGGGGGGAGTTCATGATATTATCCTCTATGTTTCTTTTAATTTCGTTTGAAATTTAAGTGTAGCTTAGGACAATGGCGTATATAAATTGATTTAAAATTTTATAACACAGAGCTCATATTGCCACTGCAATATCGCTTCGTTGATCGAAATGATTTGATGCTGCGATTGAGAACAAGGTTAAAATATGTCACTTTAAACGTGGTTTTGTACTACATATTTCAATTGTTATTTATTTTTATCTAAGTAGTGTATTGGTTTGATTTATCGACATGATATTTACAATTGATGAAACAATGAAATGTTGTTTATTTGATACTAATATGAAAATTTTTGCAGACATCATCATCCTGGTCTTTTGCCACCGGAGTTTCGGCACATGCATAATATCAGCCGTAATCTATATCTATATCTATACTTCTATACTATACTATTATAATAAAGCGTAAACACACACTTCCTTGTTGCCTAAGATGTCAGCAATTACAGCATATTTTTGAATAATTCTTTTTTTAATAAAAAGCCCTACACTTACGTCACGCTTTAGGCTATATATTTTCACGCTATTAAACTTAGGGGGTAAATAAATTGGATAAAGACACCAATGTGGAAAAGATACTATAAGCTGCTGCCAACATCAAGGAAGCAAGATTGCCACAGTAAGGTAATTGGTATTTTGACATTTGCGATTGAGAATTTGACAAATGTAAACAATGATATAAAGTTTTTTATAATTATATGCGGATGAAGCCGCACGGGAACAGCTATTTATAATGAATCCAATAATAATATTAATTTATTTCAAATGCTGTGTACTTTATTATGTTCATTTTATTTCACATGTTTAGTTAGTACGCAGTGTAAATGTTTTTCTCAGTCACGTTTTATATGATAAGAAACTATTTATGGCAAATGTTATACGCTTGTTAACGTTTCAGTGCAAATTTATAATCAAATCTACTGTAGTAGTAAACATAAACATAATTTTAATATTAAAATATTTACACATATTATGTGGATTTTAGATAAAATATACATTTCTATTAACAGTGTAGTTTAAATGACTACAACAAACGTGTCTACAAAAAAAAACATTGAATAACTTTGAGTGAAATTGGCTACTTCAATGCAGTCTCTATACGCGTTAAAAATGTTTATATGGTAAAATAACAACAGCTATCAATAAAGCATCAACGCTGATGATATCAGAACTATAATAGTGAATGAGAACGATTCAGCGTAACAGTGTTTCATTTTGCACGCGTAATTGGCTCCCAGTGTGCTCACAAACAAAACAATACTTTAACGCTATAAAAAGGAATGCGATATATTTGTATTGTACTGTTATCCTCTATTGATAGCCAACATTATTGACATGTATCCGATGGTCATGCGTTTACCGTTATCGTTCAGAGACGCGTGAAATGGGAGCGGCTATTGGGAGCTGTGCTTCGCTATTTCACTGTCAAAAAAGTTTACCTTACTCTAGAACTGTCACTTTAAATTAGATCTATGATTGTCAGGCAACATTTGCTTGACTATTCTAACAGCGTGGTTCTAATTTTCGATATTAATATGGTTGTCCAGACCAGTGTCTATGATTGAATTGGATAGTAGTGTTTATAGCGCATTTTTTTTCTTTTATTTTGATTAGCCATGTGTGAAGATTCCGTCAAGTGTCCGTACAAATCAATCACATATTTTAACTACTGATGGTTTTTTCTAATTTACTAACTGAGACATTACATTACTTGGTCGCCTAATGTAGAACTTACAAAATCTGCACCAAGCCGATTCCTAAGTAACTAACTGCGATCGTTACTCTTTATCTATGCTAATATTTTAAAGAGGAAAGATTTGTATTTTTGGATTTTTATATGTTTTCGATTCACGTAAAAACTACTGGGCCGATTACAAAAATTCTTTCACCGTTAGAAAGGTAATTTATCTGTGAGTAACATGATTTTTTAATTTCACGCGAACAAAGTCGCGAGCAATAGCTATTAAAAAATAATTCAAGTACTTTGTTGTTTGCGTGGTATTGTTAAATAGCACTGTCTGGTGTTTTTTGTTGATTTATTTTGACAGCCCTATACACTAATCTACATGACAAAACGTCCAGAAGCCTCGGACTATGAAAATTTCGGCTTTTCCGAAAAAAATGGTCGCGATCGAAAGCGGATGCCCGCGTCCGGTGCTTTGTGTCCGACCGATGTCCTCGCGTGAGTAACAACTCTGCCTAATGACGTACCTTCAAAAATTTTAAACAGTTATCTGGGCCATGGAATCAATTCTAATAAAAAAAAAGTTGTCATCGAAAAATATACTCAAGGTTCAAGCCAACTTGAAATAGGGGTGTAAATGAAAAACACTATTGATAGTAAGTTTTTCCATTATTTTTTGAAACAAAAGAATGATACTTATGTTTTTTGTTTTATATTTAAAAGGTAAACAACAGTTATATTTTTCAAATTCAAGCGAGCGTAGTCGCGAGCAATAGCTAGTAAAAAATAATTTAAGTACTTTGTTGTTTGCGTGGTATTGTTAAATAGCACTGTCTGGTGTTTTTTGTTGATTTATTTTGACAGCCCTATACACTAATCTACATGACAAAACGTCCAGAAGCCTCGGACTATGAAAATTTCGGCTTTTCCGAAAAAAATGGTCGCGATCGAAAGCGGATGCCCGCGTCCGGTGCTTTGTGTCCGACCGATGTCCTCGCGTGAGTAACAACTCTGCCTAATGACGTACCTTCAAAAATTTTAAACAGTTATCTGGGCCATGGAATCAATTCTAATAAAAAAAAAGTTGTCATCGAAAAATATACTCAAGGTTCAAGCCAACTTGAAATAGGGGTGTAAATGAAAAACACTATTGATAGTAAGTTTTTCCATTATTTTTTGAAACAAAAGAATGATACTTATGTTTTTGGTTTTATATTTAAAAGGTAAACATCAGTTATATTTTGTCAAATCCAGTCTAAGTTGTTAATATTTTGATTTATTAAAAATCTTATTGAATTGTACAAACATCGAGTTGACTGACTTAAGGGGAGACAATTTGAGACGGTCTACCCAAGTGCTACGCCATTCCTAAGAGGTATTTCAAAATAACGTGAAAATCAAGTATTTGGCTACGGCAATATTCATCAAATTCCTTAAAGAATGAAAACGATATCTAAATTCACGTAAGGTTTCACAATTTCTCAATAACAGTTGACGCAACGTTTTTATAAACAGCGAACTAATTTCACAAGACCGTCAGCCCATTTAGTAGCTTTACGAAATCCTGAAATCGGTGAAAGCGACCTACACCCATTTAGTTGTTTCCTACAATTTGATGCGAAAACTGTTTCCTCTACATTGATGTCTTTCATAGAACCCAATGGGCCATAACGGAATAGTGTGAAAGCATTGCCTATTGTAGATATATGGGATGGGCTAGGATGGGCCATGGGAAATAATGCCATCCCGGAAGAATCTTTCACAATTTAGTAACGATATAGGTCATGTTTTGTTTGTAGTATAATATAATACAATAATATTTTAAAGCCGTTACAGATGCTCAGTTCTAGCAGTTTTAACTGAATAGTTTTATACAGGAGAAATTTTAACTGTCAGTTGAACTTTGAAACAGTTGAAGTCTTGATATACACGCATTGAAAAGTTTGATAGTTCAGTTAGAACTGAACTATAGCTGGCTTTATACGAGTATTGCCGTGATATTCGACTGCCTTGATTTGTTTTGAAGAATTTTGTCTCTACATTTTCAAAGAGAATGTAAGGGATGACGATAGGTTTTTATATGTGACAGTGGTTGCTCACCCTTAGGGTCACATACAACATATTATTTGTTCTACAGTTTAAATTTTTAGTTAGAGAAGTGTCTTTAAATGATAGATATAATGTACGATAGGTCCGTTCAGTTATGTTTTTAGTTTTCTTTGAAACCCTTCTTTTATTAGTTATTTCCATATTAATCGCTTTTCATAGATTAGAAATGAAGTTAATACATATGTACTCAATATTTTACTTTTCGACATAATTTTTGATATTCAGGAAAGTATATTATAAAGAAAAATATTCAAAAGCTGTTTATTGAAAAGTAAAAACATTGTTTCTTATTCATTAGCTTATGCAGTAATGAAGTCGTTTATTTCTGCCAAATGCAATGTTCTCGTAATGAAAGTTGAGTGTTTCAATATTAGCGGTAATTTATTTAATTGAATCTACTCGTATGTTATATAAGAATGAGATGTTACATTGTCAAGGTTATGAAGATTAAAATGTTCACGATAAACTAGTCTAGGAGTCACGCGAGCCTGTAATGCTACAAGGACTTTTAGAGGTCAAATAATTTCATAGTAAATTTTAATTCACTTTTCATGATAATTTACTTGGCTACAACATGTTAAGAAATATACTAATTGTTGGAGGCATAACATGTCAGTTAAAAATTAAATACTAACTTTTTATTACAATTACTACACAAATACTTAGCATTCATTTATTGATCCAATATTCGAACTTTTTGGTTGTACGCAATATCGCACGAAAAGCTGCACAAATACGATTTTAGATAAAGGGTTGATGGGACGAGATATGTCTATGAACATCTTATTTCTCGCTTACTATGGCCCACCTATGCAGTAGCTATTGCGTTCAATGATGCCAAACCCGGTATAAAGTTTCAATATTTAATATACGTTGAGCTTTCATACTTAAAGCGCGCACACTTTTGACTATCCTATGAACTTATATGGAGGTGCGCACACTACTCGATTTTTAGTTGTGGAACTGAACAGGTGAATGGCTGCGAAACAATCGACAATCGCACAACAGTTATGCGATAGTTTAGTCAAAGGTCCGCCCGCCCTTAACATGACCAATTAAAATTATCCATATTCCATACATTTTGCATTTAATGTATGCACGTGCGTGACTCTAGTGCGTAGTTGCATAATGCAGTCACACAACACTGCGTCGGCGCCGACCTCCCATAGCTTAGTTGAAACTGGGATATTTATAACTTAGGTATACTAAATACTAAGTACGTTGTTAAGTATTCAGACGGATCACGTGATATTTTGTACAAATAAGATAAATGTTACTTCTTGGTTGCGACTTGTATTGCCCGGAATGTCGTATATTAGTTTATTAAAATTAATTGTTACATGTCTATAATTAACGTTTGTTGTATAATTATTTAATAATATCTAAATATTTAACTATTGTTAGGTCCGCACACCTTCTATTTAGTCGTTTTAGTAATTACCAATCTATATCAACTGCGTAGAAAACGTAGAAAAGATATATTGGCGCCAATATGCAGGCGGCCTGCATATTGGCGCCGTGAAAAGTACAACGGAAATTTTGGTTAAAATCCTACAATGCCTCAAAATTATATTAATTATAACATGGTATGTTTAGTCAAATATTTTCTTTTACTGTTCTGACCTAGCTTAAAGGTAGTCCTATGATATCCACGAACATAGTCAAAGAGCCGTAATCCCAGCCACGACCATGTAACTGGGTGTCGTTACCCTTATGGGTAAACCAGAAAGCAATTCTTAAGACCATAATCAAATGGTTATTGACGCTTTAACAATTTCATTTCTAATCTATAACAAATACTTTTTAGTATAAAATCCGAAAAATTCGTATGATTAAAAAAATGTATAAGTACCAACTGCACCTAAAAATGTTGATATTTAATACTAATTTTTAATATAAAACTTTACTGTGGTAATAAACTTACTGAGTGATACAGGATGTATATTTTCCAAACGTCAGCGTTTCCACTCAGTGTCCACACGATCACGGCAGGTCACAAGTCACGGGTGCACATCTGCCCAGCCAAATCTAAATTGTGGTCATTTCTACACCATAATTCAGTTAAATCACATACAGGGGGGGAGTGACAATAGAAGAGCGATGTGAGCGAATCACACCAAAGACACGCATCGCTAATTCTCCATAGCCCGTGTTTACTGACACCGACCAACGCACAAATAATGTCAACTACATGAACGATACCTCAACTAGTACAAATATTGCAACCATTTTAAACTGCATCTAAACGTATGCTTGAAACTTGAAAACCAATCCACAATAGGTCAGGTCTAAGATCTAGTCAGTGACTTTGTTATTTTGGTTTCTTAAAGAGTCAAAAAGTCTATAACAGAATAAAGACCAAAATGAATGAAATCGTAGACGTCGAAGTCATTTAATATAATATCCAAAATGAGATTAACAGTCTACGTCATATTTAGACCTAGCATAAAACGTAACCAAAGTAAAACAGTATGTGATCAACGGCTATTGTTCTTAAAGCTAAAACACCTCATAGCCTATTCTGGTCTAGTCAAAGTGGAAAAATCATACTAAAATATGACCACTAAATCAGTTAGGGAGGCCTCTTTTTTTTATAATATAAGGTGGCAAACGAGCAAGCGGCCACCTGAATCCACCGAAATGGAATGCGACCGCTGCCCATAGACATCCGCAATTGCAAATGCGTTGCCTACCCTTAATTGACTTTGATTTTTGATTGGAGAAGGTGACGCAAGTAAAGAGGACATTTCCTCTTCCTATGCGTCTCCTCCACCGTCAAATATACTTTTCCTTCCCATCCTTGCCTCTTAAGAAAAGGGTGGAAAGGGAAAGGGACTAATATTAGGCCTCCGGCACCACACTCATCAGACGAAAAGCGGAATTGCTTCCACTTCACGCCTGTTTTCTATGTGGTCCTGGTATTACACCGGGCGAGCCGGTCCATTTGTACGAAGATGTTAAAGCGGGCTCTACCACTGTAAAAACTGTCGACAATAGACTGCCATAGACTAACGAGTTCACTTTAACTATTTATGAAATAAATAAACTGGGAGTATGTTCATTAATTATTTATTTACTCCACAATAACAAGATTGGACTTCATATTGTTTTTAAACGATCTATATTATATTAATTAGTATGAGGCCGTGTTAATGCTAATTTTAAAACAAACTCCGGAAGCTGATTATCACATTCCCAGTGCGTTTGAACAGACGAGGTCCACCGTCAGTCATAATACTACTTTCACAGGAGGGCAGGCTGAGGTAGAACAGTAGACAGTACAGTACTGCTATTATTTCCACATTTACGGTCAAAACAGAACAAACCACTTAGATAAAGTAACATTTGATTTGTGATGATGCTAATCGAATTCTAAATATCACGTGCTTAATCTTATATATCTTGACAGATTTCGACGATTTGCTAATTACCTAAAGTTAGCTTTGTTAGATGGTCTTCTTTCTCGAGATACGTTCATGCAATAGCAGTACTGTTCTGTGCTACTGTCCTACCTGAATGTGCTGACCGCGTGTGAAATTATCATAATGACGGGAACTGTTGCCGCCATCTTGTTTCCAGACACGTCGCGATCGACGCGGGAGATTAACATCGGCGCTGATGAATTAATTGTGCATGTTTTGTTTTAATCCAATGACCTTGGCTGCGGTCACATCGTACGGTCATCGTTTATCTGAGATGAAACGATAGCCGTCCGACATGACAGTTCAGAGGTTATGTTAGATTAGCAAATGTGATAATTCAATATAGAATACGTCATTCAATATGGTAATTAAAAAAATTGCAACCTATTCAGGTAACAAGGGCTACTCGTTCCTTTTTTATGAGTAAAGACTAGCTCCTTTATGTCCTTCCTCCAAAAAGAACCTAATTTTACAGTTATTAAAAAGTGTAAAATGACTGGCCTTTAATAAAAGGATAATATTTAGAGCAAAGATGCTGTGGTTGTTTATTGATTTATTCAAAGCAGTTTATTATTATTTAATCAGAAGGTAAAAGTAGCTATTAACTATGGACAAGGTGACTATGTCAAGATAAAAGAGACATTTTATAGTTTAACTTAGTTTCTGATCTATAATACGAGTTTTAGGACGGTTGTTGTTCCTGTGGTAAAAAATCTGCTTTTTGGTATCGTGTGACAAAGATAAATTCAATAGTCAATGGCTAGATTGCAGCAATATGCCCAATAAAAACATTTTTCAATTGTAAACTTTCATACTGTTCGGCATTAACATTATCTTATCTTGTACGCTTCATGCAGAATAAAACGTGTCCAGCGTGCCTCAGCTACTCTTATCGTGAATCACGATACCTGAAAGAGTATCCAGAACTAAATCGATTTGATAAATGAAACTTTCTATTTACATCCATTTTCTTTGTTAAAAGGTTGCAGCTCTAGAGTTAACAACCTACTTGGTGGCCATCTTTGTTGTTACATTGGCATGCATTGTTCAGACAAAAAAGTTGTTGTTACTTATGTATGTTCGTCCTGAATTTATTTACGCTATAGCAGTATAGAATTTTGTATAAATTAAATAAAACTAATATCGAAAACAGTCAATCTATTATATATCTATACTTTTATACTAATATTACAAATTGGAAAGATTTGTATTATTAGATTTTTGTTTGTATTGAAAAAATATAAAACTATTATGCCGATTTCAAAATGATGATTCCTGTGTTTTTCACCTATGATTACTTGTTTGACCTTGATTTCAGATAGGGCTAGTAACCCGTAGGTTTTATCGGATGTTATCTTTTTAATCAAATATTAATAAACGATATTAGGTAATTAACAATCCGTTGTCGCCAAGCAGTGTAAGCAAACATAAAAAATTAATAAACCAATATAAACATCATTCGTTTACATAAACTCAGACGATTATGTAAATAAGGCGCCTCAAACATTGTAAACAAAGGAACGCTATTTATAAATTCCAGCGTTGGACGTGTTGCAAAATTGCAATTAAATGCGACACATCCTTGAACGATTACAACGTTAAATGCTACCAACATTACATACATCTACAGCAATGCATACAGTACATTGCAATTTATATTGTATCCTTTTTGGCATCTGAACAAAAACTGGCTATTTGTTATTCATGATAAAATAACCTTGCGTACAGCTAACACGATACGAAGCCGTGCTCGGTATACCTAAAGTTAGTTGTAAAAATGTTTTATATATTGATGCGTTTATTGCCCATTTAATCGTATACTATAATGGACATGAACATTCAGCAAAAGCGTGTTGTCGGAATTTTCTATTACATTTAGCTTTAGTTTAGATTTCATTCCATACAAGTCTAGTTCCAATGTGCAGTCACGTAACTCATAAAATAATGGTTTTAATTCTAATATTTTATGTTTCTAACATGCTTCAGCTGCGTGGTCCTGCATAGTCCTACACTATTAGATACTGTTGTAACAGGACATTGTTTTTGTGATACAATAGGTACTAGAAACCTATCCGTCTGACGGCGTTTCTAGGAACCATAATGTTAACTTCATTGCATGCAAAAAATCATAGGAGGCAATCAAATGACAATTTTGTTTTTGTTTTAGTACCTTTTCTTTCCGTCCACAAATTTTTATATATACAACATTGGTTACGTAAAATAAAGAAGCAAAATTATGCGGATTGAGGTCTGGGAAAAAACATAACATTGATGAGCTGAAAAGTGACACTGAATGGGAATCAAAGTGCTGACAAAATACTGCTTTTACATTGCTTAACACGTTTATTGTAACCTACTAGCCATGCTAATTCACTTTTGTATTGATCGTGTTAAAAATTTAATTACACAAACAATATTTGAGTGACATTTGCTTTTATCCAAAAGAATAAACAAATCATTGCAAATATTCAAGTAATAACACATGTATTTCTTTGTTACTTTCAAATTTTGTCAACATCTGATAATTGTTATACATTATCAAAGGTATACGTGATACATTCGATGTTTAATCGAATTGTTTTGGGTCACAAACGAGTTTTAACTCCGTCGCTTGGGTGTGGGTGAAACAGCCGGCTCGTCGTATTCTACCGAGGGCCAACACGGTCCGCGCGGTGCCTACGTGACGTCGCCCTCGTCGTGCCACCGGCGTCAGGGGGAGGGGAGCGGACGCCATGTTTTGATTCTTACTTACGCTACTTTCGTGGTTATCGATAACGTATTTCTTTATTATTATTTTAATTAGATAATTATATATGGCAATGGTAACACACTTTATGATATGAAATACATATGAAAATACTTGTGATATAAGAAGCCAATGATTTATAATTTATTTAATCCGGCAAATTATTTTAATCCTTTTAAAACATTGTGTTTTATAAAATGTGTGTAGGCAACAAATTGTTGTAAAAGTGTGTGAACTACAAATGTCACGCAATCTCTGACAGTGTTATCGATGTCGATAAAGCTGAATGTAAACAATGCAACACGTCCCTATTGGTTATTTTGAGCGAGGCGCTGGAAGTAGCGTGAGCGAAGCAAAACATAACAAAGAATCAGTCAGCAGTCAGTCGTTGCTGAAACAAACAGTTGATCGCACGTATTTACTACGATCAAACGTTGTGTTTATAAAATTGGAGTTAATTTTAATAGAAAGAGTTAACGCTTTTATTGCATTCAAACTGCGATACATTTATCATCGTTGCTTCCATTGCAAGAATGTTTTCAACGAAAAAAAGTTTGGACAAGATTCTGCAAATCTACAAAAATGAAATTCGCCGGCAAATTAGCAAGACAACAAGCGTTACCAACTCCGATGCAATGGCACCGAGGCTCGATCAATCCGCGAACAAGTCACCGCAGAACGATGAAATCGGTCTACCTAAGAAGTTGTTGAAGTTGCAGAAATATCACAGGTCAGTGAACTCATTTTGCTGGAGCAGTTTGCGTAACGCATAAGCTCGTATAGCGATGCATGTACATACATTTCTTATACGCGTCGTACTAAGTTCCCTCTATGTCCATTTAATTTACTATTGGACTTTAGAACCAAGAAAATTATGATAATGAACGTTTGAAATGTTACACCGTTAATCATTATAAATGTTGTATGATATTTCGCCTAATTTCAATCACTTGTATAATTAAATACCCTTTTAAAAAACATTAAATCATTGTGTAGATATGGATTGGGCCAAGTCGATGAATTGAAGTTTTTATCTTTAGATTCCTGTCGACCCTCACGCCGCAGCAAATGCCACTGGCCGCCCGCGGACTGGCGGTCTCCAAAGACCAGTCCCGGGAGTTCATGGCTTGCTTCCCGGACATCGTGAGGGACCTCACAAAGACTGGCAAGCATATTGACGTGCCGGAAGCCAGCAAGTGGTTGGCTAAGGTACGTTCTATGTTTTTTTGTCAGTCTTAAGACAGAATAATATAGAACCTATTTGCGACGCAAATATATGAACCAGTCAAACAGGTCTTGGCCAGCGAGATTTAAACGACATCCTTATAAATTTACTAGTTCGCTAAAAAAACACATTGATTGATTTAAATCTATATAGCAATGTGTGAAACGTTCTGAATTTGGATGTGATAGATTCGTTTAAAAATATAAATATGTTAAATACGAAAGACAATCACAGTAATATGTTAAGATGTACCTACTTCTTTATTTGGAGCCTACTTTGAATCTTAGCACTTTAAAGAACTAGCTAGATGAGTAGGTGGTGAAATTCTACAATTAAATTGGTGTATATTCCGTGACGTCATAAAAAAAGTAATGATGATGAGGTAATATCTGATGTCAACCATTTAGAATGTAATCTGCCCTAATTAGATACTTAGCATTAACATTATGTATGATAACTCATAAATACTAAGCGATCGATTTTTTTTTTCTTCATCGGTAGGCGCATTTGTAAAAAGCGACCACTTTTATATCATCTGGGACCAAAATAGGTAGCATATGGTAGAGCATCATTGAAAATCCTACCTGGCGATATATGAATGAACTTAGTAACATTTCAATATTAGGGATCAAAATAACATACGTAGAGCATGCGCACTTCTTTGACTAAACTATCACACAACTGTTTAGTCGCGCTTTAATTCCTATGAATTAATATTGTGCGCACACTACTCGATTTTCAATTGTGCATACAAACGATTGAATTGGCTGCGAAACAATCGACAATCACATAAGAGTTGTGCGATAGTTTAGTCAAAGGTGTGCGCCCGCTCTTATAGTCCCTTCAATAGATACGGTTATATAGACGATTTCATTGATGAATCTCCACTCCTTAAAGGCTTATATCTCGTTGAGAATTATTCCTTAAAATTGAGATAAACAAGATTTTATCTCAGATATGCGGTGCATACACCTGTCCAATGCATAATAGTTACGAGTAGTATTTTGCAATAGAAAATGCCTAACAAAAGGCACTTTACCATTGTTGTCCATTTAAGTTCGTAGATTTAACCATTGAAAACACACGTTATTTTACAATCACGATCTATTGTTAGAACTCAGGTAGCTCATTGAAAGTTATATAGACAAGAATATAGATTCAATATTCCATTGAATGAAGTTATGATTCTGTTCAGGATCTATTGAATTGATTGATTTTTACCTCTGCTAGTTATATAAAAAATAACGTTCGTTAGTTTTAATACAGTATTGAATGTAAATGATTGTTATTAAGTATACATAACTAGCTGTTCCCATACGGCTTCATCCGCATGAAATTATGAAAATTTTATTTTATTTACATTTGTCAAATTATCAATAGCAAATGTCAAACTGACATGACATGACAAACCTTGGCAATCTTGTTTCCTTAATGTTGGCAGCAACTTATGGTCTCTTTCCCACATTAGGAATTTTATCCAAAATATTTACCACCTAAGTTTATTGGCGTGAAAATATATAGCCTAAAGCGTGATGTAAGTGTAGGGCTTTTTATTAAAAAAAGAATTATTCAAAAATATGCTGTAATTGCTGACATCTTAGGCAACAAATAAGTGTGTGTTTACACTTTATTATAATAGTATAGATATAGATATAGATATAGATATAGATATAGATATAGATATAGATAGTATAGGCTTATTATATTTAAGCATGACAAAGAACATGGAAAAGTAAGAAATTTTTTGCGACGTTTTAATTCTTCACAGCGGTTATTGTTTCTGTTATTATTACTAGTTTTCAAAGTGTATTATTAAATGTTTTACTAGTTAAAAGTTAACCTTAAAACCTTCATGCGTTAAAAATTGTACAAATATGTATTCAAATGAGCAATCGATATTAAATTTTATACACTTAAGTTAAACTTATGTTGTTACAGCTGTTGCAATACAATGTGCCAAATGGAAAGAAGAACCGAGGGCTAGCCACCGTACTTGCGTACAAGATGCTCGAGAAACCTGACAATATGACGCCAGAGAACATACATTTGGCGAATATCATGGGATGGTGCACGGAAATGGTAATTAATCGTACTAATTTTGTAAATACAAATTTTTAGATGGATGGATGTTTGTTAGAATTTGTAGCCTAAACGGCTGAACGGATTTCGATGAAATTTGGTATAGAGGATAGTCTGGAAGAACACGTAGGCTACACACTTTTGTTTATTTTAATTCCATGCATACGGAGTCGCGGGCAAAACCTAGTTAACTATATATTTTTTTATGATCAATGTGTCACTATTTTTTACGTCTCAAGGTCAACTGCACTGCGCAGTACACCTCCCCTGTATACCGCCTCGCCTTTGTGTTCTACGCAGCAACTAGTGAGATGTTTGTAAACAAAATACTTAAAGATGTAGGCAGATATTGCTGGTTTCCATTTCATGCGATCCTGGCCAAATCGGTAATCTCTGCCTACCGTAAAGCACAGAACACACTAATCTATACTAATATTATAAAGAGGAAAGATTTGTATTTTTTGAATTTTGTATGTATTGAAATAACTTTAAAACTACTGGGCCGATTTCAAAAATTCTTACACCATTAAAAAGCCAAGTTATCAGTGAGTAACATAGGCTATCTTTTTATTTTCACGCGGACGAAGTCGCAAGCAAAAGCTAGTTTGGAATAATTTACACCTTTGTGAAAATTCTGGAAACATGAGCATTGACTTCAGTTTAAAAGTAACCAAATATTATCTTACTGGACTATCGCTTCTTATAGTTTTAAAAATTAATTGCCTTAATTTTTTTAATAAGCTTTATATGTTAAACGTTAAGAAGCAAAAAACATTAAGAAATATTACGGAGAAAAAATTGAGCTACTTAACCGGTTTATATCTTTTCATCGTCATTACATACAAAATTATTCGCAGTTGTACACTACAATACGAGAAGTGTATTTTTAAGCGGATTTGTTTAACTGCGTCACAGAGTCCTTTGATACTTAGGGTAACCTTTAGTATTGATTCGCTGAAAAAATCTTCCGATTCCAAAACAACCATTCTAGTTAATGTATTAATTAAAGAGTTAGAATAAAAAAACGAAAAAAGACATACACATACATATACATGTATTCTATTGTTTTGTTTGGTTTTTATGTCACCTGCATTATATTAACAATGCGTGTAATTATGAAAATTAATAATAAATAGTCAACAGAATCGTAAACACCATTTAGCATAAAAAGTAAAAACCAACTATTCTTATGTTGAATTTAATTATATTTAATTCCTGATTTTTTTGTAAATGAATACGAAAACTGCGAAGTTTATCGAAAATAAAATCATAATAACTTTGGAATACATTAACATAAACTTTTAAGATTAAAAATTTTCTATCATATCATCGCAACTGTAATTATTGTTTTTATAAAAATTAGCATTTACTCGTAGGTAAATGAGTATTCTTATTTTTAAGACATATATTGTACAGGATAAAATTTTAAACAAAGTTACATTTTGAAACGCTACACGAAAAAGCAGCAAACGATAGACAAGTGAAATGTGAATTTCATGTTATTTTAAATTTTACTTTCAAATTAAAACAGATAATAGTATTTAACAATTTAAAAATTCTTGTTCTAATGAAAAAAACTGTCTTCGATTTTTGCAATGATATTAAAAATCTACTTGAACTTGACCTTGAATTTGAACGACTATTGTAGGTGTGGTTATGACGTAATTCGCACATCATTTATTTTTAAGGCAACGTCCAAATATAGACGGTGTCTTTACAATTATGTTCCTGGTGATAATATGTCTTTCAAGTTTTTTCATAGTAAGGATAAAAAGAGATGTTATTATTTTATATTTTCTTAACTTAACGATAATTATCGATAGAAGCGATAAAATCTGCTGGCAGCCAGTTTCAGTCTTAGAGTCATATCTGGACACCGAGAAAAAAATATTACGTTCCTGCAAGTCGAAAAAATAATAATGTATCTATTTTTTTACAGTTCCACACTCATCAGCTTCTACTGAACGATATAATGGAGGGCTCGGAGATGCGCCGCGGCGCCCCCTGCTGGCACCGACGCCCCGGCGTCGGTCTCGCCGGCATCAATGACGCAGTCTTAGTCCAGTCCGCCATGTATTCCACGCTCAAACGTCATTTCTCCGGCAAATCTTACTACAAGAATGTTCTGGAAATGTTCAATGAGGTAAGAGTAATAAATAGGTAACAAAATAATACGGATTATTTAAAAACACTTCAGTCTACTTGCCAGAATCCGTAGAAGACTTTTAGATATACGTAAAAGATTATGACCATGAAACGCCATTTTAAATCTCTATTTAATATAATATTATTATTATATCTATCTATATATATACTTATTATAATAAAGCGTAAACGTACATTTCTTTGTTGCCTAAGATGTCAGCAATTACAGCATATTTTTGATCACAATCACAGAATAATTATTTTTTTAATAAAAAGCCCTACACTTATGTCTTGCTTTAGGCTATATATTTTCACGCCATTAAACTTAGGGGTTAAATATTTTGGATAAAAACCCTAATGTGGGAAAGAGACCATAAGTTGCTGCCAACATCAAGAAAGAAAGATTGCTATGGTTTGTCATTTCATGTCATGTCATTTTGACATTTGCTATTGATAATTTGACAAATGTAAACAATAAAATAAAGTTTTTATAATTCCATGCGGATGAATCCGCACGCGAACAGCTAGTTTAATATAATATCTCTATATTAGAGTACACAAAAAGTCAAAAAAGACTTTTATGATTCGTAAGATACGGGTTTCTTACCACGATTGGGCTGTTTAATTCCCGATATTTCAGCACAGTTAGTGATGCGGTAGTGTGAAAAAAAACAAGAAGCCATATCGGTTTTCTTTTTTCCTGATACAGCGATCACTATTAAAACTATTACTGTTAAACTAGACTTTTCCCTATGTCAGTAAATGACCCTTTCTATAAACGTTTTAACACTTTAAATTCTAAAAGTGAACTCTGAGGATAAGTTGATGGCACTTCAAGTGTTAACTATAGATATCGATTAATTCACAGATGTTACTCAAGTCTTCCATCGGTCACCACTTGGAGCAGCAGTTGACAAAGACTGATAAACCTGATCTATCATTATTCACAATGGAAAAATATGAAGCGATTACAAAATACAAAACTGCGTACTACACATTCCAAATGCCAGTGGGGCTGGCTCTACTGATGTCGGGAATCGATGACCCGGAGACCCACAGACAAGCGAAGAATATCCTTTTGGAAATGGGCGAATTCTTCCAAATTCAGGTTAGATTTTTACATAGTTCCTCAGATTACTTGCAACTTTTTATAATCTATACTATTATTATAAAGAAGAAAGATTTGTATTTTTGTATGTATTGTATACATTTATATTATATGAATAACTCAAAAACTACTGGGCCGATTTTAGAAATTATTTCACCTTTACTATTTATCTGTGAGTTGCATAGGCTATTTTTTTTAATCTTACGCGATCGAAGTCGTGAGCAACAGCAAGTTTATACTAATATTATAAAGAGGAAAGATTTGTATTTTTGCATGTAATGAGATAACCCAAAAACTATTTGGCCGATTTCAAAATATCTTTTACCTTTAAAAAGCTATGTTATCACTGAGTAACAAAGGCCATATTTTTTAATTTCACGCGAAGTCCCGAGCAACAGCTAGTTGTAAAATAATCGGTTACGAAATTAAGACTCGTTCTTTTTTAATTCCACAAGGACAAAGACAAAGGTTACAACAGGAAGTAAAGTAACGGTATAAAATGATTGTTTTTTTATAGGATGATTTCTTAGACTGCTTTGGAGACCCAGCGGTGATAGGCAAAGATGGTTGTAATATTCAAGATGGCAAATGTACGTGGCTTGCCGTCGTTGCATTACAAAGGGCAACACTGGAGCAACGACAGATAATGGAAGAACACTACGGTAGTTCTAAACCTGAAGATGTTGCCAGGATTAAAGATTTATATGAAGAGTTGCAACTGCCTCATACGTATTCAGTATATGAAGAGGCGACATACGATCTCCTTAGGACACAAATACAACAGGTTACTAGAGGCTTGCCGCACGATCTGTTCTTCAAAATATTAGATAATATCTTCAGGCGAAGTATTTAAATGTAAAAATTGACTTGTTCATTTTACTGTTACTATAGTTTTTATAAATGCAAAAGATTGTTAGAATGTAATATTAAGGGCCTGTCCCACAAAATTGTAAATTGTCCGATAACAATCCAATGTGTATGTGATGTAAATATCGGATTTTGTTACCTTATTACAGTGACGTCATTTTTAAGCTATCTGAGCCTCTATCAGCCAGTGGTGGAACAGGTCCTTAATTGTATAAAAAGTTCTTATGCACCCCTTTATTAATTCATGTACTACCAAGTTTTAAGAACCATTATTATAAATCTAGTGATATCAATGGTTATGATATAATGGAATTATGTATTATAGATTACCTGCTTAAAGTAGAACCAGTACTAGATTTTATAGCACAAAATGTATTGAAAATCGGGGAAAATATACATGTTTAGGGAACGTGTCCTAATTATACGGCGAGATCTGAGCGACTAAAAAATAATGGGTGGCGTACGTGACGCGTGCGAACGAGAGAGCACCCGTGCGAAAGAGACAGAGTATCGTACACGCAGGACTCCTACATATGTTTGTTTAATTCTCGAATTATGGTTACATCACTATTATTTTCTATTGAAACATTTTTTGCATTTTTATTTTTTAGCTCTTTATCTAGTTGCTAATCGAGAATCGTACTGTTTAATTTTATTTTAATTCAATAGGAATTGAATAATTGTGTTAGTGTTGTAATTACATTATTTTATAAGATTTAGGTTAAAGATATAATAAAAGTAAATAAATGTGATTTTTGTTTTGTTTGATTGAATATGTATATCCACGGCGACAAACAAATATACAACACAGTTAACAAATAGAGAGAAACCCCATTAGATAATCTGGATAAAAATTAATAAAAGATGATGAAATGAAACCAAAGGAATACTACGCCAGTGTTATTAAGGTTCAATAGAGTATAATCACAAAAAAATTAAAGCGAATTTTAGTGACAGAATTTTTCAAGGTCTACCACCAAGTCTACACAAGTGCATTAAAAGCTATAAAGTACGAAAGTTTGAATGGGTTATGGATGAATGTTATAACGAAACGAATCAGGGACTGGGACAGATTATAAATTGAAGGACGCATATTTTGCTACTAATTAATCTTCTTTTATTACCTTACTGGCGGAGTCGGGGCTTTTATAAATTAAAATGCTCTTCCTATGTGTATTCTATAAAAAATCTACTATTTTTTTGTAAACACCTACAAAAAACAATTAGTTAATTTTACAATCATTTCTCATCAGGCGCAATTGTATTTAATGAAGCGGTTTTTATGCTAGCATTTTCTGAGCTGCATTTTACTGTAGACTGTAACCATTTAGACTACAGTTCGACTGCTTAGTTAGTTAGGCTTTACATCAGAATTGGAATTGTTTCTTGACTTATTTTTAAAAATGTGGAGTGATTAATTTCTTGTCATATCGAGTGTATCATATTTCACATCGTAATTCGACATTCGACAGTTTGTATAAAAAAAATCAGAACAGAACACAATGCAATGTATTCGTAAAACTAGCTTTGCTATAGATTGCAATCTCTAACGTAAAAAGAGTACGTTAATAAATATTTATGTATGTAGATTTCTTTTTTTAAATCTTTGAATAATCCGTTCCATCTTTGCCTTAAGATTAATGTTGGTGATAAGAGTAAGTAGTGTAAGAAATATTTCATCCCGGTACATGAATACAAATAAGTTGAATTTTTTTCGTTGTGTAATCATCACTGAGAATTAGATCAAATGTACATTGCCAAGAAATGGTTAGCGTACTACCCAGACTGGGCAACCTCTTTCGTAAGGTTTAATTAAGAGTGTAACTTTTTTCTATCTAACCATAGCATTAACACAGTACTTAGTAATTTGAATACTTGCAAAATTGGTGACTATGTTGAGTAGATTTAAGTGTCAAATAAAACATCGGGACAGTTGTATTGTTTATCCCTGACGATGTTTAGAACGCAAGACAATATAGTAAGATTGTAAACAATTATCCTATAATGTTATTTCATTCTCTATCTCATCATCATCATCATCTCCCCTGACTTATCCTACTCCCTTAGGGTCGGCGCACCGGGTTATTTCATTCTCTATCTATATTTTTGAATTTCATGTGAATTCCATAATTTTTGAACTGATCCTTGGTTTTTCTGTCATTGACAGCTGACAGAAACACTTGTATGACAGTGTCAGAATGACATCTTAATTTGACATTGCGTTACGGATACTGTCATCATCAGATCAGTCATAATAAAAATAATTCTCATATTCATTTTCATTCATTCATAACATGAACAGACGTAATTAACAACAGTGTTATAAATTTATTAGGGCAATTATTTATTTCCAATTATATAACATAACTGTTACATTTCATTTAAATTAGATTATTACAATGACCGAAAGGTCATTCTAATGTTTTTAAGTGACGTGTTCGTGAAAGCATCCAAATTCTTGAGTTCAAGAGAAAGTTAAAAGAAGTAACAGGAACGGGTGAAGAATAAAAAAATGAATTTATCTAAATTGATACTATCTAAAATTAGACGGCCTAATGGAGTTTTCTCAGATCACAATTATATATTAAGGTGAATATTTTATTTTAAACAATGGTAAGTACATAGGTTCACTTTCAGGAAGATATGTCGCTTTGTAAAACAGCCTTACCAGCAAGTAATTATTCAGTTCTAAAAATGCTAATGCATGATAACATCAAAATGAATATTGTTTGCATTCATGTGGTACACAGTCTTTGTTGCTTCGTTTTATTTGGCTTTGAACAGCGTCCAGATACACTGTGGAGTAATGTTGTTTCAAAAAATACTGTGCAATATAAATGGTGCTTTAAGCAGTTCAGCAACAAGGCATTCTATACGCAGGTTTTTATTTTTCATCATATTAAAAAAAATAATTGTAATTGAGTTTATTTAAATAAAAAGTTGATTTAATAGTAAGGAAAAGAAAGTTTTAAGCTATGTTGTTTTTAATTAATGTAATTTTTTATCTGGTTTTTTTTTGGAGGATCTGACTTGTTTGTAACTTTTTTTTCACATCCACTTAATTTCAACTTAGTATTAATGGCTTGATCAATTTTAAAGTTAGGTCTCATTTAATTTATAATTAATCTCATAGTCTTATGTGTTACATTTTTAGTATTTAAAATAGCTTATTGCTTGTTAAATACATACATCTTCTAAATTCCACTGTTCTGTACTATCAATATTCCATGTTAAAGAACATACAAAATTAGTTTACATTAGATTTTATTTTCAATTTTAGTTATACCTTTTACTCACTCTTACTTATTTAATAACTGTGACCCTAAAACCCCCATACCTTTTAAAACAGCCGCACAACTTTAGATGATGTTGCATGATGCTATTTCTATCTAGTAATTAACTTACTATTACCATTAGTGTGACCATGATTGCCATAACAGTCAGTCTTTGCCAGACTTGGGGTGTAATTGTGTGGTGGAAAAGGTCTGCCAAATACTGAAACACCTCTTACCATCTGACAGACATCAATTTTTTAATGTAATTTGCAGTTAAAGCATGGACTGTTTTCAATGTTGTATCAGTATTTGGCCATAAGAATAAATATAAACCAAGGCTGTTTTTAATTAGTTTTAAGTATATGAATAAAGATAAAAATTGAAGTGACGGAATAAACATAGATATAGGTATTTTAGCAAGTTTACTATAAGTGTAAAAAATCTAGGCCTATACATTTCAATTATTTAAACTTTTGCGAGATATATATCATACTAATATTATAAATGCGAAAGTTTAGATGGATGGATGGATGTTTGTTAGAGTTTGTAGCCTAAACGGCTGAACGGATTTCAATGAAATTTGGTATAGATGTAAAAGATAGTCTGGAAGAACACATAGGCTACTCACTTTTGTTTTTTTTATTCCGCGCGGACTGAGTCGCGGGCGAAAGCTAGTATAGATATATGTGAGACCAAAATAATTAAGAGTAGCTAACACTCACGGCTAACCTTTTGACCCATCGCTGTTCTACCTTCATGGTGTTCATTTGACTTTCGCATCTCACACTGAGAGTTGACACCATCTTTGTAGATGTAAGGTGTTAGCTGTTGTTGATTCTTTTAGGTCTTCACGCTTTTAGCTTTTTTTATGGTCGTTTTTTATTTTTTTAGTGCTTTGAAGTTCAATAACTGTAAAATGGCAACAAATGTATCCATATCTGAACTGAAAAAAGAAAAGGAGACTTTTCAGGATGTCCTTCCAAATGTGATTCAATCAATAGTTACAATACCTAAATTATTGGAAGTACCAGAGTTTTCCATCTGGATGAAGAAGGTATGAAAATAATAATAGATTTTTCTTTAAGATGTATAATACATATGTAGATATCACCTCTTAACTCCAAACTGAAATAAATCTAAAATTATTCCCTTGTTTTGTCAATAGGATTATACTGAAGTAAATATTTATAAAAATAATTATTTTTTTAACAGGTGTTAGATTATAACTTAGCTGGTGGAAAGAAGAATAGGGGACTTATAACAGCACAAGCGTATGAAATGTTAGAAAAACCAGAAAATGTCACAGAAGAATCATTGAGACAGAGTCGTATTATGGGATGGTGTGTAGAAATGGTAAGTGAATCAAGTTTTTATGACAATATCCCAAACAACAAACCAAGAATATTAAGATGGTATTTCCAAACCAGTAAAACTTAGGCTGTGTCCCACCTCTGGCTGATAGAGGCTCAGATAGATTGAAAATGATGTCACTGTCAGATAAGGGAACAAAGTCCGATATTTCCACACATTTTACACGTTCGATTGTTATCAGACAATTTACAATTTGGTGGGAAAGGCCCTTAGGGTCCTACAAGAAGCGAGAGTACCATTTATTTTAAGTGTCGCAATTTATTTATAGTTCCACAGGTTTTGCAGAAGGTTATGGGTGCTGTTGATAACCACAGTGTTCCACTCTCGTTTGTCCCATTCTCTTATAAAAAAAATATATTTGGGATAAAAGTACACTGGGAAATATTTTCTTATAGTAGAATTGTCATTTTTGTGTGCCATCTTCTGAAGATTTTAATTAGAGATGGCAGTATGACAATTTAAAACTCCAAGCATAGTCGCGGGATACAGCTAGTTTCATGAGTTTTTAAATCATTATTTAACTTTAACAACCAATGAATTTAAAATTGACCTCATGTTCTTAGACTCGTGAGTTTTAATTGCTTAATGCATTATTTAATTAAAGTCTATATTTTATCTCTATAGATAAAAGTGATTAATATACTCGTAATAGAGTTAAATTGAGCAATAATGAAAAATGTCGTTTTCTTCATTCTATTTGTTAACTTCCTATAAGGTTTTTTTTTATTATCATATATTTTTTTAATTTTCAATCGTTAATGAAAAACTTTTTGTTCATCCAATTTTCAAGTTCGTTTTTAATGGATAATGGACTAGACAAGACGACAAGGATTTTGTGATACTTTTTTGACAGACAGGGGGGCGCTAGGGAGCTTTCATAATTTGGTTTGACTTGCCTACCAGATCAGATAATTTGTCGGTCCATAATTTTTAAGTCAATAATATTTTTTCTTCCTACTTAAGGTAAAGGAAAGAAAAGGTTATGAAATAAAACACGGATGTTACTTATGTCAATGATAAATTTAATTGACAATAAAAATATCTTAGCAGATAACCCGTTTCTTGTAATTTTCCGTTATCATTTTCATTGTGAACGTAATTATTAAAACTGATCAGATGTCGTAAACATTTTTAATGTCATGGTGAAAATAATTGACAAATCCAAGTTAATCAGTAATTTCGTCTGAAAAGTGTTTAAGGTGAGTTTATCCAAATTAACGATATTTTTGTCTTGTATAGCTGCAGGCCTATTTATTGATGACAGACGATATTATGGACGGGTCCACGACCCGTAGAGGGGTCCCATGCTGGTTCCGTTTGCCGGAAGTGGGCTTGGGGGCCGTAAATGACGTCATTCTTGTCTACACCGCTATGATGGAAGTATTGAAAATACATTTCGGAAACAAAAATGAGTACACTCATATTGTAAATTCCTTTAACGAAGTAAGTATCAATATGAAATTATTATTATTAATAACTTATCTCTTAGTAACTTTTTTGGTGAATTTTTGATGGAAAAAAAACGGAGTTAACAGGAGCATATTGCAAACATTTAATTGGTTCAAAACATTGTTAGAATAGGTTGTCGACAGAAACAAGACAATTTTATGTATAGTCAATGTACAGTCAGCTAAATAAATATGTATACAAAGCTTTAGAAACATATATACCTTAGGTTTCTAAATTAGTAATATACGAATCCGTATACTTCCAACTATGATTTCATGCTTGTGATGAATACGTGCAAATATTTTTGAAACCGATGACGTACACAAGTTTGGAAAGTTTTGTACATTTATATTTAGCTGACTGTACATAAAATTAAGAAATTGAAGTTAGTTAATTTAAAAATTGTCGATACTAAGCAAAGTATATTACAATACATACAAAAATTAAACAAAAATATGGGACCCACCTACAAGCACTACCTTTCGGTTAAAAATAGTATTTTCAAAATCAGTCTACCAGGGGCGGAATTATGCCGTAACACACATAAAAAAACATATAGACGAATTCAGTACTTCGTAATTTTGGGAAGTCGGTCAAAAATATTTTATTATTCTAGATGTAAAAGATATTGCGTTTTTGTTTCTGTTATTTAAATGTTTCCAATGACCTCTACAGGCTCAGCTAGTCACTGCTGAGAATAAACAATCGATTTTCCTTTACTTATATTGTAGAGAAAAAAAACTTGTGTTATGTAAAACTATACACTCGTAACATTCAATGCTTTCCATTACAAGATATATTGTCTCTCTCTTGCATATTAAATACATCTATACTATACTATATACTCTATACTATATATATTATACTATATACTATATACTATACTATATCTATCTATACTAATATAATAAAGCGTAAACACACACTTCTTTGTTGCCTAAGATCTCAGCAATTACAGCATATTTTTTAATAATTCTTTCTTTAATAAAAACCCTACACTTACGTAATGCTTTAGGCTATATATTTTCACGCCATTAAACTTAGGAGGTAAATATTTTGGATAAAAACCCTAATGTGGGAAAGAGACCATAAGTTGCTGCCAACATCAAGAAATAATGATTGCATCTTAAAAAGTTTTGGCAAATTTGACACAGATGTAGAACATATTCTGGATAAATACATACAAAAGCAAAATTTGTACTAATATTTGCTTATACTCGGTTTATTCGTAAGTTTAACTTTTAGCTGATAGACTATTTACAAAGTGTTTTTTTTTTATTATCGTAAGCAAATGCTAGTCTACATCTATACTTCTGTACTAATATTATAAAGAGGAAAATTAGTATTTTTGTTTTTATTTAAATAACTCAAAATATACTGTGTGTATTTCAAAAAATTCTTGCACCGTTGAAAAGCTACGTTACCACTGGGTAATAGGCTTAGGAGTAGGGTTTTAGCTTTTTTAATTCCACGCGGACGAAGCGAGCAATACTTGTAAAATAAATTCACTTACAAAGCTAAAGATAATATGTATTGTATTCTATAAATAAACAACGATGTTATGATAATTATTTGCTTTTGTCATCTCTCACAATGGTTTTCTTTCAACGTTTAAATATTCCTTTCAGACGCTAATGTTCACTTCCTTAGGACAGCATCTAGATTACACAATGGCGCATAGGAAAAAGAACGATTACAGTCTATTTACGATAGATAGATATAATGCTATTGTTAAATATAAGACTTCGTATTATACATTCAAATTACCCATTTGTTTGGGAATGCTTCTCGCTAACAACACTGATCCCAACAGTCACAAGATAGCTGAAGAGATAAGTTTAGAAATCGGACATCTATTCCAAATGCAGGTAAATAAAGCAGATTTTTCTTTTAATCTCACAAAGTGTAATTTTTATTTATTTATAATTAACTGGTATTTAAATATTTCATTGATTGATAGAGAAGTAATTGTATATTGTTGTGTCCATTAAAATTAGCAGTTATAAGAATAAAGAAACTTTTTAGCTCACAACTTAATTATCTATTCCAATATTTCTTGTATTATCTTATTTTGTTCTTCAATAACTATATTTCGATGCTAATTACTCGTGCATAGTACCATCTTATAGACTGAAGACCCCAGAAATTAAAAATAAACAAGATAGATTTAAAATATATAATGAATACGACGAGTTTCTTGATTTGATGCTTCTTTTATTTTTTTTAAATATTTTTATGATATCTTATAAGTAATTATTACACAGGACGACTTCATAGATTGTTTCGGTTCGGAATCAGTGACCGGTAAAGCGGGTACCGATATCCAAGAGGGTAAATGTTCTTGGTTAGCGGTGATGGCGTTGCAGCGCTGCAACGATTCTCAGAGGAATGTGTTCGTCTCCTGCTATGGGAGTAAGGAGCCAGCTCACGTCGAACGTGTACAGCGGCTTTACGAACAACTAGGGCTGCCTCAGTTGTACCGCGAAGAAGAACGTGCGAGATACGATGCGGTCGTGCAAAGAGTACAGAATCTACCTCCGGACAGCAACCTCCCATCGGAACTCTTCCTTAAAACTCTAGACATGATCTATAAAAGGGAACAATAAGTTAACATAAATAGTTAAAATAAATGATTTGGATAACTCTTACAGCCTTACAAATAAACGCGGTATAAAGTTAAACTTAGGAATAAACTGAGTACAAACAAAATTTGGACTAATATTCGTTTATACTCAGTTTATACCTAAGTTTAACTTTATACCGCGTTTATTTGTAAGGCTGTTATTTTTATAGGCAGCTGGACAGTTTATAATTCTTGATACATTTTTACAAATTTATTGTGTTTAGCTTAAGCTGTTTCCATTGATGGAAATGTACAAATACATGTTGACATTTTCATTCTATAGTAATAAAGCGACAGTGTAAACCCACGCTTAGCAACTGCGCAAGTAAGGAAATGTTAACTAGCACTGTTTTCTGTTGCAAAATAAAAAAATAAAATGTACCTATTTTAGGTTACTTAATACAAATACGATGTTAAACAATCTAGTTTAATAAAAAATATATACATTTTTAAAATATAATATAAATATTGTAAATGCAATTATTACGCTTGTGCGTATAAATAGGGTGATTTACTTTCAAAAACAACTAGCTAGAATATGAGCTATTAATTGTATAACTCTTGAGAATTACATAACGTGAGTTGTTGCTAAAAGTTACATCATTGTCTTTAGTTCGTTTATCGATGTTTCTTGTTTTACAATTACGCCGTGACCTTAACATGAAGGTTACTTTTTGTAGTTCATACACAATTAACATAATCTTCCATTTTAAAGTTCGATAATTGGGTTCGGGAATACCTATACAATCTTACTTCTTACTAATATTATAATTGCGAAAGTTTAGATGGATGGATGGATGTTTGTTAGAGTTTGTAGCCTAAGCGGCTGAACGAATTTTGATGAAATTTGGCATATATGTAGAGCATAGCCTGGAAGAACACATAGGCTACTCATTTTTTTTTAATTCCACGCGGACGAAAGCTCGTATCTTTATAATGCTGACAACGTTTCCAAATGTCTGTGTGCCAGACGCCTTATTTTAGTTCTCCTTTTCTTATAAGGAAAGAATGGGAATGGGTAGTGGATTTGACAGAGGTTGGGACGCATAGGAATGAGAAAAATAGCACTGCTAATGCTCGTACAAATAATCAATTTTAGTGTTGTCAAGCTATTGCAGTAATATCATGGTTGGAATATATTATTTAATTTCGCAAACAACTTTGGATCAAACAAGGCCGAGTACGTACTTCTCGGAAGATATGTATAAAATTACGCGTTTAATGTAAATGCTAATGAGTCATAAATCACCGAATTTACTGGAAACATCTTCAGTAGAATAATAAAAAAATAAAACTTTATTCTCAACTCACCGATAAATCGTACAATTTAAATATTCAGAAAACGAAACTCACACAAAAACATTGCCATCTCTCTCATTCCATTTGAAAAGAAAAGAGATAAAAATACGTATTTAACTCTGAGCAACAATATTGTTTCTTGTTTCTGAACTTTCTTGACATTGGCAATATATTATTTAAATGTTTGCGCTATGGATGAATATTAAATAGGCAGAGGTTATATAATTTTGTTTATGATATAGATTTGCTTTACCTTTGTTTTTCAGATTTACTAAACTTTTATATTTAGCGGATTTTCTGTTAACTATAATTTTCTCACAACCCTTTCGGTATCTCGAAACTATTCTGTACAAGTATCGACAATAGCTCTTATTTCTTGGATTTAATGTTAATACATTAAATCATGTCATAATTGACAGGTAACCTATCGTATTTGGGTATTTAAAAATATGTTTTTTTTTTAATTTACTCTACATATGTTTACGACATCGTTAAAGCAAGTCTTGAATCCTTATTCATAGGTTTAAAGATTCAAATATTTAAAGTACAATTTAATATTACTTCACGATGGTGAATCTCAAAAGAAACCAAGGGAATATATTTATTTCATATAGTTTAATCATACTTCATACTAATATTATAAATGCGAAAGTTTAGATGGATGGATGTTTGTTAGAGTTTGTAGCCTAATCTACTGAACGGATTTGGATGAAATTTGGTATAGATGTCGAGAATAGTCTGGAAGAACACATAGGCTACTCACTTTTTTTAATTCTACGCGTACGGAGTCGCGGGCGAAAGCTAGTTATGTTTATATTTTTACGAACCCAAATATTCTTCGCTGTTTGCACTGAATTGAACCGTTAGAAATCATGCAATGATAACCTACGCCTCTTAGATTATACTACGGAGTTTTAAATTAATGAGGTCGTCAGATTGACTCCAATGACTGGTTACATTCGACTAATTTAGAGTTATACACGGAATGTTTAAAAATATCTCGAAAGTGGTTAAATGTCGACCTGCGTCTCGAGTTAATGTCATAGGACGTTTTTATGATTATGTCGGTTTCCTTCGCTACAAATATAATTAAAATATTTTTAACACGCTCTAATGTTTTCATTTTATCATTAAGAGCAGGCGCACGTTTGACTAAACTATCGCGATTGTCGATTGTTTCGCAGTAAATTTAACTGTTTAGTTGCACAACTAAAAATCGGGTAGTCCATATAAACTCATAGGAATCAAAGCAAGACTAAACAGTTGTGCGATAGTTTAGCCAAAGGTTTGCGCGCTCTTAACGTATAATATTTTTTGTTTACATTGGAACGTATTTATATGTAAATCCATATTAATTTAATTGTCTCGGATTATGTAACAAAATTAGAAACTAAAATGACCATAGATCATAACTAGCTGTCGCTCGCGACTTCGTTTATATTAATCGATTAAAAAAAATAGCCATTGGTACAAGCTGTACTATAATTAAACTACTTAAAAGCATATGTTTATACAATTCAAAGTTTTTAAGGATTAATTTAACTGCGTGTAGCGGATCTGACAATTATACGAGTATTTAGGGCCTGTCCCATCAAATTGTAAATTGTCTGATAACAATCCAACGTGTAAAATATGTGATAGAAATATCGGATTTTGTTCCATTATATGACGACGTCATTTTTAAGTTATCTGAGCCTCTATCAGCCAGTGGTGGAACAGGCCCTTAATCTTATATACCTGACTTCAAATATTTTATCTATTTTCATAAATGTTTAATATTAAACTGTAACTATAAGTGATTTCCTGAAATATTTTTTTAATATGAAATGTTTTCGAAAATTTATCAAGATAAAAGATATAAATGCCAAAGTTTTAGGCAAATTGTCAATGATTATATTTAATGTTTTCATGTAAAATTAATTTATTGGGATTGGTCTATGATAATTTTTAAGGCCCTTACGCATCGCATTAAGCAGTCGTAGGCAATGATCACACTCGCCGTGTAGCGAAGCCGTAAAGGGCTGTATTTACTACTTAATTTTATTGGAGGTACGTTTATTCGTAACTAGCTTTATGTTAAATTACTGAAATATTTGAGTTTTATACAGGTTAGTCACAAAATTTTATAAAATGAATAAAAAATGTGAAACATCTCGTCTTTTTTTTTCTTCACCTACGTACACAATCAAAAACGCGTTAAGGTTATGAAATATAGCAACAGCTTATATTATAAATGTAACTACATACATATATTATTCAATCTGGTAAGGTATTTAATTTGGCGAACGGTTTTTGGCACAAGACAGTATTTTTGACCGACTTCCCAAAAGAAGGAGGTACTCAATTCGTCTGTATGTTTTTTTTCTTATGTGTGTTACGGCATAACTCCGCCGCTAGTGGACCGATTTTGATAATTCTTTTTTTATCCGAAAGGTAATGCTTGCAGGTGGGTCCCATTTTTTTGTTTGATTTTTGGAGTCAAAGACTACGACGTAGTTAAATAGTTTTCTAATGTAACTTCGATCTTAACTAGAGGACAATGAGTTAACTTTTTTTTTCACAATACTTTGTGATCTATGAAAATTATAATAATTTAACAAGTTACACTACAACAACACTGAGGTAAGTATCGAAATAACAAAAACCTGCGTTGAGTAACTGTATTTATTACATTTTTGACCACCTCTGTGTTCCTGCTGCTTGTTTGCCCCCTTCTCTTATAAAAAAATTGTACGTGAGGTGTATATGCCATTTTCTTAGCTATACTCCGGGTTCAAATGCAATTAAAATAATCAAGTGTGCATTCCATAACAATTGGTACCTTAAGAACAACTATATTAAAAAAAATGTTAACTCACAGTCCCGCAGTTAAGATCGAAGTTAAATTAGAAAATACTGTTTTGTAACAAAACCGATCGCCAAATTGAAATTAAAACAGAGATCAAAAATCTTTTAAATTACACTCTCTATCTCAGAAAAAATCTTGACAGTGATTGTACAGGCGATTAAAAAATATGATTAAAAACTGTTTTGATGTTCGAGTTTTTGAGCCCCCTGATGATTTTATGACAACGGCTTGTTCCACGAAAAGATGTAGTTTAACAAATGGTTTCAATACGACTAAAATTTTAGGATTTTCGAGATATTTGAATTAATGTAAAATAATTAGCAAACTTTAGAGACCTTTAGCGCCCAAACGCCCAAAACCAACTTTGGATAGCGGTAAGTTGGGTCAAATCGTCGTATTTTCGACCAAGGAATCTATGGTTGTCCATTGTACTCGTATTTCCCGGACACCCTGTATAATATAGAAAGTGTTTGGTATGTTATATTTTAATTTTATTATAAGTTTAATTATACATACGCATTATTGCTAATTTAATGTAGTAGGCGTTTATAGGCAGAATTTTGTTTTAGTAATATAAAATGTGAGTTGCAAAAATTTTGACTGGATTCTCAAAAATAGCAAATTAAAGCAGATTATTATGATGTACCATTTTTCTATAATGCATTATGCAATATTCGAAGTTATTGGTAACTTAAATCTTTTTCACAGCTTGCGACCTCTATTTTTTGCAATACATTATAATAAAATTTATATCATAGAAGCCAGAGCTTTCCAAATTCTACTACACTTCCCCTTTCTACCCTCTTATTATAACGAAAGGTTGAGAACGTTAGAACTCGGCGGAGGAAGGGGAAACACCCTCTTTCTGTACGGCCTCTTTTCTGCCCATTTGCCACGCGTCGGCAACTTGTTGAAGGAAAGTTCGGGCAGCCGTCGCTTTTTACAGCTATTTCAACGAAAATAACTTTCTCGTATGTTTTCGCGCTAGGTCCACCTGGTGGTCCTGATCGTCCATCAAAATGGTCCCGGGAAGATGGTGCCGTAGCGGTCCTATGTTGCTATAACGCTGCGAAACATCAGGCAACGTCCTGTATTGTGTGGTAAAATGCCGAGGGATCCGGTGAGTTCCACGGAGATCCCGGAACCATCTTCTATTGCACTACAGGCTGGCCACCGAGTGGTTTTTAGTGGGTACAAACCTCACATAACCCAGTCTTCCCCCCAGAAGGAAGGGTACCTATTTTTTTGAAGATTTCCCCCCCGACACCAAAAAAAGGCCCAATGAGCGTTTGTTTATATCGTAAAAACAGTTGTTCATCCATGTTTATTATTGCTAGAATAGATCTAATTTGTATGTATCGATTTAAATTTAAAAACGTACAGAAAAACTGTGCTCTTAGAACAAAAACTAAAACCTACTTAGTGAGAGCAAATAAATTACTCTCTTGAATAATTACTATTTGTAATCGGGTTCCGTAATCTGTGTATCGGGTTTCCATTGGCGTGACAGTTGTTTGTTTTTTTCAACGAGAACGTAAGGGGTGACAATCATCACTGCAGTTGAGTTCTAGGGTGGTATAGAATTAAAACTGGTTGCCTAGTCTTTTCAATTGAAAGTCCAAATTAGGTAAGGACAGACACGTTTATTCAAACACTAGCTTTCGCCCGCGACTCCGTTCTCGTGGAATTAAAAAAAACAAAAGTGAGTAGTCTATGTGTTCTTCCAGACTATCTTCTACATCTATACCAAATTTCATCGTAATCCGTTCAGCCGTTTAGACTACAAACTCTAACAAACATCCATCTATCCATCCATCCATCTAAACTTTCGCATTTATAATATTGGTATGTTTAGTATGATGGCGGATGCATTTTTTTAAAATCAAATGAAGTGAAATTGTAAAATAAGGATAGCTATACCATAAAAAACGTAGTATTTAAGTACATTTTAGCTTAAACACACGTTGACCACATTTTGCCGTGACACAAAAAGTACACACACTGAAGCGCATATGTACATACATACATCAATCAACAACGATCAGAGTGAAAACGCGAGTTAAAAAAGTTTGTTTTTTGCCAGAAATATTTTAATTAATGACAAGAACACTAATAACTTGTTGGTAAACTTGTTTCTAATAAATAAATTATTCCTAAAATGTATTTTTACCTGGTACTCTATTAACAAATTAGCTTATTTACATTTATCTTCAGTCATTATCAATCGATGTTGTTTTTTTAATTTAATGCCAATTAAGTTATTTGGTAAAAGGGAGGGGATAAACATTTCGCCCATATAAGCACTTTGCAGATAATTTGAATCCCAGCGTATTATTATATCAAGAGATAACATTTCACAACGAAAAATGGCGATTTCTAAATTGTTTTTGGGGTTGACGAGACATTGTAGCAGCTGGTAAGTTACATAACATCTTATTACATATTATATTTTACCGTAAAATCCCCAACTAGTATTTATTGGTAGTACGCAATTTTCGAACTATATATGTTAAATGTTCGTTAAGTTATTGGATACTGCTGTTTATCGGTTGTTTGAAATAGTTAGTTTTTTTTAAACAAATCAAAGGTCAACGCATCTATCTATGGGTAGCGATCGATTCAGTATTCGAATTCACGTTGCCGGATGATCATACGCCACCCTTGATTTAAAAAATATTAAAAAATCATCATCACCAGCTCACTACGTACGCTAAGTTAGGGTAGGCTCCGAGGCTTAAAAACATAATCTTACTTCTTACTAATATTATAAATGCGAAAGTTTAGATGGATGGATGGATGTTTGTTAGAGTTTGTAGCCTAAACCGCTGAACGGGTTTCGATAAAATTTGGTATAGATGCAGAGGATAGTCTGGAAGAACACATTGGCTACTCACTTTTGTTTTTTTTTAATTCCACGCAGACGGAATCGCGGGCGAAAGCTAGTGTAATATAATTAATCCAGAAATGGAATATTTAATTGTAAAAAATGTCATCTTTTTTTAGGAGTATAGCTCAACGGCAAATACAACGGACTCAGACATGGGTGTCTCGAGAAACGTATGTGGAATATCAGCAATCATTGCCGATTATCTTAGACAAAGGTCTGTCTGACTTGAGCTTTAGCCCGGAGTTATGTGACAGGCTAAGAAAGGTAAGTAAAAATATTGCTTCTTATGTGAAGGATGGATTATTTTTTAATATCGTGAAAACCAGACAATATGGCGAGGAATCATCCTTACAGCGCACACCTTTGACTAAACTATCTTATAATTGTTTAGTCTCGCTTTGATTCCTATGAGCTTACATATATGGAGGTGTGCACATTACTCTGTTTTTAGTTGTGCAACTAATCAGTTGAATTTGCTGCGAAACAATCGACAATCGTACAACAGTTGTGCTGTTGTTTAGAAAAGGCGTGCGCCCGCTCTTAAAATAAACTTGCTAGAGGCATTTTTTTCGTTGATTTTGTTTCTTTTCTTAATCAACGCCAAGTTGTCAGTGTTATTTATTTGCAAAAACTACGAATGGTTTTAGCACGATAAAAATGAGCATAGTCTATCTAGTCTATACCAATATTACTCGTATAAAGAGGAAAAATTGTATCTTTGTATGTATTGGAATAATTCAAAAACTATTGGGCCGATATTAAAAATTCTTTCACCTTTAGAAAGGTAATTTATCTGTGAGTAGTTACCGTAGACTTTTTTAATTTCACGGGGACAAAATCTAGTTATGAAAAAAGTATTGTTGCATTTAGTTTACAGCTTACAATGTGGGGTCGGGGAAAATAATTCGAGGTCTTTTGACAATGGGAGCTTGCGAAACACTTATGCAGCCGGAACAGCAACAAGAACAACGCAAAAAGATGTTCGTTTTAGCTTGGACTGTGGAAATGGTAAGGACCTTTTATCTTATCTTATTTGAAAATGAAAATATAATAGTGAAATTTTTGCTTGCACTATACCGACAAGACTATCTGGTGGTCATAAGTCGAACTAAACTATAGATCTATAAGGATATCTGACACGGTGGAAGAAAAACTTAATTGGAACAGCTCACTGACCCCCCTTGCCCCCTGTCAATGTTTACATATTTACAAGTTTTTACATTATAGAGGTTAATTAGTGTGAGCGTGATTTTCGGACAGAACTAACTATGATATTATATCAACGCTTCTGTCACTGAGCCAGGTCTACATATTTATAATCTGTGGACCAGATACATTGTTTGATTACACACTTTATATAATAGATAAAAGAAGGCACTACCTTCTGAAACACAATCGTAACTAGTAGAGAAAGCACCAATGATTCTGTAAAAAAACGATATTTTTCAGTTGCATGCGTTCTTTTTGGTAACTGATGATATGGAGGACGGTGCTAAGACCCGCCACGGGCAGACGTGCTGGCATCTGTTGCCCGACGTGGGTAAATACGCGGTCACCGACACCGGAATGTTCCGCAGCTTCATATACGAAATATTAAGAAAATACTTCGGGAAAGAACCCGTATATCCTAAAATTCTAGACATCTTTAATGAGGTAATTTTTTTTTCTAGACTTGTTTACTTTAATCAGATGTCTTTAAAATAATTTCGTAAAGTAATATTAAGAGCTTGCGCTCACCTGAAAGTAATGTCGCACAACAGTTGTGCGATTGTCGATTGTTTCGCAGCAAAACTGTTTAGTTGCACAATTAAAAATCGAAGTGTTCACCTCCACATCAGCTTATAGGAATCAAAGCGAGACTAAACAGTTGTGCGATAGTTTAGTTTCTGATGTGCTCATGCTCTTGATATTTACATTACACGCTTCAATATATCTCCATATAAAAATATGAAATACAAACTACTAGAATTTTTTCAATCGCTGGTCACAAAGATTTGTATTAAACATTTATGTGTTTAATACCTTGTTAAATTGTGCTTTATACCTTGAATTAATAATTTCGTTATTTTCTAGACCTACTTCAAGACTCATATTGGACAATTTATCGATTCAACATTATGCAAGAACAAAGATTACTTGAGTCTTACGAGGGAGAAATATATCATAACCTCTCAGTACAAGACTTCGTTCTACACCTTCCAGTTTCCAATTCTATGTGGACTTGCTTTGACCGGCAAGTATAGTGATAGAGCGTACAAGCTCGTCGAATCTATTGGCTCTGACGTTGGATTACTGTTACAAATGAAGGTAAGACAAAAATGGAATGAAAGATTTTAATAGTAGCGTTCGCTATAACATCTCACGGTACGGCTGGTTGGACCCCGCAATACTACGACCACACAGAAAACAGGCGTTCAGGCAATTCTGGGTTTTGTCTGATGTCTGACATTTTAAGTTTAGCGTTGACGCAGCGAACGTATTTATATAAAAGCAATAGTTAATAAGAACAAAAAATCCGATTAAATGAATACGACTTACATACACTACGCACTTACAAATTAAAAGAACAATAACCTTTTTTGTTTTATTTCAACATGATAAGAAATATTATGACTTCTCATTGAAAAAATACATTTATGCTTTACTGTCACGGACGATAAATATAATTTATTATTAGAAAAAAAAACAAACCGAAATTCATGAGTAAGTTGCCGTCAGGATTCGAAATAGCGAGACGACCGCGGCCCAGACACATCGTATAATCATAATTAAATAAATTGTCTGTATATAAAATAAAATTGGAGTGTCTGTTTGTAATATCAAAAGAAAAATTCCAGATTTCGGGAAGATGATGTATTTGCATTGCTGATAACGAAAATCGCATTTAAATTTTTTTTGCTGTCTGTCTGCAAGCCGCGTTTGTTCCGGACCGATTTCACCGGACTTTCACTGAAGGGTAGCTGACAAAGACGGGCATATTATATGCTACTTTTTTATCTTTAATTGTATGGACGAAGTCGCGGGCAACAGCTAATTATTAATATTATTTGCCCTCCTTTAATCGACAGAAGAAATCACGTCAATTTGTATCTCATTGTTTGTATTGAATTTTGTGCGAACATCGAAATTGATCCTCTTTTCAAATTCTCAAAGTTCTCAGTATGAAATCGATCATGATTTTAATGTCTTTTTGCAGAATGACCTTTTAGATTTATATCCTGACGAGGTATCGGGAGGAAAGAGTGGCACCGACATCCAAGAGGGCAAATTTTCCTTGCTCGCTTTGACAGCACTGAAACTATCCAACGAATCACAAAAGAAAATATTCCTTGAAAACTACGGAAGATGGGAAGAGAAGTGCGTGGATCAAATAAGGACACTATACAATGAATTACAACTACAAGAGATCTGTAGTAACGAAGAGACACAGCTATATAAATCTATTTGTCAGAAAATTAATGCTTTGCCAGCAGATTCTATACCACCCGGACGTTTGTTTATGAAGTTAGTAAATGAAATATATAAAGTCAAAAATATAAATTATAATGTAAAAGCATAGTCATATCTGTTATTTGTTCTAAATGTTACATCGTTGTTAATTGATCGTTTGACACCTGTTATAAAAAATACATCTAAGGTCTGGAGCCTTGATAAAAAAAACTTATTCCAAAGGTCCAATGTAATATTTTTGTAAACATGCATAGGTATAAATCTATTCAGTATTTTGACGGTACAGGAGACGCATAGTTAGGGGAAATGTCCTCTTTATGTGCGTCTCCTCCTCCGTCGATTAAGGGTAGGCAACGCGTCTGCAATTGCGGACGTTTATGTGCAGCGGTCGCTTTCCATTTCGGTGGATTCAGGTGGCCACTTGCTCGTTTGCCACCTTATATTATAAAAGAAAATATTTTTTTTTGTCAAAATCCGAAATAAATAAAAATGTAATTTGCGATAGGAATTTATTTATGATACTTTCTTTTCGAAGAATGATGAATATATGAGTTAATCATCAAGGGGTGACAAAATCATAGTTTTTTATCGCCCTTGATAACCGACTATTTTGTATTATATTTGGCTATCAATAAGAATTTCTATTTTACTAACAAAGATTCAAGACACAACGTCATATTGCATTGTGCTTAAATAAAATCGTGCTTCGTGCACACAACACGTAGATAAAAATGTATCACAGTTAACAAGAAATTAAACGTCTTAATTTACTTTGTCTATTGGACTATTGCAATCCTTTTACATAAATATGTACGCCCATTTACATTGTAACTATGTAAAATCACATGTAGTTTTTATGTCATCGAAACGTCTGACATTGAATTAGAAATTAAAGGTTTTTTGTTTACATAATAATGAATGTCACACTTATATCAATTGTTCATAATAAGCCAAGCAGGAGTCGATAGAGTGCCAAATACCATGGCTACTACTATGATTGGAATTCCACATTGAGGTTTTTACGTAACTTCTTGCCTCGCAGCTGCGTTGTGGAACACTATCCTCAGCGTTATTCCCAAACAGTTAAGGTAAAGTGAGTACACACACTTGAAACTAACCATCGCACAAATGTTTAATCTCGTTTAATTCCTATGAACTTATATGGAGGTGCGTTCACTACTCGATTTTTAAATGTGCAAATAAACAGTTGAATTGGCTGCTAAATAATCGACAATCGCACAATAGATGTGCGATAGTTTAGTCAAAGGTGTGTGCCAGCTCTTAGGGAACTTTAAGAAGCGTCCTCCTCCCTTAAAGGCTGGCAGTCCATCTATTCTCTTAGCATTGAGGATGTTCATAGGCGTCGAATCATTTAATATTAGGCGATCCGCTGCTTGTTTGCCCCTTTTTCTATAAAAAAGTTATTAAATCGTATCCTATTAGAGAAATCTTTACTATCATATCATACTATTACTATAAACACTAAAGTTTAGATGGATGGATGATTGTTAGAGTTTGTAACCTAAACGGCTGAACGGATTTAGATGGAATTTAGCATAGACGTAGAGGATAGTTTGGAGAACACAAAAACTACTTACTTTTGTTTTTTTTTTCAATTCCACGCGGACGGAGTGTCGTCGAAAGCTAGTCAGAAATAAACGTGCTATTATTATCGAAAATCTTGTAAACATGCAAACAATATAACAACTAATTAGTACAACTCACGGCTATGCTAGAGTTATTTAACTACAAAGGAAGTTAGAATAACAAAGTCGGGGGCAAATGCTAGTAAATAATAACTCAGAGTTTTAAACAAAGATGGTTATAAGAAATGATTACTTCAAATGCACTGAAGATAATAACATTTGTGTTTTTGTTTAATATCAAAGAAAAACGACATCAGAGTTATTATAAAAGTACATTTATAGTAAGTATAATGATAGCAATTAGAAATGTAAATATTCATGTAGAAAATGTGCCAATGAACGATAAAAAGTAAAAAAAACCCGTCAACGCGAGAGCACGGAACCGGAACGAATTTTTTTAATAACTAAGGTTGATCATGATAAAATACAAAGGGAAAATATAGCGTTCAGAGAATTTTTTATTCTTAAATTAGAATGCAATTAATGTTATTTTATTTTATAACTCTTAAATATGTTCATAATAAGTATGGTTTTTATTTACACGCGGGTGTAAAACGTGTTAACGAACCCCAAATTCATCTTTTTTTTAAGGATCAGGTAAAAATTGATTAAAAAAATTTGTTACCTAAAGGTATACATATATAAATATTTATAAATATATTTATGTAAAGCAACTTAAGGAACTAAATTTCTGATAAAAAAAATTAATCTTACTAATATTATAAATGCGAAAATTCAGATGGATGGATGTTTGTAATAGTTTATAGCCTAAAAACTGCTGAAGGGATTTGGATGAAATTTTACATAGGTGTAGGAGACACTCTGGAAGAACACATAGGCTACTTTCTTTTGTTTTTTTTTTATCGCGGACAAAGTCGCAGGCGAAAGCTAGTGTTACATAAAACGTAAGCGGTGAACTCTATATAAAGTCGCTCGAGTACAAATCTATTTGCGACGTTATAAGAAGTGGACGTTATATGGAGAGAGGTGAAGTATTATTAAGTACAAAAGCCAAAATTACTTACAATCCTCGCTACGTCAGTCGAAAACACGTGCTAGATAATAAAACAACGAAAAGGCAAAGAAAAAATGTACACAACTATCGTTGCTTTAATATTCCACAAACATAAAATTTAAAAAGTTCTGTTTAACGGAATATGGTGTCGCATTGTTAGCGTTAAGTAGAATGTTAATGAAAATGAGATAAACCAATCAAAGTCAAGTAATTTCGACGTTTTATAGAGTTCAACGTTGTACCAGGTTCGTTATAGGGAGTTTACACGATATTAAAATTTTAATTCTCACTGATAGGGATTAATATTTATTTGTTTAACGCTGCTTCGGTGTAAATGATTGTTACAAAAACATTTTTTTTATAATATAATACTTAAGCGTATTCGTAAATGCTTAAGTAATGACTACAATTTACGAAACTAGTTTCATATAAAAGGAAGTTTCAAGCGATATCTTTATTTACTATTGTGTATTTGAAGTTGTTGTATTTGTCTATGTTTTATTATTAATTTTACAAAACAATGTTGTTTACGAAAATTGTCAAACATTGTAGAAACTACAGCGCTTCGTAAGTAGATTTTTCTAAATATTAATGTTAAATAATATAAGTGCCGATAGCCTAATGGTTTGGGGTACGGACTACCGATCTTGAGATCAAGGGTTCGAATCCCGCCATTCGACTATTGTAAACCATATCCTAGCACAAGCCTAGAGCTTAGTTGGGGTGGTTAAAGGAAATATTAGTAAATTAACAAAAATCTACTAATATTTTATACAACAAAAACAATATAATAATTTCAATTGTTTCTCGAGCAGTGATTTTTTGTAAATTATTAGAGAAATACCTTAAAGTACATAACCATAATAATATTTTAAATCGACTTTTTAATTAACGTTTTTAAAATATTATAAAATCTGCTCTAAATTAGTTTCTTTTTTCAATCTGAATAAAGAATTAAAATTCCAATGTTGACATAGAATTCCTAAATTACTACTTATATAAATGAGTGTTAATTTAATTATATTGTTATTAATATTTATCTGTGTTAATTAACTTTAAATGAGCTACATTTTTAAAAGAATATTCATGTTCAAATTATGTACAAGACTGTCGTAAGACCTTTCATGACGTATGGATCTGAATGTTGGGCAGTAAAAGGGACGGATGAAAGAAGAATACATGTCGCAGAAATGCGAATGCTATGATGGATGTGTGGGGTAACACGAATGGGTAACATACGAAATGAGTATATTAGAGTAAGTTTGAGAGTAGCCCTAGTGGTTGAGAAATTAAGGAGAAAAAGGTTAGCATGGTATGGGCATGTTATGAGGAAGGATGAATCGCGTGTAACAAGAAGGACGTTAGTTATGAATGTGAAGGGGTACACCGGTAGATGTAGACCTAGAAAGAGATGGATGGATTGCGTGAAAGGTGACATGATCAAAAAAGTGATGACTGAGATGACGGATGATAGAGTTATTTGGAGGACGAAAATTCGGTGCGCCGACCCTATTGGAGTAGGATAAGGTAGGGGAGATGATGGTTCATGTTCAAATTATGAAACATTTTTTCAGTGCCAGTGGTTTATGCAAACAGTCTGATGTTTTGATCAACCTTAACAACGAATTTCCATATTATTTACCAAAAATTATTACAACATCACTAACCAAGAAGAAATACGCAGATAATATAGAGATAAAGGAACGGATTAAGAATGTAAGAAATTGTTTTAATTACATTAAATATTTACTAATTGAGTTCGTACAACTTAATATAATTGCGAAAGTTTAGATGGATGGATGTTTGTTTGAGTTTGTCGCTTTAACGGATCTCGATGAAATTTGTCACAGATGTAGAATATAGTCTGAAAACACACATAGGCTATTTACTATTGTTTTTTTTTATTCCATGCGGACGAAGTCGCGGTCGAAAGCTAGTACTTTTATATAGAGAAAAAGAAACATAAAGTCACATGTTTAATGATTGTATTTTTTACGTGTAGTCCTTTAATAGAAATAAGACAAAAAAAACGAAATAAGAGGCCCGAGGATGTTGGTAATAAATTAGTTTTTTTTCTATTGAATACGTAATGTATTTAATGCGAAATTATATTGTGGTGTGAAAATTCAAATCCGAATACAAACGAATATAAATTATGTTAAAATGTTAACAGTGGCAGAGACCGCAATAACCTCTTTTTTATGAATGGGGAAGTTCACCCGGTGCAATACGCGATAAGGGAACGCATAGGAAGGGAAATCATCATCTCTTTGTGCCCTTTCCTAGTCGATTAAAGGTGGGCAACGCTTCTGTAACTACGAATATCTATGGGCAGCGGTCGTTTTGCTATTACGGAAAATCCAAGAGGCCGCTTGCTTGTCCGTTATCTTATAACATACGAGCTGTTAGTGCGGCTTCATCTGCGTGAAATTATAAAAACTTTATTTTGTTGTTTACATTTGTGACACTTTCAATTTCAAATGTCAAGATTCAAATACACAAATGACAACGAAGGCCTTTGACATTGAATAATATTTACTGTTACCATGGCAACCTTGCTTCCTTCGTGTAGTTTTTGGCCCTTTTCCCCTTTGACGGTTTTTTTTTAAATTACTTACTCCGTAAGTTTAATAGCGTGTAAATATATAGCCTAAAGCGTGAAGTAAGTGTAAGGCTTTTTATTAAAGAAAGTATTATTCAAAAAATGCTGTGCTTGCTGACATCCTACGCCACAAAGTAGTGTGTGTTTACGCTATATTATATTAGTATAGAGTATAGATACATAAAAAATGTATTACAGCAATGTAAATACACGGTAACTTGAAGTGTATTTGATGAAAAATATGATTAATTTCAGCTATCTGAATATCACACTCATGCCAGGGATACGATACAAGGTAAACTAACATTCCTTGCATTCGACGCGCTTGCGGAACAAAAAGATTTGACTGAGGAAAAATTACATCAAGTGCAAGTATTAGCCTGGGCTGTGGAATTGGTACGAAAACCTATCTTTAAATCTCATTTTCTACACAATCGTTCGTAACTCTTTTAAAATTATTTCATATGATATGAATCATTTGAAAGACCTTCATAAATGAACTATTCAAAACCGAGACATTATAAAAACCCTTCTGTTAAGTAAAGTTTAAGTAGGCGTTGATTATAAATTAAATTAATCACCTACTAGAAAACTGGGTGTTGATTACGCTAGAGTGCATCGTTAAGCAGTAATTAAGTAATATGTAAATAAGACTAACTTACCCACGCCATTATGAACATTAGAACAAAAACATATTATTGTCTCTGTTTTTGAAAGATAATGAGAAGGAGGGCAATATAACATAGGGATGGACTCAGCAGAAACACTTTCCCGTACAGTTGAGGACGCTACCCGTTTCTGTAAAATATCATTTGACGCTCACAATGCAATTGGAGAGCCCGAGAGAGCAATTAGAGAACCCCCCAATTTAGAGCCCGCTTTGCACGAATGGGCTGGCTCGCCCGGTGAAATACCACGACTACAAAGAAAACAGGCGTGAAGTGGAAGCAATTCGGCGTTTCGTCTGACGAGTGTGGTGCAGGAGGCCTAATTTTAGTCCCTTTCCCTTTCCACCCTTTTCTTAAGAGGAAAGGATGGGAAGGAAAAGTGGGTTTGACGGTGAGGAGACGCATAGGAAGGGGAAATATCCTCTTTATGTGCCTCTCCTCCTCCGTCAATCAAGGGTAGGCAACGCATCTGCAATTGCGGATGTTTATGGGCAGCGGTCGCTTTCCATTTCGGTGGATTCAGGTGGCCGCTTGCTCGTTTGCCACCTTATATTATGAAAAAAAAATAGGTCGAAAATTCACAAACATGGTTAATTATAGCGTTCGTTAATTATGGTAACAGATTACTGCCCTATCTTCGATTCCAAATGTGAAAATTCATTAATTTTTTGTACACATTTAACAACCTGTCCTTTTCTCCTACATACATCTATATTAGCCGTCCTAATATCTCCATTCTCTCCTTTTTTATAGAAGATGTGGGCAAACGGGCAACGGATCGCGAATGTTGTTTCCTTACTTACACGCATATCTTGTTTCACAATTGGATTGTACCGTTTTCAGTATTCTTCTGGCTTCGATCTTTGTAGCTATTCTATTCATTACTTTTATTTATGTGATCCTTATTTCTCTGCATTTAATATTTGTTTCAGGTACAATCATATTTCATTATAGGCGATGATATGGAAGACAATTGTCAGACTCGTTGCGGCAAACCGACGTGGCATTCATTGCCAAATGTTGGTCTGTTAGCAATAAACGACGCCAGCATGCTACGTAGTTTTATTTACGAAATGTTAAAAAACAACTTTGATCAGAACACATCAACGAAGATGGAGAATTGTATCAACGAGGTATTCTTTACGATCGAAAAATTCTGCTAATAAGGAAAATATTCCTACCATGATATTTCTGCAATGGATTGACAATAGGAATAATTTTCATTATTTGTTAAAAATCAAATAGTCTAACCCAACTATACAAAGTTACGTTTGATGAGCGATACCACGTGCTTGCAACGTATTTATTCTCATACGTTTTGACAAATTTATCGATTCTACGATATCGCTTTGTCCCACACTTTGTCTAAGATGGTAGGAAGACACTCCAGGAAGAAGGCTTTCAAACTTCTCACATCTAGGCTACTGGAGGTCGCAATGGTATTGACATACATACAAACAGACATGCATAAAACATATATTCATGTGAAAAACATTATCCTCCTCAGACAATCGGGTAAAAACTTTGCTTATAATGTGACTTAACCTTCAACCTAGCTTTTTTATATTATTTGTTGTCTATCCATTTTGTTATTACCAGCTCACCATACGTCGTCATTGTAGGGCTTGGAGCCTATCTAATATTAGGGGTAATTAGACCATTACGCCCCAATATGGGGAGAATCCCACGTAGCTACGGAGAGCCCCGGACATGGAGTTTGCGTGAAGCATTCCCCTCTGGAAAATAAGCCACGCTGACCCACTGCGAGTTGGGTGATTTCACACATATCTTTGAGTTTCTTCGCAGATATGTGCAGATTGAAACACGATGTTTTCCTTCACCGTAAGAACAATTGGGTACATATAAAATTCCAAAATCACATTGGTATATTGCGGAATGTGAATTCCGCAGATTAAGTATCAAGTGCTTAGCCCCTGATACACCGATGCCGCAAACTTTCTAATTAACAATTATTAAATTTCAGGCGTTCTTCACTATAAATATCGGACAATACATGGATATCATGATGTCGAAATCAAGGGATTTAGACAAATTTACTGTGGAACAATATAACTTTTTAAACGACCACAAATCATCATTTTACACCGTTAAATTGCCGATACTCTTGGCATTGGAACTTTGCAACAAAAATAGCGAAGACTCGTACTCGTATGTTGATAAAATCGGTATGGATTTAGGTATCCTTTTACAAATGCAGGTAAAATTAGTTATTATAACATGATTTATTTTTATTTGAATTGCACAGGCTTTTGTAATGCGCATTAAAAAGCGTTAAAATAGAACAAATGTAAATACATTGCAAAAGCATATATCTGTTCATTCATTTAACAACGCTTTTAAATCGTGACGTTTTTTATCGCGCGTTATAAATGCGCTCGTTCCAACTGGGGGGGGGGACTGAAAATAAAAACTTACTATATAGCGAGACAGGTTCTATTTCTTAAAATTCAAAACCGTCAGCCGAATTGTCGTTATGAGCGATTAGTATAATATATCGATTTGATTTTTTTTTCAGAATGATGTAATGGATTACATTGACCGAGACTCAGCATCAGTTAAAACCAGCTCTGATATACAGAAGAATAAATGCTCTTGGCCCGCGGTGACGGCTTTAAAACATTTAAATGGAAACCAACGAAATGAATTCATTAATTGCTATGGACGTTGGGAAAGTGAGAAAGTTGAACGTGTAAGGCAGTTGTATAAAGAAATAAATTTGCCTCATCTTTATCGTCTGGAAGAACAGAAGATAAGTCAAGCAGTGTTACAGAAGATAAATGAATTACCCGGTGATGCGACACCCTCTGCCGATTTCTTTTATAAAATCTTTGATTTTGTACGTCAATATACTGAAGATATATCGCCATCGAAAATAAAATCTAATGTTGTAATGAACGCTCCTTAAAAAAATAAAGATAAAATTTATTTAAATATGTATTATTACCATCATCATCAGCTCACTATACGTCCTTACTGAAAGGCTCAGAGTCTACACTAAACTAGGGTTGACTAGGCCATAGTCAACCACGCTAGCCCACTGCGGATTGACTTCACATATCTTTGTCATTTCTACGCAGATATGTGCAATTGCAACAAGATGTTTTCCTTCATCGGAAAAATGTCCGATAAATGTACATATGAAATAAAAACATAATAATTAAAACATGTGAAACGAAAAAAAAAACATTGGTTCTTGACTTATAATCTGCAGGAGGTTCCAAGTCCCTGAGTCACCGACGCTCTGTCTTATTAAATGTTCCAATATTTGTTCAAGTTCTCCTTGATACGTTCTAATTTATTTTTGATACTCTCGGACCCTTTCTGATCGATAATTGACAGAACATGATAAAGAAACTACGTCTCGGCGGCCTAACATATATCGCACGCTTAATGGAATGCTGGCTTATTTTTTTTTTTGTTGGGAAATCGTAAAAAAGTTCGTTTTTTGTCAATAAACAATTAAAAGATGGCGAATGCATAGAGCATAATTTCGTAATGATAGTGTTGTGATGACAATCTTGACCTAAGTTTGTATGAGTCAGTTCTCCTTTAAGCTTGCGACTTATATTCATATCGATGAAAATAATTTACTACTATAGACTGTATAGTATATTGTACATAACAAATTAAACATCTTTACAGTAAAGGGAAATGTTCTCATCCAGAATTATTTAACAAGTGATCGTAAATTTCGTATAAGAAAATAAATTGTAAAAATACCACTCACGTTATATTCATCTAATATCTAAGCCACGTGAAGTTGATTAGAAATAATTGAGCTTATTTTTATTATAATGAGAACTTTGTACTAATTTTGATAAACCGTTGAATTGATAAACCTGCCCCATAGATAATGTTACATTAGATTAGCGATATCGCTCGTAGACTCGTCAAAATATGTCAAAATGTACGAGTACATATTATATAAACCGATAAAGATATCTGAATCGGTGGGCACAATTCATACTTAATTATAATACCTCTTTATTATGTCTAAATAAGATTGATTAGTTTGATAAATGACGCATATCAAATATCGAATTAAATTTGTATGAAAGCAAATGCTGTACTTAATAGCGTGTGTCGTAGTGACGAAACAAACACGCATAGCGAACAACTATGAACTATCAGTATTCGGTTTAAATAAAATTTATCGAACCTAACTAAAATTATTATTTACTTATTAACTAACTTAAAGGACAGTTCTAGTAATGAATATTGTGTTTAGAATGTAGCGATGACAAAAATAATAGAGAAATCCAATTCGATTATGGACGACTGTAGTAGTAATAAATATTTATTTACTCTCATTATTTGTGTTGGTTCTGCACGTTATTATTGATTTGAGAAAACAGCGATTTTTATTTTGATCGATAAGTTATTTCTATGAATCTATTGATTTCCACTTCTATAAGAGTAAAAATCGAAAAGATCCATACCTGATTTTACACAACCCTACTAAATTGTCAAATGAATTGTCAAACTAATCCCTTATTTAGACAAACTATAGCCCATACTCTCAGGGACAAAAAGTGTCAAAACTCCCTTATCGCACTGTAGTTTTTTTTCCAAATATATTAGTAGATTTTTGTTAATTTCCTAATATTTCCTTTAACCATTCCAATTAAGCTCTAGGCTTGTGCTAGGATATGGTTCACGACAATAGTCGAATGGCTGGATTCTAACCTCACGATCGGTAGTCCGTATCCCAAACCAATTAGGCTATTGGCGCTTCATGTTGTCATGTCATGGTTTCTGGAATGCCCTTTCCTATGCCTATGTATGATTTATAAATTTTATGAAAGACTAGCTGTTGCTCGCGTCTTAGTATATAGAAGTAGTCGTAGTCGTAGTCGTCGCGTCGTAGTAGATAGAAGATATATATATATAATATATATATATAATATATATATATATATATATATAGCCTATGTTACTCACAGATAAATGACCTTTCTAACGGTGAAAGAATTTTTAAAATCGGCCCTGTAGTTTTTGAGTTATTTCAATACATACAAAAATACAATTTTTCTCTTTATAATATTAGCATAGAGGTAACAACGAGAGCAGCTCTCTTACCGGCCCAGATAGGCTTGTAGTACTATACTATGTTATGATCACGAGAGATGCACGTGACATATCAAATCAAATCTTTATTCAGTCAATGTTTATTTTTTATTTATTTAACTTCTTTATATAAACATACACAACAGCTAATTTAATCACACAATTACATAGAAAAATAGAAAACAAGTATACACAAAACAGATAAATTAACCAACAGATGCATGACAATATTATCAAAAACAAATTATTAAAGTAAATTTTTCTATGTACAGTAATATTGTCTCTTATAAAACATGCACTGGCAAACACTGTCCGATCATTGGCAATTTTTATTTATAAATTTATTGAAGGTTATGTTTGATTTATCCATTATCTGCGTGGTTCCGTAACAATTAATTTGACAGGTATTATGATTTAACTGAGAAGAGTGCAATTTTGTAATGCAGAGACGTTTGCACTTGTATTTTTGAAATGTCAATGATATTATTAATAAGTGTATATGGATCATTAATTATCGACACTATTTTTATACTACTGGAATGTTAGCAAGAATATTTGCTTAAAAATTGTATGAGATTTGTCAGTGATCGATAGAACTGCAGTGCTGTTGATCTGTTTAGGGCAAAAGTTAAAGAAGTAATCGTAACCCTGGTAGCAAAATATAATTCTATTAATGTAGAGTAAGCAATATAAAACTTAAAACAATTTTGGGATCTCTAATGTAATAGACAGAGGAAACATGACATAACCTAAGATACGGTATATGAAAACAAGTCAACGATATATTTTCTTCATTACTGTTTCAAATATCAAAGAAAAAACACATAGCAACAAAACTGGATCAGTAAAATTTAAAAATGCTACCTTTAAGATTGCTTTCAAGATTTTCTCGCACTTGTGCAACTTGGTAAGTATTCGTTGAAATATTCTATACTAATATTATAAAGAGGAAAGATTTGTATTTTTGTATGTATTCGATTTACGTAAAAACTACTGGACCGATTTCAAAAATTCTTTCACCATTACATAGCTAATTTATTTGTGAGTAACATAGGATATGTTTTTTTTTCAATATCACGCGAACTAAGTCGCAAGCAACAGCTAGTTAAAAGTAAAAGACAATTAAAGAATCCCGAAAACTTTTTTAACTTGGTTGGAAACGAAATCCCCATTGTGAAAATTCTAGGCAACTTTTTTATTTATCTTTTAACAATACAATTTAGTTACATGGGCAATTAATTTAAACACAATAAATTATATTGACATGTGGATAGGGATTGGTTTACTATCAATAATAGCGTTGATGATGATCATGAGAAAAATGTCTCAAGTGATGTGTCAACTATGCCTCCTCTATATATTTTTTTCATTTCTTTGGTAATACGAGAAATAAAACAGCCGCTAACGATTCGGTTTCTGTAGCAACTAGCACAGTTCTTTTCGCATTTCATTTTTTCTCTTTTTCATGTAGTTATTTTGTCATCTTAAAACACATTATCTGCATTAAATACATCGAAATAACATATGTGTATAGCAATCACGATTTCAAGTATTTTTCGTAGTTATTAGACTACTTTTTAAAACTTTAGTTTTTTGAATGTGAAATGGAAAAAAAATCTTACTAATATTATAAATGCGAAAGTTTAGATGGATGGATGGATGGATGGATGGATGGATGGATGGATGGATGGATGGATGGATGGATGGATGTTTGTTAGAGTTTGTAGCCTAAACGGCTGATCGGATCTCGATGAAATTTGGCATAGATGTAGAGGATAGTCTGGAAGAATACATAGGCTACTCACTTTTGTTTTTTTTTAATTACACGCGGACGGAGTCGCGGGCGAAAGCTAGAAAAGGAATAAAGGAACTAGTACTAGAGTAGGATATAGTATAGTACAACATCAATGTAATTTAAAAATTTCACTTGTATTTCATTTAATAAACTGTAAATTCCGCTACTATTTTTTTATATGGCCAGTATCGTTTAGAATCAACGAACAAGGAACGAAGTTGTCGCACGCTTGACCTATGTAACCTTCAAATCAATGCCAAAAAAAACGATAAGAGTTAATTTACGGAATAAATATACGAGTACCTAACCATTTTATGTTTTGTTTACGTTACGGTTGATAACGAAACGTATTAGGAACGTGTGATAAAATGTTTACTATCAAGTTAAAAAATAAGCCCACAAGTAGAATATAAACCAAATAGCAAGGTACTCCTTAACAAGCTGTCTGTTTAACACGTTTACTGCGGCAAGTAAAATCATAATTCTTCATCTGGTACGGTGGAGGGCCAAAATGCGCCCCCAATGATATTTCCGCCAAAGCTTGGCAGGTCTTTCTAGACCCACCAGCACTAGTATAGATTAAATTGCGTTAACTTTGTGGAAACATAGTGCATACATTTTGTGTAATCTAATGTATACATCTGAGATAATCGTTTCGCACTAGCGAGAGGGACATAGTTATCTTCGTCTGCACCAACTTGAGTACTGCGTCAGGCCGATATCGGCCTGTTACGCAGTGAGCGTGTTAAGCAGTCATAAAGTAATAAATCGTTATTCTTTTTGTCTTTGAAATAAATAGAAACAACATTTTGTTGAATATGTGTTTGGCTAACGGTAACCGGCACGCATCTGCCGGTAATCATTTTTAGCCTTTTTGTTAGTGTCACAAAAAGTTTAGAGTCTTATGTAAGAACCGAAAGATCTAAATTAAATAAAAAAAATGTTATCCATATTGCTGAAAATTAAATTCAAATTCAATTGAAATGTTATTATAATTATTTTAGGTTATGTAGTAAAATTCAGGTGATGGTTTAAATTTGTATGATGGTCTTAGTTTTAGTTCATTTTATACCTTGCTTGCTTGAGTATTTTTTTATTCTAAATGCTTAGGTAGTTAATTACAGCAACACCTTGTTATAAGATTGCTACAATAACTACATTGCATGTCTTAGATCAAAGTACATAGAATTATCAGAGGAAAATCTCGATTATCCATAATTATCTGGTAATTAATTTTAATATGATAACGTGTTTGCATATAAATGAACTTTGAATTACCTGAACGAGTCTGCCATACTAAGACCATGCGACTGCAACTGTTTAGTTTCGCTTATAGTTTGTCTAAATAAGATAGATTAGTTTGATAAATGACGCATATGAAGTATCGAATTCAATTTGTATGAAGGCAAATGCCATACTTAATAGACAGGTATCGTAGTGACGAAACAAACACACATAGCGAACAATTTTGAACTATCTAGACAATTCTAGTATTGATTATAGTGTAGAGAATTTAGCGATGACAGAAATAATAGCGAAATCCAATTCGATTACGTACGGCTGTAGTAGTAATAAACATTTATTTACTCTCACTAATTGTTATGGTTATTATTAATTTGAGAAAACAGCGTTTTTTAATTTCATCAGTTATAACAATAAATCTGTCGATTTCAACTTCTGTAAGAATAAAAATCGAAAATTGATAAGATTCATGACTGATTTTACACAACTCATCCCTACTAAATTTGAAATGAATTGTCAAACTAATCTAAATTATTTAGACACACTATAAGAGCTTACATGGAGGTGCGCACACTACTCGATTTTTAGTTGTGTAACTAAACAGTTGAATTGCCTGCGAACAATCGACAATCGCACAACAGTTGTGCGATAGTTTAGTCAATATTTAAAATAACAATGTAACCGTGGTCTACTGCTAGAAATCCCTAACATATTGTCGTATTGTAAATCAGAAATAACTATATTTTTTGTACAAGTGTAGCAGTGGATATTAGCCGAAAAAATCCATTTAGTAAAAGAATAATTAGAAATAATACATTTTATTTTAATTCAATTTTTCTTGTTTCAGGTCTAAAACACAGAATCAAGTGTTACAAACAGAAAAATTACTATCTCGAAAATTTTTTGATGACTTTCCAAAATTTTTACCAGTATTGCTAGATGATACTTTATCAAAAACAAAAATTATTGAAAACACATCAGTAAGAAATCGCATCAAAAGGGTAAATAGAGTTTTATTAAATTTTAGATTCATTTATGCATTAGTCATATTAGTTATACTCGTACATTCTTTAGTTCCCAATTAGCGTCACTACCTCCACTAATCTTAAAATTAAACAAGAAAAAATTCTAGAAAAGAATTAAACGCGTATAACTTGACTAGATTTAAAAGTCTCCTCGTAGTGCGAGAAAATAAGAAATAAACCTCTTTGTCCACATTTAAAAAAGGAAACTAGTTGACTGAAGCGCCCATAGGCTAGCATTTTATGTTAATGATAAGAGTATAGTAGAAAATAACCGGTCATTGTGTAACATAACTTCTTAATAATGTCACCGGGAGATTATACTGTCCAAACATGGTGTCCGTTATTAAAAATTAGCTGTTCCCATGCGACTTCATCCGCATAAAATTATAAAAACTTTATTTTATTGTTTACATTTGTCGAATTATCAATAGCAAATGTCAAAATGACATGACATGACATGACAAACCTTAGCAATCTTGCTTCCTTAAAGTTGGCAGCAACTTATGGCCTCTTTCCCACATTAGGGTTTTTATCCAAAATATTTACCCCCTAAGTTTAATGGCGTGAAAATATATAGCCTAAAGCATGACGTAAGTGCAGGGCATTATATTAAAAAAATAATTATTCAAAAATATGCTGTAATTGCTGACATCTTAGGCAACAAAGAAGTGTGACATGGTATTTAAAGTCCCTGATCCCAACACGTCAGGGGTACGAGAGGGCGGCATAGAGACGCCATAAAAAAAAAACAAAGAAGTGTGTGTTTACGCTTTATTATAATAGTATAGTATAGTATAAGTATATAGATAGTATAGATATAGATTAAAAAAATTGCGATAATATACTTAAGATTTTTTCGGCAGTGAGTACTAACAATACCAATACCTTTATAGATTCATATCATACTGTAGAATACTCGGAATTCTGATGTAGATATTCAAAATGTATGAACAATCGGCCTACTTGCCTTGAATATTACCTTGTACCGGCATCACCTTGACTTATTACAATCCTTTATAGGGAAAAAAGCTGCCAATATGCAACATAACATGATGTCATATACCTTTCAATATTATTAATGATCAACTATTTTTTTTTAGATAGCTGAATACAACACGCTTGAGAAAAAACCCGTAGAGGCTGAACTGATGTTGATCTCCTATGAAATGTTAGAGAAGAATAGTAATAAAAGTGCGGAGTTTCAACATCAAGCCTATGTTATAGGCTCAGCTCTAGAAATGGTAAGCTTATGGTTAGCTTTCACTTTTCTATCTATACTTATATTATAACGAGGAAAGATTTGTATTTTTGTATATATCGAAATAACTCAAAAACTAATGGACCAATTTCAAAAATTCTTTCACCATAAAAAACTATGTTATCAGTGAGTAACATAGGCCATGTATTTTTGTTATTTTTCAATTTCACGCGGAAAAGACGTGAGCAACATTAATTTGACAAAAAAATGCATCTTAAAAAACACGCATTTTAACTTATTTTTCTTTTAGATTCAATCGTATTTCATAATATTAGACGATATGCAAGACGGTGGTAAGATCAGATGCAACAAGCCTTGTTGGCATCTACTCCCCGACGTGGGCATGACCGCGGTGAACGACGCCAGTTTGTTTAGAAGCTTCATAACTGATGTCGTCAGACAAAACATACCTGAACCATTATTTTCACAAGTTATGCATATTTTCGACACGGTGAGTATAAAGTTTGAAAGAATATGTTTTTTTTGTGATCTGTATTGGGTTAAACAAAATTCTTAGTCTCTGTCTAGACTAGGCATGCGAGAATGTTAATTTGTTTATGAGTTACGATACCAAATATGTCTTGGTACTATTGTGGAATCTGATGATGTTCGAAACTAGAGTCGTTTGAAATTTTTGTACGCATTGAGACGACGATGCAGAACAATAACCAATAGGACGTAACTTTTAAATGTGTCTTAACGAAAAAAAGATGGAGGGGTACACCGGTAGAGGTAGACCTAGAAAGAGAAAGAGAAAAGGAGAAATGGATGTATTACGTGAAAGGTGACATGTTCAAGAAGGAAGTGATGACTAACTGACAGAGCTGTAAATGCCTCTTCAAGGCAAACAGTGACAAATCAGTCACAAAAAAAATGATGACTGAGATGACGGATGATAGAGTTATTTGGAGGACGAAAACCCGGCGCGCCGACCCTACGGGAGTAGGATAAGGTGGGGGAAATGATGATGAACGAAAAAAGATAGTTCAGTGGTACAAGGCTATTTGCTTTTTATTATTATGCCTTCGTTTTTGCAAGTTACTTTTGTCTAATTGGTTATTTGTAAGAATAGGCTGAATTTGTCAGGTTAAAAGGAACAAGGCAATTTTTTCTAAGAGGAACACTATTAAGGACCTTCGCTGTACATGCTTATGTTTACAGTTATTTTTTTATATTTATTTTTTTCCAGATTTACTACACATTAGAAATTGGACAACTGATCGATGCACAGTTTGTTAAAGCTAGAAACTATGATGAATACACGTTAGAAAATTTCGACGCGATGAATAAATATAAATCCTCATTCTATTCGGTGAAATCACCAATACTTCTGGCGCTTGCTTTGTGCAACAAATTGAATGGCGAGTCTTTTGCAATTGTTGATGATTTGGGCACTGATCTAGGAATTCTGATACAAAGTCACGTAAGTCGTTTTAATTGATTGTTAATAAATGTCTTAACTAAACTAAAATTTACTGTATATAGACTTTTTTTTTAATATATAAAAAGGTAGCAAACGAGCAAGCGGCCACCTGGATCCGCCGAAATGGCGAAGCGACCGCTGCCCATAGACATCCGCAAATGCAGACGTGACATTTATTTTTAATAGAGTTTTAAGGTTTAAAAATACATATTACTCTATTATATGGTTTTTATATTCAAACGTTGTTCGATTCAAGGTTATTAAAAAAATGCTTCCGCCCGCGACTCCGTCCGCGTGAAATAAAAAAAACACAAGATAGATAGCCTATGTCTTCTTCCAGCCTATTCCAGGTTCTATATTTATACCAAATTTCATCGAGATCTGTTCACCCGCTTAGGCTACAAACTCTAACAAACATCCATCTATCCATCTAAACTTTCGCATTTATAATATTTGTAAGAATATAAGAAGTAAAATGTATTTTAACAGGTAAATCATAATTTTTATGTTTTCAGAATGATTTGATCGATTACTTGGATGTTGATGAATCAGTAGCGAGTAAATCAGGGCATGACATTCAGAATGGTAAATGTTCTTGGCCAGCTGTTGCCGCTCTAAAGTTGTGCAATCCCGAGCAAAGGAAAATCTTCAATAAATGCTACGGAAGTTGGGATCCCAAAGACGTGCAGCAAATAAGAAAGATATATGATGAATTATCTTTATCCGAAGTCTACCGCAAGGAAGAACAAGCTCGTTACGACAACTTTCTACAGAAAGTCCACAATCTACCAAAAGGTTCAACGCCATCTATTGATTTTTTCTTAGAGATATTTAAAAATTTCCGTGGTTACACCGAAAATTTACAAAAATATATGCACGAATGATATTGTTGACCTGTTATATTGCAAGAATTGGATTTCTAGGTAGTTATTTTGTTATTAAGAAGTCATGTGGGAGTAGTCCTTAGGTAAAGACTAGAACGTTGTTTGTCCACAAGCTAATTTAACGTATCAATAGCAATCAGTGCCACTTCAAATAATTATCTAAAGGACGGTTTTAATAGAAAAGGCTCTCTAAAAGGACATAAATTTTGTTTAAGATTGACCGCATTTTTATTTCTAAACCTGGCTAAAGCCAAAGACTACTTGATTGAAATTATAAACTGCTTTCGAAATGGAAAAGACATCTTTATTCTTCTTTACATCCAATCCGGTAATAATAACGAAGTAACGGCCCGAGCCGAGGCTCCTAAGGGAGCCCACGAGCCTAGTTACTCATAAAAGAGGTTTAGGCTAAGCGCCATCTGCGCTCGGCCACCTCAAGCCTGGTGAATCTGTAAATGCCTCGTCAAGGCAAACAGTGACAACTCAGTCAAAAAAAAAATCTTATGAATTCGTTACCATGAATGTCTCCAAGGGGTTAGGGGAGTAGCCTGCTGCTCCCTCTTGAGACTACAAAAAATATTAAAACCATATGAAAACTAGTACGAATTCAACCAATTTGATATTTGCTTTAAACTTAGCCATCAGCTGGTGACGTGCTTTCTGATTACCCTTATTCCTTGACTCTTACAGAAAAGATTTGTTTATATCCATGGTGATAAATAAAAAACGAATGTAAAAACTTGAAAAAATGTATTATAGCAACACTAACCATAAAACTACCTTGTACCATACTTATTGTATTTTTTGCTTACTGTATTCCAGAGCTTCTGGTAAATAAACAACAAATGGATAGATTTTCTCAATATAATCACGTAAAATCCTCGAAGAAGGTATAGAATCGTTTGGTAAGCTATCAATTTGTTCGGCGATTGTATCTAAACGTGCTTGATGATCCTGACAGAATATATCTCGCAATCCAAGAGTCTCGTACAATTGCAGTATTTGTTCTACATCTTTTATTTTATCACTGCCGTACCGCGTTAGAAACATTTCTCGTTGCTCAGCATTGCATCTTTCTAGCGCTGTCACCGCCAACCACGAGCACTTACCTTTCTTTATATCTATATTCGTTTTCCCAGTTGATAGTTCATCACACCAATCCAATATATCGTTCTAAAATATGAATTACACTTGAGTTCATATGAAGTATTTAATAATTTAAACCTAGAAGTAGCCAGACTACCTGCTAAAGAATCCCGCCTCTCTCCTACAATTCCTTTCTTATGACTAGGAATTTTCGACTTTATGAACCGACATCCGATTTGGAGTTTTTAGGAAATAGCAAACAGTTGTGTGTAATATAAGTAAAGTCAGTACTTTAACTCAAAAATTATCTCGTTTAAAATAAAAGCCGCCTACTACTGGGCCTCACTGAAACTGAAACCGCCACGATGGTTGCAAGATATGAATGCAGAGATTAAAGATTTTCAACTTGTTCGGTGTTTCTGATTTATTACTACCTTTATGTAAGAATTATCTTAGAGTAATAGTATACTTATAGAATTTTAAAATGTACACTTACGTGCATTTGCACCCAACATCCGATATATTTCATCGCACTATCCACATTTTGAAGTGAAGTTTTATTCAACTTATTGGCCATCGTGAGGGCAACCAATAGCGGAAATTTGATAGAATAAAATGTGAATTTACTATCAGATATTTTAGTGTACAGCTGCAAGTCATACTTTGAGAAGTTTCTGCTTTTTGAAGTTATTGAATCCAAGTATTGTCCGTATTCTGATCTCAGGTGAGCCTGTAGAGAGATTTATTTTATTAACTTGATCTATACATATAATGAAATTAGAGTGTCTGTTTGTAATATCAAAAGAGAAATTCCAGATTTCGGGAAGATGATGTATTTGTCTGTCTGTCAGTCTGTCTGTCCGTAAGCCGCGTTTGTTCCGGGTAATCTCCGAAACGACTGGGCCGATTTCGACCGGATTTTCACCGAAAGGTAGCTGACATAGACTGTCATATTATAGGCTACTTTTTTATCTAAATATTGCGTGGACAAAGTCACGGGCAACAGCTAGTCTATACTAATATAAAGAGGAAAGATTTGTATTTTTGGATTTTTATATGTATTGAAATAACCTAAAAACTACTATGCCGATATCAAAAATTATTTTACCATTAAAAAGCTACGTTAATAGTGGCTATGGTTACATAGGCTATGATTTCTTTTTTCATTTCACGCGAACGAAGTCGCGAGCTAGTTACATACATAATTGTAAAAGAGATCGAGATATCAATGTACATATAAGTTCTACGATTACCCATACCTCGTTAAAGAGTTTACACATTTTGATACACATTTCGTCACTCAGGTTTTGTCTTAACAATTCATAGATAAAGCTTCGCATCATGCTTGTATCGTTTAGAGCCAAATTGCCGACGTTGGGGAGCAGATGCCAGCACGGCTTGCCGTTACGTGTCTTTGCTTCATCTTCTATATCGTCGATGATTAAATAATATGACTGAAACTGTTAAAAAAAAGTCTAATTATGTTATATCATGAATGACACCAACCTGCACTTGGCCAGCGTGGTTGACTTGGCCTAGTCACCCTAACATAGGGTAAGTTCTGAGCCCCTCAGTGGAGACGTATAGGAGCTGGTGATGAATGACTTTGAAGAAATGTACATCTTGACACACTTAAAATATAAAAGTTAAAAAATATTATAGAAAGAATCAAATTCGAAAAATCAACAAAAAGGGAATTAATTTATTCGTCATGCTTGTTTGGAAAGCTAGGTACAACATTAAATTAGTCAGAGGTTATATTAAACTTTGTTAAACAGGTACCATTTCGACACACCAAGCTAGTGTATTAATTTGATGTCTGCACTCGTCTGTTATGTTGGTGTTATGCTGAAGCGCTTCAAAAGCATACACTGTAAGCTGACCTTGTACTGACACACGCTCTAACGTGTGGTATTCGATTGCCTGAAAATAAATGAAAGGTTCCATTAGTATGTACATATATGAACGAGTTTAGGAATTATAAGAGCGCGCGCACACCTTTGACTAAACTGTCGCACAACTGTTTAGTCGTGCTTCGTTTTCTTATGAGCTAATATGGAGGTGCCACACTACTCGATTTTTAGTTGTGCAACTAAACAATTGAATTGGCTCCGAAACAATCGATAATCGCACAACAGTTGTGTTGTTTTAATGATATTTATCACTAAAGCCTTCAAGAAACAACCTTTTGCAAATCATAAAGGCCATAAAATACTACTAAGGTTATGTATTTAGAATACCCCAAGTGTAATCTACCGCTGATACTACGGTAAATACTTTGACTTTAAACTATACTGTGCTCAATGGACTGGATAATAATTACAATGATATTGAAAACAACCATCAGCAAGGAGGTGTGGCCACTATACTTGTCAGAAATGCAAATATATCGCATTGCTATCAACTTGGTATTTTATAATAAAGTAGCTGTTCCCGTGCGGCTTCATCCGAATGATTTTATAAAAACTTTATTTTTTTGTTTACATTTGTCTTCTTCTTCTTTTAATAAATATTGGGCCCCATCGTTATTTAGATGATTTCGCCAATTTTACATTTGTCAAATTTTCAATTGCAAATGTCAAAAATACCATAATAACCTTGCTTCCTTATTATTGGCAGCTTGTAATTTAAGGTCCCTTTCCCGCATGAAGGTTTTTTCCAATTCATTTACCCCCTAAGTTTAATAGCTCGAAAATATATAGCCTAAAGCGTGTCGTAAGTGTAGGGCTATTTAATAAAGAAAGAATTATTCAAAAATATGCTGTGATTGATGACATCCTACGCCACGAAGTACTGTGTGTTTACGCTTTATTATATTAGTATAGATATAGATGTCAATACAACAACCGTATCCATTGGTTTTTCGCCAATACCCATGCATTATTAGTACATCGGAAATGAGGTCGATTACACAAGGGCACTCCAAATCTAACAGTGGTAGAGCCCGCTTTAACATCTTCGCACGAATGGGCCGGCTCGTCTGGTATAATACCACGACCACACAGAAGACAGGCGTGAAGTGGAAGCAATTCCCCGTTGCGTCTGATGAGTGTGGTGCCGGAGGACTAATTTCAATCTTTTTCCCTTTCCACCACTTGAGAGGAAAGGAAGGGAAGGAAAAGTGGATTTGACGGTGGAGGAGACGCTTAGGAAAGAGAAATATCCTCTTTATGTGCGTCTACTCCTTCGTCGCTTAATGGGTAAGCAACGCATCTGCAATTGCGGATGTCTATGGGCAGCGGTCGCTTCCCCATTTCGGCGGATTCAGGTGGTCGCTTGCTCGTTTGCCACCTTATAATATTAAAAAAAAATCCGCGTTTCTATTTACCTTTTTCAGTCGGTCCTTAATATCTGTTGCTGGCAAATATTTCGATCCATCCAATCCGTTTTTCATTATTTTAGGGAAAGTATCATATAATGCGGCGTACGACTTCTGTGATAGTATTAACTGTCTGTTTGTCGCTGGCCTGGAATAGAGATGATTATAATCATTAGAAAATTCAATAGAAAAGAAAATACCGGAACATTTAAAAATCTTTGGGTTCACGATCAGAACTGTATATCCCGTCTTAAAGAATAAAATAGTTTTACTAACAAAGTAGACCGCAAGCTAACTAGTCGCCCGCAATTTCAGCACGGGCCTAAAAAGTAGTATCACCGAATATTCTTGCGCACAAGCTACCTTCTCATCAGTACCGTCAAAATCAAGTTGTTGAATTGTCTGTCAAATTATTATTGTTTAGTTTAAGGAGAAGAAAAGGCAAAAAATTATTGTCCGTTTTTGTCAAATTTCTTGTAGTCGGTACTCAATGCTTATATAACTTTTGAAAACTAAACTTAAGCAAAAACTTAAACATTATTTACAGCGTTATGAAAACTAATTTTTGTTAATAAAAATTGATTTTAATATTCTCAGGTTATAAGGATTTCATACTTTTTAAGACATGCCGAGATTCTAAAATCAATTTTTTCGTACCTTTGACAAAAAGGAATCGATATCATAAAAATGTACCAAGATCGTAAATGTGAACATTATCTTACAAATACGAAATCCATAATACAGACCACGTAGAAAAGATTGTAAACATACTCAATTTATGGTTGTTAACTTCTCGATTTTAATATATGTAAAATATATGTTAGTTATTTGAATAACTTATGCTATCTTATACAGCCTTATATATCTTATATATCTAGTACAGCCTTAAGTAGGTGTACTTAAGGCTGTACTAATGCTATAAAAAATCACTTTACATTATGTAAACAAACATGTGATTACGACAGCTAAGGCAGATTTACTGTCATTGCGCGTATGAAATGATTGTATCATTGTGCAAACCCTTACCAATGAGAGGCTTAAGAATACCCTAAATTAGTGACTAGGCCTTAGTGGTACACGCTGGCACTGGGTTAAGTGATTGACTACATATAAGTACCCTTAGTTCATCGACATTTATACCTATTACTAATGTATTTTTAGATTTATAATTTCATGTTTATTTTTTTAGAGCGCTGTTTTCTTACTCGTTAACTCGGTCGTTCGTCTCGTTACAGGCATACCATAGCGAGCACATTCGTGAACAATTTTCATGAGTCGTTAGCGCTCGCATGCGTTGGCCGATAGTACTTTGACCGCGCACTTTGACTATCGCACAACTGTTTTGTCGCGCTTTGATTCCTTTGCGATTATATGGAGGTGCACACACTGCTCTACTTTTAGTTGTGAAACTAAACAGTTGAATGGGCTGCGAAACAATCGACAATCGCACAACAGTGCGATAGTTTAGGAAAAGATAGACCCTCTCTTACTCTTCCTTACCACATAATACAATTGTTTCATTACATGCCGCGTAATTTCCATCCAGTGATCATTTACATTAGTCATTATCTTGTATGCGAGGACGCCCCGCGTGCTGTCCAACTACAGAGTTATTGACTAATTAAATTGCGCACTTACGCTGAAGGAAAACATCGTATGCTTTTCGCTTACGTTTTATGAAGTAATGAAGTTTAATAGACGTGATAAAAGTGGAAAATTGTTATACCTAGAATTATTTTTCATGCCAAGGAGTCCTGTACATTACTCAATTAAAGTATGTTAATTCTAGGATTCCGTAGCTCATTTTTTATCTGTTTAATAATAAGTAACAATCTGGGTGCGCGGCAGTGCACCCGCCGAGGTGAGCACGGCCAAACACTATTTTCTCGAAGCGCTTCGGGGCACTTTTGACACCCCTGTAACTTCGTTATAGATAAAGCTAGACGTTTGAAATTTTTAACATAAATAGATATCATACACCTTGTTATAAACACAAAATATTTTATAATTATAGTTTGTAGTTTACGAAATATCGTTAATTGAATTCTTCCCATTTTACAGAAAAGCACGTGTAATCATAATTCTAAAGTACTTCTAGCAGTCCCACAAATTTAAAACTTTGCTTGTAGATAGAAGTCAACGTATAATTAAAGGGAAAAATCCAGAAATTTATTAGTTTTTAATATAGAAATATTAACTTGACCTCTGGTACCAACCGTTTTCAGGTAGGGAAGGGTTCAAACTAATTTGGTTTTATATGACGAAAATTTAATTAGTGAAACCTACAACGAAGTAAGATGTCATGTAAAACCTAGTCGTTTTAGTTAATGTCTATTATGAAGCCTTGACAATTACAGGGCGCCATTGATTTTCAAACTAAAATACGTTATTCTCGAGAGCTTTGCTTAGGATTAGATAGAATCGAATAAGACTAGTAAAATGACTAGGTTTTACATGACATCTAACACACTTTTGTAGGGCAAATGAGACTCGGCAGTTTTTTATATTTATATTTTTTGTGGGATTACTTTTATTTGTACAAATGTTCACTTACCAATTCGCACAATTTCTTGAGAAATTCAATAGCCATTTGCAGGTTACCATTTCACTGATGGGTTTTGTTTACTTTTTGTTGCAAAAAAAATTTGCGTCTAAAACAAATTCAATACAATTTGTAACACACCGTTGCAATGTATTACAATTGTTAAATGATATAATTTACGTAAGAAATAACACAAGACTACACTTATATACTACTATCGGACATTTTCCCCCACTTTAATTAAACATTTTTTTTTTCGCACAGTTTTAAGACGCTTCGCGTTCGAACAACTCACCATCATTTTTGTACTGAACTTTGTACAGAGCCTTGAAGAACAATAGCATTGCTTGGCGAAAGATAAGTCATTAGGCATTTAAAGGAAAACCATTAAATTATTATACATAAACATCGTTGAATTAGCATTAAGATTTATTTACAAGAAAGTTTTCACTTCCAAATGCATTCGAACAAAACAATACAATAGATAGTATATCGATAATTAAAAAGTATTTATATCATTACTTCACATAAACTTACAATAAACATAAGGCTATAGAGTTGGACTCTGAAGATGGAATTATAATTCTAACTGTCAAAATTCGACGCGGAAACAAAGTGTGTAGGTACTTAAATAAAAACTGTCAAAATTCGACGCAGAAACAAAGTGTGTAGGTACTTGAATAAAAACTGTCAGAATTCGACGCAGAAACAAAGTGTGTAGGTACTTAAATAAAAACTGTCAAAATTCGACGCAGAAGCAAAGTGTGTAGGTACTTAAATAAAAACTGTCAAAATTCGACGCAGAAGCAAAGTGTGTAGGTACTTAAATAAAAACTGTCAAAATTCGACGCAGAAGCAAAGTGTGTAGGTACTTAAATAAAAACTGTCAAAATTCGACGCAGAAACAAAGTGTGTAGGTACTTAAATAAAAACTGTCAAAATTCGACGCAGAAACAAAGTGTGTAGGTACTTAAATAAAAACTGTCAAAATTCGACGCAGAAACAAAGTGTGTAAGTACTTAAATAAAAACTGTCAAAACTCGACGCAGACACAAAGTGTGTAGGTACTTGAATAAAATCAGTGACCATATGAAATTCATGTGTTTTACAATTAATCAGATAAATAAGGAAAATTAGATCAAATTTAATAAAAAAACTTCCTGTGAGAGTGCCTGAAAGTACCAAAGATATATCTAAAGAAAATTTAACGATAATGTTTTCAATATTAAGTCATTTACTCTTTAACTTTAACTTAAAATTTACATGACAGTGAACCAGAACTTCAATATAATATGCATTCTAGAAGGTTCTGTTAAATTTTGATTAATTAGTTTTTTTTAATAAAAAATAATTATGTAACCCGTCTCTAGTTTCAATGCTTATCAAGTAATAAACACAGTAATTCTACATACTCCAATAAAACTGAACTCGTTTTTGTTATATTTACAGCAAAAAATACATTATCATAATTATAATATAATTTATGTATTGAATTAAACAAATTTTTTCTAGTATTGTACCATGCTTATAAATATTATTTAGTACGAATTATGTTTTTTTTAATTCGTAGGTACAAATTTGTCGGTCTGTCAACCCTGTCTTCCCCCCAGAAGGACGGGTATCTTTTTGAAGATTCCCCCATACCAAAAAAGGTACATATTTTTAACATCTAAAATTAGGGTAGACCGACTTATTTTGCTGTCCTCGCACAATTGGCCAAATCCTCGCCGGTTCAGAATTCGTAACCATCGATTGTCGGGATGAATTTGAAGTAGCGCAGACAGTCACATTGATTGATTGGTGGTTTAACGACATTAAAGCTATATAAAGCTATTTATTTCAATACGTATTTATTGCGACAGAGAGCCGCACACAGTGCAGTATGCACTGAAATTTCGATTACATCAAGAGAACATCGTTATTTCGCAGAAGCGATCACCTTCAAGAATTGCACGGGCTATCGAAGTTTAAGGTAAGCAATGTTAATTTTTAGTTAAATTTTTCCCGATCCCTTATTTGCTACCTACCTATATGTATGTAATTTCATTCGATAAAATTATCCAGTGTTTTGGGATTTTTTACCACTTTATTTGACCATAATTAACAAAAGGGACCTCGGTTTAATTTACCACGAATTGTAAGTAATTGTATGTAAGTAATTGTTTTGTTTTCTTTTACTATTTATTCAAAGAGGTTCGGCAAATTATAGAAGAGGCATAGTTGACACTTCACTTGGGACATTTTTCACATGATCATCACTAACGCTATCTATTGATAGCCTCAAATCCATGTCAATTAAATATATTGGCCATTGGTATCATTAAATGATATTTAAATATTTATATTTTTATTTTGTACCACAGTTTAGTTTATTTTCTAATAAAAGATGGAGCTTATTATAATTTTGTAAAATGTTTTATTACAAGGACACCTTTCAGAAAAAGTACCGGTGAAAATATTTTTTCTCCATGCCTCGTCTATATATTTTTTAAATGTCTTTGTATTTATTCCATAGTTTGTACTATAGATATCATCTAAGCATTTATAACAATGTTTATTTTATCTTAAGTTATTCAATGTCCTGAATCCCTTTACCCCGGTCATCTTAGTAAGTTACTAAGTTATTATTTAACTTCGCGTCGCGTCGATGAAATCATGAACAAAAGCTAGTAGTTATTATATTCAAATTTTTTGTTTTGTCAGAAATGCCAAATGTTGAACATTGATAAAGCAAAGGTAAAACGCAATGTTGAATAGGCGGGGTATGTTCACTTTGATGACCGTACCCTCAGTGTAGATTTAATGATAGATATCTGCACTTTGACTTGTCATTAGCCGGGTAACTGCGTATCATTTATGCCTGTGGGCCATGGCTTAGTCCAACAACTTTTTCCATTTCGATCTATCTCTGGCCACGGTCCTCCAGTTTGCTAAGCCAACGTTTTTCGCACCTCGATATAATGTCATTTATTATACCCGTCGCAAATTAAAACGGGACACTAATACGAATGACGTCACTAGAAGGAAAAACGCTTACTCAGAAATCTCAGAATAATAACCAGCAACCGCGGAGATATAGGCTAATACGTCGCAGCTAAACGATTCTGCACAGAATTAATTACTAGTTTAATGTTTGTAAGATACGGGTGTCTTACCACGATTAAACGGCTAAAACAAACTAATCGTGGCCAGAAACCCATATCTTACGAATATTATATTTGTAAAATCCTCGACAGTTTAAAGTTATAAATTACTAGTTTATCCAAAATACATACGCTAACTATATAATCATCTTCGAACAGCCTATATCTGGCACAAAGAACCTATATGTATAGCAGCTGTATATTAACAGTGACTCAACAGTGGTAGAACCCGCTTTACCATCTTCGCACGAATAGGTCGGCTCGCCCGGTACAATACCACGACCACCCAGAAGACAGGCGTGAAGTGGGAGGAATTCTGCGTTTCGTCTGATGAGTGTGGTGCCGGAGGCCCAACTTTAGTCCCTTTTCCTTCCCACCCTTTTTCTTATAACAAAAGGATGGGATAAAGATACGAAATGAGCATATTAGAGGAAGTTTGAGAGTAGCCCCAGTGGTTGAGAAAATAAGGAGTAAAGGGTTAGAGTGGTATGGGCATGTTATGAGAAGGGATGAATCGCATGTATCGTCGTTTTCGGTGATGTTGTTGCTGTTAACCCTATTGACGGTTTTTACAGCTTCATCGGATACTGAGCTCTCGGTCTCGGATGATCGAGAGCTAGAATAGAATGCTTGATCCCTAGTGTAGTTAAGTCCCTAGTTGCCAACGCGGCTATGAGTGACTGAGTGTTATATTGTATCTTAACGGAGGGTGATGTCTGCGTGATCGTCTAAGGCGAGACCGGTCTCGTCCTCTGACGATTTCAATTTAGTTATCGGCTTGCTGGGGGCGGTGAGAACCGCCTTGAACGCGGGTGAGGCGAGTGTGCGCGGTGCGGGGTTGACGTCGTACTCGGAGACGAGGACGGTGTGAGTTTGTGCCTTGTGTAGGTGGTGTGGTGTGAGTTTGGTGTCCAAAGTGACGTGTTTGGGTCTGCGGTACCTAACGAGAGTGTCTGAATTTGGAACGTAGTTGGCTGCTTCAACTATGAGAGGATTAGAGTGGATCTGCGCTAGTTCGAAATAGCGTTTAGATATATCAGTAAAGTAATCCTTGATAGTTTCTATTTCGAGGTCGTTATGGATATCCTCGTTCCGCTGGAACCATCGGGCACCAGTGGCTTTGCGAAGAAAACGATTTTGGAGGATTTGGAGTTTGTTTAACTTAGTTGGGCATGTATGGGCAAATACTACACTTGCGTACGATATAATTGGGCGGATACACGCTTTGTAAAGGTGGAGTTTTTGTCTTAGGGACAATTTGCTTGAAGAGCAGGTTAATGGGTGGAGTTTAGCGTTGATGAAGTTTGCTTTACGAGTGACTTCTTTGATGTGGGCATTAAAATTAAGTTTTGAGTCTAGAGTGACTCCTAAGTATTTCACCGATTTTTTCCATGGGACCGCTTGTCCGAATATAGAGATTTGGCCTAGGATGCGTTTGCGCTTTTTTGTGCGCCGACTTGGTGATCCCTTTGCAAAGTGTATTGCTACACTTTTTTCGGGATTAAGTTCGATTCTCCATCTTGCAAACCATTCCGCTAGGCGGGTGGCTGCGGTTTGGAGACGTACGACGATCCTGCCTAAGTGGGTGTTTGAATAGTAGAGGGCGGTATCGTCCGCAAAAAGAGCTAAGTTGACCTGATGGTCTTTAGGTATATCGCTTGTGAAAAGAGAAAAAAGTAACGGGGAAAGGACAGAGCCTTGCGGGACTCCAGCCTTTATAGGGTGGGGAGATGATAACGTGCCCTCTACCCGATATCGGAAAGAGCGATTTGACAAGAAGGCTTGTATGATGCGAACAAGCCTGTCTGGTACCTTGAGTTCGTATAATTTGTAAATGAGGCCGTTGTGCCAGACTTTGTCAAAAGCCTTTGCGACATCGAAGAAGAGGGCACAAGAGTTGACGGACTTTTTGCCGTGAGTCCTGTAAGAATAGACTCGGTTAATCTGTGGACTTGTTGCACGCATGAGTGATGGGGGCGAAAACCGAATTGTTCGTCGGGAATGAGTTTGTTAGCGAATGCAAAGGTTTTGAGCAGTTTTAAGATGACATGTTCGTACAGTTTGCCTATCGTGTTTAGTAGGCTAATAGGACGGTAGCTGGTGGGGTTATCCGACGGTTTACCGGGTTTTGGGATACCTATGACTATCGCTTCCTTCCACGCGTCTGGAAAGGAGCTGTTTGTGAGCAAGGTGTTAAATACGCCAACTAGGAGCATGATAAAATGGGCGGGAAGTAATTTAAGTAGGCGGTTGTTAATACCGTCAGGACCCGGTGAGGACTTTGGTTTAATATTCTTAATAATACTAGTCAGTTCCGCGGGAGTAACGAGATCTATGGGGTCTTCTTCTGATGGGAGGGCCGTTCTACGTTCCACTTCCTTGTCGATTGTGTTGATGTGTGTTGCGTTAGCGAGTGCTGTCGATGGAGTGCATTGAGCTTCAAGACAGTTGGCCAGACATTCGGCTTTATCTAGGTCGTCAAAGGCTACTGAGTTATCATGTGGGTCTATAAGAGGGGGCATTGTTGTATTTGGGACTGTTTTCAGAGATCGAGCCAACCTCCAAAAGGCGGTACTGGAAGGTTCAAGGTCTGAGAGCAGATTATCCCAACTATCTGTCTTGTATTGCGCTACTTGAATTTTGACCTCTCTTTGGAGTTTGCGTAAGGTGATTCTGTTATGTTCAGTTCTACATCTGCTGTATTGTCTTAGAGCGGTGTTTTTTGGTCCTAATCAACCGTCGAATGCTCGCTGGAAGTTCGCCGAAATGGTTTCCCGTTTCAGCGACCATCCTAGTGGATTCTTCGATGACTGTTTGTAGATGAGAAGTGAGAGATTTAATTGCCCCGACGGCGGCGTCGTGGGTCTCGATTAGATCAGGAATGTCTTTAAGTTGGTCAGAGTCTGTGGATTGCAGTTTCGCTTCTATTGAGCGCCAGTCTACAATGGGTTTTTTGTTGAGTATTCTATGCAAGGGGTTGCCTAACTTTAGAATTACTGGACGGTGGTCTGAGTTTAGTTCGTTATAAGGTTCGATGGAGACTATATCTAGTGTTATGTTTTTTAATACGGCTACATCTAGAATGTCTGGCCTACATCTTGGGCTTTTGTGGTAGTGTGTGGGAGTGACTGGTGCTATGACGTCCGCATTTAGGTGACCTAACAGGTTGTGTAAGATTTTACCGTTTGTATTTGTTACTCGGGAGTTCCCGGTATCGTGCTTGCTATTTAGGTCGCCTGCTAGTATTACTGAGGTGTCTAGGTCGAGTAGAGACTTAAGGTCAGAGTGTAATATCTGCTTATTTGGTGGCAAGTACACTGAGGCTAGTGTAATGGGTGAGTGTCCTGTAAGAGCGATTTTGCACGCGGTCGCTTCAATATTCGTGAGTGGCGGGTTTGCAAGTGGAATGCAGTGCAAGTTCCTTTTGTAGTAGATAAGCGTACCTCCCAGACGGGATGTGAGCCTATCGTTTCTAATGATGTTGTAATTGGCAATTTTGGGATTGCTGTGTCCGGGTTTTAGAAAAGTTTCTTGCACTAGCATTATGTCTATATTGTGAGTTTTAAGGTGGAGAGCTATCTCCTCCTTTTGTTGTCTAATTCCATCCGCATTGAAGAAGGAGACTGTGAGTGAGCGTGGTTTAATTCTTTCTTTAGATGTGCTACCCATAGTGTTCGTTAAGTTTAGTTGACCAGGTTATTGGTCCATAGGCATTGATGGTGTCCATGTGCTGTAGAATAACGTTTAGACGCTCTTCTCCAGACCTAGAGGCGCGCAGTTCCCGGGAAAGGGCGAGAATGTCGGGAATATTTATTTTTTTTAGATATCCGAGGAGTTGAGAAATTTCAGCGGCTACTGACAGCTGAGGTAGATCGTTGCCCTTAGGGGGCGGAGGAGGTACCAGTTTGCTCTCGGCCTGGTGTACCGAGGAGACTTGGACTATGGTGTTGTTGGGGCGTTTTTCCACACTGGGGCGTTGTTCCACGCCGGTTTTGTCGGTAGTGGAGCGGGGACAAAAAGTATCATTCGTGTTTGCCTGCGACCTCGGGTCGGTTGGCGGGGTTGCGTGTAGTTGGGTCTGGATACATACATCCTGCGCGGCGCCTTTGTGCATCCGCGATAGTTCGCGGGATGTCCATTAGTTTCGCAAGGACACATTGGGAGGTTCTTTAGTGCCCTTTTCTCGGGGCAGTCTGCTGTTGCGTGATCTCCGACGCATTGACACATCTGGGATGTGCGTAACAGTTACGGGCTGAATGTCCATAAAACTGGCACCGGTAGCATTGTCCTATGATCCCAGTTTTCTTGGAGCCTCCACAGAGATGCCGGAGAGGCCGCATAGGGTTTTTAAGTTGTATATGGCCTTACCCTCTGGGGTAAGTTCTAATGTGGCCATAATAAGGGACATTTTGTGCTTATGTTTGGGGTGAACCATCCTGGCAAGGGATATAATTGGGAGGCCCTGCTTTTTGAGTTCCTCGTCTACCAGATCGAGGTCCTCTTCAAGCGGGTACCCACGGATGACTACTCTCAGTCTTTTTTCCTCGGGGAGGGAAAAGGTATGGAAACCTATATTTTGAGATTTTAGATGTTTCGTGACAGTACGAAACTCGTCGACTTTGGCCAGGTGGAATTTTACGCCCTGTCCTGTTGACAGGGCTTTTAGGCTGATGATGTTGGAAGAGGCCATCCATTTAGAAACGGTGGACCATCTTCCTTTTTCCTGAAGAATTATAGGCGGCGGGGGCTTTTCTTTGCGGGGTTCTGGGGCCACACTGGGTTGTGCTGTCTTCTTAGCGGGGGCTGAGGCTTCGAGCAGAGATTTGACTCTCCGCTTCCGCTTATTTGTAACTACTTGGAAATCTACGTCCATATTGGAGTCTGAGTTTGAATTTTCTTCTTCTGTATCCGACAGTTTGGAAAGAGCCCATTTGCCCGAGGGACCCGGTGTGGGTGGAGCATTTGTTGCACTATCAGAGTGCGGAAGGGAAGGAACGTCGGATGCAGAGCGTGCGGAGGGCACGGACATGGGTGCGCGGTAGGAGCGGGAGAGGGACGCGCTGATGGCACATTGGTTGATGCGGGTGCAGGGGCCCCAGAGGGCGTTGCCGGGGGGCGGGCTAGAGGCGCCGCAGCGGGACATGGTTTCGTGGTTTTTGGCCTGGATGCTGAGTTTTGCCCCGAGGCGTTTTGACGGCCTACGAGGCGTGGGTCACGTATTTCGGGTATGGCAGCCCGGCGGGATGTTAAGTAAGTTTCCCAGATTTCGGGGTGTTGGGCTTTAAGAAAGTCCATGAGTTCGGACTCCATGGTTTGTGAGTGAATAATTTTGGTGTGTGAGTGAATGACACGTGTAAAATAGATCCACTAGTCCCGGCGCTTTAGGTGCGCCGGGCTGAGTACCTAGCTTTTTGCCTAATGCAATAAGCGGGGGGTTTTTTATTTTTATTTAGTATATTATTAAAGGGAAGATAAACTAAACTAACTTACGTGCGGAGGCTCGTTGCGCCGTATACACAACACTAGCACTGAATTTAACTATACACGCTAAGCCCCCCTTGCGGGAGGCACAAGCGGCCGTAGCGGCCACGCAATGACGTCACCGTAACACCTGCACAACTTTTTATGATTTTACTTGGAACGGCCAAACAATGGCCCACAGTAATTCGGATTTTTTGCACAATAGGCAGAGTAATTAGCTTTGAGAGCCACCGAGACATGTGAACGCCACGGCGGTTACAGAGCGAATCCTCGAATCGCATGTAACAAGACGGACGTTAGTTATGAATGTGGAGGGGTACACCGGTAAAGGTAGACCTAGAAAGAGATGGATGGATTGCGTTAAAGGTGACATGATCAAGAAGGGAGTGATGACTGAGATGACGGATGATAGAGGTATTTGGAGGACGAAAACCCGGTGCGCCGACCCTACGGGAGTAGGATAAGGCAGGGGAGATGATGATGAAAAGGATGGTAAGGAAACGTGGATTTGATGATGGAGGAGACGCATAGGAAAGGGAAATGTCCTCTTTATGTGCGTTTCCTCCGTCGATTAAGGGTAGGAACGCATGCGCTATTGCGAATGCCCATGGGCAGCGGTCGCTTTTCCCTTTTGGCAGATTCAGGTGGCTGCTTGCTTGTTTGCCGCCTTGATATAAAAATATATATAAATTAATATAAACTCATCACTTTTCACAGCATATTTCATCACATTACAAAATGGCTTACAATTTACATTAAAAAAATCACTAATAACAAAAAACATAAAACAAATAAACCATAAAACTTAAAATTAGTCCTCTGTTTTCTTACATTTTTCACTGTTTTTGTTCAACCACATCTATTTGTTTCTAATTTTTTTCTCCACTGCGCGCGGTGTCGCGCTTGGCCAGCTTCACTTCCTTGGCAACGTACAGCCTTCCATGGACGTTAGTATCCTATAATCTGGAGGCGAATACCGATGATCAAGGGGGCATTGTAGTAAAAAATGTATTTTTTTATTCCGAAGAGAATGCTTTATTGAAAAACTGACATGTAGACGAAGAAGTAGTAGACAAGTTTTTGAGTTTTCAGCACGAATCTCAAGGGTTATACAAACCTTGGAATTTGAAATTAATTTATATGTATATTTATTTAACCACCGCCCCCCTTGCGACGCCGATGCCAAGGTCGTTTGATGATTGTTGTACACTAACCTATAATTACATTGTCTTTATAATTATATTTTAATTGCTTATTCAATACATGGCAATCCACATCGAGTTTATTTCATTTATATCGTAATAATATTAATAATGTACTACTATTACTACTATTTCTTGTTTTTGGCTCACCCTTAGCGGATTGGGCCAGTGTCGAGTGATTAATAATGTTACAGAGGCATTTTCTATACAACATTGTAAGAGATTTTGGAGATTACATCATTATCTAAGCATATTTGACCTTATGATCTGCGAGAAGCGAATAATTTAAATGAATATTTTTTATTTCCATTTCATGTCATTTCGACACAACATGCCATTGTGTTAATTATATTTTATTTTGTCGATTACTTTTGTTAACACGTTCTGAACATTGTGTATTTACAATTATGAGTTTTAGCAAAAAATGTATTGCAACTTATTATTTATATCGTTAAGTAGTAGCCATAGGTGTCGTGAGCGATGTAGCTATTAAAGATTTTATATACTAAGATTAGTATATTTTGTAAGAATTAATAATACCATTGTCATAATTTTACGCACGTCTTTGAAACACACCTACTCAAAGAAAAAAATAGGATATTCTCGTCTCTTGATAATTTCCGGGATAAAGAAACAAATTGACGAAGGACAAACAAAAATCAATTCATGTTTAAATAACGTTTATTTAATGTAAGTAAAACATATACAATTCGTATAATTTAAATCTAAAACTAAACTATAAAATTCGTAATAGATATTTCCAGTAATATTTGTAGTCATGAGTTCTAAGTACGGTGATTTGTCATTTTTATACAAGATTATTTGTCTTTGGTTTTCTTACACGACACATTTTCAGCCTCAACGTGTATTATCTTTACTTTGTGTACGTGGTATTTACAATTTTTTTTTGTATCATAAGTTGACAAACGAGCAAGCGGCCACCTGAATCCGCCAAAATGGCGAAGCGACTGCTGCCCATTGACATTCGCAATAGCGGATGTGTTGGCTACCCTTAAACGACGAAGAAGGAGACGCACTTAAAGAGGATATTTCCCTTTCCTATGCATGTACGCCACCGTCAAATCCACGTTCCCTTTCCATCCTATTCTTATGAGAAAAAGTGTGAGAAGGAAAAGGCACTAAAGTTGGGCGTCTGGCACCACACCCATCAAACGAAACGCGGAATTGCTCCCACTTCACGGCTGTCTTCTTCTTCTAACATCTTTTAAGTTAAAATCTTTTAGCCTTTTTTAGGACATTAGACCAAAGAATGTACTTTTGACACAGTTAAGTTGGCGAAGTGTTTTTTTAATTAAAAATCTTTTATAGAACTATGTTGTTATATTGTTAGAATATAATTCTGTTAATTAAATTTAAAAAATGTTAAAAGTGATTTATATTATAATAAATATTTTTTAACAACTATTACTTATATTTTTATTAGAGACAATGTGAAAATTATATTATAATTTGTTTATAAAAGTGTTACAATTGTATTACTGGCTGAAAGAACATTTCAACGGAGTAAAAAAGAAATAAAAAAAATAAATTAAGAATAGAGAAAAAACAAGAAAATTTGTGTGTGATATTGCAAATGCATTGAGGACAAAAAAAAAACAATTTTGCCTAAATGTTGTTAGTTTATTATGCTAACATCTCCAGTTGGGACGCATAGTGAGTTGACGATGATGGTGAATTTTGTTTGGATGTCCGATGGCGTCCACTACATCCATCAAAAATCATATAACAGAAATGTTTAACGAATAAACTCCATAACCTCTGGAACGATTTCAAAAACTCTTTCACCATTTAAATTTTACATACGCTGTATTTAATATTTTTATAAAATATTTAAATATTTAAAAATCAACGTTCATGTGAAGCCAGGACCGACTGATACATAATAAAATAAATCTAACCAAAACATGTTAAACTATACTTAACTATAACAAAATTTGTTGGTTTTATTTCCTTCAAAATCCAATAAACCGTTATTTAAAAATCAGTTTTCTTTAAATCAATTGGAACTTATCGATTAACGAAACCAATTTTTTATAAATATCTGCGCTAGGTACGGCGTTTGAAGGTAGATTGTTAATTTTTTTCAAGAAATTTTCGTACTGTATTTGTTTTTCCTCTTCATATATATCTTGTAATTTCAACGTATCATATAGATCTTGGATCTTTCGCACACAACCTTTATCCCAATTGCCGTAATTTTCTTGGAAGATTCTTCGTTGCTCTATATCACACATTTCTAACGCCTTTACAGCTAACCAGGAACATTTTCCTTTCTGTATATCTGTTGAAGATTTGAACTCATTGCTGTCGTATAAATCCATTAAGTCATTCTAAAACGAAAAGATATACATTATTATCCTTTGAATTTATGTTTCTTTTGAATTTGATTAGCATATTATAAATCAACAACATAACTAATGTCGAATTTTCGCCTTTCCCACACTCGAACATCGGTTTCTAGTGGTATTTTTAGCACCTTTTCTTAGCAAATTTTAATTTGTAAAATTACCATCATCAATATTTATTCAAGTGATTAGATAATATTGATTTGTTTTAACACAATTTCAGGTTGAGCGTAATTACAGATTATGATGATGAATTCTAAAAAAATATATTTTCTTCTCTCTTAATTACGCCAATAGCCTAATGGTTTGAGGTACGGACTACCGATCGTGAGGTCGAGGGTTCGAATCCCGCCATTCGACTATTGTCGTGAACCATATCCTAGCACAAGCCTAGAGCTTAGTTGGACTGGTTAAAGGAAATATTAGTAAATTAACAAAAATCTACTAATATTTAAAAAAAAAATTACGATATGTTCATGTCCAAATTACCTTTACTTGAATAAAAACTCCAACGTCGTTACACACATTACGCACTTGCTGTTTTGCTTCGTTCGTGTCTTTGTTAGCCAAAATTAGAGCCAATATGATCGGAGCCTGGATCGCAGAAAACGATACTTTCGCTTCGTTTATCTTATTATAATAGTCCACAGTAAAATTTTTGTAATTCTGCTTTTCCGATGTTGAAATATCTAGATGCTGGCCGACCGCCGACAAGAAATAAATCTGAAAAATAATCTTACATTTAATTTAATTTACAAAGTAATAACAAAAAAAACCTGTTGCGCCGACCCTATGGGAGTAGGATAAGGAGAAAGATGATAATGAATCATTTACAAAGTAACTGAACAAGGCAAGAGATTTTCACGGTAAGAGTTAAGATAAAAAAAATATTTAAGTAATATACAAGAAGTATTATTAAAAACACCTTTTGTTATTTTAATACTTAATTACTGGGGTCAAAAGCCTTTTCGAACATTTAAACACCCTACTAAAGCATTACTATAATTACCAATGATTTAGGACTCCTTAGGGGATATAGAAGTTTGGTAAATATTTGTACAAACGGTAGATGTCGCTTATTTAAAAGGTCAATAAAATTAGTCAATGAAAATCTCTAAAAAGCTCTGCTATTTGTAGGAATTGCTTTTACGTTGTTCCGAAACAACATTTTAATTGATTAGGAAACTCCTAGCAATTACATCATTCTTCATTTTTAACAGTATTAATTGATTATAGCATACCTGATTAATAATCTCTACAATTTTAAAGCCGAGGGTTTGAGGAAAACTTTGTAGTAGTAATTCGTGTATGAAGCTTCTCAGCATACTGGTGTCGTTCCACGTCAATGATCCAGCGTCTGGCAGTAGGTGCCAGCACGGCTTGCCGCAACGTGTCTTGCCATCGTCTTCCATGTCATCAATAAAAAGAAAGTAAGAAGTGCCCTGTGGAAGAATAGCAGTACCGAAAAAATCTTTTAATAATGAACTAGCTTTTGAATTTAATAAAAAGTAAGTAGCCTATGGGTTCTTCAAGATTATCGTCTGTACCAAGTTTCGTCGAGATCCGTTAAGCTCATTATTATGAAATTAAAAATAATAGTAAAAATATCGCCTATGTTACTCAGTGATAACATAGCTTTTTAATGGTGCATGAATTAAAATCGGTCCAGTAGTTTTTGAGTTATTTTAATACATACAAATATACAAATCTTATCTCTTTATAATATTAGAATAGATATATATATATAGATAATATTTGATGCCTATGCTATATTCTACATACCATTTCCAACGCGCAAGCCAATGCATACGCTTGATGTGTTTTTACTTCGTTATAATTTTCTGGCTGTTCTAGGATTTCGTAAGCATAAAGAAAGAGTTCAGCCAACATTGGTTTTCTCACGAGTGCATAATAGCCAGCCATCTAAAATTAAAAATATGAATAAAATAAAATATACCAAATTTAATATTTAATTTTCTATTACGTTACCTTTTTAATACGATCCTTTATTTCATTTGAATCTAAATAAGGAATTCTTGCTAAAGCTTCATCGACAACCTTAGTGAATATATCATAGTAGTTATCTACAAACTGTTTTGATAGCGACGTAAAACAATTACTTGCTTCCGTCCTGAAAGTAAATTAAAAACAAACATTAAAACAAGTTTAATTGCTATTTGTTTTTCGATGTGTTAGTCAAATTAAGAAAAAGTAATTTACCTACATCATTCTCTGATTACACAAGTCAGGTTTAGATACGTTACTTTAACTACATTACTGTTACCTCCTTTCCTTCCCAGCTAGTATAGACAGGATTATAAGGGTAATGTATTTTGTTGGGGGGTGTATAAGAAAGGTAAATAGCAAATTTAAATTAGGCAACGTAACTACAAATCTTTCATTTCTGGCAGATATCGTTGTTTGGTATTGTTCTTTACTGTCGATGCATTTGAGTAAAAAGGAATTTCAACCTTATTATTATCTTAATAAAGCAAAATCTTTTAATACAATGATGTCGGCATCGGATTTTAGTTGTCACGCGTTTTTTAATTATTAACATAAAGTACGGCATAAGTCATGTAACGAATTTGTTTTTCTCTAATTTAGCTTTCTCGCTCTTTCAAGACCACGATACAGATTTAAAAGTGGTTTTCAATGTATGATATTGGGAGAATAGTAACATTGTTTTTTTTTTACTTAACTTATTACTAATATTAAAAAATGCGAAAGTTTGCATGGATTGATGGATGGATGGATGGATATTAGAGTTTGTAGTCTAAACTACTAAACGGATCTCGATGAAATTTGGCATAAATATAGAGGACAGTTTGGAAGAACACATAGGCTACTTACTTTTGTCTTTATTTAATTCAAACAACAGAAGACCGAAGAGAGTTCGTATAGATTGTGAAGAGGTAGGAATGAGAGTAAGAAGAGAGTGAATTTAAATGTAACGACTGATAGAGATGTGTGGAATAGAAGTAAATGATGTACAACCCTTCGTATCAACTTTTGAACTGTTTAACGTACCTCTTGTTATTGCTGGATGACATCGTTTTTTCTTTTTATGAATTTGTAGCAAATACGTCGACTACGCACAATATACGACCAACGACCGCGCAACTGTACGACTAAAACTGAGTAATATATGCAGACGCTGCGGGCGTTTCTAAAAAATAAAGGACACAAAAAAAATAAACAAATGAGCTAAAAAATGAATCACAATCATTTTCGTGCGACTTAACGCGGCCGTTGTCTGTGACGTCAGTGTTCATTATATGCACTCAGATGTTGCTTCGATGTGAACAACAAAGTGTTTGGTTGGTTCACAAAGTTATCAAATGTTAAAAGAGTGATAAAATAACCTATAACTTTGGAAAAGCACATAAAAACTTGTTATAAATATTGTTAAAATATTACAAATGACCACGAGAGGATTAACAATTTTGTGTTCATGACAATTCTGACTCGACGCTATACAGGACATTGTTTATAAAAAAGTGTTTAAACGTAACAACGTTTTTTAATTAAAGTCCAATTTGGTATCACATGCATATTGCGTGGATTTAAGTTTTGACGTTTAGAGTATGAATTTCGACAACAAAATCCTTTCTTGATGCCTACGTAGGAACAGAATACGTCTTTGTAAAACTTCAAGTAGGCCCAATATGATGATTGTTGATTTTTATTATCATTTAGTCAATTTACTTTTTGTATATCATCATTAGCTCACTACGTCCCCACTGAGGGGCTCGGGGGCTATGCTTAAAGGGGTGTCTAGTCCATAGTCAACCACGATGGCCCACTGCGGGTTGGTTGACTTCACACATATCTGATTTGCTGATGTTATGAAAATATTATCATTAGAAGATTAAAATACTGTTAGTTATACAGGATAACTCTTAATATGATAATATTAAGAATATTTACCTCTTCAAAATAAGGGAAAAAAATTAAAAGCACTATTATTGGTTAAACATTTATTCAATAAATTAAATAATTTATTATCTTTACTTAATAACGTTAAGTGATTATTATTAACATGACGTGAGTAAAATTTCTTGAAGCTTAGTATATTTCCCAGTTGTTCAGGTTTGAAGCTTCCATCATTTTGAGGAACAATTCAGGTGTCAAGAGATCGTCTGATGGGAGCTCATTAAGATTTTTAATAAACTGCTTGTATTTTAAATTATGTTGTTCCTTGTATAGGGAAATTAAATCTAGATCTTTATATAGTTTTCTTATACGTTTAACATCTTCGGGATCCCAGCTGCCATATGAGGATTTGAATATTTCCTTTTGTTCGGGTGTTGCTCGCAGCATTGTGTTCACGGCGTAAAAAGTGCATTTACCTTCTTGTATATCGCTACTAGTTTTGCCTGATTTAGACTCCACATTGGTCAAGTCTGTGTAATCATTCTGTAAATTAGTAATATAAAGAGTTAACTCACTATTCTTAGTTATGTAGCTTTCGCCAATTTCGTGTAATTAAAAAAAAAAAACAAATGTAAGAAGCCTGCGTGCTCTTCCAGACTATGTTTTACATCTATGCCAATATTTAATCGAGACTCATTCAGCCGTTCAGGCAGCAAACCCTATCAGACATATATCCATCCATTCATTTAAACTTTCTCATTTATAAAATTAACAAGATGCCAGAAAATACAGCATATTTTTTTTAAATATGCTGTAATTTACAGCACGTTATAGGCTATTATATTTTCACACTATTAAACTTAGGAAGTTAAATTGCCATGGTAACGGCAATTGTCAGCAAAGGCCTTCGTTGTCATTTAAATTATGAGATTTTCAATTGTTAGTTTTACAAAATAAACAAAACAAAGTTTTTATAATTTCATGCGGATGACGCCGCATGGAACAGCTAGTAACTAGTATAATTCTAATTTCCGTAATGAAATTCCAATACAAACACACCATCAATATTATTTAATATAATCCACAAATAGTCGAGGCCCCATTTTTAATCAGACGTTGATTTGAATAATCATTTTTTTTTAAATTTCTTATGTAGGTTAATGAAAACTCTCCAAGGTGTATGTACCTTTATTTATCTAAAGTTACTTAAAGCGTATTCTCGAATAAAAAGGTGACGCAACAAAAATGTTACATCCATGGAGTGAGTATTAAGAAGATATGACAAGTCGGTAATATTGATTGTTTTTTATATTACTAGCTATTCCCGTGCAGCTCCATCCGCACGAAATTATAAAAACTTTTTTTTTGTTTACATTTCCCAAATTCTTAATTGCAAATGTAAATATTACGATAACCATAATAACCTTGCTTCCTTAATATTGGGAGCTTGTAGTTTATGGTCTCTTTCCCACATGAAGGTTTTATTTTTTCAATATATTTACCCCCAAAGTTTAATAGCGTGAAAATATATGGCATAAAGCTTGTCGTAAGTGTACGGCTTTTTATTAAAGAAAGAATTATTCAAAAATATGCTGTAATTGCTGACATCCTACGCCACAAAGTAGTGTGTGTTTATGCTTTATTATATTAGTATAGATTATGTGCTCACCATCATTTGATATAATGCGCCCACGTCGCGGACTATATCTCTGATGCGCTCGTAAGTAGGCTCATTATCTTTTCCGCATAAAATCAAGCCAAACATTATCGGTATTTCTAAGCAGTAGTACGTGCATTTGTATCTTATTATTTTATTGTAGTTCTCTAGTGTATATAGGGAAACATCTTTTGCTTTAGGAATAGTGTTGTCCAGATACTGGCCAATAGCTACAAATAAATACATCTGAAAATAAAAAGATTTATGTAAACAATGGTAGAGGCGGTAACATTTTTTTTTCAATACAACGACCACTCTAAGGAAAGGCGTCAAGTAGAAATAATCCCTCGTTTCATCAGATGAGGCCAGAAGTCAATCACTTCTTCTCAAGTCAATCACAACTTCCTCTAATATACACATTCTTAACTTTATCTATTCTTGTCACACCACACATCCATCTTAACATAGGCATCTCAGCCACATGCAATCTATTTTCATCCGCAACTTTGGTGGCCCAACATTCAGATCCATACAATACGACAGGTCTAATGATGGACTTGTAGATCTTTCCCTTAAGCTTAAGAGGCATTCTTGGATCACAAGTCACACCAGTAACCTGTCGCCATTTCATCCAACCTGCATTTATTCGGCTTTTCACGTCCCGGTCAACGCCACCTACAATTAATACAATACAACTTCCGTTAATTACAAAATGTTTAACATTAACTTCAAAGTAACAAACATACCTCGTTAAATATATCTATTATTTTGGTATAAACAGGACCGTTTAAATGTGCTTTTAGTATGTCGTTTACAAGGCTGCGGAACATGCAGGCGTCGTTCAAGATCAAATTGTTGACTTCGGGCAATAAATGCCAACACGGCTGTCCGTGGCGTGTCTGAGACTGGTCCTCGAAGTCATCCATGATCAGGAAATATGATTGTGCCTGGGAAACAACGACATCTTAATACACTTTTTACAGGGGTAGAGCCCGCTTTAACATCTTCGCACGAATGAGCTGGCTCGCCCGGTGTAATACCACGACCACACAGAAAACAGGCGTGAAGTGGAAGCAATTCCGCGTTTCGCCTGATGAGTGTGGTGCCGGAGGCCTAATTTTACTCCCTTTCCCTTTCCACCCTTTTCTTAAGAGGAAAGGATGGGAAGGAAAAGTGGATTTGAAGGTGGAGGAGACGCATAGAAAGGGGAAATGTCCTCTTTATGTGCGTCTCCTCCTCCGTTAATTAAGGGTAGGAAACGTATCTGCAATTGCGGATGTTAATGGGCAGCGGTCGCTTTCTATTTCGGTGGTTTCAGGTGGCCGCTTGCTCGTTTGCCACCTTATATTATAAAAAAAAAAACATCTTTTATTTAACATTAAAAAATATTTATTGTACCATTGTTCTTAATTAAATCAATTAGTGTTTATAAGCAGGTTAATGATTTATATTATCTCTATTAATTAATTAACCCATTATATGGTAGTATGTTATCTCCGACATCCGCACGCCTACAATTGAGTATAGTTACCGTGTATATGATCTGCCTTCGGAATTGAATTCTGCAAACCACTCGTCATTCCGACAAGTTAATGTACTCGTATATATGTGTGAATATGTGAATTTAAAAAAATGTGTTTTCCGTTCTTGGGTTTCTTTCTCCCAATCCGCTGTTTGATTCATCATTCATTCAATAAGCCCAAAAGGAAAAAAAATAACACAAGTCATAGTTTATCTCGAATATCACTCAACTATAACAGAAATATAAATATATTTAAAATATTACCAGTTCCATGGCGCACGACACAACTTGTGCTTTGTATAAATTCTCCTCATTGAGGTTTTTTGGATTCTCCAACACTTCGTAGGCCATCATTGTCATGTGTCCTTGCAGAGGTACTCGTAATAGAGTATCATACTCCATTAACTGCAAAAGAAATGTATTGTTTTTTTTAGTTTTAAATAATAGTTGTAATAATTTTATAAACAAACTGTAACACACTCAAATCCATGAAATACTGATACAAAATTACTAATTGCCACACTAAGAGTGATTTAATTGTTACTTCGGAAAGTATAGAATTTCATATTAAACATACGGAATTTACACTAAGGGAAATCAATAAACACTTATCGACAAAATTTCTTTGAGATTTGTCGGTGTGATTTAAGTCCGATAGAGTGCGCTGCTCAAATCTAATACATTTTTTGTTGATAACGTCACGAATACATTGTCGCATATTTTCGTGCTATACCCAAAATACCTTTAATTTCGGCATTGAAATATAATGTTTTTCTGCTTATATAAATTTTATTCATAACAAAATAGCTTACAACTAGTTAAAAATTGTTAAATCTTACCTTAACTAATCGTTTGGCTAGTGACGGAGTTTTAGCAACTTCACCTTTAGCCATCACATCGGCGACTAAATCTCGAACAGTGTTATTGAAATACTGAGTCCTATTCAACCAATCCGCTTTCGAAGATTGCTGATATTGACTTGCACTATGCCGGATATCACATGGGAAATAACAAGAGAAATATAAAAGCATTTTTTTATATCACAGGGTGGCAAACGAGCAAGCGGCTGAATCCGCCAAAATGGCGAAGTGACCGCTGCCCATATACATTTGCAATAGCGTATGCGCTGCCTACCCTTAATCGACGGAGGAGGAAACGCACATAAAGAGGATATTTCCCCTTCCTATGCGTTTCCTGCACCGTCAAATCCACGTTTCCATCCCATTCTTTTCTTATAAGAAAAAGCGTGCGAAGGAAAAGGGATTAAAGTTGGGCCTCAGGCCCAATTTTAGTCCCTTTCCCGTTCCACCCTTTTCTTATAAGGAAAGTATTGGATGGGAAAGTGGATTTGACGGTGGAGGAGACGCATAGGAAGGGGAAATATCCTCTATGTGCGTCTTCTCCTCCGTTGATTTAAGGTAGGCATCGCATCTGCAATTGCGGATGTCTATGGGCAGCGGTCGCTTCGCCATTTTGGCGGATTTAGAAGGCCGCTTGCTCGTTTGCCACCTAATTGTATAAAAAAAATAATAATAAATTGGCCCATTACTGGATCAATACCCTAATGATTCTGAAGGGTAATATTTTGCACGCGTATATATATTTTTGATACGAGTTTGTAAGTTCCTAAAGCATCATCAAATCAATCAAATAATGCGTAATTCATATTAGGCTAGTAATTTAATCGAGTAGCAAGTAGTGTAGTACTATAAACGTATCTGAACAACAAAAATTTAGTGGAATAAATTAGAGAATCAGATAGAGGGGAGAATTTTAAAATTCTAGCCTAGTGCGAACTAGTCATTAAGATAACAATCAATCGTATTCTTTATAACCAACTAGCTTTCGCCCGCGACTCCGTCCGCGTAGAATTAAAAAAAACAAAAGCAAGTAGCCTATGTGTTCTTCCAGACTATGCTCTCCATCTCCAAAATTTCACCGAAATCCGTTCAGCCGTTTAGGCTACAAACTCTAACAAACATCCATCCATCCATCTAAACTTTCGCATTTATAATATTAGTATGATTAGAGTTACTTTACACCATAATTATATATTTCTTGTTTAAAATATAATATCAGTACATTATATTTTAAAAGAGATACATACCAAATTCTAAAACCACGAACAAAACACCTACTTAGTGACATATTTTTTGATAATATTTAACCGACTTCAAAAAGGTTACTTGCAAATCGGAATGTTTTTTTTCCAATTGATTATCCTACTCTGTAGAGAGACTGTCTGCTCGGTTGACGATTTGAAGGCGCTTTAATAGAGGTGTAGAAAATTTTATTGGGCGAAATAAATTCGTGGGTCGCAAGTTATACGATAACGCTAAAACTTGATTTTCAATTTTTTTAAGTTATACTTAAGTAGATAGGTTAGTAAGTTAAAGTAATATTTTGTTTTAAATGTAATTTAAATATTAAATTACAGTAAATGGATAGTATTAATAGAAACAAAATTAAAATGTTCAATCTAAATACTTACTTACTTACTGCGTTGGCGCAGCGACCCAAAGTGGGTCTTGGCCTCCGACACGAGAGAGCCTGACTAGGCCATAGTCAACCACGCTGGCCCAATGCGGGTTAAACAGGTATTATATTCAACGTATATTCCGTTTATTACAAACCAATATTTTAAAGCAAAGAACATTTAAGAAACACTGGAATGATCTGCATCAGGCTTACATTTTAATATTGATGAGTATGGATGTAAAAAAAATACATTATTTCAGACAAAAAAGTCGTGACTGTTATTGACTATATGTTTATTTTATTTGGAACAAGTAAGACGATGAATAGTAATGTAAAAATTTTATATTCAAAAGTGATGGTGCATCTCGACTTTGACAGCGCGGAATTGGATTTTAAAAAATACGTGTATAATAATCCCGGACGTATCAGCCAGCTACCTTCCCGTCAAGTTACAATATCGTCTCCAAACAAAGACTTTTAAGAATTACATAGAATAGACATAGGGAACATTTTTTCACCGGTAACTTCTTTGTACGGTAATATCTCAATGTCAAATTTGACACGCGGAGACGCTTCTCAGTGTTTGAATTATTTGTTTACTAGCTGTCGCCCGCGACTCCGTCCGCGTGGAATTAAAAAAAACAAAAGTGAATAGCCTATGTGTTCTTACAGACTATTCTCTACATCTATACCAAATTTCATCGAAATCCGTTCAGCCGTTTAGGCTACAAACTCTAACAAACATCCATCCATCCATCCAAACTTTCGCATTTATAATATTAGTATGATTAGTATGAAGTATGAATTGTGATTTTAGCTATCGGGCACCAGGTTTCAAGTAAAGTGTCAACTATGCATTCTCTATATTTTTTTATCTATATATAGCTGTATATAACAGCAATAATTTCATAAATTAGATTTTGGTTACAAGGAACCCCAAAACATCAAATCCACGAAATATGGTCGTTTTTCCGATATTACATACAAACACTGCAATTTTATTATATGCATAGATCACGTCCAAAGGTTAGATAAAAAACATGTATCGAAAAATATGCGTGCTATACGAATTAAATTGTTTTACTTACGTAAAAGTTCTACAGGATGTCCAAAAAAGACATGTACAATGGACTACCACAGATTCTTTGGTCGAATGACGATTTGACCCATCTTACCTCTATCCAAAGTTGCCTTGTTATGGCGCTAGAGGGCTTTAAAGTTTGCTAATTATTTTACATTTATTCGAGTATCTCTAAAAGCGTTTTAGATTCTATTCATATTGAAACCATTTCTCTTTGTTGAGCTACACTTTTTTGAGGAACAAACCTTTATTATGAAATCATCAGGTGGCTCGAAAACTCAAATATCAAAACATTTAATTGTATGTTTGCAACCACCTCTACAATCACTGTCAATTGTTTTTCTCGGATAGATAGTTGAATTTCGAAGATTTTTGGCCTGTCATAGAATTGTAATTCGGCCAACGGTTTTTCATGAAACAGGATTTACTAGTTTAATTGCGAGTTTTTGGGAACACTCTCTACTTTACATACACGAAAACTTACATATAAAAACAAACTTACATACCCTTGAAAAACATTATTCTCTTGTCAGTCGTGTAAAATACAATTATTGGTAAATCTGTACTAGTAAAATAAATTACATCCGTCACTTATGAACAAAAAAGGACTTTTTGCACGGCCCAAAAAAGTTCATTAGAACCCGCGCAAACCTTTGATTAAACAATCGCACGACTGTTTAATCTCGCGTTGATTTACTAATATTATAAAGGGGAAAGATTTGTTTTTTTTTTTTGTATGTATTGAAATAACTCAAAAACTACTGGTCTTATTTTAAAAATTCTTTCACCGTTAGAAAGATAATTTATCTGTGTGGAAAACCTTGCGTAAGATTGTGTGACTTCGTAAGAAAAACTAAGGCGGATTTATTTTTATTATTTTACCGATTTGATTATTTAAAACAATTAAAAGTAAACATATAAAACAAATTAAATAAATAAAGAAAATAATAATTATACTCTTTCTCTCTCTCTCTTTATTAATACAACTATTCGCCTAGACCTAGCTTAATTGATCGACTGCCGACGCCTGAGGCGGCGTGCCTTATCTCCGGAAGCCTCCCCTGGGACCTCGAAGCCGGGGTACTGGCGGAGGTTTACCGGAGAAGAGCCCTGATGCGGCAGAGGGACGGAGAACCCCTCCCGGAAGAGATTGTACGCTGGAGGAGGGAAGGTCGCGACGATCTCTTCCGGCGATGGGAGCAGAGATTGGCGGGCGCCTCGGCGAGCAAGCGGCTTGTTGAGGCTGTCCGCCCCGTCCTGCGCCAGTGGGTGGAGGCGAGGCACCGGGAGCCGACTTACTTCCTGACGCAGCTACTCACAGGGCACGGCTGTTTCGGCCGTTACCTGTGCGTGGTTGTGGGAATTGAGTCGGATCCCGGGTGCCGCCATTGCGCGTCAGGCGACGTGGACACAGCCGAGCACACGCTCGCTGTGTGCACGGGCTGGGACGCTCAACGCGCCACGCTCACTGGCGCAATCGGGCGGGATCTGTCGCTGCCGGCCGTCGTACAATCAATGGTCCGCAGCGAACAGAGCTGGGCCGCCGTCGCCTCGTTTGCACGCGAGGTGATGGTGGCTAAAAGAGAGGCCCTGCGGGAGCGCGAACGTGCCGGTGAAACGCTGCCGCCCCGCAGGGCTCCAGCGAGGGGCCGCCGGCGTGCGAGATATGCTGCGGCCCTTCAGCTGAACTGAGAGGGCCACGCGCGACGGGTCGGGGGACCTGTCGCGCCGATTGTGGCGGATGTGCCTCCCTCTTGTGTTCCGAGGGGGGCCATCATCATAGGGTGATGGGAGGGGTTTAACATCTGACCCCTCCCTACACGTGTCGAGTCCCTACCAAGGGGCTCCCCCTAGCCGGGTCGTGGATAAACTAACGTAGATGCCACGGCCCGGTTGGGCGAAGGAGAACACCGCGGGGTTTAGTGGGTAGTCCGGCCGAAATAAGGCCGGGAGTCCCACACGAAACCGTCCCTGCTGCCTCCGCAGCACGGACGGCCCAGTGCGTAAAGGCATTCCCCGCGACAACAAAAAAAAAAAACTGCCGACGCCTATGGTCATAAAAAAAATCTTATTGTTCTTCAGTGCTAGTATATGTTCCAATTATTTAGATGGGAAGCCTCCATTAATTTCATGAACAATTCTGGTGTCAGGACATCGTCAGATTGAAGTTCATTAACATTATTCAAAAACTGGTTGTACTTTAATTTATGTTGTTCCTTATAAAGGGAAATTAAATCCAAATCCTTATATAGTTTCTTTATACGTCTAACGTCTTCGGGATCCCAGCTGCCATATGACGCTTTGAATATCTCCTTCTGTTCAGCGTTCGCGCGCTCCATCGCCTTTACAGCGAAATAAGAGCATTTCCCTGCTTGTATGTCAGTACCGGTTTTATCAGATATACTCTCCTCGTCGCAAAATTCCGTAAAATCATTCTGTAAATTAATATAATAATATAACACTTATATTACAAATGCTAAAGTTAACATTGATGGATGAATGTTAACAAACATTTATCCACTTTTTTTATATCATAAGGTGGCAAACGAGCTAGCGGCCACCTGAATCCGCCAAAATGGCGAAGCGACCCCTGCCCATAGACATTCGCAATAGCGGATGCGTTGCCTACTCTTAATCGACGGAGGAGGAGACGCACATAAAGAGGATATTTCCCCTCCCTGCGCGTCTCCTCCACCGTCAAATCCACGTTCCCTTACCATCATATTCTTAGATAAATGGTGGGAAGGAAAAGGGATTAAACTTGGGCCTCTTGCACCACACTCATCAGACGAAACGCGGAATTGCTCCCACTTCACGCCTGTCTTCTGTGTGGTCGTGGAATACAAAGAATACTACAGATGGTGCCCATGCACCGGGCGAGGCGCCCCATTCGTTGAAAGATGTTAAAGCGGGGTCTACCACTGTTACTCTACCACTCTAGAACGGATCATCATCATCATCACCAGCTCACTATACGTCCCCACTGAGGGGCTCGGAGACTACACTAAGTTAGGGTGACTAGGCCATAGTCAACTACGCTGGCCTAGTGCAGGTTGGTTGACTTCACACATATCTTTATATTCTTCGCCGATATGTGCAAGTTGCAAGACGATATATTTTTTCACCGTAAGAACGTCTTGTAAATTATGTACATATAAAATTCGAAAAATCTAAAATCACATTTGTACATGGCGAGATTCAAACCCTGGACCTGTGGATTACAAATCAAGTGCTCAAACACCTGAGCCACCGCCGCTCTCATCCCCTGAGCCTCCGAACGGATCATCGGATCTCTCTGAAATAGATGTATGGAATACACGGGACACATAGGCTACTAATTAGATTTTTTTTTAATTCCGCGCAGACTAAGACATGTAATCCCACATACACACGAAAAACATTACGATTCTGATACGAGTATGATGTAAGTCTATACACGATCTTCGGTTTTAAATTATTACAAAGAAAGAAAAAATGAAACAGTAAAGTTATTGAGACGGAAGTAGGTATGTAAGTGAGCACACTGATTTATTGCAATCGAAATTTTTTTAATGGGTTTTAATTTTTTTTATTTCATAAATATGATCAGTATCGGCACTGGTCAGTATCGGTATAATTTTTATCTGGTAATTAAAAAAACACTGTATAGATTTTACATTATATTTGCTACTTACCATCATCTGGTACAAAGCGCCAACGTCGCGGACAATATTAGTCACGCGCTGAAAAGTTTCCTCAGTGTCCTTTTCACATAAAATCAAGGCCAACATTATTGGAACTTCTAAGCAATAGTACGTGCACTTGTATCTTATTATTTGATCATAATTCTCTTGTGTAAATAAAGAAAAATCCCTTGCTTTAGGGATCATTGTGTCTAGGTGCTGGCCGATGGCAATAAATAAATTCATCTGAAAATACAACCTTTATGTAAACAGAGGTGGTCTGCATTAAAATTAACGGCTGACTAATCGTCACCTCTACCAGTGCAATACCACACAGGTGACATACGTGAAGTGGAAGTAATTCCGCATTTCGCCAAATATTTAGGGTCTTACATGTGAACTTTAACCTTTCAACCCTTTTATGCTTGACAGTGGCGCCTGCCGCTGATTTTTAGCAAAGCATAGTTATTGAAACATGACTATTCGTAGACTTGCGAAATACGATGTTTGTCAAGAAGTAATAAAGTACTCGTACCGAAAGCTGTGTTTTTTTTTTTATAATATAAGGTGGCAAACGAGCAAGCGGCCACCTGAATCTACCGAAATGGAAAGCGACCGCTGCCCATAAACAACCGCAATCGCAGATGCGTTGCCTACCATTAATCGACGGAGGAGGAGACGCACATAAAGAGGACATTTCCCCTTCCTATGATTCTCCTCCACCGTCAAATCCACTTTTCCTTCCCATCCTTTCCTCTTAAGAGAAGGGTAGAAAGGGACTAAAATTAGGCCTCCGGCACCACACTCATCAGACGAAACGCGGAATTGCTTCCACTTCACGCCTGTTTTCTGTGTGGTCGTGGTATTACACCGGGCGAGCCGGCCCATTCGTGCGAAGATGTTAAAGCGGGCTCTACCACTGTTATGCTTGACAGTGGCGCCTGCCGCTGATTTTTAGCAAATCATATAATAGTGCGAAATACGATCTTTGCCAAGAAGTAATAAAGTACTCGTACCGAAAGCTGTGTGATGATAGATATTTATGGTAAAACACATTATTAATTATATTTATTTATTTATACTTTACATTTCATACAATACGTTGACGTCCATAATATCAGTTAGCGGCGCTCAGAGTTTAACTAAACGGTGTCTAAATATATTTTTGGGGTAATAATAATTTATACTTGATTTTAATAAAAACATGACATTTAGTTAAAATGTTTTAACAAGGTTCATTTTGTGAATGAAACATTTCGCTTGCATTATCGCATTATATAACTTTTTTTTGCTATTCACGATTTTCTCGACTTTTCTTTCGCGTTGCAAAAGCAATAACTGTCAAAGATGTAACAAAGGTACTTACCTTGTTAAATATGTCTACCATTTTGGTGTAAACGGAACCTTGGAAATGAGCTTTTAATATGTGGTTTATGAGACTTCGAAAAATGCAGACGTCGTTCACGATCAAATTGTTGACTTCGGGTAACAAATGCCAACACTGCTGTCCGTGCCGCGTCTTCGATTGGTCTTCGAAATCATCCATGACAAGGAAATATGACTGTGTCTAGCAAATAGCGTCATTTAGCATATTATCTACATTAAAATTGTATGTCGTTTTTATAAGTACTTTATTATACTAACAAGTTTATTAAGATCTTTTAGTATCTTGATTTATTGATTTATGCACATTTTGTTATCTCCATTAGTTAACGATACTTAAAATCTAACATATATTTCATCAAATGCCTTTCTATCCGATTAAGGCAATACGACAAAAATAAATTTATATCAAAAATATTACCAATTCCATGGCGCATGATACAACTTGTGCTTTGTATAAATTCTGCTCATTGAGGTTTATTGGATTCTCCAACACTTCGTAGGCCATCATTGTCATGTGTCCTTGCAGAGGTACTCGTAATAGAGTATCATACTCCATTAACTGTAAAAGATATATGTTATGAAAACTCAGCGACTCTTCACAGCTCAGGAAAGTATGTTTTGTCTAAAATGAGGGTATTTTAGACAAAACATACTACGGTCGAAGACCAGCTATGTTTAACGGTAGTAGAGACCGCAGGAGCATTAGCTGCTGCACCACCACACAGAAGACAAGCGTGAAGTGGAAGTAATGCCGCGTTTCTGAAGTATGTGTCAGAAGTTAATCGAGGCGGATGTCCTGTCCAAAGGTCTTGCAATTTAAGCGTTTATATTCGTCCTCAGCAGTTTAATTATTAACGAACAATTGGAGGCATTGGAACGTAGTTTTTCTGTTATAAAGAAATAACTTTCTAATAATTTGTTCAATTGTTAAGTTTTACCTTAGTTAATCGTTTGGCTAGTGATGGTATTTTGCCAACTTCACCGTTAATTATCACATCAGATACGATTTTTTTAACGGTATTATTAAAACGTTGAGTCCTCTGTAACCAATCGGCTTTTGAAGTTAGCTCTTGCTGAAATGCACTGTGCCTGATATGAAAAAAGAAGAAAATATGAACAGCGTATAAAAAATTATAAAGTAAAATATATGTAGTATGTGCAGCAATCGACAATGCCGAAAAAACAACTAATAGTCGTTTCTGAAATCTTAAAGTAGGATTAGTTGGTTAATAAGAATAAGAAAATCCAGATGTCTATTAATTCCTCCCCTTTCATGCTTCTTTTCTAGATTGTATATTGAACATGGATACAATATTGCAATTATTTAAAATTCCTTGTGAATTCTACCGTCCTCGTAACAATATATACAATATTAACAAATTGATTGAGTACCAGTTCTTATTTAATAATATTATTTTAAACACATTATTTAATTTTGTATTTATTTTAAAACAAGTACATACCAAATTGCAGAACTTCTGAAACCTCGAACAAACCACTTACTTAGTGTCATTTTTGGGTATCTAAAATGAGCGCGCATGGGTGACCATCAAGAGCTGCTTTAGTGAAGATATGAATTCGTCTTAATATAGCGTTGGTTGTATAAGTATTTGTGGAACAATAAACTTATGGGTCGCAAGTTATGCTTTAATGCCGATGTTCCCAAACATTTTTCCTTGTGGACCCCTTTCAAAATTTTAATGGTATTGTGGTTTTAATGTTAGACGCCCATATTTTTTGCTGCTTCGAAACCAGTTAAAATTTTCGTGAAGCCCCAATTTTGTTAGAGGTTAGAGTTGGTAGAGGCTGATTTTAAGTATATACAGGGTTAGGAGGTGATAGGGATCATTTGTGATAATTTTGAACCCCATGTTCATTATACAAAAGTTAACCATTTTTGAGTTACCATGATTTTTAAATTTTTTCAGAATAAGTCATAAATGCAACTTAAAAAATTTATTTAAAAAACACTATCTATTGTAACTTCATTTTTTCCTCAGATTTATAAAAAACCATTAAACAATGATTATTTAGTAATATAGATACACCAATGCTCTTCATACATACGACCGGGTCCCCCGTAAGGTTCTGTGGTGGGCGATGAAAGAAAGACAAGTGCCTGGGAAGAACGTGCGACTCGTGAGTGCTATGTATGAAAGAGGGAACACTCACGTCAGGTCCGAAGCCGGCGTAACCGACAAGTTTAGTGTGGCTGTGGGCCTGCACCAGTGATCGGCTTTAAGCCCTTATCTGTTCCTCCTGGTTATCGACGCATTAACCGTGGAGATCCAGGAGGAAGCACCCTTGTGTATGCTGTTCGCCGACGACATTGTTCTTGTCGGGGAAGATGCGCTTGAGGTCCAGAGTAGACTGGAGAGATGGCGGGATAAACTGGAAACAGCCGGACTAAAGATAAGCAGAGCGAAAACGGAACAGCAATTCTGCGACTTCGGGAGCTTATCCAAGTTTTATCCCGATTGCCTTAGATGGCGCTTATCTCCCAGTTTGCTCCGACTTCTGGTACCTCGGCTCATTAATCCAAAGCGACGGCGATATTGACCGAGACGTGAGAAATAGAATATGAATAGAATATGAATAGAAGACTACACAAAACTATTTCAATTCTGGCAACGTTGTACCCGTACACGATAAAGTTAAGATATTGCTACTAGCAGAGCGCTTCACAGAAATAGAACAGGTGCAAGAACACATACACAACACTAGATATAAGACACAGCAAAAATATTCGTTACCTAAAATAAATAACTATTACGGTAGTAGGATTAGTAAATATCATATATCTAAAATACTCAACTGCATACCCCTTGAAACGAGGAATTTACTTAACATTAGAAACATTAAAAACAAACTTAAACATCACTATTTACAATAAATAATAATACTATACCTAGCATATTGCATTGTTACTTTATTATTTAAACTTTATATTATATTATACTTTTAATATAAATGTGAACTGTGCAGTGCCAATATAAACATTGTATGTTTAATGGCACCAAGCTGTGTTAACATGTTATGTATAAATTTTTTAGTTGAAATAAGTTAAAAAAAAAAATAGAATATATAATAATAATAAAGCGGGATGGATGAAATGGCGACAAGTCACAGGAGTAATATGCGACCCGCATATTCCCCTTAAATTAAAGGGGAAAATTTACAAAACCGTTGTAAGACGTGTCATGATGGATGGATGTGAATGTTGGGCAGTAAAAGGGACGGATAAAAGGAGAATACATGTGGCGGAAATGTGAATGTTAAGATGGATGTGTGGCGTAACACGATTGGATAAAATACGAAATGCGTATAATAGAGGAAGTTTGAGAGTAGCCCCAGTAGTTGAGAAAATAAGGAGTAAAAGGTTAGCGTGGTATGGGCATGTTATGAGAAGGGATGAATCGCATGTAACAAGAAGGACGTTAGTTATGAATGTGGAGGGGTACACCGGTAGAGGTAGACCTAGAAAGAGATGGATGGATTGCGTGAAAGGTGACATGATCAAAAAGGGAGTGATGACTGAGATGACAGATGATAGAGTTATTTGGAGGACGAAAACCCGGTGCGCCGACCCTACGGGAGTAGGATAAGGCAGGGGAGATGATGATGATGATGAAATACATCAATGCTCTGTACAAATTAAAAAATGCGAGCAAAAGAACCATTTTACTTCAATATTCAATAGTTTTATTATTTTTATATACCTTTTATATTTTATTTACTAGATTGAATTTTATCTTTTCTTAGGTTTAGAGCATAGTCTGGAAGAACACATAGGCTACTTTTTATCCCGGGAATAGTTACGGTTCCCGTAGGATTCATTGATTTAGTTTTTTAATGTTTACTCGATCATTCTGCAACGGTTCAACATATCTTATTGAAATTTGGCACAGATATATTATAAAACAAAGTCTGGAGTACACATGGGATAAGGTTCATCCCCGAGAATTGTCCGGTTCCCAAGGGATACGTAGCTTTTTGTTATTTATATAGTTAGTATGTTTTCTAATACCACGCGGACGAAGTCGCGGGCAATAGCTAGTAATTTAATAAAGGAAAAAAATATTGTTGATATAATAATATTCTATCCAAAGAATAAAATGACAGTGATAGTACCATTGCAAAACCTTACTATATATTATACTAGCTTTCGCTCGCGACTCCGTCCGCGTGGAATTGAAAAAAACAAAAGTGAATACCCTATGTGTTCTTCTAGATTATCTTCTACATCTATGCCAAATTTCATCGAAATCCGTTCAGCCGTTTAGGCTACAAACTCTTACAAACATCCATCTATCCATCCATCCATCTAAACTTTCACATTTATAATATTAGTTTATAATATTAGTAAGATTAGTAAGAAGTAAGATTAGTTTACTCCTAATTTCGGACACTCTGCGAACAAGGGTTTGTTCTACAAAATTATTTAAACACGTTGAATCCAATGGTTTAAATAAGAACAACACTTGTATATAAAACATATGTATATGACCGCGTTTCTTGGGTTTTGTAATAATGTAATTCACAAAATCTTATTTTTTATTTACAAAATTATTATTATTTAATCCCGAGAGGACGGAGTCGCAGGCAAAAGCTAGTTATATATGTATATTGTAAGTAAAAAAACATTCAAGCAACACAGAAAATGTCTAATTCGTGCTTACCTTGTGATAAATTTTCATGAAAATCGCAAAAAGCAATTTATTTGTTTCAGACAAAAATGTCTCATATTTATTGGGTATCAGTATTCTAGATTTTTTTTTTTGGCGTTAAAAATGGCAAATTCACTTTAACAATGTCTGCATTTAATATGTAACTAAAATTTTTGTTTTCCGCTTACATGATGTATTTGCCTTACTTGTAACACTTTTTTTTTCAACTTTAAAAAAATGTTTATCTTTCTAATTATAAATCTTTCCGCAAGTTCACGTCTTTACCGGGTCTTAAACGGCTGGATCCACAGTCTTCGATTTAACAGTGGTAGAGCCCGCTTTAACTTCTTAAAAGGGAATCAGGGAAACGGTTGGTTGCAGGAAGGAGGGAAGGTTGTTAAATTATTTTGGATAAAGACGCACGTTGGAGAGGAGGGAAACGAAAGCGACCGAATTAGCAAAATGAGCAACAGTCGAGGTAAAGATTAACCCTCACTACGACAAATGCGCTCTTTCATTCGTCAAGCGATGTGTTTGGAATTTTTCTTTTGATATTACAAACAGACACTCCAATGTTATTATATACTAGCTGTTCGCGTGCGGATTCATCCGCGTGAAATTATAAAAACTTTATTTTAATGTTTACATTTGTCAAATTATCAATAGCAAATGTCAAAATGGCATGACGTGACAAACCTTAGCAATCTTTGATCTTGGCAGCAACTTATGGTCTCTTTCCCACATTAGGGGTTTTATCCAAAATATTTACCCCCTAAGTTTAATAGCGTGAAAATATATAGCCTAAAGCGTGACGTGAGTGTAGGGCTTTTTATTAAAAAAATAATTATTAAAAAATATGTTGTAATTGCTGACATCTTAGGCAACAAAGAAGTGTGTGTTTACGCTTTATTATAATAGTATAGATATAGATATATATAGATAGATGTATAGATATAGATTAATAATATCATGTGAAAATGTTAACGGTGGTAGAGCTCGCTTTAACATCATCGCGTCAATGGGCCGACTCGCCTTGTGTAACTCCACAGCCACACAGAAGACAGGCGTGACGAGGAAGCAATTCAGCGTTTTGTCTGATGAGTGTGCGTGTCGGAGGAATAATTTTGGTCTCCTTTCCCTTCCCACCCTTTTTTATAAGGAAAGGATAGGAACGGGAGGTGGATTTTACGGAGAAGGGTATATCCTCTTTCTCTGCGTTATTGTTACCTTAATTTTCATGGATCACAACCATATAAGTACATATGTATCAATAATAACATGCATCGTTTTAAATATTAAAAACACCACATTTAATAAATAAAAGTTCAATAATGATTACATAACTAATAACAACGACTTAAGTAAAGATTATCGCTGGGAAGATTTGGTTGAAGAATGGTTGTCCTCTCATTGTCCAGCTTGAGCCATTTGAAGCAGCTTCAAAAATAATTGCGGTGTAGGCGTTGCATTTGATGGCAGTGCTTGAACTTTTTGCATGAAAATTTTGTACCGCATGCGTTGTTCCTCTTCGTACAATGATATAAGATTTAAATCTTTATATAGACTCTTTATTGTGTCAACATGCTCTTGGTTCCAGCTGCCGTAGCAAGTGGTGAAAGTTTTTCTTTGCTGTGGAGTGCCGCGCTCTAAAGACTTCACAGCTAGCCAAGTGCACTTCCCCTCTTGTATGTCTGTGCCAGATTTGCCACTTTCTGACTCCAAGTCGAAGCAATCCATGAAGTCGTTCTGTGAATTAAACGTTAAAATATTACTGTCAATTGTTTCGTTACATTTTATATTCATGTAACAAATAGATGTCTTCATTTGTTCCTCACATATAAAACGAATTAGTTATATTATCGAACTTACTTTCATTTGGAACAGATCGCCGACATCCCGGCATAGATTTTCGGCAAGTTTGAAAGACTCATCATTAGCTCTATCTGCCAATATCATAGCTAGCATCAATGGTAATCTCATTGTATAGTACGTGCACTTATATTTGACTATATTATCGTAGTTTGCTTGAGTAAATAATGAAAAATCCTTTGAAGTAGAGAACAATGTGTCCAAATGTTGTCCAATAGCTACCTGTGAATACGCCTGAAAAAATAATATAGCAAATATACTTATTGTCAACTTCAATGATTAATTAATCTTTTTATTCGAAGTTATAAGTCGATTTGTAGTTATAAATAGTAACATTAGTTGGCAAATAAATTATACAAAAAGAAGAATCTGCTGTACAAAAAATAAGTAACAATAATTAGCAGTTAACAAAATAGTTTTAGGTTAACAACAAGCGCGCTAAGATAAAGTTCAGAGATTTCATTATATAGTACATATTATCAAAACATCATACATCGTTAAATGTATCAAGTAGTTGTGTGTAAAGAGGTCCTGTAAAATTTTGTTTCAATATTTCATGAATGGTACTTCTGAAGATGCTAGAATCGTTTAGAGCCAATGTCTTGACATCGGGAAGTAAATGCCAGCAAGTCTTCCCGTGACGTGACGTCGCCCCGTCCTCTATGTCGTCCATAATCAGGAAATATGATTGCAACTGAAACCAACGTCGAATTGTTTAAGCTATTTTAACGTTAGGAGTTACCTAATCATCAAGACTGGTAGAACATCGCAATAACATAGCTAATTCTAAGTCTAACTTGAAGATCTGAGGGCAGCGGCCACTTCGAAAAAAGGGAGCAAAAATGTACTTATCTAAGTAAAAAAATTGACAGATATTGTACAGGCTGTTGCAAAATTATGATCGATTGTGATAACTACTCGTGTTTCAGATAGTAGTTGATAGTAATAATAAATATGGAAACACAAATTCGTTATTCATTTATACAGTTTTCGTCGTCACAGTGTCTACAAAATGTTCAAACGGCTGTAGCTTTTAAGTGGAACACGCCAGATTCTCCAATCCGAATGTGGAATCGGAGAATTAAATGTGCTTATACGAAAAAAGGTCGGTCAGTGGTATATGACTAATTGCTTTTGCTTTTTATTATTATCATCCCATTGTTTACAAATAACTAATACCTAATTGGTTATTTGCAAGAAGAGACGGAGTTTGTCTCTTTTCAAATAACAATACAGTCTTTCTGTAAGTGGAACACCGCGAATATCCCTATAAAAAAATCCCCTAGTGAAATTACAAATTATCGTATTTCACAATCGTTCGGTGACGTAAACATTATCAAGAAGATATCTTACCAATTCCATAGCGCAAGCAACAATTTCTGCTTGATACATTGAATTGTCTGTAACGTTTTCAGGTTTCTCTAACATTTCGTAGGCAATTAAAGTCATGTGACCCTGCAGGGGTAATCTTTCCGTCGTATAGTACTCCGTCATCTGGGAAATAGAATGAGTGTATGTTAGTATTGAATCGTGGACGTCTGTTCAATACGTAACTAGGATTTAGTCGATAGTACTGACAAAGTACAGATTGGTTAACTTCAAACATACCTTTGAATTTTACATAGTTTACACAATTACTTATATATATATTTTTTTAATAGTTATTATAGTTTATTTCAAATATTTTGTAAAGAAAAGTTGTTTGTAGAATTTTACAAAATTCTTACCTTCTTTATTCGATTGACAATTGATGGTGTCTTCGAAAATTCAGTGTCAATCAAACCGTTGGCGACAATTTTCGAAAGCCTACTGTTAAAATGATCACCCTTTTGCAACATACTCTCAGCTTTCGAAGCTCGCCTGAAATATTTAAACACTAGTTGGTTCGATCAGAATCACACCTCGATGCGCACATTAACCGAACTCGACTGGAATAACAATCTGGATGCGCGGCAGTGCATCCGCCGAGGCGAGCACGGCCAAACACTATTTTCTCGAAGTGCTTCAGGGCACTTTTGACACCCCTGTAATTTCGTTGTGGATTTCATTATATATTATGGTGGATCTGAGTGCGCGGCAATGCACCCGCTGAGGCGAGCACAGCCAAACACTCTTTAGATATACCAAAATTCGTTAAATTGCCAAAATATCATTCAATTATACTTTGTAGTTTACAAATTATAGCTAGTTAAATTCTTAACTTTTTACACAAATGATTGTTTAATTATAATTTTAAGGCACTTCCAATGGTGATGATGATGGTGATACACTTGAAATTTATAATTTAGTCAGCGCTTTGTCTATAGATGCAGGAGAAAATGAAAAATCTCGAATTTTGGTAATTTTTGGGAAAAAAAATTCACACTTTCATAGAAAATATATCAAAACCCGTGTAACTTCGTTATAGAATGTATAAAGCTAGACGTTTGATTTTTTAATATAAACAGACATTGTACACCTTGTTATAAAAAAAATGTTTTATAATTATAGTTTGTAATTTACGAAATAGCGTCAGTTTCATTCATCGCATTTTAAAGAAACATTAAAAAGAAAATGATCTCAAAAAAAAAATAATACACTAAAAAGTAACCAAATAATCCCGTAAATTACTTAAACTTAAAAATTGTAACTATTATGTCTATATTGTACAAATATTATAACTTTGAAGTCGGTGTCAGCCGAGGTATGCAGTAATATCTATTGATAAGGCTTTCTACATTTTTAACATAATAATAGGTTTACGCAATTAAACGTATATTAACGTCTAAGTGCTGAATCTACCTTAACTGACACCAACAACAAATATATAGGTACTGTTTTTCATTCTCTCAAAATATACACTTATTACAAACAAATATTACAAAATTTGACATACCAAATAGCAGAACTTCTAAAACCTCGTATGGACAAACTACTCCGTAGCATGTTTGATAACTTGATACACGACGACTTGATCCCTTTGATATCATAAATTGTATGAACGAAAGCCGGTAACACACCAATATAAGTAGCTACCAACGTCGTCGTCCCTTTCTGACATGCATATTCTCTAATAGTCTATATGATTCGTTTTTTATTAAAGCTACTAGTACTTTAGACTTCTACGTTGTAGTCCTCTTTGTACAACTACGTTGCTAGAAAACCTAGGACACACCCGACTGGTATTGGGTCGGTGGCCCCGGCATTAAGCATAATTTACCCCACGATCATACTACGTACTTATGGTGAAGGACAATATCGTAATGCAACCTTCACATATCTGCGAGAAATTTAATGATATGTGTGAAGTCAACCAACCGCACTAAGCCAGCGTGGTTGACACGGTTCCCCTGGTTTAGGGTAGGTTTCGAGCCCCTCAGAGGGGAGTAATAGTGAGCTGGTGATGATGATGACATTGTGCTTTCAATGATAATGTTGCAACAAATGCAGTCTGATTTTACGTTCACAATACAGTTTTTAGTTTTTGAGCTCAAATTCAAATGCGAACCCCCGTCTGCAAGGTTTTAAGGTACGTTCTAAGGTACTTAAACGTAAAAAGGTTTAAGTACCTTAGAACGACACCTCACTAATTTACGAACGACCTTACGAATTCTGATAAAAAATGAACATTCACGACTCAAAACTGAAAGACAACTTTAAGATCGACAAAACAAATTGACATTGCACACACATGAAGACTTTGAGAATAATGACTGAAATATTTTTTTTTCTATAGAATGTAGAATTATTATTTCATGTTTATTTTTATTTAAATATGAACAGAATTAACCACTTAAAATGTATGAAAGTTCATTCAAAATTACGAACATTTTTCCTTTAAATTAATAATAATAATAATCATCATTTAATCTATTCAAAACATTACAACACTTACAAAAATTAAAAAACACTGAAAATAACAAATTTAAAATTTTACCAATTATAATTAAAAGTAAAAACATGCAAAAAAACAAGTATATGACCTCAAAATAAATAAACGAAATGAAGGCTAAACTCTGTAAGCGTTGCAATGCAAAACAGATAGGGCCCTTGCTCAGCTTTGTGTTTACTACCCCTGGGGGTAATAAACGCTGATATTCTGCAAATGCCTTTGCGTCCTTCGCACGTCACTAACAGCAGTTGGTAATTGAGAAGAAATTTTACACCATGTGTTACATTCTAAATTTGATAAGGAGGCTAATGTTTCTAGGGTATGTTTCGCTAGAAATCCACGATATGCTAAATAAAAGAATTTTAATTTAAATTAAGAAATTTTAAGAAAAAAATATGCCATAAAGGTTTGCGAATGACGATATTTTTTGTTTTATGTTATCTTTTTCTATTGGTAGTCAAAGCAATTGAGTCGTTTTAAATAACAATCTAGAATTTTATTTTATCGATTTGGCAAGTAAGCCATACAAAGTCAATGCTCACATCTGTGAGCCGGCCATCTGGCCAGACAGCAATATAAAAGAAAACGACACATCAATTGACCTTTTTATTGAAGAAGAAATGATGTGTTATTACAATGAGATTGCCTCGCTTACAATGTCTCGTAAGTTGTCTCGATGAGCTGCAAACTCTACTAGTATGGTTCGACTAATCGAAGCACCTTTGTTTCAACTGAGACTATGTCAAAAGAAAACCCTAATAAAGTTAGGGACGATAAAAGTATTAAGTTTAGGTAACGATTGCTTTAAAAAATATGGATATCACAGTTGATGAACATAACACAGACAGAAGTTAAAATGTTTTAGGTTTTTTGTATCTCCATTATTAGATAGTTTGTGCCCGAGACTTAGTAAGAAGCCTATGTGTTCTTCCAGACTATGTCCTACTCCGCCAAATTGTATCGAGATCCGTTAAGACGTTTTGCGATGCCTAGAAACAAAGTCCATTCATGCAAATTTTGGGATAAATAGGACGCACGGAAATACAATATTTCCCCTACCTACATATGCGTCCCATCCCCTGCTAAATCCACTTCCCCTTCTCATCCTTTCCTTTTAGGTTGGAAAGGGAAAGAGAGTTTAAATTAGGCTTTCGGCACCCAGACTCATCAGACGAAACGCGGAATTGCTTGTCACGCCTGTCTTCTGTGTGGCCGTGGTGTTACACAAGGCGAGTCGGCCCATTGACGCGAATATGTTATAGCGGGCGCTACCACCGTTGACATTTTTTTCTTATAAGTTGGCAAACGAGCAAGCGACCACCTAAATCCACCAAAATGGTGAAGCAACCGCTACCCATAGACATCCGCAATTGCAGATGCGTTACCTACCCCTTAATCGAAGGAGGAGGAGACGGAAATAAAGAGGATATTTCCCCTTCCTATGCGTCTCCTCCGCCGTACAGTCCACTTTCCCTTCCGATCCTTACCTTAAAAGAAAAGGGTGGTAAGAGTAAGGGACTTTAATTGGGCCCCCGGCACCACACTCATCAGACGGAACGCGGAATTGCTCCCACTTTACGCCTGTCTTCTGTGTGGTCGTGGTATTACACCGGGCGAGCCGGCCCATTCGTGCGAAGATGTTAAAGCAGGCTCTACCACATTACTATGAAGTAAAACAATAGAAAAAATAATACATTTTCTTCACCTAAAAGAAAGGTCTATCTTTGAAAGCAACTTTGTAATATGTATTTAAAAAAGTGTTCATCACGCAATGAATAATAACTACTAGCATCTGTTATTAAAGAAATGATTGAATTGAATAATTGAATAATTAATATATGCCATATTAGTTCAACAAAAGCAACTTACGTGTTTAATGTAACCTAATTTGTCATTTTATTTATAGCGAGTTGTTGCTCGCGACTTCGTCCACGTGGAATTAAAAAATAGCAAAAAAACATAACCTACTCGTATGTTAGTCTATATACAAAAATACAAATGTCTTTATAATATTAGTAGAATAAGATTTAATTCGTGATTAAAAATAAAAAGATAAGTCTATAACACGCATAAACTTTTTGTACCTATGTATTTCTGATGCTATTTTTAGCAATTCAATGAAACGAACAAAATAAAATTAAACGCATCTCTAATATTCAAAAAGATTTTTTTTCGCACAGAGGGCTTATCAACAATGTTCACGATATTTTTTTTGTAACGCCATCTTTTAGAGTGGAACGTGTCAATACAAGTGTCACGCCAGTCGATACCCACAGTTAAAATAAAATAATAAAATGACAATAATAAGAAATTAATTTATTGCTTTAATCGAACAGTCCAACGTTACATCTACTTTGGCATGTGCATTTAAAATTTTAATTTCATCTAACCATCCTTAAATTGGCAGATTTGCAAGAAATTAAAAATGAACACATAGGTATGCAAATTGGATAATAAAACTTTATAGTCCGACAAACTTATCTAAACCGGACCGGTGGACTTGAGTGAAGCTAATTTACAATAGCTCATTAGCCCTCGCTGTTAATCTCAAAAAAGTGCTACACGCTCCTTGGGTGTATTATGTTAGTTATCTATATCTATATCTATACTGATATTATAAAGAGGAAAGATTTGTATTTTTGTATATATTGAAATAACTCAAAAACTACTGGGCCGATTTTTAAAATTCTTTCACCGTTAGAAAGGTAATTTATCTGTGAGTAACATAGGCTATATTTTCTAATTTCACGCGAGCGAAGTCGCGAGCATCAGCTAGTAGAAATATAAACGATGTTACTATGTAGGTAACATTGTTGTATAAAATATCTTACTTTCGTTTAAGTAAAGTTCAATTATTATTTCATTCTGGCTCTGTGTCTATAAAATATATATATATATGTTATTGTAATTCATGAAGATTTTGTACTTTATGGCTATTTGTTACATTTTTTAAAGGTAACGTGTAAAATCACGAAAACAGGCTTTTGTTCATAAAAACAAACGATACTTAAGTAAAGCTCTCGTTAACATTAATGGGCATAACATTATTTCAACTAAGCGCACTCATCGCACAAAATGGTTTCATGTAAATGGTTGTTGAATTTACCCAGGTATTGTTCTAAGTGGTAAGTTTGATTTAAATTACTTAGTACAAAATTACCTAAGTTTAATCCTATGTAATTCCGTGGGGTTCGTTTATTTAAGCATTTTTTGTTCAGGCGCCCTCAGCAAATGCCAAAGAAAATATTGTCAGAAGTAGATTATACTCATTTTATTAATTCGCTGCCAGTTATAATTGACAAGGGAGTACGAGGAACTAGATATTTGGAAACAGATGAATTACGGGATCGAATGAAAAGGGTAAGTAAATAGTCCCAGATATTTGTATGATCTAAGGTCTTCTTAGTTAAAAAATATGATTAACTAAATGAAGAAACCAGCGATTTAGACATGATATATGACGTTTAGCTATACTTGAAAATCGAAAATGATAAAAATAGGTGAAATGTGTAAAATGGGTGTTTCCCAATAGATGTATCCATAGAATTAAATTGATTGCTCAGAGTTAAAAAAATCTATTGATTGGTAATCCGATTGACGAGTAAATGCCTGTACTGTAGAATAGTAAATAGGGTTTGTTTCATTTCATGAAATTAGATAACCATGTCATCATCAACTTGCCCTTATCTCTTATGGAGGGTCGGCACAGTATGTGCTGCTCTTCAATACATCTCTATCAGCCGTCATATCTGAATCGACTCCTTTCTTAAGCATATCCTCTTTCACACAATCCATCCATACTTTCTTCGGTCTTCCTCTTCCTTTGTAGCCATCCACATTCATTCTTAACACATTCTGGTTTATGTCCCCATCGTCTCGTCGCATAACATGTCCATACCACGCTAACCTTTTGCTTCTCAATTTCTCCCCCACTGGCGCTACTTTCAAACTTCCTCTAATATACACATTCTTAACTTTATCCATACTCTGTCACACCACACATCCATCTTAACATACGCATCTCAGCCACATGCAATCTCCTTTCATCCGCAATTTTGGTGGCCCAACATTCAGATTATTAAATTTAGATAACCATGTACCATATAAAAAATAATCTAAAACAACATTCAGATTGCAGAATACTATATGCGCGGACGTATGACAGTACACGGTGAATTGGCGATATTCGCCCATGAACTGCTTAGCCAATCAGACAAAATAGAAGCAGATTTAAAAAACCAGCTCTATGTTTTAGCCTGGTGCACTGAGATGGTAAGTTTGAACTAATATTTTTTGGCTTATTGGATAAGAGTTAAAGGATACGTTTGGAATCTTCTGAGATAACTTGGTCAAACTATTGAATTTTTTAACAATACTTTAAAAACCCTAGTCAAAAATAATAATATACTGTTATTTTATCGTTGTTGCCGTTGCTATTTGATTCAAATTTTGTAACATTTGTATTTAAATGGAATTAATATTCACAGGCACGTCTGGACAAAGATTTTGGAAACATTTCGTGTAGTAATAACTTTCATGTAGTAACAACTTAACAGTGGTAGAGCCCGCTTTAACATCTTCGCACGAATGGGCCGGCTCGCCCGGTGAAATACCACGACCACACAGAAAACAGGCGTGAAGTGGAAGCAATTCCGCGTTTCGTCTGATGAGTGTGGTCCCGGAGGCCTAATTTTAGTCCCTTTCCCTTTCCACCCTTTTCTTAAGAGGAAAGGATGAGAAGGAAAAGTGGATTTGACGGTGGAGGAGACTCATAGGAAGTGGAAATGTCCTCTTTTTGTGCGTCTCCTCCTCCTTCAATTAAGGGTAGGCAACGCATCTGCAATTGCGGAGGTTTATGGGCAGCGGTCGCTTTCCATTTCGGTGGATTCAGTTGGCCGCTTGCTCGTTTGCCATCTTATATTATAAAAAAAAATGTCACATTTAGATTTCGTTTTAGATACTGTCATACTTTCTTATTGTTGACGACATCGAGGATGGCGCGACGAGCCGCAACGGACAGCCGTGCTGGCATCTGGTGGCGGACGTCGGCTCTCTGGCTGGCAACGACGCCAGCATGCTACGCAGCTTCATCATGCAGCTATTGCTAATCAACTTGCCCTCGCAACTCTACAGCGACGTCGTTCAACTCTTCAACGAGGTTAATGCTCACAGCATAGATTTAAAACATATAGTGAGGCGGGGGACAGGATTCTGGAGGTCTTTTACTAGGGTAAAACATAGTTGGACCCTCAGTATTATAATCATCAAGAATAAAATATGCTTTATAGACAAAATTAAAACTTAATATTATTGTAGTTCAATATACATATGGTACAATTTTCAAAATGTTGACTCGCCAGAAATCTTAAAATTATGGCCTGGCATTTCGAAAATCAACTCTTTATTAATTGCCACTAGATCGTAGTTAAATTAGTTTATGTACAAAAGAAATTTAAATTGAAATTCAAATACGTTTTTTCCTGATAAAATTGACTTTTTTTATCAGCAAAAGCAATTCAGTTTTTTTAGCTTCAACTCAGTTGACAACATATGTTATTTGCATATTAAATTAAGCTAAGTATTTTTTTTATTAATAGGCTTTTTTTATTTGCAACGTTGGACAATATCTGGATGCCATAACAGCGAAACATCGCAATTACGATAACTTCACTATGGAAAATTTCAAAAATATTGCCTTGTACAAATATGCTCTCTGCTGTATAAATTTTCCCATACTATCAGCGCTGGTTCTCTCCAACAAATACAACGACGATACACGCAAACTTGTGGAAAATATATTAACCGACGTCGGAACTTGGAGCCAAATAAATGTAAGGAAAACACTGCTTTACTATAGATCCTGTAGTATTCTCAATGTTTATAACCGTCTATTGGCTACACAAAGTCTCTCAATGAGGTTATTTCATTGTTCATAAGATACTCGATATAAACAGCTTAAAGTACGTGAGACACAGATGTACCATATCCCTCTTTGCTGTCTCTGTTCGCTCGTATTCTACAGGGTTATTGGTAATTCAACGTATTCATGTTAGGAGGTGACTCTATTTCTCTATTCTGACCTGTCTAACTCCTAGGAGAATAGAAATAATACTGTATTGTTTTTCAGAATGACTTCATTGATTATTACGACGACGACAAACAAACTGGTAAGACAGGGTCCGACATCCAAGCTGGTAAATGCACGTGGCTGGCGGTGACCGCCCTACAGCGCTGCTCGCCAGCCCAGAGAGAGGAGTTCATAGCTAATTACGGCAGCTGGGAGCCGGAGCACGTGGCGCGCATCCGCGACTTGTACCAACAACTCGGCATCGACATCATTTACTTCCGAGAGGAGCAAGCCACTTATGATAGAATTGTCAACAAAATTGAATCTCTGCCCGCTAATGCCGCGCTCTCCGCTGATTTCTTCAAAACTGTGCTCAATACTTATTATCCCAATGTCACTTGTGGTGAATCATTCAAATTACAAGAGTCGTAGATTCAACGCCCGTGTAATTTCATTTATTTATATTTTAGTTTTATAATTTTTTTGAGGATAATGGGTATATAATCTCTAGTATTTTAAATTGTGGACGACCTCTTAGTACTACAAGTAGCTTGTTGTGTAGGAGACACGATCGGGTCATGGAAAAATAGATCTAAAATTAAATCTAATAAAAAATTAAAATAAATAAAATCTAGGTGTGTTGAATTTTTTTTGGTTAAATATATAACTTTAGGGATAACAGTTTGTTTAATAATCATTAATCTGTTATTAATTATTTATATCTACATCCCCAAAAAACCGCTATAAAGATCCCACGCGCATCGATCATTATTTGCTCTTATAATCTTACTACGATGCTGCGTTTACACTAGGCAACATTTGGCGCAACATGTTGCACAGTGCGTTGTGCAACACACATTAATTAAGCATTTAACATTATCATCTCACAATTTTATGCTTTCTGTTATCTGAACTTCAATATGGTACATACTTTTGGATATCCTATATAACTACAAAGTCATGGATAATTAGACCTCGATGAGGAACACAAAGTATGATTGCATGCCGTACGACTTACTAAATATGAAATAGCCCTTTCTAGGAATGCTAATATATCTGTTCTAAAAATGTATAAAACAAAAGGAAAAACAGGGAAATGTTAGTTATAGAATTTTCATGACCATGTGTGACATATGCGTAGGAAGACATAATATCCGATGCGTTGCGTTTTATAGCAGCATTTGATATTGGGCACAGTGTCAATTGACATCAGTGATGCGGTATCGGTATTAACAGGATAAAAGCAGTTATAGATACAGGTTTCATATTTCGTCGTGCGGATCCTAGACATAAGATACAATCGTTGCCGACGATAAGCGTATCGACGTATCAACCAGTTCACTCGATATTTTCTGTATTCATTTTATAAATTAATCTCCGTTAATTTTTTTGTATACCAAAAGACTAACCGTTGAGAATTTGATTGCATACCTGTTTTGAGATAAGGAAAATTTTACAACAAAAAAAAACCGGCATCCGCAAAACCGAAAAAAACAATGGATTTATCGTAAGCTAAACGTTAAAAACTTCATAAATTCAGACAGATTTAATATTCGTTCGGCACGGTGAGTTGCGTCAATATTTTTATCGTTAAAATCTCGTGTTCCCAAGTAACATGGTGTCGACCAAATGGATGCTGAATTTGTCCAGGAATTGTTGCAAATGGTATGTTTCCTTGTAATTTACACACACTACTATAATAAATCCAACTTTGGAACAGTAAAATGGCCACCCGCTTACCGTAAAATAATTGTTTAAGGTACATAGACAAATGGACTGAATCGCTCGGTGAAATACCACGATCACACAGAAGACAAGCGTGACAATTCTGCGTTTCATATGAGTCTGTGTGCCGGAGGCCTATTTTTAGTCCACTTTCGCTTCTCACTTTTTCTTATCATAAAATAACGGTAGGCGGAGAGTCATAGGAAGAAAAAATTCCTTTTTGCGCGACCCGACCTCTTCTTATGAAAGGTAGGCAATGCAGATTTTAATGGGCAGCAGTCGCTTCGGTATTTCAGCAAACCAAGGTGGCCGATGTTCGTTTGCCATCTTATAATATAAAAAAAACCATACGCCTCTAACTCCACGGGTATTCAATTGGATTTACTGCATTACTGTCAAGTTATCAACACCTTTTGTTTATCATGTATGTTATATGAAAGAGGATATGCTTAATGAAAGAGGATATGCTTAAGAAAGGAGTGGATTCAGATATGACGGCTGATAGAGATGTATGGAAGAGCAGCACATACTGTGCCGACCCTCCATAAGGGATAAGGGCAAGTTGATGATGATGATGATGATGATGATGATGATGTTGTTTCTCAGGCGTCCTCCTCAAAAGCAGAAGAAAATATTGCCCCAGGAAGCATATAATAGCTTCATCAATTCTCTACCCGTTGTAATAAACAAGGGAGTGCAACAGACTAAATACCTGGAGACTGTTGAATTACGTGATCGAATGAAAAGAGTAAGCTATTTATTATAGCGTTTGTACTGCGGTTACACCTGTAAAACGTTATTTATACTAATATTATAAAGAGGAAAGATTTGTATTTTTGTATGCATTGAAGTAACTCAAAAACTACTGGGCCGACTTTAAAAATTCTTTCACCGTTAGAATCTGCTAATAACATGTTTTTTATCATTTTTTAATTTCACGCGGACGAAGTCGCAAGCAACAGCTAGTCTATAACAATATTATAAAGAGGACAGATTTATTTTTTTGTTTGCGTTTAATTTGCTTCGAAACAACTGAATCGATTTCAAAAATCCTTTCATTAGATAGCTACATTACTACTGAGAAACATAGGAAGGGTTTGGAAATGACAGAAGATATATAAGATGTATTCTTTGCCTCCCAGAAGCTGGAGCGGTTCGCTAGTGTTTTTATGTCGGTGTATAAAAGAAGTCAGCAAGTTGATACAGAGAACTGTGTAACGCAGTTTAATACATGTTTTTTTAAATATTAATTAACACAATGAGTTGATATAAGACAATTAAAATTCCAGATTGCAGAATACTATATGCGTGGACGAAAGACAATTCAAGGTGAATTAACCATACTTGGCCATGAACTTTTATTAAAGCCCGAGAAAATAGAAGGCGATTTAAAGATTCAACAATATGTTTTAGCGTGGTGCGTTGAATTGGTATGTTTAGAATTTTGATTGACTACTACATTAAGTTAGCGATTCAATATCCATTCCGGTTTTATATGCATACATTTTTTTCAGTTAATGTCATATATTCTTATCTTGGATGATATCGAGGATGGCGCGACGAGCCGCAACGGTCTGCCATGTTGGCATCTGTTGCCTGATGTGGGCTCACTGGCAGGCAACGACGCCAGCATGCTGCGCAGCTTCATCATGCAACTGCTGCACATCAACTTCCCCTCACAGCTCTTCGTCAATTTCGTTCAACTCTTCAACGAGGTCATTACTCTCGATGTCAAATCGTAGTTTTGCTTGACTGGCCGTGAAATGCCACATGTACAAAAAGACTATTTATTCGAAAGGAGAATACAATTCAAGGGAGTACTGTCGTTAAGGTAGAAAGGGACTTCTCAGGTCTAAAATTACACTCGTGGACGCCATAATATTGCCCAGGACACTAGTAGATCTAAAATCTGCACTACTAAGGCACCTCACTAGTCAAACTCGGTGCAATAATTTGCACTATATGTAGTGGCCTCTATGGAACTTTACATTTGTACGCACGAAAATTGTTAAATTCTTTTTTAATTTAAAATTTATTTTCACAGGCGTTTTTCACCTGTAACGTAGGACAATATTTGGATGCTATAACATCGAAACAACGCAATTATAAGAATTTCACAATGGATTTTTACAAAAATATTGCTTTGTACAAGTACGCATACTATTCCATCAAGTTTCCCATACTGTCGGCGCTGGTTCTGTCTGACAAGTATGACAAGGCTACTCGTCAACATGTCGACGACATTTTAACTGAAGTTGGAATTTGGAGCCAAATAAATGTAAGTAGACATGTTTGTTATACCAGTATTATGAAAAACCTTGCAAATTCGATTAAAACGAATATTGGGAGGTTTCCCATCAGATCGATAGACCTTATATAGTCAATGGTTGTTTTTTATACAACAAATTGTTAATTACTACTTCAAACTTACGTCAACGGAAACAATCATGGTGTGACTAACTTTAGAATATGAATTATAGATTAAAAACTTGTTTTGTTTTTTTAGAATGACTTCACTGATTATTATGACGAAGACGAGCGAACTGGTAAGACGGGATCCGACATCCAGGAGGGCAAATGCACGTGGCTGGCGGTGACCGCCCTACAGCGCCTCTCGCCCGCACAGAGAGAAGAGTTCGCAGCTAACTACGGCAGCTGGGAGCCGGACCACGTGACACGCATCCGCGACTTGTACCAACAACTTGGCATCGTCGGCATTTACTACCGAGAGGAGCAAGCCACTTATGATAGAATTGTAAAGAAAATTGAATCACTGCCCGCTAATGCCGCACTCTCCGCTGATTTCTTCAAAACGGTAGTTGACGCTTACTATCCCAACGTCGCTTGTGGAAAAGCATTTAACGGACATTAACTAAACATAGTAACTTCGAAATCTATATTTTAATCGATTGAAGCTGATAACATTGTTTTTAGATCGAATTTGGACATTCCTTTTGGAATGAAAATGCCTATCTGTGAATTTGAACTCTCGTAACACATTTAAAGAGAAAATTATTCTTATCTTTTTTACAAAGTTATAAAGGGATGATGATGATGATGATTTTTTCGAATTTTCATATGTGCATAATTTACCCGACGTTCTTACGGTGAAGGAAAACATCGTGATGCAACCTGCACATATCGGCGAAGAAATTCAAAGATATGTGTGAAGTCAACCAACCCGCAGTGGGCCAGCGTGGTTGACTATGGCCTAGTCACCCTATCTTACGGTAGGCTCCGAGCCCCTCGGTGGGAACGTATAGTGAGCTGGTGATGATGAAAGGGATGGCCATATTATTACGAAAATGATAATTCACAGTTGGCAAGAATATGGTAATGGGTAGTACTTACGGCTAAATGTAAAACTTTTTACTGATTATCTTATTGACCACACCAACTTCCTTTAAAGGATTGAAAAAAACAAAATTTATTCTATCATCGTATAATCCAAAAATATAATATAATATATACAATGGTTTTATTTTAATAACTACGTCACGTCTACGTCCTTAAATCTTAAATTAACACATCTTCCAAGTAAAGATTCGCCAAGAATGTTTCAGCTACATTTTTTTGTTTAATTAGAGACATCGCAATGTACAAAAAGAAGTTTTTAACGATTGCTTTCATTGGGAGAACTGTTTTTCTAAACATTTCAAAAACATACTTGACCTTGAAGATGTTACTCAAGGTAACATCGTGATTTCGATATAACATTGATTTAGTTGAAAAGGCCTCCTTAAGGTAGTTTTTATTTCTTGTATTACATTGCAATGACTTAACATTTAAAAGTTCTTAAATGTGCCAATAAAATAAATGTTTAACGCGCTTCGGTATATACAGTCAGCTACATAAATATACACATTTACTAAGATTTAGAAATTTCTATGCTTTCTGTTTCAAAAATATTCATGCATTTATCTGCTCACATACTTCCGACCGTGAATACGTATTTTTAAAACCAAAGGCCTACACAAGTTTTTAAATTATTGTTAACTAGCTTTCGCTCGCGACTCCGTCCGCGTGGAATTAATAAAAACAAAAGTGAGTAGGCCTATATGGTTTTCCAGACTATCCTCTATGTCTATGCCAAATTTAATCGAGATCCGTTCAGCCGTTTAGGCTACAAACTCTAACAAACATCCATCCATCAATACTTTCGCATTTATAATATTAGTATGATTAAGCTCTATAAATATATATACAGCTGACTGTACACCGTTAGTAAGGCCGAGTAATATTTTTTTTATATTTATAAACGTGGTCGTGCTATAATAATTTTGACTAGTAAGCACCAATTGACTAATATATTATTTCTTACAAAAGTATGTACAAATCTAACTGTTTTATGGCTAAGATAATCTAACCAATAACAAAATGACGGTTACATAGAATAAACAAATAGACTTTTGAGCGACTCTAATAAAATACAAGCTTTGCCTGTCCCACCACTGTCTGATAGAGGCTCAGATAGCTTAAAAGTGATGTCACTGTCAGATAGAGTACTAAAATCCGATATTTCCATCACATATTTTTTACGTTGGATTGTTACCTGACAATTTACAAGAACTGTGGGACAGGTCCTTAGTGAAAAATAACGTCCGTAAGAAAATACAATAGTAATATTTATAATGTCTAAATAACAGAGAAATAAAAATTATAGTACGCGGCATTTGATTTGTCTACAAAAATAAGAGCAAGCGCACATCTTTGACTAAACTAACGAACAACAGTTGTGTCGATTGTTTCGCAGCCAATTCAACTGTTTAGTTGCACAACTAAATATCGAGTAGTGTCCTCCATATAATCTCATAGGAATCAAAGTGAGACAAAACAGTTGTGCGATAGTTTAGTCAAAGGTGTGCGCACGCTCTAAGGCGAACTCTTAAACAGTCCCGAGCGTAGAGCAGAACAGATTATGCACCGCAAATAAAATTGAGCTTTACACGATCGAAACAAGGTTTAATATTACTTTGCACGTATTTTCTTATCAAGTAAAAAGATTCGGTTTTGTAGAGCGTTGTCTCTGTCGCACAATACTACGAAATATAGATATTACATGTTAGTTTTATTTTACATACTGATTCTTGTTCTTGAAATGCCAAATCAAATACCGGATACTTTAGAGCCACGCTCAGTCGTTTAATTTCCACTTCAGCAGTTCCTAAGCACAGATTTTTATCACTATACTCAGGTTAGCATAAAACTCGACTGTCAATATGAATCAAATTTTAATATGCTATAGCAAAGGTGAACAAATTGTGATAAAAACTATTTGTTATAATTATTTCGTGATCCACTTAAAATTACTCCAACAAAAAAAAGTTTTTCAGTAACATATAAAGCTATTATCCATCCATCCAACGACCAATCGCCATATTAATAGCTAAAATATGGGTCTTAAAAGTTGTCATAGAGTATATAAAATATTATTTTGTAAATGTTTAACCAAGCAATAGTATTAATTGTGAAAAAGGCTATATTTATTACACTCATAAACTGCCTAAATTTACGTCTCTAAAGTTGGCAGCATGTAACGCGGGCAAAGTCGTGTTGTCTCTCTCGCACTTATGGTTCCTGTATACATTTGTCTCGCTCAATCAACGTTTGAATGCCATCTTTAGATACGTAAAACTTTTACAAATATAATATTGATTTCAATTATAATTATAGGTGATTAGTAGAAATTAATACAAAAGTTAGCTGAACGGATTTACAAATGCGTTACCATTTTTAAAAATCGGTGGTATTCTGAATATATTTTTGTAAAAATGTTGACGTTCAACTGTGAATCAAATCATACCATTTATTGTGATGGTCGACCGTCCGATACTTTCTGAGTACCTGTTGAGAAAAAAAATAAAAATTCTAATAAAATAAGGATGCAGTTTTTAAATGTATTTGAAGGAAAAAAGTTTGTTCTGTGGTTCAAGGCTAATTATTATTTATTAATATCAAGACTTTTTGTTGTAATGCGTAGTTGGTTTCGTTGCAAGGGGCAATGCAATTTTTTGTAAGTGGAATACCGAAAATTTCCGCGACTGTACCAAGTACGGGCGGTACGGACTGTACGTACATAATAAAGGTGTTACGTACATACTACGAACTGTACATAGTACGAACTGTACGTACATAGTAGGGGCAGTACGAACTTAACTAGGGCGAGTGTTACACACCTAGTACGAGCGGTACGTACACAGTACGAGCGGTACGTACATAGTACAGGTGGTACGTCCATAGTACGGGTGGGACGTACATAGTACGACCGGTACGTAAACAGTACGGTTGGTACGTACATAGTACGAGCGGTACGTATACAGTACGGGTGGTACGTCCATAGTACAGGTGGTACGTACATAGTACGGGTGGTACGTACATAGTACGAGTAGTACGTACATAGTACAGGTGGTACGTCCATAGTACGGGTGGTACGTCCATAGTACGGGTGGTACGTCCATAGTACGGTGGTACGTCCATAGTTACGGGTGGTACGTCCATAGTACAGGTGGTACGTACATAGTACGGGTGGTACGTACATAGTACGAGCGGTACGTACACAGTACGGGTGGTACGTACATAGTACGAGCGGTACGTACATAGTACAGGTGGTACGTCCACAGTACGGGTGGTACGTACATAGTACGAGCGGTACGTACATAGTACGAGCGGTACGTATACAGTACGGGTGGTACGTCCATAGTACGGGTGGTACGTACATAGTACGGGTGGTACGTCCATAGTAGGGTGGTACGTCCATAGTACGGGTGGTACGTCCATAGTACGGGTGGTACGTACATAGTACGAGCGGTACGTATACAGTACGGGTGGTACGTCCATAGTACGGTGGTACGTCCATATACGGGTGGTACGTCATAGTACGGGTGTACGTCCATAGTTACGGGTGGTACGTCATAGTACGGGTGTACGTCCATAGTACGGTGGTACGTCCATAGTACGGGTGGTACGTATATAGTACGGGTGGTGCGTACATAGTACGGGTGGTGCGTACATAGTACGAACGGTACGTATACAGTTCTTGTGGTACGTCCATAGTACGGGTGGTACGTACATATTACGTGTGGTACGTACATATTACGTGTGGTACGTACACAGTACGTGCGGTACGTACCTAGCGTGGCGGCGGGGGCGCGGGGCGGCAGGGCGGCGGCGGGGGCGCGTGCACGAGGCGGCGGTGCGCCTCGGAGCCGGTGAGCGCGGCGACGGTGACGCCGGCCTGGTAGGCGGCGGGCAGGCGCACGTGGCGCGCGCGCGACCCCGCCTCGCTCCAGCCGCGCGCGCGCCACTCGCGGATCACACTCGCCACCTGACCTGATACAACGTACAACCTTTTAAATAACAATCTTTATATCAGGATTCAAAGATACAAAACAATAGTATTGATGAAGTAATTAGTTTTGCCCGTGACTTCGCCCGCACGAAATTATTCCAGACTATGTTATACATCTGTGCCTAATTTCATTAAGATCCGATAAGCCGTTTTAGAGATATGTAGTAACAAACATCCATCCATCCATTTGTTAGCATAAGATTTCTGAGTTCAAAAACTTTTCTAGCAATTTTTACCACATCGAACTTTCTTCTTTAATCCTTTTTCATTATTGACAGGCAAATAAGAAATAAGTAATCTTACAAATATACGGTAATGAAAATTTGTGAAAATTAGATTATAAAAGCGCCAATAGCCTAATAGTTTGGGGTACGGACTACCGATCTTGCGATGATGGGTTCGAAGCCATTCGAGTATTGTCGTGAACCATATCCTACCACAAGCCTAGAGCTTAGTCGGAATGGTTAAAGGAAATATTACTAAATAAACAAAATTCTACTAATAGAGTATTTAAAAAAATGACTTACCTAACACATTAAAAGTATGAAACCGTCTATCAGGTACGGCCATTAGTACACTTAGGTCCATATTCGGTGTCAATCTGGCAATGACGTCTCTGGCCCGCACCAGCAGCACGGAGGGCGCGGTGAGGCGCGGCCACAGCGCGCGCTCGGGCACGCACTCGCAGGGGTTGCAGAGGTACACGCCGCGGGCCGACACTCCGAACACCATCTGGTGGTGCCATGCGTCCGGAACCTCCCCCTCACACCCCACTTGAAGGTTCAACGTCAGGATAGGTACTGCTCCTATAAAAACAATCTAATCTAAAAAGTTCCAATAGGTTTTGAATAAGATTGTGCTGAAACCTACATTACATGTCAAGTGAAAATAAAAATAAAAAACAAAATACCAGTCCTTTTTTAAGTTTTTTTTTTAATAATATCCATTTATCTTGAAGTCCAAAAAATAACATTTACGCATGCGATTTTTATTGAAATTCATAATTTTCTAGCCAATAATTAATTCGGGTCAAAATTCCCCTAAAGCATATTTAATATCTAACCTAATGATATCCAGTCAGCAAGCCAGTGGGACAGTGACATGGCTCGCTCGGGATGCATGGGAAAGAACCGAGCGGTCACCAATCCATCTGAAGCCCTCTGTATTCCAGTGACCAGGTCTGCCGCAGTGCAGCCCGCCACAGAGCGCGACAGTAAATACCTAATTATATCAAATTATTTATTTATTTATTTATTTATTTATTTATTTATTTATTATAGAGCCACTCAGCACAAGTGCTGATCTTCCGTGGTCATTATAAATATATATCAAATTATAACATTTTCTACTATGTATTTTAAATTAATATAACATTATACACCCATCAGAATATAACTTAATATTTTGCGATGCTATTTAGTAAAAAAACATACTTTAATTTAATATGTAAAAGTATACAAAAGATTACAATTTTTTTTCCTTACATTTTATCATTATGTTGGTTATGTTAAATTTGTTAGGTTCAGTTTATAGTATACTAGCTTTACCCTCGACTGCGTCCGCATGGGATTAAAAAAAAACAAAAGCAAATAGCCTATTTGTTCCTCCAGATTGTGTTCTAGATCTATGCCAAATTTCAGCCATTTGGGCTCCAAACTCTAACTTCCATTCATCCATCCATCCATCTAAACTTTCGCATTTTTAATATTAGTATGAAGTATGAAGTATGATGTGATGGTATATAGTGCTTAGATATAATAGAAAATGTTTATGTATGAGATATTGTAGAGACTGGACCTGCTGTATACATACATTACCTGGGTATAGGCGCATTGTTCGCCCTTAGCCTCGTTCCCACCGCGGCATTGATCCTCTCAATGTTCACAGGTACACCGAGAGCAATCTGGAAATAATAAAATTAAACTAACTAATTTCCTTTGTAGAGAATTTTAAGCGCAACTGTCATCAATTATTTTACTGTGAAATTCCAATGGGAGTATTGTTTTTAATTTTTAAAACAGAATGAGAGATGACAATAGTGATTGTAGCCTATAATTTCTATTAAAAATAAATTTGTACTTGATTCTATTAAAACATTTTCCATAAGACATTTTCTGAAAGCCTTATCATCTTCACCATAAAATAAAAATTATTATCATCAAGTTTTAACAGTGGTAGAGCCTGCTTTAACATCTTCGCACGAATGGGCCCGCCCGGTGAAATACCACGACCACACAGAAAACAGACGTGACGTGGAAGCAATTCCGCGTTTTGTCTGATGAGTGTGGTGCAGGAGGCCTAATTTTAGTCCCTTTCCACTCTTTTCTTAAGAGGAATGGATGGGAAGGAAAAGTGGATTTGACGGTGGAGGAAACGCATAGGAAGGGGAAATGTCCTCTTTATATGCGTCTCCTCCTCCGTCAATTAAGGGTTGGCAACGCATCTGCAATTGCGGATGTTTATGGGCAGCGACGCTTTCCATTTAGGTGGATTCAGGTCGCCGCTAGCTCGTTTGCCACCTTATATTATTATTATATATAAAGTCAAATGTTACTTACAAAAACATTAACAACTGCTGTCGCTCCACAAGCGGATGTACCAATCTGAGTGACTTGTCGCTCGCAGGCCTCGCGCTCCGACCACACCATGCAGTGCGGGGGCTCCACACAACCAATGTCTCCATCACTACTGCATCCTGCACCCTGGTCTCGACTCTACAATTTACAGTAAGAGGTTATGTACATTTAAAGTAGGCTTTTGTTAACACTACACATTGATTTAGAGCTTTTATTATTTGATAGAAATTGATAGTGAAAAACAGGATAATCATTATCTTGTTCCTAGTAATCGTTATCACAGTCATCTCAATTTTAGGACAACAAAGGTTTTTGTCACTCATAATTTCTACATATCACACATGTTATTTTATAGCAAAGGTATGCTGGCATTGCCTAATAAAGATAAGTCTATATGTATATGCTTAAGAAAATATATAGAAATAGATTCAGCAAGAGAAGGAAAGAGTAGAAAAGGCATACATGACATTTGTTACATTTACCACATTAGCTGCATCATGACTTTCAACATCGGAGCAAGTCTTCTGAATCATAAGCCTCTTGGCCATAGTGATATGGTAAAGGGCTGATGACAAATTGACTGAATCTCCAGTAGGTCTATCTCCTTGATTAATTTCATAAGTATGTGCTCCTTCATGTTTATTGCGCTCTTCTTCATCTAAAATAAAAGGTAAATATTATTTGGAGATACATAATTCAAATATTTATAATGTTACTCAATTATAAAATGTTATACTCACAATTTAATACTTCTCTTGGTGATACCAAATCTCCATTAGACACATGTAACCCAGCCAATGTATTACTTTGCAAACTTGATGTGGTTCTTCTGACTAAAAACTGCTCACCCCTAAAGTTCACATGTGTGATGTAAGGTCCATACTCTTGGTCATTTGTTACTTCTTCATCTACATTACTTTGTGTCACTTCAACAACACTTGTTGATGGAACATTAAGACTATGTTCAGTTTCATTATGTATTGCACTAGTAGATGGTTGAGGGTTTACCACAGTGCTAGGCACATATTCAGGTGTAGTACCTCTAATTACTGGTTCAATTTCTTCTGGCAAACTGTTTGCCACTTCTAAATCAGCATCAGGGCTTGATTCATCATCCGTGTCAACTTCACAGGATGGCCCTGGATCAAAATCCATTTCCAAGAAGTCCATATCTGGACTGGATGCTCGTGATCCTTCTCTAGCATTAGCTGGTCCCTGTTGAGGGACTGGATAATTTGGTAGCAATGGGAGATGCCTATCTAAGGGCAAGCCCATATCAAGGCTGAAAAATGAACTTGGTAAATCAGCCAAGTGTTCACCTCCCCTGTATGTGTAAATACAGCCATCTTCAGAGCCTAATGAGTAGTCATCGTTACCAGTGTCACTTGAACTATCATTATCATCTATGCTAGGCCTATCAAGCTTGAGAGTTGATGGCCGCTTCCTGTTTTCTCGAATGCCACCACTTTCAGTATTATCATTGGATTTGTTTGTGCCACTTGTTGATGGACCATTAACACTGCTACTACTGCCTACTTTATCTGAATACATTTTGTATCTTTGACATGCTAACTCACAGTTGGAGTCTGAACTTTTATCATATGTTGATTCAAATTTACTTGAACAAGGACTTTCAGTATTGTGAATGTTATTTGACTCATTATTAACCACTTGCTTTTGATTTCCATCAGATGTATGTCCAGTGTCACGATGTAAATTGTTTTCTTTCGTTCGGTTAACCCTTAGTTCAGAATCATCATTCGACCGAGGTCGAGAACCATTTACTGGAATAAAATTAGAACTCCGTTCTTGTGGCATTGATGTAAACACATTTTCAACACCAACGATTTGGCTCACCGGCTTATCTGCACCTTTATTGTTCTTACTTGCCTCTTTCTCACATCCTTCTTTAATAGGATTTCGAACAGATGGTGCCTCATCGGAAGAATCCATTATTACAAACACAAGTTGTTATTTGTCGGCATTGTAGTTTTAAGGTTAACAAATGATGGCACTTTTAAATGTTTATTAAGAAAAGACAGACACGGTATGTTACAGTTTTATATTTATATCTTTATCACTGTCCATATAACTACCACTATGATTGTTTGGAATTAACTTCATTAAATAATAACAAACCCATTGAAGAACAATATAATTGACATCTAGCAACGATCACCATAGACAAAAATTACCATACTAATACTAATATACAGAGTATATTTTACTATGTATATATTATCTGCAGGGACTGGTCTGTTTGTCCATCTGGGAATCCGTTTGCACCATGGAAGTACTAGAATATGTAGAAGAATATAGCATAACATTTGATTTTATTACATTGAATGGCAAGCAACATGAGGAAAGCGACGAAGGCCACCGAAACCACCATGTGTGTATGTCGCGATAGGAACAGGCATATCAGTAGTTTCCTATTGTATGTAAGTATTCTCATTCATTCTCAAATAGTTTCGTGACTATTTCTATTATCTTGTTGCTTCTCTGTGAACAGACAACAATTTCTTTTGATTTAATGAAATTGGTTAATTGGTGGATTTAATTGAATGGTTTGGATTAAAAGATTACTGGAACGGAAAAGCTTTGAGCTTGTTTCAAAGTTCACCCCAATTTCGCCTTTTTACTATCATTATTTTGGCAATACATGCTTAGGCTCATAAAGACGTTTTTACTTTATTGAAATTTTAGAATGATATGCACTTTATTTTATCACTTATGCCCTAATCCCGCGAAATGTGGCAAAATGTTTGTAAAATAACGATGACGGCTCTTTGCCTAGTCCGTTTTTAGATAGTCAAAGGGTTTGATGTTTGAACTACACAGAAACATTGGATTCATAGTTAAAATTAGAAATACGATAACTGTACGAGGAAAAGTTAAATGTAAAGCGATAATAATAACTTACAATTTATAGCTAATAAAAAATATTGGTATTGCCAAACAGTAGTCAAGAATTTGCAATGCCATTTAATTTTATCCTTAAATCTATGGTCAGCTCACTCATTGACTCATTGTCAGTTTTCACAAATTTTACAATGACATATTGAATCAACCCAGCTGTGAGATTAATAAAAATTGCGTCGTATCGTAATTAAAGTAATCCGTATTGAGAGTGTTATATATTCCAAAATTATATTTTCTTTGTAATATCAATAGCAAAACCAGAAAAAAATGGCATACGCCTACTTGTTTAAATACATCATCATTGGCGACACAGGTATTGATTTTATTTCCTGAAATTTTTCTTCATTGTCATTTTTGCTTTTCGTTTCAATAATGTCGCATTTTACATTATTTATGCCTTTAACAATACAGAAATTCGTCATTATTTAAGAATGCAACATAAAAGAGTTCAGCATTTAAGGGATGATAGGCTATCGTAAAACCTTTTGTGTTACGCCTACGCTCGTCCATAATCTTTGTATCAAATCAACCGAAAAACGTTGCGCAAATAAATGTAAACCAATTTTGACCTTATTCCTTTATACTATTCAAGGGCATTCTTTGTGTTCTATCATTTAAGAAATAGGGTAACTTGATTGGCTGTACTTAAACACAATAGACATTTTTTTCTATGTAAAACAACAAATCAAATATTTAAATGATGTAAATAAAATATGTTTGTAGGTGTGGGCAAGTCATGTTTACTGCTGCAGTTTACAGACAAGAGGTTCCAACCAGTACATGATCTCACTATTGGTGTGGAATTTGGTGCCCGCATGATCACAATTGATGGCAAACAAATCAAACTACAGATCTGGGACACTGCTGGCCAGGAGGCATTCAGGTTCAAACAAAGACTAACTAGTGCTACAAATAAACAAAGTATTGATAAGAATACAATGACCTACATAGTTATTGTTTTATGTGCTTTAAAGATACATTATTCATATTTTATTAATGATTTGCTTATAACAAACATTTAAAAAAACTTCAATTTGTTTGTTCTGCCCAAAATTAACATAAAATATATTATTTTTAATTTACTGTAAATATATGTGGTAACTCTCATGTGAAAGTTTCAACGTTATAGTAACAAGTTGCCTTATTTTTATATTATACTTTATGGCAAAGTTGTAAAATAAACATAAAATGTACAAAGAAAAAAATTAAGTTGTGATCTTTTAGTGAATTTTGAAATTCCCAATCTATTTTATTTGTTCTTTATCACAGATACACATTAAGGTTTGAGTATACAAATTTAGATATTTACTAGTCATATATTCACAAAATATGATCTACAAGAATTTCTTTTCTTATTTACATGCAGAAAATGTAATAAATGTGAATAATTACATTTTTTAGGTCAATAACTCGGTCATACTATAGAGGTGCGGCTGGTGCACTTCTAGTTTATGACATAACTAGACGGGATACCTTCAACCATTTGACAACTTGGCTTGAAGATGCCCGGCAGCATTCTAACTCCAATATGGTCATCATGTTAATTGGTAACAAGAGGTAAGTATATTATTACTAATTCTATTTCCCAGACAAGTCAGCTGCATTTAATGTGTTAAATATCATTTAAATTTTGTATTTACAATTGAAGTTTGTATTTACAGTGATCTGGAATCTCGACGTGAAGTAAAGAAAGAGGAAGGGGAAGCATTTGCACGTGAACATGGCCTTGTGTTCATGGAGACATCGGCCAAGACTGCAGCAAACGTTGAAGAGGCCTTCATCAACACTGCAAAAGAGATTTATGAGAAAATACAAGAAGGCGTTTTTGATATCAACAATGAGGTAACAAGTGCATTTCATTCTAATATCAATATTTTCAATGATGTTTTTATAGTGTTCAAGTAATTTTCATGCTTAACAGATTGTCCAGTTGTCTAATAAACTGCCAAACAAGGAGTATTTAATTTTTTATTATATTAGTTTCTTTGATTCTTATATTTAAAATCTTTCACTCTGGAACCAAAATAGAAACTGAATATTTTACTTTCTTACATTATATCAATTCAAGCAGTATTGTTATATTTCTAAACAATATGCGTTCTCCATGGAATGTTTGCTATATTAGTAATCTACAAACTTGGTACACACTTGTTCAATACAGTTTGACAGTAGCACAGATTAGTCATGAATTGTATGGACTCACTGGTTCCATTACTGTTCACATAATGCCAGTTGATTGCTAGTCCAATTATGAAACGCTACTGGTACCTGCTAATTACACACAGATTAAAATTTAATTAAGATAACAATTTGTTAGGCAAACGGCATCAAGATCGGTCCGCAGCACTCGACGGGCGGAGGCGCGGGCGGCGCGGGGGGCGCGGGAGCGGGCGCGGCGGGCGGCGGCTGCTGTTAGGTGCTGCGCTGCACACACTGAGGCGGACAGGCTGGCCACTAGCGGGCTTGGCGGAGGTATGACATTCATTGTCACCCTACATAATTCCTACACTTATCCCCACTCAAAATTGCTTTATGGTCAATAAATGGTTCTGTATTTTCCGCTTCAAGTCCTTACTGGGTACATATTAACTTAATTCGACGGAGTTTTTTGTAGCAAAAAATTTTTTTAGTAGTCACAATGTGGATATGAAGTATAAATGATTACATTTTTTTAAATTAGTTGTTTGTCACACTAGACACTATCGAATTAGTTAAGCCTCTTTTAAATTACTCATTAAACATATCTGGCTTTTTTAATTTAGGGTTTTTTAACCCCTTTTAATAGTTTTTGTTGACTATTTCAAATTGTTTGCCAGGGGGAGTGCAGCTGTGTGCAACAAACGTTGGTCGGAAACTTACCGTGTGCCGGATTTACTAGGATATGTATGCTATAGAATATGTTGCATCTCTATTCAATATAATTTTAATAATGCCACTCTGGCAAAAGATTTCGTAAAATCATCTCATATGTGCTTACAACGCGACGTTTAGTATTTAAAACTAGTTTTTATACACATCTGGTAATTTGAATATAACAAATTACAAAATTTGTGTTTTCTATTCAACATTTTAAATACTTGTTAGACAGACTTATATAGATTTGATTCAAAATTAACAGTCTTATAATCTTATAAGTGTTTATTTACATTGTAGATGCAGTTTCTCGTCTTATATAGTACATAATGGTAAGATATAAATGTTAAGACATATTCAAATCATATTGTGTAACAGGTCTTGAATAATAAACAAATATTACATAGGACCAGGAATGGAAAATTAGCTGTATATTTTGTTTTTAAACGCTTTTAAGTCATGTATGCTTATGTACTATGTGTTATATTGTAAATCTTTGTCAAAAATATAAAGTATTTGAAATTCAAATACAATTCAAAATATGTCAAACTAGACTTGTTAATATGTTTAAATATTTGTTTTTAAACGCTTTTAAGTCATGTATGCTTATGTACTATGTGTTATATTGTAAATCTTTGTCAAAAATATAAAGTATTTGAAATTCAAATACAATTCAAAATATGTCAAACCAGACTTGTTAATATGTTTAAATATTTGTTCGAAGATAATAAAACAGATTCCGAAATGTCTCCTTGAAACTGTTTAGGCAATTATTATTACGATTTTTCATTTACAAAGTGCAATATTTTATTTATTAGTTTATAAATGTTACAGAATTTGGCTTTATGATTTCTAATTTTTAAAAGCTAATTTGACATGATTTATATTTGTGAAGAAACACTTGAGAAGAATTTCTGTATGAGAATGCTATTTTTTCTATTATTCGAATCATTTTACATATAATATATAATTTTAAAAATAGTTTGTTTTACATAAATTTCAAGTCTTAAATCAAGAGACACTATTCTTTATAGTTTTAAGTTATAACAATAACACAAAATGAAATTGCTGTGATGACATTATGTAATTCCAGTGAATTACATAAAAGTATGTACTAACATATTTTACCTTTTTAGTACCTTATTTAATAAAATAATGAACCTGTTTGCTATAAATGTTTAATGTTCTTAAAAATGACAAACTTGTGAAGGCCTATAGAAGTTTTGCACAAGAACAATTTAAAAGTTATTTAATAAAATAATGAACCTGTTTGCTATAAATGTTTAATGTTCTTAAAAATGACAAACTTGTGAAGGCCTATAGAAGTTTTGCACAAGAACAATTTAAAAGTTATTTAATGTAAAAAATATAGCAAAGGCATATTGCTGGAAAGGACTGCTTGCAATTCCACAGGACATGATTACAAGAAATAGTTTATGTTTAAGTTTAGCACATGTAATGTAGAAAACTAATATATAAGGTTACATTATGCAAACACATTTGTAAAGCGTAATCCATGATAATAAATGTTATAATATTCATTTTGTATTTATTTTATCCCAACTTCATAAAAAATACAAATTAAATGTTCACATTTTTTAAATAAAGGTAAAAAGATACTATCATATAAATTTAGGTATTAAATATTTACATTAGGTACTGCATCTTTTATATTACAATGACCTTAGTTTTGTTGTTTTAAGTAACAGAAAAATTGCCTTGCACTTAACAAAATTCACTCAACTCATCTTAACCAATCTCTTTTATAAATAATCAATAAAACTTTCGAGTTTTCTTGTTATCCACGATTTACGACATTTTTATAGCATTGAATATACATATTATTCAATTGCATTATTTATAACAGTCTGTGAACTGATTATTTCATTCAGTGCTGTGAATACACAATTCACAAGTTCAGGAGTTTTCATTTTAACAATACCATCTGACTTCACTTCGGCTTTTGGTAGATTTATTTCACATAAATCTAGTGGGGTCACATCTAACTGCATTGAGAAGAATATCTGATTCTGCAATATCTGGTAAGCCAATTTATCTGTTTTTGTTGATGCTGGAGAATCACCCTTCGCCCTGAAATAAATAAATCACATTATTACTCAAAGTTAGAATTTTAACAAGTAAATTGCGTAAACATTAATAAATACTTGATAAACAAAAGGAAAATAACTAAGAAGATAAATAATTTCTTATTAGTAAGTTTATTACATCATCTACCTCCTTATCCTACTCCCGTAAGGTCGGTGCAAGGGTTTTTGTCCTCCACACAACTCTATCATCCGTCATCTCAGTCATCACTCCCTTCTTGATCATGTCACCTTTCACGCAATCCATCCATCTCTGTCTAGGTCTACCTCTACCGGTGTACCTTTCAACACTCATAACTAACGTTCTCGTCATTACATGCGATTCATCCCTCCTTATTAGTAAGTTTATGTAATCTGTTAAAAAATATTTACCTGTGCCAAATCATATTTACATCTCCAACTTCAAATGATAAGCTCAGCTTATTTTTGTGATCTGCTAATACTGTGAAGCATAATGTGAACGGATCAGTGCTACGAGATGTATCGTTTTCGACAAACCTAAAACCCAAATGTATAAGTTGATGCTGCAAATTAAAATAAAGATTTAATAAGTTGACATAAAATAATTTACATCTAGACTTGTTTATTTGGTCATTATGTTATCTGGTTTTTCATTTTTAAAATAAATTCAAATAGCAATCTGCTTAGATGTTTAAAACGTTTTGTCTCCATGTGTAGGATTTTCTTGCATAATTTTATTCCTGCAATCTTACTAAGAAATGTAAAAGGATATTGATGAAATTTTTCAGACATAGAACATAGTACAGATTGCATAGTCTACTTAATAAGTACTTTTTAATACCATGGAGCCATGGGCTAATATTAAAGAAACAATACCTGTGAAAAATAAAACTGTTTAATTGTGCAGTCAAATAAATTCTGTAATGTTGTCTTCACTGATGCCCCTATCCTTTTCTCACCATGCTCTAGCATGAATGGTAGATGAATACTATCAGGCACTATCACAGTAACACCCCAAGAGAGAAGAATACATGTATATACCAACTTAGTTTTATTATTTTCTTGAGATGACACAGTAATCTAAAAATTTTATGAATTGGTTAATATTGAATTAAAAAAACAATAAAAAAATATATCCTATGTTACTCAGCGATAACATAGCTTTTTAATGGTGAAAGATTTTTTGAAATTGGCCCAGTAGTTTTTGAGTTATTTCAAACAAACAAAAATCTAAAAATACAATTTTTTTTCTCTTTATAATATTACTATAGATAAGAAATAGTATTATGATATAGAGATCCTGGGATCAATTTTTGTAATATACCTATTTCCTTAAAATCACAAAGTTCACATACGAATTATTTTGACCTGCACACTGTGTCAAGAAATTCAAAAGATGTTTAAAGTCAAAAAGTATGGTTGATTAATTTACTATAATATAAGCATCTCGAGGAGGACTTGTATGTGGTGAAGACAAAAAGTGTATAAAACAAATGTAAAATTATAAAATGCATACCATGAAAGCTTCCGGATCATCTTCATTGTATTTCAAGTACGGCTGTCCCTCTATATGTACAGAAAATTTTATACCAGGCTTGGCTGGGATCGCAGTAATACCTTGACGTATCTTAGATGCATATTGCTTGAATTTAATTGCATCTGATTGTATGTTAAATAAAGGAGACACTTTACTTAGTCGCCAATGCCCTTCGTTATAAATAACTGAAAACAGAATTTTATAATTGATTACATTTATTTATCAGAAATATATAGTAAATTACTTCGATACTAACCAGCTAAAGGATCGTTTATAACATGATTATTGTGTATGTTCATAATGATATCTTCATGTAATTGTTATGATTAGCTTAGCTTAGCCAACATTAGCTTTAGAACTTAGTGTATTTTCCGTCACTTTCTTTTCATGAGACTTACTCAAAGATATCAACATTAAATAGGAAATAGTTACATTTTATTTATTTTCAGTAGTTTACAAATTCAAATAACGTTTATCTATTTTGCTGTCAAATCCTATCTAGAATAAAAATATTTGACCAAAGAGTATGCGAGTTTCACAGGTTTTTTGATTTTTTTTTGTTTGGAAATACTATTGTAAGCTAGCTCGTTACTCTTTGATCAAGGTAAATAAAGGTCATCCCACAGTCACATAAACATTTAGTTATCGCAGTTTATTTAAAGAAAATGAGTGAGATAACAATACGTTTTCATTGGAATGTTTCGGCAGGGGAAATGGTTTGAAAGATAAAATTTTTTGACAAATGACAATGACAAGTTCAAACTGACAGACAATAACAAATAACAAATGACATTTGACAACTACTATCGTTTATCATTGAAGTGAGGATACGGCCATCGCGGAATTTTATTAAATCCAGCGATCCAACCAGTTTAGTTTACCATTTACAATTGCTAAGGTTTGTCGCGCCGATTTTATTTTGGACCTTTAATTATGTAATTTCTATTATTCATTCCCAATAGCTAATGTAGTCTGGTTTGATAAATGTTATAAATATAAGTAAAAGGGTTTAACAATTGTTTAATTACTTTCTAAAAGTGCATGTTCATTTTCGCATTAATCGAGTTGGACTTTAGCACTCTTTGTATTGATACGTAAAGTCTAATGAAAGTAAAGTTCAAATCTTTTTCGTCGTATTAGTTGTTTTTTAATAAATATTCTCGTAGAAAATGGAGCAACTACGCTTTGACGGCCGTGTAGCTGTGGTGACCGGAGCCGGTGGTGGATTGGGCAAAGCCTACGCCTTACTTTTAGCATCAAGAGGAGCTAAATTGGTAGTTAATGATCTTGGAGGTGGCAGGGATGGCAGTGGAAAGTCAACATTTGCGGATGCTGTTGTTCAAGAAATCAAGAGCAAAGGTACTAATATTTTCGGTAATCCATGTAGTAAACATTTACACAACTCTAATATTTTTTTACTGATACGATATTAATATCCTTACTAATAATAATGTTTGCTCATAACCATAAATGTCACCGCTTCATCGGGTGGTAGGTTTATGCACTAAAATTGTCTGATAAAAAGTTGACTGCCTTTGCATGAATTTCAATTAAACAACAGTAATCTATATCTATATCTATACTAATATTATAAAGAGGAAAACTTTGTATTTTTGTATTTTTGTATTTTTGTATGTATTGAAATAACTCAAAAAGTACTGCGCCGATTTTAAAAATTCTTTCACCATCAGAAAGGTAATTTATCTGTGAGTAACATAGGCTATATTTTATTATTACTAATGTTCAGGAACTATTAATAAACAGCGTGTTTCTGGACGCCGGCGTTAAAAACTCACTAAACTTTAACTTTTCTCGGCTTACGCTGCCTAAACCGTTAGAGGTATATAAAATGATGTATGAAAAATTGTAGATCTTAAAAAGTTCTACCGAAAAGTGCGCGATAGCATATATCTATCTTTAACGGTTTTCTTACAATAACCACTTTTGTGTTTACAAAATGAATTAAAATTCCAACGCTATTTGCAGCGTTCTTTTATTGGTTTCAATATTATTCCTTATCCAATTAAATGCGTTTGTTATCAGGAGAATTTAATGTAGAATAAAATTGTCATTTACAGTATTAAAATTGGACTAATAGTTTAGAAGATATTGCGAACACAAACAATAAGGGTAACCGAAAAATCAGCTTACAAGCTACCGGACTTAGAAATTTGGAATCTTGCATCGGTAGATTTTCTGTTATTACGTAGATTACTACTAAGTTAATACTTTTGGTAATAGGTTGAAAAAAAGGGCGAACGTAATAGGTTATATTTGTAATTCACGCGGGCGAAGTCGCGAGCAACGGCTCGTGAATAATAAATACATAAGGAAAACTTCTAATCCATCCTGTTACAATTGTTACATCTTCAAGGAAATAAATACTCAATTTAATTAAAGTATCCTTATAAGGAAACACCCTACATCATCTAGTCATTGTAGTAGCTAAATTTAAATGAGGTCCATTAAGCTCTTCTGGCCATACATAGTAACAAACATACATCCATCCATCCAAATTTTCCCATCTACAATATCAGTATGTTGAACATAAAAAACAACCATCTTTATTTTTTTTTATATCTCATAATCTCAAAGAAACTTGTGATAGAATTATATTATTAGTCATAAATTGTTATTATCATAAAGATAATTTATTTTATACATATTAATATGCTTTAACAGTCCAGTACTATTGTGTTGTTGAGTCAAAGGTCAAGTCAATGACTGACATCAATCTTTACGTAACTAGTGGGTTTGTGTGTTTGTATGTTTTTATGTACACACCAACAAGCAAGTAATATTAGTGGAATGCATAAAACATCTTTAATTATAGTCAAACAGACTTATAATGTCCAGAACGATGAAATACTCAAGAAGTATCAAGAACACTTAAACCAGTGTGCATGTATGCATAGAAGTATGAAAGGTGTGTCTAGTAACCAAATGAAGGCCTGTGGTCTCTGCCTACTGTTCTGGTTATGAGCATGAATTTTCTTGTCATGTTGTCAAAAGGATGAATGGTTATAAAGTTTAACATTTACGAATACTTCATAGTAGTAGCAGTGTGTAGTTTCCACAACTTGACTACTAGCATTTTTCAGTAAAGTGTAATTTTAAAATCTAGTTAATCCGTATTATGATTATGATAAAAATGTTTGTTTGTAGGTGGTGAAGCCGTAGCTGATTACAACTCGGTTGTTGATGGAGAGAAGATAATAAAAACGGCTATAGATAATTTCGGACGTGTCGATATCATTATCAACAATGCTGGTATACTCAGAGATAAAAGCTTTAGTAAAATGTCTGAACAGGTGATGAAACATTTTTTGTAATTATGCCCTATCCACAAAAACTGACTAAAAACAATTTAACATTTTATTGTTATAACTCACATAAGATTAAGTCTGTCTAGAATTATAAAAAGCTGCTTTAATAGCCTAGCATTCGTTATAATATTATGGACTGTAATATATCTCAAATATTCTATTTATACAGTACTAATATTAGCTGTCGCCTGCGACTTCGTCCTCGCGGAATTAAAAAGAAACTTACTAAATAGCTTATCTGTTCTTCCAGACTATATTCTATGTCAGTGCCAAATTTCTTCAAGATCCATTCAGCAGTTTAGGCTACAAACTCTAACAAACACCTATCCATCTAAACATTCGCATTTATAATATTAGTATGATTTATATTTCTAACATATTAGAGATGCAATGTAATCAACTCTCGACAATGATTTATGTCTCTTGAGGATTACCTCAAAGGAAGTAACTCCTTTCATTAGATAGTTCTTTTTACATATTTTGTTTTTATCTTCAGTGTTTAATATCTTTAATGCAATTTATACAAACATTAGATGAAGTTAAATTAATCTAGTTGTTAAAAAAGCAAATGAACAAAAAACAGTAATAAAACTGATAGTTTTTGTATTTTAAAAAATGTTTTATACATACATTTATACATATAGGACTGGGATCTGATACAAGCTGTACATTTGAAAGGTGCTTTCAAAACCACTCATGCTGCGTGGGAGATATTTAGAAAGCAAAAGTATGGCAGAGTTATTATGACCTCCAGTAATGCTGGCCTCTTCGGAAACTTTGGCCAAGCTAACTACAGGTATTGTTTACATATTTCTGTTACATAATATTACTAACTAGCTGTTTTCGTACGGTTTCATCCTCATGGTATTACAAAAACTTTATTTTATTGTTTGCATTTGTGATATTTTCAAATGCAAATGTTAAAAGCGCCAATAGCCTAATGGTTTGGGGTACGGACTACCGACCGGACTACCGTGAGGTCGAGGGTTCGAATCCCGCCATTCGACTATTGTCGTGAACCATATCCTAGCACAAGCCTAGAGCTTAATTGGAATGGTTAAAAGAAATATTAGTAAAATAAAAATCTACTAATATTTTTTACAAAAAAAAAAAATTCTAATGCTTAAATGGCAATGAAAGTTTTCCCATTGGATAACAATTACCATTACCATGGCAATCTTGCCTTTGCTGCTATTGGCTTGTAATTTTTTTCCTTTTCCCCCACAATGATTTCCAATTTATGGACTCCCTAAACTAAATAGGATGTTAATAAAATATATAGCCTATAGTGTGTCCCTAAATGTAGGACTTTTTATTATATAGATGATTATTCAAAAACATACTGTAATTGCTGATATCCTACATAACAAAAAAGTATTTACGTTTTGTTGTATTCAAATAGATAGAAAAAAATATATATAGTTTTTTTTTATTTATTTATCAAGCAAACAGTACAAAATACATAATTAAATAAAAGCATCTATAAACCCAATTGCGGGTTTATTCAAATAGCTATCAATATATCTAAATTACTTAAATATTCATACAGCGCAGCTAAAATGGGTCTGGTTGGTCTTGCAAACACCCTGGCCATTGAAGGTGCGAAATATAACATCAAGGTGAACACAATCGTGCCCACGGCCGCCTCCAGACTCACCGAGGACATCCTGCCTCCGGAGATGTTCCAGGCTATGAAACCTGAACTCATCGCTCCAGTTGTGGTGAGTTAGACCTCGTTGAAGAAAACTGAATAAAGTAACACAACGAAAACTTATTCCCTTTGGCAAAATTCTGTGTAAAATTGTAACTTTTTCAGCAGATGTTTGAATGTCTAGTTTTTATATTCAAGGTCATTGAGACAGAGTTGTTTGTAAGCAAGGTTTTTGTTATAAATAATTATGTCGTAATTATATTTTAACTATTAATTTAATCACGTCATAAAACGTCAAATTATTCCATATAAAAAAAATTCCAAATCATTTCTAGAACTCACGGAATTACAATTCGTTTAAACTTTGCTTTGCATTCGGTAGTTTTAAACATTTCCAATTCAAGAAAAAATTTTAACCTTGAAATGTCTGACACGACAATAAAACAATGTGTTGATAAAAAGATAAACAAACGACGCGAAAATAAGATTCTTTGCCGTATAAAAATGATACGCTTTATAATTGAATGGCCTTATTCATTTTTTATTACAGGCTATTTCCATTGTGCTTTCCTAGGATGTTTCCTTTTGGGTCGATCGGCCTGGATTATTCCCAACCGTCACCCCGCTCTGTCCCCACGTGGAGCCTGATGAGAAAAAAAAGTTTCATCCGTCCCACCTTTTGCCACAAGGTGACGGTTGGAACTTATTTTATTTTTTAACGGTTCCATCTGTCACCTTATTGGTGATAATGGTACTAAAAGGTGGGACGTATGAAACTTTGTATTCTCATCTGTCCCCACGTGGGGACAGAGCGCGGTGACGGTTGGGAATAATCCGCTTAAATAGCATGATTAGGTAGTCATTCAATTCGTTTTCTTCAGTGTCATAGTTACTACATCCTTTACAAAAGAAATCGCCATCTCTTTCATTCGTCTTTGAATAAACAGAGACATAGTACAAAATGTTGTTTCGCAAGTGGAAATTGACTGTTAAAATAATATCTTGTTATAGGCTTACATGGCGCATGAATCTTTCCCGGACAATGGCAGTGTTATAGATTCTACGTTGGGTTTCGCCACCAAAGCGCACCTTGTGAGGTCTCAAGGATCAGTACTAAAGTTAGTAGAGTTCATAATAGTAATAGTTTTTTCCCGATAGGAATACTCTAAAACCAACCTGTTCATAAATCTTTGTAAATACAAATGCCATCTCATTTCTTTTTAGTATTATAAGAGTTTATTTTTTTTTGTTTGAAATTTGGAAAGTTCAAGTAACATTAAATATTATATAAATGGACTTATTTATAAGTGTCGACATCCGATGATAAAACAGTAGTAGTATAAATACCTATTTTGTCGGAAAAACTTTACAAGTCATTTTTGGGTTATATTTCTAGATTTCTCGGGATTGTAGGCACTTTAGTTTTAAATTACTATATATATTTATTAGCTTTTGTCCCAGACTCCGTCCGCGTGATATTAAAATCGAGATCCGTTCAGCAGTTTATGCTACCAACTTTAGAGTTGGTAATGCGAAAGTTTAGATGGATGGATGTTTGCTAACAAACATCCATCCATCTAAACTTTCGCATTTGTAATATTAGTAAGATTTTAGAAATATAATTTGTGTGTTAGATTTCCATAACATATGAAAGGCCTAGTATATCTATGGAAAGTGATATATGAATATTTTCAGGAAAAAACCCGCGGACGCTGTAACGGTAGAGTCCGTGAAGGAGGCGTGGCCTCAAGTTGTGAACATGAACAACGCAACACATACGGAGAAAATAGCCGAAGTTACCGTGGAATTGGTTGAAAAGTTACAAGTCAGTACTATTTGTTGATTATCGATTTTGAACTTTATTAGTGGTATAGCTAAAAGGGAAAATTCTTTAAACATGTTTTATACACAGGAGTTCGAGGAGCGAAGTAAATTAGAAAGTGTGAATGAAGCGTATTGGTCTACATACAATTATAATGCTAAGGACCTCGCTTTATATGCTCTCGGAAGTGAGTATATTTTTTTTAATTTTTTTTTCGCTTGATGCTAGTCTTAATTATCATTCATTCGTATTTTTTAAATGTCTATACTTCTATATCTATATCTATATCTATATCTATATCTATACCTATATCTATACTTCTATATCTATACTTCTATACTATTATAATAAAGGGTAAACACACACTTCTTTGTTGCCTAAGATGTCAGCAATTACAGCATAATTTTGAATAATAATTTTTTTAATAAAAAAGCCCTACACCTACGTCATGCTTTAGGCTATATATTTTAACGCCATTAAACTTAGGGGGTAAATATTTTGGATAAAAACTCTAATGTGGGAAAGAGACCATAAGTTTTTATCCAAAATATTTACCCCCTAAGTTTAATGGCGTGAAAATATATAGCCTTAAGCATGACGTAAGTGTAGGGCTTTTTATTAAAAAAAGAATTATTCAAAAATATGCATTAATTGCTGAGATCTTAGGCAACAAAGAATTGTGTGTTTACGCTTTATTATAATAGTATAGATATAGATACAAACTTAATCAATGTAACAATGTATTGTTATATGTTCTGTAATAATTCCCATTGTCTTAAATGTGAAAATATTATTCAGTTTTCAATCAACTTCTGTCCAAATTATGCTTACATAAGACTCGAGCGTTTTATATTTCCTTAATAAAACAATCTTATATTACTATCAATAAAGATATTGTTAAATACTTGATAAACGACCTTATCGAATCTTCATTGATAAAATACCTTGTGTAAGATTACATAAAAGCGAAGGTCAATGTCCAAGTCGACGGTCAATGTACTAAGTCCATGGTAAATAAACTAGCTGCTCCCCTGCGGCTTCATCCGCATGAATTTACATAACACTGATTACAAATTTTGCAATATCTATGAAAACTTTGTCAATCAAAATCGCGAGGTTTACACAATACTTTCCCCCGTAGAATTATTTATCTCTTCCACTTGTATGGATATGTAGTACTTATAAATTACCACCAGTAACACTTTTAAATTTTCTTTTCTTATTTTACTGTTTTGTCTTAATTTTTTTGTTCAATATGTGTGGTTGTGTGTAATATGTGTGTATGATAGTTATTTGATTTAATGTTTGTTATAGAAAAAAATCTTTTATTGTGAGCGCTGTGTACGCCTATCATCTGTGTGTTTTGCTTTTTGACCGACTTCCCAAAAGAAGGAGGTACTCAATTCGTCCGTATGTTTTTTTTTTATGTGTGTTACGGCATAACTCCGCCCCTGGTAGACCGATTTTGAAAATTCTTTTTTTATCCGAGAGGTAGTGCTTGCAGGTGGGTCCCATTTTTTTGTTTGATTTTTGGAGTCAAAGACTACGGCGTAGTTAAATAGTTTAGCTCAAAATTGCGTGACGAAATTTGGTGTCTTTTTGCTTTCTATGCTTCCGTAGCCTAAACTATAAGACTTACACAAAAATCATGTATGGAAGAATTATAGCCCTTTAAATTTGCTAAATAAAAGTCCGCGATAGCATATATCTATCTATTAAGGTTGTCGCACAATAACCACTTTTTTCATTAAAATTTCGATCAAAATCTATACCCCACTTTCAACGCTATTACTCGTGTTCGGTATGTATCCTTATCAAAATAAATGTGTCCATCATCAAGAGAATTTAATGTAGATTATAAATGTCCTTGAAACTGTGTAATTCCGATCAATAGTTTAGGAGATATCATAAATAGCAATTACGAGTCGCAGAAAAAAATATCAACGTCAAACGTCAACGTCAAACGTCAAACGTCAAACGTCAAACGTCAAACGTCAAACGTCACCCATCACACATCACACATCACACATCAACATCACACATCACACTCACACATCACACAATCACACATCACAACATCACACATCAAACGTCAAACGTCAAACGTCAACGTCAAACGTCAACGTCAAACGTCAACGTCAAACGTCACCCATCACACATCACACATCACACATCCACATCACACATCAACATCACACATCACCATCACACATCACCATCACACATCACACATCAAACGTCAAACGTCAACGTCAAACGTCAACGTCAAACGTCAACGTCAAACGTCAAACGTCAAACGTCAACGTCAAACGTCAAACGTCAAACGTCAACGTCAAACGTCAACGTCAAACGTCAAACGTCAACGTCAAACGTCAAACGTCAAACGTCAAACGTCAACGTCAAACGTCAACGTCAAACGTCACCCATCACACATCACACGTCACACATCACACATCAACATCACACATCAAACGTCAAACGTCAACGTCAAACGTCAAACGTCAAACGTCAACGTCAAACGTCAACGTCAAACGTCAACGTCAAACGTCAAACGTCAAACGTCAAACGTCAACGTCAAACGTCAAACGTCAAACGTCAAACGTCAAACGTCAAACGTCAACGTCAAACGTCAACGTCAAACGTCAAACGTCAAACGTCAAACGTCAACGTCAAACGTCAACGTCAAACGTCAAACGTCAAACGTCAAACGTCAAACGTCAAACGTCAAACGTCAAACGTCAACGTCAAACGTCAAACGTCAACGTCAAACGTCAAACGTCAAACGTCACCCATCACACATCACACATCAAACGTCAAACGTCAAACGTCAAACGTCAAACGTCAAACGTCAAACGTCAAACGTCAAACGTCACCCATCACACATCACACATCACACATCACACATCACACATCACACATCACACATCACACATCACACATCACACATCAACATCACACATCAACATCACACATCAAACGTCACACATCACACATCACACATCACACATCACACGTCACACGTCACACGTCACACATCACACATCAAACGTCAAACGTCAAACGTCAAACGTCACCCATCACACATCACACATCACACATCACACATCACACATCACACATCACACATCACACATCAAACGTCAAACGTCACCCATCACACATCACACGTCACACATCACACATCACACATCAAACGTCAAACGTCAAACGTCAAACGTCAAACGTCAAACGTCAAACGTCAACGTCAAACGTCAACGTCAAACGTCAACGTCAAACGTCAACGTCAAACGTCAAACGTCAAACGTCACCCATCACACATCACAACATCACACATCAAACGTCAAACGTCAAACGTCAACGTCAAACGTCAACGTCAAACGTCAAACGTCACCCATCACACATCACACATCAAACGTCAAACGTCACCCATCACACATCAAACGTCAAACGTCAACGTCAAACGTCAAACGTCAAACGTCAAACGTCAAACGTCAAACGTCAACGTCAAACGTCACCCATCACACATCACACATCACACATCACACATCAAACGTCAAACGTCAAACGTCAAACGTCAAACGTCAAACGTCAAACGTCACCCATCACACATCACACATCACACATCACACATCACCCATCACACATCACACATCAAACGTCAAACGTCAAACGTCAAACGTCAAACGTCAAACGTCAAACGTCAAACGTGAAACGTCAAACGTCACCCATCACACATGACACATCACACATGACACATCAAACGTCAAACGTCAACGTCAAACGTCAACGTCAAACGTCACCCATCACACATCACACATCAACATCACACATCACACAATCACACATCACACATCAAACGTCAAACGTCAAACGTCAACGTCAAACGTCAAACGTCACCCATCACACGTCACATCACACATCACACGTCACACATCACACATCACACATCAAACGTCAAACGTCAAACGTCAAACGTCAAACGTCAAACGTCAAACGTCACACATCACACATCACACATCACCATCACACTCACACGTCACACATGACACATCACACATCAAACGTCAAACGTCAAACGTCCAAACGTCAAACGTCAAACGTCAAACGTCACCCATCACACTCACACATCACACGTCACACGTCACACGTCACACATGACACATGACACATGACACATGACACATCACACATCAAACGTCAACGTCACACATCACACCATCACACATCAACATCACACATCACAATCACACATCACACATCAAACGTCAAACGTCAAATGTCAAACGTCAAACGCAAACGTCAAACGTCACACATCACACATGACACATGACACATGACACATCACACATTCACACATCACACAATCACACATCAAACGTCAAACTTCAAACGTCAAACGTCAAACGTCAAACGTCCAAACGTCAAACGTCAAACGTCAAACGTCAAACTTCAAACGTCAAACGTCACCATCACACATCAACATCACACATCACCATCACACATCAAACGTCAAACGTCAAACGTCAACGTCACACATCACACATCACACACATCACACATTCACACATCACAATCACACATCACACACACACATCACACAATCACACATCAAACGTCAAACGTCAAACGTCACACGTCACACGTCACACATCACACATCAACGTCAAACGTCAACGTCAACGTCAAACGTCAACGTCACCCATCACACTCACACATCACACAGCACACATCACACATCACCATCACACATCAAACGTCAAACGTCAAACGTCAAACTCAAACGTCAAACGTCCAAACGTCAAACGTCACACATCACACTCACACATCACAACATCACACATCCACATCACACATCACACATCACACATCACACATCACACATCACACTCACACATCACCATCACACATCCACATCACACAATCACACATCACCACATCACACATCACACTCACACATCACACATCAAACGTCAAACGTCAAACGTCAACGTCACCCATCACACATCAACGTCAAACGTCAAACGTCAAACTTCAAACGTCACACATCACACATCACATCACACATCACAACATCACACATCCACATCACACATCACCATCACACCTCACACATCACACATAACACATCACACATCACCATCACACATCACACATCACACATCAAACGTCAAACGTCCAAACGTCAAACGTCAAACGTCAAACGTCAAACGTCAAACGTCAAACGTCAAACGTCAACGTCAACGTCAAACGTCACACATCAACGTCACACATCCACATCACACATCCACATCACACATCATCACACATCACCATCACACATCAACATCACACATCACCATCACACATCACCATCACACATCACACATCATCACACATCACACATCACACATCACACATCACACATCATACGTCCCACGTCACACATCACACATCAAACGTCAAACGTCAAACGTCAAACGTCACACATGACACATCACACATCACACATCACACATCACACATCACACATCACACATCACACATCCACATCACACATCCACATCACACATCACAATCACACATCACACTCACACATCACACATCCACATCACACATCATCACACATCAACGTCAAACGTCAAACGTCACACATCACACATTCACACATCACACATCACACAATCACACATCACACATCACACATCCACACATCACACATGACACATCACACACATCACACGTCACACGTCAAACGTCAAACGTCCAAACGTCAAACGTCAACGTCACACATCACCATCACACATCACACATCACCTCACACATCACACATCCACATCACACATCACACATACACATCACACATCACACATCACACATCACACCTCACACATCACACTCACACTCACACATCACCATCACACATCAACACATCAAACGTCAAACGTCAAACGTCAACGTCACACATCACCATCACACATCCACATCACACATCACAACTCACACATCACACATCACAATCACACATCACATCATCACACATCACCATCACACATCACCATCACACCTCACACATCACACATCATCACACATCACACTCACACTCACACATCACACATCACCATCACACATCACAACATCACACATCACACATCACCATCACACATGACACATCACACATCATACGTCCCACGTCACACATCACACCATCACACATCAAACGTCAAACTCAAACGTCAAACGTCAAACGTCAAACGTCACCCATCACACGTCACACATCACACGTCACACTCACACATGACACATCACCATCACACATCACACATCAACACTCACACATCCACATCACACATGACACATGACCATGACACATCACACATCACACGTCACACGTCACACTGACACATCACACATCACAGCATCACACATCACACATCACACATTCACACATCACACATGACACTGACACATGACACATCACACTCACACATCACACGTCACACGTCACACATGACACTGACACATGACACATCACACATACACATCACACATCACACTCACACGTCACACTGACACATCCACACATCACACATCACACAGCACACATCACACATCAACACATCACACATCACTCATCACACATCACACACTCACACATCACACTCACACATGACACATGACACTCACACATCACACATCCACATCACACATCACACCATCACACATCACACAGCACACATCACACCTCACACGTCACACATCACCACATCACACATCAACGTCAACGTCAACGTCAAACGTCCAACGTCAAACGTCAACGTCACACATGACACATCACACATCACACATCACACACATCACACAATCACACTCACACATCACACATCAAACGTCAAACGGTCAAACGTCAAACGTCAACGTCAACGTCAAACGCAAACGTCAAACGTCAACGTCAAACGTCAAACGTCAACGTCAAACGTCAAACCTCAAACGTCAACGTCACACGTCAAACGTCACCCATCACACATCACACCATCACACATCACTCATCACACATCACACGTCACACATCACCATCAACATCACACATCAAACGTCAACGTCAAACGTCCAACGTCAAACGTCAAACGTCAAACGTCAAACGTCAACGTCACCCATCACACGTCCACGTCACACATGACACATGACACATCACCATCACACATCACACATCCACACATCACACATGACCATGACACATCACACATCACACATCACACGTCCACGTCACACATGACACATCACACATGACACTGACACATCACACCTCACACATCACACCTCACACATCACACATCACACATCACACATCAAACGTCAACGTCAACGTCAAACGTCAACGTCACCCATCACACGTCACACTCACACATGACACATCACACCTCACACATCACACATCCACATCACACATCCACATCACACATCCACATCACACATCCACATCACACATCACACTTCACACATGACACATGACACTGACACATCACACCTCACACATCACCATCACACATCACACCATCACACATCACACATCACACCATCACACATCACCATCACACATCACACATCACACACATCACACACTCACACATCAAACGTCAAACTCAACGTCAAACGTCAACGTCACCCATCACACATGACACCTCACACATCACAACATCACACATGACACTGACACATCACACACTCACACATGACACATCACCATCACACATCACCATCACACTCACACATCACACTGACACATGACACATGACACCTCACACATCACCATCACACATCACACCTCACACGTCACACTCACACATGACACATCCACATCACACATGACACATGACACTCACACATCACCATCACACTCACACTCACACATCACACATCACACATCACACGTCAAACGTCAACGTCAACGTCAAACGTCAAACGTCAACGTCAAACGTCACCCATCACACGTCACACATCACACGTCACACATCACACATGACACATCACACCTCACACGTCACACATCACACATCACAGCATCACACATCACACTGACACATCACACACACACATCACACACTCACACATCACACTTCACACATGACACATGACACATGACACATGACACATGACCATCACACATCCACATCACACATCACACATCACACATCACACATCACACATCACACTCACACATCACACATCACACTGACACATCACACTCACACGTCACACTCACACATCACACATGACCACATGACACATCAACATCACACATCACACTCACACATCACACATCACACATCACACATCCACACATCACACATCACACGTCCCACGTCACACATCACCATCACACATCAACGTCAAACGTCCAAACGTCAAACGTCACACATCACACCTCACACATCACAGATGACACATCACCATCACACATCAACACATCACACACTCACACATCAAACGTCAAACGTCAAACGTCAAAACGTCAAATGTCAACGTCAAACGGTCAAACGTCAAAGTCAAACGTCAAACGTCAAATGTCAAACGTCAAACGTCAAACCTCAAACGTCAACGTCCAAACGTCACCCATCACACTCACACATCACACATCACACCTCACACGTCACACATCACACATCAAACGTCAACGTCCAAACGTCACCCATCACACATCAAACGTCAACGTCAAACGTCAAACGTCAAACGTTCAAACGTCAACGTCACCCATCACACATCCACATCACACATCCACATCACACATCCACACATCACACAATCACACATCACACATCACACATCACAACATCACACTCACACTCACACATCACACATCACACGTCACACGTCACACATCACACTTCACACATGACACATGACCATCACACATCACCATCACACATCACACATCACACACATCACACCTCACACATCACACCTCACACATCACACACATCACACATCAAACGTCAAACGGTCAAACGTCAACGTCACCCATCACACATCACACGTCCCACGTCACACATCACACATCACACATCAAACGTCAAACGGTCAAACGTCAACGTCAAACGTCACCATCACACATCACACATTACACATCACACATCACCATCACACATCACAGATGACACATCACCATCACACATCACACATCACAACATCAAACGTCAACGTCAAACGTCAACGTCAAATGTCAAACGTCAAACGTCAAAACGTCAAACGTCACACGTCAAACGTCAAATGTCAACGTCAAACGTCACCCTCACACGTCACACGTCACAACGTCACACGTCAACGTCAAACGTCAAATGTCAACGTCAAACGTCAAACGGTCAAACGTCAAACGTCAAAACGTCAAACGTCACCCATCACACTCACACATCACCCTCACACATCACACATACACATGACACATCACACATCACCATCACACATCAACGTCAAACGTCAAAACGTCAACGTCAAACGTCAAACGTCACCCATCACACGTCACACATCACACATCCACATCACACATCATCACACATCACACATCACACATCACACATCACACATGACACATCACACATCACACATCACACGTCACACGTCACACATGACACATGACACATGACACATGACACATGACACATCACACATCACACATCATCACATCACACATCAAACGTCAAACGTCAACGTCAACGTCAACGTCACACATCACACATTACACATCACACATCACACATCACACATCACCATCACACATCCACATCACACATACACATCACACATCACATCACACATCACACGTCCACACATGACACATCACACATCATCACATCACACATCACACATCACCATCACACATCACCATCAAACGTCAAACGTCAAACGGTCAAACGTCAAACGTCAACGTCACCCATCACACATCACACAGTCACACATCACACATGACACATCACACATCACACATCACACACACACATCACACACATCACACACATCACACACACATCACACATCATCACACATCAACATCACACATGACACATGACACTGACACATGACACATGACACATGACACATGACACAATCACACATCACACTCACACCTCACACATCACACATCCACATCACACATCCACATCACACATCACACAATCACACATCACACAATCACACATCACACATCAAACGTCAAACGTCAAACGTCAAACGTCAAACGTCACCCATCACACGTCACACGTCACACATGACACATCACACATGACACATCACACATCACACATTACACATCACACATCACACATCACACATCACACATCACACATGACCATCACACATGACACATCACACATCACACCTCACACATCACCATCACACATCAACATCACACATCATCACACATCACATCACACATCACAATCACACATCAAACGTCAACGTCAACGTCAAACGTCACACGTCACACTCACACATCACACCATCACACATCACACGTCACACATGGACACATCACACATTCACACATCACAACATCACACATCACACTCACACGTCACACATCACAACATCACACATCAAACGTCAAACTTCAAACGTCAAACGTCACACGTCACACATCACACCTCACACTCACACTCACACATCACACATCACACATGACACTCACACATCACCACATCACACATCACACACATCACACATCAAACGTCAAACGTCCAAACGTCAAACGTCAAACGTCACACGTCAAACGTCAAACGTCAAACGTCAAACGTCAAACGTCACACATGACACATCACACATCAACATCACACATCAACGTCAAACGTCAAACGTCAAACGTCAAACGTCAAACGTCACACGTCAAACGTCAAACCTCAAACGTCAAACGTCACACATCACACATTCACACATCACACACTCACACATCACACGTCACACATCACACATCACACATCACACGTCAAACGTCACACGTCACACATCACACATCACCATCACACGTCAAACGTCAAACGTTCAAACGTCAACGTCAACGTCAAACGTCACACATCACACAGTCACACATCACACATTACACATCACACATCCACACATCACACACATCACACATCACACACACACATCACACATTACACATCACACATCAACACATCACACGTCACACGTCCACACATGACACATGGACACATGACACATGACACTGACACATGACACATCACACTCACACATCACACTCACCCATCACACATCACACATCAAACGTCAACGTCAAACGTCCAAACGTCAAACGTCACACATCACACAGTCACACATCACACGTCACACATGACACATCACACATCACCATCACACATCACCATCACACATCCACATCACACATCACACATCACACATCACACATCATACATCACACATCACACATCACAGATGACACATCACACATTACACATGACACATACACATGACACATCACACATCACATCACACATCCACATCACACATCCACATCACACATCAGCACATCACACATCACACTCACACATCACACATTCACACATCACACGTCAAACGTCAACCGTCAAAACGTCAAATGTCAAACGTCAAACGTCACCCATCACACGTCACACTCACACATGACACATCACACATGACCATCACACATCACACATTCACACATCACACTCACACTCACACATCACACATCACACATCACACATCCACATCACACATCACCCTCACACATCACACATCACACATCACGCATCACACATCACACATCATCACACATCACCATCACACATCAAACGTCAAACGTCAAACGTCAAACGTCAAACGTCACCCATCACACGTCACACATCACACTCACACTCACACTCACACATGACACATCACCATCACACATCACACATCACACGTCACACATCACACTCACACATCACACGTCACACTCACACATCACACACACATCACACATACACATCACACATGACACAATCACACATCACTCATCACACATCACACGTCACACGTCACACATGACACATCACACATGACACATGACACATCACACATTCACACATCACACTCACACATCCACATCACACATACACATCACACATCACTCATCACACATCACACATCACACACATCACACATGACACTCACACATCACCATCACACATCACACATCACACATCACAATCACACATCACACATGACACTCACACATCACACATCAACGTCAAACGTCACACGTCACACATGACACATGACACATGACACATGACCATCACACATCACACATCACACATCACACATCACACATCACACATCACACATCACACATCACACATCAAACGTCAAACGTCAAACGTCACACGTCACACATCACACATCACACATCACACATCACACATCACAGATGACACATCACACTCACACATCAACACATCACACATCACATCACACATCAAACGTCAAACGTTCAAACGTCAAACGTCAACGTCAAACGTCCAAACGTCCAAACGTCAACGTCAAACGTCAAACGTCAAACGTCACCCATCACACATCACTCATCACACATCACAACATCACACATCACACGTCACACATGACACTCACACATCACACATCACCATCACACTCACACTCACACATCACACTCACACATCACACATCACACATCACACGTCACACGTCACACATGACACATGACACATGACACATGACACATGACACATGACACATGACACATGACACATCACACATCACACATCACACATCACACATCACACATCACACATCACACATCACACATCACCATCACACATCAACGTCAAACGTCACACGTCACACTCACACTCACACATCACACTCACACATCACACGTCACACATGACACATGACACATGACACATCCACACATCACACATTACACATCACACATCACACATCCACATCACACATCACAACATCACACATCACATCATCACACATCACACGTCACACATCACACATCACACATCACACATCACACCTCACACATCACACGTCACACATCACACCATCACACATCAACATCACACATCACACATTCACACATCACACCTCACACATCACACATTCACACATCACACGTCACACGTCACACTCACACATGACACTCACACATCCACATCACACATCACACATCACACTCACACATCACAACATCACACATCACACATACACATCACACATCACTCATCACACATCACACATCACACATGACACATGACACATGACACATGACACATCACACATCACACATCACACATCACACATCACACATCACACATGACACATGACACATCACGCATCACGCATCACACATCACACATCACACATCACACATCACACATCAAACGACAAACGTCAAACGTCAAACGTCAAACGTCAAACGTCAAACGTCAAACGTCACCCATCACACATCACACGTCACACGTCACACATCACACATCACACATCACACATACATTTTTACCATAACAATTGACAATTGAAAGTATAGTAACGTTTTTAGTAATGACTGACACCGACTTCAAAGTAATAATAATTGTACAATATAGACATTACAGCTACAATAAGGGAGGTTTACTATTTTCAAGTAATTATTTCGTTACTTTTTAGTGTACTGTTTTTTTGAGAAGTTTTGTTTTTAGTGAATTTTGTTTTTTTGTTTTTCTTTGTCTATAATATACTTAATTTGGTTGTGAACTTTGAACATACAATTGGACCTTATAAATAAATAAATAAATAGCAAATGTCATTAACACCTATTTCTAATTCGCTTCGCAAAAGGCCTGCCGCTAAACGGTAGGGACTTATGCCTGGTTTACATTATTCCAGTCCAGCGAATAAAGCCAACGCTGGAATGTAACCGGTTAAATGTGAACACAGATCTGTTAATTAGTACTAGCTGTTCGCGTGCGGCTTCATCCGCATGAAATTATAAATTTATTGTTTGCATTTGTCAAATTCTCAATTGCAAATGTCAAAATACTAATTACCTTACTATGGCAATCTTGCTCCCTTGATGTTGGCAGCAACTTATGGTCTCTTTCCCACATTAGGGTTATTATCCAAAATATTAACCCCCTAAGTTTAATGGCGTGAAAATATATAGCCTAAAGCGTGACGTCAGTGTCTGGCTTTTTATTAAAAAAAGAATTATTAAAAAATATGCTGTAATTGCTGACATCTTAGGCAACAAAGAAGTGTGTGTTTACACTTTATTATAATAGTATAGATATAGATTGACACTGTCTCTTGTTACGAATAGAGATGTGTTGAATAGGTGGAAACAAGCCTCAACATGTCTAAAGACGTTTTGAGATTTTAGACTTCATTCGTGTTAGTTATACGTAAAATCGTTTTTTTACAGTTGGAGCTTCTGTCTTAAATGCTAGCGACTTGAAATTCTTGTATGAGAGCCATGAAAACTTCTCCGCTCTGCCCACCTTCTTCATTTTACCTGGGATGGTGATGGAGTCGCCTGTCGTCGGCAAGTCCATGCCGCCGGGGAAACATGCAGATTTTACTAACGTAAGTATCAATAATGTAGGACATAGAGCTCCTTTCTACTTTGTTTATAAGTAAAGGATTTTAAACTATCTGCTCCTATGAGATTATTCCCAACCGTCACCCCGCCCTGTCCCCACGTGAGAATAAAAAGTTTCATCCGTCCCACCTTTTAGTCTCACTATCACCAATAAGGTGATAGATGGGACCGTTATGAAATAAAATAAGTTACAACCGTCCCCTCGTCGCAAAAGGTGGGATGGATGAAACTTTTTATCTCACCCAGAGCGGGGTGACGGTTGGGAATAATCCCTCCTGTGCGGTTATTTCTATTATTGTTTATATTCCCTAAAATCAATTGCAAATGTCAAAATTCAAATGTATAAATGACAACAAAGGCCTTTGCCATTGGATAACAATTACCGTTACCATGGAAACCTTGCTTCTTTGCTGTCTTATACTTTTTGTCCTTTTCTCGCATGATAATTCTTTCCCATTTATTTACCCCCTAAATTAAAAAGTGTGAAAATATAGTCCTTAGCGTGTCGTAGGTGTAAGGTTTTTTATTAAAAAGAGAATTATACAAATACTAGCTGTTCGCGTGCGGATTCATCCGCGTGAGACTATAAAAACTTTATTTGATTGTTTACATTTCTCAAATTATCAATAGCAAATGTCAAAATGACATGACATGAAGACAACCTTGTTTCCTTGATGTTGGCAGCAACTTAAGGTCTCTTTCCCACATTAGCATTTTTATCCAAAATATTTGCCCCCTAAGTTTAATGGCGTTAAAATATATAGCCTAAAGCGTGACGCAAGTGTAGGGCTTTTTATTAAAAAAAAGAATTATTTAAAAATATGCTGTAATTACTGACATCTTAGGCAACAAAGAAGTGTGTGTTTACGCTTTATTATAATAGTATAGAAGTATAGATAAGTATAGATATGTGATGACATCATCCATAAAATAGTGTTACGATTTATTATGTTAGTATAGAAGTATTGATGTTTCACTATTTGGCATTTATTGTAATTGTTTTAGATCCTCCACGGCGAACAGTATATAGAGTTCGTGGGAGAATTCCCGGGCACTGAGGGCGAGTTCACGATACGCAACTACGTAGTCGACATCCTCGACAAGGGGTCCAGTGCAGTGGCCATTGTCAATAGTAAGTATTAGAAAATACTAGCTGTTGCCCGCGACTTCGTCCGCGTGGTATTAGAAAACACACGAACTATATAAATAACAAAAAGCTACGTATCCCTCGGGAACCGGACATTTCTCGGGGATGAACCTTATCCCATATGTACTCCAGACTTTGTTATATATCTGTGCTAAATTTCAATAAGATATGTTGAACCATTGCAGAATGAACGAGTAAACATTAAAAAACTGAATTAATGAATCCCACGGGAACCGTAACTATTCCCGGGATAAAAGTAGCCTATGTGTACTTCCTGACTATGCTCTAAACCTGTGCCAAATTTCATGGAGATCCGTTCAGCCGTTTAGGCTACAAACGCGAACAAACATCCATCCATCCATCGTAACTTTCGCATTTATAATATTAAGTAAGATATTATATCATTTCCAACCAATAAATATACCTAGAGATTCCACAGATAACTCGAAAATTGTAAATTGTCTGATAACAATCCAACGTGTAAAATATATGATGGAAATATCGGATTTTGTTATCTTATCTTACAGTGACGTCATTTTTAAGCTATCTGAGCCTCTATTACCCAGTGGTGGGACAGGTCCTTAGTTTTTAAAAAATCGACATCATGTTGATAAGCATTCTCTTTATATGAAACAAAAATGTTTTTAATATTACTGCCTTGAACACCGGCATGTCCCCTCTAGATCAGTTATTAACCTAACGTCACAAACTATACAATGCGAATATTGTGAAGTCGACTTGCTATGAAATTAAAAAAAAAGTGTAAAATCAACCAAATCTAGGATTAGCCTAGTTCTTAAGTTGGTTCGAGTCTCTCGGCTCATCCTTTTTGATCAAAAATCTTTCAATTTATTAAAATTGTGTTAAATAAACAATCAATTTTCTCCATAATGCTTTACAAACTGTGTAAAACTGCATGTATTGTTTTCTTTGATTTCCTCCGCTCAAGTTTACATCATTAGGTTTGGAACCAAAGAGATTCAAAAAATATATAAAAGAAGCATAGTTGACACTTCGCTTTGACATTTTCACATGATCTCACTAACGCTATCTATTGATAGGATCCACATGTCAATATAATTAGCTAGCTTTTGCCCGCGACTCCGTCCGCCTAGAATTAAAAAAAAAAAGTTAGTAGTCTTCCAAACTATGTTCTACATCTGTACCAAATTTCATCGAAATCCATTCAGACGTTTAGGCTACAAACTCTAACATCCATCCATCCATCTAAACTTTCGCATTTATAATATTAGTAAGATTGTATTTAAATGAATTGCCAATAGGTGTCTAATTGTTTGTAAAATGACAATACAAGCACATGAGGTGGCGCCCGGCAAACATCTTGAACAATACATTTAGTTGCGCAGAAGTCGATTTTAGGGTCTTTTTAGCGGGGCAAGGGGGGACGCGAGCGCGCGCTCGCTTGCTATTGGTTAATCAGTGGGCCTTTGCGTCCCGCTTCTTTCCTCACGTTCCGTTTACTCCCGAGTACACTTATCTCCAGTTTTGTTGACCCATTTCCCTGTTACTTGTTTTCGGTAATAATTGTTTGTAGATTTTTTCTGATGTTGTTATTGTTGAGTCTTATTTGTTTATTATTGTTAAGTTTTATTTGATTGTTATTTTTTAAAATTTTCATGTTGAGTATGCCACAAAAAAGTCACATTGTTCTAAAAAGACAAGCCAGAAAAATTGTATATGATGTATATTATTTCATAAAACAAGAATCATCTAAAGAAATTGAAGTATTACAAAGAAGAGCACAAGCTGTTTATGCATGTCTGTCTTATTTTTAAAATTTAAAATTATATTTTTTCATTCCCAATTATTACAAATACTTAAAACATGTCAATTATTTTGTCTAAAAGTGTACGTGCGCGAAACTTCCCCCACTACGCCGCTTTTTGTTCAAGAAGTTTGCCGGGCGTTATACTAAACTTGACAACATTACACCTTTCAAAAAAGTTACCGGTGATAAAATTTTGTTCACTATATCTAGTCTTATTTCTTAAACTAGCTGTTCCCATGCGACTTCATCCGCATAAAATTATAAAAAACTCATTTTATTGTTTACATTTGTCAAATTATCAATAACAAATGTCAAAATGACATGACATGACAAACCTCAGCAATCTTTCTTTCTTGATGTTGGCAGCAACTTATGGTCTCTTTCCCACATTAGGATTTTTATCCAAAATACTTAGCCCTTAAAAGTTTAACGGCGTGAAAATATGTAGCCTAAAGCGTGACGTAAATGTAGGGCCTTTTATTATATTATAAAAAAAGAGTTATTCGAAAATATGCTGTGATTGCTGACATCTTAGGCAACAAAGAAGTGTGTGTTTACGCTTTATTATATTAGTATAGATGTCTTTGGAATACATGTTACCGATAACATTCCCTTAGGTGAGATATTCCAGAACAAGAGCCTGGTGTTCCGCACTCAGCAGCACATCTTCGTGCTGGGGCAGGGCGGGTTCAGCGGGCCGCGCAACTCCAGCCGGGCGGTGAACGTGGCCGCGGCGCCCAAGCGCGCGCCCGACGCTGTCGCTGAACAGAAGACCAGTGAAGACCAAGCAGCACTTTACAGGTTAATAATTCAATTAACACTGAAAAACCATCATTGTCTCCCCTTTCGTCCTCCAAATAACTCTATCATCCGTCATCTCAGTTATCACTCACTTCTTGATGTCACCTTTCACGCAATCCATCTCTTTCTAGGTCTTAACAATTAACACTGAAAAATATGTAAAGAATTAAAACTAGAAACATTATATATCCCTCGGGAACTTGACATTTTCAGGGATAAAGCGCATCTCAAATGGTACTCTAGATTTTGTTTTATGTCTGTGTATAATTTCAATAAGATATGACGAACCGTTGCAGAATTATAAACAAGACAAAACGAAATTAATGTATCCCACGGGAACTGGGAGCCAGAAACTCTAACAAACATCCATCTAACGCATTTATAATATTTGTAAGATTAGTTTAAAATCCAATAAAAAAATTGTGTAATTTTGGGTGAAAAATTCTTCTATGAATAATTTTTTTTTTCATATTCGTATATGGCGAGTGCGCAAATGACCTTGAACCGCGAAAATATTTGAAAATATGTATATTTATTGTTAAAATGTAATATTTTTCCAGATTGTCAGGTGACCTGAACCCGCTGCACATAGACCCCAACGTGGCGACGGCGGCGGGACATCAGAAGCCCATCCTGCACGGCCTGGCCTCGCTCGGCTTCTCCGTGCGACACGTCCTAGCCAAGTAAGTGTCATTAGCTGTCGCTATATCCGCGATCAGTTAAAAAAATAATAAAAAAAAACAGCCTGTTACTCACAAATAAATTACCTTTCTAACGGTGAAACAATTTTTTAAATCAGTCTAGTCGTTTTTAAATTATTGCAATATATACAAAAATACAAATCTTTCCTCTTTATAATTTTAGTACAGATTATTTCTTTTAGGCTTAAATAGGCTCTAATATTCTTTTTTTATAAAGTTTTTTGAATATACATTTACATAATTAACATATAAAACAGAATACTACCGCATAAAATATGTTTGCATATTAATTGAATACAAATTTAGACTACAGTTACCTTTGTTGGTGTAACATATTAATTGCTATTACTGGTGTTTGGTAGTGGACTGTATATTGGCTGGTTTGGTTCAAATAAAGATGCCTTGCAGATTGGATGATATATTGTCAAATAGTAACAAGGTCAATTATGAATAATCAAATATGTGTTGCTGGGTTGTGGATCGGAGCGCAACTGGCCGACGCGGTGTGAGGGCGCGCGGGGGACGGACGACGCTGAAAGGGCCCCTCCGCCCCTCATCCCTGCCGGTGTTGCAGTAAGACGCAACATACTGCCAGGACCAGGCTGAAGATCTTGATCTGAAGCTTGTAGATGGTGGACGCTCTGCGAAGACCGTCTTCTTGATCTCATTTTTCTGAACGACGTCCTCTGGTTTGCCTTCTTCGGCTAGTATTGAAGTGGGTTGTACATCGCCGAGTTGGAAGATGAAGTACGGCAATTAGTGAGCGTCCATTGAGGATGTGAAGTGGTTTGAGGGAGGAGATAAATGGAGTAGGTACATGGATAATGTGGTTGGGATTTGTGGAATACTAACTATGTACTAGACAAATAGATATGTACTACAAAAAGTTGACATGTTGTCTGACGTCACGGCCATGAGTAATTAGAGGAAAGGTGACTTGTTGCAGACAACAGGCATGCACCAAGCGTGCAGCGAGGTTCCTCCCCCCTCCGCCAATTGCTTAACAAAAGATGATGATTATGTATTGTATGAATGTAAGTAAGTTTGTAAATTTGTTAAAATAGATAAAATGTACTAATAATGGTTATGTTTGATTAATTATTTAATGTGATTAAGTTAATGATGTAATAATAGAAAAATTGTAAAATTGTGATTATAATTGTATGTTGTATTGTTTGTGTGTATGTCTGTCTGTCTGTTTTCCTTTCCTTGCCCTCGGTCTTCGCCCCTTGCTTTTGTCTGTTGTCTTGTTTGTGTGTATGTTGTATGATTTGTATATGTGTGTGTTATGAAAATGTGATGAAAATATGCCGGATGCAAGCTAACTGATATAATATGTTGCAACATTGGCGCTGCTCACCCATCCCGGAACATCGACGTCCCGGGTCACACCTGCACCGACTAAAGCGTCTTGAGTAACAAAATGTGAGTAGAGGCATCAGCTAGCTGCACATTAGAGGCAATTGTATTTCGATCCATAACCATACCAGATACAAGCCAACCGAGATAATTGTTGCAACATTGGCGCTGCTCACCCATCCCGGAACATCGACGTCCCGGGTCACATCCGCACCGACTAAAACGCCTGAGTGACAAAATGTGAGTAGAGGACTCGGCTAACCGATCTAAGAGGCAGGTGTATGGAGTTTGAATTTAGTAAATTGGAATATAACAAGCATCCTTTGATGAATCTCAGAATATAGACATTCATTGTTGACTAATCAAAAGATGTTTGTTATCGTAGATTGTAAATTTGGAAAAATGAATTGTAAAATGTGTAATATATAAGCATGAATGTGTAAATATAATGTGTATTGTGTATAAATATATGTATATGTTGATATTGATATTGATATTGAAAAAGTATGACGTAAATATAGAATGTGTAAAAAAAATATATATTGTAAATATGTATGCATGTTGAGATCGTTAAATTGAGTTGAAAAAAATGTATGTCATAATAATCTTGGGGAGTCTAACGGTGTCGCGACTTGTCACCTCTCTGCCTACTCCTCCATCGCTCAACGCGGACATCGTGCTTTATGCACCGGTCACGCTGATCGATACTGTGGGTGACGCCAGACAACATCTCAAGTCCGCCTGAAATTGACAAAATTAAAATGTAGATGTATGTAGGTACGTAAAAAAAATTAGGAATTTGCAATAGATTAAAGTTAATTTGCAAATAGATTTAGGTTTTGAGTTTAATGTATAGAAAATTGATAATGAGAAAAAAAATGAGTTGCGCTCGGTATTTTGAAAAAAAGTTTGAGAACAAAAGTCGCGGCACGGTTTACAACTGCGCGCGCGCTGACTATTAGTTGTAAAATAAGAAAGATAATGAACAATTTGTCTCGCACAAAGTAGGTAATAGGACGGAAGTACAAAGAAAGGAATATGGAACGGACTCACTAATGTCGCGATGTCTTCGCCGTGGCCGCCTTGAATGTCTTCTTTCGTCTTTCTTCGTCTTCTTTAATTTTGCCGATCGAAGGACCAATGTAATATATAGTATTGCAGGTTGAATATTGTTGAGAAATTGTCAAAAAGTTAAAGTTCAAGGTTAATTAATTAATTGACTATGTCTGGTCGCGCTGTTGATCGGCGCGCAACTGGCCGACGCGGTGTGAGGGCGCGCGGGGGACGAACGACGCTGAAAGGGCCCCTCCGCCCCTCATCCCTGCCGGTGTTGCAGTAAGACGCAACAACTGGTTTTAGTTATATTTGCGCCCTGGGCGAGATTTCAAGAGCTCAGCCCTTTACTATATTTATGGGGGTTGGGGGGTTTAGTACCCTGTACTTGAGAATGTAATTCAGATCTGTAACGCCCCTTTGTTACACGCCCTGGGCGGTCCCTAACGCCCTATCTTAACGCCGCTACTGTTCATTGCCACTATTGTATTAAAGTGGCTATGTGGCAGTTAATCTGTTAATAAAAGAATACTTCATAAAATGATCTCCATTGTATAGATATGGTGGTAACGACTCGTCTCTAGTGAAGAGTGTGAAGGCTCGTTTCGCGAAGCCCGTGCTGCCGGGACAGACGCTCGTCACGGAGATGTGGCTGGAGGGCACAAGGGTGCACTTCCAGACCAAGACCAAGGAAACCGGCAATGTTGTTATTTCAGGTATTTATATTTCAGAACTATGTAAATTTGACTAATACACTTTTTCATTTTATTAATACTAGGGTTGGTGAACTTATAGCACTCACAAAATTATTTATGCACTTTGAAACAAATGTGAAATAGGTATTAAATTACGGGAGAGAGAGAGAGAGAGAGAGAGAGAGAGAGAGAGACAGAGAGAAGGAGAAGTGATCACTGTTCCATGGAATGTACCCAATAAAGAGTATCACAAAGTCCAAATTTTTATACACTGCTTGCGACTTCGCCTGCGGGAAATTATAAAAAATAATATAAAAAGGGAGCCTATGTTACTCACAAATGAATTACCTTTCTAATGGTGAAAGAATGTTTGAAATCGGCCCAATAGTTTTTACGTGAATCAATTATGTACAAAATTGCAGATCTTTTATCTTTAAAATATTAGTATAGGTGACTGCAAACACTTTTATTATAAAAAAGGCATGTTGATCCATAAAGGTTCGCCCTGTCCTAGATTCTTGTTCAAGTAACAAATTTACTTTTATTGCAAGAGGTTTGTTTTTGAGACTATTCCTTACACCGATGTTTTGTAATATGCCAGAAATTTCACCACAATCAACATACTTAAGATTTGATATTTTACACAGGTGCTTTCGTCGATCTTAAGAATGTTGTCAAAGGTGACAATGCAGCATCATCCGCTCCCAGTCAGTCGTCTAACTTGAAGAGTGATGGACTCTTCGCAAAGATTGATGAACAAGTTAAAGCTAATCCCTCCTTAGCTAAATCTATCGGAGCTATCTATCTCTACAATATTACTGAGAACGGCAAGACTGTGAAGCAATGGAGTAAGTATTAAAAATTAATATTTTATTATATCAAGACTAGCTTTCGGCCGCGACTCCATACGCATGGAATTAAAAAAAGTAGCCTATGTGTTCTTCCATACTATCCTCTATATCTATGCCAAATTTCATCAAGATCCGTTCAGCCGTTTAGGCTACAAACTCTAAGAAACATCTATCCATCTAAACTTTCGCATTTATAATATTAATAAGATTAATACAATAACAAACAATAGTAATAATTAGTTTTAATTAAATATAATGAAATCAATGACATGCATAACAGCGGTCAAAGGAGTTAAGTATTTGTTTAATTAAAGTTTTTATGATAATACAAGCTTTCGCCCGCGTGGAGTTAAAAAAAAACAAAAGTGAGTAGCCTATGTGTTCTTCCGGACTACCCTCTACATCTATACCAAATTTCATTGAAATCCGTTCAGTCGTTTACGCTACAAACACTAACAAACATCCATCCATCCATCTAAACTTTTGCAGTTATAATATTAGTATGGTTAAATGACTTTAATCGTTTATTTTTACTGTAATTTACTAATAGCATCCAAATACTAGAATATAGATATTTAAATGTGAATGACATAAGAACAGTTTACCAGGTTTGTGATAAACGGGAATATCTGTCTACCCCTCTAAAATGGAGTTTTGTAATATTTTTTTTTCCTAAAGCTTTGGACCTTAAGACCGGTTCAGTGTACGAGGGTGTACCAAAGAGTGGCAAACCGGATACAACCATGACATTATCGGATGAAGACCTCATAGCGCTAGCGTCAGGTACTCTCAATCCTCAAACCGCATTCTTAAAGGGCAAGCTGAAGATAGCTGGCAACTTAATGCTCGCTCAGAAACTTGGACCTCTTTTAAAATCCGGCTCTAAACTATAAATTCTACAAGGGTTATGTTCAGATATTATTAAATACACATTAGGTTTAAGGTAAATATATAGTTTGATCAGGAATATAAAAAAATCTTTGCGGAAAAATATTGAACTAATTCCTTATTGTATACTTTTTTGGTTGGGATTTTTATATTCTTGTTTATTCTATACTTGTGGTTATTATGTATAATGGTGTGGTATCACTAAAACATTGTTCAGTCCAAATTGCTTTAAGTGTATTAAAAAGTTTATGAATTGTTAACTACATAGCTAATTTGTAATGTTTTCAATGATTCCTTTAGTTCACAATTTTGTGTGTTTATAATTTACCTAGTTTGATTATAAAGTGATGTTTGCAATTGATTGGTGACAATAAATACAAAAAAATCTTGAAATTTTGTTGAAATTAAATTAAATTAAATAAATCCTGATATTGTTGTAATTTTTATATACATTGTATGTGATAAGTATTGTCATTTTTATTGAAATTTGCATTTATATTAATAAAATTGTTATTTATGTTGGAAATATATTATGTATATTTTAATTTCGTTTCAAGATATGATTGTTACAAATATTTTTGATTTATAACACTCTTTATATTAAGAGAAAATGATTACTGGATTTTTAAATTATGAATTAAAATGCATGTAATTGTTACAATGAGTTTGCACTGCTAAAACATTCACAAAAACATGTGATAAAAATATATCCCACTTTAGATATTTATTTTTATTTGACAGAAACATTATGAATGTCTTTGTAGTTCAAACTCAAAGTAATAAATAAATATTTTATACAATTCATTCCACATTATATTTGTAGAGGTTGGGGAAAAATAGAGGTTGTTTTAAACTTGTTGTTTTATTTATCATTTCCCTGTCCTTATACTTAACATGTTTCCCGTTGGGCCCCCTGATCAGCCCAATGGATATTTTTTTTATCATAGGGTCAATTGAAAGCCAATTAGAACCATATAAATTATAACACGGCCAAATTATAATTTGGTGTAGGCACTGACAGTTTAGCCGTGTTATAATTTATATAGTACTAGCTTTCGCCAGCAACTCCATCTGCGTGGAATTTAAAAAAAAAACAAAAGTGAGTAGCCTATGTGTTCTTCCAGACTATCCTCTACATCTGTACCAAATTTCAACGAAATCTGTTCAGCCGTCTAGGCTACAAACTCTAACAAACATCCATCTAAATTTTCGCATTTATAATATTAGTATGAAGTATGATAATGTCTCATGAAAGTTTTAATAACTTAATTGCTAACCAATTAGAACCATCTAAAAACACCTCATCAAATCAATCTATCATGTCAAAATTTAGTTTTATTTGATTGTAGGTAATATTTTTCCTTGTAGTAATAATTGTGCTTCCTTCACTTCAGTTTCCCAAGACATTTTCATTTGAGGGTGCGTACTCAGGTCTATAAATTTAGTTGCCTGAACTTCTGGTATATCTTTAGTGTTTACTGCCACACCTATTATACAACAATATGTGCCTGTAGACATAATGTGATTATAAGTATAAATTTTAAAAAATATTGTCGAATCTATAATTTAACTTCTAACTATATTTCTCTCATTTCATAACAAAGACCAAGACCACTTTGGGTTGCTGCGCCAACGCTTACTGCGTAACTATATTTACTACATTATTGACTGGCAATGACTATTAGGTTGACTTTAATGTTAGCTGAACGATCTTACAATTGATCAATTATGCTACAAATATTAAGATCATATTTGTAACATGCCAGCAAGCAGTTTATATCTGTTGTTTGTGTTTGTAAATTTTTTTATCAAGAGTAGGAGGCAAACAATCGGCGGTAACACAAGTGGTTATCGATGCACATGGACATCCACGAAGAACCGCCGATGCCTAGCCGGTTTTTAGTTTCTAAAGTTTTTAATGAAAATTTTACGTTTTACTTAACTTTGCATAAACTTTTTGTATCCACGGCTCCATCAGCTGATTCACATTTTGTTATTTTGACTTTCCCAAAGTTATCTGAGATTATTAGTATATCATTTCCAATGGTTTCTTCGATAGTCCCTTGTAGCCACACGTCAAGCGGTATTGGTTTGTTAATTAAGTCTTTACTAAAATATTTTATGGGATTTACAGCCATATTATTGTAATTTATAAATATCTATAATCTATAAATGAAAATAATAAATCCCAAACTTTTGACATAAAAATTGGAGGGAGGAAACAGGAAGCGGAACCAGTAATTACAGTTTCGTTCGCAAACCTTTTCTTTGATCTGACAGTTGTTGGCAAAAATTAAATGTGAGTGAAATTAAAAATAAAAGTTTAGTTTCTTTTGATTTTGATAAAGTTCAATTCATGTTTTAAGACTTTTACGCTAATATGCACAACATTGTATGATTTTTACAATTCAAGGTGGTAAAGTACGCAACCGAGTATTTATTTTAGTCTTTACTTAGTAACAGCTTTTGTCAGTTCAAGGTCATTATAAGTCCGCAAAGGTCTTATGGCACCCGGCAATTTTGTAAACTAACAATGTCCGTCGAATATCATGGCAATGCGTAATACCGTCATGGTGTGAGATAATTTGTCAGTTAAGAGTTAAGATAAAAGTACTTCCTTTGAAATTTGGGTTTGCGTATTCAAAAGGAAAGAATTGAACTTTGAAGGATTGAACTTGCTTAATCTTATAAAACTCATAAGTTTTTTTGTCTTAACCACTAAGCACTACTATTACTTCTGCTACTACTACTACTAACGACTACGCATTTTGATTGTAAGATAGTTACAGAACTAGTGAAATGCTCAAAGATATAGAATATATTATTAAAAATTACTTGTTTCGAAATCCACCTTTCCTTTTTAAAATTGAAAATACCGCAATTATTATTTCAACTGTATATAATTTTTGTAAAGTAATAATGTATTATGTCATAAAACACCGCCAGCCGGCCATGAGCGATTGCCGAGAGCGAGAGCATGAAATCACTACGGCTCCCGCGTAACAACTCAATCAACGCAACTTTTAGATAAAGTTTTTTTATTGTACAATAGGTACTTAAAGCCCGGCCGCGCTCCACAAAAAATATACGTCGGACTCGAGATCTACATAATTATGTTCTCAGAATTTGTTATAGAAAGGAAAATGTCTATATCTAAACTATTAACATAATTGGAATATGTATGTAAAACAAAAAACTTATTTAGTACGTATGATGTGTTTGTGATACTTATTATAAGGTACAGCGAAAAATTTAATTTTTTGTCTATGTGCAACTTCGTGTTTGTTCCGGGTAATCTCCGAAACGGCTGAACCAGACTTTTAATTTTTGATTTGACATATTTTAATGGTTGGTAGGTCTGATACAGGACTAACATTGGTTACTTTTTAATTCATTTCACGCATACGAAGTCGCGAGCAACAGCTAGTTATAAATAAACTATCGATATTAAGAGCATAATACGCCACAAACAATTTTGTAAATAGTAAAGAGATGTAACAGAAGATGATCACAACATTCTTTCCATAATGCAAGGCCATTCGCTGTGTCGAAATCCACTAGGGGTGGTTAGAAAGATTAGATTTCTCTAGCGCTCTCTTAAAGCATTTTTCCCTTACATTGTAGTTATTTCACACATAAATATTCTCCAACACCCACATATGTACATCCACACTAAAACACTGACGCAGGAACATAAAACTCGCACCTACATTTTCACACTCTCACACACATATATAAATTACATTAAGAGGAAAAGAAAATCATGTAAATATATATTTTTCTTTTTAATTTCACTTGCTAAAAGTAATAAATAATAGTTAATTTTCTTTGTAAGGGAAGTCCTTGGCTACTTAAAAACAGGAATCCTAGTTAAGTCGTCAAGGCTACACTGATTTATGTAATTAACAATAGTGTGCAATAAAGATATTCTTATTCTTATTTAAGAGAAAACAAACTTTTATACTATATAGAGAAGAACAGTGGTTATGTAATTCCTTACTTGATAAGGATTTTGTAAAAGTTTGTAGACATTTTAACCGTAATGTAGTAATTTATTTTGATTTAGATCTCGCGACCCCAGAACAATCTCCATTCGGTGCGTCCGGACTCCGGACCGGTTGTTGAACGCTAAAACAAAAACAAAATCACCGACAAGTCTATTACGCGGGGCTCTGATTATGCCAGACTCCCCATTGCATCGGTTGGGCGTACGGTCGGCAAGAAAAGAAGACATCCGAGCTGTCATCTCGACGAGCGAAGTAGTGTGTGTATTGTGTTGCATACCGTACACACTACACAACTTAATTTTACTCAATCGTAAGCGCGCGCGCGGCTGAAACGCACGTCTTTTTTGTGTTTCTCTGTTCCGTAAAAACGAGGCAAAATTCAAAACAAAACCAGTGTAAACTGTAAACAAAACTTGTTGAGTTTGTTTTGTATCGTGATGGTTGTTTTATTGCATTGATACAGTGATGACTTAGTGTATTTTATCAGAACTTGTTAATAAAAAAATAACTTTCCAATGAACACAACAAGCCATGTGACCACAGCGAGAGCAGACCAGTAAAAGTACGTAGATTTATCTTATTTTTAACTTAATTTTAAGTTATGTTAACCTGCCTGTAAAGTCAATTTAAGATTAAGCAAAAGTTCAAATAGATGTAGATATAATTAATTGAAAGAAGTTAATATAAGTCAGTGGTAACTTAACTTCGTTACGTTGCATTCCAAAATACGGTTTTAGTGTTAAAGAAGAAAGGGAAACTTTAAACTAATTAGTACTAAGTTTAAAGTTTACTGGCATCGATAATATTTGAGTTAAACTTTTAAAACTATAATAAACCGTATCGACTGTAATAACAGTGAACGCAGACTAGTTAAACTAAATAACCGTATCGTCTATAATAACAGTGAAAACAGAATAGTTAAACTAAATTAACCGTAGGGTTTTACTGTATACAAACACAATTTCATCTCTCATTCTGTTGGAATAAAGTGTAAAACTATGTTGACTAAACTTTACAGTAGTGCTGCCAGTGGATAATCTAAGAACGTAAGATTGATCTAGTCAGACGGATCCAGTCGACTGTGTAGTGAAAACTAAGTATGTTTTTCTAAGCAGTCGACTAGCCTTTAATAGTTGACTGACTAAAAACATGAAATTTAAATTAAAAAAGAATAAAAGGAAGACATAAACCATTTACTAATAAGACAAAAAAACTTTACGAGTAACTTTTATTTAGAGTAAGCGAGAATTCAGCTATTTTAAATGTAGTTCTAGCTTTAGATTTATTTAAAAACCAAAACATAAAAAAGCAATACTTCAGTTGAAATGGGCGTCGCTAGGAGGGTAGAGAAGGGCAACTGTTTATCTAGATATCGAAAAATTTTAAACACAATTAAAACCTACTTCAAATAAATTGATAGCTGCCCCCATCCCATAGACCTGCCTAGATAGCTTGCGACGCCTATAGCTGACATTTTAATTACTGTTACGTTACTATTCAGATAGTTTTCTTCTAGATTACATAAATTCGTTATTCCAATGTTGCGAATTATTCATAGGATCGTGCATAGAAATGGTTACATTGATTAAGACGGTAATACAGTATTGTGTACGCTTTAACGTGTCCTTAACTGTTGCGAAGACGTGCTTAGAAATAATGAGACTGGCTGTTAACTGTCTGACGTAAATATATCGCCGGCCATTATACTTGAGACGTTAAATGCATCTTAAGATTACGATCGCTTACTTCCACTACTAATGAATATTTCAATCGTGACTTATGTAACGTACAACTTTGTCTTTCGACGAACGATGAACTGGTTACAATGCAATAATAATTTTAACAACCACTTAGGTTATCTATACTATTATAATAAAGCGTAAACACACACTTCTTTGTTGCCTAAGGTGTCAGCAATTACAGCATATTTTTGAATAATTCTTTTTTTTTTAATAAAAACCCCTACACTTACGTCACGCTTTAGGCTATATATTTTCACGCCATTAAACTTAGGGGGTAAATATTTTGGATAAAAACCCTAATGTGGGAAAGAGACCATAAGTTGCTGCCAACATCAAGAAAGCAAAATTGCCATAGTAAGGTAATTGGTATTTTGACATTTGCAATTGATAATTTGACACATGTAAACAATAAAATAGAATTTTCATAATTTTATGCGGATGAAGTCGCAGGGGAACAGCTATATAATCTCTCTATATATAAGCTATATAATATCTTCTGATATATCTTAGTCACCAAAAGGTTGTAAAATTGTTTCGCAGTTAAAAACAGTTTTAAGACGTAAGCAGTACATGCAGTATTATTTTTGAAAAAAAGACTAGACGTTTTGAAGTTTCATCATCATCATCACCAGCTCACTATACGTCCCCATTAAAGGGCTCGGAGCCTACCTAAGTTAGGGCGACTAGGCCATAGTCAAGTTTGGTGAAGTTTGTTACATATATTGTATATTTGCAACCTATAGATCCTTGCACGTACTATCTATAAACTGTAGTTATAGACGACAAATGATTAATTACATCACGCCGTCCATAGTAATGTTGTTATTCTCACTTTGTAACTACTTCTAGTGACGTAGAGACCATAGTTGCAGACGTTTATAGAATAACAAATAAGATACAAATAGATAAATTACGTCTGGTTCTATTTGCAAGAGTAACGTTTGAAATTGTTTTAAAATGTTTTAAGAACTCAGGATGATATAAAATACTCGTTTCTTATACTATTTAGTCTCAATAGTTGTCTTATTCATATAGGATTTCTGAATCTTACTAATATTATAAATGCGAAAGTTTAGATGGATGGATGTTTGTTAGAATTTGTAGTCTAAATGACTGAACGTGTTTCGATGAAATTTGGCATAGATGTAGAGGATAGTCTGGAAGAACACATAGGATACTCAGTTTTGTTTTTTTTAATTCCACGCGGACGGAGTCTCGGGCGAAAACTAGCGAATTATACAAACAAGAAAACAATGTATTGCTTCCTTAAAGGCATTTTGCAGTTCAGTGTTGTGTTTTGTAAGTATATGTTCCTGAGTAGGAAGGATTATTGTCAAGACCCTTAAGGGTTCTGCTCGTTTGATTTTAGTATCTTAACTTTTGTATCTAGTTGAAGTAATGTATTTTGTTAAAGATACAAAGTTGCCTAAATGAAAACGGTCTGAATAAAAATCAAGAACTATTTTGAGACAGCTAATTTAAAATAGATCCACTCTAAACAGCTGTCATCCTTCGTCTTTACTAAGAATTGTAACTGAAATTAGCATAATTTTCCGCTCAGTAATCGTTTTGCGAAACTCAAGTTTCGGTTGTCACAAAAAACTTTACAAGGAATAGTTTTTTGCCTCTTGTCTTTACAATTTACACGGCTCCTAGTAAGTTCTTTAGTTTACGAAATTATGTGGGAGTTTTAGAATATTTTGTTCAGAGTGTCCGTGTGTGCTGGATTAAAGTTGATTTATTTTATATAGTCTTGGATAAATAATCAATTTATTGCATTGAAAGATGTTTTTTAAATCAAGGATTATGAGCGTATTTTATAGGGTGGCATAATAATGGCAATTCCATTGTTAAATTTTTATGAGCAGTTTTCGGAGGGTGCCGCCGAAATTGATCGTGATGCCTAAATCCGTGCATGTTTTGATTTCGGTCACGCGTTCGAGTTACTGCTTTTCTGTTTAATACTCGTATATTTGGGTCTTGAGAAATTGTGACATCACGATTATAGTTGCGAGTTAATTTATAATTAATTTAACAATATTGTATACGTACATTACTGTTTGCAAGTGTAACAAAATAGATAGAGCCCAGTCAGTCGGAAGTATTTTTTTAAACTAACTACATATTTTATGTTTTCCGTTCTTTATTTGGTCCTGTGGCATTTGTCTAGCCTAGTAAATATGACGGAGACTTATTTAAGAATTGTAACAAAACTAAAAAAACATAACTTTCAGAGAAAAAACAAACATGCTACTATTTATTAAGAATGTTTGAGAAATGTGTATCGCTCAAAGTGTGGCATCTGCGTGCCATGTGTGTCAAAATTTGTCTCCCCAAATCTTTTCTTGATGCATGATCGTTGATTTTTGTTGGACTCGCATCATGTGTTTCGAAACCACTTCACATAATGTTATTAGATTTAAAAATGAAATGAAAAAAAGTAAATTGATGTACCTCGTTATTTAGAAAGATTTTGAAATAGAAGAGTTGTGGCGAAAACATTTTAGCCAATTGACCTTTTTTAAATACAAAATTATTTTATTTCGTACGGCTGATAGAGATGTATGGAAGAGCAGCACATACTGTGCCGACCCTCCATAAGGGATAAGGGCAAGTTGATGATGATTTTATTTCGTAGGGCGTTACAATGAACCTTATTAAATAGCTAAACTAAAGTTTGTAAAATAATTGAAAAAGAGCGAAATATAATTGTGACTATTGTTGATTGTTTAATTTGATAAACTCCTCGCTTAAGAGCTTCGAATTGGCTCAGATGTCAGATAATACTTGCATTAAATCACACCGTCACTTGAGTATTAAAAAAAACTCAAGCACTCGAAGGAATCCGAGACACATGGGAAGTTTAAAATTCTTCGCAGTTACCCGCATGAGTTTTTGTTTAAAAATCTTGAAGTGCGGTCAATTGCTCAAGTGAGATACGGCGTACGTGTACTGAATGACAGATGGTGATGTCACAATGTAAAGCTGAATAAATCTTAGTACACTGTGACATATAAATCGATATATTTTGCAAATTACCAAATTGTCGAAGGCAAATAGTTACGTTACACGTGATTATTGACTTGCTGTTGCTTGCGACTTTGTCTGCGTGAAATTAAAAAAATAATAAAATATAGCCTATGATATAACGTGGCTTTTTAATGGTGAAAGAATTGTTAAAATCGACCCATTAATTTTAGAGTTATTTCAATAAACACAAAAATACAAATCTATAACATTAGCATACATTAATAACCGAGAAATTATTCTACATCAAATATTTTTTGTAAACGAGAAATATGTGTCTTGCAAGCATTAATATAATATTCTTTAAAATTAATAATGTAGCATCCGAAAAATAAAGCTTACATTATTTTCTTTGAACTGCTTTATAGTTCAGTCTATTTTAGAAAATTTGAGTTAAGGTACTTGTAAACAAACTTTATTTAGTTAAAATTCAAATGAAACTATCACAATTAAAGTGATAATAGACTCTATAACGTGGTTTGTTTAAATGAATAAGAGTACGAAGACAATAAAATCCGGTGTCCTGTTCCGATGCACTGGTTCCCTGAAGTTAGGCGACATTCCACTGTCACGGCCAACGTATTTATGTCGCTCTATTATTACTCAGAAATGCAGAACGGCTTGCAGTAACTTTTTATTTATTGCACAGCGTACGAGCACTTAATTAAACTTTTGTTCTATTTTCAAATTTAATTCTGTTCCATTCTAAATTCGAATTGTTCGAAAAAAAACTCAAACGCTTTTTTAATCTTTTATTTTTTACTTTTTAATCTTTGTCTTATAAAAAGTATAATATAATTCTACGTTGACAGTTGCAATACTGTGAATAGCTAGAGTATTATAGTATCGGATTTCTTATATGGAAAGCAGATTACTAGGAAGTGTAATCAGTTGAAGAAACGTTGATAGACTCATCATAACGGGTGCACTTGAGCATGTCATTTGCAACTTGCATATTCTCACGACTATACATTACTGAGTATATTGATCTGGTAAAGTTATTCTACAGAGAGATACAAAGTTATGTAAGTTTTTTTGTACTAGCTTTCGCTCGCGATTGAAGGTAAGCTACACTCAGTCCATTGCCTCTTTCTAATAGTTGCAAGGTCCATAGTCTTTATGTGGTCAATAGAGTGTCCCTTCATTAAATTTGAAAGACTAAACTGTAATCAATGTTACGTATAGATTTTTACAGCTCTATAGTTACGTAACACTTCAGTATGTAATTAGGTTGAACATTATCGTGGTGCAAGTAGGCTAGCTGGCTGGTAATGGCCGTCTTATCACCACAGATAAGGTTATCGCGATCGCTTGTTTTCGTGTAATGAAAGCGCCCCGGGGTTGCGCAACACAACTAAATTGTCTGCTAATTGTACATTCATCAATTTTGATATATTGCTTTGGTATAATTCGTAATTATATTCAGTATAATTAGTAATCAGTTCATTGAGAAATTATAGAATAAAACAAATAAATTTACTTACATATAAAGTTTAACTTTAGATGTATTATAATTATAATACATTCTTATTTAAATAACATAAAAAAGTTACCTTAAAGGACAATCTTATGCGTATTTTAGAGATTTTGCTTTAAAAGTAATAAAAGCTAATGATAATATTAAACCGTTGTTTAAAGTTAAATGCAGATTTTTCCGTTTAACAAAATTTGTACATCTTTATTCCGAACTTCAGTATATACATACTTACCTTAAATTTTCTTCCATTGCGTTAATTATTAAGCACTAGCTTTCGCCCGCGACTCCGTCCGCGTGGAATCAAAAAAACAAAAGTGAGCAGCCTATGTGTTCTTCCCGACTATCCTCTACGTCTATACCAAATTTCATCGAGATCTGTTCAACCGTTTAGGCTACAAACTCTAACAAACATCCATCTATCCATCTAAACTTTCGCATTTATAATATTATAGTATGATTGCTTACTTCTTTCTCGGGTCTCTCTATATTCCGCCACGACAATCTGTCTGGGGTTGTTGGGTCAGACAATTGTGTAATCATTTTTATAGTCGCGTACTATAGTTACGAGTGATATCTGTTAATTAGAAACGTAGACGCAATCTTTCCGTCGACCGCCGTGTGATACCGTGACCTAATTGAATTAAAGCGAAACACCGGCTGACAGATAACAGACGCCAACCGAAATAACGCTACAGACGTCACGGTTAACAGACAAATGTATCTAGATCTGCTGAAATTATCGCCCGTTTTCATCGCCGAAACACCTGTACAAAACATAGTTTTGGTTATGAAACATGTCTCTGCTTTTGAACAGTTGGATGACAATCTTTTTTATATCTCTGTAGCAGAAGCCTACGGTTAATATTTTCCGTTAATAAGTGAATTTATTGAATTATGCAATGGAAATAGATTAGATCTGGCGATCCTTCAGGGGCTACTGTGTCTAAAAGAAATTAGAATAGGTGTTATTCTATGTATTGTCATGAATATCGTCCAGTTAAAAACTAAAAGTCAGCAAAAAATCGTGCAAACCTACGTTCTGCTACCTGATATTGACACTATGGTAATTATTTGTACAAGCAATTCTCGCTTAACGACACGCAATAAGTTAGCTGAGCAGGCGCATGTTTTGTTTGCGCTGTTTGTTAGAGCTACTGGCCATCGTTACGCTTCTTCCAAAACTAGTCGTGTTAATGCAATTTCATATTTATTATTTCCTAACTCAAGGACATTATAATAAGTAGTATAATATATCTGCGTAGCTTTGGATTGCTATATAGTTTCTGCCACCTACCCTAAGATATGATCGAGGTGCTTGATTCGAGGGGCTTAACAAGCTTACAATTAACTTCACATGCCTTAAAAGCAGGTAGTAAGTATTCTGGATTTTATTATAATAGTTAATTTCTCTGTCGTTTGCTATTCGATAGAGAATAATAAAAATTATGCAAAGACTTCGTTACAGCATATTGTATTTCACAAAAGTAAGAAGCGACATCTAAGAAGGAAAAAAAATTGATCTTTTTTATTTAGATTATAGCTTACAATATAATATTTCAGTTATAACGTGTGTATTTTTTATGAGATGTCGACTATGTAAGCAATTACTGACGCTTTTCACACTAGTCCGCTAACCGCTCGTCGGGCTGTAAAATTGTCACAGCGATGCCTTTCTCGGATTTCAATGTAACTCTGTTGCCGACGATGTCTATTTTCGAACTATTTTTTGAAGTTCATTCTCGTGTCACGATTCCACGGATTGTCTTTTAGATCTTTTTCTATTCTGCTCTATTTTTTTAGAAGCACGGAAAAAGCTTTGAAAAATAACTTTGTTTTCTATACTATGAAGTTTTTTACTATCATCGATGAAATATCTTTGTATTTTGTTAAAGTTTGTCGAGCATAAACTATAATTCTTGTGTTGGTGATTTAATTAAATGCAATATGCATGCTTGTTTGCTTAGTTACGTTGTTCTTATTTTATTAGACTTTATTACAAAGAAATAAAGAACAATTTAGCTTAGTACAGTCTTATTGTTATTGTAATGTAGCAGTTGAAGTGTTCACTGTGAGTTGGACATCTTAAGTTGTCACTTGTTTTCTTTTACCATCCGTGACTCTCAGCCGGCCGTCGACCCTTGTCATACGTGTACAGGGTTGCCAACTTAATACAAAATATTTTATTTTATTATATCCTACTTTCTGAGAGTATTTCGCTTATTTTTGCTATATTCTAGCAGTGTTAAAGATTAATGAGGTAGTTTTATTTATTTTTTGGTAAATAACATAGGGTTATCAATACTATTAAAGCCTTAAAATAACTAATTCTCTACAAATAAGTTTTAAAACAGTATCATGGAATATAAACTAAACAATTAACAGAAGTTTTAATTACAATATTCGAGAAGCGCATATTTAATCACGCAAACAAAACAAATCTGTAGCGCTGTTTTAAAAAAAAAAGTATTATAATTGATTATATTTTATAAACTAGCTACCCTATTAGAAGGTGTAAGGTGGTAGCCGATAGCGAGTGGACGTGAGATGATTCTGTTTGTTTACGGAGCGGGCGGGACTTCCGAGAAGGGGCGCACAGCCCGGATTACCTACTTATCGTGCGCGCAACACTAGCTGTTTGCATATCAAGCATGCTGTTTCTAAACAACTAGTTACTTCATTGCTTATCATCCTAAAGGTTTAAAATTTAGATAATCGAAATATGGTAATAGGTGAATTTGTTCTAATAGGAATAGATAGGAATAATTTGCTTGTCTAAAGTTGAAGTGCTAAATCTTGCGCTCTGTTACATTGTCTTAAGTTATCGTGATTTTTGCGAATCCTACGAATTGTAGATTAGAATGATAAATATTATATCTACAGGTCAGACTGTTTCAGTTAAAAGTGTACATGTTCTGTCAAACTTTTTTCCTATCTCCTATATACAGTAAATAATTAAGTATTACATAGTTATAAACTTAAAATAGCAGTATGTTCTATACAAGTTGTGTGTGACACATATTATATTTTATTGCATTTTGTTACAGGTGATGTGGGCTGTAGCCACGTTGCTCGCGGTCTACACGCTGCGGGCTACGGCCATCTCTTGTACGGAGGCGCGCACCCGCTGCGCTTACCGCACCGGCTGTGGCTTCGCTCTCAACAACTACATGTATCTATGTGGCGATGTACTCTCGGAACCGACCAGCGTCTGCCCCAAGCCCTGCGAACACGCGCTCATCGCTCTCACAACAGCTGAAGAGGGCAAGGAGCTTATGAACGTGAGTAATACACTATTTGTTTATGAGCAGCCTATCCCCATTTCCTAAATCCCTTAACGAAGTTGTAGTGTACTTATCTATTTATTTAATTACTAGCTGTCGCCCACGACTTCGTCTGCAAGGTCTTAAAAAAATAATAATAACAGCCCATGTTACTAAGTGATAACATACCTATTTATTGATGAAAGAATTTTGAAATTAGTCCAGTAGTTTTTGAGTTATCTCTATCAATACATACAAAAATACAAATCTTTCCTCTTTATAATATTAGTATAAATATCTACTATATGTCTTTTTATGCGCAACTGCGTACAGTAGGAATTAAAACCTTAATTAGCCTGTGTTCTATATCTATAAATATATAGTAACAAACATCCATCCATCCAAAAGCAATAAGTAAGATGTTTATATGTAACCTGTACCATTAACAACTGAACCATGAACAAGTGAGGTGTCATTCGATTAGTATTCTTCCCCAGAGTGTCATAGGCTTCAAAATATTAATATTTTGTCTTCATTTTGTGTCATGTCACCCTTTATTGAATAAGTAGCTTATGAGGGCTTGATAGAGTGTCATCACAACTCACGGTACCTGTGGTACTTCTTAAAAAGCGATTTTAAAAGTGTCTGTGTGTCATGTATGTCATGTATGTCATGTATGTCATGTGTGTCATGTACATATATCATGTATGTCATGTATGTCATGTGTGTCATGTGAGTCATGTGTGTCCTGTATGTCATGTGTGTCATGTACGTCATGTATGTCATGTGTGCATGTATGTCATGTGTGAGGTGTGTGATGGGTGTCATGTGTGTCCTGTATGTCATGTGTGTCATGTATGTCATGTATGTAATGTACGTCATGTATGTCATGTATGTAATGTACGTCATGTATGTCATGTATGTAATGTACGTCATGTATGTCATGTGTGAGGTGTGTGATGGGTGTCATGTGTGTCATGTACGTCATGTATGTCATGTGTGTCATGTACGTCATGTATGTCATGTGTGTCATGTATGTCATGTATGTCATGTATGTCATGGACGTCATGTATGTCATGTGTGCCATGTATGTCATGTAAGCCATGTGTGCCATTGTTGTCATGTGTCATGTGTGTCATGTATGTCATGTATGTCATGTATGTCATATACGTCATGTATGTCATGTATGTCATGTATGTCATGTATGTCATGTATGTCATGTATGTCATGTATGTCATGTGTGATGTGTGTGATGGGTGTCATGTATGTCATGTGTGTCATGTGTGTCATGTATGTCATGTGTGTCATGTGTGTCATGTACGTCATGTATGTCATGTGTGTCATGTGTGTCATGTATGTAATGTACGTCATGTATGTCATGTGTGTCATGTGTGTCATGTATGTCATGTATGTCATGTAGTCATGTATGTCATGTGTGAGGTGTGTGATGGGTGTCATGTGTGTCATGTGTGTCATGTGTGTCATGTGTGTCATGTATATCATGTGTGTCATGTATGTCATGTATGTCATGTGCGTCACGTATGTCATGTGTGTCATGTGTGCCATGTATGTCATGTAAGTCATGTGTGCCATTGTTGTCATGTGTCATGTATGTCATGTGTGTCCTGTATGTCATGTATGTCATGTGTGTCATGTATGTCATGTGTGTCATGTACGTCATGTATGTCATGTTTGATGTGTGTGATGTGTGTCATGTGTGTCCTGTATGTCCTGTATGTCATGTGTGTCCTGTATGTCATGTGTGCATGTATGTCATGTATGTCATGTGTGCCATGTATGTCATGTAGTCATGTATGTCATGTATGTCATGTGTGTCATGTGTGTTACGTGTGTCATGTGTGTCATGTACGTCATGTATGTCATGTACGTCATGTATGTCATGTATGTCATGTGTGAGGTGTGTGATGGGTGTCATGTGTGTCATGTACGTCATGTATGTCATGTGTGCCATGTATGTCATGTAAGTCATGTGTGCCATTGTTGTCATGTGTCATGTGTGTCCTGTATGTCATGTATGTCATGTGTGTCATGTATGGCATGTGTGTCATGTACGTCATGTATGCCATGTGTGTCCTGTATGTCATGTGTGCCATGTGTGTCCTGTATATCATGTATGTCATGTGTGTCATGTATGTCATGTGTGCCATGTGTGCCATTGTTGTCATGTGTCATGTGTGTCATGTGTGTCATGTGTGTTATGTACGTCATGTATGTCATGTTTGATGTGTGTGATGTGTGTCATGAGTGTCAGGTACGGCATAAAAGAACGCTGCAAGTAGCGGTGGATTTTTAATTCATTTTGTAAACACAAAAGTGGTTATTGTAAGAAAACCGTTAAAGATAGATATATGCTATCGCGCACTTTTCTGTAGAACTTTTTAAGATTTACAATTCTTTCATACATCATTTTTATATACCTCTAACGGTTTAGGCAGCGTAAGCCGAGAAAAGTTAAAGTTTAGTGAGTTTTTAACGCCGGCGTCCAGAAACACGCTGTTTATTAATAGTTCCTGAACATTAGTAATAATAAAATATAGCCTATGTTACTCACAGATAAATTACCTTTCTGATGGTGAAAGAATTTTTAAAATCGGCGCAGTAGTTTTTGAGTTATTTCAATACATACAAAAATACAAAGTTTTCCTCTTTATAATATTAGTATAGATTTATCAATTTATATATTACACTACATTTATTTATTATATTACATTCACGCCTACATTCATAAGTACACTACAAAGTTAAAAAAAACTTAAACAACAGAATAAAAAGCTACGATACTCAGGGGAAGTAAACTAATCGAATAAAACTGCACTCGTCAGTTCAGTTCAGTCATTTAGGTTAAATGCGGGCGCAATACATACATCCTACAAACACACAAACATAAAAACATATTATACTTCCTTACATACAATTTCAATAAAGCTATGTTAATATTAGCATTTAATATTCGTAATCATACTTCATACTAATATTATAAATGCAAAAGTTTAGATGGATGGATGTTTGTTAGAGTTTGTAGCCTGAACGGTTGAACGTATATCGATGAAATTTGGCATAGATGCAGAGGATAGTTTGGAAGAACACATAGGCTACTTGCATTTGTTTTTTTTAATTCCGCGCGGACGGAGTCGCGAGCGAAAGCTAGTTAGAAAATACATGCGATTTCTGCAATCAAACATAAAAGGATTAAGATATTAGAGTCAAGGCTGCATCTTGTTTTTAAGCACACTATAATCGATGTGAATTTAAATTCATACAATCGTATTCTCACAAGCTGGAACAATCAAAGGTCATGCTTGTCACAATAAATTTTCACGACCACTTGTTTATGAGCGCATCCTTTTCAATTGAGATGCATGTCCAGTTTTATTGGAGCTTTTTTGTCAACATTTTCCCGTACTAGTGGATACGATAAGGGGTGTCGCGATACGATGGTGTGTCGTAGTACGCAGACGCTGTGTAATAAAATCTAATTTAGACGTCAGATTTGTCGGACGCGATGCAACGCCATCAAGGGTCTCGGTTGATGACCCCGTTAGCTGTCCCTCATACAATGCTCACGAGATGTGATCGAGTTAATTTGACTAAACTCTTTCATAGGACAAATTGAAACTGTCATGTCGTTCACGTAATGAAAAGTTACTCCCGTTATGTAACAAAAAGTACTTCCACTATTACTAAACAAAAACATATCGTTATCCCTCTTACTCTCTTTCAAAATAACAGAGATGGGGTATTTTGTACTTGTAATAATCGCAGTTGAATCAACAAAAACAAATGAACGTACGATATCGGACCTCCCTTGTAGTATTGCTGCAGCTGTTTTCTGAATTTGGTGTCCACGAGACTACTTATTAATATCCCATACACTAGTAAATTGTACGAAAGATATTAACTTAAAGTAGTAAAACCAGTAATCATTCTACGTATTCAAGTAAGCACTTTTAAAGTTGGCAATCCATTTGTGTGAAATAGTAGTAGTAAAACTCGTATCAACTATCAACAGTAACTAATAATAACTAATACTAAATCTTGTAAAATGTATTATATAGAAAATAAGAAATAAAGATATATGTGAATAAGACTAATACTATAAATGTGAAAGTTTTGATGTATGGATGGATGTTTGTTGTAATTTGTAGACTAAACGACTGAACAGATTTCAATGAAATTTGGCATAGATGTAGAGTATATAATATAGAAAAACACATAAGCTACTTAATTTTTATTTTTAACTAGCTGTTCGCGTGCGGCTTCATACGCATGTAATTATAAATTTATTGTTTGCATTTGTCAAATTCTCAATTGCAAATGTCAAAATACTAATTACCTTACTATGGCAATCTTGCTCCCTTGATGTTGGCAGCATCTTATGGTCTCTTTCCCACATTAGGGTTTTTACCCAAAATATTTACCCCCTAAGTTTAATGGCGTCAAAATATATAGTCTAAAGCGTGACGTAAGTGTAGGGCTTTTTATTAAAAAAATAATTATTCAAAAATATGCTGTAATTGCTGACATCTTAGGCAACAAAGAAGTGTATGTTTACGCTTTATTATAATAGTATAGTAGTATAGAAGTATAGATTCCACGTGGACGGAATCACGGGCGAAAACTAGTTTAGTAAATGTTAAAATCCGTTCCGTATTAACCAACAAGTGTTATAATTATTTTTTGTAATCTTCATAAAGCAACAGTAACTTTAATCATTTCAATCAGACATTGCAATAACATAATACAATACAATTCTTTCGATAATTTAGTTTGGGTGCGGTCAAGCGTCTAATTATGCCGTTGTAACGGTGTGATTATTGTGGCTCTGTGGTCGGGTGTGCGTACGGTGTAACGAAAGGCCGGTAACTCAGCCTTGAGGTTTGACGTCTTGATCGGGACCTACCGCAGTGCTCGCCCGAGCAGGTGTCGCGGTTTCCACAAAAAATACGTAAGAGACAAGCTCTGAACGCTCTGCCCTCTTTATTTTCTTATCGACTAAGACCTAGATATTATACGCAGTGAGTAAATTGCTTTTAAAAACTGCTCCGACTGGTAATTATAAAGTTTTTCTCCAATAGCATGTTGCTTGTTTTATGTTTTAAAAGAATTCAGTAATCTATTCCATTTTACTGTTGCTAAAAATATTACAAAAATGTATAGTTTAGGTTAGTAGTTGTTTGAACAAAGAGGTTGAAATTGATTCAGTATTTTGTTAGTTAAATATTAATTAGTTTTGTTTGTTAATTTTCGTTCAGAAGTTTGAAGTCAGTTTCACATTGAAAAAAATAATTAACCGATCTTTTTTTAACTTATCCTATTTGGATTGTTTATTTATACTAAAACTGTTAGAATTGACGCATATAAAATACGTGAACTTAATTCCAGAGATATCCAAACGTGATTTTATTATACATAATTTGTTTTGATAGCGGCAGGAATGTTTCTGGAGCCGTAAAATAGTTTTACGAACAAGAAACTATATAACACGCCACGCTCGCACCGGATTTATAGTTTTTCCCCCAAAAAGTTTATAATAATGTAGGATGTTAAATTTTATAATAATTTTGTGTGTGTGCATTTAACATAACATTTTTGAAAGGGTGCCCATATGCGTGAACATAAAATATTCAAAATGTATAGCACGCAATAAAAAATTATGCATTTATAAAGATCTATTTGTCTCATGGACAAGTTATTCATACGTTATACTATTTTTTGTGCTCTTTATGATTAGGGTTAGAATGTCTGGGAATATTCAATTATACTATTATACTTTATACTAATATTATAAATGCGTAAGTTTAGATGGATGGATGTTTGTTAGAGTTTGTAGCCTAAACGGCTGAACGGATCTCGGCGAAATTTGGCGTAGATGTAGAGGATAGTCTGGAAGAACACATAGGCTACTCACTTTTGTTTTTTGAATACCACGCGGACGCAGTCGCGGGCGAAAGCTAGTAAGGAATACATTTCAGGTCCCTACAATAATGCTCTTTGCAAGATTGTAACAGTATTTGTTTAGTATTGTGAACTAAACAGAATAAAGTAATTTAATTTAAAGTAAATTAAATTACTTTATTAAGTAAAGTAAATTAACTCCGTCCGCGTAGAATTAATAAAAAAACTTAGTAAGTAGCCTATGTGTTCTTCCAGACTATGTTTTACATCTGTGCCAAATATCATCGAGATTTCAATTTCAGGCTACAAACTAACGAACATCCATCCAAACTTTCGCATTTATAACATTAGTAAAAAGTAAAAAGTAACATTATCTGACCTTATTAAAGAACCCTTTATCAAACACGATATAAATCGTATCAATAGATTAAATAATATTTCGTTTGTTACAGTGTCAATGTGAGGATGAATATTGTGAGGAAGCGAAGCAGAGGATCGAAGTCTGCCGGTCTCAGGTGGTGAAGGGTGCGGCCAACGCGACGTCCTCCTGCCGACTCTCGCAGATGATCTGCCTTGCCGACGCACAATGTTCCACTGCGCTTAGCTACTACCGACAACTCTGTCGTTCCATGTACCGTGGCAGGAAATGCTCCAACAGATGCCTCAATTCAATCAAAATACTAAAAAAACAAGAGAAAGCGGCAGCACTAACCGAATGCAGATGTGACGGCGATGAGGACTTTGATTGTCCGAGAATGCAGAGCAATCTCGCCAGATTATGCTTTCACAAACATCAAAAGAACCACACTAATACACATAAGAAAGCACCTCACGAAATGTATCCATCAGTGGCTACTTCTATACAATTCTCGACCTTCTTAGTGCTCATTTGTTTGTTCTATTGTTTTAGCAGCACGTGATCAATTCTAACAAGGTCTACCTCATTCTAGCTTATAAAGACAATCCATCAAAGTACAACGTATTTTGTAAAAATGTACAGATCAGTATTGTAAGTTAATTTATGCGTAGTTACATTTAAGCGAGGAACAACAAGGGCGTGTAAATGGATTGAGTGTGCGAGTTGTTTGTTTTGAGTGGCAAGGTTTTTTTTTCTAATTCGAGAATATTCTTTTTATTTATGAAGTTTTACGAGGTAGTCAATCGAAAGTTTGGCAACGGAAGAATTTGCCTTTATACTATCATCACTAAACTGTGTCAAATTATTATAAAAAAAAAATTAGTAAGTAGCCTATGTGTTCTTCCAGACTATGTTTTACATCTGTGCCAAATATCATCAAGATTTCAATTTCAGGCTACAAACTAACGAACATCCATCCATCCAAACTTTCGCATTTATAACATTAGAAAAAGGAAAAAGTAACATTATCTGACCTTATTAAAGAACCCTTTATCAAATACGATATAAATCGTATCAATAGATTAAATAATATTTCGTTTGTTACAGTGTCAATGTGAGGATGAATATTGTGAGGAAGCGAAGCAGAGGATCGAAGTCTGCCGGTCTCAGGTGGTGAAGGGCGCGGCCAACGCTACGTCCTCCTGCCGACTCTCGCAGATGATCTGCCTTGCCGACGCACAATGTTCCACTGCGCTTAGCTACTACCGACAACTCTGTCGTTCCATGTACCGTGGCAGGAAATGCTCCAACAGATGCCTCAATTCAATCAAAATACTAAAAAAACAAGAGAAAGCGGCAGCACTAACCGAATGCAGATGTGACGGCGATGAGGACTTTGATTGTCCGAGAATGCAGAGCAATCTCGCCAGATTATGCTTTCACAAACATCAAAAGAACCACACTAATACACATAAGAAAGCACCTCACGAAATGTATCCATCAGTGGCTACTTCTATACAATTATCGACCTTCTTAGTGCTCATTTGTTTGTTCTATTGTTTTAGCAGCACGTGATCAATTCTAACAAGGTCTACCTCATTCTAGCTTATAAAGACAATCCATCAAAGTACAACGTATTTTGTAAAAATGTACAGATCAGTATTGTAAGTTAATTTATGCGTAGTTACATTTAAGCGAGGAACAACAAGGGCGTGTAAATGGATTGAGTGTGTGAGTTGTTTGTTTTGAGTGGCAAGGTTTTTTTTTCTAATACGAGAATATTCTGTTTATTTATGAAGTTTTACGAGGTAGTCAATCGAAAGTTTGGCAACGGAAGAATTTGCCTTTATACTATCATCACTAAACTGTGTCAAATTATTATAAAAAAAAATTAATCAATTGACGTTTACAAAAACAATTGAATAATCTGTCTATATGTACATAATTACGACGGCATTTTAAACGTTCATGCCGGGTCTAGTCTAACTGTTACGGTCTGGGATGGCGATAATGAGAACTCTACGCTATGCGCGTGGCGACACGTGGGCGAATATGTATGTATGTCTAAATGCGTGCGCGTTAATACAGATATCGAGATAGAGCGGTGCTGCAGCCGCCCACGGGCCCACGGGCGCGCTATAAATATGGCCGCGCCGGTGGTCCGGTGACAAATGTTGGATTGGTCGCCTGGCGTTACGGCGCCGAGCTTATTAATTCATCTAGAGTCCGGCGAAAATCCACAGTAAACTGTATGAAAACATAATGCCAACCCTCTCTTGATCTTTAACCAACACAATAGTATGAATAACATGTTTTAACACACGTGTCTTAGCACTGGAATTAGAGTATTACTCCTTACTTTGTCAACTTGTACGGATTTTTATATTGCTATATTTCAAGGATTATGTCAATCATCCTATTATGTCATTTTAAAATGTTTTTATATTCCATCTTACACTTTTAAAGCTAGAAATAGAGCATAAAAATCAAGAATCGTCTGACGGAACACTTAACAGTGTCTGTGGTTAAGGAAGTGTCTGTCCCGTGGCTAATTCCGGTGAGCGCGACACTAATCGTCGCTCAGATGTTGGACGCGCGCGGGATTCCGCTGTCACTGTGACATTTCTTATCTTTTTTATAACATCCTTTTTTTCGAAACGCTCTTTTCCGGCCACTCATTAGTGCATTTTTAAACGGAAATATTCTCCAATTAAGAATATAATAGGCTAGAGGCGGAAGAATATTGTTAACCAAGATTAATTTGTAAGGCGATATCGTTAATTTTAAATGTATATGTATATGTAAAATGTTCCGTTCCCTTGTCGCTATTTCCAAGTTTTTGATAGACCTATTTGTAATTTTTCCGTGTTTCTTAAATTTACAAAATTAAAGTTTCTAGCCCTGTTCTGACGAATTATTTCATTAGAATAGTATATATGCCAATAAGCTCCTAGATGGATTTAATAAACACTAGAAACTTTATTCTAAGACTATGACAGCAATTATAAATAATCCATGGAAATCTAAAGTTAAAATGATCCAATTTAAGCACGGAGTGACTCAAGGTTTCCCTACAACCCCGAGGCCGTAATAAAGAGCAAAGAACCGGTTCTCTACGAAAGGGCTCGTACTCCCGCGGCGAGTAACTCTATCCACAGACAAAAACGAAAACACAATCTAACTGTTTTCGAACGGATAATTAATTTTTGTCAATATTGAATGACGGTTTGTTTTTCATCTTGTACGTTTGTTATACAACTTTGAACCAGTTACGTATACAAACAAATGTTTGAAACCGTTACACCATTCTCGTAACTGTACAAAAAATAGCGTTATCTTTGTTTTTTTATGGATAATGAGAGGGATGGCGATATGTTTTAGTACAGGATATAATTGCTCATTTGATTTGTAACCTGAGAGAATCAAGGACCTATTTCTTAGACCTCTCAGTAGTATGAATAATAAATGATTTAAGTGCCACAAGCAATGTTTTCGACCTTTCAAGATTGTAGCGAAATCTTGCTATTTACTAATATTAAGACGTTTGGATGGATGTTTGTCATAAGGTATCTCCAGAATAGATTTAGAAAATCACACATTAGCTACTTTTTTTTAAATTCTGACTGCACGAAGTCGCTGGCGACATTTACAGTCGTACAAATAAACGCGGTATAAAGTTAAACTTAGGAATAAACTGAATATAAGCAAATATTAGTACAAATTTTGCTTATACTCAGTTTATTCATAAGTTTAACTTTATACCGCGTTTATTTGGAAGGCTGTTAGTGTATAAAATATTCTTAACTAGCTTTCGCCCGCGACTCCGTCCGCGTGGAATTAAAAAAAAACAAAAGTGAGTAGCCTATGTGTTCTTCCAGACTATCCTCTACATCTATACCAAGTTTCATTGAAATCCGTTCAGTCGTTTAGGATACAAACTCTAACAAACATCCATCCATCCATCCATCCATCTAAACTTTCGCAATTATAATATTAGTATGAAGTATGATTATATTAGTCTCGATATATATGATCAATACAAAATACCAGACATAGTTAAATCAAGAGAGCGTATCAACAATCCACGTCTGCATTACAATCAATATCAATACAGAATGCATTCGGTATGCGTCTCACAAACAATTGCCTACTAATGTTTCGTCGCCTGAATCATGTCACTATACATAATGCAAACTCGATAACGCAGTGAATATGAATGAAGGCACTCCTTGCTATTTATTCATTTTCTCTTATCTAGTGACAGCTGATTTTCACAGCATAATGGAATTTATGTTTATTATTCTCAATGCTTGTTGACAGTTGTTAGTTTCGAAGTTGGTTTATTCAATTTTAACAGTATCTATTTAAACGAATCATACTTATTGCTTATATTATAAATGCGAATGTTAAATGGATGTTTGTTAGAGTTTGTATCCTAAATGGTTGAACGGATCTTAATGAAATTTAACATAGATGTAGAGCATAGTCTGGAAGAACATATAGGCTACTGACTTTTGTTTTTTAATTTCATACGGAAGGAGTCGCGGGCGAAAGCTAGTTATTAAATAAGGCAATAATATGAAACTGAAATGAAGGTTGTCTTTTTGTATTTACGTTTCTGTGGTTAAAACCTTAAATCATTTGCTTCCTTGCTATCATTTAAATCTATTTGTATCGTTTATTATGTAACTGGGGGATCAATATTCAAGCGCCAATAGCCTAATGGTTTGGGGTACGGTCTACCGATCTTGAAGTCGAGAGTTCAAATCCCGCCATTCGACTATTGTCGTGAACCATATCCTAGCACAAGCCTAGAGCTTAGTTGGAATGGTTAAAGGAAATATTAGTAAATTAACAAAAATCTACTAATATTTTATTTAAAAAAAAAAATTATGGCATATAATAGTATTATTTCAGAAGTTTATATTTTGCTTATACGAAATCAAAAATATACCCGAAATCTAGTGACGCAATCGTCTGCAAAGTCTAATCTTACATCTTTAAATTAGTCTATTGAAATGTTTATTGCCCCTGAGCTGTGTCTGTCTGAAGAATTGATTTAATTTTCCAGTCAAGTGACTTTTGATTAAAATATTGTCGTTGACTACCTCTAACTTCTTATTAGTTTGATTGTATGTGTATCTGTGCTATATTGTGTGTTGCGTCATGTTTTGTTTTTAGGTTATGTTTGAATGAGTGCCTTTTAGGTTAGTTTATCTTTAAGAAATGTTAAGGAATATTTGATAAGGTATGTTTAATTTAATACAGCTAAAATATGTGTAATTCATTAACCACAGTTTACCAAAGTGAGATTATTAGCGTTTATCGATTCTTGTACATAAAATAATTAAGATTATATTATTTGTATTTTTTATATTCATAAGAAAATTCGTACAAAGTATTTTAAATTAAAAAATAATAATTTATTGATTAGGTTTTACGGTTTAGTATTTAAAAATAAAAGTTGTTGCATTTGTTTCGTTTTTGTGAAATCTTTTTAAGCATTCTAGTTGTATTTATTTGGAAGAGAAAAATTAAAATAAAACTTTCTGTTTTCTATTGTTTTTGTTTTATTTAAAAAAAAAAAAATTATGGCATATAATAGTATTATTTCAGAAGTTTATATTTTGCTTATACGAAATCAAAAATATACCCGAAATCTAGTGACGCAATCGTCTGCAAAGTCTAATCTTACATCTTTAAATTAGTCTATTGAAATGTTTATTGCCCCTGAGCTGTGTCTGACTGAAGAATTGATTTAATTTTCCAGTCACTTGACTTTTGATTAAGATATTGTCGTTGACTACCTCTAACTTCTTATTAGTTTGATTGTGTGTGTATCTGTGCTATATTGTGTGTTGCGTCATTTTTTGTTTTTAGGTTATGTTTGAATGAGTGCCTTTTAGGTTAATTTATCTTTAAGAAATGTTAAGGAATATTTGATAAGGTATGTTTAATTTAATACAGCTAAAATATGTGTAATTCATTAACCACAGTTTACCAAAGTGAGATTATTAGCGTTTATCGATTCTTGTACATAAAATAATTAAGATTATATTATTTGTATTTTTTTTATATTCATAAGAAAATTCGTACAAAGTATTTTAAATTAAAAAATAATAATTTTATTTAAGTTCAAAAAATTTTATTTAAACCGAATATCGATAGTTCATAATTGTTCGCTATGCGTGTTTGTTTCGTCACTACGATACCTGTCTATTAAGTACGGCATTTTCCTTTATACAAATTGAATTCGATACTTCATATACATCATTTATCAAACTAATCTATCTTATTAAGACACACTATAGTGAATGAACATCAACACTTCATACTAAAATTTTAAATTCGATAGTATGGATAGATGATGTTTTATGCCAAAACGGCTTAATGGATATCTATGAAATTTGGCACAGATGAAAAACATAAGCGACTTACGATTTTTTCTAAAACCCGGCGGACGAAATTGCGGGCAAAGGCTAATCTTTTATAAATATACAAGTAAAGAGTATAGAACAATTATATAATGAGGAGGTCACAATGTAAAGAACATAAAACACATTATCCTTCTGTCAGTCTGACCGGTTACTCAGAATTGATACATCTATAGTTTGAGCTGTAAAGGGGGATGGGGAATACTGCATATATTTATTTGCTTAATAGTTTTACATCCATACTTGTATAGTTAATGACGCAAAGCTATGTGTGGCGCGGGGGACAGGGCCGTGTAATTGGGACCACCCACGGCGCCCTGCCACGGCACGGCCTCTCGTAGAAAAACAATTCATCTACATGCGAAATCGCTTCATAACATATGTATCAAGAAACGAATTGAAAATGATATCATCTTGGCAGTTATCCTACTCCTGAACTCCTCACTAATCAGTTTGGTCCGTAGTGATTAAAAAAAAATATTAACTATACAAAAACAAAATAAAGCTCACGACACTATAAGCTATTTGTAAATTAAAGAGCAATAAAGATTGATAAAATTAAAACAAAAGAGCAAATACAAATCGAGTGACAACTAAGAGCGCGCTCACGCCTTTGACTAAACTATCGCACAGCTGTTTAGTCGCGCTTTAATTCCTATGAGTTTATATGGAGATGCGCACACTACTTGATTTTTAGTTGTGCAACTAAACAGTTGAATTTGCTGTGAAACAATCGACGATCGATAGTTTAGTCAAAGGTGTGTCCGCTCTTAATCTTCAAAATGGGTTCATTCGTTTACAATTTTACAAACTTACAATGAAACGTCAATTTACTCGTACTCACGAAGAAAATCACTACTAAGTGATTTTCTTCGTGAGTACGTGAGTAGTAGATAGTTCTACTACTTCTGATACTAATCAATACTTTAGTTGTAGTCTTTAATGTAGTAAAGTCTCACCGTAATAAAATTTAATAACAATTTTTTCACACGACAATCTCAAGAACGGATGTCGGCTGTCAGGATATTCCTTATTGAGGTTATTTGCCGAATGATGAGCACTACACTTAAAGTACTCTAGAAAATTGCTGACCCGAGTTAAGAGACGGCAATCGATGGCGAGTACGTGATCATTTTGGCGACGCCGCGCCCTCGCCGTGGGAAAGGATGCGCGGGTAATGTCACTCACAACCATGGTGGTATTACTAGGCGAAAAATTTAAAGTACTCGTGTAAAAAGCCTGAGAATAAGCGTGGTTCAAATAGGTAGAGTTTTCATTCTCATACTGGATTGAGGGGTAGTACTATTGACTGTCAATATACTAATCTTTGTAGATTCTTGACAATATCTTATACTAATATTATAAAGAGGAAACCACACCACTGAGTAACACAGGCTATATTTTTTAATTTGACGCGAGCGAAGTCACGAGCAACAGAGCAACAGAGCAACAGTCATTTATATAAGTAGTAATTATCAAATAGTAATATAAAATTAAATACGTCGTAGCAAGTTTTAGATAGCTAACGTGGTTTGACAAAGGTCTCAGAAACAAAGCTTATTCCGTCAATATTCCAGACCACCGAGTTCGTTGCATCAGTTGCACGAACTTCCACGCCTATAGCTCGCTCGTAGCGCTACAATAGTCTGCACGAGCTCAACTTGTTACTGCTAGCAGATCTAAATAATGTTACTGTGTATTGCATCTAATCATACTCTGAATTGTCTATCGGATTGAATGATCTAAAGTGGACCGCTCTTATAAGATGTTTTTACAGCGTGCGGCAAAGCTATTTAATGTAGAAAAATTTTATATAATTGAAATACAAATTGACGTATAGAACTCTTTAAGATTTTTTTTTGATAGTTATTTCGTTTTTTTTTTCACCTTAACACAATCAACATTGTCTTAACAAATATTATGTTTTACTTTTAAACTACTCCAATCGTTGTTATTCAAATTTCTTCTTGTACGATTGCCAATTGTTTTATGATTTCCTCCGTCGTTACAAAAGCCTTCCCCAACTATTCTTTATTGCTTCCGTCTGCAATAAGTTACATGTACAACGTATGTAAATAGCTACCAGTCTGACGCAGCGTCGTAAATCTGACAAGGAGGCACTATTTATTGCCAATTGTTTACTTAATTGAGACGTCAATGTCTGGACACGACCGTTATTGTTATTCGCGTTTGCCAATCTTTTGTAGTAAAATGTAGAAGCTTTTGCTTCGAACATTGGATCTTAAGCTCGGTAAAATAAAAGTATATTTGAAAGTAAAAGCTCCGATTGAATTGAAACGTAATAAATCTTAACGAGACGTTGCTAAACTTTTTTCCGAAAGTTACGTGACTTAATTGGGCATTAAAATGAGTAGTGTGATAGCTAAATAATATAAACATCGATTTTTTAATTTAGATATTTAAATCTACGTCTAATTTATTTTTCAGTTGTTATCTATTGAGAGTTCTAGACTAGTATGTAAACATAAACAAGAAATATATTCATAGTTGAGTCGATTTTGATACAACATGGTAAGCCGGTGTGTGGTCTGCCGTCACCAGTATTTACCCGCCGGTAATCACCGCGGTAATTATGGTTCCGCACCGAATAGTTGCCGCACTCTTGCGCCATCTGACGGATGCCCAAAATCACTTTGTTTGCTTCATGACTTTCACACAGATTAACTTGTCATTTGCTTAATCTAGCGACGTTCTGTGATATTTGATTTCATAGTGATTTGAGATATTAACCTTTTATACGAATAAAGAGAACAGGTGGGTCTCTTTATTACTGTAGACAATTTTAAATTAGTAGCTATCATTTGTTATACGAATCCATATTAGTAATTGAGAAAATTGTCGAATTCATCTCTGAATATTACTTTCTACGGCTTTAAATTTATTAACATTTTTTTAAAACCCTTTTTTACGCCCGATTTAATCTTCGAGTGGTAGACTACCGGCGTTACTTGTATTGTTACGAAAACAAATTACCTTTGTATCCCTTCCTGCTTAAGGTAAATTAAGTGAAGACCTTCTGAATACTTATCTCAGATTATCCTCTAAGTAGACTCTAGTGGTTGCTTATTGCTGTTAGACGCCGACAATTCCTCGAAATGTAAACAATCAACAGAATAATCGGAGTATCGGAATAGTACGAGTGTTTTGAGGACAAGAGATACGGGTAACTTTGCCAATTTTAATTAGAAAACTTAAATAAATAACATCTTGTACGACAAATTCTTGTTTTAATTGAATACATTTTTATGCCAATTTAAAGTAAATATATGTTTAAATTTTGGCTTTATAAAATGGTAATAATAGTAAATTTTTAACAATCTAGCATACGGCTTTCGAAGGGTCGGACGTATAAAATTAAGACGGGTATAAACCGTTGGGTCACGAAACCAAAGTTTTAATGTCGTTCTACACAAAAACATCACGAAAACGTGAGCTTTAACACCAGACAAGGAACAATGGTGTGGATTTTTTACAAAGATCGAGTGAGTTGTAAAAAGTGTACTTTTGTAAGATCGACATCGAAGCTCGACTGAAATATTTTTTTTAATTTTATTTCACTGTTGAATTTTAAAAGTTTAAGTTTTATTACTGTTTCATTTTACAGTTTATGTTAAAACTTTGAAGGCATTAAGTAAATTATAAAGCAAATAAAAATCCAATGTTACTAGTAATTCATTATACGAAAGCTCTTTTTAAAGCTTTCTTGACTTTCTCTTGAATCTTGGTTTTTTTCCTACGTTTTTTAGGAACAAAATCTATGTTATTACAGTTGTAAGAAACTTAAAATAAGTTCGAGGCAGCCCTATCAGAGATAGAGACCTCAATGTTCGACGGCGAATGAACATGGAATAAATCATTGAGTTTTTATAAAGGAATCATCGCCTCCGCGCTGTCGTCGGCAGCTTCAAAGGCAAGCGCGCTTTGTGATGCCGCCCGCGCTCCATGAGGACTTCATTACTTGTAGCTGTGATAGAGAACTTGTACTACGAGTTGGGAAATTCATTAAAACCTAGGTACAAGTGTTAATAACATAATTAGAACAGAGCCTTATTTTAATTGTTTTGGTCAACTTTTACTTTAATAATAATTTAAGTCAGTCTTTTGGTCGAAGGTTTTATTTATACTCTAATTATCTATTAATACAATACATAAATTAATTTTCATATATTTGCATGTTCACAAACTGCTAATTAAGATTTTTAAAAAGGGTCAATAAAAGTGAATAATTCACAACTCGCAAAGTGTAAATTAAGTGATTTACAACCGTATTGAGGATAAAATATTGCTAGCTGTTAATCCGGGCATGATAATGTAAATGAGCGTAATGTTCTTGGAAAGGTCTTGACTGCCGACGGTCGGGCACCGGGCACAGGGCACCGGGCAGACGCGGACAGGCGGGCAGTACAACTCGAGCGCCGCCGCTACGCCGCCGATAGAGTCATTATGTACCATTATTCGATCTTTGCTCCCAAACTTTAAACTTTTTTATTATGTTTGTCAAACACGCTATTGAAACTGTTCAGTTAAAAATTGCTCAAACCACAAGGAAAAGTAAACGTTTCCAGTGTGTCTGACTACAGTTACTGAAATTAAAAAGGTGATGCAAAGGAAAAGGAGAACTCCTAAACTCCTACATTCATGTTGTGATATTTATAAATGCAGATATTTAATTCCAAAAGTTCTAAACAAAAAGTGCTCAGAGGTAGAAAGAAAAGGATCTACTGACACTGAGCGTCATCTCTTAGTTCTGCTATTTTGTAAGTATGGAAGCCTTAAGAACAGATACAGAGAATAGAAAATGTTTGAGAGCCACAGACTTGAGATGTCTGATTAACTCGTCGAGAGCGGCCGGAGCGCAGCGCCCGAGGCCGCGGGGCGCGGGGCTATAGACCCTGACGAATAACATACTATTTTGTATAACTACCAATACATATTTTATAAATTTTCATTCTCTTTGGCAACCTCTTTCTTTACCTTGCAATCAAATACAATGCAATCATTTTCAAATATTACACCTAGTGTGTGTGTGTGCCGTACAAAACGGTTTCAGGTTCCGCGGCACAACTTACCTTTAGACTACGCAAGCATCAGAGGACATAATATTGTAAATAAGGGAATGTACTTACCAGCTTGATGTCTGTCTCATCGCCTGCAGGTGCCTGGTCTCCGTCGGTGTCAATCGAGTCGAGTCTAGTTCTGTCGAGTGTATAGACACCAGTGATGCTGGTGCAGATACACCCGCGTACAACGTTATTGTTCCAAACGCGAAACTGACATTCCAAGCGACCCCGTTCACTAACAAAATTGACACGCCCGTTGTTACTGTCGCGCTATCGGACAAACAACCACTTCCGATGACCTTTGAACTCGCAATTTTGTAGCGGACAGACCCGTTTGGCTGCTTGGCCACGACTCCTTCTCTCGTACACCTCTCCGCAGACCCCGGGCCCGAGAGAGATTCGAATCTACCCACTAGTGCTGGAGAATAAAAATGCGCCCGGTTACCCACAATAACCCGGCTGCGAAATTTAAACTAACTATAATGTGGCGAACCCGTACCATCTGTACCGAACATGCACCAAATGCACTCCATGGTCTTAGCATTAAAATACAATGCGAAGCGTGGCTTTGTGATGGCTATAAATTGTTTGTAAGTGGGTGTGGAGCGCATCGACACCCACGTGCACAGAGATGTCTGAGGCGGGCCTTCCATTGTTACTGCAGGTGATGCTTATTGTAATTAAAAAAAGTAATTTGAATTTTTAAAAAGCAACCCTAAATTGACCGGAAATGCTAGTAAAGTTACGTTCATTTTTAATTTTAAAATAATTTCCATATTATGGTAATAAAAGTTATGATGTCCATTAAATTTCCATTCATAGAATATAAAAACTAAAGTTTTTTATATTCTATGAATGTGACATTTTTAAATGACTATATATTTTTTTAATATAATTAGCTAGCTAACTAATTCAAAACTCAAACCAGTCTGAAATAAAAAAGCGCACACTTATAACGAAATATCAAAATGTCAATCATGATTTTAGCGAAGTGCATAAAAAACTTTAGCTTATATACATCTTTCGCAAGCGTCGGTCGGTGGAATAAAAGGCAAAGCAATAACAAAAAGCAGGCGAGAGCCGTCGCGTTTAACAACTTCATCGGCACTAACGAGCGATCACGGCAAACCTGTTCCGGGGACGGGACATTAACGCCGACACCGAACCTACCACGAAAAAAAAAAGTAATAATATATACCTTTAAATTGCCCGGAAATTGTACACTTCGATTTCGAGTTTCTTCTTTATTGTGTCGACATTTTTTATATTTTATTAGTTAATCTATACTATTATAATAAAGCGTAAACACACACTTCTTTGTTGCCTAAGATGTCAGCAATTACAGCATATTTTTGAATAATTCTTTTTTTAATAAAAAATTAAGTTAATAAAATGTTCATGTACGAACGCGTTGATGTCTTTCGTTCTGTATAAAGAAACTGCAAAATTTATTTGTGTAATAGTTATATTCTATACTAGCTGTTGCCCGTGACTTCGTCCGCATGAAATTAAAAAAATAAAATAAAAACACAGCCTAGGTTACTCACAGATAAACTACCTTTCTAACGATGAAAGAATTTTTAAAATCGGCCCAGTAGTTTTTACGTGAAACGAATACATACAAAAATACAAATCTTTCCTCTTTATAACATTAGTACAGATATAGATTTGAGACAAACTACCTAAATATTTTTTTAATATAGCTAGCTAGCTAACTAATTCAAAACTCAAACCAGTCTGAAATAAAAAAGCGCACACTTATAACGAAATATCAAAATGTCAATCATGATTTTAGCGAAGTGCATAAAAAACTTTAGCTTATATACATCTTTCGCAAGCGTCGGTCGGTGGAATAAAAGGCAAAGCAATAACAAAAAGCAGGCGAGAGCCGTCGCGTTTAACAACTTCATCGGCACTAACGAGCGATCACGGCAAACCTGTTCCGGGGACGGGACATTAACGCCGACACCGAACCTACCACGAAAAAAAAAAGTAATAATATATACCTTTTAAATTGCCCGGAAATTGTACACTTCGATTTCGAGTTTCTTCTTTATTGTGTCGACATTTTTTATATTTTTTTTAATATAATTAGCTAGCTAACTAATTCAAAACTCAAACCAGTCTGAAATAAAAAAGCGCACACTTATAGCGAAATATCAAAATGTCAATCATGATTTTAGCGAAGTGCATAAAAAACTTTAGCTTATATACATCTTTCGCAAGCGTTGGTCGGTGGAATAAAAGGCAAAGCAATAACAAAAAGCAGGCGAGAGCCGTCGCGTTTAACAACTTCATCGGCACTAACGAGCGATCACGGCAAACCTGTTCCGGGGACGGGACATTAACGCCGACACCGAACCTACCACGAAAAAAAAAAGTATTAATATATACCTTTTAAATTGCCCGGAAATTGTACACTTCGATTTCGAGTTTCTTCTTTATTGTGTCGACATTTTTTATATTTTATTAGTTAATCATACTAATATTATAAATAAGAAAGTTTAGATGGATGTTTGTTAGAGTTTGTAGCCTAAACGGCTGAACAAATTTCGATGAAATTTGGTATAAGTGTAGAGGATAGTATGGAAGAACACATAGGTTACTCACTTTTGTTTTTTTAAATGCCGCGCGAACGGAGTCGCGGGCGATAACTAGTCAAACATAATTGTATGTATTCTTTATGGTCCGTTTATAATTATTACAAAATCTAAATAATGCAACTAATAACTGGTTTTCTTAGATTTCAGAGAGTGTTGTAATAGCGTGGTAGACATATTATCGTACCGACATAACTACATAGTTGCAGCTAGCTAGTCAAATGAGAGATATTTGGCTATTAGATAAAGACTGTTTCTCGATTATTTCCTCACATTAGACAAAACAATGACTACGATACTGGATTTCAATGAGCTAGTTATTGTGGTTACGTTTGTATTTAACAACTTACATTGGTTTGTACAACTTTGTATAATTAAAATGTGTACAAAGACACAAACACTTATCTTTTAGTGTTTAAGGAAATGTAATAGTCACGTTTTTTTTATCTTAACGTAATTGATTACTACATGATGTAAAGATGTAGATAAACTGACGACTGTGGCCCATATGTGTAGGTGGTTTATTTTTAATTTTTCTCCCTTATGGCTTTAGCCCCCTTATAAGATCAGACAATTCCGAATTAAGTAATTGCGATTTACTTAATTCAGAATTCTCTCTTAATTCAGATTTATTCTTTTCGACATTATTATTACAATGTTTTATTCAATTTATGTTAAAAGAACTGGATACTTCTCATTAGCAAAATGTATTTAAAAATACAAATAGCAATAATAGCTTTAAAGATTAATTTTATTAAAAAATTAAGTTAATAAAATGTTCATGTACGAACGCGTTGATGTCTTTCGTTCTGTATAAAGAAACTGCAAATTACAAAATACGTTTTGGCGTTAAGTTAAAATGTAATAACCCAAATAAGTCATACAGTATTTTGAAACACTCCATCATCAGATAAATATACGTTCCCACTAAGGGACTCGGAATTTACTCTAAGTTTTGAGTGACTAATCCAAATCAACACTCAATACACTTAACACACTCGTTTACCAATACATATATTGCAAAATTTATTTGTGTAATAGTTATATTCTATACTAGCTGTTGCTCGCGACTTCGTCCGCATGAAATTAAAAAAATAATAAAAAAACATAGCCTATGTTACTCACAGATAAACTACCTTTCTAACGGTGAAAGAATTTTTAAAATCGGCCCAGTAGTTTTTACGTGAAACGAATACATACAAAAATACAAATCTTTCCTCTTTATAACATTAGTACAGATATAGATTTGAGACAAACTACCTAAATATTTTTATACGTCAATTTTTACATACTTTAGGTAGTGACAATGACAGAATAGTCAGAGTGGCATGAAAGCTGTCATGTCAGTATCAGGTAGCGGCAGCCGACAGTCGACAGCAGCGCGGTTCGATTCCCGGAAGACACGACTGGATTTTATTGACCGTGATAACCGATCGGTTCGTGATTGATCGTCCTCTCAACATTAACTTTGTTCTCACTACGTCATTGTTTTATTATGAAAATAAGGACAGTGTATAAGACTGTACCGAATTACTCAATAATATGTTACTTTATACTTACTTTTTTGGATTTTTGTAGGTATTGAAATAACTCAAAAAGTACTAGGACGATTTCAAAAATTCTTTTACTATTAAAAAGCTACGTTATCAGTGGGAAACATAGGCTGTTTTTTTTATTTTTTTTTAATGTCACGCGGGCGAAGTCGCGAGCAACAGCTAGTTATAAATAAAATATTCTTACTTTGACACTAACAGACTGTGTATTAACTCTTTTATTTCAAATTTTTACAACAATCTTCTACCATATAAGTACGAAATTGGTAATTTATCTTCTTTTAAGACACAAGGCTTCAAAACTTAATTTTACTTCCCATTCTCATAAGCATATTATACATTTATTTACATCGGACGGATAGTTAAAGAAATAAACAGAAACTTCGAAGAAAACTAAATAAAAAAATAAAACTTATGGCTTACAAACCCCGCTAAGCTTTCTTACTGAGTTGGAGCACAAAAGAGAGCGAGACGGAGGCAGGTTAACCTATGAGATGAAGGGAGAAACAAGATATAGAGCCACGTGACACCTGCCGACCGCCAAATGAAGATATCGCAGCTGGATGCGAACGACTGCATCAACAGAGGTGCACAACATTTTCATTTTATTAATGTTATCACGAGAATAATTTGTTTTACTTTCTGTACATTATTTTGAACATTTTTTTAAGTATTGCTGAGCTTAGTTAACTCATAATGATTAATTTAAAACCGCTAACATATGCAATAGTTATTGTATTTGTTAGAATAATCTACTTTACAAGTACTGTTAAGTTGTTTGCTAACTTGTGAGTGAGTGTCTACTAGAGCTATAACTATTAAACAACATTTCTGCAGAAACTCAAAAAAATAAACATTGCAAATAATCTCAAAACGCTTGGACAAAAAAATCGTTTAGTGTTTTTATTTAAATTTTCACTGATTTTCTCTGTTTGTCACTGAATAGTATAAACTTTATTAATTAAAAAAGAATACCAAAGGTTTGCTACCACTGTTATTTCAAGATCCAAATACCTACAAAGGTTACAATGGTACCGGAGCGGCGTAGCTCCACCGAGCAGCGCATTAAACGAATACATTTCAAAAACGGAAGGCTTTTAAAAACTGGTTACTTTAGAAATTTAAATAATATTAATATGCTATGATAAAATTGTTGCTTTTTCGTAATAATTTAAAATTAATAGAATCTTTATGTTTTTGTACTTAATTATTCATTTCCTTTTGATGCGCCGAACACATATTCTACATTATACTTTATTTGTTAGCTTTTAAATGAAAAAGACGTCAAGTTTGTAAGGATAATAAAACACCGTAGACGGTAGACCTTACAAATATACATTATAAAAATAGAGATAAATTATTTAGTTACCAAAAAAAACAAAGAGCTACTCTCAAAACGGGAGCTGTCATGAAGTGCTCAGGTAAAACGAAATTAAGAAAGTACTTGAACGATGACCTTAACGTATCATTGACAAAGGATTATAATTCTTATTTCAATGATTGAGCTGTTAGATTTGTTTGCATTTCATAATGTTTACAACAGCATACGTATCGTTGGTTTGTTTAGTTTACACAGCACTGAGCAAATATTTATAAAAGCACAGAGGCAAACAGTCACGTAATCTAATGTTTCATAGCGGATTATCTCGTACAAGTTAATGGGCTGAAAATTAAATTATTTGACATTATTTGAGATACAAAAATATCTCGCAAGATTTAACAATTGTACTTGAAAAGATTATTCTAGGCGACTAAATGTGTAGAAATCGCATTAATTATTAACGTTAAAGCTTAAAAGCTGTATATGACAAGGTTTATTTTTTTACATAAAATTCTGCGTATGTATAGCCGGGTAGACCCTTCGTCAAGAAACGCCGAATAAAAATTATTAAAAATAAAATAAACTCGTGTGCTATTTCGCGCACCTTTAAAAACAAATAAGAAGGTAAATTTTTTACGCCACTGTGAGAAATATGTTGCGGTGTCATCTATTTTAAAAACCCAAAAAGTAAAGTAACAAAGATATCTATTGGTATAGCGATTAATCATAGGTTGATCCTATCTCAGTAAGATATGTTTGGGACCGCTTAAATTATTACATTTTAATTGGTACGTTACTTCAGAGATAGTTACGCTTTGAGAGCAGCGTCGAAAATAAAGATAAGCGTATTTGATTAAGGCGGAACGAATCTTTGATAAAGGAAATGTTTTTATTGACATTGAGGGGTCATCAATTTTTTTTTCTATCTATACTCCACACTATACTTTTAAGTATACTACGGGTCGAATGTTCTTTATGTATATATTGGAAAAAATATAGAATAACTTACTTTTTTTAGACTTCTTTGATATATCTTGTTCATTTTATGACGTTTTTTTTTTAATAATTAAAAGATTTGTATATGCAACTTAGATGTGAAGTAAAATTACAAATATGATGTAATTGAAGAGTAGAGTGATTAAGTATTTATTAAGCCATCTTTATCTTTCGACCACAAATATCAACAATTAACATCAGATGGATTCGTGGTCAAGGGCTAGCTTAAGGAACATAAAAAACGGAATTGAAAATTATGATACCATCCTTTGAACCTCACTAATGTTATCTTACTCAATATCTTCTTTTCGTGTCAACAATATATGACGTGGGGGCCTTCAAAAGGAGAGTGAACAGCCATCTATTAGGCTAGCGCGTACCATCTTTCGGCTGCATCGTCACTTCCTTCAGGTGGGATCGTGGTCAAGCGCTTGCTTAACAAAAAAAAAAAAAAAACAACAATATTTGAACCTATAGGTAAGATAAAGCGTACAGAATCGGTAACTAATTTAAAATTCAGAGAAATACAATCAGTAAAAGTTTTAAACAAGATGACTTAAGTACAGGAAATAAGAAACGTGAGAATGATATAAATTCAACATCCCCCTCGCACTCCGCACCCCGCAGTCCCCCGCGACCCGTCGATAATTGAGACATCAATTTTTTCAAGCCTCGCCTACACATTAGGGTAACCATGATAACTCTTCTTGATAAGAGATGATTTTCCTTGAGACATTTTACTTAAACTGAAAATATTTAAGTAAAAAAAAGATAAATGTATGGCATCATGAATAATGCACCTACGTACTGCTTGTGAAGATGAAGCGCTGTGGGGCCTAGTTTGTCGCATCTTATTGTGATGCACACTAACCATGTGTCTATTTAGCCTTAGCTAGAAGCGATTGTTCCGTACATTTTTTATTCTCTTTGTGAAATGAAATTATTAATATATCCGTAAATGAATTTTTGACGTTATGGTTACCCTATGTTCTCTCTTTCTTCAATATTTATAACGTGAGCGGTACGTAATTTAACTTTACTTCTCGTTATCTCCGAGGCTTCATCTATTCCTGTTTCTGTTGAATACTTACTATTAATGTGGATGCCGACATGTCCTATTAAATAGAGAAGGCTAAAAAGATTTTCTTAAAATTCTTAATGTCTATCTAGGTTAAGTCACCACCTACATATATGTTAATACTTATGTGTAAAGGGGCTAGCTGAAAACCAGCGCAGTAACGGCCTGCGCCGTCCCTGCATTAGCTGAGCTTGCCACCTTTTGCCACATCTCTTCTTTTTTTTTTATACTAGCTCTAAGGTGTTGTGTATTAAATGTCTTATGTAGTTTTTTGTTTTGGTGGCAATAAAAATTCTATTTATTTATTTATTTAAATAGTTTTTTCTGCTGTTTATAAATACGTTATTACATTTGCTGGAAAATATTTCTTATGTTAACAGTGAAGTATCAAATCTCCTTAATTATTTAGTTAAGTATACATATATTTTTGCGCACTCTTTCCCGATAAATGCAATACAAGCAAAAAAAAATCGGAACAGTAACATTAAGAAGAAAATTAAACTATTTTTGACCGACTTCCCAAAAGAAGGAGGTACTCAATTCGTCCGTATGTTTTTTTTTTTTTTTTGTGTGTTACGGCATAACTCCGCCCCTGGTAGACCGATTTTGAAAATTATTTTTTTTATGCGAGAGGTAGTGCTTGCAGGTGGGTCCCATTTTTTGGTTTGATTTTTGTATTTAGTGATCTCTGTTCTATCATACACTTGACAGTATTATAGAAGGGTTTGTAACTTTACTTGGAACATATTTCGAGGCAGGTATTTTTTTTTTCATTTCTAAATCTTTTCAAAAATACGTCATGCTGTCAATCGTAATAATTACTTTCAATGGATGATGTCTATAAAAGTCTTTACAAAAGACTTGACGTTCACAATTAAGGTATCAGTCAGACTTACCGGGACGTATCTTTGTTCCATTTCTATGGGTATTGTGAGATTTGAACACGCGCTGCTCTTTTAGAAACGCCCACCTTTCAAAATAAATTTCGGTATTGTACTAATAATGATTCGAAAAATTATGGCTACTGTTGTATTGGGTAAAAGTTAACAAATAGCACACAGTAAAATAAAACAATTCAAAAATTTGAATTTTTAAATGTATAACTTACAAGTAGGTTTTTAAATTCATGTAAGCCTCTGGCCGATATAAGTTCTCAAAATATTGAGTGAAATTATACAGATACAGAGATACTGTTTATAATAATATAATTGTCTATGAAAAAAGAATTATCAAAATCGGTCCACTAGCGGCGAAGTTATGCCGTAAGACAAATAAAAAAAAAACATACAGACGAATTGAGTACCTCCTTCTTTTGGGAAGTCGGTCAAAAAGATAGCTACGGTTAGGATAACGTTTACTTTACTTTTCGTTATACTGAAATAGTACTAATACTATTCTTCCATAATTTAAATAATATATAATAGCAAGTACATTTATTGATGGCGCCATCTATTGTTCAATTGAAGCACCTTAATAAATTCATCTTAAGGTATGAAAGTTAAGTAGTCCGTAATAAGTTTAACAAGTTAATTACATAAGGTTACATTACTCAGTTAGATTAAACTCAATACTAGTATACATTTGTCATTGTATTACCTTAAACGGCAAATGACCCTCTTTTGTATACAACTTAGAAATCACATTTACGAACGTGTTTGTTATAAGTGAGTCCCAATCCAACTGATCGGGGATATCTTAATTAGCAAAATGAAGTTTTTTGTATTTAATTAGAAAGTAATTTTAGCAGATCAAATATTGCTCGAAGTGAACGCACCTTTGACAACATGACAACAATGAACACAGGAACATATGGAATGACATGTCAAGAATTTGACAGTTCTAGTATTAATTCATGTGTTGATTAAACAGTGGCATAATATATTTATTTTTCACATTTAATTATTTCAAAGGTTCCCTTTGCTGCATCGTTACAAATTTAGCTGAAGAAATAATTTTGCAAGTCTTATGTAACAGTGTTGTGAAAGTGTATTTGACATTTAGGTACTATTTTGATTGTTAATAACTTTTACTTTTGTAGGTAATTTCATGATCATCTGTATAACTGTTCCCTTCATTGCAATGTGCACAGTATTTATTATTGCGTGTTAATGAATTCTGTTCGAGCCAGTGATCAAATACGCCATGATTTCCTAATCTAGGGTCAATGCCAAATTCAGATCGATTTAGACATATTAATCTCAGAAAACTAATAATTTTTGCTCTAAAAGATAAACTTTGACGTTGAGTGTCGAACTAAGATAAGTTTTAATAATATTTTTTTTTAGGGTTTCTGTACAATGTGGATATCCTAACATTAAAAAAAGTGAATCTTTAACAAGTTGTGCATATCTGTGCAATTTGCACAGAGATGAGTAACGCTGGTCGGCCTAACGTAATGAATAATTTGCCACCTGGAGTTAACCCTGAAAATAATATTTTACCGGGAGGTCCATTGGTAAATCAAATGATGAATCGTACAAACAGAAATAACAATCAAAACCCTCTATTCAACGTAAGAGAGAGGCTATTCCATGCCTTGTTCTTCAAATTTGCAGTAGCATATGCAAGAACATTTCCGAGACCGGTTAGAAGATTTTTTGAGTTCCTCGTACTATTGAAAGCCCTTGTTGCTTTTTTTGTTCTTGCATATATTCATATAGCATTTTCGAGAACTCCGACTACTTGTTTGAATCATGTAAAAGACTCATGGCCACGACACGGCATCCTTCGTGTGGAAATATTGAAGAACCCTGCTCATGATTATACTATCGAACAAAGCTATGCTAAGGAACGAAAACTAAAAAGGGATAAGGAAGAATTCAATTCTATGCTGGGAATATTAGCTACAGAAGGGTGAGTACAGATTAAAATTTATTTTGATGTGGCATTTGATCAATTGGTTGTTTGCCCCTTAAAATAAAAACAATTTTATTAGTAAACAGTTTACAAAGTTCAGGGCTATTAACTTGTTAGTTGAGTTCATTTTCCTTTCTACAGATCGTAACAAGGATTATGTTAAGGGACCCAAATAATTAGTAGTTTAGTGGTGGCTCTAGGAGTGGTAAGCACTGTCTTGTTGTCTAGTAAAAATAGTAGAATTTAAATTTATCATTAGTATTTGTAAATTTAACATTACCCAAAGGTTATATTAGTATTGCATCAAAAAAGAATTTTTTTAGGTAAGACTAGCCCGCTACTTCATCCACGCAATATTGAGATAAAAAAGTAGCCTATAATATACCCGTTTATGTCAGCTACCCTTCAGTGAAAGTACGGTCCCAGCACTTTCGGAGATCACCCGGAACAAACGCAGCTTGCAGATAGACAGAGAGACAAACAAAAATTTTTTAATGTGATATACGTTATCAGCAACGCAAATACATCATCTTCCCGAAATCTGGAATTTTTCTTTTGATATCACAAACAGACACTCCAATTTTACTATATGTATAGAAATAGATAGGAGTCAATAATCATTAATACCATATTTGGTTTAGAATATTTCATATAAATTCAGTAAAGGCAATTTAAAGTTAGTATTTTTATTTTCACTTATTTGTTTTTTTTTATCTCTGTAGGTGGTTTTACAGAACACATATTTAAAGTTGTTTAAGCAAATCATTTTATCTTTTATTGCTGACTCATAATGATTATTTTAGAATAATGAATATCATGATTGTATTTAAAATATTGATAGTATGTGGATGATAATATATATGTTTCCTAAGTCTTGCTGAGTTGACTGACATTCAAAGGTTAATTGTAGTTTGACTGCAGCTCTTTGTACTTATACTTTATCTATAATGTCGATATCAATTAATTTTCTTTAATCACTTTTATTAGTTTATATAAAAATCACTGTTTTATATGTACAATCTGTGAATTCTGGCTTAAACCCATTATTTTAAGTTTTCTCTTGGGTTTTGACCTTCTAATTTTTTTCCCTTGCAATGTGTATGAAAAAATATGTAATAATATGTTAATAACACTAGCAAAAAATAATGAACCGAGGTTATTAACCATTTGTACAATACCAAAGGCTGTAGGGACAAAAAAAACATTTGAAAACATCAGTTTTAAATGATATTGTACTCAATTAGTGTGTTTAATTATAATTTAATGTTAAACAAAGCTAGACTTTTTATTTCCATTAAAAAGATTTGTAATATTGACATATCTGTTTGTGGCAAAAACATTTCTTAAAAAGTTTATTTGCATACTAGCTGTTGCTCGCGACTTCGTCCGCGTGAGTTAAAAAATAGTAAAGTATAGCCTATGTTACTCACTGGTAATATTGGTTTTTAACAGTGCAAGAATTTTTAAAGTTAGTCCTGCAGTTTTAAAGTTATTTCTATACATACAAAAATCCAAAAAGACAAATCTTTCCTCTTTATAATTGTAGTGTAGATTTCTTTTACAAAATCAGTGGTATCTCAGGTTTTTATAAGTTTTGTTTCATATATTAAGGTATATAACCCTTTGTTACTATATTTACAGATTCATCAATATAGAATCGTCAACCAATGAAGATATAAAGGAAGATGAGTATTTACGAGATGGCACTGACTATGGTAACATCACCCGAGTCCTTGATGAGAATACAGATGAACATCCACCCGATCAAGTTATAGAGACTGCGTACTTCGTTGAAAGTAAATCGGATGAGTTGCTAGATAATCCAGAACCAGATCTTAATTCGACGATATTGCCAGTCGTAGATGTGGAGCCGTCAACGTCAATATGGCAAGGAATTATGGGTCTTGTCGATGAATTGGACGGAGATTCTAAAATACCTGAGGTATGTTTTTATTGTAATACTAGCGTTCACCCGCGACGCCGTCCGCGTGGAATTTAAAAAAAATAAAAGTAGTTCCATAGTAGTAAGTTATGTTCTTCCAATAGTCTGGAAGAACACATTCGCTCTCACTCTACATCTATGTCAAATTTTGTCGCGATCCCTTCTGCACATTTACAAACTAATAAACATCCATCCATCCAGCCATCTAAACTTTCGCATTTATAATATTAGTAAGGTAAGATTTACATTTTAATGACAACTATACCAGACTTGATGTCCTTGTGTTTTTTGCAAGTCATTTACAAAAATAAATACATTTTATGGTAATAGATGGCGCTGATAGAAGTAACATTTTTATATGGTTCTTTTCTAGGAACCTCTTGATGCGGCAGCAGCAAACGATTCGTCAAGAGGTACGGAATTGTTTTTACGATTTGGCAAAGGCAATTAAGATAATCTTCTAAGGCTACAAATATCTTTTGTTAGTTTAGATGTCTAATAATGATAGCTTAATTTTTATTCCAGATTTAAATTAATTAATTAAATTCTAAATTCCAGATGAAGATTACATCCTCGAGTATTCGTTAGAATACGGTTTCCTAAGACTAACGCCGAGTGCTCGTTTGCACTTCAAGATCCCTGTGAAAATAGTGACATTGGACCCGCAGAAAGATGCTTGCTTCGGAGACTCATTCTCTCGTTTCGTTCTGGACGAGTTCCTTGGGTATGATGACCTGCTCATGGCCTCAATAAAAACATTGGCCGAACAAGAGGATAATAAAGGTTATTTAAGGTAAAGAAGCCATAGTAATACCTGTCTAATTAACCTGTCTTAAATAAAATTGGTTTTTAAATTTTTTTAATGGTATTTAACTAACTTCAAAAAGGATGAAGTTCTCGTTTGATTAGTTTTTTATGAATGTACATTGATTACTGTGAGATTTATTATCCGAATTAAGTGATTCTTTTTTTTTATGTGAAAACGCTGCCATTTGTTCCGAATTTTATCAAAATTAAAAACTTTCCAGTGTGTTGTAAACATTTAAAAGACTTTATTTATTGTTTCCATTGTCTTTAATTATACGCAGGTTCAAAAGAAATGAGTTCAGAATAAAATGTATGTCTTTTTAGACTCTCCCGGTTACTTTTTCTACATTTTACATACATATTTATTGCAGCTAGTACATATTTAATTTGATTTTAAATCAAACCTTATAAGTCCACCACACAGTGGTTTTTAGTTTTTCTTAAAAAAGCGGACTAAAAGTGGGTTTTCGTTTTTTTGTCAATTTAATAGAAATATTTTTAATATAACAAACAATAATAAGTAATCTCAGCAATTAGAGATTACAAATCTTCTAGGCTTCAAGGCATTTTTTTTATTCCACAGTGACAAAGTCCAGGAAGACCCCTAACTAGATATACAATTTTAAATGCTTATAACTGAATTTCAACTATCGTAACATAATTGTTACCTCTGTTCCTCTCTAACAGAATGAGAGGGATAGAAATAATATAAAACATGTTTTGACAGTGGAGACTCACCTTAATATGTATTTGTTGCAGGAACGTGATAACCGGGGAACACTATCGCTTTGTCTCAATGCTGACGTCACGCACCTCCTACATCGCCGCCTTCTTCATTATGCTAGTCTTTGTAAGTATTGTTACAATATATGTTACTAGCTTCCGCCCGCGACTTCGTCTGCGTGGTATTAATAAAAACAAAAGAATATAGCCTATGTGTTCTTCCAGGCTATCCTCTACATCTATGCCAAATTTCATCCAGATCCGTTCAGCCGTTTAGGCTACAAACTCTAACAAACATCTATCCATCCATTCATCCATCCATCCATCCAAACTTTCACATTTATAATATTAGTATATGATAATATTAGTATGATTATAATAAAAGTAAACACAATTTGTTATGTCGGATGTCAGTAATCATAGAATATTTTTGAATATTCCCTTTAAAAAAAAAAAAAAGCCTTACAACTGCTGTTGGAACCTGGGCTTATCTGTAACTAGCTGTTCCCGTGCGGCTTCATCCGCATGAAATTATAAAAACTTTATTTTATTGTTTACATTTGTCAAATTCTCAATTGCAAATGTCAAGATTACCGTTACCATAATAACCTTGCTTCCTTATTGTTGGCAGCTTGTAGTTTATGGTCCCTTTCCCACATGAAGGTGTTTTTCCAATTTATTTATCCCGTAAGTTTAATAAAGTGAAAATATATAGCCTAAAGCGTGTCGTAAGTGTAAAGCTTTTTGTTAAAGAAAGAATTATTCAAAAATATGCTGTGATTGCAGACATCCTACGCCACAAAGTAGTGTGTGTTTACGCTTTATTATATTAGTATAGATGAATTGTAGTTAGAGAAAATCATGTAGATGCCTTCACATCTTTTTATTACTTAAACCTCCTACACACGTTCGGTTTTAACTGCAGTTTTAAAGGAACAGTCGAACCATAGTGTTAAAACATACGTTCTACGTATCTCCAAAATGGCTCAACAGATGGCTCTTTGGCATAGTTGTAGAACATTCTCGAAACACACATAGGCTGCAAAATATTTTTTTTCTATTCCACGCGGAGGTCTGATTTATAATTTCTTTAATTATAATTATTATGCACTCTAAAATGTAGAAATCTCTGATTTAGTTTTACAATTTTAAATCAGATCCAATGAAGTTGGCGTGTAATGTTTTTAATTTGTAAGCCTGCCATCTATCGGTAAAAATTGTATTTACTTTCTGTTAAAAGCAAATAGCTTACGTGTCGATTTTGTTTTATAGATGGCGTTTATTTAAAAGTTAAACGTTATGCCAGAAGTTGCAGAAATATTAATTTTGTTTTAATAAGCATCATAATTCTATGCTATATGTACTTAATTTAATAACTATGCGATATTCGAGACTTTAATTTTTTTCGGTTACAATTTAATTAAGATTTATTCTTCTGTTCTGGAGTTCAATGGTAACAAATATTCATTTATCCATCAAAACTTTGCATTAACTATTTTAGTAAGATGTTAAATCACATGAGGAAGTAATAGGCTATCATACTTCATACTTCATACTAATATTATAAATGCGAAAGTTTAGATGGATGGATGGATGTTTGTTAGAGTTTGTAGCCTAAACGGCTGAACGGATTTCGATGAAATTTGGTATGGATGTAGAGGATAGTCTGGAAGAACACATAGGCTACTTAGTTTTGTTTTTTTTAATTCCAGTCGCGGGCGAAAGCTAGTTGTGCTATAGATCAATTAATAGGTTAAGGTAAGGCGCGGTCCCTCCTTGCCACTAAAATCAGGACTCTTCCCGAGTTACAGTTATTGCTCTTTTACAGCCCTTTCAAAGTTTATTACGGTTCCGAATTCCACCTTTAGAGCACACCGTCTATACCTACGTAACACGCCTTATGTTTGTCTCCCAAAATACTTGGATAAACAGCTGTTAGTAATGGATATACTCCGTTTTATAAGACGTAGGTACTTTTATTGACTTATCGTTTCACAATTAACAAACAGCCTTCATTTTTCTAATAGCTCTTTGATTATGAATTAACTAAAAATGTGAAGGTAAAGCCATTGTTGGATATTTTTTTACATTAAACTCTTTAGAATGGTTTGTTTAAAAACGACATTTTTCTAACAAACTTCCTACGAATTTCTGCATAGACCAACTGTATCCGTGCGGTTTCATCCGATTGATATTATAAAAACTTTATCACCTCATGTTTTTATCGATTTACTTAACCCCTGTTTAATAACGTGACAATATATAGCCTAAAGTGTTTTGTAAGAATTTTTTATTAAATAGAATTAAAAATAATTAAAAAACATACTGTGATTGCTAACATATAACAAAGAATTGCGTGTATACGCTTTATTATATTAGTATAGATAGTATAAATTCGTAACAGTCTAAAAAATATTCTTGTGATGTATATAGTATTAATATTATAAGTAATGTAAGCAGATTTTATTCGATTTACTGTCGGCGTTATTAATTAACTAGCTTCCGCCCGCGACTCCGTCCGCGTGAAATAAAAAAAAACAAAAGTAAGTAGTCTATGTGTTCTTCCAGACTATCCTCTACATCTATACCAAATTTCATTGAAATCCGTTCAGCCGTTTAGGTTACAAACTCTAATAAACATCCATCCATCCATCCACCTAAACATTCGCATTTATAATATTAGTATGAAGTATGATTAGTATGATTACATAATGTAACATATTCGATGTTACTGACAGATTTGTACCAAACCAGATCCCACCCACGCTAATCCCATATTCCGACGTCGGGACGTAGAGAAATTGCATTAATCAATTGTCAACCGGCGAACATATTGCCTAACGTATATACGGTTTCATATGAATCGCGTTGTCAAAGCACAAAGATAATTGAGGAATTTTGGGAACCGATTTTATTTATTGCCATCCGATGATATTACGAGGAATGTGCACGATTCTGTTACATTTGCTTTGATTCCAGAGTAAAAATACTAACAACTTTAGGTATTTTTATGAAATGTTTTTTCTTTGTTAAAAAATTGAATATGGTTTCAGTTATTACTTTCATCTCATGAAACGAAACTACCATAAAAAAATAGAATTTCCCTTTAAAAAATCCGTAGTTCGAATCATTTACACTATATACTGATATGGTGTAAAATTAAAAACATATAAGTGGGGAACGAATTTTTAGAAGAGTTATGTCAAATCTCGTAAACCCAATATTCAAATGTAGCGAACTTTTCGATTAATCTTACTTCTTACTCATTAGTATTACGTACTATACTTACTATAATATTTTATAAATGCGAAAGTTTACATCGATGGAAGTTTGTTAGAGTTTGTAGCCTAAACGGCTGAACGGATCTCGATGAAATTTGGCATAGATATGGAGGATAGTCTGAAAGAAACAATAGGCTACTTTTGGTTTTTTTATTATTTGCGCGAACGTAGTCGTGGGCGAAAGCTAGTACAGATCTAAATGTTAACCCTTAAATGCATGATTTTTTATTTCATTATGAAATAAATATTACAGCATAGGTTTTGTGTCACAGATTAAGGAAAAAAATATTATATTATATATATAATTAAATAATTAAAAATATGTTGGTTTCAATAAAAACTATACTTTTGTTTATAGACTTTTGGCAACAATATGCATTTAAGGGTTAATCGTTAGAAAACAGTCCAATCTTGCCGCATATACTAAAAATAAGATCGCAATTCGATGTGATTGATTGATATTAACCGCAATAGCTTTTAATATAAAACTGAGGTGGTCGATCGATGCGCCACCAGCCTTATTTTACGGCCACTGTAAAAACTAACAGCTTCCCGGTGGCCGAATTACACACGGCCCATTGCTCGATGCTCGCTGCACCACGGTTCGCTAGACAACTCACTTTTTTCGCCTGTAATCCTGACGTCCATCGACGAAAATAATTCTCTGCTTACGCTGCACTGAATGTTTATTACACAGGGTAGAAGGTTTATCGGAAAACTTGGTTAAGCCGATTATAAAATTTCATACGTTTTTTACATGTTTTAATTTTGCTTCACCCTGTATGTGTTATTTTATTAACGGTGTTTTTCTGAGTCATTCTTGTCCGACTGTCAGGGATGTTATTATTTTGAAATGGTTTGTTTGGGAGCTTGTGTATGTTCATTCTATTTTCTTTCTTTATTTTTGTATATGAAGTGTGACGTGTTATAGGGATAGAGTCAGTCGGTTTTTTTGTTTTTTAAATTAATTAGTACATAGAATGTAATATGAAATATGTTTATGATCGTTCAGTTTAGGCTACAAACTCTGATCTTATGATAATTTCTATAATCTGAATTCTTAGTTATTTTTATCGATCAATCGTTTTGACTCCACTGCATCTCAAAATACGAGTGGTATTTGCGAAAAGGTGGGGTGTTTAGTTCATCTCGAAGGCCGCTATCAATCTTTTCGCCACATCATTTGCTCCCTCCAACGCCTCGCCGCGATTGAATTTCATTAATGAATCGCTTAGTGCAGATTGAATCCATTTAAGTAACTACGATGGGTCTCGCTAAATGTTGCCTTGTCTACATGTTATTTGGACCATTCGTAAAATGACCGAGATTCACTTAATGTATGTTTACTTAGTTGCTTATTAAAAGTTGGCAACCCTAACGCCGGTGTTTTTTTTACAGACTGTATCTATTTCAATGCTGCTTCGGTACGCCCACCACCAGATCTTCGTTTTCATAGGTAAGTTTATATTTTAAAAAATATCTCGACGTTTTAAAAGTTCAAGTCTGCTATAAATACATTTTCTTACTAATTTCTTTTTCTTTATTCCAATAAATTGTATTGAAAATGTAATAATTTTCACAGTTACGACATAAATTATTTTGAAAATATAGGTTGTTGAAATGAATTTCTGCGAAAAACTCTCCAGTTCTGAGCCGGCTCAGCGGCAATCTCTTTGTAATAACAATAATTGCGAATAGCGCTCGAGGCTATCCCCACCCCTTACACCCTACCCCCTGTTTGTTGCTAAAAAAAAGAAAAAAAAAAAACATAACGCAGGTCGGATTTACCTAGCGCGCGGCCCCTTGCCACTTTGATCCGTAGACAATTAGCCGGATAGAGATAATTTGTTTCTTTCCGTATTTGCACCGGTCCGCTACTTACCGCTTCAATTGGATGATTATATTCATTTTTTTTATGTTTTATAATCTGTGTTTTCTTTTACAAAAAAAATAAATTCCTTGTTCTTTTTTATGCGTTGTTGTAGGTGAAAACATTTTTTACGGTTACACAAGTTTATACAAACTAGCTATTGCTTGCGACGCCGTCCGCGTAGAATTAAAAAATAAAACAAAAGTAAGTAGCCTATGTGTTCTTCCAGACTATACTCTGCATCTATGCCAAATTTCATCGAGGTTCAGTTTAGGCTACAAACTCTAACAAACATCCATCCATCTGAACTTTCGCATTTATAATATCAAGTAAGATAAGTATGTGGAGTAATGCTTTTAAACGTATGTTGTATACAATTCTTGTAAAAATACACATTGATGTATCACTCGCAAGTAGGTTATATTGGATTTCGCAGAATGAACTATTCAAACGTACAATATCGGATGAGAGAAAATCTGTTGAATGGGATCCATTCGGTCTCTATGACAACACATCCCCTACCCGGAAATATTGAAAAATATCCTAACAACTCTCGCATGCGCTCTTGTTTCTACTGATTTAAGTTGTTAGACAATTACTATTTTCAGTTACTTTTAACGTTATTAAAGCAATTTATATGTTTTATAGAACAATTTTGAATTAAAGGTTTTTTAGGACGATGTTGGTTATTGATGGATCGAAGCCGTGATGTCCTCGTTTACACGAACGGCGCTCTGTAGAAACCCGCTTTAATATTTTTTACATTCGTACGCGTTCCGTATTACTAGTGATCCGATACTCTAAGGCGTTTGGATGTTCACAAAGCTTTATATGTGCTCTTTGAGCGAGCTGTGTATAGACCTAAGACGTTTAGCGGATTACCAACTGTAGCGATATTATTGAAGTACGTTGGGGGCGTTCCGTATACATCAATAGCTTGTTGTGTTCGAGCATTATCTTGTACTAGCTGTTCTAGTGCGGCTTCATCCGCGTGAAATTATAAAAACTTTATTTTATTGTTTACATTTGTCAAATTCTCAATTGCAAATGTCAAAATTACCGTTACCATAATAGCCTTGCTTCCATGTTGGCAGCTTGTACTTATTTATTTACCCCTAAGTTTAATAGCTTGAAAATATATAACCTAAAGCGTGTCGTAAGTGTAGGGCTTTTTATTAAAGAAACAATTATTCAAAAATGTGCTGTGATTGCTGACATTCTACGCCACAAATTAGTGTGTGTTTACGCTTTATTACATTAGTATAGATTAATGAATAAGATGTATTGAAGAGATCGCTCTAAGCGATAAGGCCGCCCTTGCGCAAACCTAGTAATTAATTAATTTAAGCTTTCTGTTGTATTAGTTGTGCAAAGTATTAAATAAATAAATAAATAAATGTATCTTACTGATTACAACCTTAATGACCCAAATCAGAATTATAAGTAGATGTATTTTTTGTCTGTAAAGTAAGTTTCGATCGAATTCGATCATTTTCGCATCGACGACGCGTTTACAAAATGACCGCAGCGGGTAAATGTGACAAACGAAATGAACGTTGACTCCGACGTGATTTATGTACATTATTGTCAACATATTTTAATTAAACATCTAATTAACAACGAAGTATATAAAATTGACCGACCAACCAGTCAATGTTTGATAATATGTGAATGTGATATTTACACAAGCAGCGAAAAGTATCTGAGATTTGCATACCCTCGTCTACGAAGGTCCTTAGATAAGATTCTCATACCTCATCACTTGAATAATTAAATATCAGAATTAAATGGGCTATTCCGAAGGGATAATGAAGTATTCGACAAAGGGGGTTTCAAGGTATTTTTTTGCGAATTGTCGAGAATTCATTGTAAATGTTTTTCATTCTCAAAATAACATTCCCTGCCATTTTTTGTCGCTAATGGACGATAAGCAAAACATTCCCAATTATCTCCTTGTTTAGTTTTAAGATTTCTTTTTTGATTATTTGTTAAAGTAAAAAGAAATAAAAGGTCTTAATTACCGTAGCTGTACTGCTCTAAGCAGCTGAATTTTTACTCAAACGACTCGCTAAATGAAACATGTATTTATTACAGCGTGGTACTATTAAATCTGGGGTTGATCCAAAAGAGTATGTAAGATGTAAATCTATATCTATATCTATACTAATATTATAAAGAGGAAAACTTTGTATTTTTGTATTTTTGTATTTTTGTATGTATTGAAATAACTCAAAAACTACTTCGCCGATTTTAAAAATTCTTTCACCATCAGAAAGGTAATTTATCTGTGAGTAACATAGGCTATATTTTATTATTACTAATGTTCAGGAACTATTAATAAACAGCGTGTTTCTGGACGCCGGCGTTGAAAACTCACTAAACTTTAACTTTTCTCGGCTTACGCTGCCTAAACCGTTAGAGGTATATAAAAATGATGTATGAAAGAATTGTAGATCTTAAAAAGTTCTACAGAAAAGTGCGCAATAGCATATATCTATCTTTAACGGTTTTCTTACAATAACCACTTTTGTGTTTACAAAATGAATTAAAAATCCAACGCTATTTGCAGCGTTCTTTTATTGGTTTCAATATTAATCCTTATCCAAATAAATGCGTTTGTTATCAGGAGAATTTAATGTAGAATAAAATTGTCATTTACAGTATTAAAATTGGACTAATAGTTTAGAAGATATCGCGAACACAAACAATAAGGGTAACCGAAAAATCAGCTTACAAGCTACCGGACTTAGAAATTTGGAATCTTGCATCGGTAGATTTCTGTTATTACGTAGATTACTACTAAGTTAATACTTTTGGTAATAGGTTGATAAAAAGGGCGAACGTAATATGTTATATTTGTAATTCCATGTGGGCGAAGTCGCGAGCAACGGCTCGTGTAAAGTAAAGGTAAAAAGTAAGTAAATGTAAGAGTATGTAAATGTAGTTATTTACTTAATTCTTTATGCAATATATGAACGGAGTTATACCTGGGCGGAACGGAGGCGGTTAATTTCCAATCCACGTTTATTTGTCGTCGGTTCGGTTGCAAGGCTTCGTCTTGGCAAACGCTTCTTTGAGCAAATTGCGTTCACTTCCTTTGCCTTTTAACATACCGTCTCATTGCGGTGAGCTTATACGTATTACAGGAATATTATGAGAAAATTTCCAACTTGAAAAGGATATTATTTTACGATATACCTGTGCGCTTGTGTACATTTTTATGCTTATATTATGAAAATAAATGATTTGTATTTTTTGTATGTATATATTGAAATGAAAAAACTGCTGGGCCGAGTTCAAAAATTCTTTCACCATTAAAAAGCTGCGTTATCTAAGTAACATAGGCTATGTAATTTTACTATTATTTTAATTCCATGTGGGCGAAGTCACGAGCAACAGCTAGTACTTTTTTATTTCTACTTATTTTTATTAGTGTTTTTTTGTAAGTTATTAATATCATACTTTACACTAATATTATAAATGCGAAAGTTTGGATGGATGGATGTTACTAAGTAACTCCTAAACGGCTTAACCAATCGCGTTAAAATTTGGCACATATGTAGAACATAGTGTTTTTTTTAAATTGCGCGCGGACTGAGTCGCCAAGCAAAGGGTAGTGTAATTTCGTTTCTATTAGTAACAATATGTCTAAAATCTTTATATTACCACTCAATATTTTTGCAAACCCTTAAAATACTTCGGGGAATTTATTGAGCGTGGGTTTCAAAAATCCTTTAAGTATCTAATTTGCAAAATTTCGTTCCGGTAAGGCGATTTGCGATGTAATTTGTTCAATTATTTCGCTCTCAAATAGAGCGTAATCTTTCATAGCGGAGGTATTGGAAGGTATGAAAGCGAAAAGGAAAATAAGTCGATAATGAAGCGTGGAAGTCGGTAAAATAGCTGTTTTCACTGCTTTGTTTGTTAAACATGTTTTTGGTGACAGTATTTTACACATTTAACATTTTTTCAAATTAAATCTTATTTTTTACTAATATATACTAATATTATAAAGAGAAAGATTTGTATTTTTGTTTCTATTGAAATAACTCAAAAACTACTGGGCCGACTTCAACATTTTTTTCACCACAAAGCTACGTTATCAGTGAGTAACATAGGTTATATTTTTTAATTTCACACGATCAAAGTCGCGAGTAACAGATAGTATTGTAATAAGAATGGTTATATGGATGGATGTTTGTCTCTATGTATCTCCAGAATGGGTCAATGGATCTCGCTGAAATTTGGCACAGATGTAAAACATAGTCTGGAAGGACACATACTAATATTTTTCTAATTTCGTGCGGAAGGGGTCACTTGAGACAGCTAGTAATCTTATAATTAACATGTCTATGCAATTATAATAGACTTTTCATGAACCCTGTTTAGCATTTGGCACCACAATCAATGCAGAATGGATTTAAAAACTTTCAATGTATGTCTAATTCGACAATTTAAATGCGAGAAGTAGAATACGTCAGAGTATAATTAGGTAAAAACATGTGGCAGTCTATTTTATTTTTTGCCTCTTTCAATTCTACAGTATTTTTGATGGCAAACGTTATAAGAAGGTATCAAAGCGAAGGGGAAAATAATGACTTGGTATTCAAAGAAATATAACGTGTTTCTCCGTACAATATAAAATCAGAGTTTGTTATTGCCATATTAAGTAGCAAATAATCGCGAAGTAATACTTTAAGAACCTGAGGGTGCGTCTATTATTAGGTGTTTCTATTGTTGCTTTTATTTGTTACCTTACCTGCGAAAATTTTCAACGTGTATATTAAAGGTTCAAAATGTGTGGGATTATTGTGTAATATAAGTCTATTTTTATATATGTTACTTTTTTGTAATCTATACTTCTATACTATATATACTATGTATATGTATACTTGTATACTTATACTATTATAATAAAGCGTAAACACACACTTCTTTGTTGCCTAAAATGTCAGCAATTACAGCATATTTTTTAATAATTCTTTTTTTAATAAAAAACCCTACACTTACGTCATGCTTTAGGCTATATATTTTCACGCCATTAAACTTAGGCGGTAAATATTTTGGATAAAAACCCTAATGTGGGAAAGAGACCATAAGTTGCTGCCTACATCAAGAAAGAAAGATTGCTAAGGTTTGTCATGTCATGTCATTTTGACATTTGCTATTGATAATTTGACAAATGTAAACAATGAAATAAAGTCTTTATAATTTCACGCGGATGAATTCGCACGCGAACAGCTATCCTGAATAAAAGAACTTAATGTGTTGAGAAATAGCATATTTGTAAGAGAGCAGGGGTGTCGTAAGCCGAATCAGCCAAAGAAAACAACAAAGGTGCAGCAACAGTCGTTTATTGGTTTCACATAACCAATGCGTTCGGGTCTGCGCGCGGACCCCAGGTTGGGAACCACACGCAGTTACAAAAAATGTTACATATTTACAACATCGGATAGCCGTCACAACAGCAAGCGGCTATCTGCCGGATTAGGCTGTCACTACCGCAAGCAACCTAATTCGGCTACACTACTGTGCAAGTTCTGAGCAAAATTAGTCACAAGACAGCAAGCTAATATACTCAGAATCGCGTCGTAGGAACTAACTGAGAAGACAATATTTGTTATCCTCTTTTGGTTTCTTCTCTCCTTCTCTCTTTGCGTAATGTACATGAAAATGACTTAAGCTAAGGCGCATGCAAAACAATATCGTGTTCTAAATACAGGTGGCGCCATCTATTATTTGTACGTTAAACTACTGGTCTCCAGTGAATGTTTGTTACATATTTAATTTTTTTTAAATATATTTTTTAAAAATTGAAAAAAAAAAATTTGGTAATCAAAAAATAACTAGTCGAAATCGGTTTAGATTATTTCTACCCGGAATTAGTTCCCTGGTTATATTTCGTTTTTAATTTTTAAAAGTGCTAGATTCTCTTTATATTTTTTATGTAAGTAATCTATGAATATTTCCCTTGTAAAGTAAGTTTCGCATAAACAGTACGGAAGAGGTTAATTTTTCTTGTCAAGTCTCATGTTTCTATCTAATTAGGGCGCGGCAGCCGGTTCTCAGTCTTTAACAACCTCTTCGCTTCATGCCACTTACCTGCTCGCTCCATTGTTCCCAGCGTTAAGAGTACCGGCTTGCTTCAAGAGAAATTTGCTCACTTTGATTCCATTATAAAAACAAACGGGCCACTTTAAAGTAAATGTCTTGCATTGTAAAGTGAACGTTTAGTGATATACATAATCTTTGTCATTATATCTATACATATAATAAAACTGGAGTGTCTGTAATATCAAAAGAAAAATTCCAGATTTCGGGAAGAATATATTTGCGTTCCTGATAACGAAAATCGCATTAAACATTTTTTTGTCTGTCTGTCCGCAAGCCGTGTTTGTTATGGGTCAACTACGAAACGGCTGGGCCGATTTAGACCGGACTTTCACTGAAGGGTAGCTGACATAGACGGGCATATTATAGGCTACCTTTTATGTTAATATTGCGTGGACGAAGTCGCGGGCAACAGCTAGTTATAACATAGATACAATGTCTATGTATACGTTTTTTGTTAAAATCTTATTGCATGATTTTTAATATCGCAGACGCGCCGATATTTTACAGCGATATGAATCCGCGCAGTAAATCGTAGAAAGAATCTGCGACGGGGGAAAGCGACTCCGGAATTAATTTCGAATGATGTACGATGAGCGATGACGTTGCAATTTACAATTTTTCACCTTTATCTGCTTCGCTGATTCGTATTAATAGATTTAATTTGCGTTGTACAATTAACATATTGATTATATCAGAAACGTTAGATTGAATCTATAAGTCATACTGGTAAGACTTAGAATATCTTGGGTTAAATGTAAAGAGGCGCATGTGCATATAATAATAAACAAGTTTTTAGTGCTACGTAAAAATCGTGTTTAGGCGCAAAATTAAAAAAAGCTATAAAAATCTATCCTGCTTCTATTTTATCCAATACTATTTATTCAGTTTCGTATCAAAAACTTGACAGACAGAGTGGGTCGACACATAGTGGATACGAAAGTGAAATGCGAGGGATAATCCCGGCGTACGCAAACACGGCCGTAAAGCCTGCTGGACGGTACACCGTGCACGTGAACTGTGCTAACGATAAGACGATAAAACCTTTATCTTATTACGAATACGCTGCCTCCGAACGCTCGCCGATAGAAAGCCTCCGACGACTTTCACGATCCGATTTAACTCATTTTTACAGACCCTTTTTTCATTTAGTTGCAAACAGCATTCGTATTTTCTGAAATAAGTTTAGACCGGACTAATGCACGCAAACTTCTCTGGTATAGAGCGGACGTACGGAGCATTTTTATTTCAAACTAGCTGTTCTCGTCCGGCTTCATCCGCATGAAGTTATGAAAATTTTACGTTATTATTTACATTTGTCAAATTATCAATAGCAAATGTCAAAATGACTTGACATGACAAACCTTAGCAATCTTGCATTCTTGATGTTGGCAGCAACTTATGGACTCTTTCCCACATTAGGGTTTTTATCCAAAATATCTACCCCCTAAGTTTAATGGCGAGAAAATATATAGCCTAAAGCGTGACGTCAGTGTAGGGCTTTTTTATTAAAAAAAGAATTATTAAAAAATATGCTGTAATTGATATATATCTTAGGTATTGATATAAGATCTTAGGCAACAAAGAAGTGTGTGTTTACGCTTTATTATAATAGTATAGATACTCTTATCATAATTGTCAATAAATTTTCGGCATCAAATACCACCTTGCAGTTGTCTATTAGACTTATAGTTAAAACAGATTAATTTTATAATGTATTTTCTAAGTTATATACTTATATATACGTTAAAAGTATCCGTTGTCGGATCGTAAAGAATGATCCGACGTCTAGTGCGACACCATTACTCCTTGCCGCATGAAAAATTCATTTAACAGCCGTTAGATCGCGTTAAAGCTCGGCGAACGCGCGCGCACTGCTCTAGGGGGTCCTAAGATCAGCTTATAGCATACTGTTACATCATATACATGTCTGCTTATGTTACTTGAGAGTCGCTTTGCTTCATTTATGTAACCTTGATCGGTTATTATCAGCTTAAGTTATTCTTTCGGTATTATAGATCTTTAAACTTCATTTCATTTAAAAAGGTTACTTTTTCATGATTTAAATAAGTAGCGCGTAGTTCTTCTTAGTAACTAATACTTTTTGTATTCATATTTTAGGTAAAGAAAATAAGAATCCCTCTAAAAATTCTTTCAACGAATTCAAACAAAAGCTTTGTTTGAATTTATAAAAAATGCCTTGGTGTCTTTTGCTTAGAATATATCTTATTTTTATATTGACTTTTAAAACATTGTTATATAATAATTTTATTGAATTAACTAGCCTTTGCCCGCGACTCTGTCCGCGTGGATTTAAAAAAAAAACAAAATTGAGTAGCCTATGTGTTCTTCCAGACTGTCCTCTACATCTATACAAAATTTCATCGAAATCCGTTCGGCCGATTAGGCTACAAACTCTAACAAACATCCATCCATCGATCCATCTAAACTTTCGCATTTATAATATTAGTACGATTTTGTGGTTCCATCCTTGTTTTAGGTAAAAAATAATTGAAACAGATAAGACACGATATTTTTGTTATTTGGCTTAGGAGAAAGGATAATCAATAAACAATTCGAAATCTACGATATCGACTCAAGGTATTTGACGGTATTAATATTAGTATGATTTACTATTATAATATAATACGTTTCACGAAAGGACGCGAATACTTTTCGATTTTCAGGAGTTTTAAACTTAAGGGGTATCATTGTGTTGATTGCGTATGTTTTGTTCCAGTGGATCTGCTGCAAATGCTGGAGTTCAACGTAGCTGTATCGTTCCCGGCGGCTCCCCTCCTCACCGTCATATTGGCGTTAGTCGGTAAGTAATCAGTTAATTGTTAATCTCAATATCTGTTAAGCTTATCAAGCTTCAATTAACTCGATAACAATACAAATCGGAGTGCCTTAATCCTATTACGTTGTTATAATGCACGTATGCAACATATGAACATATTGAGTGCAATATTAATTACTAGCTTTCGCCCGCGACTCCGTCCGCGCGGAATTAAAAAAAACATAAGTGAGTAGCCTATGTGTTCTTCCAGACTATCCTCTTCATCTATACCAAATGTCATCGAAATCCGTTCAGCCGTTTAGGCTACAAACTCTAACAAACATCCATCCATCCAACCATCTAAACTTTCACATTTATAATATTAGTATTAGTATTAGTATTATATGATATGAAGTATGATGGATTTATAAAATAGATGAAAGAGTTATAGGCGCATTCAAATGTTCTTTTTTTGTTATAACACATTGACACAATTTTAATTATCGAAGCATCAAACCCGCATATTATTAAATTACACAAACGCGTCTTATAAAACAGTTCGATGGTTTATCAGGCTTGTAAGTAGCTAGTAGGTACAAAATTAGTATACACTCGATATTATACTCGTAAGACTCGACAAGATTCTAACGCACTTCAACTATTACCAAATGTGTCTGTTACCGACATATTCGAAGATCTTTGAGCTAAGTCTGAATGAGCAGCACTCAAACACGCCGCGAAGTGACGGCATGGCTTCTCGCCTCGAAGTGCTCTTGTGGCTTTTGCAGTCGCAATCACGTAATGCGATCCGTTTTAACTTTGTATATCCGTTTGGGAAATAGTAGTAGGCTGACTGTTGGATATATGAAACTGGTATTGCTTAAGGTAAATTTATATTACAATATTGCTATTCTTGTTATTCATGTGGACAGTACTACACTACTACAAGACTTGGAGTGTCACAGTAGGCGTTTTACGGTTATATCAACACATAATAAAAATAACCCAGAGAGATAAACAGAGATAAGGATTTTAATTGATAAATTAATTTAGATGTTTATCAAATTCAAAAGTAATTAAAGTGGTAATTTTTTTTGTCGCTGTGGCTTCTGTTATCTTTTTTTAAAGAAAAACTAAACGACAGTTCGCTTTAATAAGGCAGATTTTAAGAATTTATTATTTCTTGAGAATTTTGTAAGTTTCATTGTTGACAATGTTGTACATACGTTCTCTTACATTGCCAATAAAGAAAACAAATAGATATATAGATTTTCCTTTGTGATATCATGATTCCTTTATTGTTATAATATCGCACGTAACAAATAAAAAGAAACAATATTCCTTACGTTATGTGACACATTCGAACAATTGTATTTGAACGAAATTCAATTATATTTATAAGCGAAAGTATTACATTTCAAGCAATAATATGATTTGTAGTTTCATTACATAGTTGTTCAAACATTTGTATTACTGTGAATGTAACTGATTCCGATATTGTATTAGTTTTTGTTGGAGATTTCCTTGCGAATCTTACAAAGTAATATGTATTTACGTCTATAGTAATATTATAAAGAGGAAAAATTTGTATTTGTGTATTTTTGTATGCATTGAAATAACTCAAAAATTACTGGGCTGATTTAAAAAAATATTTCACCGTTAGAAAGGTAATTTATCTGTGAGTAACATGGGCTATATTTTTTATTTAACGCGGGCGAAGTCGCAAGCAACAGCTAGTTGTTAATATATTCAACGTCAAAAAGTAGTACAATTTTAAAGTAATTTCAGTAAAAATAAATCCTAAAAGCACTAATTCTGGTGATGTATTTACTCTATTTCATACCTTACCGATAAAAGATAAGATAGAAAGAAAGTAGGTGAAACTAGTTGAAAACGTATTACATTTCAATGATTTAGATTTAGATCTAGTTTTCATGAAGATTGTTTATCGACGATGTTCCGTCCCACTTGATGTTATTCGCTCTTTATTAGTCAGTCTTATTTGTGGCGATCTTTATCTCTATACCGATAATTTGGCTCGTCTTCATTGAAACGTTAGTAGGTCGGTCGATTCAACAAGTCGGGTGCGGCGCCTGTTGCTCGTTGGGGGGATAGTGGGGTATGGGTAATTGGGGGGGGGGAGCCTGTTGCGCCGAGCAGACGCCGACGGCGCCCACTCCACCAAGCACTCCTTCTTGCGCTCATGTTCAACAAATACTTTCGACCCATATAAAATTTGTGCGGTTCAATAGCCGGAACGAGTCCTTTTTTGCTCACTAAATATGGAAGTTTCCGCGTTGAATGTCCTTTAATTAAATGCCTGCTTTCTTTTATAACAATTCAATGACTGGGTTCTTTCTGTATTTGCAAACTATTGCTACCTACAGCAACAGTTGGGCCATACGAGCAGGGTGGTGCTTTATGACGATTGTAACTATTTCACGGTATCAAAGACGTTACATAAGTGTGACTTTTTAAGAATAGCAATGAATTTGGCAAAAACATGTTTTTCTCGTAGGTTTCCCTAATTGGAATCGTTACGTCTTCAAGAAATATTTTAACAATAGTACGAAGAACGTCAAATTGAAGATATTTCTCCGAAATCCTACCTAATTGGAGACATGTTTACTCATTTTCTGTACCGACAATTTGCTATTTTTCCCATCGACAATGGTGTATTTTCAATGGAAGACGATCAGTGATGTCAGTGTGTAGGTGTTGAGGTTACACGTGTTTTTCGTGTTATTGAGGGCACTTGATTTTATTGCTCTTATTTTCCCTTTGAGATGTTCAACCTGTTTGAATTTACAAGGAGCTTATAGCGTCGTTGTTATTTCTCTGAAGAGTCTCCAATTAGTCTGTATTAGTACAAAATATTATTTTGCAAATATGTTTTTACTAGTTCTTATATAAAAAAAACATATTACATAAATTATTATTTTTGTACAATATACCTGTGCTTTTAAATACATTTTGTTAAATTACATAGGTATCATGGTTGACATAAATCGAGGTGACGTAATCTTAAGCTTCTAGCATGCCTTAATGCTCCTTAATCTTTGATTGTATTTGTTACAAGAGAGAGCAAATAATATAAAACTGTATTCACGACGACTATAAGGGACTAATTAAAAATAATGATTTGTATAGATTTTTTAAGAAAAGAAGTATATAACTCATTTCGCACAGTAGCTTAGGAATAAGTGGTGGTCAGAAGAATTAAAGATAGGGCTGAGGTATCTCGGAACAAAAAAAAAATTTTTCCTTGTCTCTTTCATATTTTGCGATGTACATTCCTTAGATATTTTAAAGTATAAATAATAGTAAGAGTTGTTTATGCATGGTTTCAAACATTTGTGGTACCTGTATGTAAGTTGGCGATCAATTTGCAGCGGTAGTTTGTGACGAAGTCATCTAGTTGAGCAGTAAACTCGCAGTACAAATTGCAGTTCGCCTGACTCAATTATTGTTACGACCCGGCTCGGAAATTCTAATCTTGAAGTTGGGCACGTGTGTGCCCGCCGCCCGCCGCCCGCATTGCATATCGTCTGATTAATATCGTCGGAGTCGCGACGCTTTCTACGGCTTCTAACTTTCCAATTCAAATTTGCGCTCTATTTTGTGTACCGCTTTCAAAATTTACTTAGTTCTGCGTATTTTGCGTGTTTATATCATGTTTACCCGTATATATGTGAGCTAGGTTGAACCAAAGGTAAATTTTATTTACAGATTCGATGGTTTAAAAATATTTGGTGAACGTACTGATTATCTGAATATTTTTTATTCACTGCCAAATTATTTCATATTTGTTAACGGAATATTCTACCCTCTAAGAGTGATAATAATAGCACTCAAAGGAGGGACCAAAAAGATTAAAAAACTTGAAACGATTTTTATTTTAGATTTAGAATTTTACGAGTAGATAAGTTTCTATCAGTTTTCTATTTTGGTGGAGGATTACGATTTTTCATTTTCAATCTACTCACAAACGATACTATCTTGATTTCCCGCCATTCATTCTGAAAAATGTCTACGGGAGAGATTACTTTCAATCCGTTCCCCGGCTGAGAGAAGTTCGGCATGTTTAATAACTTCTATTATCTATCTGCGTCTACGTCAGACTGGTGACATTTAATTATACCATCAGATTAAATTTCCCATTCAGTCTTAAAATAAAAATCCTTTTCCAAGATTTTTATATGGTAGCTGTATCAATTACTCCACAAAATGTCGTATAAAAAAACAAAAGATTTACTCTAGTGTTTACGCAGAATTACGATGTAAATGTGGCTATGAAAAGTTAAAATAATCTGGGACTTAAGGCGTAAAAATTAAATCTAAATTGAGCCGATAAAGTCCTGAGAATCTAGTTTCGAACGCTTGATAGAACTCGACTTGATTTTTAAAATCTGCACGCATTCAGATCAGGGTCGAAATTTTTCCAAATGAAAACGTTACCGGGGATATAAAAGCACATCGGACTTCGGACCTATTTCGGTCGTCATGTTTTTGTTTGGCGTCGCGTAGCATCACGTTCTACGAGCACGTAGGCCGCGTACTCTGAATACTAATAGATAGTGGAGGCTAGGCGCCGCTCGAGTCGCGTCCGAAAATTGGATTCACATAGCACACAGCGTGCGCCGTATTAACGTTGAAACAATGCCCAATCAAACTGTGTGCACCCCGCACTAAATTCGATTCATACAAACGGATCCTAATTGTTTATTTTTTTCATTGTTTCCGGTTAGATTTGTTATGCCGGTGAATAGAATGAAGTTATTATACATTTTAGATTTTTTATATTATGATAACTATGGCAATGAATAGCTATTAACACTGGTCTATACTTTATCAGGATTTAACAGATCACTGCATTAATATGTTTCTTGTTTCGTAGTTAAATACGTAGCGATGTACGTAGCATGCGTAGCAAACCGATATGGTTTAGTTTAATTTTTAATTGAAAACTTAACTTCGTGCAATGTTATAGCATTACGGTTTTATTTGAATGCGCCGGATTCAGGTTGTACTGTATAATAAGGTATCTCGGACGCGCGTGACGAATTATAATCCATCGGTGCTAGTAATCCCGGCGCAATGGTGCGCGGCATGAATCGGCCGTGTTTGTGCTATGCACCGCACGTTGCTCGCCCATCGGTATTAGCTAGCGGTGAAACGACCCAATTTAAAGTGTTACACCTTTATATCGATACGTCCTTGTACGAATTTCAAACATTAATTCATATTCTTTTAATATCTTCAAAAGAAACGTAAATACGTCAGTTTTTAGAACAGATGTTACTAAATTTAGATGGAGATTTAATTGAATGAGAATTTTTTGGTGTAAACATTCGCCATATTGTCGTGATTGGTTATTAATTTGCGAAATATCTGTAGATTGTAGTAGCGTGGCGAAGCTCTTAAGCCCGACAAGCGAAGGCCGAGCGACAATGGAGGCGAGCGTCCGTGGATTACTGCCCTCTCCCCCTCAGGTGTACCTCCTTTACAAATGGGGATTTAATTTGCCGTATCCGTAAATACAATAGGCGAAAATTCGTTTGTAGAGAGTAGGTGGAGGCTCTCGCCTCGCCCGCCTCTGTCGCCGCGATGGAGGGTCAAAGCTTTTAATAACCACACTTTTCAGTTTACTGCTTTAAGTGAATATGGTACAATATTTTACGTATTCTTTTTGGAAAGTCGCAATCCTGTTTCGTTTTATTCATAAGCTGCTATTGAAATGAATTTTCACACCTTTCATATTTTTGTCTCATTTCAAATTTAACATTTTTCATTATTCATTTAGTATACAGCACTAAATCTTACTCTTATTAATATTATAAATGGGAATGTTTAGATGGATAGATGATTCTTTGAGTTGGTAGTATAAACTGCTGACGGATCTCCATGTAGAACATAGTCTGAAAGAACACATAGGCTACCATTTTTTTTAATTCCACGCCAACGGAATCACGGGCATCTACTAGTAAACACATAAAGATTGTCAACCGTATCACATAAGGTTAATTTGTTTACTTTGGGTACATCTAGCTTCTACCATAATACACCGGAGTGTATATGCTCGTAAGTTTACCTTATCATTCTTTTATTATTCATTCTTCAAACGTGCCTAAACCAGTTAAGTCTACCTTTGTCAATGTTGTTTTTTTGTATCATCTTTTTTCCTTACAATATTATTTTTAATCATGTCATTGTCAGACCTCAAAAGCCGCATCTATACGGCTTTAATTTGACTGAAGTATTTGTACTACCACTGAAATACTCAATACCATATTAATTCCAGGTTTAGTTTATAAAACGTGACTCAAGAAATGTCAACCCTCTCATTTCTATATTGACTCTATCGATTTTCTGGCCATCGATGTTGACACAAAAGATCTGGATACTTATCGTTTTTTATTTCCTCTTAGACGCACCGATTCCCGTGTAATGCTAGTTTCCCACAAAGACAAAAAAGTAATGTAGTGCAGTAGCATAGCGCGGTATACACTATCATAACGGTACTGGTATCTGCGTGTGCATTTAAACTAATACTCTACTATCCTACTGTACTACACTGTTCAGCCCTCGTGTGAAACTAGCATAAGTGAAACAATAGATGGGACGTCAGCCGGCACACGAGACGCCGATGACGCCGCATTAAAATGAAATCCATACGGGGGTGATTGATGAGAGCCGCAAACACACCGCCACGCCCGGCCCATTCAATTTACTGTCACCATACCCATACAGAGCAGTTTCATTATTTAGTTTTCCGCTTTTGGAATATATTTAATGTTACATAATTACGACATAAAATTCAGTAAAATGAAAACTCGCTGCCATACTGAAAGTCTTTCCCTCTCTCACAGTGATTTTAACATAAAATCTAAGCGATTGTTACTGAATTCGTAAGTTATTATTATCTAAGAGTCGTAGTCTAGTCGTAGTCGTAGTACAAAAAAGGTTTCGAAAGGGTAAAGGTTATACATACTCTACATTTTTGTCCTTTGTGTATTGTAATCATTGTTATCAAGATGAAATGTATGCGTAACTTAGATTGCAACGTTCTACATAATGCATCATTTTCCAGCGGACATGTCAGTGTGTTATCCGAGCGGCGGTCATTTGTCCGTCCAAACTCACTCACAAAGACACATCTCGCGTTACTACGTTGTCAACCGTATTACTGCCGTTTTACTTAATCAAGATAAATCATTATTGACAAGTAAGGATTCATTAAAATAGATCCACTTAACCCCGTCGCCACGTGTCGAATATCTTCGTCTTCGAAATCTTTGGGTTTAGGCTAACGGGCTAGAGAAGGTCACAATAGTACGTTGATATGAAAAAATAATCAACAGCGAAAAACTTTACCTTTCTGAGAAATGGTTTAAGAACGACGGTATTAATTAAATAATTTAGTATGTCGGCAGCTTCCAGGGTAATATTTTCTTGGATATATAATAAAGATGTTGTTTCACAGAAAAATATAATATTTTTGTAGCGCTCTGTACGATCTAATTATATTTCAATAATTTACCTCGAAGGAGCCCTGCGCTTCGTGGTAACCCTGCATTGTATTTACAGAGTCTTCCCCGAAGCGTTGTATAAAGCTAGAAAATTAGCTGGAGTGTTTTCTTATTGCAAGCTCTGAAACGTAATTTCGAGTGACTCCACGCTTAGCTTGTGTTCAGTTATTTTCTTTTTAAAGATTTGCTTTATTGTTTTTAGAGACAGCAATTTTGTACTGGGTTTTAGCTATTTGAATTCCTTTTATATGTTGTAGCGCGGTAACGTTTATGCATTCGTTTACATCTATGCTTCAATATAGATATCTTAATTCTAACTCTTGCCTATATAAACCCTAACATGTTCACACTGCAAGGTTTAAATAACATTATTATTTACTTAGAAATGTTAAGACATAACAATATCTGGCAGCTAGTTATAAGTTAATGTTCGAGACTTGGGTCTGTAATATTTGTTCAATAATTTACCAGAGCTTTGCGAACTTTCTTTCGTTTGATTCATCTATCGCCTGCTGATAGTTTGAAAGTGCACTGAGTGCCACTGATACTTTTATTATTTCCTCGGCAAGTCCGCGTCTACTTTTAAGTTTGTTTTCAATAATAAAATTTGTTCGTAACTGATTCTATACAATAGTCGAGTATACGTTTAATTTCATGTTACATTTATTGCGTAGTATTAAACGTGAAGTTTGTTAAGATTATCGGTGACGCAGAGGTTAAACTTTTGAATTTGCAATTGCAAGTTCTTTTTGACATTTGAATTTCATATGGACGATTATAGATTATAGATTATAGATTTGAATTTCATCCGACGTTCTTACAGTGAAGGAAAACATCGTGATGCAATCTGCATTTATCTGCGAAGAAATTAAAAAATAAGTGTGAAGTCAACACGCACTGGATCAGCGTGGTTGACTAAAGCCTAGTCACGCATTACATAGGGTAAGCTCCTATCTCGGTTGGAATGAATAAGAGCTGATGATACATATTCAAGTTGGAGATAATTTATCTAGACTTTCTAAAAGCTAGTTTTCATAACTTACAATACAACTGACAACAAACATACTTTCCATATAGGTAACTTAACTGTATATGTAAACTGACAATATTGTTTTTCATTTTTTTTCTAACGTGAAACCATTTCTGGATTTGTAAAGGACGTCGCTCAGACTACGTTATTAATTAGCTGGTACCTATTCACTTTTATTCTTAACTTCTTGATTGGAAATATAACAAAGACTTTTAACACGTTTTAATACAACTTAAAATACATTGAAATCTAAATCTAGATAACCACCCACTATCCAATATGTTGTATGCAAAAGATATCTAGTATTTATTGATGCATGTTATTACTTAGTAGAAAAATAGAGGTAAAAGTAAATAAAATACCTTCTTACATATGAAACTAAATTATTAAGTTTGGGCTTTTTGTTGGTTCCCAATATTCGAATCTACTTTGCTGTTTTTGAGTTACGAACTCCGCTTATAAATGGCGTTTCAAATAAAAACAGTGTAACATTATTTTAATCTATTACGTGAAAAGCAATTCTTGTATATTTCAAGAAATATTATAAGTTAAGATTTCTTAGCCAGCACAATATTGCAAAAAATATGCGCAAACACAGTTCAACGTTTTATAATAAAGTTAATTGGATAAAACATTTGTTCGCTCTAGCTTGTATATGCTTGTAAAATAAATTATGATACTAAAATTGAAAAGTTACTTTCCGCTATATTCATGAACTAGCTTTAGCCAGGACTTCGTCCGCGTGAAATTAAAAAACAAAAGTAATTAGCCTATGTGTTCTCCCAGACTATCCCCTACATCTATGCCAAATTTCATCGAGATCCGTTCAACAGTTTAGGTTGCAAACTCTAATAAACGTCCACCCATCTAAACTTTCGCATTTATAGATTAGTAAGAGTAAGATAAGATAGTTGTACATAAGTACAGAATTTAAATAACTTTCTATGAACTGGACAGATTCAATCCTTTTCAATAAATATGTCAACGAGCGAAAGCGGTCTGACATCGAGCTGGATCCAATACCGCAGGAGATACCACATACGAGTTTAATGATTCATTTCGAAGTTTGCGAAGAGCGGACGCTAAGCGGTGTTCGCCCTCGAGGTGTAATTAGTTCGCGATCGCGCCGCGTCCGGCGGACGCAAGTCAAACACAAGAGCGGGCCCCGCCGCCGACGTACATGATGCTCACGGTGCAACGGATACTTGTCCGACTATTATGTATTCTCTAATATGAAAAACCCTCCATTAGTTTCTATTTTGGGAAGGTTAATTCAATTGTCTAATAAAATTTTGAACAATATGTTTTAATGCGGTAAAAGCATGAACATTATGAGACATCGATGCTACGAGTACTATGTTACTAAGCTGTCTTTTTATGACTGTTTTGAAATCAGTCGAATATTGGTTTGCGAAATCTTTCAATAAATGTCTTCGGGCATACTTTGTGAAGTTTCGTACTAATTTAAAGTTATGGATAGTTAAGTAATAAAATTTATTTCGTTTCGTTGGAGAGATTCTGTTTATTTAAGGGTTTAACTAAGTATATATTTTGTACACTCGAGTGAAAGGGTCAGTCAATATGTTTAGATATAAAGTACAGAGCCCTTTAAATAATTGGACTCTAATAACTAGTTTACTGGTTAACCAGTAACAAGTTTATAGTGTCGGATGCTCGATTACAATTGCATTATTTCTTCCCCTATTGCCTTGTAAATATTTCGTTACTCCCGTCGAACGTCATTTATCGTTCAAAGACTAATTGAGGTATCGAAGAATTAAGTCAGTTTGTGTAAATTGTCAACATCCGGCGGGCCCGAGCGCACCTCGCCCGGACAAGTTTTGATTGTATCAAGGTGTGTTCATATTGATGCCGTCATGTAACCACACGTTAAAATTTGTTAATGTCTATTCTGTTATCTTATCTGATCTGTGGGAATCTGATGGAAAATGAGGAAATTGGTGTAAATAAAATGTAAAGAACAACAAAGTACAAAAGACCTTGATAATCAAAGTATAGTTAGTTCTACTTATAAAGGCTCTCTTTGATTTAATTTAAAAAGAAAGAGTTTGTGTCTATGTAGTAAAAATATTATCTAGTTTATTTCTAAAAAGTACTTAACTCTTGTTTTATTGTTGTAGTAGCGTTACTTTATGTTTGTAAAGGTGGTATGACTTTAATAATACGTTTATTAATTTTGTGGTCACAGTATTAGATTTTTTTTTTCATTTGTATTTTTCATTGGACGCAATCAGACGTTGGTGTATCGTGGCTTTAAATCGATTCGTGCGGTATTGCTTGCACTCGGCTCCCCAGCGGCCACTGGAGTTGTATTTCATTTTCAAATGCCTAATGAACTTTGACTCTCTCACATAATTTATTTTTTACCTTTTATTCTATGTCTGTTGGGATTTCGATGTCGATGGCAAATGTTTTAATAATGTGATGAATATATACAAAACGTAGTATGCGTGTGTTATATTATAAGAAAACATCCGAATTTTTTATGATTTAAAGAGGGAAATGTTTTTTATTCCTTTCTAGGAACGCTTTTTTGTAACTAAGCCAGTTTGATGAGTGTTGTCAATAACAATCTACGTATGAAAAAATCAAAGAGCTTTACTGCTTTACATATTTTTGCAAATATGGAGATTATTCTTTCACAAGTATATCTAGAAATATTATACTATACAAAGTCTTGCATTAGTATAGTATGTTTTATCAATGAGACTAGACTGTGCCTTGATATGTCTCCATTTCACAAGGCGTCTTCTCCAGCGATATATGAATATACGTTTCTCTGTACGTTTGTAGCATATCTATTTCCACGTCGGATGGCGTTCAATTGCACGTGGCCGGAGTGCACACTCTCGAGAATGGCCTCGCTTCCCCCCCGCCCCCCATCACCTATCCACACAACATTCACCTCTCTATGAAACGTACTTGACGTTTCAAATATGATATACCGGAGCCGGTCATATTTTTACAATATTTTTCCAATACAATAAATGTGGAGACAAATTTATGTATAATATTAACTAACTACAATTGTGTTGTGTTGCAATCAAACCGGATTATTTTCACCACAGATTAACTGCACATTATACGCTGAATGCAGAAGTTGCATTTGATATTCTTCTATTTACTCGTATTTCTCGCTTTAGAACATTCACTGCGTATTTATCTTACTTCTTACTATAATATTATAAATGCGAAAGTTTAGATGGTTGGATGGATGGATGCATGGTTTGTTACAGTTTGTAGCCTAAACTGCTGAACGGATCCCGATGAAATTTGGCATGGATGTAGAGGATAGTCTGGAAGTACACATAGGCTACTTATTTTTTTTAATTCCATGCCGACGGAGTCGCGGGTGAAAGTTAGTTACTAAATACAGTAGCAATGCTGTAATTATTACTTGGATAAAATAGATGAAATGCTCATTGATTGAGTTGCAAATTAATTGGACGGACGGAAACATTCCGATGTGAAAAGTATGCGAACAATTTAATACCAACATACCTCAATTATCATACGTTGGAAAACATATGGATTGTATATATTTTGAAATTATAATTTAATGCTTTATCTCAAAGATTTTATAATACAATGATCTTGTTTATTACATTTTCTACGATTATAAATTATTATTTGTCAAACCGTAATCAAAATCAAGACAATGTAACTTGTGCAAACTGGCTGTTATTATTGTAACACATTTCTTGTCACGCTGTTATATGGGGAATTTAAATATAACCCAATAATTTTGTATAAAATATAAAATATTCGAAAACCTGTATTTCTTTCGCTACGTTCGTAGAAGTGTTGGTTATTGAATTAGCGGCGGATTTTGCTTTTTTCCGGTGGCAAAGCAAAAAGTTGTTACTGGCGTCCGTCGGTGAATCAATTACGTTAGGTTGAAGCGTCGCGACGTGCTGACGGTAATTCTATCCGATGGTAAATGTTGATTTGACCGCGGGCACTGCTCGTAGCGTCGATCATATATCGTTCACTCGATGACGTACAAAATTCTGTGTTACCAGATTTTTACACCACTATAATTGACTCTATACTAATATTCAATGAGAATGTTTGAATGGCTGGTTGCATGTTTGTCACCAATATTGTCTTAATTTGATTCAATTTGGCACAAATGTAGGATGAACTTTGGAAGAACATATAACTCATTTTTTATTTTAATTTAATTTAACGCGGACGAAGTCGCCATCAAAAGTTATTTAAAAATAGCAACGGTTCTTTAGAAGTCAATGAGAAATCAGATGTTTTAAGTTTTTGATTATTTTATAAAGTTAAAATCATGGTATGTCTTTACAGTTGACCATTTCTAATATAAAAATTTACGTATGTTTATCAATCTAAAAAATATACTCCATTTATAGCCGTGTGTTTTTTATTAAACCTACGAATACGATATTTGGTAAACGGTTGACTTCGTTAGTTGACAGTAATCCGCTTGACTTTGGTTTGGAATCGGAAGCAGATTCGACGAGCGTCAAACGGATTATCGAAAGTAACCTCTTCAACGGCTATAATCATTGACTTCTCTTCCAATCGAATGCCAGGGGCGGATCCGATATTGAAATATGTTTGATTGAATATTATCGAGTTTGTTTTAATCGATAAATTCCATAGAGTTGATTTACATAAGAGACTTAAATGAAAAACAAAAATAATTTATTTACAGCCAACAATGCAGTACACATGCGATTAATCAAAAAAAAAGAATAAAAAACATTTTACATAGAAGGTCTAAGTTTTTTACAATTTTCTTAAGTAAGGGATACCTTAAATATATTACGGTATTTTAAATAAAGATTTACTTTAAACAATATGATGAAATATTATTTTCCGATGTATTTTTAAATTTTAACAAAAACAATTTTCCCTGTGTAAATATTTTGAGTTACTTTAATTTTTACATATACGTAGCGTTTGTTAATATGTACGTAAATTAGCTTGAGTCAAATGAGCTGCCGTGGATCATTGATAATAGGTTTAGAGTTAATCTGATGAGGACGGGCGTTACACAATGGGCTTTATTAGGATGTATGCGCCCGTTGCGATACAAATTGGCGATGCGTCGCCGTATTTGTGGCCACTGCAGCCTCTACGCGATGCGTGTAAATGACTTACCCGATCTAGACAGTAAGTAGATTTTGACTTGTTAATTTAATGAAAAATTTGTATAACAAAGTAATCTGTATTAATTGCATTTATTTATTTAATAATGCATATTAAGACTGTAAGATTGGTGGCCTCGTGGTCAAGCGCTAGCTTAAGAAACAAAAAAAAAAAGGATTAATATTGAAACTAAAAATAACCATTACTCATTGACTTACCTTTTAGAAACAAATTATATATGTAAACACTAACTTTCGCCCGCGGCTCTGTCCGCGTGGAATTAAAAAAAGACAAAAGCAAGTAGCCTATGTGTTCTTACAGACTATACTCTATATCAATGCCAAATTGTATCGAGATCCGTTCAGTCGTTAAAGCTACAAATATCCATCCATACATCCAAACTTTCGCATTTATAATGTTAGTAAGATTAGAAGGATAATAATAAACTAGTAAACTCTATTTTGCTTATTCAACTAGACTTTATATATCGACATGAGGTAGAAGTGAAGTCATTAGTTCATAGTTAATCCCAACATAAATTAAACTTATTATATTTAGCTTCCTAAACACGGGAACGCTTTGAGTGCGTAACTAGTTTTCCGAGTATTTGAACAAAATTCCTAACTCCCTCCTCCCAGCTCACAAATTCCCTTTTTCAATTAACTGCCTTCTACCGTATTTCACGTTGCATTATTTGTATATTACTGTAATAAATACGTTCTAGAATTTATATTGTATATGTTGTGTTAGTTTTCGGTTTCGGAATCTCGAATACAATAAGCTTTTTAATATTTTTCTAGTAGGATCTTTGCGTCGTAATGAACATTTTATTTATGTTTTTATAGAATACTAGCTGTTCGCGTGCGGATTCATCCGCGTGAAATTATAAAAACTTTATTTTATTGTTTACATTTGTCAAATTATCAATAGCAAATGTCAAAATGACATGACATGACATGACAAACCTTAGCAACCTTTCTGTCTTGATGTTGGCAGCAACTTATGGTCTCTTTCCCACATTAGGGTTTTTATCCAAAATATTAACCCCCTATGTTTAATGGCGTGAAAATATATAACCTAAAGCATGAAGTTGCTGACATCTTAGGCAACAAAGAAGTGTGTGTTTACGCTTTATTATAATAGTATAGATATAGTAATATAGTATAGTATAGATTGACAATTTGTTGCGACACTGTGTAAACGATGTTGTTGTCTCAAGTATTCCAGTAGCCGGTTTAGTGAACTACACTTGATAACTTTTTGATTATATCGTTCAGGTCACGCTACGGTTTAATTTTACGACTTCAAGTCATTGTATCACTCCCTTACGATCTGGATCATTAAGTGGGTAAATGGTTAATGAAAATAGAATGAGCACTAAACATCGGAGCGGAATTTCGCCAGTCACCTAGCCGTCGTTAAATGTTGTTATCGCCGGCGATTAAGTGACAAAACAACTCGGCTGGATGACTGAGGAGGGAGGGGTAAGCGAGGGGTTACCGTGGAGGAGGGGGCGTGCGAATAATAATCTCAGTTTACGACGGCAGCCGAGTGAATCAATAAAAACACTAATAATGCACAGGCGTAATCCGGATCGTGCAACGTCGCGATTACTGGCACTAACGAGCTCGTAAAACGGATATACAATGCACGATCCGGGCTTGCTTGGGCCAGCGCAAGCGCAGCTGAATGGCATGACCCGTAACACTTGAACGCTTCCTACACCATAAAAAAAAACATTATTTACTATCAAAAATTGTACAATTTAGTGGTATATTCATATGTTTACATTTCGAATTAAGACTGAAAATATTTTGACGATACCAAATTAACAAGTAATTTAAACTATCTATTCACCGAATTTGAGTCAAACTATCCATCTTTCAGTGGCCGTCTATAAATTTTTAATGCAATGATATTTTTTATTTTTTTATTTAAAAAGATCAAGAAGCGTAGGTAGTAGCGTTTGTAGTAAGGAACCCTAAAATGGCACAGTGTATCCATTATTCTCAATTTACGCCACGTTGAAGGAAGCGCGCGGCCGTCGGCGGACGCGGCGGGTGTCCCCCTTGATTAAACCCCGGGAAGTAAGAAGTAACAATTTGTGTGCATTTCTCCGGAGCTAGGCCCCTCCTGGATTGCTCTCCAGCTTACTGCTCTAACGCTTACAAACTTTATTATTGTTTTTATTTTGCCTCCCATCTTTCTACAGTAATGATGTTAAACTGTTGTTTAATTATTAAATATGCGAGAATAGAACGTGATTGAGATGAAAATTATAATGGTCCCATAAGTTTTAGTTGGTAATGTATGAACAAGAAAAAATGAAGTGCTTTTGCAAATGAATAAATGTTTGTTTGTCGAGTTGCTTTATATATAATGGTGTATTAAATTAAATGATAAGCTTAGATTGGACGACGAATATAATAAAGAAAAGCACATTTGGTATGTGTAAGAAAAGCTAAAATACTGTCTCTAATCTAAAAAAAAAGTGTCCAGTAGCGCTGTATAAAATATCGGTTGTTTTTACTATGTCCGATCGATTCCGTGTTGGGGACGTATTGCAGCGGTGGCGATGACGGACCTCCCACAGTCCACTGGCTGTCGGTGACACGCTCGCCTGCGTAAACCCATCGGCGCCCGACGGACTGTGCCCGACTCTTGTCGTGCAGTTTTTATGCAAATCTCCCGTTATATCACTTTTAAAGTTTATTCTACATGCACTGTAGATAGTGATGTCAATAATATAGACGAGTTTGCGCAAGTTTTGCCCGCCTATTACTGTTTAAAATTTTCACTATTCTTCCCATACCAAATATTTTTTTAGAAAGTTTAATAGATTTAACAACTTCTTATATTTAATTATTAATTGCTTCTTACATTTGGGGGTTACTAAAATTTATGTTTGAAGTTAATCTTATACTGATTTAACGCGGCAGTTAAATTGACAGGAGTTTTAGTCCATGACAAGTCATTAGTTATTTTAAAGAAATGATTGCAATCAAAATTAATAATTTGCTTTATTAAACATTAGAAATGATACTTGTATTTTGCCTAATGGTATGAGACATATTGGCAATGATCCTACAATGATTTAGCATAGCATTGCGAGCGAGGCTCGTTGTTTGTTGCGCGTGCCTGCCGCCCGTCCGGGGCGATCTTCGTCTTGTGTCGGAATTAAAATTAATAGCGGCGGCACGTTGAGGCCGAGCCGACAGCGCGACCCGCTGCGACCCCGAGCGACCCGGTACAACCCGGCTATAGTAATTTGTTTACTCGCCTCGCACAGGATTACGTTGCGCGCTCCCATGAATTGGTAACCGACGGTGACTTTTTAACTCTACGCTTAGGAGCCATATTTGCAATTCAAAGTTCAGGTATATTTGTATATAAGATTCAAGGACCTGGCTTTGTATACACGAGACATGTTACATTTATTCGGAAAATGGGAAGGAAATAAGCACAAATAAAGCGGAAATAAGGCACTACATTTTTAGTTCTTTAATAAAGTAATACGATACTTTAATACACATACATACGTATTTTTTTACACATGGTGATCTTAAATTTAATTCTTGATTTTTATATACTTCATATAGTAATGATGGATTTCTGTATAAGGTTTTACTAGGTCACACATAATGGAATATGATAAAGCACTATTTACACTGTGCGGCATTAATTTTGCACTGTCGGTGTCGCGTGTGCGTCACGAGCCTAACGTATTTATTGTATCAGTGTCAGGCTTCATCAAAATGCAAATAGGGACGGGACCGCGCCGTCGCTGGACAGTTGGCCGTGTTATATTGAGTTATTCTCTCCTACGTAGTGGATTTCTCCGCCGCGCTGCGCCGAAACATTCGTATACATACGGAAAATGCGAAAATACATCTACATTCATATTACTTTATATGTTATTTTGTAATGTATTACGTATTATATGCATGTTTTTTTTTTTTGGAATTTATGCTTTCATCTTTATGTCAAGGATGGCTTTTTTAATTTCTTTCAGTTAAAAGAAAGTAGAAGAGCGAATCATCAAGAAATTTTTCGACTACCGTTTAACTATTTTAAAGAACAATTAAAAATTAATTAACACTTGCTGTGCGCTATAACACAATTGCACGACTCTTGAGCTTCGTCTCACCCGCAATGGAGCTTGCAAATTTACGTAATGCACCGTCTAAGAGGAAGCCGGGGAATGAATCGGTCGCCGTGGCTCGTTGCATGTGGTTAATAAAGTAGCGGTGTTGGGCTCGGATTTCGGTCGTTAGCGGGGTAATTGCCGACACCTAATTAGTCCGACGCCCCGGTAAGCTGGCACGCCGACACGCCGACACCCCGACACACGACACGACTCGGTGTCACACATATTTATAGTCACGACGACCCTGGCGTCGCTTTAGGAGATGCTGGATATAACTTGCGGCTTGCGATGTCTTGCCTGTTTCATATTAAAGGCACTAGACGTTTAAAGTTGTACGGATGTTGTAGTTTTGCGTTATTAATATTCCTTGAAGAGAAATAGTATAACCAGGAAGGATTCGACATCGTATTTATCTCTTTTTAGGGGTACCGAATACTAGAATTAAAGACGTATCTTCTATCTTATGCTGTAACCCCTTACGATATATTAACAATTGTTAATTCCAAGATACCCCAGAATATTAATACTCGGCGATAACCTTTGTAAAGTTAATTGTAAATTTCTTGTTAACAGGTATGGAGGCAATAATGTCGGAGTTCTTCAACGATACAACGACAGCTTTCTACATCATACTGATCGTGTGGATAGCCGATCAGTATGATGCGATTTGCTGCCATACGTCCATCGCCAAACGACATTGGTTAAGGTAAGACTTATTACATTATTAATTTTATTTATTTAAATCTTTATGCACAACAATTAATATACAAATATTTAAACTATGCTGATACAAAATTTGTGCATGGGCGGCCTTATTGCTATGAGCAATATCTTACAGGCAACATCTAAAGCAACAGCAAAATCTAAAGGCTTATATGATAAAATGCAAAGCATAAAAATCTGCTATTTGGGTTTTACATAGGTATTGCGATTTAGAGTTCAAAGTATTTTGATTTAAATAAAGTTCATTTGATATACTGTTTTCTTTTCACCTCAAATAGCATTATAAACTCCCGCAACACAATTTGTCATATAACAAAATGCCTTTCAGGTCATTTATATTTAGTTTAATTTTCACGAACAATATGTGCATCCAATTAGCGTCCGTGGCTCGCGTCAGTTTATTGAAAAGTACTCAGTTGTGGACCGCATGATATTAATTAGGGCATTGAAGAGTCGCAGTGCTCGTTTACAATAACCATGGATATGAGGATGTCTGATGTTATTTTCCATCAGTAAATACCTTTAATTTGTGTTTTCAACTTATATTGTCAGACATCTTTATTTAATTGTTAATACTACTAAGGATTCTTCAACAATATTATAATACTAATGGATGAATTGTCTTGGTTGCCAGTTATCCCTTTGCGGGTCTTCTATGAATGAATGTACAATTTATATCTCGATATAGTTTTATTTATTATTTTAAGATCGTGATTCCTAACAATCTTCATCTCAAAAGTCACTCTATTCTCATCCTTCATATCTCTTCCATCTCTCCTAAGATATCTCTCAATATTCAAATTATTTTTTGTTAAAAATTTTAAACATCATTGGAAATATGCCGTTATATTATGCAACAATTCAGGTACAATCGCGCACTTCAATCATAATGGTAATTTTAGTTCATTTGATTGTTGACAACAGAACGCGGCGACCGACTGTTGACACGCACGGCCGCACATTGGGCTGTATCCAGTTGCTCCATAGACAACTTCATCTGATGTCTGAAATGTCTCTTTTTTTTGCTTGAATGTGCTTTGTATCAGTAAATGCATACTTATAACGTAATATTTATCTTGTATCGATGTTTTTGGCGCAATTAGAATGTTTTCTCTGAAAATTTGTATGGAGTCGGCCTTAAAATTGGCAATAACTCAGCTATCGCACAATTGCGCCTTATTTCCTCTGAGATTATGTTTGTACAACTTATAAAGATTTTTTTGGTATACAACTGAACACGGGCACGGGTGCGATTTTTGACTTATTCAAGGTCAAAGGTCATAAAAATTACTTTTTCGCGTATTTCAGCGGAATGGTTAGCTTTATCAAAAAGTTGACTAGGACGAAGTTGTAGATCATGAAATTGCCTATGAAATATCCATACATACTTTTTTCATAAGAACCATAGTTTCCGAGATATAACGATTTGCCCATCCAAATTGTTTACATTAATATACCCGATACTTTAATAACTAATAATCCCTAACCACTGGAACCAGAGGTTTGAAATTTTGCGTAAAAGTTTCTATTACTGTTTAAATGAGCGCTAAGAAAGGATTCTACGAAAAATCGTCCCGCAAAGGTCCAACGTGGGGGTTGAAATTTGAATGGAAAGATTTTCCATGCAAATCTGGGAGAATCATAAACCTTGCTCGGCCGCATATTGTCGTCCTGTACAGTTCACTTTTGTTAAAGAAAGTAAAGCAATGGTAAAGTAAGAAGAAAGGAGAATAAAAATTGAAATAGGCCATCAAAATTTCACAGCAATATAATTGAACACAACTTATGTTAACCATGATAGATGGCAAGATTTGCACTTACCTATCAGAGGCAAAATCCTCAGCTACATGTTATCTTTGTTTAACAAAACCTTCACAAATGAACCAGTTGGCAGAAGTTAAAGAAAAACCAATATCATATAATATGATGGATCTTGGTCTTTCTACACTCCATGCACGCATAAATATGATGGAGTGCCTTTGCATATATCGTATAGACTGGACTTTAAAAAATGGGCTGCTAGAGATGCTGATCGAGTAACCATAAAACTAAGGCAGCAGATGATTAGAGACAGATTCCAAAAGGAACTTAGTCTCTTTATAGACATGATCAAACAAGGTCACGGAACCACCAATGATGGGAAACACGGCAAGAAGATTTTTGAAAATCCGAAAAAAACTGCTGACATAACGGGGCTTAATGAAGACCTTATCCGCAGATTCGCCGTAATTTTACAAGCTATAACGTCTGGTGAGCATATAAATGTAGAAAAGTTTAGAAAATATTCATTAGAGACGGCTGAGAAGTTTGTGGAACTATATGGATGGTACAAAATGCCTATCACCACTCACAAAATATTAATACATGGAGCTGAGATTATTGCTCATAACGCAATCATACCAATTGGGAATCTGTCGGAGGAAGCATCGGAGGTCCGCAACAAAGACCTTCGGAGATACCGGGAACACCACTCCCGCAAAAGGAGCAGAAAGTGTTCTAATGAAGATATTTTTAATTTTCTGCTACTTTCTTCGCATCCACTTCTTTCGGCAACAAGGCCCACAATGGAAATTAAAAAGAGGAAGACCTACTTTGCCGAAGTATGGGATCTACTGAATCGTAAAGAATCGGGTCATGAAATCGAGTTCTGCGATGTTTCGCTTTTTGAACCAGAAACTAATTCTGAAAATGAATATACTCATAGTGAATAAGTTCATTTTTAAGTTGGTAAGATCAATATCATATTGAATACAAAGGTATCATTATACATACATACATACAGTTACATATATAAGATAAGACAGAAAAAGTAAAAAACGAATTATGACTAACTTAAAAAATAAACTTATTCACTATAATATTCATTTTCAGAATTAGTTTCTGGTTCAAAGAGCGAAACATCGCAGAACTCGATTTCATGATCCGATTCTTTACGATCCAGCAGATCCCATACTTCGGCAAAGTAGGTCTTCCTCTTTTTAATTTCCATTGTGGGCCTTGTTGCCGAAAGAAGTGGATCCGAAGAAAGTAGCAGAAAATTAAAAATATCTTCATTAGAACACTTTCTGCTCCTTTTGCGGGAGTGGTGTTCCCGGTATCTCCGAAAGTCTTTGTTGCGGACCTCCGATGCTTCCTCCGACAGATTCCCAATTGGTATGATTGCGTTATGAGCGATAATCTCAGCTCCATGTATTAATATTTTGTGAGTGGTGATAGGCATTTTGTACCATCCATATAGTTCCACAAACTTCTCAGCCGTCTCTAATGAATATTTTCTAAACTTTTCTACATTTATATGCTCACCAGACGTTATAGCTTGTAAATTACGGCGAATCTGCGGATAAGGTCTTCATTAAGCCCCGTTATGTCAGCAGTTTTTTTCGGATTTTCAAAAAATCTTCTTGCCGTGTTCCCATCATTGGTGGTTCCGTGACCTTGTTTGATCATGTCTATAAAGAGACTAAGTTCCTTTTGGAATCTGTCTCTAATCATCTGCTGCCTTAGTTTTATGGTACTCGATCAGCATCTCTAGCAGCCCATTTTTAAAGTCCAGTCTATACGATATATGCAAAAGGCACTCCATCATATTTATGCGTGCATGGAGTGTAGAAAGACCAGATCCATCATATATATGATATTGGTTTTTCTTTAACTTCTGCCAACTGGTTCATTTGTGAAGGTTTGTTACAACAAAGATAACATGTAGCTGAGGATTTTGCCTCTGATAGGTAAGTGCAAATCTTGCCATCTATCATGGTTAACATAAGTTTGTGTTCAATTATATTGCTGTGAAATTTTGATGGCCTCAGGTCTGCTATTTCATTTTTTATTCTTCTTTCTTCTTCCTTTACCACTGCTTTACTTTCTTTAACAAAAGTGAACTGTACAGGACGACAATATGCGGCCGAGCAAGGTTTATGATTCTCCCAGATTGTCTCTCCTTCACAAGTCATTTTTAATGGCACTAATGACGTCATGAAAATGCTGGAATCGTCATTTTCAAAATCCTTCCTTTGCTTATATCTACTCTGACTCGATGCACCATCGAAACCCCACTTACTAATCAACTGCAATTGTTTGTTTTTAACGTTACTGAGCAGTTTTTTTGACAGTCTCTTCACTGTCAAATCTAACAAAGCTTGCAGAGTTATTCTTACAGATGAGTCGGTAATGGTTATGACATTTTTTGCATCAGGCGGATAGCATTCGTATTTCTCCTTCTGCACAAGATGATAGGAAGGGTACATATCCTTTACACCTTCCTGGATAGATAACTGTCTTAGAGTAGTATAGTGCCACTTCGATAGACGAAGTGATACAAGCAAGCCAAGTGCTTTTTCAGGGGTAAATGTCATCTGTTTTTCGGGTGGTTTGGATTTTGGATAGAGTTCGTGAAATTTTTCCACTGCTTCTGGATGCTTTATTAGATATTGTATCGCGGAAGCCAGGTTTTCTTGCCCAGTTTCTTTTAGTTTGGCTATTGCTGCATGTAAAAGCACACTGGCTTCGCTTGACATGTGCTCCGCACATCGCCTTTTTTTTTGTTTCGAACTTAATTCGTCGAAAAGAATACTTGTTTTATGTTTTTTCTTCGTCATAGTTCCAACTGTTTCCGACGAAGATGGTGCCGCAACACAAATGCTATCACTATGGTTTACAGGTAGGGATGTAGCTTCGGGAACATTTTCTTTTAAACAGCTAGGCCAATCCACTTCAGCTTCAAGCCAACTGCTATAATGTAGTTGAAAGGTTTCCATTTTACGATGGGCTGATTTCCACCTCTTTTCCAAAGAGTTTTTAAATCTCCGACAAAATTCTTTTAAGATAATTTGATCTTCTTCTCTAAGGTTAACACAATACCGAGACATTACAGCCTCAAATAAAAAAATGTAGTCATCGCGTCTTCCCGAATTTTGTAAAATAACAAATAAGTCCAGGTTGGTCACAATACTTTCCATGTTGAAATAGAAAAAAAGCCTTGTTCTTTCGACGCGGATAAAATTTAAGATGAAGAAAATATAAACGTAATTATCTAATTAGCCTTAATTTTGACCCATCAATAAGATTACCTATTTCTTCATGTCATTCCTTTTATTTTATTATTTTTTTTGAAGACCATAGCTATCGTAAGCATGTAGGTTACATTCCAATATATAATTCTATTTTTGATTTTAATTCGAACCAGTACCCATATGATATGGGTACTGGTTCGAATTAATATATACCAATATCATATATATATATGATTTGACAAGTCACTTTGCTTGAAAATCTTTCCATGCAAATTTCAACCCCCACGTTGGACCTTTGCGGGACGATTTTCGTAGAATCCTTTCTTAGCGCTCATTTAAAACAGTAATAGAAACTTTTACGCAAAATTTCAAACCTCTGGTTCCAGTGGTTAGGGATTATTAGTTATTAAAGTATCGAGTATATTAATGTAAACAATTTGGATGGGCAAATCGTTATATCTCGGAACTATGGTTCTTATGGAAAAAGTATGTATGGATATTTAATAGGCAATTTCATGATCTACAACTTCATCCTAGTCAACTTTTTTATAAAGCTAACCATTCCGCTGAAATACGCGAAAAAGTGATTTTTATGACCTTTGACCTTGAATAAGTCAAAAATCGCACCCGTGCCCGTGTTCAGTAGTATACCAAAAAAATCTTTATAAGTTGTACAAACATAATCTCAGAGGAAATAAGGCGCAATTGTGCGATAGCTGAGTTATTGCCAATTTTAAGGCCGACTCCATACAAATTTTCAGAGAAAACATTCTAATTGCGCCAAAAACATCGATACAAGATAAATATTACGTTATAAGGTATGCATTTACTGATACAAAGCACATTCAAGCAAAAAAAAGAGACATTTCAGACATCAGATGAAGTTGTCTATGGAGCAACTGGATACAGCCCAATGTGGGCCGCACCAATGAACCGCACAATCATTAAATTATACTCACGCCGACTGTACTTGCTACCGTATGTTTATTGCTCGTTATTTTTTGTTACGTCCCATTCGTTTATTTGCCAGCGAACGTCACTGAAGTCTCTTTATAGCGACACTAATGCTGTTTAAATATTGTCAAGTTAACGACCGAGCTTTTACTTTGATACAGGTTCAATTGGGTGCAACTATATACGTTTTATTTTCATTGCTTCTAAATGTAGCAAAAATCCAATTTTACTTTCTATATTCTTGGATTGAATAATGAAATAATTACTGGTTTTAATTAAGAAATGAACTTTGACATCGATGGTACTTAACAATTCTTTACTGAGATCTAAAACATGTCTGGCTAGTCCTAAATTATGTGGCGTGGAGACGTTTGATCTATGCGTCTTGGCTAATAATATGACTAAATAGTTGTCTATTCGATTATACCTTCTTATGCAGTGTCTGTACCTCGTATCTTGCCCTTCATAACTCCCTAGACAAGCAATCGTCCACTTTGTTTTTACTCTTGCTTCGCAGCGCGTGATCCTCCTTAATCAAAAGGCGCCCGGGCACGAAGCAATTTGGTTGGTCCTCCGCGCAAGCAATAAGGAGAGTGAGCGCTATTAAAACAAGCGCAAATAAAGCAAATTGAAAACGGCACCGTGACACCCCCGAGAGGGGGCTAGTTTAGCCCCGAAGGCAGGGCCGCCCCGGCCCCGTAAAAACAACTCTGTCCTAGTGTACTAGCCTTAGCTAGTGTAGTTTCATCTATTACTTTCCTTAGTTGATCAAATCTAGAATTTTATTATAACTACGATATTTGTAGATACAATTACGTTTGACCACAGTTAATCAAACGTCCATTTTTTATTATTCTATTAAAGCTTTAGAGAGTGAGAGAGAGGTAATTACTGTCTCAGTTCATCGAAGTTACTCGCTGTCAATTGACTTGTGATTGATTATAATTTACCAGAACTATATTAAGAGTTTTTTTTAGTTGGTATATAAAATTTATCCGAATAGTGCAATTTTGTAGTAAAACTAAGAAATGTCTAGATGTTGCATAATACTGAATAAGCGTCTTCGCATTTTAATAAAAAATAAGATGTGTAAGACGGAGCAGAAAATATTACCTGCCAACGCCAATAGTGATGTCTTTGATGATAACTCGGCTGCATATCACAGCAATAATGTATACTTTACAAAGACGAGGGCAGTGCCTTTGTCTACACAATTAAATTACTACCGTGATGTTTATGGAGAATTCAAATATTGTTATAACGGTACTTGCAAGATTTAATATTCTTTCTTTTAAGAATATTCTGTACTAGGACACTTTACGGAGTTGATTTTTATTAAAATGTTGTATTTTTTTTAAATTATACTCTCTTTATGTTTATCAACAGTTTTTTGGTATTAATCTTTTTTATTTTATAAGGTGGCAAACAAGCAAGTGGCCACCACAGTCCGCCGAAATAGCGAAGCGACCACTGCCCATAGACATCCGCAATTGCAGATGCGTTGCCTACCCTTAATCGACGGAGGAGACGCACATAAAAATGATATTTCCCTCTCCTATGCGTCTCCTCCGCCGTCCATCACTTTTCCTTATCATCTTTTCCTCTTAAGAAAAGGGTGGAGAAAAGGGACTAAAATTAAGCCTCCGTTAATAATTCTATATATTTAGCAAAATAACTGTAAAATTACAAGGATAGCAAGTACATAAAATTATATCTGTGTTGTGTTGATGTGCGTGAAGTGCGCTTAACCGCTTCCAAACTTGAGGCCCGGTCATTTACTGCCTCCGCAGACTACGATGTCGCTGACCCTTATTGCGTTAACGTCGTGAATCTCCTCCTAGCGGAGTTCAGTTTATAAACTACATTACGACGATGACAGCTCGTCCGGGAAGATGCAATTATGTCTACCCTCATGCAGCATTACCTTAGATTAGGAGGACAAGAGCTGAAATGTTTCGTAGAATATTTTAAAACCGTAGTCATTTCTTCCAATTAGAAACTGTACTATTGTTAATGTATTCATTCATGTACTTTATTACTTACTAGCTTTCGCCCGAGACTCCGTCCGCGTGGAATAAAAAAAACAAAAGCAAATAGCCTATGCGTGCTTCCAGACTATCCTCTAGATCAATGCCAAATTTCATCGAAATCCGCTCAGCAGTTTAGGCTACAAACTCTAACAAACATCCATCTAAACCTTCACATTTATAATATTAGTGTGATCTACTAGCAGTTCATACAAGTGAGTAGTAAGGATGACTAAGCTTACTATTTTCACTATTTTCTTAACACTTAAGAGAAAAGGAGATTATGGCCAAGAAAACTGACCTCGGCCGAGTGAATAAAACTCTAATCGAAGCCGGGGCCCCGAAGCATAAATCAGTCTCCCCTCGCTATGACGCCCGCCGGAGCCTTCAATTTGACACATCCTTAAAATGACATACGAGACGCGACTCCTAACGACGCCTCGCCGCGCCGCCTCAGCGCACGCAACAACCTTATAAATAAATCGAAACACATTACTGACGTGGATTATATTTAATATGCATGAGAATAGTTCTTTATCTTTGATGTTTTTGCATTTAAAAGGTTAAGATTTTCCGTTCGATAAATATCGTGAAATTTTAATATTATTAGAAACTAGCTGTTGCTCCCGATTTCGCCTGCGTGACATTAAGAACTTATTAAAAAAACATAGCCTATGTTACTCACTGATAATGTATCTTTTTATTGGTGAAAGAATTTTTAAAATCGGCCTAGTAGTTTTTGAGTTATTTCAATACATGCAAAAATAGAAATCTTTCCTCTTTATAACATTAGCATAGATAACAACACTGACATTCCATGTCTCTAAATGTTTCTGCAAAAAAGTGTTAATCTGTAAACTAAGCTAGTAGAGCTCGTGTTGTAATTAGTTAATCGCTTCCGAATTGTGGCATCGAACAAAAGTTATCTGCAGATAGGCTATCGTCAACGTCGAGTGAACTATCGATCTAATAGAAAGTTTGGGCCCGGTGCGTGTCGAGTGGCGGAGGCGGGCGGTGTCGGGAACAAATTGTCGTTGCGGCCTTAATTGGCGGTCGCGGAGATTTATGCGGATGCGGAGGCACGGTCGTCGTGCGGTCGGCACCGCAACCCTGCCCCAGAGCCGCATCCTCACAAAACCACCAACCTATTAACGTTCGTTCATAGTGTTCAACTCAACTTTACTGAGATTTTAGAGGTAATCTGAGTGCGCGACAGTGCACCCGCCGAGGCGAGCACAGCCAAACACTATTTTCTCGAAGCGCTTCAGGGCACTTTTAACACTCTTGTAACTTTGTTGAGGATAAAGATAGAAGGCTGAAATTTTGAACAACAATAGATATACCGGAATTCATCACATTACCAATATCTTTTAATTACATATATCTAGTAGTTTACAAATTATAGCTAGTTGAATTTTTCACTTTTTTACACAAATACGTTTTTAATCGTAATTTTAAGACACTTCCAATATATGATGTGTTGTAGTTGTACACGAAAAACTTCGGTTCACGAAACGAAACACACGAAAAAAATGAGTTTGTGTTCTATACATTTACCTTACAAATCTTACTTTGACACAAACAAGATTGAGCTTAGTGTCAAATAGGAAAAAAGAGTATAAGTTTAAATCTTCCCATGTGCTTACAAGGCCCTCTAAGGTGAACTTTGTCGCGAATCGAAGTGTTGTGTTCGCTGAGGCGTGAGCAGAACGCACTGACGGCTGCTACCTGTCGTTAATTACGCCTCAACAATTTACAAGAAATATTCGCACATTTATTACGTGTATTTTCACTAACTATCGAAAAGCGAACGTTTTTTATGTTGTTTTTTTCGTATGCTTCCTTATTATAGTTTTATTAAGACGACATTAAGAGAAGTCCATCTTAAAGTCTGTAGATGACTCGTAATAGTGTTTACTCTCTCTAGACAGAACTATTTTTTTTTAAACGGACATTGGATTACTGGTATATTTTAGACATATTTAAATGAAATAATGAATTTCTATTCGAATGAAATCGTAACGTATTTAATTTGCAACTGAATATCATCCCCTGCGTTCATTATTTAACATTTCATCATATCCAAAGCCGGCCGCAGTTAACATCATTTATGTCCGTCGTCGGTTATTTAAACAAGGATTATTTCTGTTACAGACCCACAGCTTAAACAATATTACACTATATCGATATTTAAATTGCTTTCAAATGTAACAGCGAACCCTCAATGTTTAAACCAAAGTAAATTTTAACAAAAATATTTATGTCACATTTCTTAAGACCTGTCTCACCACTGGCTGATAGAGGCTTAAAAATGATGTCACTGTCAGGTCAGGGAACAAAATCCGATATTTCCATCACATATTTTACATGTTGTATTGTTATCAGACAATTTACAATATGGTGGGACAGGCCCTTAAACTTATTGGATTAAGTTATAAATTAACAACATTGTAATATACAAAACAGCTATACTTTAAAAAAAAAATGTTTAAATTTTATAAGAGCCTGGTTTTGCGCATCGCCGGTTATTTATACGAGATTGCTCAAGCGCTTGACTTAATAAATGAGAAATTATTGGTAGACATATTTAAGCGCCCGTTTTCATTAATGGCTAAACATCGAAGTGACATCCCTGCGTAGGAGCGATTAGTCGCGGGCCACGGCCGCCGCGGCGCCGGCTCTGGCGCCCGCACTGGCGCTCGTCACAGACTCATTTACATCTCACTTTACACGCTTCACTGTGCTTTTGATATCTTCCACCTGATGTACCTTATTCAGCAATTAAATGCGAATAAATACGAACACATAGTCCTTAATAAACCTTAATTTTTTACTTGTACAATTTTTCCTAGAAACTCGAACGTTAGACTTAATTCCAAACGTTCAGATTACTTTGTATTGTAATCAAGAATGTTTCGTCGTACAGAACTTGTTGCGCCTTGTCTTGGTAGATGTCGGCTCCCTTGAGAGTCTTTGGTAATGAGATTTTAATTGAGGGTATAGTCGCGTTGATCCGTCGACAGATACGCTTAACTTCATTACGCCGGCCGACGATTACATTGCCTAATGTAATTGCTCTGTTAAACAATTTCGCACACCGATGTTTGGTAGCGACCTGTGGGGACAGCGTTTCAACTTAATTACTATCCTCGATCAATACCAGGACTTCGTTATTTAGTCGGTTTATAATCACGTGACCACATATTGTTTGTATTTTTCTTGCAAAGATACATTGACTTTTTATTAGTAAAATTATAAAATACCCAAGCAAAAGCTTTTTGTATTTATGAGTGTTGAAATAAATTGTTCTTCAATATTCATTTTTCTTGCCGGCTTGTACCAGTTCTAATCCGTTAAAGAGCTTATATTTTATGGAGCAGCGCTGTTATAAACATTCGATGAGTCTCGCTAATGTTAAATCCTGTCTAATTGGCTGTTTTTGCTACTGATATCTTTACCTTCCGTTCCTTCGCAGGGTTGTATTAAAATAAACATTGATTGTAATGTGTATTCGTAAAATATTATTATATCGATTTTCTTAGTATAGAGAGTTCCTATTGAGAACATTTTTTTAAATTTTGACATAGGACAATCTTTCTAATTGGTAACTACATAAGTGGTTAGATTTATAAGTTTTGCAAAATCCGGGGTTAGTAAACTTTGGAAAAGTTATTAACGTAAAAGTTCACATAGAAGCTACTCAGACCGCAGACTTTTTGTCAGCCGCTATTTTGATCGGGACGAGCAATCAAGCCAAAAATAAAATAAAATAGATGTGATGTTCTCACCTCCGTAGTGATTAAGCGCCCGACAAAACTATCTGCCGATAAAGTCTATAGTGTGAGAGGGCACTTAGAAAGTTAGCTTTTGTTCAGTATTTATTATGTAGTAAATTGAAGAGGCGTTCATTTGTATGTGATTTCACGCGGGGTACAGTGCCTCCTGTCGGCGACTCCCGGCTCCCTAGCCAGACGCGCTGCTCGGTGCGCTCTGACATCCCATTTTCATAATCGACTTCATAGAACAAGTGACGTATTTAAGCAATTTGTTGGCACAAATATTGTGGTTCATAATAATTTAGCGCAAACAATTCTTAGTATGGAAGAGGATTCATATTAGTTTTTAAACTGTACACATATTGTATAATGATATAAAAATAATAGGTAATGGCATATAATGGTTGAAACCTTACTTGATTCTGGGAACACCTTACTAATACTTGGACAAGTTTTACTTATGATCTGAATTTTTTTGAGTAATTAAGTAAATATATTTCTACAGTATCAATAAAGCAATATTTCAATATAAAATCCTAGCTTTAGTCAATACATGTAATATTTTAGGTGAACGATAAAGTGTTACAGGGTTTCATTAGATCAAAGTTTCAATTAATTTAATACCGGTATATGTAACTTCGTTAATGTAGGAAGTGGGTATATTTATAGTCGATAGCTGTATTAGTAATTTCATAAGGAACGAGGAACGGCGAGGATCATCGGTCAAGTGGTGTTTTCATTTGTTTGTATGGGGCGCGGCAGGCGCACCTGTGTTTGCGGGGTATGTTTGGCCGCTTTCTTTACGGTGACAGGCCATTGGACTTAGACTTGGAATATCTTAGGTAGGGCGTTACTTTATCGCTATTAGACGTATTAAATGTTTTATGGATACAAGGTTTTTATTGGTGATACAGTAGGATCAGTTTCAAGGTTTGTTTTTCGTTTTTGATTTTGTACAAAAGCAACTTTGCAATTGAAAATATTTTAAGAATAGATGTTAGATTATTTTAAGAGTAATTTCTTTTGTTTGGCGTTCAAGGAAATTATTTAAATTTCAAATGGCTATTATTTTTTAATGTAAACTTTACATTTTTCCATTACCTTATAAAGTTTTTCGATTTTGATTAAATTTTTCGATAAACATCGAAAATAAAAAGCATCATTACTTTATGCTATGAAAGCCTGTAGCAGTTTACATTTTATAAACGAATTTTCGTAAAGGTTTGAAGAGCTAGAGCGAAACACGGAATATAAATAGCCGTTTGCAATTTACAAAATTAATAGAGATTTCTACTTTAGGTTTAAGCGAAATTTCAATAAAATGTATGTGAAATGTCAATAAGTACGATGACAAGTAGAAGCGTAGGAAACTATGTAGTTTTCTTTTCAGTTACAATTCAATCACGAGTTGAAAAAAATCGACGTCCACATCACTTGATATTCTGTTGGCATATGTAGCGCAGAGCTTTATAAAAAATTGTATTGGTGCTCAATGTACATATTTTGTTACAGCGTCATTGTCCGTGCATTCATTGTAGAGAGGCTTGAGTGCAATTTTTCACAGTATTTGCGGCGCGGCCTGTGCCCGCTCCCTATGATTTCATTATTTGCTTTCAATCAGCATTGTGAGCCGCCACCACCACTCGCGCCCTCCACCCTCGCCGCCCGCCGCCGCTCACTTCGATCTCGAGCGAATTTTGTTTGGTTTCGTTTTCGGATGCTGTTTGTAGTTGAGTTACGAAGGTTTTCACGCTATTATGTTTCCCACTGCTTTTTATACACAAATAATAAAAGTGATTTTATTGGATTCGATGTTCTCTCGATCTGCCTGCAATGATTTTTTGTTGGAATTAGTATTTTCTGCTGTTTAATTTTTTGGAATAACCTTCTTTAAGTTTGAGTTAAAACAAGTAAGCTTGGGCAACCTTTTGTTCAAATCTAATGTATATTGGAGATGTCGGAAAAAATGTAAATTTCTTTTAATGACAAATAAAAATAATATCTGCAAAAAAACAATTTAGGGATTCGATATATTTTGTATGTTAAAAACTTGATATCAAATATTTTTTTTATGAAACGTTCATACATAGTAACATACATAGTACATAGTTAATATTAAGAAACGTTAAAAATATCAGAAATAGTATATTTCTCTGAATTGATACGAACTCATATAACTGAATGCTTTCGAGCGAAGCGAAGTACGCTAATATTGCCGACATCTTTCCAATAAGCTTTTTACGTAGAAAACATTTATATAACTTACATACAACTTAAGTATTTAACTTTATATTTTCGTGAGTTATAAATTATAATTGGGAAAATATTTATATTTCCTCTATATAAGTGGGGTGTCGTAAATGTGTGGAAATCATTCACACCAATTAACTATATTTTTTATGTTTGTCTGGTATTTTACCTTTGTATTTACAAAGAGTCAAACTCTATAAAGAAATGGACAGTCGGATATTTCAATTAGAACTAACGCAGGTTTTACCTAAAAATATATTCGACAAGTTCTACGAACCGTAGTAGCTCTGTAGCAAGTCTCGTAGCACATTACGTAATTTGAAAATATAAGCATATTCGAATGAAAAACCTTTTAATTTCTATTTTTATATAATTGTTTATATCCTCATTAATTATTACATACTTTACTATATCTAATAATAATAATATTAAAAAAAATGTATATATTTTATTTAAAATCTTTACTGTCTCCTTACGCGTGCCTTAGAAACTATACGTGTTTTAGTGCAAATATTGTCGCCTGTAGGATTTAATCAATCGGCGTGTAATACGAGTTCCTTATTAAGTAGAAGGATGTTCGAGCCAGTGGAGCGAGAGTTCGCGCTGCCAATTACTATCGAGCAAGATTCTTACACGAGCGAAACGCAACTACTTGTCGTTAGACTTGTTAGTTGCCGATCCTTCTCTGCGTACACGGCAGAATAAATTATTATCTTAAATTAAGAATTAGCTGATGTACGCGACTTCATATACGTGTAAAATAAATAAAAACTGAGGTAGGAGGTACTTAATGATTTTTTGGCAATTTTCAAGCAATTCCGGCGAAGGAAAAATATTACTCTAGTAATTTACTTTTAGGTGATGAAATTAGGTATCATTCTTAGTCTATTTAATACTAGAAATCTCTCCAAATTTCACATCTCTAGGCCTAGTTGTTTGAGCTGTGCATATGACACAGTTTATTTTTATTTTATAAGAATATAAATTAATAATGACTTCTTGACATGGGATTTAAGATATTGTTGGAAAAAACTCGTTTTTTCACTTCAAATTAATGATTATTTCGAAAATAATTTATTATGTAGCATTATTACCAAAATTACTTAGTCTATTTATCTCTAGAATAAATTGTAATGACTTTAAGAGAACAGCATTAATCACAGTGGTATATAAGTCCTTAATCATAGACTTCCAATTTTTTTTTTCTTTTTTTTTTTTTTGTAATATAAGGTGCCAAACGAGCAAGCGGCCACCTGAATCCACCGAAATGGAAAGCGACCGCTGCCCATAAACATCCGCAATTGCAGATTCGTTGCCTACCCTTAATTGACGGAGGAGGAGACGCACATAAAGAGGACATTTCCCCTTCCTATGCGTCTCCTCCACCGTCAAATCCACTTTTCCTTCCCATCCTTTCCTCTTAAGAAACGGGTGGAAAGGGAAAGGGACTAAAATTAGGCCTACGGCACCACACTCATCAGACGAAACGCGGAATTGCTTCCACTTCACGCCTGTTTTCTGTGACTTCCAATTTATCGATAACATTTCACAAGAATGTTTGCTCGAGGAATATTTCAAAGTTGTTGGAAATTAATGTCGAAATGAGTTGTGCAACTTGAAATGGTGAAACCCTACAAAAACGCGATTGGCAAACCTTCGAGGAAAGTCGGTACGATTCTGGCCTATACTAATTATACCCTGTAATAACTCAACTCTTTTTGTTATTTTTTAAGAAATGTTGAAAGTTTTTCCTAATTTAATGAATCACTGAAATTTACTTTGAAACTCGTCGAAAACCATTTGAAGGTAACGGAATATCGAAATTTGATTGTTTTTAAATTTGCTTACTTTCGTTTTGTTGGGCAAGGGTAAAGTAAAATAACAAACTTTATTCTTCCAGAAGAGTTACGCCGGTTGCTGTGCCGAATCTGTTACCGAATGCTTTTACGTAAATTTCAGTATTATTACGCCACTAATTTATTTCGCTGAAATATAAGCAAGTTCTAATTATTTTTTTAAGAATTACACAAGCAAAAAACGTTTGGAGTTACTATATGACTCTGAAATTGAAACGAATTCAAACTTTAAATGGTTTTACAATACTCTACGTAATACTTTAAAATTTGCATACAATTTTCACGCTCCGAATGATCGGGCAACCGCGCCAACTCCATTAACTGTCGACTTACGACAATTGTTGTCGTTTAAAGATCGGAAGCCGATCGCAATATCGGCGTCGTATCGGAATTATCGTTTAGTGTTATGCCCCGTGACAGGGAAAAGCTCTCCGGTGGACGCGTCCCTCGCCCCTCAACCCCTCCCGCATCGCCGGTCTGGAGTACTGCACTTGTGTGCCACTTACGTATTATGTGGCCCTTTCTCATTATAATAACGCTACTTGTTTTTAGTTAGATTTGTGATTTCCTTTACATAACATTTAGTAACATACTTATTGTTGGTTTTGGAGTAGTATCAAATGAACAAAAGCTTCAGAAATGTTGTTCAAATATTAAGACTACTGTTTTACTTACTCTACAAAGTAATATGAAAAATAAGTTTGTACTAGTCTCTTAGGGGTATAATATACCAATTCTGTCACTTCAACAGTAACATCAGTCAACACTGTCTTCGGGTCATCATTAGGTCATTATTATACGTTAAGTTTAGGTCTACGTGTTTCATTAACGTTCTTTTCCTATCTTTGTCTGTCCAAGATATTTAAAAGTCGATTGTCTGTAGCGTATACTTGAAAAGAAAATGTCTTTTCAAGAATCCAGTTTGATGGTAAGGGGTTTTCTCGGTTCGGTTTAGTTTCACTGTACAAACAATAACAGAGCACAGCCCGCGGCCGATCTTTGAGCCAATGTTTGTGTTTTCCATTTAGGATTCACAGCGACTTGTAATCATTTACTTGTAAGGGTTTCCTACCAACATTGAGGGATCACATATTAAAATCATTTCATAGGTAGAACATATTTTTATCGAGATACATTTAACTTGAATAAACTTGCAACAAAATAACATCAACCTTCTGGTATTCATTTTTGATACGAAATGAAATTTCTAGAACAGTCCAGAAAATTATAAATAAACGATTATATGAAATGCCAGGTGCTACTTTAATTTATTTTATATTGAAATATTCTTCAAATATTGTAAGTAGCTTAAGATACTCAAATTCATGGAAAGCTTATTGCCAAGTGGATTCGTCTAAGCCACTTGATATAAAATTAACAGGCAAATTGAACGATGTTAGGAAACGTATTCCCATTTTAACATTTATTTCTTAAGAGTACTTTGTTTTGAACGAAATTTATTTTCTACTCATATTTATGTTAATACCCTAACAATTGCCTACAAATTTCGTTCGTGCACATAAAATGATTTTTTACATATGATCGTTTGTGATTTAGTAGCCTAGTTAAGATTTTAAAATAATTTCTACTAACTTCAAAGAAAAGTTGAGCATACAAAATCGCGAAAGAAAATAAAATAAGTCATAATATTTCATGCATTTATCGACTAAACTGATCCGTAGAATAAGAGTAAAATCTCTTTGGCTTTTTCCCACTCTTGTGTCGGCGCACAAGGTTTTATAAACCTAAATATTTTGACTTCATTAGTTCAAAAGTACAATATTCATGACAAACTTCAAATGACGTATTCCTATCCGAGGTATTATATTACGTTTTCGAATTTCACCTTAATATGAATGCGGCATTGTACTCGTATGTTTCGGTTATCCATTGTTAATTACGTAAGATTTTGTAGTGCAACTGACAATACTTGATTAGCTAGCGTCTACTGATATCCGAAACATAATGTTCCTATGTATGTGAGTATATCAAGGTATGAATTGAATTATGATGATGTTGCAACCACGGTTAAATTACAATTATTATGATAGTAGTTTCTCAGTGATGTCAAAGATTCAAGATCCTAACCTAAGTCCAGTAAAAATGTGATATAAAGAATGTTAGTTCTCTCACAAAATAATTTTTCTATCTACTTAAGTAAAGAAAAGAAGCCAATCTCTGATGACTGTCGTTGCACAGCACCTCTTTGATGAACGTCGAATTTTTGTATCAATAGTTACTTAGCTTCCCTTCAGCCTTTTGTATTATAACAAACCGTAATTCAACCAACACTTATCAATCACACAAGTCTCACGTTGTACGTCAATAGCATAGGGTGCGGCCCGAGTGCCGGCGGGTGACGGCGCTCGGCATCCAGCCGCGCGGCAGTGTGGCGCCGCCCCCCGCCGGCGATCATTGCCCTCCATTATCCCTCCAGTATAAGCCACTTAGCTCAATCATGATTAATGTTTTACCGAACGCGACCCGACCCGGGCCAAATAGAAAAGTTATTTACTCGAACGTTTGTAATTAGGCATTCACGATTCGTAGCTGCGCTGCGGGCTGTCTGCGCGCCTGTCGCCGGCTAGACCGGCTGTCTGCGTCTTTGAACGCGCCATGTTAATTTCATTCGAATGCTTTATATTTATATTCGATATGTCATTTATTTGTAGCTACATAACGAGCCAATCAGCGTTTCAGTCTGAAAGCAATCTACGATACTTGGTAATTTACCTTCCGTGTAATTTACCTGTTTGTGTATCTTCTTTTGATGAACCGCTTTGGCTGGATAATTTTGTATATTATACGATTATTGGGACTCTATTTATCCGTTGATTTATTACTTTGTAGCTTTGAAAGAAGGAATAAAATTAGTTTCACGTTTTGGAATTAACCTTTGAATGGAAACACCCAATTGGATTCCAATGGAATTGAAAATACTTTTTTGTATTACATTGTTTATAGACTTCGCTGAAATGCGGAAGTTAATGATGTAGGGTACCTTATTTAACCTGACATTCCCGTTGTGGTCTCAAACCTGCAACAGCGGGAATGCCCAAGCCCGTCGTGACGAGCACAGCAAAATCATCCTTTCTTATTTAAAAAAAAAAACGCCTACAAGAGAATCTTAGTGAATCATTGTTTGTATTTATTTTTTAAAAGTAAAATACGTAGAATCCTTTAACGTTTTTTTCCGTATTTTGTGATACCAGCATCGTTAACATTTCTTTTTAAAAGGGGTTAATTAAAAAGCTCTTATCGACAATACTCTTGGAAAATTACGAACAAATTGTTTTATTTGCTAATTAAGAAGAAAAAAAATACAGAAACATCTAAATCCATTGTAATTAGTCATAAGACGTTAATGGAAATCAAAAGGAAGGGTAAGCTGAGATTAATTAAGGGTATATTTGTTTTTTGTTTATTATAGGCCTGTACGTATTAAAATTTTATGAGTTGAAATGTTGTATTTTATTTTGAAAAAATAACATTTGTAAAATACATTAATTTACTTAAACTTTATGTAAACTTAAAAATCTCTTTAACTTTAAAGACTTTAAACTTTAGTAAAAGTAAGAGTTTTTTTTCAAATCACCTGTAATCTAAGGAACTGGAAATATTAATGCCTCGATAAGTCGATAAAAGTTAAGCTACGAAAATCGCCTACCTATCGGTCTGATAAACATATTGTAATGAACGCTGAAGGGATTGTGAAATAAATAAAATGATTATATAGTTGGTCACAAGTAGTCAGCTTGCCTCCGGTGCGAAGTTGTAGCGTATTGCACCTGTCGCCGCTGCACGTACACGTCAGTATTCACGTCACGAGCACGGCTCGTTTTGTTTGCGTTTCCACTCGCTTTAATACGTAATTTGTTGTGAATGCCGCGAAATTGGCACGCCGACAACGCGGCCCGCCTGCAATTGAAAACGTATCAAGCCACGAACAATCCGACAGTCTGTATGCAAGATATCCTTTGGGAATGTCAGTTTGTAAATTATTAATTTACTCTCAGATTCAATATAGTAAAGACGTAGTAAGATTTAAGCGGACTTGGTAATAACCTCTGATGTTAATCTCGATATTGAAAGAAATAAGGTACTGGAACTATTATTCTGCTATTTTAAGCAATGATGTGTTTGTAACAGCTCAAAGCAGGAAGCATAGGTCACTGTACATTGTAATAATCTCATGTTGGCCCCTTGTCGCGGAAGTAGCAATTTTTCCATGACATCCGGCGCCCCGCCGCGCCCACCCCTACATCCGGTCCGCCCTCTCGCTATCTATTCGATATTATGAAACATATTCACACTAAGATAAACAACCCTCCATGTCATTATTATCTTAATAATATTATTTACACACAATCCCGATGATACCGTAACACTTAATTGGATGATGTTTACCAAACCATGGGATTTATATTCATTTATTATTTTTACTATAAACCGTATTTAACAACCTTAATTTACAGATATGTAACTCCAGAGCGGATCTTCATAACACAAGTGAATCAATACCAGCCTAGTTTTCTATTTATTCCATTCTCATGCGTACCCCTTCATTTTAATTTTAAATTGTAAGCGACTACTTTTATTAGTTGTCGGACAGTACGTTTTGCTAATTACTTTGCAGCATTGTATTCTATTATCAATCCTATTCTTCCCCTTTAAAGCCTATAATAGCTTAAAATTTTGCAACTCAATTGGTCATAACGCTCAGGGTAGGGGCTGCACGAGAGCACACTAGTCCTAAAAGCAGAACCTGGGTATTAAATAACCCTCGATGAACAAATTATGTTCCGTCTTTTGTCATTTGCTAGAGATAGGACCAAGTCTAAGTCAATACTACGCTCACTCTCCGACCAACCACTTAGCTGTAACAGATTTTAATTCGTAATGTAATTATTTTATCCGATCGAACCTATTTTAGAATTAAATCATGAAGTTTATGATCCACTGTTTTGCTTGTTTTGTAACGGTTTAAATAATTTTATCAAAAACATAAATAACAATTGTCGTCTTTTATCCCAAATGATGTATTTATGAAGGGCCAATTATGTTATTAATATTGATAAAGATAACGTGTGTTGACGACATTTTGTTTAAGGGTCGTTAGTCTGTGGTGGTAATTCGGGCGTCGCACCGCGTCAGCCGCGCTCCGGCGGCGCACATCAAGGGTAGTCATGACGATACTCTCGCCACTGTTATTAAGCTCTCCTCAAACAATATGTCACAAATTGAGTTAACTCACTAATAATGGTATCGTGACTGTCGGGGGATCGCAGTCCCATTTAGGATGATGCCAATCTTTTCTTTCCCTTTCTTTCATAATCGCTATTACCTTTTATTCTATTTGTTAGGATTAATAGCCACGTATTGCAGTCGGTATGAAAAAGAGGTACGTCTCTAGACTTCTGAATATGAAAGAGGTTTTGTTGAAGAAATTGAGCGAATAACTGAAGCCAAAGTAAAGACAAGTTTGTGGAAAGCACGAAGTGAGGACTGCGGCTGTTTTGGTGGAGGGTCGGGGCGGGGCAGGGAGTACACTTATATGGCTTCTGCACCGCGTAAGGTCTGGTTCACACTATGAGCCCAAACAACGGCAAAATGTCAAAAAACAAAAAAAAACCTTCAGCCGTAAAATTGGAGTTGATAGTTGGATTTTCCTAATGATTACCAACTTTAAGATGGCATTCACTAACATATAACGCAAAGTTGTGCCACATTTGATTCACTTTTAATGATTCACAAAGCCTCTTTTGTACAAAAAATATTTATTTTGCTGCCCGAAAATATCGTTGTGCGTCCCTGGCCTTAAAACCACTCCCCAGCGTCAAGCGAGCTATGATTTCAATTATTGTTAGATGTCGTTATTTCTCTTGTGTTTATTCGGGCCGCGTTTCTCCATTTTTTCACTCCACCCTTCCCGCCCTTATTTGCTACCGCAAACATGTCGGAAAAACGTCGTCTAGTCCGAGACAATATGTTTAATATTTGTCGCCTCCTGAGAGATATTTAAATATTTTTAATTGACGAATAGTTTTCCAACTACCAGTAATATAAAAGAGCTTTAAAAATTGTACGTTTTTAAACTAATATTTCCTTTGTAAAATAAAGGCTCTCTTTGACCTGTACCATAAATATTTGTCGAGAGCGTATAACCTCTATCCGGTTACCTGTCGCGCAGATCCCGGCCGTCCGACGCCTCCTTTGTGCGCCATTGTGTGTGACACTGAGAACTTAATGGACTGCTCTCAGTACTCTGAGATGGCCGTCACAACCTACGGACGTTAATACAGCATGTTTCATTATCCTATTTTAATAAAAACACCCTTTCAATCATGCTGGCGTAATAATGTACCCTTTGTTCGCATAGACGTGGCTTGATAACCTCTAATGTTGTATTGCTCATTATTGTAAGAAGACACCGTTAGAAAACTGAGACGATGAGAAAATATTATCCACTAGACAAAGGTGATATCGGCTTTTATAAATCATATAACCAATAAAAGGATACGATAGCGACGAGCGACTAAGTTAGTAGGCTATGTTCAAACCAAGCGTATTATCATCCGCCTACTGTGTAAAAAGATACCCCCTTAGGTAAAGCTCGTCGTCGGCGGCTGATGTTAATAGGAAATCAATATGATTTTCGGAACCAATTTATGTTTAAAAATATTACATTAAAATTGCTTCAAGATTTACTTCAAAACTATGAAAAAGAAGTGGATGTGACACGTTGAGTGAGGCAAGATATATGCGGCGCGGCAAGGCGTGATTCACGCGTTGCAGTCGCGGGATAGCTTGCACCTGCGTCTCACACCGACAATCGATATTAACTCTTATCACCACGTAGTAATATTCATTATCGCATACAGCGCCACTGTTTGCGAAAATAAAGCCCAAGTGGACATCTCCCTTCTCCCTAAACAGTACGTTTTAAAGATCATATTCGTGCACCGTGCACTAGACTTGTTCCGAACCGCGCCGCCACAATATTTCAGTTTTCTTCCGAGAAATAACAATGCTCTGCTCGGAAAAGCACTATAGTGGCAAACTGGAACAAAGAAAGCAATGCATCAACAACATAACATTATACCAGAGTGAAAAATGCGCTCGGGGATTCCCTAGACATTTTATAATAATATAGATACTTTGATCTTTATAACATAAAGAAATCTCCTATGTTTTTTAGATAAAAGATCACAGACAACAAATAGGTATCACAAATAAAAAAATGTATACTTCCTTAAGCTTAAAAATTTTTAAATTCCTGTTCAAATATCTCAGCAATGAAATGCAAAAAAAGTGAGATAAAATACCTCGCGAAGAAATTGTAGGTACTTTGTTCGCAGCAATGGAACTTTAAAATTTAATTTAAAAATATATTTTTACAATGAAATAGCGTACAGTATCATAAATTCGTCCATAAGATCTTTGACGTATTCATTCTTTCGATTGAATAAAGAAAAAAAACATTTAAGTAGATTGTGACACAATAAGCGAGGGCGCAAGTAGCGAGTTCGGACGGCAGTTGCGGAACAATAGCGTATAAGCTCTCGCAGGTGGGACAACTTTCCGCACAATGCGGCTGCCTAGCGACGAATATCTGTGAAAAACCCGGACGCTTCGAAAAAGTTCCTACGGTTTTTTAATATGTATTTTTTGAAGAAGGTAAATGCTCACTGAATTTGTACTTTGAATGAGACTGAAATATTTTTCAATTTCACAAATGTATGAAAATTAAAAAAAATTAACAATGATAAAATCATATTTTAAATAACATATTGTGTTTTTTATACCTTACTGTACTTTATTTAAAACTAGCCGTTGTCCGCGACTTTGTCAATGGTTTTTCAAAAGTAATGCTAAATCATCATGTGTACGAAATATATTGTTATTAAATAATACATAGACACTCCAATTTTGTTAATTGATTATTTTTTTATTTTCTGCCGGCTTGTAGGTTTTGTTGTAAATCACTGACATTTTAAAGTTAAATAAGTAATACTATAAAATTGTAACTTATTACGAATTTTAACAATATTAATTCTCGAAATTTCACGCGTAACGAAGGTTTCTGCAATGTTTGACATTCCGTTGCGGGCAACCGACAGATTTCAATTTGTTCATTTTAATCTGATTCATTAAATGAATTTATACCTTAATTCTCGTAGAGGATAAAATAAATACTGGCCATTGGAAATATATTTTTTAAAAATCTCAAAAAGCTGTAGTAATAAATATGAAAATGCAAAGGTTATCTACTGAAATTAGATTTGTTACAATAGCACGTGAGCCTACTTTAAACATGCAAAATATGCGTTTAGTGCGAATTGCGCTTGTTCTCACATATATTGAACAAGACAAAAATCTAGGTGTGCTACACGTGTGCCTTTACGCTTTGCCTTCGGCCTGATACTCTTTACTTATAAAATAGTATGGAGAAAGCCGTGCCTTTATGTGTTAAAATAAAGTTTCGCTTAACTCTATTATTCCGCGTATTGACGTGAGAGATCCACACTCGTGTTTCGTTTGACTAGCGGATGATTGATGTCGACGCATCATTAACTCTGCCACAATCAGATTAAATAATATTCCTACAAAGTGACCGCTGCTTTGAGGATTAGTATGAAATAAATGACATTCGTTTAATGCACTCTGTTTTGCATTTTAGCAATGTTCTGTTCAAATTCATAGAAAATGATAAGCTGGATGTAGCTTGAAGGTGTAAGAATGGAAAGACGTTTCAAATTGTTTAAGGAATGAGATTTTAATAAAGAAAGAAAAAAGCGAAGCCATTTTGCTGGAAAGAATTCTCGGTACTACGGCAGTTGCTTATTTTTATTACTCTGTATATTAATGTTTTGCGACGAGACGATGGGGACATAAACCAGAAAGTGTTAAGAATGAATGTGGATGGCTACAAAGGAAGAGGAAGTCCGAAGAAAGTATGGATGGATTGTGTGAAAGAGGATATGCTTAAGAAAGGAGTGGATTCAGATATGACGGCTGATAGAGATGTATGGAAGAGCAGCATATACTGTGCCGACCCTTCGTAAGGGATAAGGGCAAGTTGTTGATGATGATGATGTATATTAATCTTTTCTCACTTTTACACAATGTTACAAAAATCATGGTGCACAATCTTTACTTCTAAGAAGAATGATGTTCGGTGTTGAGTAGGAATTAATTTAGCAAAAATAAATGTACATTGTCGACGAAGTTTTATTGAATTTGAACTTAGCGCTGTAGACAAAGGAATGTAAAACGGATGGCGAGGAAATAGGTGAAATCTCTCGAACAAGAGTTCGGGATGTAGAGGGCGCAGTGTTAGCGGGGTATATCCGGTGACCGCTCGGGGCGACCTCTGCCGGGAAATAATGCCATTTCCGATGAGGACCCGCGGGCCGTGTCGACGAGATTAGGGAAAAAAATACGGGAATTTAATAACATCGTCGACACACGTCGTATTGCAAATAAACACTGGTGATATTAGTCGCCTCTTTCGCGTACATGGATCTTTTTTATTTAGTGCGTCCAGATTCTTTCAGAAAGCCATTTTGATGACTGATGATGCCTACTGCTGGAAAATCCTTGATTGTTGCAGGTTTTTAGGTGATAGCGACGAGTAGTAAATGCAAGAGCAAGTGATGTTTAATTTTATTAGTAAAAACGTTACTAATACATAGATTGAAAAAAGCTTTTTCGATGTTTTTAAAATTTTTTGGTTGTACTTCTGAAAGATGTTTGATAAAATGCGCCGTAGAAAATATAAAGAAAATCAAATTTAATTTTGTCCAATCACTGAATTGCTACATTGACGAAATTATTTTTAACCGGTTCTGAAAAATTGTATTATACTAAAAAGATACAAATACTAGTTTCATAGTAGTGTTGGTTCATTCCCCTTTATCCTAGAAAAACTGTTTTTTAAAATTATTCGAAAATGCTACTGAAAACAAAAAATCTATATTATTTTTTGGACATTAGTTTTTCGAGACCAAGTAAATTACAATTTCAAAAAGTCATTTAGGTTCGTATTCTATTAGGTAGATAACCCCTCAGGCAGTAATACAATACATTCAAGAATAAACAACAGGGAAGGCAAGTATCGTACATCTCAGATTTCTTTATGGGCATCCCATAAACTTAGGAAACTTAAATAATACGCTTTGCTAGAACTAATGTTTATAAATCGTGCGTTTACATTGTCGAAACAATTGCATAAAAACTACATCAAAAACTACGTCTTTAAAAAGTATAAATTTCTTAGTTTTACAGACGAATGTTTACTTCCTAAAACACTTTGAATAAACTACATCATACTTCATACTAATATAAATCTGAAAGTTTAGATACATGGATAGTTGGATGTTTGTTAGAGTTTGTAGCCTAAACGGCTGAACGGATCTCGATGAAATTTAGCATAGATGTAGAACATAGTCTAGAAGAACACATAGGCTACTCACTTTTGTTTTTTTTTAATTCCACGCGGCCGGAGTCGCGTGCAAAAGCTAGTATTTTATAATACTGTTGTGTTGCTCACTATGTCGCTAGAATTATCCGCCATAGGTCAATCTATACAACATTGTGAATTAACAACATTGAGACGAAGACCTCAATAGTGGCTTAGTGTAAGTTACACCTTAACAAGTGAGCAGTTTCCTGCACAAGTCGAGTATCGGGCGGTTGAGCGATAGTAAACTTGGCCATTGCACCAAGTTCGTCAGTTCAACCGCATTTGTCGAAGTTGACTACAAGTTCCAGCCTCGATTAGTATCGACACCAACTTAGACTTCTCAATGTAACACATAAGATATTTATAAGAGTTTACATAAATAGCGCATGTTATTAATAAACTTGAAGCGTAAAGGCTGGTATTATTAAATAGTTGGTATTGTGTCGAAGCAGCGTGGCCGCGGACAGCGCCACCTCGTGGTATGTCCGGGGAATTTCATTTCGTTAGCCCGCGCCCGGGCTTGCGGATTCCTGCGGTTGCCCGTTCGCTCTATGCCCATTGCTGATTTTGTTTGGCAGTCGCAGTCATTAAAATTGTGATACACGTCGCTCAATCACTGGGATTTGGCAGACGCAATTATTAAATTTTTCAGTTAATTATGTTGAAAGTATTATCAGACATAATATAAAATCACACAGTAAATTATTCAACTGAAATGAAAATGCCGTTTCAATTTTCTATTTAACGTTAATATATGAATATCATGTTACAGTATTAATACCGTTGAAAGCAACATTATGAAGCTGAAATATTTAAGTGCTCTTCAACAAAGAATAGACAAGATTATCGCAGTGTACACAAACATTTTATAGCCTAATTGGAAACATTCTTCTCAATTTCCAGCGTTCCATTAGACAGGATGCTTTACTCATAAAATAACAACAAAGCAAAATTGAGCTAAATAACGTTCATTCGACTACTTTGATATGAACTCATATATTTTCATGACTAAATTTTTACTCAAACTTGCAAATTTCAAAACAAGCTTTCGTGTCCAATGATGCTAAGTAATCAAATAATAAAAAAATGTAGCTCATTTTTCTTTAATCTTTTTATTACAGATATCTTTTGAGTTTTCATAATTTTATTTTTTGGATAATGGGTGTTAGCTCTTATATGTAAGTAGCTGATAATATTCAAAATATTTGTAATGCTCTCAAATTATGAAGTCATGACCGTCGGCGCGGCTGCTCTTGCTAATATTGTGTTATACCTTATCGAATTTGCATGTTTTTACTGAATAACATTCCTTTGCCTGCAGAGATCAAAGGCCGAGGCGAAAGTGATTTCTCACCGAGTTAGTCGAACAAGATCAAGTCCCGCCCCTCCTATCTGGCTCCTGAATAATTTTGATGTAATAAGGAAAATTGTAAATGGGCATTCGACTTTTGATATTTCATACAGAATATGAATTGCGTACGACCTTATTTATTTAATTTATCTTAACTTTATTTAGTAATGTGATGTTAATTTATTACTATTCAAGAAATATTAATTTGTAAAAGGTTTTCAACTTCTTTTTACTATTTCTTGAAGTAACAATAAATGACTCTTTTAACTCGTACACTTACATCGACAATAACAAGCGTGTAAAAGTCACCTTAAGGAGACCGTACACAGTCGGAGAGAGAATATATGTCTCGTTGAATATCGATTTCAAATAAAATCGCAGCCTTTTCAGATAACGAGGTGACATTTCCCCTTTCCGGGGCCCGTTTGTCGCCGGCGTCGCACATTGCGAATTTATCCACCGAAATAAGGAGATAACGAACGTAATGGTTAAGACGAGAGGAAATACGGGAACGATTGGCCCGAGCTGCCAATTGTACAACCACTTATACGAGCTAAATAATATTTCCTTTCGACAATCATTTATCTGTGAATATGATATGATATGATCGCGATTTATAACTTGTGAAAACAGATTATTTTATACTAAGTCAAGTATTGTAATTTTTAAGTAAGAAAGTTTATATTCCTGGCTATTGTAATGAAAAATGGAATATTCACAACATTTATTAATTTTAAAATGTTACCGTTGGTAAAAGCAAATATTCTAAATCATTATTATTGTGTTACGTTATTTCCAAGTTAATATAAAATTCATAGTTGTCTTTAACGCAAACATTATAAGATATACTCGTAATATCAATGTAAGTAATGTAACATTTGGCGAAGGTTATGATATAAGAGGGCGGCTTCTATAAGGCCTTAATGATGTCCGCCCGCCGCCGATACTTGTTGCTTCCTCGACCCACATTGTATAGTGTGCACTATCCCTAACGATATACTCGTAGTTTAGCTCTCTATAATACTTGAGTTTCTATCGTACATGTTCCATCTTATTTTATACTAATATTTTAAATACGGTTAGAATTCGTAGCCTAAACGGCTAAACGGATTTCGATGAAATTTGGTGTAGACTTAAGGATAGGTTGGAAGAACACATAGGTTTCTCACTTTGTGCTTTTAACTCCACACTGACGGAGTCGCGGGCGAAAGCTAGTTTTTATATATTTTTTTCGAAAATGTGTTTGTTCTTTTTATTGCCTAAAATGTATGTCTAAAATTTATTTAAAAAAAACTTATTACGAAACACGATCAAGATTAACCGTACGTTACTTTATTGACAACACTTCATGAAAATGTATTTATTTTGTATAGATGTCTAATAGTTAAAATACCCTTCAAATTGAAAACTAAAATAAATTTTCTTTTGTCAACAGATTCTTCTACCTGTATCACTTCTCGTTCTACGCATATCATTACCGCTTCAACGGACAATACAGCAGTCTGGCGCTGGTTACCTCCTGGCTCTTCATACAAGTAAGTATTGTAATATATTATTAACTAGCTTTCGCCCGCGACTCCATCCGCGTGGAATTAAAAAAAATAGCCTATGTGTTCTTCCAGACTAACCTCTACGTCTATGCCAAATTTCATCGAGATTTGTTCAGCCGTTTAGGCTACAAACTCTAACAAATATCCATCCATCCATCTAAACTTTATATATAATAGTAGTAAAGTAATTAGTAATTAGAATTTATGACATTAGTAAGAAGTAAGATAAATAAACTTTATCTGCCGTAGGGTCGTAAATCAAAGACCTAGTGAACTGCAAACATGCCTGAAGGGTATACCTTTTGCAGCCTTTTGTTTTGATATATGAAAGTAATGTGGGTAAATGTTTAAATGAAATATGTATCACGAAAGTCAAATGGGTTATAGGAGTAAGGTTCGAGTTTATATCCGGAATTATTTTCGAATTAACGCATAGATTAAATTGCGATTTATAAAACGGAAAATACATAATTTTAAAATATAACGAGCACAAGATGAATATGTTTTTAGAATCGTGTCGTACACAAACATATGCGACATGTTTTTGTCAGTAGCAGTTTGATACAGCGGGTCGGCGCCGCGGGCGGTGTCCGCTGTCCTCTCCACCTCGGACAGTTAATAGATAAACTGGTTGTCTGTACTTTATTAGCTTTCCGCCGCTCCGCAACCGTTATTAATATTCTACCGTTGAAAATCGCTCGACGAGAACTCCGTAAATATAGACTGTAGTACATTTAGATACTTTGTAATGTAAACAGGATAGACAGGGAAGAGAATCTTCTTAAATCATTCATTTTACATAGAGTTTTATTAATAAAAAAAATGTTTCTGATAGAAAATTGTTTAATAGTAGTATTATTTTCGCAACAATTGAACTATCTTGTTATTATTTTTCAAAGCCTCGGGAGTGTGAAAGTGTGGCGGAGCTGTGGGCATTTGTCAACAAATCACGTGTCGTTATTGTAAGCCCGTCGCTCTCGACGTCTATCACCTCACAAACTTTTACTGTTTCCATTATAAAATATAACATTGTCCACTATGTTTTTCTGACTTAACTGTAAACGGACGCTTTGGATTAATCAGCATGAACATTTAAGGTGGTGCTCATGGTTCCCCGATTTTTTAAATATTATTTTGTCTTGATAGTTCAACCCGACTTATCGGTCGAAAAAGTGAGTAGTGTGCGGGAGCTCTTATAGACATTTGAAATCAGGGCAACGTATTTTATCGTATTTGCAGTCTGTCAATGGAGCGCGGATCACAGAAAGATACGTATTTATTAGGTTTGTGGTGTATTGTACAGTAGTTTTCAATTTACTGCGACTTTTCTGAAAAATCAAACTTCCCATTCACTAAAACATGCCCGATGCATACGTTATTCAGCGCACAATGTTCCCGCATGTCAAGTGTTTGTCACTTTATTAATATACTAGCTGTTCGCGTGCGGATTCATCCGCGTGAAATAATGAAAACTTTATTTTATTGTTGTCAAATTATCAATAGCAAATGTCAAAATGACATTACATGACATGACAAACCTTAGCAATCTTTCTTTCTTGATGTTAGCAGCAACTTATGGTCTCTTTCCCACATTAGGGTTTTTATCCAAAATATTTACCCCCTAAGTTTAATGGCGTGAAAATATATAGCCTAAAGCATGACGTAAGTGTAGGGCTTTTTATTAAAAAATATTTATTCAAAAATATGCTGTAATTGCCGACATCTTAGGCAACAAAGAAGTGTGTGTTTACGCTTTATTATAATAGTATAGATAGATGGAACTAGCGTTCGCCCGCGACTCCTTCCGCGCAGAATTAAAAAAAGCAAGTAGCCTATGTGTTCTTCCAGACTATCCTCTACATCTATGCCAAATTTCATTGAAATCCGTTCAGCCGTTTAGGCTACAAACTCTAACAAACATCTATCCATCCATCCATCCATCCATCTAAACTTTCGCATTTATAATATTAGTAAGATAAGATTAGTAAGATTTCATTGAAATCCGATCAGCCGTTTAGGCTACAAACTCTAACAAACATCCATCCATCCATCATCCATCCATCCATCCATCCATCATCCATCCATCCATCCATCCATCTAAACTTTCGCATTTATAATATTATTAAGAAGTAAGATGTAATAAATATGATGACTTTTTCTTGCTTCGTATATTCAGAACATTTATACGGACGGAAATATTATTTACGCCTGTTAATTAACGTCTTGTTAGTTTCGCAAAACAGGATGTAATTAGTAAAAAGAAATAATCATCTCTGTACATTTCTGTAGTTTTCTCCCGATGTTGTATTTCGATATTCGAACCAATTAAGACATATCGTTAGCAATAATGATGTTATATTCACTATTTATTTATTATACAAATTTTCTTTTCTTGATCATTTGTTTTTTAGATTTGTCACTACAAAGTTTACAAAAAAAAAGATTATAAAAATGACATGAAATTAAATCATAATCAAAATAATTCTATCCTAAAGCCTCCCAATAAATTATGCACTTATAAAATATCATTCAATTTGTCTACGATATAGTTCATATAGAACTTCTTCTGATTGTAGTTTTATTTCAAAGATTGAGTGTTCCGGTTCGATTTCCGGCCGCGTCATATGCGGAAGTTAATAACACGCCGCGGCGACCACTCGGGGCTTTGTCCACAGTCCACTGCCCAATGCCCACACTCCCACTATGCCCACTGCCCACGCTCCCCTTTGCCCACTGCCTGTCCGGTGCTTGCGACCGACACAAATTAACTCTTAGTTTTCTATAGCGATATATATTTCATGTTTTGATTGCTTTGACTATTAGTTTTTAAAAAATATTTATTAAGTCGTCGATTGTAAGAATTGTCAAATTATTTTTGTGATTTCTATTTGATTTAATTTTTGTATCGTTCGGTAAAAATATTTTTAAAGTGCTTTTTGACGGTTTAATAATGTTAATACTTTATGGATAACGGTATGCAAAATTAAAACCAAGTATGTAATTTTCATCGAAATTCTATAATGTAATAATGACTCTCGTGTTGTATTAATTTAGTATACTCCGCATAAGAGGGATATGGCCCGGGGCGGGTGGGTGCGGATTTGAGTAGGCCGTGGCAGGGCGAAGAAAAACAAGACAGGCCTGCGGAATGCAAAGTGGGGGCTTATCTTATAATCATCGAGCGTGTCAACTTATTAATAAAAATCATATTTCACGAGGTCGGTGCCCTATCCCCGTCGCACCCCGGGCTACGCGGCGCGCATACCATTTCCTACTGATGCTTTTTTTTAACACCAGCCCTCGATATACTTAGTGATACATTTTATTTGTTAAATCAACAAGTCGCTATAGCATTGAACTTTCTTCGTCTTTTAAAACAGAGTTCCTTATTTCCTAAAATAGAATTTCTACTTCATCATCTTCCTCCTTATTCTACTCCCGTAGTGTCGGCGGAACAGGTTTTTGTCCTCCACATAACTCTATCATACGTCATCTCAGTCATCTCAGTCATCACTCCCTTTTTGATCATGTTACTTTTCACGCAATCCATCCATCTCGTTCTAGGTCTTCCTCTACCGGTGTACCTCCACACTCATAACTAACGTTCTTGTTACATGGGATTCATCCCTCCTTATAGTAATGTAACTAATATGAGAGTTAAAATTTAGTTAAATGTGTGTAGGGCTCTAATAGTGGTTCAGCTATTTTCACGAAGTCCTAAATCAACAGACTCGTCGGCCATTACCAAAACAAGGCTCTAGTGTAATAATCGTGCAGATCTCTTGCAAATTATGGTTAAACTTAAAGTAAACACTCTTAGCGATTTACCTAACGACTAGCTAATTTATTAATAATAATCTATTAACATAAATACAATCGAGTATAACAGTTAATTAATCATTTATAAGTATATATAAGGATGCAACATTATTTATAGTAATTGCGTCACTATTTTTGATAGAGAGTGTACGTTTAAACTGCACTAAAATTAATGCTGCTTCAATTTAGAAACACGTCTCCATTTGGCAACAATCAACGATATCACAATGCAAACAATTTGTAGAATACGATATTCCTGTCCGAACTTTATCAAACAACATTTCGAGAATAGGTGTATATTTTCTAATAAGGTAATTACGGAATTCAAACTTTTGCTTTTATAATTTGTGCAATGGTTACATGTAATTATTTATTTCATTTATTGTACTCTTCTTTACGTCTCTTCGTCAAGGGACATTCTTTATAAAAAACAAACGTTGCATATTTCAGAGAGAAAAATCTTTTACCTGACAAAGTAAAGTTCCTTAGAGTCCGTTGTGTTTTTTATTTGCGTTTTAAATCTAAATAACTTTATTTTCGCCAGAATTTTCTACCGTCTTGGCATAATCAACGCTCTGCTCGTAAACTGTTTGAGGCGACTTTCGGTTAAAAAATTTATCTCAAAGAACATTTATTGCTATCTTTCTTTTAGTTGAAATTAAATTAATTTTGAAGTGTTACTACATTATTGACAAGTATTATCTAATTCTTGTGTAAAAAGGTATAATTTAATAGGAGTCGTTAAGTTTGTGTCCTGAAAACTAGAGCCAATTTAAATTATTTAAAATAAAATAAAATGAATCGGTCGTACCTACTACGATGTACCGATGTCGAAGAGAACTTCCAGAGTAAAAGTAACAAAAACGTATTTTTAAGGTATGCAAATATAACGTTATAACTGAGAAATCATGGTTCAAAATTTTCCAACCATAATCAACACAAAACAAAAATGATCTAAAACTGATAAACAAAAATTCGTGCCCTATTCACTTACCAGTAGCTGTCTATTTAATAGAGGTTGAGGTAAATCTCAAAGCGGCCATTTTAATGGACGTTAAAAAGGGACATCATCTCTGTCCATTAAATACCTTTTAAACGTTTGATCCTTTTTATATTTGCAGTAGCGATGTTCGCGACCAGATTTGGGATATGGACGGATCGCGTTAATTAAGGCTCCACCGTGAACTGTACGCCAGTAATCGCCTAACTGACGTTTTTTTTATTCATATCGGCCTAGTGTGACGGTAGCTTTTGGTTTGTTGAGAATCGATTCTCCTATGCCACGCTTTAATAAATACATAACTCTTTTACCTCATAACTCTGGCCTTAATAGTGTACGAACAATTGGAGAAATAAAGTACATTAAGTTAGGATAGTAAATTTTTTTCAATTACATTGCGGCGCGTTGCACGCCAAGAATGATAAATCATAAAGATGTCCCAACTTGTCCTCGACGTTAACCCGTTACACCTTCTCGCTGCTCAAAAAAAAAAACTCAAAACGAGGGGATCAGAAATATAATTTCAAATAAAAGTTGAGTCGGGGCGGTCACAAGTTTCTTAATTAAAACTTACGTCTGGTGCCATGAGGGGTGGGAACTTTGACCCAGAAATAAATAAATAAAGACGGGACGCCAGTACTGTCATGAATTGCTCATTTATTTGTCTGCAGAAGTTTTACTGTGTGCTATGGTTATACCTTTAGAGGTACAGCGGCTTCTCCAAAACTCTTTAAAACTTTAATCTTACCCTTTGTTATACACGACTATGTGATTTCATTATTTTTTTCTTTGCAGCACTCCATGTTGTACTTCTTCCATCACTACGAGTTACCTGTGATACTACAGCAGGCCCACCTACAACAGCTACTCCTCCGGACTCACCACGGTATGGGAGGGATGATGGGACTAGCGGGCATTGCGGCCCTAGCCAGCGGCGCCGCCTATCACGATGCACCCGGCACCGCTACACAAGCCACTCCGCCAACCACACAGTCAACCACGCAAACAGTACAAAACACCGCTCAATCTACAACTCAAACTTCGCCATCCGTATCAACCGCGCAGACAAACACCGCACATACCGGTGAAGTGATGACATCTAGAGGGACTTCACCAGAAACCATGGCAACGGGAACAAACACGGTCAATGATACAATTATACCTTCGCCAGTATCTAATCAACATAGTGATCTAATAAGGAACTCTGAAAAGAATACTTCTATCAATCAGAGTGGCGACGACGGTATGAAAATTGAGGAGATTTCTAGAAAAACATCTGAAGGCGATGTCAGAATGGTTAAAAGTAATAATTCGGCTGCGGGTGATTTTGAGAGCGCTAAAAAACCTTTGCCTGCCGTAGTTAGTGAAGAGAATGTTAATGTTAGCGTCGCCAAAGCTGACGTGGCGACGTTAGACCGTAGACGGAACGAGAACATTACAGTGTCGGCGGATGAGCCGCCGCCAGGCTCTGGCCACGCGCCGACCGCGTTGAGGCTGGCTCCTAGAGCCTCCCCCGAGGCTGACGACGTAGATTAAAACATAATAACATTGTAAACCGCTTTGAATATATTCAGTTTATATGTATCTACAGCTTAGAATAAAGTCTAAAATTCTTGGTCAAAAATAATTTTATGTGAAAAATGCTTAGATGGTACTTACTAAAATGATAAGGGGGTAAGTTGCATAAGTTGGATATAAAAATATTTATTTAAATCGATGCGAAGCGATTGTCATTTGTCTTTGCTATAGAATTGATATTGCAATTTTCCATTCATTCTTTGTGAACCGATTAGATAACTGTCTTCATAGTCAGAACAAACTATAGTAGTATTAGACTCATTAGATGTTAGGTTCTAATGATATTACAATACTACACATGTTAACAGAAGTTTTTATTGTTATATGTCGTAGTGACAACACTGAAACCGATCGTTTCTACAAAAGGTGTTTGTAGTGTTTAATACGTCGCTGCCATTATTACATCGTATGTAAATATTTAGGTAAAGTTATATTTATTAGGATTTTAACGTGTTTGTGATTTGTTACTTTGGAACATGCTTAACGAGGACATCCATCCATCCATCCATCCATCCATCCATCCATCCATCCATCCATCCATCCATCCATCCATCCATCCATCCATCCATCCATCCATCCATCCATCCATCCATCCATCCATCCATCCATCCATCCATCCATCCATCCATCCATCCATCCATCCATCCATCCATCCATCCATCCATCCATCCATCCATCCATCCATCCATCCATCCATCCATCCATCCATCCATCCATCCATCCATCCATCCATCCATCCATCCATCCATCCATCCATCCATCCATCCATCCATCCATCCATCCATCCATCCATCCATCCATCCATCCATCCATCCATCCATCCATCCATCCATCCATCCATCCATCCATCCATCCATCCATCCATCCATCCATCCATCCATCCATCCATCCATCCATCCATCCATCCATCCATCCATCCATCCATCCATCCATCCATCCATCCATCCATCCATCCATCCATCCATCCATCCATCCATCCATCCATCCATCCATCCATCCATCCATCCATCCATCCATCCATCCATCCATCCATCCATCCATCCATCCATCCATCCATCCATCCATCCATCCATCCATCCATCCATCCATCCATCCATCCATCCATCCATCCATCCATCCATCCATCCATCCATCCATCCATCCATCCATCCATCCATCCATCCATCCATCCATCCATCCATCCATCCATCCATCCATCCATCCATCCATCCATCCATCCATCCATCCATCCATCCATCCATCCATCCATCCATCCATCCATCCATCCATCCATCCATCCATCCATCCATCCATCCATCCATCCATCCATCCATCCATCCATCCATCCATCCATCCATCCATCCATCCATCCATCCATCCATCCATCCATCCATCCATCCATCCATCCATCCATCCATCCATCCATCCATCCATCCATCCATCCATCCATCCATCCATCCATCCATCCATCCATCCATCCATCCATCCATCCATCCATCCATCCATCCATCCATCCATCCATCCATCCATCCATCCATCCATCCATCCATCCATCCATCCATCCATCCATCCATCCATCCATCCATCCATCCATCCATCCATCCATCCATCCATCCATCCATCCATCCATCCATCCATCCATCCATCCATCCATCCATCCATCCATCCATCCATCCATCCATCCATCCATCCATCCATCCATCCATCCATCCATCCATCCATCCATCCATCCATCCATCCATCCATCCATCCATCCATCCATCCATCCATCCATCCATCCATCCATCCATCCATCCATCCATCCATCCATCCATCCATCCATCCATCCATCCATCCATCCATCCATCCATCCATCCATCCATCCATCCATCCATCCATCCATCCATCCATCCATCCATCCATCCATCCATCCATCCATCCATCCATCCATCCATCCATCCATCCATCCATCCATCCATCCATCCATCCATCCATCCATCCATCCATCCATCCATCCATCCATCCATCCATCCATCCATCCATCCATCCATCCATCCATCCATCCATCCATCCATCCATCCATCCATCCATCCATCCATCCATCCATCCATCCATCCATCCATCCATCCATCCATCCATCCATCCATCCATCCATCCATCCATCCATCCATCCATCCATCCATCCATCCATCCATCCATCCATCCATCCATCCATCCATCCATCCATCCATCCATCCGTCCATCCATCCATCCATCCATCTAAACTTTCGCATTTATAATATTAGTAAGATTGCCTAAGTTTTCAAATCAGCGTCCATTTTGTTAAAGTTGAACAACCTTCTATTTTAATTCTGCATTACTTATTTACTGACCATCTCTATTGTGATGGACAGTAAATTAAAATTTGAAAGGAGGAAATTAAACAAAGAGAGATTTCGTAACAAAATGTTTATTGTGTTATTTACAAAACAAATTTTATATTAGTGTACATTTACAAGTTTTTAGACGTTTTGTGCAAAATAAATTTTATGAAAAGTAGATTTACATTTGTACATTTATTAAATCTTATTTACAAAACAAATTCTATAATATATAGATACATTTTCACATTTATTATCTTTGATTTACAAAACAAATTTTATAATAACTATAGATAGAGTTAACTTCTTCGTGTTCTCAGCACAATCTGTAACAAACATAAGTATGTCAAAATCATATCCCATATTAAATAATCATTCTAATGTCAATGATATACATTATCTCACTCATGAAAATAGTTATATAAAGGGAGATATTTACACTAGTGTTGGCAACTTTATCATGGGAAAATTTAAGGGTCTGTCCCACCAAATTGTAAATTGATAACAATCCAACGTGTAAAATATGTGGTGGAAATATCGGATTTTGTTTCGTTGACGTCATTTTTAAGCTAACTGTGCCTCTATCAGCCAATAGTGGGACAGGCCCTAAAGGTAGAGGGAATCGTTTTAATAAATCAAATTAAATATTATTATATTACATGACTCTATGGTCTATACTTGTTTCCAATCCCTTTAACCATAGACAAATTGTACACTAACACTCCAAAACTACAAAATCTTTACTTTGAATCTAAACGAAAGATATCTTGTCTTTCTTACCGATTCTTGCCCTTGACAGTCGAGAACTTATTTTGTTAGATGCTCCGACGCCCGCGATGTCCCCTGCGGTCTTGAATTTCGACTGCTTTCTCTGCATATCGACAGCCACAGCATCTAATAAAGGTAAACGAATTAGGAACATTCTTATTATAATAATAGCAAGCAACATATGTATTTAGTAATTATTAATAGTACATTCATTAACATAAAAAGCTAGTTCGACTGTATGATAGTGAAAGGATGGAACAGGAATCATTTTTTTAAACAAATTTAACCGTACAGGTTTTGGTATACTTACATACGAGCACGCGTGAAAAGCAACCCTAATCAGACGGGTAATAATGGGTTAATACATTTACGTGCACACAATTACTACACACACATGCAATAAAACAATATAGCTTGAATACGAAAACTCGCCCATATTGCGGAGAAATATGGAAGTAATTCCTTTGGGCACATTAGGAAGTGTTTTTCTTAGACTGTATCTTGTTCCAGAATCTCCTGTTTCCACGTCGTCTGCATATTTGTAGTTAGCTTAGAGTTGTACTAGGACAAGAACCTAATGAGCCGCATACTATAGTAGTGCGAATGTCTCAATAACCGATACTATAATGTAGTTCATTAGAGATTTGTACGAATACAACGTCTAAGCATTCTTTAAATCTTCGACTTGTATCTTCTAGGACTGTTGATATTACTCTCGATAACTACGTGTATTCTCAAGCAATAACATCTCAAAATGTGTGTTAATTCCCCAAGAATACGCGTGACCATCAAGCATTGTCTTCGTCCTGTTGATTCCGTAGCTCTGATCTTCTGTTGCTCCTTGATTGTTCATTCCTTGAGCTTGTTCCAAAACATCTATACGCTAATAATTTTCTACAAAGAATTATGATTAGTTTCGAAACTATAATCCAATCTTATTAATTTAACGCAATGACAGAAAACTAGAATTACAATTTTGTATTGAATCATGATTAGAAAAATGTTAAGTAAAATCTAAAATTGTCAATGCATTAAACAATAATGACTTAAATCAAGTTTCTTTCATCCCAAATTCAGATTAATTGAAACATAAAAGACACATTATAACACAGAACAGTAATATAACATCAAAAAGAAATATTGTTCCATATAAAATTTGGTTTCTACTCATCTGTTTCTGAAGTTTATCCGGGCATTACCCGGGTCGAACTCGAACAAGAAGGGCAGTGGGACTAATCGCTGTATGGAGTGCGTCGGCACGAACATTGCTGTCGGCACATCCGGACATAGCCGGGTAATCCGGTCTCTGGAATACACCCGGATACAACCGGACATCACGCGCTGTCCGGGTTTAACTGTGAAATGAAACAAACGCATGATTGTCGAGATAAATCGTACTCGATCGTCAAGATAAAGCCTAGTTTCTACCTATACGAATTTTCAGTGAGATTTGCTACCATTTCGTATGTTTTTCTGATAACTACTCTATATTAATTACGAAAGTAGACACTGGAGAAGAAATTTTCTCAAATATTTTCTAATACCGACATTAATTGTGCTCAATATCCAGTCCAGAAATTAGTTAAATGTAACTTAAATAAATTATAGGGAAAAATAGTAACGCATCTCGGAGACAGGCTATTTTAAAAATATACTTTTAGAAATAGCACTGGTAAAGAGCGGTGAATAGGAAATTAACATTACTATTTTTTTCTATACTGTCGAGGGATCTATTAATAAAGATATATGTATGCAATGCACCTTTTTACAAACGTAAAAAGCATTAGTAAATAAAATTGTCACAAAACGAAATAAAACATACGCTACTTAACCGCCTTCCTGTAAGAGGCTTTCGCTTCCTTTAACATAAATGGTCCTTTTGATCTCTTAACAAAATAGATCAACTACAAAGCAACTAATACTTTCTTACCACCTTATAAAGACGATTTTTAACACCTTTTCATCTGGCCGTTGATCTTCAGCCGACAATCGGATATCAAACGTTTGCGGCGGTGGAGGTTTTATCCGGCTGTTATCTAGGGGCGGCCTCTTTGATCCACGCGGCGGCCTTTGAAGTCGCGCCCTTTGTGCTGCTATCCGCTCGACCTGTGAAGACGGTTAAGATATTCTGTGAGGACACTATTTTCAAACCATGCAACAGTCTTATAAGTTTTATTTATCTTGTTTTTGTAAAATGGAAATAACAGTATCGCGTAAATATATTTGAAATTTTTTGTGTTATTTATGTTTGAAACCAGCATTTTTTTTTTCTCAAAATACCTTGGATATAAATTTACTAAAAATGTCAACCTTTTGCATTATTGCTTTTCGAACTATTGATTGCGGTTTAAAGACATTTGACTGATTAATGTAATAGACGTTTCACGATATCAATAAGAACGTAGTAATGCTTATCCGGAAGCGGATACGGGATCAGGGTAACATTCCTCGCGACTCGACAGACTGGGCATTGACCAGGAACCTGCAAGCAGTGGATAGACATCGTATTAGTAGGTCATCTTTTTTAATTTATAACCATGTAATTAATATTATTATTAAAGAAATATCGTGAGCCAATTAAAACTAATATTTTTGACCATGTAAATTATTATTATTATAAGTAATTTGCGAAATATTAATAACTTTTTTTTGAATTAAATTAAAAGATATACAACAGAAATAATTTCTAAAAGTTTAAAGTAAACCAAAGGTAAACTAAATTGTTTCGTATACTTTTATATGCGCTTCTAAAATATATGAGTATATTCTATGTGGGATAAAGGCATTGAAACATTACTGTATGAAATATACCAGCGAGGGGACACATTCGAATGGGACTGCATTTTCATTGCGATTTCCACGCCCGCCGCGCCTGATGATATTTATTCAGCTTTTATAAATTACATTTTTGATTTTAAAGTATAATATCACGATGTACAATATGTTACTAATGGATTTAGCGATAAATATTTGATACAAATTTGACAGTAAAAGCTAAAATAAAAATAGGTATATCCAAAAATGTAACCTTATAAATATTCATAACTACATTATTGTATAATCGATTACCACATTTTATTTGATACTAGCTGTTGCTCGCGACTTCGCCCGCGTGAAATTAAAAAATATAGCCTATGTTACTCACAGATAAATTACCTATCTAACGGTGAAAGAATTTTCAAAATCGGCCCAGTAGTTTTTGAGTTATTTCAATACATACAAAAATACAAATGTTTCCTCTTTATAATATTAGTATAGATATAGATAATCATTCATTCGTAAAATTTTAGCTTAAAAGATCACTTGTAAGTTACCTAACAAAAGCGAATGAACGGCGTTAAAATGTTCAAAGCGAGATTTTTCCGCGTCGTAACTAAAAGCTTTTACAATTCGCCCGCTTACAATTCGTCCTCGGGCGTGCGGTCGCACAAAGCAAAATTAATTTTAAAATACACCAAAAGAAATTAACTTTCATCCCGCGACCGGAGAGAGGTGAAAGTTTCCGTCGGGGGAACTCCGATAGACTTAAAAATAATAAAGAGGACGCAAACGTGCGCTGCGAAGGGAAGCATCTCTTTATAACTTTAGACTTTATTTTCACGGATGTTAGTAGACAATTATCAATTGAAGATATTTTGTAATTATGGTGAAAACAGTTTGATTGAATGGCCCAAAAGTATTGATGGCATTATTCCCTGAATTATGAAAATGTTCTTTTTTGTATCGTACTTGAAATACATTTTCTTTATGAAATAATCCATATAATCTTAATGTCGTTTAGGATACTGTATCGCTGTTAGTAATTTGAAAATTTAGATTATTTCATTTACCAAAAGTATATCTAATTTTTTTTTTGGTTTTAAATGTAATTATAATATACACAAAGCAACTGAGGTTTGCTATATAAATACAAATTCTTTTAAGATATCTTCTACGTGAAACGTAATGTTTAAAAAGAAGCCAAATAAATATAAAAAGTTAATTGAATATCATAGCAAATTACAATTTAGCAAAGTTAATTATAAGACAAACAAAACAACATAAAGGTATGGAAAATCTTTTATCTTATAATTAGTTGGAAGCAAATAATCCGCTCATTTTAAAGATAAATGAACTGGAAGGTATAATTTAATTTGTATGGCTGCTAGAAGCGAGCGAGCGATCATTTTTCCTGAGGCTAAGCAGGTGCTTGCATTTGAGAAGGTTTAATTTTCCGAAGCGCGTCGCCCGCCTCCCCGCGGAGCGCTTAAACAGTCTAGGACATTACAGACTAATTTTTATATGCCTTTTTACAGAAGCCAAGGATAATCGAACTGCCAATCTCGACATTGAACAAAGAAGCTTCGAGCAAAGAACGGAGAAGGAACTAATAGGAAACTTTCATAAAATAAGCCCCGTCAGCCGCAGCCCGCCTGTATAGATTTAACTCGGCCGCTCACTTTAATATCGCCTCTTGTATCTTAATAGCGTTTTCCTTTGTCTGTGTTTTGTCGCGCTTTGACAACTTTTATATGTAAATGATTACCTTACTACCTATTTGATATTCAATATGTTTTAACTTTAACACACTAATTAACGAATAATGGAACAAAACAGAAATAGCAACATTTTTTCATTTCTTTTTCCTCTTTTTCCTGATTTTGGATTTATTTTCTGGATTACTATAAATTGTTTCACGCTGAAACTGGTCAACTTTTATCTTAAATTTACAACAAAATTTATGGGTCTTGAAAATGAGTAGGACTATTCTTCAAACATGCATATTTGCATATTAAACGTAGATAGGGTAAAGGACAGGGCGCAGGGCTCAGCTGGTCGCGTCTCGGCGACGGGACAGGTAATTAAAATGCTAACGAAGCGCGAGCAAGCGACAAGCCAGCCACGACAATCTCTTATAGAATCCACCATATTTAATACACCTTTTCGACCTTTTCACTATTATGTTAATTTTTGTAGTTTGGAGTAAACGAAACCCAAATAGTTGTAGATTTTTCTAAAATAAACACATTTATTTTCAGTAATTATTCAGAATGTCTGAACTTTTCTTTGTACGTTTTCATCTATAATAAAAATGATCTTGATCCTTTAGATTAATTCTAAAGTATCAAGATCAAGTGTCAATATAAATTTAAATTACCGTGCCCCTTAAAATTATAGATCAAATACCAAAATTAGCATTTAATTACACATGTTAATTCCTCATCAGATAAACACGCCGGCTGTAATTATCGCTGTAAGTCTTCCTCGCGGTAAATTAATTTATTAACATTGTAATCAAAACGTATTCACATCAAGAAATCCGGTTAAATATATACAATTTCAACATGAAAAGGTTTATCTAGTACCGGGAAACATCTCACCGAAATGCGCTTATGTTTTTAAATTCTAAATCTGGATAGAAAAAGTTCTACCAACGCATATTTGTTTTTCAATTTTAAATCTGTATTACATTTTTTCCACTAACTACTAAGTTTTTTAATTATATTTATAATACATACTACAGTTTCTTCAAATTAAAGTCCGAATGTACTATGACAAAGTTCCAATGATATTAAAACGCAACAAATATAGAAGTACAGCTTTACCGAGTTTAATTTATTGATAGGTTAGCTCGCGGCCCCAGGGAGCGCACTGTATCGACACCGACTTGATTAGCGAATTCACATTCAGCTGTCTAGAGATGCGAAAGAGTATTATCGTGTTTTATGCTGATATCTATAAATGTTTTATAACTTTTGACTAAACTAACGCATAACTGTTTAGTCTCACTTTGATTCATCTGAGCTTATGTGGAGGTACACTACTCGATTTAGCTGTGCAACCAAACATTTGAATTGGCTGCGAAACAATAGACAATCGCACAACAGTTGTGTGGTAGTTTAGCTGTCATTAGCTGTCAAGAATTAGCTGTCAAATAATTGTTTAGATTTTTTAATTTTTATGTAGAAACTACTTTACACACTTTAGCAAATATCTATTCTAAAAAACATATGTCACTATTTTGGTTTGGTTTTTCTTTAAATGTTTTTTTTTTAATAAGGTATTATTTACATTAGTGATGTGCTCGGTATTGTACCGTATAACCAAAGTGACATCACTATCTCTATCTAAGATTATGTGAGTGACGTGAGCGGCAAGTTGTTTGATCTGTGTGGAGACGACAACGTAACGTCGCCACTAATTTGCAAAGTGTTTAGTTTCATGTAATTGCCGCAACATTTACAACATTATGTTTATGTTGTCATGTCTTTGAACACTATTCGTGTTTATAAATTAACGTTAACTATGTTTACGTGAGAAGTTCAATTAATGAAATCTACAACTTTTTACTTAGAGTTTCTTTCTATACAATGAATAAAATGGAGTGTCCTTTAATTAAAACGAAAATATATATTTTTTAAATGTTGTCTGTTTGTTTGTCCGCAAGTCGGCGTTTGTTTCGGGTAGTCTCTGAAACGGCTGGTCCCATTTTGACTGTAATATCATTGGAAGGTAGTTTATCTATGCGTAAGTAATAGGAGCCATTTATTCTATTCGACGCGGATAACTTCTAATTTCCTTTAGAGTGGACTAAGTGTGAAAAACCTTCACTAATTGGCTATTTTAGTAACCATTAACTTTAAGCCTCGTAGTTAGTCTATATTAAGTTTGTTAGTAATCGCAAACTTTTGATGTTTTGGAGAGTGTAGATCTTATAACACTTGTTCGATGTTTATTTTCTTAACGTATATATTGTAGACATATAAATAAGAATGGTCGGTGTCCCGTCAGCGATACCGGACAAACTAATCTCGCCGCGTGTTGACTCTCCTCAATAACTAACTCCAAACATAATTATCTCCCTCGATTTACCCTAAAATTGGCGATTCCCTCCAAGGGATTCCCCCGATATTGGCCTGGGTAAATTTCTTGTGCCAACACGGGCGCGGATATCGAGATATTATTGAAGGGTCATTGTTTGTTCCTCTCATTAGGGCCTGATTGATTTTATCAACCTCTATTGCTTTGACGCGACGATATTTTCGCTTCTCATACTCTGGATATCGAATGATAACATATTTGTGATTTAATTTTTCCTTAAGAAGTCTACTTTATTATACGCGAAACAGATTTTCTTATTTATATTTATTCTATACTAATATTATAAAGAGGAAAGATTTGTATTTTTGTATGTATTGAAATAACTCAAAAACTATTATGCCGATTTCAAAAAATCTTTCACCATAAGAAAGCTATGTTAGCATTGAATAACACAGGCTATGTTTCACTATTTTTTTTTTAATTTCACGCGGGCGAAATCGCGAGCAACAGCTAGTCTGTTATAAATATTGAAATTTACAAGGTGCATACGCTAAGATGCAATTTTAAAACATAGCCGATGTTAGTGGTAATAAATATAAAATATGTGACTCGTGGAGCTGCCGCGCCTTGAATACTAAGTGTTCGTCGACAAATGATTTGAGAAAAAAAGCTGTCCCCGCGTACAGCACCCTTGCGCCCTCTACCGACTGTTAACTCGTTTACTGCATTTTATATTCATTATTTCAGCATTGTCGTTCCGTTTTACGACGCAGTTAGTAATCGTGATGAGTTCAATCTCATTTTATGGCAGTTTTGATATTCTCGATGGTGTAGTGGTAATAAGGTTCTCAGTAGACGCTCTAGTGATCCGAGTAAGCATTTAATCATTCATTTTCTTGCCTATTTATTCTATGGATTTGTGCAATTGTTTTTCTTCGATTACAGATAACAAGTTTATATTAATGTTGGTTCTATATTAAGTTATGGTATCTCTAAGATGTTTGGTAAGAGTAAATCGCTGATATATTTCTATAACGGGGACCTGTACTATTGATGTGCTTATAAGTGTTATTCAAAACACCTAATAAAAGTTTCATACGTTCCGGATTTTGGCTGGTGACATTTGTCTTTTGACAGCCATGTCCGCTTTACTTTTGCTAATTAAATTAATAAGCTCAAAGAATTTACTTCAACAAAACAAATTTTGACACAACTCGCTACATTTATCACAAAGTAGAAAGTAAAGTAATTAAACACAATTCCGCAAATACAGACAGGCAGCCGTCTTGTTGATATTTGATTTGTTTGCACATTATATTGCGTATCAAATTAATTGAAGAATTCGGTATTACGCCCCCTGTCGGCGGGAAGTTAAAAATGACAGGTTTGGGATAATTGGACGTCGCTCGGCGGCTGTCGACGGCCGGAATTAAACAAGGCGACGCTCAAGTTCGTAATCCATCAGAGAGCGTCACTTCGAAGAGATCAGCCGGCAAATTTTAATTCTGAATGAAGGTCTTAAGGGCGCGGTTTATTGCGGGGTGAGGTTAATGTTTCGCGTGACTCGACTACCGAGATATCCTTTTAATTTCAGCAGCCCCTTGCCGCGCTATCGCCGTCGCGCCGTCTCGCGCGCACCGTCAACTTTACATATTTTTGCGAGGGAAATAAATCTCATTTGATGAGAAAAGAAATTTCGCTGTAAACAGAAATGGTTAATGGAAATTCGGTTTAGTATTCAGTGGCGCTGGATTCAGGAAGACGGATGACATGTAGGAAATATGCTATGCATTGTAGATCAGTGTGACATAGGAGCATCGTGGTAAGCAATGATCTAATTTTTGATGTTTAATGTATCTGAGCTGCGATTCTGCTAGGATATAACATCGGTTTTTATTTTTATATTAAAGTATTGAAGCTGAGTTTCAAAAAAATCTTAATTTTTATGCTAAAAATCGTCGTAGCATGCAAAATCACCATCACATATCAGTATGCTATTCGAAAAAAACCAAATCGTCCTGCGTGGAAATTCGCTACAATTTCATTATTCAATTACAGGCCGGCGGCGGGCAATATGCCGGCGTGAAAATGACACCCCCCCTACCCCCCAGTCTCGTAGCGACACTAAGCCACCGGCTGAGGCCCACTTGACGCCGCATCTCGCACTCACAATAAACACGACGGTTAACCAGATTACTTCATAGTACAAACTCACTAGTGTGTACAACCACAATAAACATTGGTCCTTCGAGTCGGCAACGATGTTATTTTCATTTAGACAATTGCACACTAGCTCCGTACAAACAGGTACGACTAATTTGGAAACATAGAAACCATTTGTAACAATTAAGATTTCGAATGTCTGTGTGACAGGATACTTATTTTATCGTAACTTCCCCTTTTATTAAATCATTCTTTTAATTCATTTGTACAATAAATGCAACCCATATTTCATAAAAATGCTGATTTAGAAAGAATTGAAGAAGAAATAAATAGTTGGTGTGAGAGAGCAGTTGATATAAGTCACTTCTCTCAAAAAGGGGCAGCCAGATTCCTTTTTTAAAAGGGTTAAATGTTAAAGGTAAGAAATGAGTCTTAGTTTCATATGGAAACTTTAGCTTCATCATCAATATAAGTAGAGAATTCGGCTACTGGATATTCCCATTAGCAGATCGCATCGAAGCACTCAAAGCGCTACCAGTCTTAGCGCAGATTGCGATCACCTACGGGCTTGGAGCGTGCTAAGTGGATTGGAGTGGGACCTCATCTGTTCGCCGTCAGCCTCCGAGACGTGGGGCGCCTCTGTGTCCCCCGCACGCCCCGCACACACCCCGCTACCCCCGCCGGCAGAGAATTGCGTTAAATAAAGTCAAATTGAGCAATAAAGGCCGGCTCCCCGCAATAATGCGGCGGAATCGCGGTCCGACGACGCTCCAACTATACTCACTAATTCTAGCTTTTACGTCCAAAGAAAGTGTTCGTACTCTCATGTTTATTGAAGTGATTTGAAATTTAGACCTTCGCTGTATTATTTGACTTTCGTTTTAATTGAGTAGTCATTTTATTTTTGCATTAACTCTGTAGTTTTTAATATTTTTTTGTATATCCGTTCTGTTAGAGAACGTAACATTTTAGTTGATACATTATTTTCTCGAAGTTGTAATTCGTCAAGTATATCTTGATAAGTCATAAATAACACTAAGCCCTTAATAAAACGTGCAGAGTTAAATGTAAATAAAATTAACTGAGTGACGAGGGCCGAGGGTGGATGAAAGTTTGTTGTTATGAAACGTTCGCTTAGAGCCGAGAAATCATCGCTCTCATTATATACCGTTAATATACATAGGGTTGACACACACGCTACTCTTTATAATTATTTAGAATTTACAAATAACTTTTTATTGAATAAAAAAGGAGTGAAAAAGGCAATGAGTTTTTAAGCGTATTAAGTTGCCATTTTATCTTAGAAATGATCTTGCTTAAAATAAAAAAACGTACAAAAGAAAAAACTCTAGTATACAGTAAAAAAGATAACCTAAAAATTTATCTTACATGGGACTCAAATGGCGATACGATGATCACATATTTAAAAAACTTATGTTAAGATAGAATATTGTTTTCTTGTGCCAACCCTAGGATGTACAAATAACCCTTTCTTTGTCGTCCCGTTACATCTTGTAGTCAGCGTTGGAGGTCTCAGGGAGAGGCGCGCAATGTGGCCAGCTTTAAAATTCAATTTATAACAATTTGCGTGTAATCAGCGGAAGGGAGTCTAATGCAAAAATATATCCGCTGGCTTTATATTGCGGTGCATAGCGACTATTTATGGCGGTTAAAAGTGTTCAGCAATTTGTATGCAAATGTTTACTACAATATTAGTTAAGTATTTTATTACAGAAATATTAATCTCGATAAAAGTATAATGTCTTAACAACCATGCATTTATACATTATTCTTTTCTTCCTTACAAAATAGACAATTTTGAGTATATTTTATTTATTTTTCCCTTAATATATGTTCAATTTACTAACCGTTTCAATCTATGGCATTTAAAAAAAATCATGCATTTGAAGGTTAAAGGATTTGATATCAACATCATCGATTGTCACGCCGCGTCACGTGTCACAATAAAAATCCAAATAAATCTTGTTCGCTCTTTGATGTCGTTTTAAAAACATTTCCTAATATTCCTCCCGCTCGTGTTCCGGCAATTTCGCGTTGTTTTAAAACGGGCAAATTGAGAATTGAGACGTTTTTTTGTTTATACAAGTCGGAAGCAGTTGGGGCGTAGGTAATCTCTTTTAGGTTCGTTGGATTTGAGACTGCTCAGAGGGTATTCTTTTTCATTTGTTTCGTCAACGCTTCCTACTGTTTGTCGACGTTATTCCGACTGCTTTGCTTCAGCCGGGAATTCTTCACGGCCGGCCGCGCGCTCACTATGCGTGTAAATTTTTTAAGCTTTAGTAACGTTTCTTGCATTCCTCCGGTCTTTTTATCGCGTCTGTTTCTCGCTCGCCAGACTCGTTATTTGTCGTTGTCAGCGCATCCTTGTTCTTTTAAATCGTCGACAACAAAAGCAATATAGAATAGAAGCACGAATTTATATTTTTATGTATTTTAACATATAAAAAAGCTTTTGCCATTAAATATTAGTTACTTTTGTTGCTGCTGAGTTAAGATAGCTTCATGTTATCGTTTCGTTTAAATGCAATCGGTATACCTTTGAATGAAAATCGCTTTACATCGAGACAGATGTAATAGAACACCCCGGGGTCTTAACATTCGTGGATAATTATTCTATTAATAGTTCAGAAGGAGGGAGGTCTGCAATTAGCCGTGTCATTGTAGGGAGCTCGGGCGTGTGTTAATTTAAGTCTCCGAAGCCAGACTGGCATTAACATGACAATACAGACCAAACAGGCTCCTTTGCCTGCCACGGATACAAACGTTTAATTTGATATGCTATGCATATCCAACTTGTGAGTCGCGTAAATAACGATTTACTAAATTGTTTTTTGAGATTGATTTAAATTGATTATATTGTGCGCCATGTTTAAAAAAGGTGCTCTCTAAATATATTATAGTAGACAGCGGACATAATGATATAATAATAATTATGTTTTTATTCGATGTTATGAACTAAAGAGATAGCTGTCTAATCCAAGAATAACTTTGTAAAATTATTAGAAACTAGCTTTCGCCCGCGACAACGTCCGCGTGGAATTAAAAAAAAACAAAAGTGAGTAGCTTATGTGTTCTTCCAGATTATCCTCTACATCTATACCAAATTTCATCGAAATCTGTTCAGCCGTTTAGGCTACAAACTGTAACAAACATCCATCCATCCATCTAAACTTTCGCATTTATAATATTAGTATTAGTGTGATGTAAATTTCAAATTAAATAACAAACTTAAAAGACTTTTGAATAGTAATATTCATCGGTTATTTGACATGCAGATTAAAATGAAGCGCCATCTTGTGGGCGACCTGAACAAACAGAGCTGCAGCAGACCTCGACCCGCTGCCATTTGAATTTCGTTGGGTGATAAAAAACAACTGAAAATAATTCATAAAAGTGAGCGAAATAAAAGTTCACAATAGCAAAGACAAACGCGGGCCCCGGGCGCAGGGAGACCGAATTATCTTTTTGCTGGAACGTCTTCGCTCTTTAAGAATTCTCTTTTATAAATTGTATTTAGTTTTGAGTCTTTTTGCGCAGTGCGCTGGTCCTTTGGTCGCATTAATAACTTGTGTAAATAGCATTGTATTTCAATCAAAATTTTCAAGCATTTTCATATTGTTCGTCAAAATTTTCTTTGTTTTTTGACCGTCTTTCCATTATGAAGAGTCTACTTCGATGGTTATATTTTTGTCGATTAAAAGAAAAAAAATGTCACGTTCATATCAGGTTTATTTGCATTTTGTTTTTGTAATACTTAATTTGATTCAATTCTTATTCGCCGTTCATAATTTGACCAACGAACCTCGTCACTTTAAAACATCACGTTAAAAAAAATGTAGTGATTTCTTACTTCAAATGTTGATGTGACATTTAGACTGTACACAAATGATACGTTTTAACTATAAGGTATTTAAATAATGAAAAGTGCAGAATATAAATGAATAAGCACTTAAAGAATAGTCTACAACGCGTCGTGTCGGTTTGTAACCCTTCACTAGGCGCTGGTATCGTCCTTATCTAGCTACAACACTCACCCGTTCTGCCCATTGAGCGTAAACACCGCCTTTATTTTTATTTCTACACGTCCCTAGAACAAGAGGGTCCTCCCGATTTTATATTGAATTTCATTTTACTTTTTGTATCGCAATGATTCTGAAAATAATAGTTTTTTCAATTAGACATTTAAAATATATTTCCAGTTAACGTATTCATGAACGTTTTTCTTTACAATCGAAGTTTTCATTTATTTATCTTTATTGTTTCTGAGAGCGGGTACACTTTGACTAAACTATCGAACAACTATTGTTCAATTGTCGATTGCCGATTTTTTCGCAATTCAACTGTTTAGTTGCACAACTAAAAATCGAGTAGTACGCAACTCCATATTATCTCGTAGGAATAAAAGCGAGACTAAACAGTTGTGCGATAATTTAGTTTCAGGTGTGCGTACACTCTAATACAATTTCTGTACTTGTGTTTGTCATGTTTATAAATGCTGCAAAGCCTTATAAGTGCGATTCTACAAAAAAAAACTATAAAACATAAATTTTAATATAGATATGTGTTCTCATATCCGACTTATTATGTGATGTTAGTTCTAATATGATCTCTGTTAGCGGTAGCGCCCTCTATGGGACCGTAAAAAAGTAATAAAACCGTATAAATCCTAGTTCCGGCCTCCCCCTACACTCCTTGTATTATCACGACCAGAAACTTCTTTAGCCACCCTCTGTCGGTAACTAATGGTAGATATTTTTTAACTTTATTATCTTAGAATTGTAAATTTGTCCAACACTAACAATTCTAAGTAAATTTTATAATTTTTATTTGTTTGACTTTTAAGAATTTTGACTCTTCAGATCTTTTTATGAAATACTTTCTTTAAAATATTTGTTATTTCTGTGAAATATTGACTTAAAATATGTTCTCTTTCTATGTTATACTAAAAATCCATTTAACTTTTATAATTACACTATCATTAGCCCGGGACTGTGTCCGCGCGGAATTAAAAAAAATAGTCTAGGTGTTCTTTGAGATTGTGTTCCACATCTATGCCAAATTTCAGCTAGATCCGTTGAGCCGCTCTGGAGATAACTAGTAACAAATATCCATCCATCCAAGCATCCAAGATATGCATAGATTATAATTTTCATCTATTAAATTATTGAAATATAAAAATGTACAAAAAGCCTACTATGAACATCATTAGATAGTATTAATAAATCATACAAGCCAAGTTAGTTATAATAAAACTAAAAGAGAAGTAGGCTGTAAACTAAACGAATCCCTTTTAGTAGAGCCTCGAAGGCAATTCCGCGCTCTATTTAAATTTGTTCATAAATAGATAATGTCGGGCGGCGGGAGTTCGGCTGTGGTTTACTAAACTGCTTTATTCGATAAAGATTGTGGAGCGCCGGAGCCAGGCGCTGGGGAAACTTCGCCGACATCGCGCGGGAAACTACACTTATATTGACGTAGTCTACGACATTTTTAACTTCCGTTTTCAGTCATGCTTGTTTGAATCTCCTTTTATTCGAAGTACATAGTTTTGTGTAAATGTGAGAAAATTTTCTCGGTTTTGTATTCAAGTTAAAGTTCAAACTTTCGGATGAAAAACACTTAATCGTCGTATCATAACACGAGATGTTAAAAAAAATGTCACTTTGCGTAGAAATATTTAAAAAGGGTTAACTTGACAGCTCATGCAAGTTTCATGCTCATAAAACTTTCAAGTAAACATCAAAAATAAATAAAACCCTTAAACAGTACGAAAAGAAACTAAGTTACAGAAATAAAAACTTGAATAGTGTGCTTAACCATGGCTCTCCCAAGAGGCATGAGAGTGAAATTTAATCAGTTAAGTGTTGCTTTTTAAGGGACACTCTTGTAGCGGTTTGGGATTCTTTAGCGATGTTTTTGGCAGCCCATCGACCGCATTGTACTTGCTACGGTCTCGCCGAACGCAATTTTATTTTCCGCTTTTTAGGTAATCAATAGGGGAAACTCGACGCCCCTTAATCGTAGAACAGATGCATGAGTAGAGTGAAAAGTTTAATTTTTTTGCTGTAAATTTGTGGTAAGAAAATAAGAGTTTCATTTAGTGATAATTTTCTAACTACTGGCAAGTTTGTAATATTTTTCACGAGGATTTAGTTATATATGTATATCTGCTCCATTGTTAAAAAAAAGCTCGTCCAATTCCCAACAATGCCATTGATATAGATTTATTGCTTTATAAATTAGCCATTTATGTTAAGCTTAAACGCAATTAAAGAAAAGAACTAAATGTTTATACAGATACCCCTCTCTTCAGTTTCCTCTGTTCCAATACTGAAATCTAATATTCATTCCTCTTAGTAAGTATTTATATTGATCGGGAGTTTGTAATGAGATTCCTAGAAATATAGATTAATTTACGACCTTCCGATTAATTTATAAAACATTCTATATTTATCTGCAGAGTAAAGTAAACAATCTACTTACTATTTAACAATATATAGTTGAGGGCGTTTATCTATTACCTATTTCGTTAAAATGCTATATAACAATTTCATAACGCAATTGAATCGAAAACGCGTCATAGTAACATACGTACTTGTTAAATTGCAATTCTTATGGTGAATGTTTGCTGTAATCCATATTCAAAGCCTAGTGGGAAGCGAATTTAATTATTTAATTTCACGTCGATCTACCGCATACAAAAACCTATATCGATACTGTGATATGCCACAATCCAAATAAGAATCAATTTATTTTCTTTTCGCGATTGTTTTTTAGGATTTGTCAGTCGCGATGTCGATTGCGAGGGCTAGGGCTTGCAGACAACGGAACCGTCTCGAGTGGATGATTGGACCGGAAAATGGGTCCCCAATCCGTAAACGTCCCTTGTTCCGCACCTATTTGCTCAGGACGACTTACTTCGAACTGGAACCGCCAGGGGTCGCCTGAAGCGGTTATACTGACCCGAGTTGTATGCCAATCAGATATCCGGATACGTTACGATTAAAGTTTTCTTATTACTATGAACGGACTTCAACTATTTGAAACTTTATAGAATTTGTTAGAAGTTTGAAACTTTAGTTAGTGAATCGTCTATTTTGAGTTACATATTGAAGTTAATTTTAACGTATGTATATTGATAAATAAAATATCTATTTAATAAAGAATCTACGCAAATACTCAATAAGTGTATGATGTAATAAAAAAAAAAAAATTCAGTATTAGACATAAATGTACCACAATTTAGTTATAACTAAAAAACTTGCAGTCAATATTAAAACAAAATCATTAGCTGCAATTTCATTCTCTAAAAGGCATCTAATATAGAACTTGTTGAGAGTTCAATTCGAATAAATGAAAACGCAAAAACAACAATTCATTGAATTTAATTTAGGAGAACACGAGAGACGGCAATCGAGTAATGAGTCGCGCGAAGAATAAGCTATAAAGTCATTCCTGCGCCAAGAGCGCTCACTTGACCGCTTAGGGCTGCAAGATAGTAGTTATTAAAAATTTCAAAGACTAGTACATTAAACTCGGCAAAATTAATTCAATTTAATACCAATTGCTGAGGATAAGTATCAAAAATATTGTAGCTCATTCAAATTGAATTTTTGAATTTTAAATAACATGACATTTTTGAATTTGGAACCTGTTGTAAATAAATTTTTAATTAATATTATTTTTAATCTATACATATAATAAAATTTGAGTGTCTGTAATATCAAAGGAAAAATTCAAGATTTCGGGAAGATGTATTTGCGTTGCTGGTACCGAAAATCGAATTTTAAATTTTTTTGTCTATCTGTCTGTCTGTCCGCAAGCAGCGTTTGTTCCGGATAATCTCCGAAACGGCTGGGTCGATTTTGACCGGACTTTCACTGAAGGTTAGCAGACATAGACGGCATATTATAGGCTACTTTTTTATCTTAATATTGCGTGGACGAAGTCGCGGGCAACATTATATTCTCAACGATATTATCCTTCAGCGATTGTTTTCAACGAAGGGAAGTAGAGGATTAAGGTAGTGACAGATGTATTGTTTGACTATCGTAACACGTTGTTAAACTACCCTTTATCAGTATAGTTATTAGTTACGCAACTAACAGACTTCGGTACAACACAACAACAATTTAACAGACTAGCTGTTGCTCGCGACTTCGTCCACGCGAAATTTAAAAATACACCCTATGTTACTCAGCGATAACGTAGCTTTTAATGGTGAAAGAATTTTTGAAATCGGTCCTCTTCCCTCCCCTGTTCTTCACTTTCCCCTTTATAATATTAGTATAGATAAGTCTATATTCAACCTTGTCAAATAAGCTACCTGGAACGTTTTTCGTTGTTCCTTTACTCCTAGAATTGCCAACCCTAGCAGCTCCATTATACATTAGTGAACTAGCACGTCTGTTAATTCAGACGTTGTTAAAGCAATATGCGTTTATTACCTACTATATAAGGTGTAAATTGCAACGTGCGGGGGGCGGGCAGCGATGAACTCGGTCACTAATGAATGAAACAGTCCGCGGCTATGACAAACGGGCGGGCGCGGCCGCGTATCGGAACACAACCTAAGTGGATTAATTCATAACATAAAATTACGTACTATTTATGAATACAGGTGCATGAAAGTTTTTTTTAGTTTAAACCTTTTACTAATAAACTATATTGTATACTCATAAACTACTACCAAAGAGGTGGGTAATATTTAACTAATGTCTATTTTGTTCTAAAGTTTACAATCCATAGAAATTAAGTAGTAGTTAACATAATTTCATAACAAAACCTTTACAAATCTTCTAACACTGCAATATCAGTGTAAACGCATCGCAGTTAATGCTCGTACCATTTATCCTGTTATAATAATAAAGCGATGTTACAGAAAATGAAAGAAAAAAACTCGTAACCTCGTTCTATATCGTTTAAAAGATAAATAGTTTTAATAAACGTGTTCGCGTGGCTTACGGCGCGGTGCGGCGCGGTGGGTCGGCGGGTCGGCGATGCGGCGCGCCCGCGGTAAACGTAAGCATACATTTAAGTGCTAATTTAATTAATTGTACCATTTCCCCATATACGAGAACACGCAGCCCTCCCCCGCCCTCACCCCGCACTCCCCGCAGCGCCCCGCAACTAACCATAGGCGATATTTTTCACTTACGTCGACACATAACAAATTGGCCGCGTTATTGCCGGCTTTTACTCGTCATAAAAGTGAAAAATCTACATAAGCGTTCATCATTTCATATCTTCCTAATACTTAAATATACTCCCCGACGTTTGTATAACGTAATTTGTTAGAGCGCAATCGCTTTGAAGTATCGTTAAGGATATCACCTGCACCTATTACATCTCGTGCCAACTTTGCCAATTTAACTTTATTTGTATCGAATCGAAATTCGGTACTTAGATAAGTTTATGAAAAGTTTTACGAAGTCCTTAAATATTGCGCAGGAAATAAAAAAAAACATGATAACCGATTACACGGGGACGTTATCGGAAACGAAAAAAATGCTTGAGGGGGCAGCGGCGGGGAAGGAAAGGGGGAAAAGACGTTGTGAAAAGAGATCCGCCTGGAGGCCGGATTATTGAATTATCAACAAAACATCGTACGCCTGAGAGCCGACGCGTTTCTAATTACTTTCCACTCTACTCCGGTATCGTCTCTCGAAATCTGAAGATTGCCAAAGTAATCGATCGTTGTTTAATTACTGATATTCGATTGTAGATACTCTTAGTAAATAAAGAATTAAATATATTGACCGCGTTCAAAATACCCCTTGTATAAACATTGGTATGACGCGACATCGAAACGGAGAGTATTCTCGGAGAGTGTTTTTAAGCGATCTCGTCGGGTTGTGCGATCCGATATACGTTCGGCAAATTAAAAGCAGGCCATGCGAGCGGCCATTGTGGAGGAGGCCCGAGTTTTATTGTTGGCGATTTGTCTGCTCGGAAAAACACAAATGGCGCGGTGCCGCTCAGCTCTTTGTTAATGGAACGTACGGTGGTGGCTACGCGGCGTAGATCTCTGCTACGCCGCCCGCTCGCACCCGTCTCATTGACCGAAGCTTTGAGAAACTTAACCAAACCTTCCCTTACGTTTATTTGGAAATATTTGACCACTGTTTTATTTTCATGAAAAAGATTAAATTTAGGTATTTTGGTATATTGCGACACAATAATAATAAGGCTTTATAATTGTATGTGCTATTTGTATTATCAGAAATCAGTATTATTATGGTAAACACACACATTTCATAATACGAGCAAATTTAGAAGTAAAATTTACGTTCAAAGAACTTCAACAATTTTGTTTACATTCACAACTAGTCTTGTTCACCTAAACAAGTTTAAAACGTGTCATGGAAATGTTTTGTTTGTGCTGTAAATTTTTCAAAGCTAAGCGACCATTTGTCGACGACTCCTCGAATTTTAAAGCGACTCGGGCTACAAACTAACACAACTTCTCTTTCTGCGTGTTCAAATATTAAAGTGATGAAGTTGGTAGTGGCGAGGGCCAGCAGGGGTCGCGGGTGGGTGCGGGACGGAGGGGGGCACTCGTGTGAGAAATAGCTCCAAATATCTCGCGACTATCCGAGGGATTCCTACCCCTATTTCCAGGGGATCGCGTCGAAATGACAACAGATTTAGGTAAAGCGTGAAGCGAGGTGTGAAATGTATCCAAGCGAGTTACGTCTTATATGACATTCTTTCGCGCATACTATAATGTAAGCGTCGAGGCGATTCCTTAATCTGGCTTTTATTAAAAACATGTCGAGACGCGAGCGCGGCCGGCGCCGAACGCTGGGATGCCTTTTGTAAAGATATGTCCTCGATACGTTTCGTTACGCACTCTCTTTACTATCATATGGTCCTTTGAGTTTATTTTGAAAATCGTTCGAGCTCGTATTTATATGAATGATTTATAAATAAGACCATTATTTGGATTTCGGAACGGAAGAAAATCTATTGAATAAAATCGTTTTATATCTACAGAAAAATATCTTAAACAAATCCTATAATGTCTGTTTAGTTATTATACTTTTAAATCCAATAAAGTTTTCTTGTGCCAACGACACTAAACACCTCGTAATCATCTCAATATCGAACCAGCGTATCATCGTAGAGGCGTAGAGGTGTAGAGGCGTAGCGGGAGGCAAAAGGCAGGAGTTAGGAAGGCAAAGGGATCGCATGACACCGCGACACTTGTGCTATTGGCTAATTGGCTTCGTAATCGGAGCCCCCGGCCGATCTCCCGCTCCGTGTTACGGTACCCTAATTAATAATTAGCGATTCTATTGTTACCGCGGCGGACCTTAATAAAGTGGCCCTGTTAATTCTGTAACAATGCTCTTGCCCGCCTCATTGCCCCAATTCTGGCTTAAAATCTCATTGTTTCACCACCGATATTCCCCGCGAACTTTTCTCGCAGCCCTAATAATTCAAATTTGAGAGTTTTCTTATTGTTTTCGAGGTAAGTTGTTAACATTATTAATGAATTCATTTTAATTGTACTTTACGGAAGTTAATAAATATTACCGTTTTTAAGAAACCACTAAACATAAAAGGGTCGCGCAATCTTTTACAACATTGCAATGACGTAATTATGGTTATTGGGACCATTGTTATCAACGTAAAATTGTTATTAAAAGGCTACTTAAACATAAAATGTAAACTGCATTACAAAAAGATTGATAGATATTAAGAAAACGATACGTATATTTTATTTAGCTTAGGTATTAAAACAATGAAAGGTACACGTCCTGTCTTTAAACAAAAAGAATATTATTGTCTATGGCAGCATGCGTCTGCCCTTTGCGGTAGTGAATAGCTACAATCAAGCCTCTACCCTCATTTAAATATCAAAACAGGTTCCTCACGCGCGGTTTGATCCGTTCCTTCTCCGATCCGAACGCGACCCGAACATAACACAAACAAATTAATTCTAATAATGAACCCTAATAAACAGGGATCTGTTTACCTCGTAAAGAATAAACGTTATAATAATTGGGGCAAGAGGCTACACAGTTTCGAATTTGTAATTTTGAAAAGGGTGAATTAATTTGGGATTGATTATACGAGAGCGTAAATAAGATGAATTATCTTATGACAATACATTTAATAAACGTTCCCGGTGCTGGTACTGTCGGCAAATAAATTAGGGCAAATATTTAAGGTTTACAAATTTTTAAGCATACTCATTTCATAGCTGCAATGTAAGTCTAAAAATATGACCGTGTTATAGAATTATCGAGTTCCATTTTCTCATTCAAAATCAGTGGGCCAGGAAAGTGTGTCTGTCGGTTAATGTAATGATGGAGCGAGCATTTCGGCCAGTCATCGATGTCGGCGGAACAAAGCGGGTCGTGTCGGAGCGACGCAGCCGCCTGAAATACACTCTAAAATTGTTCACAGACTATAAAACTGCACAAAGGCTTTTTCAATTAAAACTTTCAATGGCGTCCCGGTGCTAATTATAGCGCGGCCCGGGAGGACATCTATTAGTATAAAATAAAGCGCTAACCGCGCCGGCGACAGCGCGACGCCCCTTGCGCCTCTCCCCTCGTCCCTAGCCTAAGTGAATTCCGTTAATTAAACCATAAAAACTTCGATAAATTAAGATCCCGGCCGATTCCCCTCTCTAATACGGTGCCGCCTCGAAAGATTTCAGATGCAAACGACATCGATACAGGCGATCGGCGCGGCGGTGGCGGCCGACTACGCCGACATAAATTCTTTCGGCTTTTCTTTTGTCCCTCTACATTTGTTTGTGGGTTCGCTTTCAGCCGTTGCGATGGGCGGTGTACCTCGATGTAATAAACGCAATCGCATCGTAACCTAATAAAGATTCAACGATAACGTCGCTAATAAAACGTTTTGTTGTCCAAGTTTTCTTTTATACATGACAGCCCTGAGGGTAACAAAATGAACTTTTAATTACGTCCTCGCAAGTATGAGTCGACCGCGATGGGTTGACAATAGGTGAGTCGCGGGGCTCGTTCGTGGAAGCAGCGCGCGAAGGCACGTACGTTAATTACCAACGGGCGAAAGGCAATAAGCCTCAGATAAACGATAAGGCGCGCCCTTGCGGTTCGAACTTGTATGGAAAATTTTCATTAGTGAAATTTGAGGTTAACTGCTTGTGTGTTTTAGGTAATTGGTCCGTGCGAGGCGCGAGCGCGCCGCGGCTTACGGTCGAGCTTTTTGTTCATTGGACGTATCAATTACATTGCTCGCTTCCGTTTGTTTTGGACTTTTTACTTTAATGTTGTTAGTCACTAAAATATTGTATAAAACACTATTTGGTTAGGCTACTTCCCTTGTTTTTTTTGTCATTGATGAATAAATAATATACCGGAAAAAGACATTAAGAAAAGTCAAGGTTCAGCAGTAAACAGACTTGGTTTCTTGGCTGATGCAGATACTTCCCTGGATGGATAATATAAGAGTATATACTTTAATGCCTTATGTAGAACATACTTAACTAACAATATAACTTAAATATAATATTGCTTGAGAATACACGTAATACAACAACTTATCTAAGTATATTTATTGTGATACTTAAAAAGTTAATTCCACACTGAACTAAAATTAAGTAGATGTTTTCCAACAAAAGATTTTCACCATAAAGTTAAGGTTAAAACAGAAACAAGCAATAATAAACTGTATAGTGTACGTAGTACGTTCCAGTATTCATTGTAGTTCGCGACAATGATCACAAACAAGTTTCCAACGAGTCGGGAGCAAATCTCTCCGCAGAACATCTGTCGTCGGAAGCCAACCGTTTTCCAGCAATAAAATCTTTTTGGTGAACATTCGCGGCCCGGGCTGGCGGCGGCAGCCAACAGGTGGCTTCTATCCAGCAATTTGAATGTAATAGTGTGCCCCGACACCGTTTTGCGAGCTCTTCACACTCTGCACAAATTTACATTTTGTACGAGTTTTATTTTGCGTTACTAAACGATATAAATTCTTAAAACTTCTTTTTCAGATATCTGATGATCTTTTTCATATCCTTTTATCTACTTCATTAGTTGAAATTTAATATTTTATAGTACATTTTTCAAGCAGACTTGACTCCAATCAATTACTACTTTAAATAAAAACACAATCTACATGATTATAATCATGTAAATAATGTTTTTGTTATTTAACTAGCTGTTGCTCGTGACTTCATCCGCATGAAATGAAAAAAAAATTAAAAATATAGCCTATGTTACTCACAGACAAACTACCTTTCTAACGGTGAAAGAATTTTTAAAATCTGCCCAGTAATTCTTGAGTTATTTTAATACATACAAAAATATAAATCTTTCCTCTTTATAATATTAGTGTAGATAATTATATTCCACAAAACGTTGCAAGTCTTGATTGTTTCCAAAGAGATAAGATCAGAGAATATCCGCTACTATTTTGTAAGTGTTAAAATGGATAGCTTATAAATCCACTCCACGACGTTATCTATTGAAAGCCACCACTATAATCCGAAGTCCATAAGTTTCTTCGAGAACGTCAAGATTTAAGTAGTTTGCACGGAGTCCGCCAGCGTCTTGTTGGTCTGTGGGAGTCGCTAACTCGATATTGCACGCTCACTTTATGGCCAACTTTAATGTCACACTGCTCCGCTGCCGGCGACGCGACAAACATTTATTAGTTTTCTCAGAACGCAACAAGTTTTCGTTTTTGGTTTGTCTCGAGTGCATTCGGCTCTTATACTTTAATATTCCGCTCGTGCAAACAAAGAGCCGGCGATGTTTCAACTGTTTGTTTTACTAAAACTGAAATTTTACTTCCATTTAATCTCTGAGAATTAATTAAATTGAATACATTATTTACTACTAATCTTATCATCATCATCATCATCACCAGCTCACTATACGTCCCCACCGAGGGGCTCGGAGCCTACCCTAAGTTGGTGACTAGGCCATAGTCAACCACGCTGGCCAAGTGCGGGTTGGTTGACTTCACACATATATCTTTGAATTTCTTCGCTGATATGTGCAGGTTGCATCACGATGTTTTCCTTCACCGTAAGAACGTCGGGTAAATTATGTACATATGAAAATTCGAAAAATCGAAAATCACATTGGTACATGGCGGGATTCGAACCCAAGACCTATAGATTACAAGTAAAGTGCTTAAACCACTGAGCCACCGACGCTCAATCCAATCGCGCCACTAATCTTATACACAATGTTTATTAGACGTGAAGACGATTTATTTATTAGACTAGGTTAGTTAACTAACAGCCAAATGCAATCATTAATATCGGTCCATTTCTCTTACCTAAGGTTTTTTTAATTAACTATTTCAGTAATTTCACTTCAAATAAACTCTTATAATTATCGCAATAGCAATTACAAAACTTAAAGTATCATTTAGAGCGCTATCGATCTATTTCGATTCGATCGAATAGTCACAATTGATCCACTAAACTGTACAAAAACAGATCCTATTTAAATAATATTCACTTAAAATGTCCTGTTAATAAAGACGTTAAACGTGCATTTACAATCGAATCCGGCTACCAGTTTACACGGTCATTACGTATAAAAGCTAATAGCTCCATTAAAACGGAATTGAGCAGTGTAAAGCGAGTGTACAGGAGACTCGAACTGGGTACGCCGCGTAAAACTGGTATTAAAACTAGTCTGGGGTCTAAATCTTTAGAACAAAAGCTATCGATTGTTTTACGTAACTATTACTTTACGTATTATCCAAAGCTAGAAAATGAATATGATAAACTGTCAATTCAAAAAGTAATGTAAGGCTACAGACCTTAAATAATAAATGAACTGCACAGTTTTAATTGAACAGTAGAACTGCGCAGATAAAACGTATACCAACATGCAAATTGTGACTTTCAGTTAAACTGTACAGAATTTCCCATTATTTAAAAATGAAATAAGTAAACTATCAGTTGTATTTTTTTATTAATTCACACCATATTCATGCACCAATGGCCTAATGGTTAGGGGCGTACCATGTAGATTTACGATCACGTGGTCGAGGGTTCGAATCCCGCCATTGGATTATTGTCGTTAACCATATCCTAGCAGAAGCCTAGAGCTTATAGTTGGAATTGCAAAGGAAATATAAATTAACAAAATCTACTAATGTTTTATCTTAAAATAAATATGTTAGCTGTTTTTATACCTAATGATATTATGATCTTGATGTTTGCATAATGTCTTTATAAGGCCCGCCGCAGACGGGGTGGCAGGTACGTTTATTCGGAAAGTTTCAAGGAACCACTAAATGCATATCCGCGTTAACGGCAACTTAACTTGCTAACTTAATTTACATATTTTACCAACATCTATAGCGTTATCGGTTCCGATTAATAAAATTTTATAGGTGTTTTTCAACCAACTTCGACTTTTCTTTATGAATTAAGCGTTAAAAATGCTTTGTAATTATTTCTGTACTTATTGTGTTCAGACAAACGAAAAACGGCAACTAGAAAAAAATATTTTAAATAAACTAGTTTATTTTAACACTTAAAATCAATGGTTAAATGTTTCTCTAAACAGTTAAACTGAGATTTAAGAAGATAACACTTCACACGTCCAACGTTCAAGCTTGTTTTAACTTTCGTATAAAACAGGACGTGCACCGGTACACTAAATAGAATGTTTATATTTCAAAGAATTGTCAACTGTATTTACTTATGATAGAGTATAAAATGCAATGTTTTTGTTGGTAAAAGTCATATATGCACTTCGTCGCATGGCCCGCGCCAGACAAATATTTTTCCATTTCCACGCAAACCCTCTACAAAAAAAAAAAAATATTTTAAATAAACTAGTTAATTTTAACACTTAAAAGCAATGGTTAAATGTTTCTCTAAACAGTTAAACTGAGATTTAAGAAGATAACACTTCACACGTCCAACGTTCAAGCTTGTTTTAACTTTCGTATAAAACAGGACGTGCACCGGTACACTAAATAGAATGTTTATATTTCAAAGAATTGTCAACTGTATTTACTTATGATAGAGTATAAAATGCAATGTTTTTGTTGGTAAAAGTCATATATGCACTTCGTCGCATGGCCCGCGCCAGACAAATATTTTTCCATTTCCACGCAGACCCTCTACAAATCGAGGATTAACCATTGTAGTCATACACTCTGAATGCTTTTCGGAGTTTATTGGTTATGAAGTTAAGGAAATATTTCATGTTAGTGAAACAGTATTAGGTCGAAAGTGTTAGCTTTAATCCTTAACATTATTTAATTATATTTGCATTCGTATAAGCACTAAATATAGCTCTTATATTATACATATGTTTGTATCAGTATACGTTTTTTTTTTTTAATCTTCTGTAGTAGGCAGAAAGTCACTTAAATCAGAATCGAAATATCTGGCCTTCCATCCATCCATCCATCCATCCATCCATCCATCCATCCATCCATCCATCCATCCATCCATCCATCCATCCATCCATCCATCCATCCATCCATCCATCCATCCATCCATCCATCCATCCATCCATCCATCCATCCATCCATCCATCCATCCATCCATCCATCCATCCATCCATCCATCCATCCATCCATCCATCCATCCATCCATCCATCCATCCATCCATCCATCCATCCATCCATCCATCCATCCATCCATCCATCCATCCATCCATCCATCCATCCATCCATCCATCCATCCATCCATCCATCCATCCATCCATCCATCCATCCATCCATCCATCCATCCATCCATCCATCCATCCATCCATCCATCCATCCATCCATCCATCCATCCATCCATCCATCCATCCATCCATCCATCCATCCATCCATCCATCCATCCATCCATCCATCCATCCATCCATCCATCCATCCATCCATCCATCCATCCATCCATCCATCCATCCATCCATCCATCCATCCATCCATCCATCCATCCATCCATCCATCCATCCATCCATCCATCCATCCATCCATCCATCCATCCATCCATCCATCCATCCATCCATCCATCCATCCATCCATCCATCCATCCATCCATCCATCCATCCATCCATCCATCCATCCATCCATCCATCCATCCATCCATCCATCCATCCATCCATCCATCCATCCATCCATCCATCCATCCATCCATCCATCCATCCATCCATCCATCCATCCATCCATCCATCCATCCATCCATCCATCCATCCATCCATCCATCCATCCATCCATCCATCCATCCATCCATCCATCCATCCATCCATCCATCCATCCATCCATCCATCCATCCATCCATCCATCCATCCATCCATCCATCCATCCATCCATCCATCCATCCATCCATCCATCCATCCATCCATCCATCCATCCATCCATCCATCCATCCATCCATCCATCCATCCATCCATCCATCCATCCATCCATCCATCCATCCATCTAAACTTTCGCATTTATAATATTAGTAAGATAATATTTTGATTCGTATAAGCATTAAATATAGCTCTTATATTATACATATGTTTGTATCAGTATACGTATTATTACTATCCATCCAGTCTTCTGTAGTAGGCAGAAAGTCACTTAAATCCGAATCGAAATATCTGGCCTTCAAACTCATTTTCCACGAGTGTCATCTCCTAAACTTGTTTCCTCGGAAATGCATTATAAGGTAACATAAGTGCGGTCCTCCTGCCGGTCACAAAGCCGGTACATATCGATCAGCAAACAAACCCGGGGCGCACAACAGACCAGGTGTCCCTCCCGCGCCCCTCACCGACCCAGCACTCCCGCGCCGCCCCGGGCTCTACATCAAAATGACGGAAATCCCATATTGCCTACATCGGGGACGGAAGCACGATTTTATAAGTTAGGGATTTGTGTCAATATTTTACTAGGACAGTGGATATCCGACGCACGATACGCCGGTACATCTCGCCTTACAATCAAAAACTTTATTAATTTGCCCCCACATCCCCATAAATGTTAACAGTAGGAGCACATTTGTTAATCGTTCTCAAGTTTCTCGACAAACTTGGGAGCGAGTATTTTTGTTACACTTTGCTCGCTCGAAATTCATCGTCGTAAGTGTATCGAAAATTATGGAATACATTTTAACGTTTCACGCTCCACGTCCTCCGCAAGAAAAATACGAAAATATGAGATCGCGGGATGAACTTTTGCAGGGGAAGTTTTGCCAGTGTTTGAGACGTTTGGATAGCGGCGCTGCGAGCAATCTCGGATGCTCAACTGTTGAGCGGTTTGGATTTCTTACATGTAACGTTGAAAATATAACGCAGACTTTTGAGGGCTTTTGATTATTTGATGAATGAAACTTCAACTTTATCTTCATGACGCATTTCTTAGGTTTACTTATTATCTAGGTATAATGTAATCACTAATTACTAGATTAATTTTGGTCTTGACCTTTGTTCTTTACAATTTTTTTATTTTTTGGATTTACATCATAATCTCCAATCGAATACTTGCTATGTAATTTAATGCTTTTGTTGGTTAATTTAATATGAATAGGAACGCTCGAAGATTAAGAAATTCCGTCGACAAGATATGGCCGGCGGCGCACCCCTCTGCTTTTATAATGTTACCAAAACTCGCTTACAATCGCTACAAATTGATTACTTGTAATATAAGTAATTTATCTTCTTAACAAATTAATAATAGTTTGTCAAAATATTACTTTAACGAGCATTTTGAAAAAAAGAAAGACACTTTGTACACTATTAACAATATTATAGTTAAGTATCTATGTAAAATGTAGACTATTACACTAAATTGCAGCAACTGCTGCGCATTGCCAAACAGCATTAAACTTTAAGCGGTTTTGCTCATAAACGGATTGACTGAACGAAACAAATTGGGTATTAATTTGTAACACTCAACTTCAAAGTTCTTTCGTCTAATTCCCGGCAATTTGCAACGTCACTGCATTCACAAATTAAACGACCGAAAATGAGCAGCGAGAGGCTTTGATAACGCCGACACGAATGCGCCCCGCGGTGTTGTCGACAGAACGAAGTTAACCTTTCAACCGCTACCTCTTCTTAAATTATTCTCCAAGAGATTTTCTAATTTGCTCGCTCTTCCCTTTCCGGGCCGCGAGCAAAACACGGTTAGACAAGCTTTTCACGTAAGGATTAATAGGCCTACAGTCGTCCCCGTGAGAGCACCTTTTCCATCCTAAGAAACGTTTGCCTTACGATGCCATTCACGAGTATCATGCAAAAATAAACTTTAACCACTTAAATATATGACTCATAAATGTAATGATACATGACACATGTCCGGGGGTCGTATTCACTCCGCGTACGTCCTTTGGGTAATGTTATGTAATAAGCAGGAGGAGCGGTGATTTTATCAAAGGTAAGAAAATTTGTTAGAATAGTGGATAATTTGCAGTGTGGTGTGAAATAAGATTTTTTTGTATAATGCTGATTACCTACTTTTATACTGACTAAAGTCAGAAACAAACGTATTGTCCAGATAACAAAGTATTATTCTATAAAATGTAGGTTTATTACTATCTTATAAAACAAAACGTAACTACTAAAAAACATACCTGAAAACAAAGAAATGACACTTAGAGTTATTTCTTCCGTTTGTCAGTATTTCACTATTAAATTAGTTAACTTCATAACGTATTTTATTTTGATTAACCTCCAAACTCGGCACTTTTCGATTTTTCACTGACAGTTGACAATCGTAATTACCACAGACTATCAAATCAAATGCACAAAGTATGGACATACTATAAGACGTACTATAAGAGACTTACTAACAACTTTATGAGTTAAATTTGGACTTGAAATAAAGAATTATTATCATAAAAATTAAGTAAATTAATTTATTATTTTACACATGTATGGAAAAGTTTGAATAAAACGAAAAGAACACTATAGTAGTTTTATTCTGATTGAGATCTTGATTAACTGTTTTGTACGAAATATTTTTAAAATGTACTAAATAACCATTGTTTTATAGGAAACATTTCATATTTGTAGTTTTACCGAAAATGAGTAATTACAAAGCGAAGTATTAATTTTTGTTATCTAAAGCGTTATCCAAAATCATCATATTTTTAATTAACTTTTTGTTAGAACTAAATGTACCGGAATTTTTAATACTGTAAACATATAATATAATTACAGAATCCTATGCAAAGTAAAATTTTACAAGACCTAAAAAAAACTAAATAACTTAGACTATACTTAACTTTAATAAGTATATGTATACGAGCCCTTCAAAGTCTCACTCTGGTCCCGTGACCTAATTTAAGGCAACCTTATTTTGCTCACTTAATTTGCCTCATTCCTGTTTGCTTTGCGAATGAGGAAGCATAGCGGAGGAGAATTTTTTATTTGGGCCGCCGCCTAAAGTTAATTGAGTGGGCGCGGGACAATCCTGCGGCGGCGCGTCCCACCTCTATAAACATTTATTGTACCTCTACATCTCACTAACTTCACTTTTACAGAGTTTTATGTCCGAAAAATTTACGCTAGGAACGTCGGCTTGCAGCCTTTATTGCCGCCGCGGAATGCGCGGCCGGGGACGCCGTAATTGAATGTAATTTCGTTAGGTTCTTTCGTTTACCGCTGTAAAATAAAATTTTACGTCTTATTTATTGTCACGTGGAACAATATCCGTGCAGCGGTGGTGCCCGCCTCCGCGCCACGCACGGGGCCATAAAGCTCGTCCTAATAAACCCGAACAATCAGTGTGCGAATTAATGCGTTTCACTTGCGTTATTCGTAACGTCTATGTAACCGATGTATGGAGTGTTATAGCGTTTTTATCGACAATAAAAATAAAACGATTTTTTAATAACTCAACAGCTGATGTTAGTCTTTAAATAATTCAGTTTCTTTAATGCAAGTGTGTATTTTCGGTTTTTATTACCATGTGTATATGAATATAGATAAGGTAATCCTGAGATTCAGACAACTATTATTGAGACAGACAATTATAGAGAACAAGGATATTTTCCATATTTATTTTTTATTTGTAATTAATTAATTTATTTATTGTAAATAAAAAATATTTACAACAGTAACAGCAATATTTATCTAACAATTATCTTTAACCACTGATAACAGAAACGGGTCACGTGACAGCTTATAAGCTTGTACTTTATCGAAACATGTAAAAATCAATAAGTTATTATCCTGCGTGGGCTACGACCAGTCGTATGTCACTTCATCGTGACGTCACGTAATGAGCTTTTTAAATGCGCACATTCGTTATGAAAATGTAAACGAATGCCCGAATATTTATCTGTCAGATAAAAATAATCGAATCAGCTCGCATTATCTCGTAATTGAATATTTCGGATTGTGTTTTTACCTTTAAGAACTTTACTGTCAGGTTTCATTAAAAATATTAGTTGGATATTTTTATTAATTTAATTACACTACTTTTTACATTAATAGATGTAGATGACCCTTAACCGATTTTATTTGATTTAATTTCCATTCAAGATTCCTTCAATTACAAAATTTCAATTAGGCTTTTATTGTAATAATTTACTTTTAGTAATTAGCCATGTTTGTCATTGCAAGAATTAACACTTTATAAGTAACATGTTATATTATAATATAATATATTAATACTAGAACAAAAGCAAGTAGCCTATGTGTTCTTTCAGACTATCCTCTACAACTATGGCAAATTTCATCGAGATCCATTCAGCCGTTTAGGCTACAATCTCTAACAAACATCCATCCATCCATCTAAACTTTCGCATTTATAATATTAGTTAGATTAATCTGTTTATCTCTATGACATTCTCATTATACGTCATTGTAAATTTGTAGAGTAATGAATCGCTTAATTTCCGCTATATCTAGATGCAGACCGGAATGCGGTTGCATACCGCCTCGCTCCTGACATGTCTATCATATTCTAATATCATTATGTTATATCTATTCATATTGTGTATATGTTGTTACACTATTACTCTTACCTAATTGCCGTTTATTGACTTTGTAAATCTTATTAACAAGACACAAAGTTATGAGGAGGGATGAATCGCATGTTACAAGGTGAACGTTAGTTATGAGTGTGGAAGGGTACATCGGTAGAGGTAGACCTAGAATGAGATGGATGGATTGTGCAAAAGGTGACATGATCAAAAAGGGAGTGATGACTGAGATGACGTATGATCTAGTTATGTGGAAGACAAAAACCTGTTGCGCCGACCCTACGGGAGTGGGATAAGGAGATGATGATGATGATGATGATGATGATGACAAAGTACTAAGTATCAGAATTTTAAGGAAAATTAAATGTAGTTTTTCTTATAAAGAACATTCAAAACCTAAAAGCACACTACGACAAAGATAAAAAATAAGAGCGAATAAATATTTTATCTTAGAGCGTCAAAAGGTGTTACGTGTCTTTTGTGTCCTCCAAAATATGTGTCATGTTTAGTACGCTATATGCGGCGAATGCCATATTTCATTGCATCATTATTTCACTTTTCGCTTTGACTGTTCACGGTAGGGTTTTACTACAAGGGTCGGTTGTCATGACAACGGCTCTACGGATTTAGAGGCTTCGAACGTAGCTTATCTTGTATAATGTACGAAACACGCTCGCGGCGCGGAACACGGAAACCACTACGTAAATAGTTTAAGTTTGTTAAACTTGAGTTATACAATATTATATTATAAAGTCATTTCGGGTAATGTAAGCGGCTTCCAAACTCGATTGAGTCGACGAGAAGGCGCCGCGCCGCTCCGAGCCAGCCTCGCTAATTGGGTTTATTACTTGCACCTGATGCTCGACTATGCAATGTACCATTTTACCAAATAATGATTTATTATTACGCTAAACTAATAGTACCAACCTAGAGAACCGACGTGTGGTGGTGACCAACATTGATGTTACAATTAAATCGATTTGTTTTGAGACAACAAATCAATGTCAAGTGTCCCCCAAATAATTACACAAAGAAACATGTATCTTAAATAAACTCCGACTAATAAAACATTTAACCTTAGCGAATAAGGGAAGAACGAAAAAAAGAAGCAATTAATTGAGGCCGTGCCGCAACAGTTGCAATATGTGAAGCCATTAATTTAATTCAGTGTACGTGCGGGCTCGAGACACGGTTTTATACCTTAATTGAGATTTAAGAACAGCTCGGGGGCGGGATGTTTTTGTGTTTGTGCACCCCGCGCCCACCGCGCCCCTCGCCCCGGGCATTGCTCCCCGCATGTCCTGCTAAGCCGCTGATATACAGACCCAAAACCCAGTAATTTTGTCATGACTTCACAATCCTCAACAGAACATCAGATATTCTATTGGTTTTTGTATTTACTTTAATTGAAATGTATTTAAATCTCAACTAGTTGTCATGTACTACTTCAGTAATAATTGTTTAATTAGCAAGTACTTTAACTTTCAAAGTTTATCTAACTAATATTATAAATGCGAAAGTTTAGATGGATGGATGTTTGTTAGAGTTTGTAGCTTAAACGGTTGAACAGATCTCAATTTGGCACAGATGTGAAGGATAGCTTGGAAGAACGCATAGGCTACTTTTTTTTATTCCACGCAGACGGATTCGCGGGCGAAAGCTAGTAATCTATAAATGTTGTTTTATGCGTCATAAATATTAAGATTATCTAATATAAAGCGCACTTTCCTATCGCGTGCTTAAAAGCTTGTGTGTGAAATAAACTTAATATTTTATTCTCAAAGCAGGTTTATATCCTTATAACTTCATACAAAATTCGTTGTATCTAATTCGAGGCTTATCTTGCCATCTGTAATCTCGCCCGCCTCGCTACCGCAGGGTACCTCTGATGCTCCCCTCCCCTGCCACTCGCCTCCCCTCTTTCCCCTACCCCGCAAGATGTTCCCTCAGGAGCCCTCAGCCCTTGAGTTCTTGGTCGAAGTTCATAATACCCTATTAGCGGTACACACGGCCACAAAACGACGAAATTCGGAGCCAAGTTACGGTATTGGTTTCTTATGTTTCCTTGTATTTATGAATGTAACATACTTATTTAATTTCAAAGCAAATCACACAAAATTATAAGCATTTTAACTCAATTTCTTTGTATGTTAAACATTTAAGTGAAAGTTAGGTACACATTAAAGCACCTTATACTTTCTGTAATTTTTTTATAAATGAATTTCCAAAGACGAAACGCCTTATTTTAATAACTTGTAAACGATAGACTCAGGTAGTAACTGCCTTTGATCTTGAATTACAAATCTGAACTTTACAATGTGACAAAAATTTAGTCATAAAAAATAAAGTAACTACTTTAGTTATTGCCAATTTCATAAACAAGTAAACTAACACATATTCCCAGCATACAATCAGTAAGAAAAAGAAAAAAAAAAACATCGGAATAATGTTATTAAAATACTCGTAATTATGTTGGGGCGAAGGGCGACATATTTCAGGGCATCGCGGCCGGTGAAGATACAATTTGTGTGTCGTCCCATGAGACTGAGGCTCAGACTCACCGAAGCGAATTATAAATCTGTTGACGGCCTTTAATGCTTTCCCTACGCGACCAAAAATACATATTTGTAAAAGAAAAATCATCGCGAATGTAACAAAAACTTTTTTTTAGAGCGTGCGCACACCTGAAACTAAACTGTCGCACAATGGTTTAGTTTCGCTTTGAATCCTATGAGCTTATATGGAGGTGCGCACACGATTTTTTAATGCAACTAAACAGTTGAATTGGCTGCGAAACAATCGACAATCTCAGAACAGTTGTGTGATAGTTTAATCAAAGGTGTGCGCCCGCTCTTATATTACTTATTAAAGTACTGTTCGACTAGAGTTTAAAGAATAAAAATCTGTTAAAAGTTAACTTGGCGTTGTATTAAAAGCACAACCAAAAGCATGAAAAATTTAAGCCTATAATCTGTAGCTAACTTGTTGGCTCACGGGTGAGAGCGCTTTTATCAATTTTTTTGTATAATAACAAACCTCAAATTACCACTTCGTTTTTAAAATACTTTTTTTATGTTACTTTATTGTCTTTTAAATATAATTGTGTAAGACTTTATAGTAAACTAGACGATGAGCTTTTTATCCGTTAAGTGCCAGGAAAAACAAAGTATTAAAAATAGCTTTATGCGCATTCTGTACTTAGACTTCTATACTGTAAACGTAGATATTAATAAGTGTGATGCAAATAATTACTAAGGTATTAAGTCGTGTAAAGCATTTATAATTTCTGAAATAATTGGATAGAGACTGTCGAATCGTCGAAGTTATTTTATAAGTGCTACGAGCATCCCGTTAGTGGAATTAGTGTAATGGAATCCCAGATAGGTCGTGCGACGTCCGGCAGCAATGGTCCGGCAGACTGGCGTAATGTGATCATATAAAACGCAGACAGCTGTTAAACACACGTGCAACCAACATGGTCCATGCACGAATGTAAGCGAAGCTGCTACGCCGTAGCGCTCGTGTCCGGTGCAAATTGTAGCCCGCGCCTACGGCCCCGGATACACGACTAAAACCAAATTACAGATAAATGGCATGTATTTTGTAAAGCTGTGAGGGATATCGTTATTTTATACGTATTCATTTTTTTACCTTTTTAATAACTAGCTCTGAAACTCGTTTATTCGGTATCATTGAAAAAGAGATAGGATTTGGCCAGATTTATGTTACAAATATTGTAAAATATCACGTATCCATTAGGATATCGATTATTTATTCATTTATCACAAGTGAATTAATATAAATGTAATTTTTTCTGATATCATTCTGGTCAGCACCCATACATGAATAAAATTAGCCAGATTTTGTAATATTGGAGCTTAATTTGTCAGAAAAATAACATACGTAAACTCAAGCTACGTAGTACGGAAACGTATTTCATGAAGTTATGGAACCAATAATACTAACGAATGGTTAAAAGTAGCTGGGAAACCCGCCATAAGAGCGACACATTATCAGCCTTAGTAGATGTTAGTAGTCGCACAATTGAAACAAGATTATGTCCATATGTCAGATAAAGATGAAAACGTCGACGAACCAGTGAATTATTAGTAATTATTATAATTACTAAAGACTGATAAGACTGACTGACTAAGATATTGATCCTTATAAACCTAAACGGCTTATAAAAATTTACTTCATTTCTTCATATCAACCCTTCACTTTAAATTACCATAAATCAAGACAAAATATGATAGCTTTTTAAAAAACAAATGCCATATTACAATTATAACTAATTTTAACAAACGTACAAATAACATAGGTATACTATCAATTAAAATTTTAAACAAAACCATTCCCAGTTACGCTTTAATTATATCTGTAATGTGAACAATGAGCAGGAATATGTTAAAAACCAATGCTTTTGTAAAAGTGAAAATAATGTTATAATACGAGACATCGGGCTCGGAGCATCGATTGCATTAATTATCGAAACGCATACAAATCTATGGAGATGACGTATGTTACTTGATATAACCAATAAGGGAAATGTAGACAGAATATAGAGCTCAAAGGGTACAATACCCATTAACATGGATTTGAGAGGACTTAGAACGATCCTCTGTGAATGGGACTAGTGAAATGCGGCTTTGCCTACTGGAGGCCGCTCTGTACATCCGTGAGTCGGAATTCAGGCGGAAGTCACGTGACGTCGACGTCACGTTGCGCAAGGTGATTTATGCGCAAAGCATAAGCTCATGAAATGCTATAAGCTGCTTAACATACAAACTATATTATAACTGTGAATATTGGTTAATATTTATTACTAGCTTTACCGCGCGACTCCGTCCGCGTGTAATTAATAAAAAACAAAAGTGAGTAGCCTATGTATTCTTCCAGACTATCCTCTACATCTATGCCAAATTTCATCGATATTCGTTCAGCCGTTTAGGCTACAAACTCTAACAAACATCCATCCATCCATCCATCTAAACTTTCGCATTTATAATATTAGTAAGATTAAATGAGATATAACATTGCTTAACTATAGAACACACGAGCGTATATGTATGAACGTTAAAATAATGGGGCGTATGAACATTAATGTACTTACACAATATTATTTATTGTTTCCTTTAATTTTATTACAATTTTATTTGAACGACTTATTTATAACTTGGCTTTAGAATAGGATCTGACATAAAAGGTAAAATAAACGGCATTTTAAAATATTACTCGCAAGAACTTTTGGAAACAAACTTAATAAAACCCTTATCATTTTACTCGTTTGTTTGTTTTAACTAAAGGCGTGCTCCTTTTCTCGATATTTTATTAATTCACACTGCCCCTATGGCGTTTGAGGGAATACCGTAAGATGTGAAAATGTAAAAGTTTTTGAGCGGGTGTTAAGTCCCAACAGACGGCGACCGCAGCCACGTCCCGTCAAACTATTAGGATAACTATTTCACGTTACAGCAACCCTTAAACACAGAGGACCCCGATGTTCAGAGACATCAAACTAAATCAAATGTTATACGCTTTAGTACACAGCAAGAATTCAAATAAAAATATCAACTAAATCTTATATTTCAAATGTCTATAAATAACTTTTAGAGCATCCCATTTGCAAACCTCATGTCATCATCAACTTGCCCTTATCCCTTATGGTGGGTTGGCACAGTATGTGTTTCTCTTCCATACATTTCTATCAGCCGTCATATCTGAATCCACTCCCTTCTTAAGCATATCCTCTTTTACACAATCCATCCATACTTTCTTCGGTCTTCCTCCTTTGTAGTCACCCACATTCATTCTTAACACTTTCTGGTTTATGTCCCCATCGTCTCGTCGCATAACATGTCCATACCACGCTAACCTTTTGCTTCTCAATTTCTCCACCACTGGCGCGACTTTCAAACTTCCTCTTATATACACATTCTTAACTTTATTATTTGCAAAGCTCTTATCAAAAATATAATTTCAAATGTTTAACTGGACTTCAAACTGTGCCACGATGCGTGCATGCAAAGCACTTTGTCACAACTAAAACAGTAAAGCCATCTCGTTGAATATTAAATCTGAAAACAAACATAACCGAGTTTGCAGTACTCTGTGCTAGCAATGCCTCCACATGTCTGAGCTCACGCGACTTGACATATTTATTATTTATTTGGGAATTCTCGAGGCGCGTCGTGCACCGCCGCCGCCGCACGCCGACGCTCCAGCCAGAATTATGGAAAAATAACTCATCTCCGATCCGACGACATATTGACTTTGCTCACCGACGGGAAAATAGAGCGCGTATCCTTTTGGGAATTGCATCCATACACGCTTGTTTCAGTTATTTTGTGTCTGTGAAGTGTTATTACTTCTTTTCCGTCAGATAAACTTGTCAATGCTTCAATTGGACTATAATACTTTAGCTATTATTACATATCTTTCAATGGCCTAGTTAATTAAAATAACAAATGTTTAGTTCGTTCGCGCTTACAATTTAGAAAGATTATCGATTGGCAATTGCACAATCTTTTTGGTAATGATCTGCGATCTGTTGATAGTAATGACTTTAAAATATTTACTCCGTGCATTAGAAATAAAATACATCTTCATCATCCTAAAAGAGTAACAGAATTCCTTTTTAATAATCTGTAATATTACCCTCTGTGTGAGCTCTTTAAAGTGAAACAGACGTCGGAAGTTTCAAAGACTTTAAGTCCTTGACACTGATTTGGGATTTACGGCTTATCCGGAACGATGAGGCTCCGTGTAATATTGTGTGTAGACTGATTGGGTAACAAGCATGCTTAATTTTACAATTTAATTTATAATATGTGACTCTAGAATAATTAATTTAGCGCTACGCGAGAGCTACGATATTGCTACGCGGTCACTGGCCTTTTTCGTTTAAAATATTACCCCTTTTATAGCTGTACCACATCATGAACACAATCATCGCTGTAATAATGGTTTAACGTTATTATATCTCGAATACATTCAAAGATTTCAATAACAATCAAGATCTTTGAGTAGAGTTACCTCGTAACATTTTTATTATATAATAAGAGTTACTTCGACTAGGCGTAGTCGATATACGTATCGCTCGGTATTGAAGTGGAGTGGTCGGGGCCTTCGCCGCACTCCACTCGTTTACGTTAAGTGACTTAGAAACTGCGATTATTGAGTTCAAGCGAATAAACTCCTGATATCAGCCGCTGATATTGTTATTTCGCGATATTGGAACCACCACTCGTAACTTCTCACATTTTACCAATGTTTTAGATACTTTATCGTTTACTTTTATGTAACAAAAGTCTATATTGGTTTTGCTTTCATGCTTATCACATACTTACTTAAAAATATACGTAACTTTTTAAACCTTAAAAAAGCCTTTACATTTAATCATCTCGCTCTGATCATTTGTTTGCTTCGTTTTATTTTTAAACCTCGTCTACTTCATTAATTAGAAAAAATGGTTTATGAAAAATGAAGTTAACACAAAAGACAAGACTTAGCTCTCTAGCATTATATGTTAGAGGCAAATAACGGTTTAATTAAACGAAGTATTCTAATAGGATTCTATTTAAATGCAATTAAAATATCGCAAGTGATAGGGCGTCGAACTCTCAAACTCATTGCCGGCAACCGCGACGCCACGAAAACTCTGCAAGCAATCTTAAAAACTTTTAATCGAGCGCTTCACAAACAACTCATTAAGCATTTAAACTTTAATTCCGTCTACAGAGTGTAAACCGTAAAAGGCTCCCTAAAAATCGTATAAACTTTTTATTCGTGAGATTAGACAGGTCGCGGCGATATCGGGTAATAAAGAGGAGATAAACAGAGGCTGTAACGCGCACAGACTGCTTGTAAACTATTTTCCATGTCAGCGAAAGTGCGCGATTATTAAAGACAAGTTTATAGCGCGCGCGCATTCCGCGCCCCCTGCCGCCTGCCGCCGTAAACCTCAGCGCAGGTGATAAAGTGGCTCGCGGCTTGTGAATACCGCCGGCATTTTAGCTAGCGTACTCTCGCATTATTTCAACACGTTTACACTTGATGGAGAAACTGATTTTAGTTGGTAGTATATTTTAATTATGTTAAGTACCAAAAACTAGGTAGAGAATTATTTATTACTAGCTTTCGCCCGCGACTCCTTCGGGGTAGAATTAAAACAAAACAAAAAAAAATCATCGAGATCCGTTCAGCAGTTTAGGCTACAAACTCTAACAAACATCCATCCATCTAATATTATATATTAGTTTAATTTAATTTATAATATTCGTATGATTTGAAATTAATTGATAATTAAAATGCATAAAAGTGTTTTTCTAACCTAAGCTTACATGATTTATTGTTTAAATAAAACTATTCCCACGATTACTTCTCTTTGTCCATTTATTTCCCGCCCATGGTCGATAGCGTCACTTCCGGCGACCGAATGACATCCGGCTTCCGAGCTTTACATCCGGTCCGTGGTTGTACCACTAAATTGAATATCGTAACTTGTTGCTTAGTTTGTAACTTAACGTTTCTTCGAAGTGTTGGAAATTCAAAATTATTTACTTCCAAGACAAATGCGATTTTTTTTAACTTAACAATACAATTGAGATGGTTTTCATTTAAGTAAAGCTAAACTTAATCCAGGGCAGTGCATAAAATAAGTCACTAACCCGCATACTTGTTGACTTCCTCAAGTAGTTCGTTTTATTGTGCGTGAGACAAGAGGAAGGGTCGCGGCATAAGTTTTGTTCCATTTAGAGGGATAAAAACTTGTCGAACCTCAATACAAGTAAGAGTTATTAGCCTCAAGAATATCTTCCCATACTTGATTTTTTATTAAGGGGCATATTTAGTCCCATCGAAACGACAATAGGAAGTACAGGTAAATAAATACTTCCACTTCAATTGATATGAGATTCGGGTAAAATAATATGTCCATTGTCGATGTTTGAGTTTCCCAAATAAACAGATGAATGAATATCTGTTCTTGTGAAATATGGGACTTTCCCTTTCCGCGTATTATCTAAACTGACTAAAATCTTTCAATATAAAAAGGCCATAATATTCAGACACATTTCATCTTTAAGAGAGTAATATTTTAAAAGTAATTATGCAACGGTAACGTTAGTACAGTTGCGGGAATTGGCAGTGTTCGATTTACAAAAAAAATCCTTGTTGCTTACTACGAGACAAACCTCTTCCTACAAATAACCAACGGCGGAATAATAAAAAAAAATTTGCCGTGTACGTTTTTCCGTACAGACATTTAAAACGTGGAAGCTTTCAGATTCCCCGATTTTACATTAAGTATGGATTAACGCATAACTTCAGATGATTGTACTTATAATATACCCCACTAGTAATTAACGCTCTTTTTGACCGACTTCCCAAAAGAAGGAGGTACTCAATTCGTCTGTATGTTTTTTTTTTTAGTTTTTTTTATGTGTGTTACGGCATAACTCCGCCGCTAGTGGACCGATTTGATAATTATTATTTTATCCTTGCAGTTGGGTCCCATTTTTTTGTTTGATTTTTGGAGTCAAAGACTACAACGTAGTTAAATAGTTTTTCAGTAAGCAGCAAGATGTGCGCAACTGCTGTTTGCACAACACTTGTAGCATATTGATCGATCACAAAAATGATTGATATATCTGTCTTAGTATATCAGTTTTAGTGTAACTGAATGCCGACATGTTTGATTGTTTCTTGGTTTGTACCGAGTATAAGTTGGGTCGTTCTCTTTTCGAATCGATCCATCACGCCGACCGCCTAACGCCCGTGCTGATCATCGTGTTTTGTAAACTCTTTCATTTATCTAATGAGTTTGTCGGACGCCCCGTGTTTATGAAGCTCGTGTTTGTTGGGTCGTTAACGATATTTTGATAAACGTTCATAATTTTATTGACTAGAAGCCGAATGCTAAATATAGTCGTCGCTTTACTGAATTACAAAATGTAATTCTTGCCTAATGATTTATGGTTTCAATAATTTTACTAAATAAACGTGAAAGCTGATTTTTTATTTTTATGAGTATAATCTGACCAATGTAAAAGTTTACTTGTTTTAAGTAAGAACAGCGAGAGGGGACAAAGTGCAGCCACAAGTAAGCTCTCTGTCAGACTTAATGTTGGATTCGAGCTTAACCAGATCTGAAATGCGTTGGCCTTAATCCACTTAGAATAACAACAGGGCTAATGTCTACCGCCGCAGAACCTCGGCGTTTCTTATTGTCTCGTGGCTCGGGGATTTTCTACCAATTTATTGTAGGTGGGGACGTTATAATAAAGTCATGTAAAGATCAACTAAAGTGCAGGCAATGTTGTTACTTTAACTTTAATGACACAATAATACCGATTTCCATATATATATGCCCTGATATACTACTTTTAATTGTTAAGCACTAATTACTCGACAAATCCTTTAGTAATAATGTTTCAAAGGTGTCCATTGTATTAATCAAACAAACGTAACGTGTCACACGATACGAATGTCACTTTGCGGCGGCCAGCCGTCCCGTGCGCGTAATCAATACGTGTACCCATATCCCAATTAAATCGGGAACAAAGCGGCATAGAGCCGGTCGATTGACGGCACTCATCCGACAAAAAGGCGCCGCGGAAGAACGACGAGCGACCGCCGACTACAGCGACCAACTTCCCCGAACGGTGTTCATTAGAACTTGGACTTGTATGAATTTTAAGCAACTTTCCAATGTAATGAACACCGAAAGCGTCTAAGTTTTGAACGGTTCGAAATTTTAATACAACCATACACCGACGCCGACTTCTTGTTTAGAAGAACAAAGTTTTATAGCCTTAAGCTCAGTGTGGGAAGTTAATACTAGCGCCTGTTCGAAAAAAATTGCAATATGTTTGCAAGAATAATTTGGAGTGGCAAAAAATTTGTCCGTAATAATTCTAAAGGCGTAAGGTAGTCATTCTACTGTTAATATTAATTAATGACTATACTTTATTAACGTAAAAGATTCTTTATGACCTCTAACCGTGTTCGAAGGTACATAAAAATATTTATTTTAAAATTATAAGTAACTATTAAAGGTGCTTTAGTTTGGTAGTATTACTTATTATAATATTCTAACAAGCTAAAGATCCTGTAAGTTGGTTCTGTACATACAAGGTACGCGATCGCATAACGTTCTTGTTACTAATCTCATAACTTCTTGGTTCATTTAATTAACAATTTCCAAGATAACGTTTAGAATTGAACAGCAGCGTGGCTCAGTTACCTTTACTCGATTTCTAACGCGAAATATTTGTGTCTAGGAGGTTACGCTACATTTTGAACTTTACGTGAAAAAAGACACTTCTCTAATGAAATAGCTTAACAGATGTAACTACTTTCTTCGGAAGTATAACGAGCGTTCGAATGCGACTAATTGAAAATGTAACTTCCCTAAAAAACGACAGCCCAGTGCCGTTTTAACGTCGCCATTTTATTTAAATCCGTCGATAGAATTAATTCAAATTTACAGGCGCTGTGTAATAAATATAGCGGAATCGAGCGGCGTTTGCTGGCATTGGTTGACTACGGAATTTAATTCAAGCAGTTACAATAGCGCCTCCTTAGTTGTCGACCCCTTTCACTACAGATACTTCAAAGGGTCCGCCAGTCGGATATTTAATATACCGTATTTTCTATTCGACGTAACTTTTTTTTTGAATGATTAAATATTACGATTTTACAACTACCGTCGTTGCCCAAAATTAAATGGCGATGTGATAAAAAGACACTAAAATCGCCTGTACATTTTTAAATCTACCTCACAACTCTGGTGATAGACGGAAAATATTTCTCCTCAACGAGATATCAAATCGCTTGCATAAATCACGAAGAATCATACTGATATTATAAATGCGAAAGTTTAGATGGATGGATGCATGTTTGTTAGAGTTTGTAGCCTAAACGGCTGAACGGATCTCGATGAAACTTGCCATAGTTTTAGAGGATAGTCTGGAAGAACACATAGGCTACTAACTTTTGTTTTTTTTTAATTCCACGCGGACGAAGTCGCGGGCGAAAGCTAGTTTCATATAAATTATTATTTCACTTTCGTAAACTTGAGTATTTCAACAATAGTAGTGGTTTTAAGTCGTGCAAATGTGGAGTGTCATGTGGCATGTGGGCGACACACGGTGGTAACACCCGCATCGCTTATCACCGCGATACGCGCACCGACTGGCTAATGAGACGATCGATACCCACAGTCCTTATCAACACTCCAAACTTTAGTTATGAGAGTAACTGTCCGCTTTATTGTCCGACCTACATGTACCTGATAATATTCAAGCCTCCCTAAGTTTTATCTGTACTAACATTTGACCGCTTTAACAGATTATATACGAAAAATTGTACTTTTAATATTTATTGCATTATTGCATTGAACTTTAGTAAATGGAAGGGAAAATTGACTCTAGTGATTTTTATTGATGTCGTATTGATTCTGCTTTTTGTAGATTAAAATTGTATGACGGATTTTGGACATTTTCCAATTTATCATATTAACTATAATTAAAACGTAATTTTATTATTATATTATTACAAAATTTTATTTTTCCTCTTAGTAAAAATAAGATTACCGATGTGTTTAATTCAGTCACACATTTTGATTTAATTTTTATTTTAGTTAAGTATGGTATGTAATAAAGTATTAGTAATTTTTATTTTTCTAACGAAGTTATATTTAAGTATATAAGTTGTTTATATTTATTTTTTCTTGACCGGATCTTTAAATCCAGTTTAAAAATGCGCGTTTTAGTATTCTTCATTGAACGCCATAACTTAGTGACTTAGTTTATTTTACGGGTTTTTGTCCTATATTTTTAGAAATATCACATTTAACGCTTTTAAAAATACAGAAAAGTTTTATTTTTCATTTTTGTACCAACTTCAATATATTACTTGCATAATAAAAAATATTATTACACAACGTAACATAACGCGCTTGATACCGTAAAATACAATAAACGTATGGATTAATGAAAATCATGTCAATTCATAATTTACGTGACAAAAATAATATTTTCTGGTGATAGCCGTGAAAAGTGGCGTAAAAGGTCTCCAGCAGGCTCCAAAAAAGCCAGTACCAAAAAAGGCTGGTTTTCTAAATTGCTCCGTAACTGTTAATAGAAAAGAGAAAAGCGTCAGCGAGAGGAGAGTTTCCGAGTTGTGTCCGGCGCTGCCTTGCAACCTGTTGCCGCCGGCACCGCCTTCCGCCCCTTCGCACTTAGAATTTCCGCATACCCACATTTAAAGTTACATTTTTCGCCGAAAATGATGTAAAAAACCTGAAAAGTAGAAATTTTGCCAGCACTTACCTTTCGATGTCTTGGGGCCCGTCACCGATTTTATTTTAATTTCAACACAAAATAATTGTAAAACCCAAAAAATGTAATAATTTTATTATTAAATCATTAAAAGGCTTAAATTATATTAAAACAAACTGATTTTTTTTTGAGAAAATTAAGGCACTAAAAATGATAAGATACTAAATTAATAATTTGGACGTAAAGTAACTTAGGAAAATAATTGTTGCGAGTGTTAGCGCGAGCGGCGGCTTTGAGGAAGGCTGGAGAGCGAATGATCAGAGAAGATCAGGAGAGCGCGGTCCCGCCGGCGCGGCCGACTGCAGAGTGCCAGCGGGCTGAGCGGCACCGGGCCCCACCCCTGGCGCAAGCGCGCTGCCGGCGCCCGCCCGCCCCGCGCCGCCCGCCGCCATCCCCGCGCGCACGACCGACATCCTCCTAAAACTGGAAAAGTGACTCCTCCAACGGAGATATACCATTATGTACTAAATAAATATTGTATTGTAAAAGATGACGCCAACCGTAGGTATATAATTTTGACCCAGTTGGAGCTTTTCACTCTTCTCTTCGAGATTTTCCGGCATCTTATGATTTCCTTATTCTCATACTGTATAAAATTTCATCTTTCAGCTTCCGTAATAACCGCCCATTAACCGATCATAGCGTACGAACCGTGAGAGGGAAAGAGTACAATACTTTGAGCTATATTTCTTGAATTACGCGTTAGACAGCAAGATTTGTTAGAAGCCAGAAGTTTTGTTTCTATGTTCTTCGACTACTGTGTTGTACAATTCTTTAATAACGGCAAAATATCCATTTCTAAGCGTGATGTCGTAACCGCGCGGTAGACTTTGGAATTTCGTCATTATCTTATGATCACTCTCGAGAAAAACGCGCATCTCGTACGCATAAGGCATGCTGTACTTCATGTAGACATAGTCGACGCTGTGTCCGCACACCGGCTTCCTGTTCATTGCAATGATAGAGCTATTGGTCAAATATTCAATAAAACCGTACTTGTGATTTATTTTAGAGGTGATTTCGGCGGCCTTGTCTCTCAACTTGTCGACTTCTACGGCACTGGAGTTGACGCTGGCGTAGGGATATAGCAAGGAGTGGCCGTCGCGTCGTATGGACACGTACGCTCTCAACTTGTTTTTGTACCTGTTCAGTGCGCCTAATATGAATGACGTCTCGCTTTCTGAGAATGGTTTTTTACCAGGATAATTATGGTCGAAACCGTTTTGTATAACCCCGCAATCGTTGAAAGACTCGTCGAAGTTTCGACTTATATCAACTCCAGCACTACGATCGTCTTCAGAAAATCTTAAATTCTTTTGCCAATTTCCTGGTGACTAGAAAAGAAAATAAAGCAAAATGAAAATTTTGATAATATTTCCTTTACACAGTATTTTATTTCCTAATAGACTACCAAAACTTTTCCTTTTTTTTTTTTAATTCTAACTAATAGAATTTAAGTATGATGTTGTTATACAAGTGTTGTGACAATGAAAACCTATAGTATTTAATAAAAACTCACGTATCTGCCGAATTCTCTTCCATCTGGATTAGTATTGGGCAGTATAACCCATCGAGCGTTTCTCAACATGTAAAGATTCTCTTTGCAGGCGACCAGCTGTTCGATAATAAACAGTGCAAAGTTGACAGGCTCTATACCAGCTTGCTGACCCGCCTCTATCAACATAACGGGCCTTCCGCTCCGCACCGTCGCATTGTCGTGAGGATGCTTCAATAAAACCTGTTTGAAAACTCATTTTTTAAATTAAGTCAAAGTTTTTATACTTCAAATTCTTCATCTATATTTGAAATGTTACTAATAAAATAATTAACTTACTTCATATAAATTTCTTTTTTGATAAGTTAATGTTTTATTATCAACTGAAACGAATCTTCCGCAATACTTTTGTATAGCCTTTAAGTAGATTGTTATCTGCATTCCAATTAATTAATTAACAAGGAGAAAAATTACAGTGTTACAAAATAACTATACACTATTAAATTAAATGTCAAAGAAGAAATATGAAGTTTAAAAAAAACTGCTTTTGCAAGGTATCTCGAATTGAATGATGATAAAATATAACTACCAATATTGTTAGAACGTATTTTCGAAATGTTAGTCATCATCATCACCAGCTCACCATAAGTCCCCACTAAGGGGCTCGGAGCCTACCCTAAGTCAGGGTGACTAGGCCATAGTCAACCACGCTAGCCCACTGCGGGTTGACTTCACACATATCTTTGAATTTCCTCGACGATATGTGCAGGTTGCATCACGATGTTTTCCTTCACCGTAAGAATGTTAGTGATAAGCACATTTTAGAAAGAGGTATGAATATTTTAAATGTTTGATATCCTATGGTGGAACACGACCAAGAGGCCACCTAAATTCACCGAAATAGCAGAGTAACTGCTGCCCATAGACATCTGCAAATTGTTACCAACCTTTAATGGACGGAGGAAGGGACGCATAGCAAGAGATTACTCCTCTTCCTATAGGTCCTCTCTCTAATCCACTACTTTTTCCGTTGTCTTCCTTATAAGAAACGGATTTGAAAGGCAAAAGGACTAAACTTAGGCTTCCTTAGATTGATAGGTAGAAGAAAACAAAAAACTTACAGCAGTGCTCCCCATTTCCGCATTTTCGACGCAAGAAACTTCATTGGCGTTAAGTAAATCATCTAGCATATTCAAATAGCAACTGTTCACTTCTTTACATCTGAAATTAAACAATAGATATTAAATATAAAGAATATTCCTTATTTAGTCGAATTATAAAGAATTGAGTGACAGGGTTTTACATTTGAAAATACTGATGTTAAAATCAAAAGGTACCAGTTGCACTTACCCACAATACTGAAGAACAACAAATTGCATAAATCCTAAAATCGAAACATAGCAAGTAAATAGTTATCTATCCTTAGCTTATTAAGAAAATTACTATAATATCATACCAGCTAATAAAAAACAAATTAAGATGTAGATTTTTTTCGACTTCATCACTGATGTTAATTTGGATATGTTAAGATCAAACAAATATGCGAATTATTTTTGTGTGTGTGTGTATTATGGTGCGAATAATGTTATAAATTTATTGAAGTTATAAATAAAAATCAATAAAAGTTTCGACATTTTATTACAAAGATTGCAGAAATCACGACATCAGTCTTTACACGTTGCGGTCTCTAAAACGTTTATTGGAGAACTCGTTACGAATCTCCGAAGCGAAGGCTCTGAAACCTTCGTACAATTCAGGTAACGTACTCCTTAACCGGTTCTCAGGGAATACGAATTCAAATCCATCTGTGAGTTCCATTGTGTAAGAGTATGGTATGTGAGCGGCGCCAAATGCGAAGTCATCGCTCCCGCCGGCCGCCGGGTACCACTGACCAGCACTCATCACTTTAAATGGCTGACCTCCCGCATTCTGAACAGCCTGCGACACTTTCCTAGCTAATTCGTCCAGTTGCCTCCATTTCTGGGGCAGTATTGATGCCGTGTAACCCCATGGGTACACCAAGTACTGACCATAAGCGTGTAACGACACGTAAAGTTTTATTCGTTTAGGGTTCGACAGCATTACATCTCGCACCATCTGTGTCTCAAGTTCAGAGAACGGCTTATGTCCGGCGTACGTCTCCATATCGCATGGGTTATTTGATACTCCGCTAACTGCCCAATGGAAACCGTAATTCCTGTTACCATCAACTCCGTAGCAATTGGAGATAGGGCTTTTAGATCGTGTTTTTCTCCACATACGATTCTAGAAAAAAATAAGTTTCTCTATTGATTTAAGTTCTCTAGTACACTTTCTTCAGGATTTTAATATTTATTGCTATTAATATTTTAGTTAAGTTTTTATAATTATAATTGAGAATTAAGATTATTTATATGAACTAACAACCGCTAAAACTGGTTATTCTGGTCGCTTGTTACAGGCCAATATCATCTAATATAAATATACCGCAGTGGACAGATGAAATACAAATTTAAACTATAAACCTACTTTTTAGTAAACTTTTAGGTCTAAAATTGTAGAGATAATAAACTGACTCTATCACTATGCGGTCGCTCTCCAAATAATCTTCCATTTGAGCAAAAATACAAATCTGCCTCCAATTCAATTTAAAAATATGCAATACGCGTAAACACGTTTTTTTATCAGACCAAACAAAAGAAATAATTTTGATCAATCGAGAGATCCCAATTTTGAAAGGATATTTTTATACCAGAGAAGGTTTAGAAGAAAATAAAAACGTTTTTCGGGTAAGACTAAAACATAAATTTTGACATTTTTTACTTAATATAGCATCGACAAACAATTCTGAGTCAGCTAATCTTATCGTTCTGTTTTGAATTATATGCAAAAGTTTATATGAAAGGATGGATGGATGTTTATTTGTTACCAGGTCCACAGCAGCTAATCGGATCTGGATATAATTTGGCACAAAGATTTATTGTCTGTCAAAGTGCACATACTTGCTAGGTTTTCTATTATTTCATAGGCAAAGGCAAATGTTTTATAAACTTCCTGGTCTTGACTCATTCCTCAACCGTGTACTCACCGCCTTACTGGTGCGACTGAACTCGTAGCCGTCGGGGTTGACGACCGGCAGGATGTACCAGTCGACGCCGCGCAGCTCCCGCTTCCTCGCCTCGGGGTCCATGACCAGCCGGTGGATGAGGTACAGGGCCATCGAGGGCGCCACCCACTCGCGAGCGTGGATACCTGCCATGACACATTGGAACTTCCAACTTAATGTGTGAAACTTTGACTACAGTATCACACAACTGTTGTGCGATTGTCGATTGTTTCGCAGACAAATCCAACTGTTTAGTTGCATTAAAAATCGAGTAGTGTGAGCACCTCCATACAAGCTCATTAACGGCAGACTAAACAGTTGTGCGATAGTTTAATCAAATGTATGCGCTCTGATGCTTATATAATTTTTAATGGTCGGAAAAATAAGTGAAGAAATGTATTTTTACGCCAAATTAGTTATTGATATTTTTCAGTCTTATACTGACCTGCATCCACGAATATAACCGGATTCCCCGCTTGAGGGTTTTGCGATATCTTGACAAGTTTCATTTTTCGCCCCTGATAACTTGATCCTAACGTTTGTAACTTTATCAATTCCGGGTGTTTGCTTGCCATCGTATCGATAAACTCTTGTATCTGGAAAATATATGTTATTTTAACAATTAATAAATTGTATAAAACTGGAAAGAATCGATATTAATGCGTGTTAAGCGTTTTATGATGGAACGTAGTAGTTATTAAAACATGGTTACAATAATTTAAGACTTTTACTGTTATATTCTATTGGTGCAACTTAAATTAGTGTTTCCAGTTGTACTCGTATATACATTAGTTACTAGATTATTTTTTTTATAAAGTTTAGATGGATGGATGGATGTTTGTTAGAGTTTGTAGCTTAAACGGCTGAACGAATTTCGATCAAATAAGGCATAGATGTAGAGGATAGCCTGGAAGAACACATAGGGTACTTGCATTTTTTTTAATTCCGCGGGAAGGAGTCGCGGGCGAAAGCTAGTTATATAATAAAACAAGCAATACTAACGGCAGCAAAGGAATGGTATTCGTATATACTGAAGCCTCTAAGAACTCTCCGCCTCGGTGCCCTCTCCGGAGACTCGAATGACCTTTACAATACATGTAACAAAATTAATCATGTTTTCTGTTTGTCTAAATGTTTACAAGCAAACAAGAGTATTGCAATAGAAAGTTATTATTTGTCTTTCATTATGGTTTTTACCAACCAAATTGCTTTATCTTATAATGTTGATATCGTAAATGTATACTTCTTGTGAATAAAATTCCCCTTGAAATAATTTTAAGACATCATCATCGTTTCCCCTGCCTTATCCTACTCCCGTAGGGTCGGTGCACCGGGTTTTCGTCCTCCAAATGACTCTATCATCCGTCATCTCAGTCATCACTCCCTTCTTGATCATGTCACCTTTCACGCAATCCATCCATCTCTTTCTAGGTCTACCTCTACTGGTGTACCCCTCCACATTCATAACTAACGTCCTTCTTGTTACATGCGATTCATCCCTTCTCATAACATACCACGCTAACCTTTTAAATAATTTTAAGACTAAAAAGATTAAAAAGATACTAGCAACAGGTTGCAGTAAATTTTTCCTATTTACGCATAAATTGCTTTGAAAATTGGACGTAGTATTCAGTAATTTCAAATTCTTCCGATTTCTCAGAAACATTGATCTTACCGTATCTGTGAAATATTAATCTAATAACTACGCTGCAATTTCAACTTTAAACCAATGCGATTGATCTTAGAATCGCTTACTGAATTTGTACGTGATAATACATTTTGAAATTCATACCTGCCGTATTGATTCTTCAGGTCGTAATTAAAATGATTTTTCGTCGTTAATTCCTTAAAGCATTGCAGTTGATCTGGTGGTACTAATACATCCGTACTATCGTTGTATCCGCGGCTCTTTTTTAATACTTCTATATTATCATTTGAACTCTGTAATAACTTTATGAATTCGAATTGTGATTCTTCGATAGGATATATCCGAAAGAGAGTGTAACTAGAAATAAAAAAAACAGTTATTTTTTACAATAAATATAATAATTAAAGTGTTTATTATAACATTGAAGGTGAATAAAAACTGAGGTAAACACGAAAATGTTATAAAACAGATTTTTTTTTTTATAATATAAGGTTGGCAAACGAGCAAGCGCCCACCTGAATCCACCGAAATGGAAAGCGACCGCTGCCCATGAACATCCGCATTTGCAGATGCGTTGCCTACCCTTAATTGACGGAGGAGGAGACGCACATAAAGAGGACATTTCCCCTTTCTATGCGTCTCCTCCACCGTCAAATCCACTTTTCCTTCCCATCCTTTCCTCTTAAGAAAAGGGTGGAAAGGGAAAGGGACTAAAATTTTGTTAGGTTACATTTTCTCTATATCCTTTCAATAATCGGTGATCGGATAATTACATCCTAGATGTACGTATTTAAAATTTGAACAATAAAACAAACCTTTAATGTAACTTACTTGTCATATTTATTATTACTCCCACCACAACCTGCTTGTGTCCATAATCCAATAATACCTTGAACAAATGAAAATACGTGAAATCAATGTTTGCTAGTAAACATTACATTTTTAACAATTAAGGTAAAGTTACACAGCTAATATGAAATAGACAGTTGATTTTCTTTTTAGTTTAGACTTCTAAGTACGTATTACAAGCTAAAATGTTACTATTCCACAATTCAATAACTTTTTTGCATTGTAACATATTTTTGTTACAATGCAAAAATCGATTTATTAATGAAAAAAAATCCTAATGAAACTGAAGATGAAGTCAAAGAAAATCAAAATTAAATTAAATCAAGCGGAAAATTACTATAAGATTAATATTGTCAAATATCAATATCCAATTTTGTTTCTAAAATAACATAAATTATAATTTACTGAGAAGTAATCCCATCAAAGGGACGTCTTTTATAATTTGACTTTAATTTTCTCTCGGCCTATGCAGCTAATATCAAATGAAAAACTCCGCTATTTATTAAATTAAAATTATCAGGGATTCATTCGATCAAAGGGCAGCCCTATTGACATCAATCGGTACGGAATTGGTCCGGGCGAAGCCAAATCGCGTCGGCCGCTGTAAAGACCTCAATTACCCGAAGCCAAACACGATAAATGTCCTCACAAATTAAAGAATCGCTCCACGCAAATAATCTGCCCTCTGTGGTCGGAGACGTTGAATGTTCTACGTTCAATTTATTATAGTTATAGCTGTTTCTCGCGACTTCGCCTGCGTGAACTTAAAAACTAATAAAAAGGATATCCTATGTTACTCACTGATAACGTAGCTTACTAATGGTGAAAGAATTTTTTAAATCGTTCCAGTAGTTTTTGAGTTATTTCAATACATACAAAAATACAAATCTTTCCTCTTTAAAATATTAGTATTGATTTTGCTGCTGCCTTGATTTCTTTATATTATATTATAAACATTTCTATTGATATGTTAGGAGGTTAATTTGTAAGTGCAGAAATGGGGAAGCAGTACCAAATTATGTAAAAACTAGCTGTTGCTCGTAGTATAGACGTAGATTATTAATATGTTACGCCATGAATAAAAGATAAAACAATCTGTTCTGAACACGATTTCTTCTATTGAAATTCATGAACTGCATGAGTAGTCTTGTGTTTTACGATTTTACATTATTTGAGTTACAAATTAGATATAGTTATTAATATATCTACTTAATGGAATAACATTGAATCTTTGTAATTTTTAATACACCATACTGTGAAGTAACAAATAATTCTTGGTGTAGCAATAATTATCACGGTAGTAAGAAAATCTGATTACTTCCGCACGATAACATTGTTGTGGAAAATAATAGAAGATTGTTTTTCATACGCTGTTTATTAAATACAATAACCCGATAGTAGGCATATTACAGTTACGCTTATAATCTGGTCAAACGCGTTAAGATTTCTGCTCTGGAATACTTGAGCTTAATGTTGTTAGAAATGAGTAAAACGATATCACCATGAGGCTTTGTCTGCCCACTGCTGGACATAGGCCTTCCTCAATGCCTTCCACAGAAAGTATCGCAGAATGCACAATAAAATGATATACGAGTATCTTTCTTACTATCATAAATGCGAAAGTTTGTTTATATGGATGTTTGTTAGAAGGTATCTCCTAAACTGAACGAATCTCTATTAAATTTTGCATATATGTAGAGCGTAGTTTGAAAGATCACATAGGTTATAAATAAAGTTTTTTTTTATTCTACGTTATATTTAATACGTGTAACAAAAACGTATGAATATTAAAGACTAAAAAAAACGATTTCACATTTACTTGAAACTTTATGTATGTGTAGATACTATTATTTTTTGCAACTAGTTAGGATCTCAATGACATATTTTATGACTCAAATAATAAATACTTGTCACTATTTAATATAGAAATTCTATAAATTATTACGCACGTAAAAGGACATCAATCAATCATGTCAAAATCAAGGTTATCGTGAACGATTTTTTTAAATCTAGAACTAGAGTTGAAACTAAAAATCAATGAAAAAAAATTGATAGCATGTGTAATCTTTTTGAATGATTCAGATGTAGCATTTGATTCTATATTATAAGCAAGGCTCCATTATAAAATCATTTGAGAGAAAGTGGATAACGTCCTATATGGACCAAGCGGAACTGATTTCAATACATCTTGTGAACTAGGCTAAAGAATTTATTTTATTTTTTGTATGAGTATTTTATTTGTATCTTCCTCGAAACAATTAGGTATGATTTTATTTTATTTTAAACGAATATGAATTTTAACCTAACCAATAACAGACTTTACAATTAATTCGTTTACTAAAATAGGCAACACATTAATTAATTCATTAAAATAAAATATTTTTGTGGATTATCGTATTTTGCACCATTAATTGTTTTTTTTTATTGTTTCAAAAATAATAACACTTACCAAATATAAAAATTAAACTGGTAATTTTATCAGCCATTTTAACTGTTGTCACTATAACTAAAATAAAATAAATAATCTAATTTAACTTAGAATAAATAAAAACTTTCGATGCAATACAGCTCGCGCAAGCGGTCGTCCGCGCGGACTGTCGCGCACTGACTGCGCACGCGCACGAATCTACAATCTCCAAATAACCGTAACGGTACGCTCAGCCTAATTAGATATCGAGTTAAGGACCACCTTGATTGCCATAAAATCGTGATTATTTAAGCTTAATTAAAAAGATTATCGTGACAAGTTTTATGATGATCGTTTCTATTGAAACAAAGTGTAACTAAGGATTTTCTCCATTTCAATTTTCATCAGCTTATCTGTTTCTAATGCCATATATTTATACTTATTTGCGTAATCATCAAAATTTGTATTTTTTTAAAGTGAGATTTTTTTTTAACTTGGGTTTAGGATTTTGTGGAAAAATAGGTAATTACACTATTTAAATTTTTATGTTAACATTTTGGTTTCATCCTTTTCTTAAAGTAAGATTTATTTCAAATAGATGTGATAGTTATTCTTGTTATTAGGCTTAGAAAACTAAAGAAAACCAATAAACAATTCGAAATCTACGAAATCCACTCACGGTACCTGACGGTATTGTCATACAGAGAAATGTTAATTTTAATTACTTAAGCGAATCCGTGTGCGAAAGTTATTGTTAACTGTGATAGAGAAAAACATGTCGAGTTTAATGAACCAGAGTGACACTGATGGCGTCGGCGCCGCGCCGCCACCTCGCCCACGCACTAACGGACTCCATTGTTCCAATCTCTTATATTGTGTTAAATCTTTTCTTACACTATTCAGGTTATGTACTTTCAAAGGTAACAACAAAGACAAATCTTAATGTAAGTCACCGATCTTTTGATCTTTTGCTCGATTTATAATCAGCCTGAATTCAATTCCAACACTTTCATCCCTAGTTAGTTGTCCCTAGTTCTATTGCAAATTGACGAACTGCACAATTGTTCTGTGACGTTAAATTTCTCAATATTTTACATTCAAAATTGGACCTTCAATGACCCGGATTAAAACCCAAAGATTATGGTTTTTAACTACAAAGCTAACATTAAAAAGGAACATTCACTTTCTTTATTTTCTTTGGAGTATTTCGTATGCAACACTAGCTACAAAACACTACTGACATACTTACTTTGTAGTATTATCAAGATCGAATTGTAGATATAAAATGATTGTGTACTGCACATTACGTATTATTAAAGTCATACAGACTTTTTGTTACTACATTACGCGTATTGTATTACAAACAAAACGGAAAGTCGGTTGACTAACGTATAAGGAAAACGCACACATGACGCACCAAGTAAGGTATAAGTGGAAGAGAAAGTGATAAAATTCCATTTCGTATGTCCAGTTTTGACTTCTAACAATGTTTTTAAATTATCTTAACATCAATTACAGTCTTTTGGCTGACGGACTATTCGTAACTGACCATTACTGTAGACTGCATGACTTGACTTATTTTAATACTAGCTGTTCGCGTGCGGATCCATCCGCGTGAAATTATAAAAACTTTATTTTATTGTTTACATTTGTCAAATTATCAATTACACATGTCAAAATGACATGACATGATGACAACGTTGCTTCCTTTATGTTGGCAGCAACTCATGGTCTCTTTCCCACATTAAGGTTTTTATCCAAAATATTTACCCCCTAAGTTTAATGGCGTTAAAATATATAACCTAAAGCGAGACATAAGTGTAGGGCTTTTTATTAAAAAGAGAATTATTCAAAAATATGCTGTAATTGCTGACATCTTAGGCAACAAAGAAGTGTGTGTTTACGCTTTATTTTAATAGTATAGAGTATAGATATAGAAGTATAGATATAGATATATATAGATAATATTTGTTTACATTCGATGTTATCCCTTGGAATGTTAGTTTTTTTCTTAATATTATAAGGTAGCAAACGAGCGGGCGGCCACCTAAATTCGCCGAGATAGCGAAGCGATCGCTGCCCATATACAACCGCAATTGCAGATGCTTTGCCTACCCTTAATCGACGGAGAAGAAGACGCACATAAGGAGAATATCTCCTCTTCCTATGCGTCTTCTCCACCGTCAAGTCCACTTTCCATTTCCATACTTTCCATATAAGAAAATGATGGGAAAGGACGGGAACTAAAATTAGGGCTCTGTTAGTTATAATTTATTTTATTACTGGCATAAATATCATGTTTCACTACCTTTTTTGGATCAAAAAAAATGTCAGTTAATAAAAATTAAATTCTATTATGCTTTCTGAATTGAATCTTGCCTGGACGCCTAATTAGTTTAGAGTTGCGCCTCTTTTGTATATATCGAGAACTTTCCCATATGTATTGAAAGACGGCCCGTACTATCCGGCCCCAAATCGCGTTGAGAGAATCATATGCCACCTGATTTTCAAATGCATTGTAGTTGAATATCATGGAATAAGGTTGCATCAAAAACTCCAAGGAGAAAGGTACACCAAACACCTGAAACAGGCATAAACGATACAATAGTTTTACCTATTATTTACAACTTAGTGCTGCCGACATGCTTGGCGAATTCTTGACCAATTTCTTTAGATGTTTCCAGTTTTTTGTTAGATTAATCTAATTGAAGAAAAACGGATGTGACGAAATGGAAATGGGTTCTTGCCTTCAACATCTCATTTATCAGAAACTAGCTGTTGCTCGCGACTTCGTCGGCGTGAAATCATACTAATATTATAAATGCGAAAGTTTAGATGGATGGATGGAAGGAGGGATGGATGTTTGTTAGAGTTTGTAGCCTAAACGGCTGAACGGATTTCGATGAAATTTGGCAAAGACGTAGAGGATAGTCTGGAAGAACACATAGGCTATACAGTTTTGTTTTTTTTTAATTCCACGCGGAAGGAGTCGCGGGCGAAAGCTAGTAAAAATAAAAATATAGCCTATGTTACTCAGAGATAACGTAGCTTTTGCAATGTGCTAGATTGTTTAAAATCACTCCAGTAGTTTTTGAGTTATTTCAATACATACAAAAATAAAAATCATTCCTTTTTATAATATTAGTATAGATTCGAATTATAAATTCTACGTTTTCAAATTACATGAGGTTAATAATTATGTTGGTTCTCCAATTGCATATAACTCTATAAAATAATTAATGAATCACTAATTGTTAATGTAAAAGTTATTATTACCGTAGAAGCGTAATCGACGCTGGCGCCGCCGATAATACCGTACCAGCTATAGAGTGTATCTACAGTGACCGCCATCAGCCGGAAGCTAGCATTCCTCATCGCCTCGTCTATCTCTCCCTTCAAGTCGATATAATGGTCATCGTCTTCTTGAATCTCTGTATAACCTTTCGGGTACAATACTGCTTCCCCCTAATGTTAAAAAGGTTAAAAATTAAGTACAAAATATATACCTAGAAAATAGAAAAAAGTAAGATAGTTTCAAAATTTGGAGCTGTCCTTCCTAGACCAAGCTTAGATTCGCTGGCGACTATATGTATAAGATACTATTTTTATTGCAATTAATCACTAAGGGAGACTCTTAGTGTAGATTTAGTACGACCAATGCCTAACTAACTACGACTCTCTTAATGATGTTTTTTTGGTGACAAAGTACTTAGTTTACCCACCTTAAAAGTCCTCTCATCAAAGCCATTTCCGTGTACGTTGATAAATGCAATTATTTTGTGGTGATAATAATGAAATATTCGTCTTATAGCTTGTGTCTCTTGTTCGGAAAACGGCGTGAATCCCGGATAATTTTGACTACACGAACTAATAAGTTTGGTGAAATTCCACGCCACATCGAAGTTCCGATCCAATGCGACACCTGGACAGGCCTTTTGTTGAGACACATTTTTGTTCCAAAACGCACGCTGCAATCGTATAAAGCTACGTTACACTTGCATTTGAAGAAGTAAAATAATCAGAGGCGTTTTCTAGTTTGAAATATAGCTCAGTAGCTTTCGCCCGCAACTCCGTCCGCGCGGAATTAAAAAAAAAACTTAATAAGTAAGTAAAGCCTATATGTTCTTCCATATTATGTTGTACATCTGTGTCAAATTTCATCTAGATCCGTACAGCCATTTGAGCTCCAATTCTAACAAACATCCAAGCATCCAATCTTTCGCATTTATAATATTAGTCTGAATATAATATATGCTAAAGTAAAAATAAAACAACTTACCGGGTAAGTAATTCCATCAGGATTGGCCATTGGTATTAAAAATATATCGAACTTATCCAAAAACTCGAAATAATAATGTAGAAGCGTTTGGAAACTCGCAACTTCCGTAAGACAGGGTATTTCAGTTATCCCTTTTACACCCAAACCGTGGACAATGAAAATTATTCTCTTTTCAAAGGAAGTATCTTCGTACTTTCCTCTTCTAGAGGAGGGTAATTCGCTTACTTTTAACAGAACTATCTCATTGTACTCCACGGTGCGGCCTATGACTTCAATCGTTATGTTGACATCCGAAAATTTTGTAGCTATCTTCTTTAATTGAGCTCGTATCTAGAATATCAAATAAAATAGGGATATATTGTGTAAAAGAGAATATGTGAAAAAAGTTACTGAATTAAGATATGACGACTGGTAGAGATGTACGGAGGAGTCGCCGATACTCCGTCGACAAAAGGCAGGTCTATGATGTCCTATCAATAGTTTTTATACAACTTTTCTGATAAAGAAGTATTATATTAAGTTGTCTACTTTATATTGTGACTATGTATGTAGAGAAGGTAAGGAGTAAAAGGTTAGCATGGTATGGTCATGTTATGAGGGATGACTCGCATGTTACATGGAGAACGTTAGTTATGAGTGTGGAAGGGTACATCGGTAGAGGTAGACCTAGAACGAGATGGATGGATTGTGTAAAAGGTGACATGATAAAAAAGGGAGTGATGACTGAGATGACGTATGATAGAGTTATGTGGAGGACAAAAACCTGTTGCGCCGACACTACGGGAGTAGGATAAGGAGATGATGATGATGATGATGATATGTAACATTTTTAATGAACCTTAAATGGGGGATTTTATTTTATTTGTCGAAAATTCATATTATACAAGAAGGAAGTAGTGTGAACTTGTAACATACTAACGTTGTAAGGGTCGAAATAATTAGGCAACTCTACTTCGTCCTCATCATGAAATTTCTCTCTGTAATAAAAAAATATGTAAAATTCATACAAAACCAGACTCAAATAATTCAAAAATGTTCTATTATAATGTAATAATTAAATAACTTTTCCCAACTAGTTAATGTGATCCTAAGCTTGATTCCCCTCTTTCTTCAATATCTTTTTGCAATCTACAATTCCAACATATACAAATAATCAATATTTAGTACTAACCTTTCATCCTTAGGCGGTGGTGGTGGATCTTGGTCTTGTCTTCTAAAGTCTTTCCTGGAGCTAAATAATAAGAGATTTTATAAATAACTAGTATTTTAAAATCACATTACTTAAAATACTTTTTTGAAAACATACACAGACTTGGTACTTCTCAGAGAGTCAACTGGAAAATAAAAGTGAAATTATAAAACAAGTGATTTCGTAGAAATTATATTGTTATGGAGAATTTGAGTCTCTTTTCTTTTCTTTTTTTCTAAATGTCATTTCTAATGGAAGCCTAATTTGACACGGGAAGTATCACGCGTTACCCATTAACTCATAAATGTATCGTTCAAAGCTTGAATAAAAAGTAAAAAGATAAATTCATTTCAATTTTGTTTATATTTACGCACTTTGTAAAAAAATACGTGTATTTTTAAAATTTAGTTTTCAAAATTAAAATTGTTAATTGTAATGAGTAGCTGAATTTAAATAAATTTGGTCGTTTTCAAAATTAAAAAGATGTCTAATTTCAGGAGTGTTATTCGACTGTGAAATAAAGATCTAAAACATAAATATTATTAAGAACCGTAAATAATTGTATATTTAAGAAGTCAAAAATAAATATAATGTGATTTTTGTTTTTAAAAGTATATACCTGATACAAAAGCTGTAAAAAAGATAAATATTAAAACATTACAAATAAACCTCGGCTTCATAACTTAAATATTTTTCTTTACATTAATGGAATGTCGTCACTATTTATTATTAAAACAAAACATTTCAGATTTTTCAAATATCATTTTAATCATAAAATTGATTTCCTTGAATTTTTATGTTCTATTATTCGATTTGTTTTATTACATTTTATTGGACCGTTAAAAAAAATTAAATGAAATTCTAGAGTTCATTGAAGTAAAGCATGTGTTTTCACCGCCAATAGACATGTATATGAACATGTTTTTACCGGATTTTATTTTTTATTATCGTTTTAAATTACATTTTGGTAACTAACTTAATTATTTACTATTATTAGAGCCTGTCCTACCAAATTGTTAATTGTCTGATAACAATCCAACGTGAAAAATATGTGATGGAAATATCGGATTTTGTTACCTTATCAGTGACGTCAATTTTAAGCTATCTGAGCCTCTATCAGCCAGTGGTGGGACAGGTTCTTAGTAAACATGAAATATAAACTTTCATTAATTGAGAACAACAACACAATCATACTTCATACTATACTATACTATACTTCATATTATAAATGCGAATGTTTAGATGGATGGATAGATGTTTGTTAGCGTTTGTAGCCTAAACGGCTTAACGGATTTTGATGAAATTCGGTATAGATGTAGAAGATAGTCTGGAAGAACACATAGGCTACTCACTTTTGTTTTTTTTAATGTCATGCTGTCGGAGTCGCGGGCGAAAGCTAGTTTATTATAATTTTTCATAACCCATGTCAGAACAGAGTTTTATGTCGTGTTACATTAGGAAATACTTAGCGGGGAAACAGCTATTATAAAAAAAAAAAAACTGTTAAGGCTCCTTGCTCAATCTTCATCCAAAGCACAAGTAATAAATCGGACCTTAAGGCTTTAAAACAACGCATTAAACAGCGCCAAGGGATAAATAAAGAGTTGATTTTAAGTACTTATTAAAGATTTTGGAATAGTATATTAAAGCCTCATTTAAATTATTGTTTGCTTACTTGATGTGCACAGTAATAATTAATAACAGATATTAAATTGCATAATAACAGTACTAATCTATATCTATACATATAATAAACCAAAACAACCTAGCAGCTTGGTTAGTGTGTTTTTTAAACCGGTTTAGTTTTAGATTTAAACCAACAAAATTAAAAACGTAATCTCATTAAGTTTCATACTTTAACTGCCTTACAAATAAACGCGGTACAAAGTAAACTTAGGAATAAACTGAGTATAAGCAAAATTTGTACTAATTTAGCCTTACAAATAAACGCGGTATAAAGTTAAATTTAGGAATAAACTAAGTATAAGCAAAATTTGTACTAATTTAGCCTTACAAATATACGCGGTGTAAAGTTAAACTTAGGAATAAACTGAGTATAAGCAAAATTTGTACTATAATTTTTTTTTTACATTTTAGTTATGAATCCCCACAGAGGATTCCACCTTTTTTTACTTTTCTATCTAGAATCGCTCATCTTCTCTCCCTTGCGCCGATAACTTAGAACCTCGTAAATGCGCTTTAAGATTTACACCTACACAAAAAAACTGTTAAGGCTCCTTGCTCAATCTTCATCCAAAGCACAAGTAATAAATCGGACCTTAAGGCTTTAAAACAACGCATTAAACAGCGCCAAGGGATAAATAAAGAGTTGATTTTAAGTACTTATTAAAGATTTTGGAATAGTATATTAAAACCTCATTCAAATTATTGTTTGCTTACTTGATGTTCAAAGTAATAATTAATAACAGATATTAAATTGCATAATAACAGTACTAATCTATATCTATACATATAATAAAATTGAAGTGTCTGTTTGTAACATCAAAAGAAAAATTCCAGATTTCGGGAAGATGATGCATTTTTTTTAAGCAAAGTTCTATCCAATTGAAGCTATTTATTTACTTTAAAGCCACTCAGCACAAGTGCTAATCTTCCGTGGTCATTGATAATAGATGGCACTGGCATTTGCGTTGCTGATAACGAAAATCACATTTAACATTTTTTTGTTTGTCTGTCTGTCTGCAAGCCGCGTTTGTTCCGGGTAATCTCCGAAACGGCTGGGCCGATTTCGACCGGACTTTCACTAAAGGGTTGCTGACATAGACGGGCATGGTATAGGCTACTTTTTTTTTTTAATTCCGCGCTGTCAAAATGGCGTACTTTTTTGCGTAATCCTTTGTTGAACTCTGTATGATTTCTATAGGTATAGGTTAAGTTACTACATGATATAAGGTATGTTTACATCTAACAAATAGTGTCCGTCGCTTCGCATTAGTTATTAAATTAGTTAGGTTTTCAACAACTTTATTTCGACACAAAAGCATATTCATTTCAATCACCATAGACTTATATCGGTTTATTACAATCGAGTCTTAAGTTTGCTGAAACTACCTAGTTTCAAAGTTGTTAAAAACCTAACTAATTTAATAATGCGAAGCGACGGACACTATTTGTTAGATGTAAACTTACCTTATATCATAAAGTAACCTAACATATATTTATAACAACTTATACTTAATAATGCATTACGCCATTGTTTTGGGGTTGCCTGTGTAATAAATTATAGTGCAAGATTTGTGTGGCCTGCCGAAATGATGGCAACATTGTATTTTTTACGGTACAATTTACAACGTGCTAAACCATTGCAACGCGAGACGGTCACGAAACGCCACCATCGAACGAACAGCTGTAAAACGGTTTCATGAAAGCATTTTCTACTAAAATGTATAAAACAAATAAATCTTGTGGTACAGCACAAATCAAATTTTAACTATAGTTACAATTTTTTAAAGATACTAGCTTTTGTCCGCGATTCCGTCCGCGTCAAATTTAAAAATAATAAAAAAGAAATGAAAAAATATAGCCTATGTTACTCACAGATAAGTTACCTTTCTAACGGTGAAATATTTTTTTAAATCGACCCAGTAGTTTTTTAGCCTATTCATTACAATCAAAAAACCAAAGTTTTCCTCTTTATAATATTAGTATAGATTTAGAAATTCTAGATGTTACATATGTAGTAGTTGGAACAGGAAATAAAATCATGAAAAAAGGTATGTTTTTCTCAATGTTTCGGCAATGGAAACCGGAACTTCTGCGTTCTCATTCTTCCGGAACACTTACTAAAGTAAAGATATAGCGTAGTACTCTGTACAAACTACCGGAACGTGCGTACTGTTGTACTAAATGAACGGCAAAGAGGTCGTTAACGCAAGCTATTGTCATAAAACTGCAGCTAACATCCGTCTTTAACTCGCAATGGATTACACAATTGAGCAATAAGCATGACCCCTCTCGCTTTACTTCCCTGCCTTAATTTTTCTCCCTTTTATGTCATTGGACTTTATTTTAATAAACGGTAATAATGTCAAGTCATTTTAATAATGACAACTCGTCAACTTCCTTAATAAATTGTCTCAAATAAAGATCTTTTATAATAATGTTAACTGTCCTAATAATCACTCAGTTCAATTTATATTATTTACTAGCTTTCGCCCGCGACTCCGTCCGCGTGGAAATAAAAAAAGTAGCCTATGTGTTCTTCCAGACTATTCCGTACATCTATGCCAAATGTAATAGAAATCCATTCAGCCGTATAGGCCTACAAACTCTAACAAACATCCATCCATCCATCTAAACTTTCGCATTTATAATATCAGTATGAAGTATGATATAATAGAAAAAATACGTAATAGCAATAAATAGCTGCTTTATTTTTTCATGGCAAAAATTTGATTAATAACTATCACAATGCATGTGTCGTTCAAAGTTAAGGAATAAATGTTAGTTATCTTAAAAAAATATTTAAAAACAAGAAATGTATACTTAAAGTGGTGTTCAATGAAGTGACGTGAAACGTTTCACGCTGCCGATTTTATAGCGGAGCTGACGGTCATCCAATCTACTAATACGATGGAATTGAACTAAATCTCAAGAGGAAACACTGCGTTTCTTATCACAAAGACAATTCTTAGCCAACTATTTATAACAAGAATTTTTTTAAATCTCAATAAAACTATGCAACAGGTTGGTAAATATCTTGTTCTAAATTATCAGCAAATGCCTGAGGCAAATCTTTTAAAAAATACATAGCTAGCTTTCGCCCGTGAATCCGTCCGCGTGGAATTAAAAAACAAAAGAAAGTAGCCTATGTTTTCTCCCAGACTGTCCTCTACATCTATGCAAAATTTCATCGAGATCTGTTTAACAGTTCAGGCTACAAACTCTAACATACATCCATCTATACATCTAAACTCTCGCATTTATATTATTAGTATGAAGTAAGATAGAACATATAATGGGCGTCGCCAGTCGATCATCTAGGGTAGGTGTAGTGTAGGGGGTAGCTACAGTTAATATGGACTAATTCGTAGAAGTTTCTAAATAAATTTTACATTTTTCGAATCTCTAGGGGGGAAGGAGGCAGCTGCCTACCCTGACGACGCCCATGCAATGTAATCCTCCTCATTGACATCACAAGAAAAATCAAACCCGTGTAAAAGAAACAGGTTACACAATTCACATTCTATTTTTAGTTCGATCGGCTCCTTTAATGATACCTTCCACGAAACTGTGGCTCTGAAATAGAATTTATTGCGTAAACATCTGAAAGTACCTAATGAAAAACAGATTTAGAATAAATTATTTTCACAGAGTACGAAATATAGCAAATGTCTAATATATAGTTACTAACTTTACTAAGAGATAAAATAATTAAACGACACTAGCAAAAAGCAATCAATATTCATCGACTTTAAAATCTTATTAAAACACCGATCTTATCCTACACTTAAGTCTGATATTTAAAAATATATATTAACACAAACCCTTCGTAGAATATATTAAACCTTATGGGGGCAAACCCTCCGCTAGAGTCCATAGATTGCGAAGTCGAAACAATTCCATTTTAGCTGTCAATTACATTAGAAAACTCGGTATCTCTGGTCCCATTTACATACGAACATGGTATGTGCACTCGGACTGATTGCTTCGGTGGACTGGACGGAGCGGTGAGTTGAAATTGTGGATACTCCGTTAAGCCCCAGCGGCCCTAGCCCCGCGACGACCTCTTTCTCTATGTTGATATCTATACTTCTATACTATTATAATAAAGCGTAAACACACACTTCTTTGTGGCGTAAGATGTCAGCAATTACAGCATATTTTTGAATAATTATTTTTTTAATAAAAAGCCCTACACTTACTTTACGCTTAAGGTTATATATTTTCACGCTATTAAACTTAGGGGGTAAATAAGTTGGATAAAACCCCCAATGTGGGAAAGAGATCATATGCTGCTGCCAACATCAAGGAAGCAAGATTTCCATAGTAAGGTAATTGGTATTTTGACATTTGCAATTGAGAATTTGATAAATGTAAACAATAAAATTAAGGTTTTATAATTTCATGCGGTTGAAGCCGCACGGGAACAGCTAGTTTTATAATATTATAAAAAACGCAAAACTAAATGTAAATTTTACAGTTAGCCAAACTTAATCGCGTGGCATTACTTGTCTTTAACTATAATTAACTACCTCTAGAAAATGTCGCTTTTATCAAAATCTTACTAATATTATAAATACGAATGTTTAGATTGTTGGATGGATGGACATTTGTTAGAGTTTGCAAACTTACTGATGAACGGATTTCAATGAAATTTGGCATAGATGTAGGGGATAGTCTGGAAGAATAACTTTTGATTTTGTTTTATTCCACGCGGACGGAGTCGCAGGCGAAACCTAGTATTTATATATTTGTTGATTTTAATAAATTAATCAATAAGTCTACATATTTGAAATTAAAAGAATATTACAATATCGGATTATTTTCATTCAGATTGTATAACTTTTGTTATAGTTTCAAATAGATAAAATCTTCGAATTAAGTATCGACACAATAAGAAATAAACATTTAAAACAACAACTGTATTTCTGTAACCCGTTTTACATTTTGTACAACAAAACCCGGGCTCTCATCATTTACATCGTTCTGCTCATCGCTTCGGACATACAGGAACATTTTCAACATCTGAATTATTACATGATATGCCATTTTTGTCTTTAAACCTGTGCTCACAAGATAAATAATAGCTTGGCTTTTTGATGTCGGTTGATATCTTTCGTATGTATAATAAAATAATGGCCATGTCAAAAGCACAGCTCGACTGACGCGAATACTTTCCGACTACTTGCCTTCATTTTATAGCGCATGTTTTAATATTAATTGTAAGTTTTCCGACTCGGTGAGCAGTCGACGATGTAAATGTATAAGCATGTCAAAACGTTTAAGGCGACTTGCGAAATTCATGGTACGTCATTGCACGAGCGATTAAGTTTTCCCTAGAAATATCGAACCCTTATAAACTAAGGGGAACGTGAATGCTGCGAACAAACTTTAAGAGAAGCCAGTTATATGCCAACTTTCGTAAGTATACATTGTTCTTGGAATTAAAAAAAATTATTTCCAAATATAATTTCATCGACTTACCGGAGTCACAAGGTTCTGCCACGTGACCCGACTTTGTCGTTAGTGGATTTCAGTGGAATGTCTAAGAAATATGAAGTACCGATTAATTACGATATTTCTTTTAAATTCCACGAACGTTGGGTTGCTGAAGTTTCCATTTACTTTATCATTACTTAGTGATTCCTTAGTGTTAGGTTAAACTAAATTTCAAAGGAATAAAACTCAAGTTACGTAGTTCAGAAACTCATTTCAAGACTTTATCGAACCAAAAACATTAATGAATGCTTAAACGTATTTGGGAAACTGGCTATGAAACAACTAAAACTAAGTTTAACAGTAATTTCTTTGTCTTATAATTTGTTATGTATTGTTCTATCACAATAAAAATATTTCCTTCTTCATTTAAGTAATTACGATTACTGTTCACGACACAGTAATATAATGAACACAATCATTACGTTAAATCTATAAACACATATGTCCCTCAATGTATTTAAATATTGGGGGAGCAAATAAACGTCACATTATGTTGACAGTTGAATCGGTGAAATAATGAAATGGCACGAAATCCTTGGAAATAGATAAAATATGAGATAGCATGTGTCTATGTCGGGCCCCCGTTATAGGCTGACAGGTCGTTATAGAAAAGCAACGTCCCGTGTTGTTCTCTCTCTGAGAACAATCACACGTGGTTAATGAAATTAATTTAAATTTTGAATTAATCGACATTAATGGACTTTTACGTTTTACATGTGGCATATAGGGTTGTGCTTGTTACCTTTCATAGCTCATGTGTTCTCACCAAGGAGCTCGGTGCTTACCCAAGTTAGGAATGACTAAGTCGTAGTCAACCACGCAGGTTGGTTGATCCTTAGACACATATCTTTGTATTACTTTACGAAATGTTCACGATTACTGCACGATTTTAAAGACAGACAATTTACTTTAGATCAGTCAGAAATACAGCTTTCTTATTTTATAAATTTTAATTCCAAAATCTGCATTGTAACGCCACCTCACGTCTGTTTTGTAAATAATTCATGACCATTTCGAACAAACTTCTTTACAGAGACATCTATTTTCGTATTAAAAACATTTTTACTCAAGAATGTAGTTTAGGTTATAAATGTTAGATGGCAGTGAATTTTCGAAACTAAAAGTTTGCACTATTTTACAGTAGGTGTCTCGTATTACGTTTATGCCAATAAAACATTTTAAAATTATTTGAGTTGAGTTGTTTTACGAATTATGAATGAGGCGCCAGCGACTTGCAAACTTGTAAAACACACAAATGCTGATTTTTATTTAAAAAAAACATCAAATATGAATGCTTTATTCGATTTTGATAGAAAGTTGGGCGTTTCCTTTCACCGTATAATCTGTGCTCGTTTCCGAACACAAGATTTCTGTTTTATGTCAAACTTGAATCTGCTTCCGATTCCGATTCCGAATACGATTGGCTTGTTCGTGTGCCCGCCCGGGGTTATTGGCGATGGCGATATGATAATGATAGTGTTGTTGAGTGATAGATTTGTGTGATGTTATGTTTTTAAACTGTTTTTTTTTTATTTTGTAACACACAAGAAAACTTGGTAAGTATTACTGTTAAGTTTCTTGACTGTTTATTTAGTTTATATGTAAATATGTTAACTAGTAAGGTAGTTGACAAGTAAAGTTTTGAACGGGTGCAATAAACTGAGAAGCAGGTGTTCTTCCTTACAAAGTCAAAAAATGAAAACTTTAGTGAGAAATCTATAAGTAGTTTAATAAAATTGAGTGTTTTTCTCTCATGGAATAACACTTAACAATAAGATCATAAGTTTGTAGATAGTTGTTATATTTCTGTGTAAATTCTATTCTCTTAATCTTATAAATCTCTTTATGAAAACTAATCGTAAACCAAAACTAGTATCTTGACAGCTACATTTTAAAACTTCTACAAAAATGTATTTTAAATAAATGAATTAATGTTAGGAACTGTGGTTGATAAATGAAATTTGTTTATGATTTTGCAAGACTTTTCATCCTTTTTATCTAACTAAGGAAACAAGATAAGCTTGTATTAAAACCCCCTAGTGTTCTTGTCTTCAATGTTTATTTTTCTGACCAAGTTACATTGTGAATATACCAATAGAGACTATACTTATATAGGTCACTAAACCACTCATTGGTCTTGAAGATATTTTGAAACACACCTAAGATCTTGGACTTCACCATGATAATGTCAATAACTCCTGGCAATTATACAGTAGATAAGCAACAATTTCACGCAAAACGACACCATTTCCTACAAAAAAAGGTTTTTTAGTCCATTGAAGCAAAAAAGGGCTAAAAGAACTTAAAGCCAGCATCTGTTATACTTCTGGTGTTGCAGATATGCAAAGGATCAATTAATATAAGGTGATCAAGTGATCAGTTTCCACCATGTTATTCAAATGTTGCAACATATTTTATAAATGTAGTGAATGGTAACACTGTTGTGTACCATCATGGTGGCATGCCAGCTAGTCAGTCTTATCCGAGCCACCGATGTGGGTGGATGTTGCCAGCATACATTACAGGAGACATACAATTATTGCAACTTTAACAGAACTCGTGGCTTATTAGATAAGCATTGTCAAGTGATATTCAACCATTCAGATCCAGTACAGTGTAGTCAATGTCACAAATCTTTATATACAGTTGGCATTACAATGCTTTTTATATCTTACATCTGCCGAGCTGCAAATGTTACAATCATCTCATATCCCAGCAGATTCTTACAAATAGTCTAAGAGCTTGCACACATCTTTGACTAAACTATCGCACAACTGTTTAATCACACTTTGATTCCTATGACCTTATATGGAGGTGCGCACACTACTCGATTTTTAGTTGTGCTGCTAAAAAATCGCACAATAGTTGTGTGATTGTTTAGTCAAAGGAGTATGCCCGTTCCTAGTAATATTGTTTTTATCTTTTAATATTTCATCATTATCTATTAATCAAGTTGTACTACTCTTGGTGCAATAAAATCTCATGTTACTAAATGGTAGAACTCGTTCAGTAGAAATGTTGTTTATGTGGGCGTGGGCGAACCGTGGGCATTGCACGACACGCAAACTTGGATCTCTCTAAGAAAGTGATAATATTATATCTATAGTTGAATTCAACGGAAATGTCAATTTTTACTCATTTCTCTGACAATGTTGTTTATTGTCTATGAATTTATTTTGGAATTTTTCAGTGTACACTCATGTCGTTTTTAAAAGTCTGTGATTACTGCCTTATAAATGTGAAATTGTTTGGGTAGGTTTGTTATAATTTTTAATTTCCACCAAATTTGATTATTCCTGTAATCTATACTTCTATACTAATATAATAAAGTATAAACACACACTTCTTTGTTGCCTAAGATGTCAGCAATCACAACATATTTTCGAATAACTCTTTTTTAATAAAAAGCCCTACACTTATGTCACACTTTAGGCTATATATTTTCACGCCGTTAAACATAGGGGTAAATATTTTGGATAAAAACCCTAATGTGGGAAAGAGACTATAAGTTGCTGCCAACATCAAGGAAGTAAGATTGCAATGGTTTGTCATTATGTCATCTCATTTTGACAATTGCAATGGTTAATTTGACAAATGTAAACAATAAAATAAAGTTTTTATAATTTCACGCGAATGAATCCGCACGCGAACAGCTAGTAATGTAAATAAAATTCAATGACAAATTTTTAATTTAGCAAATAATCTATTTCCTCAAATAACCATAAAATTATGCCAGTTATAGATTTATATGTAGTTGTATTATTTTTTATTTACTAAATATTCCTTTACATGTTAATGTTAACTTCTAATTGATAACTTCATTTATCAGTAAATATCTTGTATTGAAAATTCAGAAATAAATCATTATATTTCACTTAGAATTTAAGGCTTTGTGGGACGGATAAAGGATTTGCATCTCATAATAACAAATACCAACTAAAATGAACAATGGCAGCTTAACTCAACATATGCGGCCAGCTTCGGTAGAGGTTGTTGCACTCACTTTGAAAGATAGCTGCAAGTTAATGTGTTAGAATACTTCTAAATATAACCAATAGTGTTAAAAACTTCTAAAAAAGAAGTAATTAATATCATGAGTATTAAAGACTACTTGTCTATGAAAATGTGATGAAAATATATGATAACTAGCTTTCGCCCGCGACTCCGTCCCCGTGGAATTAAAAAAAAACAAAAGTTAATATAGCCTATGTGTTCTCCTGCCCTATTTACTAAATCTATAGGAAATTTCATCAAAATCCGTTTAGCCGATTAGACTACAAACTATAACAAATATCTATCCATCTATCTAAACTTTCGCATTTATAATATTAGTATGATTAATAGGCAATGGTGCAGATGTAGATTGATCTAGAGGCATTGTATTGATAAGATGTCCTCTGTGACGTCTATCGCGGATCTTGCTATCTGATCAGGTGACTGACAAATCCTAACGTGGTTGTATTGATATAGTCTGATTTATCGTACATAAAATTCAGTTTTTTATATGTATTATATCTAGAACAAATATTTAAACAGATGCAAGTATGAGGTGTTCGAAGTAAATTCTTTGTGTCCGAAAATGTACATTAAGAAAAAAAAATCTGTATCTATTTCGTAATATAAAGTAAATAAAAAAAAACATACAGACGAATTGAGTACCTCCTTCTTTTGGGAAGTCGGTCAACTAACAGGGTGTTGCATAACTATTACAGGTCACGTAAACATTTTGATATCGAGGACAATTTTACCAAAGATAATTCACGTGCCGCGGTGTCGCAATGTACCTACTAGATGCCATATCAAACATAGAGAAACTTATATCTTATAGGTTACAGGGGTGCTGAACCTTCAAATGTGCCATTTTTTACAGAAATGTTTGTTGCGGTCTTCGACTTGTCATTTAGTAATTTTGACATTCCGGCGCGTGGGGATCACTCGAATTCCTCATACAATAACTTACCATACAATACTTCACTTTTTTTTATAGTGATAATGAATTTTGTTTTAGTAATGGCGTGCCATTGATTCGCAACTCCTGTCTTATACCATCTATATCTTTTTCAAACTGATTGTTCATTAATTGGTCGCTTAGGCAAACCATACAGATTTAATATTCAAGTTCCACATTAATTGCCTCACACAAGCCGTTCAATGGTCTCCATTAGTGTAGTTTTATTATCAGAAATCTAGACTAAAGGCAGACACATCAATTAACAATTGAGGATGACGAGAAAACAAATCAATTTTCTTTAGTGATATTGGTTATAGCTACAATAGTTTTGATGACGCAAAACTAGCAGTGACAATAGTGACCCTAATTCGGAATGGATCGGTGAACGCTATTCTGTCCTGAATTAATCACTTTATTTGCCACAATGAACCCGACGGGCAATGGGAGCGTATGGAATGGGCAAAGGATTGGCCGCCGCAATTCCATTGTATATAAACTAGAGCGTCTGTTGACCCTACATCATCAGCGTTTATTGCTCTCTTGTAAGAAACAGAGCGAGACTAACATACTTTGGTCATTTATATTTTAACTAGCTTTCGCCCGCGACTCCGTGCACGTGGAATTAAAAAAAACAAAAGTTAATATAGCCTATGTGTTCTCCTGCCCTATTTACTACATCTATACCAAATTTCATCGAAATCCGTTCAGCCGTTTAGGCTACAAATATAGCCTAGTATATTAGTATTAGTATGATTATAATACTATAATAGTATGATTGCATGTGTATAATAAAAGAAAGTGGTTGTTTGAGTGCAAAGATTTTTAGTTTTTAGTATTTCGAGTGCTATCATTGACTGTAACTTCTGTCTTTTAAACATCTATACTTCTATACTAATATTATAAAGAGGAAAGATTTGTAATTTTGAATGAATTGATATAACTCAAAAACTATAGTCGATTTAAAAAAGTCTTACACCATTAATAAGTTACGTTTTCACAGAGTATCAGGCTATATTAATTTCACGCCGACGAAGTCGCGAGCAACAGCTAGTAACTTATAAAACGATTAACTAATAGGTGAATAAACTTCACAACACGATCGAATCACTGTCACCAAAGAAATTAACATTCGCTTCCGTATGCGTTCGGCGTATAGGAAGTTGTCATAGTCATTATGGTTACGGTCTATTTCCTTTGTATGACGTCACCAGCATACACTGCGACAATACACCAGGTATCTGAACGAAGTAATGCTTTTCAATAACATAAAAACATAATTAAATAAAAGTAACGTTGTTGAAATTGCTACTTTAAGCATACTAATACTATAATGGACCGGATATGTTATTCGATTACGTAGAAAAAGTCAGTAATATTGCTCGGGTCAGAAAACGTCGAGTTAGGAATCTAATCTCTGAAATCTATTTTCATAACATGACATGCATTAGTTATTTATTGGTAATATTTTTATATTCCTTTTGGATAAGGTTAAAATTGAGCAGTATAATGTGCAGAGTATGACAAAATTCTCAGTATTTCAAGGTAGACAAGACTTTACGTAACTCGACTAGGTCATCGTCGGCCACCGACCGTTCCACGCGAAAGTACAGCGCGTAGCAACGGAGTATGACTCATCTTTACCATGGGTTACTGCTGTCGATGAAGAATATTGCCATCCTTATCATTAACCTTGAAAGAAACGGAGATAACTATACTTTGTGCACAAGTGTTGCGTCAAAATGAGATAATTTGAAGAAACCAAAGCTGTTTGAATTACTTTAGGAACTTAACAATTATAGCAAGTAAATATTTATTATACATATTACTTGCTGTTGCTGGCGACTTCGTCCGCGTGAAATAAAAAAAATCATAAAAAAATATAACATATGTGTAAGGATTTTGGATATCGGCCCACTAGTTTTTGAGTTATTTCAATTCATAAAAAAATACAAATCTTTCCTTTTTATATTATAGATTTCGGAGGTATCTTTGTAAGATTTTGGCATAGACTTTTGCTTATAGAATGGATTACTTGTTTTAGTCATTCTGTAGTTTAATGAGTTTTTAAATATGATGTCCTTCGTCTTTTTTTTTGTCTAAATCACAATAATGTCCTATGACATCTGCGAACGAAAGGGAAGTATCAAATGCCATTGGTCGATTAATCTTGATGAATCCAGCGGGCAATTTGTACACTTGATAGATTGCTGTCCCTAATGATAGTTGCAACTAGAATATGCTTTAATTACTACAATATTGACTGTAATAAAACAAAGGAATCGTTATATTCCTAGATGTCCGCCAGATTGTAAAAGGAATCCGTTTCATCTTACATCTTACTAATGTTATAAAAGTGAAAGTTTAGATGGATGGATACGCATGCCTACGCTACGCATGATGAATCTCGTTGAAATTTGGCATATATTTAGAACATAATCTGGAAGAACACATAGGAGATAAAGTTTTTTTTTTAAATTTCGGAATCGTGACGTCAGCTAGTTTAACATGATTTTGAGACTAGTATAGTTTGACGAAAACATAGTACCAACACTAAGGGGAATACTCTGGGTATGCTCCAATATATCAATGAAGAGATTCCAGTTCACTTTTCTAGATGATTCTAGGTGATAATTGAGTGTAGGACAACTTATTAATTACAGTTCACATCGTCGCGTGTACTTTTTTAACATGAGAACGAATGTTTTACATGTGTACTTTTATGAGTTTTCACTGTTGACATACATGTTTAAAACGTATTGTCTCAATCTAAAGATAATAAAAGTCATGATTTTGTAGAGACTTAGGTCTTGTCCCACCACTGGATGATAGAGGCTCAGATAGCTTAAAAATGACGTCACTGTCAGATAAGGGAACAAAATCCGATATTTCCATCACATATTTTACACGTTGGATTGTTATCAGATAATTTACAATTTGGTGGCACAGGTCCTAATACTACTAATACAATAATCTCTCGGTTCACTCTTACAGCACTTAATAGATACTAAAATGGTATTGTCCAATCATATTAACTTTAATAAATCCAACGTACACACCTGTATACATTTGTCGGACCAACAGTTTTAGTTCTTTTCAAATTATACACCGTGTCAAGAATTTACAATGGTAAGTTGTTTCCTGTATGGAACGCTATTCTTTTATAATAGCTGAATTTTTTGTTTGTTATTTAAATGACAAACACGTACAAAGTTAATCGACCGCTTAATTTTAAATTGAATGAATATAACTTAGCGTTTGACATGCAAACTGCTCGCAACAATAAATTCGAGGTTCTCAAATGTGTCAATGCATTGTTTTTAAACAGTGACTTCATTAAAAAGTTGCAGTGAAGGCGAATGTAATACAATAGTCATTCAATTCAAAAGATCAAAGAAAAGCGACACGACTCCCAAGTATAAAATATATTTAAAATAAAAAAGGGTAAATTTATTTAAAGTATCAAATAGTGTAGGTTCACACATATTTGTATCAGGCTCGGCTATAACTTTTGTACAATAAAATGTATAAAATCCAGCGATGTTCCACGTTTGCTTTACTGAAACTTAAACAATAAAACGTTGCCTGAAAAAAATCCTTTCATATTTCATTTTTACACAAAAGCTCTTTTATCGCATTTTTGAACTTAAAATTGTAATAAACACCTAAAATTAACGTAATTACAGAAAATTATGAGACTAGAATGTCGCATTTATATTGCAAACTTATCATTTTTATATCTTTACATATATACAAGATATTCCGGTTAAAAAAATAACTAACGCATTGAACCAAGCCTTCAATTGAAACCTTGTATCGATTTATTGCCTATGCAATATCTATATATAAAAATATATCTGCTTTATATATCTATATATAAAAATATTCATTTAATTAAAAATGTCTGGCGCCAGGAAGTTTTTAATTACATTGATTAAGGCACAGCTAGATGCATATGCAGCAAGTCGAGTCTAGGAATGTTGAGCGTGATCGCACACTACATGCTCTTATTACGAACTCAAATTACTAAGAATCTCGGATAAGTAACTCTGTTTGTAGTAAGCTGTTGTGTCAATTACTATCCCATTGATATAAGCATGTAACCATGGGCCTCACCACAAGAGATATGGGGAGATCTGCCCCCTTAAAGACCCAAAACAAGTGAAATAGATAGAAAAATGAATATGAATCTTACTAATATTGTAAATGCCAGTTTAGATGGATGGATGTTTGTTTGAAGCCTTAACTGATTTCGATGAAATTTGTCAAAGATGTAGTCTGAAAGAACACTTAGGGTAATTATTTTTTTTTTAATTTCGCGAGGACCGAGTCGCGGGCGAAAGGTAGTAAGACCATGTTAGTGGTATTTGTCAAAGATGTAGTCTGAAAGAACACTTAGGGTAATTATTTTTTTTTTAATTTCGCGAGGACCGAGTCACGAGCGAAAGGTAGTAAGACCATGTTAGTGGTAGCAGCTCCTCCCTATACTAGATAAACGGCTGGCGACGCCCGTGTGCATGTTTGTATGATTGCCCGTTTTTGTTGTGGTCATACTATTTATATTCCAATACCGTAGTCGCGATTATTGGTTTTTCAATAACGTTTGTTTGTTTAAAAAATTAATGTACTCTGGTTTTGTTATTACTTTATGAGTCAAAGTTTTTCAATAACAATTTTAATCGTCAATAATCACTTTTATTATCTACTACTGAAATGTTTGTTTCGTTATGAATATTATGGTATTTTTATATAAGTTTATACAAACTGATGTACTTATATCAAATATCACATTCCAAGTGGTTGGTTAGTCATCTGTATGAAAATATACGTAGATAAGTTTAATGTAAACAGTAAATAAAAAGGGTGCCCTAACAATCTTACCTTTCATATCTTGATGTTGATAGTAAACAAACTTATATTTATATCTTATGTCTAATTTCAATAATAAACAATACTGCAGTTTCAACGGACGTTATAATTAAAATGTACGCAATGACGTCATTTGGTGCATCACGTGCATCTGTGGGAGATTTTAAACATCCAAATGCTTAAAATCTCCAAAAGATGCGCGACATGCTCCTTCATTTCCTCTGGTAACTATCATGAATAGGTTAACAACACCACAGGCACAGGTTGAAATGCATGTAATTTCCGTAGTTCAATTATTATGGTGAAATGGACCTCGGTTGAGCCACTTACCCTTCGGCGTTTCCTTAAAAAAACATGGTGTATAAGAGAACCAAGTCGGTTGTTCGAATTCGGCTCGAGCTCATCGCGTGTCTATACTGCTGACCCACTTTGCAGCAGATAACAGCTGATAGCTATCTCATAAGCGCACGCCCCGTTCGAGCTACGAAAAGGCCTTTGTTGTTTAGTTTTGATTACGGCACGTTACGTAGTCTCAGATAACGAGCTTCATGTACTGCTTTGCTCTTTTTTAAGCCTTGTTTATAAAAATAGTTGCTGTCTAAATAAATCTGCATCAAACAGTTTTCGGTGTTTTAATTAATTTTTCGTACTAAAATAGCAATTAAAAAGTAAAATTGAATTCTGACTTCGGGTTGAGTTAGATTCAAATAAAGATAAAAAGGTAAAACTAAATTTAAAGCGAATTACATAGCTAATAAGCTACAGATAAAATGGAACTTTAGTTTTGTAAGTCCGATTTTTTGCGGTCTGTACCAGTACGGTTTTTATCAAGACAATTTATTAAAGATAATAATCATGTGTTACAGAAAACAATGCACTCAAACTACCGTGTATTTGTAAAACATAGATCCCGAATAGCCAAGATATACATGTCGCGTGTGCCCTCAGACAGATATTCCGCACTTCCATTTGCTTCTCGCTAGTAAGTGAAATGTCTACTCCTTTCATACGTTCAACCCCTGTATCATTTATAATCATAACTCCAGTGAACACTTTTAACTTTGCACTTCGCCTGGCACTCGTCTCGATGTGAAAAAACTCGACGCGACGTTTTCGAGGGAAGCCATTGTGAACGCCATCTTAGAATTCAGGCCTCTGCACACCCGCGACACGAATATAAAACCTTTTTCCACTGTTAGTAATTTGATTTCCATACGCATGTAGGGATTTACATATAAATTGTACAGGGTTGGTTGAAGACACTATTCATTTTAATTGTGTACTTAGTACTGATAAAAAATATGTCATTACCGGTATAATAATATTTATACAGAATGTCAACATAGTCCGTTGCAATATTTTTTTTTAAGATAAGCACTAAATTAAACTAAAAGGTTATCATTCAGCTACAAGAGAGTACGATAATCTATACTATTATAATAAAGCGTAAACACCCACTTTTTTGTTGCCTAAGATGTCAGCAATTACAGCATATTTTTGAATATTTTTTTTTTAAATAAAAAGCCCTACATTTACGTCATGATTTAGGCTATATTTTCACGCCATTAAACTTAGGTGGTACATATTTTGGATAAAAACCCTAATGTGGGAATGAGACCATAAGTTGCTGCCAACATCAAGAAAGAAAGATTACTAAGGTTTGTCATGTCATGTCATGTCATGTAATTTTGACATTTGCTATTGATAATTTGACAAATGTAAACAATAAAATAAAGTTTTTATAATTTCACGCGGATGAATCCGCACGCGAACAGCTAGTTTGAGATATTTGCACATTTTTTTAATTACGAAACTAGCTGTCTTCCGAGACTCCGTCCGAAGAGTTTCTGTTGGCTATTAATTTTTTATACATAAAGCTAAACACGTTACAAGTTCTATGCAACAGTAACCGTTGGATTCCTAACGATATTGATTCGATTTTATTTTATACTTGTACAAAACTTGGTTCTGCATCTTTTTTTGCTGAAACTTCGTAAGTTATAATGGATGTGATTTTTTAACATTATTTTATATTTTTACAGGTCAATTATTTCAAACTCATCGAGACAAACACCACATGAATTTAAGGTAAAAAATTTCAGCTCCATTAATTAAAATTCAACGTCCCTAATTCTTTCTCTTCGTCGCTCGTTATTAGGTTAATGGTGTAATCTATACTATCTATACTATTATAATAAAGCGTAAACACACACTTTTTTGTTGCCTAAGATTTCAGCAATTACAGCATATTTTTGAATAATTCTTTTTTTAATAAAAAGCCCTACATTTACGTCATGATTTAGGCTATATTTTCACGCCATTAAACTTAGGTGGTACATATTTTGGATAAAAACCCTAATGTGGGAATGAGACCATAAGTTGCTGCCAACATCAAGAAAGAAAGATTGCTAAGGTTTGTCATGTCATGTCATGTAATTTTGACATTTGCTATTGATAATTTGACAAATGTAAACAATAAAATAAAGTTTTTATAATTTCACGCGGATGAATCCGCACGCGAACAGCTAGTTTGAGATATTTGCACATTTTTTTAATTACGAAACTAGCTGTCTTCCGAGACTCCGTCCGAAGAGTTTCTGTTGGCTATTAATTTTTTATACATAAAGCTAAACACGTTACAAGTTCTATGCAACAGTGACCGTTGGATTCCTAACGATATTGATTCGATTTTATTTTATACTTGTACAAAACTTGGTTCTGCATCTTTTTTTGCTGAAACTTCGTAAGTTATAATGGATGTGATTTTTTAACATTATTTTATATTTTTACAGGTCAATTATTTCAAACTCATCGAGACAAACACCACATGAATTTAAGGTAAAAAATTTCAGCTCCATTAATTAAAATTCAACGTCCCTAATTCTTTCTCTTCGTCGCTCGTTATTAGGTTAATGGTGTAATCTATACTATCTATACTATTATAATAAAGCGTAAACACACACTTTTTTGTTGCCTAAGATTTCAGCAATTACAGCATATTTTTGAATAATTCTTTTTTTAATAAAAAGCCCTACACTTACTTAATGCTTTAGGCTATATATTTTCTCGCCATTAAACTTAGGGGGTAAATATTTTGGATAAAAACCCTAATGTGGGAAAGAGACCATAAGTTGCTGCCAACATCAAGAAAGAAAGATTGCTAAGGTTTGTCATGTCATGTAATTTTGACATTTGCTATTGATAATTTGACAAATGTAAACAATAAAATAAAGTTTTTATAATTTCACGCGGATGAATCCGCACGCGAACAGCTAGTATTTCATATTTTGTGAAAACTTACGTAACGTAATTAAAGTGATATTAAATTAATTACGAGTGAAATCGAGGCCACAGAATAGCACAGAAGAGCGTATTGCTTTGATTCGTCACCATCATTTGGAACACTGTCGTCTGCTTTTCCATCTCTTTCATTAAAATTTGTCTATTCTACATGGAATAAAACATAATTTAATTTTAATAATAATTGTCCATTAATTTCTCATAAAAAAAGATATAAAGATGTTACATTAAAATAATAATAATCAGTAAAGTCTTATATTACAAGTGCGATGAGTCAAAGGAGACAGAGTTATTTTGTTATCACTATGACATAGGTTTTGTTCTACTGTTTTTACCATCAAAATACTAAGATAAGTTAAATATTTCAATACTATTCGTCTATTTCGTTTGCGCGTTTTTGTAACGCGATAAGACCTTGGCTATTTTTTAATTATTAGTGGGAGCATACCTTAAATCCGAATCTTTTGGGACAATATTTAATTAGTGTCGGACTTTGTCCTTCCTTCTCGCTCCACTGCTTATATACCTTTGTAATTTGCCTTAATTTCATTAAATCTACGCTCAAGTTAAAGCGTGTGAATTCGTTATAAAATTAAGACTTTTTGTCATTAAATTCTTCTAGATTTAGATGGAGTCATTGGAACGACGAATGATAGACTTATTTGACGAATACCCCAAGTTCACATCCTACATAGAGCGGGAAAAGGACATGGAGATGACCAAATTGCGTTTTTTTTACGAAGTTCCTTTATTCATCTAGACGAAAAGACACTAAAATACATGTAATTAAAGTATTGTTACCCAGAAAAATGTAATTAAGCAGTGCACATTTCCCAGTAGGAATGAATAATGTAACTAGTTACGTGTCTGTTTGTTTGCGGAGACGATGCGTAAGATGGTTTAATAATGTAGGAATCCTCGTCTCGGGAGTCTCCCGGTGCGCCACTGCGACAGAAACTTTGTCGCTCAAACACGTTATGTATCCTGAAATCTCATTACATCGCAGAATTTATTACAATACTTAAGTTTTTTTTGCTTTAAATCACATTATCTAGGCGTTTGATTTAAAAGAAGACTCACTGTTCGATAAAATTAAAGACTGCAGGTCTGATGATATATGTATAATTCATACGATTTTATATACCTCGTAACATTAGAATCTTGTCAAAGAGGAGTAAAATGGAGGACAATTCCAATTTGTCAGGGACAAGACACTCACTTATTCAGTTACTTAAAGCCTCAATAACATTGTAGGCTATTAAATGAGCAATTAGCGAATTTAATTAAGGTAAAATGTTGAAATATTTGGTTACATAATATATGTCTAGTCTAGACTGACAAGCGATCGTATCACCTTTGTCCTCAATTAACTTTGCTTGTAACTGAGGGTACAGAAAACAATGGAAGGTCATTCGATCGTAAAGAAGTACAAATTTCGCAGATTAGTTTTACATCAACAAAGTATATCTACTATTTCATCGACTTGTTACAGCGACATAGTTTTCAGTTGGTTTTTAAAAGACAATGTAAAATTGGTAGCTACGCATAATGTTAGTACAATTGCTAAGCGAACAATGTACCATTATGTGATGGTTATACTGTACCCGAATCATAATTGTCGAAGTATAAATATAATATGAAATTAAACCTAACTATAGAAATAAATCAGACAAGGACTGGATTATTCGTATCCACCCGATTAAGCAATCCAAATGCTACACAATAAGAAAGATACAAGAGAACATTCTGTTCAACTATTTTCATATAATATTCTCAGTTTTTTTATTCACTAGTACCCCGGGGAATCTTTTATTCATACGTTGTTCTGTAATAAGGCAAAAAGTTTTCTACTCTAAAAGATTCCTTCACTACAATGAATGGTTTTTGTTTTTACAAGGGTTTTCTTTCGCTAGAGTAAGTATAATGTAGGTTGTAGGTAATTATTAATTTACTTTAAATGTATTAGATTCTTTACTTAATTGAACCAAAGACTTCGAAATCGAGGAAGAATCCTGGAGCTTTAATAATGAACGGCCCTGAGCCCAAGACGACTAGCAAGTGTAGAAAGATATCGTTGCAAATGTTTCAGTATTTATAATCACTTAAATAAAGCATGAGAAAAGCACTCCAGTAACGAGATTGTCAGTGCAGTCTACATTATTGTATCCATAAAAGAAAATAGGTGTGATATTCTTCTATACTTATCAAAAAAGTCAGTAAACGGTTGAAACTAATCAGTTTTGTCAGTATCGCTTCGGAAGTCGATAGCGCTGTTAAGGAGGCTATGGAATTTTCTCATGCCGTTATCGACAACGAAGTTTTAACATTACTGTTACGTATCTAATGGACGGTAAAAAGCGAATTTTCTCGCAATTCTCCAACTTTTCATCGTCGCTTAATGGTCTAAAGCAATTTCACGGCCTTTTCATCCCGTTGTTATGAATTCCTTTTATAATAATTTCAAAAAGGGACGTAGAATATTTAAAGCAACATCGAGTGATGCTTCAATATTTTTCCCCAGTACTTTAATCTACATAATTTTATTCGCTATCTTGTTAGTGATCAAATTTTGAAAGAATGAATTGCTTGATAAATTATATATTGTTTGAGGATCAAAAAATAATAAGTAGATAGGGCATAATTTTGTAATATTTATTTCTTATTTCATTAATACAAAACAATACTTATGTAAGTGGAATTGGAAATGGATTTTTTTCTTCTAAAGCTTCTTAGCGTTATTTTCTTCTTTTATGTATATTCCGTCTGTAATTCTCCATACTTTTTGTTGAAGTTATATTTATCAGTCTGTTTTTGTTGCGCGTTTTCGATTTATTTCTTCAGAATCAACTGTCATTTCTCGTCAATTCCACTTTCTTCGTTTGACGCGTGACTGCGCTCCATGAATTTCTTCACTACGATTTATATATCAGAACGAACAACATACAATGTTTCTAATTTTTTTTCCTGGATTCCCAATCATATCCTAAAAATGTGGAAATGTAAAGACGACTCAATGTTTTTTCCTTCTGTGTAAAAATCTACCATTGAATTGAATTCAACAGTAGTAGAGCCCGCTTTAACATCTTCGCACAAATGGGACGGCTCGCCCGGTGCAATACCACGCCCACACAGAAGACAGGCGTGAAGTGGGAGCAATTCCGCGTTTCGTCTGATGAGTGTGGTGCCGGAGGCCCAACTTTGGTCCCTTTTCCTTCCCACCCTTTTTCTCTTAAGAATAGGATGGGAAGGGAACGTGGATTTGACGGTGGACGAGACGCATAGAAAGGGGAAATATCCTCTTTATGTGCGTCTCCTCCTCCGTCGATTAAGGGTAGGCAACGCATCCGCTATTGCGAATGTCTATGGGCAGCGGTCGCTTCGCCATTTTGGCGGATTCAGTTGGCCGCTTGCTCGATTGCCAACTCATGATATAAAAAAAAAAAAAATAAGCCGTTTGAAAATTATAAATGATTTTACTTAAAAGAAATGTTAAAGAGGGGATACTGTGGGTAGAAAGTGTATGTAAGATAAACCTCACTTTAGTAGTTTGCAGCTACGTTTTGATCGATTCAATCTGTCTGGGATTTACCAAAAATCTATATAAAGAATATCGTAACTCACGAAGACATGTTTGAATGTATATGAAATGAAACACGTGTGTCAGTCTGTCTAAATATAGGGCCCGGTATTCACAACTATCTTGTTCCTATAATATTTAAAAGCGTCTACTTTCATATTGTTGCTTATCGAAATGATTTACTATTACTCCATTTGTCATATTTGAGGCAACCTTTTTTGTTGTCGTTGCCGCAGTTTTGTTAAATTATTTAATTTTAAAAAAGAAGTAACAAAGCGATGCCCATTTTTCGCATAATTAACGACTTTTGTCTTAAAAATTCTTTGACAACGGCCCTTTAAGGAGCACGCAAAAATTTGCTAACCCTCTGAGAGTACTGTCGCGAAATTAGAAAAAGTTAAGGCGAGGTTATGGCAAATTGCGCATCTTTGGAAGCATAGAACAGCATTTCTACAAAGATTTGATTCGTGATATTTTAGTATGTGTAACTTCAGTCCTTTAACTAAAGCCTCGTGGAACAGAATCACGATTGGACAAACTTTTCTCGATAGATTTATTTTTTGAAAATGTGCCTAATTCTGTAAAGATCACCATATATCTGCAATACAACAACGAAAGTAAAAACTCGAAGTGGTTTATTTGATACTTTGGTACTTTATCTTCGGTTAACCCGAAGCTTTTTGCAATACATTGATTAGTTAATTTTTAATCGAATTTAATTAAAATGAGCTCCCAAAACCATTCGGATTTCGCGTCAGTCCGCCCGCGGGCGTCGATGGAAGCGGACCTGTGCTCGTCGCTCCGGCGAAACCCCCTGCGCGTCCCGCATTTATGTGACCACGTGAGTGACGGAAAGGGCGATAGTCTGCCCGATAGCTCGCTCTCTTTTTATCAAGCCCGAACGTAAAAACACTGATCTATATAAAATGGAACTTCCCACAATACTGAAAGCGCCACGCGAATGGAATATAAATATTAATTATTTTTTTTATTTTATTAAAAACTTACATATTTCTATTTAATTAAATTTATAATGAATCGGAAAATAAGCTTTTTCATTAAATAATATTTTCCAAATTCGTAAGCGATTCTTTAAGTATAAACGGACGATTTTGTCACAAAACAGTATTGTCTATACTATAGTGTGTCTAAATAATTTAGATTAGTTTGACAATTCATTTCAAATTTAGTAGGGATGGGTTGTGTAAAATCAGTCATGAATCTTATCAATATCGATTTTTATTCTTATAGAAGTTGGAATCGACAGATTTATTGTTATAACTAATGAAATAAAAAAAACGCTGTTTTCTCAAATTAATAATAACCATAACAATTAGTGAGAGTAAATAAATGTTTATTACTACTACAGCCGTTTTGTTATTTATATAGTTCGTATGTTTTCTAATACCACGTGGACGAAGTCGCGGGAAACAGCTAGTTATAAATAAACTTAATGTAAAAATCTAAATCGGAGTCGGGATGGCGCTTCGCGGCGTTCGATGTTAAGGACACGGCCGCGAAGACCGACGAGACTCGACTCACGCTAGTGATGGGACTCGAGTTGCTTTTCACTCGAGTGACTCGAGTAAGTTTTACATTACTCGGACTCGAATGAAATTTTTGCCAACTCGAGTTTCAAGTGACTCGAGTCGACTCGAATTACGAGTGACTCGTAACCATTAGAGTGGTTTATACCGAGCCGAGTAAGAAATTCTGACAGCAATTTCAGTATTTTTTTTAATACATTGTTTCTGTTCTTTTGTTGACTTATTTAAACTTCATTTAAGTTAATTTTAAAGCATATTTATTATTATCTAAATTGTGTAAGAACATAATAAAACTGTTCATATTTTGATCTCATGAAAATCCTCGTTACAATAAATTAAATTGGAAACTTTTTAGTATTACATAATAATATTTCAATTCGACTGGTTTATATAAGAGGTTTCTTGGTTACGTAGACAGGTTAAGTTTAAACGAAAATTTTATTTAATTAATATTTTTATCGTTTTGTTTAGATTTTTTGAGTAGCTTATAAAAAAAAATATTCTATGTTAAATTAATATTGTTTTATTCGCTTTAAAATTTTGGTTATTCGAGTTTTATAATCCGAGTGACTCAAGTCAATAAAAATCACTCGAGTCCTATCTTCACTCGAGTGGCATTCGAGTGAGAAAGTTACCAGTACCGAGTGACTCGAGTGAAAAAAGTCACACGAGTCCCATCACTAACTCACGCGGTCTAACCGTGCGGTGCACCCCGCTCATTGTTTGCGCGCGCCTACTTCTTCCCCCCAAAAAACGCAAATTGTCCCGAATACAGCCCCTTAAATTGTAAATTAGGGAATTTTCAATGAGTCTTAAGATAATATTTTTTTAGCAAAAATACTTTTTTGTATTGCCTATGCAGAAAGTGTGGTACAATTTTTACTATTAATATGTCTAATTTCATCTTTTAATTCCGTGTTTGTTATTTGAACGTTGACATATTCCGAGTGTTTTCGCGTAGTAAGACCGGATGTTGGTATCAACGGATGTGCAACCTTGCTCCAAAACGATCTGCAAACTGTTCGATCAACGTCAAATAACTGCACCGGATAACCGCCTATGTCAATATGTATCTTGCATTAACAAACCTATCATCAACGGAATACGTCAAACGGCGTTGTCAAGATTTTGATAAGAAGGCATGGTTGAAGCCTATGCCCGGCAGTGGACTGACAAAGGCTGACGGAGATTTTGCAAAACGAGTAAACAATTGACTAACTTGTCAATAGCAAAACTGCTAAAAAACTCAAACTACGTATCGCCAAAGTTTAGATGAATGGATGGATGTTTGTTACAGTTTGTAGCCTAAACTGCTGAACGGATCTCGATGAAATTTGGCATGGATTTAAAGGATAGTCTGTAAGAACATATAGGATGCTTGCTTTTTGTTTTTTTTTATTAATTCCACGTGGACGAAAGCTATTTAGTAATAAATGCTTCATTATTTGAGAAACGGCACACAAAAAGTGTTTGTTTCTCATAGAGCGTCGTGAAGGCATAGATCAACACTTACCAACTCAGACAGCTTGACATTGATAATGGCGCTCGTGTCGCCTACGACCCGTTGCTCAGATAAGCCTAACAACTTGTGTCATTCTTTAACATAAATCTTGAATGGTATAGATAAGTGATCGTTGATGAATGTGAATGTACTTTAGAATTGTTTTATTAAAAATCATGTTTAAGCATCATGGCGTATTTATTACTGTAGACAGTATTACTGCCGTAGACGGCACTCTGCAATGGTAGAAGTCGTATTCATAAGGTTTTTTTTAGAAAATAATTACAATCTTTTTTTAATAAAGAGGTGCATCAGAGACATTTTGTCTTGTAGTTTAAACAAAATACTTGTAGTAATAATCCGTTATTTGCTAAGTCATACAAAAACAGGTTTAAAACGTAAACGTATCCAATTAGTAAAGGTAACTTTAATGATGTCTGACGTTGAGAAATACGTTAAAAATCTACAAAAGAAAGAGCTCAATGTTAATGTATTCTCATCGTTATCCTCTTTTTCTTACGTTTGGAACCTTATTACGAACACATCGGAAATAGATGGATTTCTTTAGCTAAAGGAAAAACTTCAGTTCCTGTGGACAGTGGCTCGTTAAAGGATCTACGGCTTTTGCCATATTAGGTGCAGTCGAGTTATCAGGGCTGGTTACTCTAAATGGAATCATGCGCTCGTTTCTCTATTCTCGGTTGTTTACAACTTTAACACGAAGGGCGTAAAGTCGACAGCGCAGTATTTGAACGCATATTTGCTGTTAAAATAGTAATGTGCGATCAAACAACAGCAATACTGTTATACTGGTCTACCTTTTTGTCTGCCCTCGTGTGAAACTAACAATATGACTACGCTAACAAACAAACTTGGCCTTTGACAATTTGCCGCGCTTATGGAGAGCTCGGCGAGGCGACGTGTCTTATGGCTGCGGGGACGCATTTAAAATTTAATGTCTGCCCTCGCCTTCAAAGGTGCTTTCATACACAAAGTGTGCAAAGCTTAGCGGAATGTCAGAATTAGTATGCTATGTGTTCATTTACTTTACCGTTCATTCAAGGTTCTTAACTCAAGGTAATCTCGTTTAAAAGAATAATCAAAACGTTTGAAACAGATAAAATAGTAACAAAAAGGTTGACAATTTTATTAAGTTGCATGCATTCTATGCCGATTTGTTATTGACTTAACGTCGTATGTGTTCGTATAATTCAAATATGCTTCATGTAAATATAGCAGAGGTGAAGTGCGTATAAAACTACCACAATCGATTCTGAGTAACACATTTATTACCTCATCAACAATGTCTAATCCCGGCTTACAATGCATCTCGCTGAACAAATAGAGCAACACAAAGTTTGTATTCACCGTAGCTCCTCGCGCCGGTTCCGCCGGATGAGTCAACCTCTATTTTAAGCTTTTCGATGCGCTGGCGCAGTTACACCACGACTTGTTTTGTGTATTTGCACTGTAGTACTTTTTTAAACGTACTAATGCAAGATCAGAAGTTCATCTAGATAAGATTTATCAATTCGTATACCTTTATAAGTGACTTATACTTTTAAGGCAACCATGGCACTTTTAGCTATAATACAAAGACTTTATTGTTACTAAAAAGGTTTGCATCGATTACGTAGTTCAAGTTTTATTTTGACAACGGAGATCAAATATATGTTTTAGTACTATTTGCAACAGTTCCGACACAGTTTTCGTCGTGTCGTTCGTTGTATAAATTTCGTCGATTAAACGAAGTCCTAGTACATTAATATGCTTTTGTCTTATACCTCAAGTTTCTTGTGTTCCTGTCACATGATACTGTAGAGCATGTCAGTCACAGCTGTGTGCAAATGCACGGTGTGCGTTGCGGTTGCTATAATCCTCATGTCACCTGTATCGCCGACCGATCCATTGTTTCTCGATGACACCATCGTTATTAATTAACTGTCGACATTGACACGCGTGAAGGGTAATTGCACCGCGTCACAAGTCTTCATAAAAAAGCGGATTAACCAATTAATTTCAAGCACACACTCGAACTGATGAGTTTGATTGGTAATCATCATCACCAGCTCACTATACGTCCCCACCAAGAGGCTTGATTGGTAATGGTAAAAAGTATTTTTTTTTAAATTGCATTATTGAGGATTTAAATCTAAACAATAGTGATAAAACAAAGAACGAATTTAAATATCTAAGTCAATCTTCAATTTCACAGATTTTATGATATGTAGCCAGGGGAAAACGTTATATAAAGAAGAATTAAATGAGTAAAGTAAAACAAAAACTTGGCATCCAAAGAAACCAGGATCTGTCTTCTTGTTAAGAAATATCGGATAAATATTTCAAAACAAGAACATCTTCGTCTGATAATTAACTTAAGGACGACCATGTCTTCATCTTCTCATATGGCTGTAAACATCTGGATGTTCCACTACTTGTATCATGATGTTAATTGGTGACGACACTTATTGTTCGACTTCGCCGGTCAGATGGTACTGGGGTACGCCAATTAAACCTATTAGAGAGCGTCGACATACTGCGTGCGGCGCGCGCGGAGTCTCGCAACCTAATAACGTTTAATCAATTTGATCGCGAACAACTGTATTGAGGTCGTTGGCACGGGTGGCATGGCATAGCACTTACATCTCTTAAATACTCTGCATCAGACAAATGTTATTTTTCCATATTATTGCACGATTGCAGAAATAAACACCATACATTCCCAAAGAAGTGGTACTATTGCGAAAGAATTGGGTAGTTCAAATACATAATGAATACCTAGGTACTACAATTAAGGTTAATTACAACGCAAATTGCACGAACGCTTTTATTTGTACTTTTTCCATGAAAATTTAATTACTTCCAATTCAGCAGCGAGACGGAATGTTTAATTTTAAAACAGTGCAGTGGTTGATTGGTGACTTGCGGACGGAGATGCTTTCCTGTCAAGTGGATGAGCAGCCATTAGTAGTCTTTTGGAATACTTTCACGATTCCTTTCGTTGTTTACATGCATATTACCTGCACCGTTTACTAATATAATTTGCTTTATATCTTTTGTTGATCAGCTTTTTAAATTTGCTTAAACTAGAAACTTAGGAATATAGGATAATCTCTATTCGTATAACAATAATTAGACAGTGGTCGCTTCACAAGGTCGTGTAACTTGTTTCGAACCGGTTGCTGAATTTACACTTGAATAATTTATTTTCGACGTGCGTCTTTCAAACGATAACATAGCTAGTCACGTTTTCAAATAGACATTTTAGGAGCTGCAGTTCTCACAATTTTTCTGACGATTCTAGCAGGATGTTTAGATATACGAGTACGTTAATAAAAGAGACTAGCTGTCTCTATTGTAGATGTTTTCCATGTAATTCTTTTAATCTTGATCAAATGATTTATGTCACCTTCTAGTCGGGCTAGCATATATATTTGAATAAAGCTGAACTTGTGGCTGTTAAAAAGAAATTGCAAACGATTTCCAAATGGTTGGGCGTCAAAAATGTCTAGTGTCGCTAGCTTACAATAGCCGGTTGTTGATGTTACCCCCCGTACTTTAAGCTTCATCCACATCGAGAGCGATAACATCTCTAATTAATTAACATCAACTTTTAATTACAACAAGATGCATAAATATTGTATCCTTGCTCACTACTATGGTTAAATGTGATTCGAAACGTAAGCTATTTATGAATTTAGCCCGCACGCAGCGCCTACCTCGTGTATATTGTGTGCATGGCCTTATACTCCATGAATCGTACATTTCACTCCGCAGTCACGTGTTAGGTTTCCGGTTGAAGTATCGCATTGGAACATTTATTATAGTTTAGATCCGTCCAGTTGGTTACTTTCAGGATATCCGGGGTTATGCTATTTTATTGTCAATATTTGAAAACAAACTCAATCTTTAAACGCATTATTTGGTTAAGTACTTTTAAATTAATACAATCCTCGAATTTAATTGCTTAAAATTAAGGTGGAAACTCAAGCATGTTGTAGTTAGAAGCTATTCAAATTAGGACAATACTGTTTTGTTATGCACGGCATATGGTCTTGGATCATGTTTCATTACGGGAACACCCTGCAATATAACAATACTATCGCACATATTTAGATTACTTTACAACATGTGACATAAATTTTATGACTCTATGAATGAAAATATGCTCTATTACACATATTTTCCCGTCATATAAAACTTGTTACGTATTTAGGTCACTGACACTCGCTTCGCGTAACATAACTAGTTATGACGACAAAAAATGGGAAAATCGGTTGTAAAAATTTAAATTTCATTTCTGGATCTATTCTATGCATCTTATTAGAATAAAAAGGACCAGAATAAAATAGTATATATCAAGTTATGTTCATATTTAGATCATAAAAAATACATCGAGTCAATAAATTTCAAAACTCAGCAATGGTCAACAAATAATTACTTTACATAGGAGATACAAGTTAAACTATCTCTTCGTTAATTGACCTCATTGCTAAAAAAAACAAATGAGTGTACACTTTGTACCAAATTGCTTGAATCTTTGAGTGACATCGGTTGACAAATGGCGTGAGATAAGAGAGCATAAAATTTTTTCGCGCTGAATCAATTCACTTTCGCTAATGCAGGCGGCGGACGTTATTTCGTCTAGACAGTGATGAATTGGCACCGTATAGACAAAACGTCGAGATAACGTTAATATATTGTCCCGTGTGTACACAGGAGTTCCGACGTAATGACACCGTTTCTGATTATCGAGGATTTGAAGGACATATCAACGCCTGCAGGTAATTGTGTCACGCCACATTCTTGTTCTAGTTGCTCCGTAGTTAATAATTATTTTTAAATTGTATATTGTCATGGGTAGCAACATGTGACTGACTTAAATGTCAAATTAAATTCATCAATACAATTACAATAAACAACAAGAACGATTATCTGAAACTCACACTATTTTAAAGACAAAAATATCAGTGATTATAGAATAAAATTAATAAATTAATTATGTTGGTCCAATGTTTACGTTTACTCTATACTTCAATCTTAATTAACGGACGTATTAATGAACATTGAGTTTTAGTAATATAATTTCGTCGACAACTTAAAACAAACTTACTTCAGTGTAATGAAACATCCAACTATTATATATGTAGGGTAGGTAGATCTTCCCCCTTCATTCGTCTCCTTGAAAGTTTAATTTGGTGCTACAATTTCAGAAATTCGTGAAATTCTCGACGCGTCACGTAATTTAGACTAACATTATTTCACTTTGTGTATCCGTATCAATCTAGGGCGCTTTTGAAATTTCTCGTTAAGCCGAGACTTATGTCGCTTTATTTACAAGTCTTATTTAATTATGGAGCGTCAGTGGCTCAGTGGTTTAAGCACTTGACTTGTAATCTACAGGTCTTGGGTTCGAATCCCGCCGCCATGTACCAATGTGAGTTTTTGGATTTTTCGAATTTTCATATGTACATAATTTACCCGACGTTCTTACGGTGAAGGAAAACATCGTGATGCAACCTGCACATATCTGTGAAGAAATTCAAAGATATGTGTGAAGTCAACCAACCCGCACTTGGCCAGCGTGGTTGATTATGGCCTACTCACCCTAACTTAAGGGTAGGCTTCGAGCCCCTCGGTGAGGATGATGATGATTTAATTATGTTGAATTAAAATTTTCCGGAAACAGCTTCAATAATTGTTAGCAGTTCTCTGTGTTATAACGAAATTTACTGTAAACTGTAATATATCTAATTATCTTCTATAATTTTTGTGTGCTTGTCGAATTCATTATACAAACTATATATAGGTTTGACATACTTTAATGTGTTTCATACCACTACGATAGCAATCCAAACGATATATTGTAAAAAGAAAATTGCCCATTAATTATGTTAAAAATAGGTCGGCAGTTCGACGACCCGCGTTCGTAATGAAGCTCATAGAGGCTTGATAGGTTAGGGGCCGGGACCAGACCGCGAGCTAGGCGACTATTAAATTACTTCAAATGAAAAGTGTGCTACATTTTGAGGTCGTTATTGTGGCCACACTTTGCGTACGAGTTATTAACTCTGGTTAAACTTGTTACAGACAATTTTGAAGTCGTTCTATTCGCTAGAAATTTAACCATCCTCACCTGTGAGATAAATTGTGAAGACAGCTAAATGTGTAGGTTTATCACTGTTAATCGTCACTTTTGTCACCTTTGTTCAATAAGTAGTAAATGGTAACACGTGTGCGGTGTGGCTACCATAAATGTCGTATATTGATAACCGTTGACATATTAATGACGCCGAAACGATTCGTTGAAGGCACGCGGAGAGACATGGACCAGGAGCGCATGGGCCAGTGCGTTCTATTTTGGTTATAAGACGTTGACCTGTTGCCATGTGCACCTCACCAATGAATCAGAGATTTTCAAAGAGATATGTAAAAATAGTAACCGAATTCTTTGCTTCCGCGAATGAACTTCGAACAAGTATAACATAAAAACAGTGGAATACCAGATAACTGTTGAAATCTAATGGATTGGCTATAGTTTAAAATTATATGAAACACGAAACTATGAGTTATGAAGTGGCTATTTAAATAAACTGACCTAAGAAAAAAAATAGATTTTCCTGAGGTTAAATTCCTAGCAACACATCTTCAGTTTTTGCGATTGTTTGTTTCTTAGGAGTTGAAATTCACTAGCAGTATTGATAGCTAATCTTATTTAAAAAAAATATTGCGGCAAAATGAAAACATTCCAAAGACCTGAAGTAAACACAAGGTCAATAGAATTGTAACTGTATTTTGTGTGTTTACATCTGTGACTATTATGTTAGCAAATGACGCCGAGGGTCTCAAACTCCGTCTGTTTATAACCGCCACAATGTGCTCTGAGCCTGATTGTTTGTCGACAATTCATTCTCTGTATCCTAGTCAGGCTTTTATGACCATTCGTAATTTTAAGAAATTTATTATTGTTATAATGGATACAATGAAGCTATAGTTGTAACATGTGTTTATGATTTTATGGTTGAACAGTCTACACTACAAGTTGTACAGTTGATATTGGTTTTTTAAATGTATTTTTTTTAAAAAAACGTAATAGTATTTATTCAAAGTCCCTTATTTTGAATTAAATTGTAATATCTTGTGCAAAACCTCTACAGTAAACTTTAGTAAATTACACAAAAACTTCTGGGCTGCCGTCGTATAAAATAAAAAAAAAAAACACCTGCGTGATTAAAAGTCGTGTTTTTTTTTCTTTGTTTTCTTCAACTTTTTAGCGAGTCGAACATTTGGTACAGGAAGAGAGGGCACTATGTTGTGGGGTTTGTTCGGATTTTGTAAAGGTCGACCCGGCCTGCGTCCCCGCAGACCCGCACGAGTATTGATCTGCCCCCAGGGAAAAAGTTTCTATTGTCATAAAGCTTACTTTACTTTTCAATACCGATGTAATGCTTGAAAAGCTTTGTGATCGCCTCATTAGGGTAACATTTAATATAACCTCGAAATTCGCAAATTGAAATTAAAGGTCTTTAAAAGTTATAAAGGGTCTGGTTGTGAAACTCTCTTGAACACTTGAAGAGTAATGTTATTTAATTAAATTGCTTGTTAGTTTAATAAAGTGCAGTTTATTAAACTTAAAGAAATTGATTCCGTTTTAATGTTGTCAACATATTAGCAAAATTTATCAGACAGATTGGTTGTAGATAGTAGATACTTTTATTAATTAGCTTTAATTTGAAGGTCGGAAATAACTGGTTAGATAGTATTAGACAAAGCCTGAATGAAAGCATTGACGTAACATTTTGCTTATCCCAGCAAACTTTGTGGGACAGATCAAAGAGAACTTTATTTACAAAGCTGAAGATGAAAGCCCGAATTGGTGGACCTTTTAAATTACAAAACATAACTATACACACCGTTGGTATATTTACATTGTTTAACCTTTCTTTGATGCTTGCATAAAACGGCTATACCCAGCTATAGTACGTATGTGATAGACGTCTATATGAAACTTCGAAGTCTTCAAATATGTACTAAATATAATTAATGTGGTATTTCAAACATTGTTATGAAATTTTAAAATGCATTATGGTAGACTAGTTAAAATACGTTCCTATTTTTAAACTAGAATCAACGATATCTCTTGATACTAAATTATGTCTTCGAATAAGAATCACTTCCATTTTTAACCACATTCAACAATCAAAAGATTATTTATTTGTAAACTAACTTTAGCCTTTGACTTCATCCACACGGAATGTTAAAAAAATCGTAAGTAGTCTATTTGTCCGAACTATGATCTAAGCCTTTGTCAAATTTCATCGAGAAACTTTAAGATGTTTTGAAGTTTCGAAGTAATAAACATCGATCCATCCAAACTTTCGCAATAATATTAGTAAGATACTAAATACTATTTATAACGTAAGAGCTCATATTGATACTAAGCTATATCCCTAGATAATATAAACAGGCGGGGAAGTATGCAACGTGCGTTGCGCGTCTGCGGACCGAAAGCTATTAGATTACGTATTAGTAAAACAATGCGATGTAATTACAGTTGTGACCGCAGTTTACGACCTGTTGCGCCCTTCTATTCAATATACAAGATCCGCTAGCTCATTGAAATTCTGGTTAATATTGCACTCAAAATATGCTATTATTGATCCAACTCAGTTTACCTTAATTAATTTTATGAATCGAATTACATACATTTTCAAAGACATTTTTGAAAAATTATACATTTCTAGCTTTCGCCCGCAACTCCGCCCGCGTGGGATTTAAAAAAAAACAAAAGTGAGTGCCTATGTGTTCTTCCAAACTATCCTCTACATGTATACCAAATTTCATCGAAATCCGCTCAGCCGTTTATGCTACAAACCCTAACAAACATCCATCCATCCATCTAAACTTTCGCATTTATAATATTAGTGTGATGTCATTAGTGTTATTAGTGTGATTACTATAAATAAATTATTCTAAAACGCAGGCAGAAATAGTCGAAGTAGAAAGATTGCGTATATCATTCGGATAAAATTTTTGAGCATTGAAAATAAAATCTGTGTTATCCGTTTAACATTGATGAAAAAGTTTTCATTTTATTGAAACTGCAAAGACTTTATTCGATTTTTTTGTTAGAATTAGTCAACGTATCAAAAACGATTCCGATTTGATTTATCCTAACGGGAATTTGAATGCTGTAAATGTAGCTGACGATCTCTGATGACTAACGTATGAATCGCATGTAACAAGAAGGACGTTAGTTATGAATGTGGAAGGGTACACCGGTAGAGGTAGACCTATAAAGAGATGGATGGATTGCATGAAAGGTGACATGATCAAGAAGGGAGTGATGACTGAGATGACGGATGATAGAGCTATTTGGAGGACGAAAACCCGGTGCATTGCAAGGCTGGGGAGATGATGATGATGACCTCTGATGACTAATTTAATCTTTAACATCACGAACAATGTGCCATCGATTTTAGAACTTATATTTAAGAATCTTCTTTTTACTGTATCAACTTCTGTCATAATTATTTTTAAACATAACCAAGAAAGTGGAATAATGAAGAAAATATGAATGAATTGTATGAAAAATAGCACAAGAGGGAATTGAAAACGACTGATAGAGATGTATGGACGATTAGATGAGACTCCGTTTGGAAAAGGGCAGGTTGATGAAGATATAATTTTTATTGGTTCATGCCATTAATAGTAAGCAAATAAAGAGTTTAGTTGCTTTTAATAAAATAATGTCCTTTGTGATGTCATATTTAGTAATAAAAAATTGATCTTGTAACCATATTTAACATAAAGGAGTGTTTACGCTTAGAGACTTACGTCAATGCTTACTTTAACATGAATTATGCGTCACCGTTCGTATGTTTGTCACCAAACTATTAACATTGTTTCACAACTTTAAAAATTTTACTAAGAGCCAACAATATTCGCACGGCAATGTATGTATTTACCTACTCTATGTGAATACATAAATAATAGTCTTTACTATGAAGTTTTAATGAATATCATACTAATGTCAATCTCATACATACCTACATTTTGCAATATAAAAACGTCAAGGTGTAATTTCCTCGTTTCTCGTCCCTCCTGTTTGCTCTCGCCCTAAATTTCCAAGTTGATAATGAAAAGCTCGGCGGCAGCGGCGGAGCGGCGCGGCCGGCCAATTTCACCGGTGTTCCGTCACAGGGCAGTTTGTTACGCGGTGTAATCACCACCCATTGAATATATTACCTTTTATGTGTCGCTACCTTTGTACTACTCGGAGATTACTCTGTGATTGGTGACGTTTTTGTTTTGTTTTCGTACACAAATAAAAGATTAGACGTTTTCTTTATCATCTCTATTTAGGCTTAGGCTAAGGGATTTAGGACTTTTGAATAATTTGTATGCTGACCAAACTGCAAAAGATCTTTACATCTAACTACACTTTTTATAATTTCGACTACAGTCTATGCGTCTATGCACTAGAGTTATTGTTTCATGAACAAATACAAAATTGTATTATTTGAATATGAATTAAACGTATTTCAAAGAAGCAAAAATTAGTTGTAATTTTGGCTCGTTCGCGTGACTTACCGCACCGTTCCATTCCTAAAAACTCCTCAAAGAACACCGCTACATAAATCAAACTCCACCTTGACGTGCTTTGTGACAATTGTGTTCGTAACATTTGCTCTTTATGGAAAAGTTTCTGCGAAAGCATAAATAATAAATAAGGAAGGATATCATCAGTTTTACAACTTTATTTGAGCTTTTAGTTTATTACTTTGCTCTATATGTGTCTTTTTTCCTGATATCTTTTCGTGAAATTGAAACCACATGCATATCGGAAGTTAGTTTTAATGCTTTATAAATTTATATCGTTCAATTAAAAGCTAATATCGAGACTTTAAACAATCTTTTAAGTTTGGTCCATATCTGCAATGGCTGATATCTTGATATGTAAATCAATTTATTCACATTTTTGCTTAATACTAAATGGAATCCATTTTCTATTTAAATTTATCTCCAGACTGAACCGATTGTGTTCCGAAGAACGAATATAAATGAAAGTAACGACATCGAATACATTTTTATGTCGAGGTCCAAATTTAGGTTCCGTCGGTTGTCACTGATTGATGGCATTACAAAAATGCTCGGATTAAACGAGGAATGTTTCGTTTTACCGTCATTTTTTACACCAATCGTATAAATATGAAGAAATTACAACGTGTTTTTGTTAAACGAGGCTCACTTACTATAGGGTCATTGTCTTGTAATCTCTAAAGTCAACATTCTCTTAATAAACGGAAAAGATAATTTTACAATTGCAATTTTATCTTATGTATTTCTAACAGATAAGTCAGAATCCATTAAAACTTATAATTTAACTGTCTGTTCGCTTGCGGCTTCATCCGCATGAAATTATAAAAACTTTATTTTGTTGTTTACATTTGTCAAATTCTCAATTGCAAATTACAAAATTACCGTTACCATAATAAACGTGCTGCCTTAATGGTGGCAGCTTGTATTATAGTTTATTGTACCTTACCCACATGAAGGTTTTTTCGAATTAATTTACCCCCTAAGTTTCATAGCCTGAAAGTATAAAGCCTAATGCATGTCGAAGTGTAGAACTTTTTATTAGAGAAAAAAATATTTAAAAACATGATTGCTGACATCCTACACCACGAAGCAGCCTGTGTTTACGCTTTATTATATTAGTATAGATATAAATAAAGAAACTCGTTATTGTCTCATTCGTTAATCAAGCCTGGCAGTAGATTTAATCTATGGACATAAGATAATAATGGTAATAAGGGCTGCCAGCTGATCTCTGGGGCAATAGTATCCGCGGGGGGAGGTAGAGGGCGTAGTGAACTGAAGTGCAGTAGCGTGCCGCGCGTCGGAGGTAACGGTCGTGTCTTCTCTCTTACCAGATTGTTCGTGAACAAAGTGACGCTGTGTGAATGGCCTCAGTATCCAAATTGTGTGTAGTGACATAGTGCCTGGTTTTAATTTAAACTGTGACTGCTGATTTCATTTCATCGCACAATCTCAAGGTAAGAGGAAATATTTGATAACGATACGCGACTTCGCTGTAAGAATTTTTTGCCTTGACATTGTTGCAAATGATGATTTTTTTTCTTATTTGAATTGTATCTGTTAAGAAAATGTTTTAATGAATTAATTTAGTATCCAGCAAAATGGTTAAATTTATGTGACTTGATTAAGTTTCGAAATAAATTTCGTTCAATTGTGTTGTAAAATGTATGGCAAACATTAAGTTTATGGCGGTTGTAATATGTAAGGTCGGCTTATTGATTCGCAACCCTTATAAAATCCATCTATTGTAAAGTGCCCCATTTCATATATTTCGAGGGAGGCGTTGCTCTGGGGTTGATTCGAGGTATGGACCGTCAATCTCATAAAAGTTATTTGAGGATTTTCTGTTCAAAAATACCTACTCGCATAGATTATTAAAAAAAAATTATTTTTACTTTTAGACTAACATTTTAAATTTTTATTTTATGATACAGAAATACGATTTGTCTTAGTCTATTTCTGTAAATAGTTTTTACAATTCTAATTAAAGCTTTGAATCTCTTCGAACCTAACTCAAAATATAAAGTTAAATCTTAACTGTATTGTAATATTTTTCTCATACAACTAAATATAAATCATTTTCCTTTACCTACTCTTCCTCTAAGAAATCGTTATCTCCACGATAAGAAATGTTGTTCCGGGATCAAATACGGCAAAATGGAATTATGGACAAAAATATATTCTACTTGAAGAAACTTTGCTTTCTTACATTTATTATTTGTGTAGCTTATTGTCCTAATATTGATTTTAGAAATTGCCTTATCCGGAAGTGGATTTCTTAATGCTTTTGTGGTTAATTGATCTATCGATAAACGGTTTAATATTCACTAAACGATTATGAGAAACATCGCTATAAACGTTTAGCCTATCTTATTGGAAGCTATAAGCAAACCGTTACATGTTACGGCCACTTTAATATTCACAACAGCTAGTAGCACTAAACTATCCGAATTGCGAAACGACTTGGACTTCGATTCGATTCAATTTTCTCTAAAGATATATCTTAGCTTTACAATTATATTGCTATCTCAGTCTTTTGGAGTAGAATAAGAAGGATGACAAATGTTTTGTTCAAGTGTCTCAGCGGTGGAAACTACGGTTAGTTGAAACCCGAATTGTGGAATCTCCTTTTGTATCTCTAAACCTCACACAAAATCTAGTTACAAATGATATATCGTTCTAAATTACCTGATTAAAGTAATTATTGCATCTTTATTAATATTATAATTTAATAACTTAACCAATTGGTTGCGACTACGTATGAATTGTTAATTATATCCCATCTACAACCTCATATTATGTAATTACGAGCATAAATTACATTGAACGCTTCGTATTAAGTTTAGGATCTACTGAGCTTGAATATTACACTTTCATTTGTATATATCGCCAATAGCCTAATGGTTTGGGGTACGGACTACCGATCTTGCGGTCGAGGGTTCGAATCCCGCCATTCGACTATTGTCTTGAACCATATCCTAGCACAAGCCTAGAGCTTAGTTGGAATGGTTAAAGGAAATATTAGTAAATTAACAAAATGCTATTAATATTTTTTATACATAAAAAATAGTAGTCAAAAACTACTTAAAACATCAATTTTAGTCATTTAAAGCGATCGTTCTAATTTTTTTTCCCTCCACTAATTTGTATCAGATGTAATTTAAGATTTAAACTGTATAAGAAACTAACTACATGAAATAACTTCGAATCAGGATGTCGCGATTAAAAGGCGGAACATTACAAATCCGCTTGACTTAATAATAACTCGATTTAAATTTTAATGTGCAAGAAAAAATAAATCGCTTAGGCAGTTCAGACTTCCTGGAAGCGAATAAAAATTCACAAAAACTTAATGCTCCTACCCTTAAAAAAGTAATGCAATCGATTGCTGGTAACAATATCGACTTTAACACTTTGGAACAAAGTGTATTTTAGCTAATTATAATACAATCATGCGTTCTTTGCAGTACTGTAGGCGGTGGACAGTCGCCGGCGCAACGTCGCGCCTCCAATGAGCGGAAATGCAAATTTATATGAGCACCATCTACGACAAACGATGAATTGACAATACCCGTGGGATAGCGGTCCTATGCTTTTTGATGTCATGATTGTCGTTAATAGATAGGTACAATCACGTACATACTCCTAAAGACTAAATTATTTTTAATTTGATCAAGATATTATTATTAATATTAGTATGTAAAGTTGCAATAGGCTTCTAATTACAGGACAATCTTTGTTAATTCCATTATAGTCAGATATGTACAGCCCTGCAGTTAATGTATTGATATCAGGCTTAGAAATCCGTGTTACCATGACGACGGGTGCAAGGAACGCAGCGACGTCACGCACCGTCGCTTCCGTCGCACTGTACCGAGTCCGTTCTGTTCGCATTGAACCTGTAATCCCATACGTTTTATGATCGCCTGGTACATTGAGTATCGTTGAGTTGCGAAATTATTGAACACCTAATTTCCTTTAGGAGAAAAGAAGTGAAAATGTTCATTTAAAACCATAAAAACAATAAAAAAGTTGTATGGTTATAGCGCATATTAATGAAAATTAATCCTTAAATTAAAGAACGAGCAGCATACGGATGAAATTCCTAATAATAGTATGCTAATTAGATAACAGAGGTCTGTAAGTTCAACTTCAAAGACATCGCGACACTAATTTACAGTAGTATTTTAATTAATACGTATTATTAATGGTCTAGTTTTTAGTTAGAAGTAAATTAAGACTGTATTTGTGCCGATAAGTCGTCACCGAAACCCAATTTGTGTCGCATTTTTCTACCTAAAAAAGGTAATTTTGTTTTAAAAATCTTTATAACTAAAACGGTCAAAATAATTGTCTCAGACTTAAATGTGAGAACACAGGACTGCATGTTAAAAGGGTAGTTTAGTACTTAAATTTATTTAATAAATAAAGCATAGAATAGGATTAAGACGTAAAGGAAAACCAGTTCGAAGCGTCCAAAGCAGATTAAAAGGACGCGTTTGAACTCCCCATGGTATACACGTTGTTAATTTAATTCCATATCCAGATTATAAGCGAAATGTTGTTATTGCTAACTGGTGCTTGCTTTTGAATATGGCGATTGTGTATAATAAAAATGACTAAATTATTTTAAAACGTTACTGGCAAAGTCTTTTGTTTGTGACCTGTTTGTTGGTTATGCATTCCTTTCTTGCCTTGTAAAAATTCTGTTTCTTGGGTTATAATACACATATTGACAGCTTCAGAGAACAATTTCAACCATTCTATTTAGTTTCAATATTTGAGTAGTATCTGCCCCAGATAGAATTCGACCCCACGGAAAGGTACGTTATCTTAATTCAACACAGCCCCTCCAAACGGGGGACCAGTATTACCGGGAACAAGTCCCGAATCTCTTTGAGCATGTCCCGATTAAGTAACAAAGATTCCCGTATATTTTATATCGCAAGGGTAATCTCTATCACCCTCCAATTTCAGATTAAGTGATATTTATTTGTTTATCTTAAAATTTGAATACTCGGAACTGTATCTAACGGTAAAGGATAATTTATTAAAAAAATAGTGTATCATTGGTAAAACAAAAATTATTATGTTAATTTAAAGACTAATTAGTAAATTATTAACATCGAGTATAATCTAAAGAAGACGGATATATTTGAAAGTTTCAAAAATGTACCTGACAGTTATTATTTCTAAATATCTTATCCTGATAAATGATGAAAGGAGATTGCATGTGGCTGAGATGCGTATGTTAAGATGGATGTGTGGTGTGACAAGAATGGATAAAGTTAAGAATTTGTATATTAGAGGAAGTTTGAAAGTAGCGCCAGTGGTGGAGAAATTGAGAAGCAAAAGGTTAGCGTGGTATGGACATGTTATGCGACGAGACGATGGCGACATAAACCAGAAAGTGTTAAGAATGAATGTGGATGGCTACAAAGGAAGAGGAAGACCGAAAAAAGTATGGATGGATTGTGTGAAAGAGGATATCCTTAAGAAAGGAGTGGATTCAGATATGACGACTGATAGAGATGTATGGAAGAGCAGCACATACTGTGCCGACCCTCCATAAGGGATAAGGGCAAGTTGATGATGATGATCTTATCCTGATAATAAAACAATTTTAACCGTAAAATTGTATTTCAAATACTTTTATCACCCAATAGACTACTAGTAAAACTCTACGAAAAAAACTCATCACGAAGTAAAACTTTTGAAAGCGACTTTTCAAACTCCCATTGGAGCTTGTTCACGTTTTTCTTTCCAATGCATAAATAAATAGGCTAACTTTAATCGAATCCTTTTGGCAGCATTCTCGGATTAGATTGACAAGGCATGAAATCAATAGCGGCAAGGCTGGGGCTCACGCATCCCGCTCTATCGATTGTTCTTTCCTGTCTTCTGTTTTATTTCAAAGGTCTTTGTTTATTCATGATCTACGAGTTCACTGATCCAATCGCGCTTTGCTTCGCTAACTTGCTGTCTGTGGTTTTTGTTAACGGCGTTAATAGACGTAATTGGTGTTTAAGAATACTTCTTCTTCTCAACGAGTCGTGAATTTTTCAACATGATATAATCTTTAAAGCGAGATATTCATTTTATTTAATCTTTACTAAAATATGCATAGCAATCAATACATATTTGAGCCACTGCAACTATTAAGTAACACGATACTAATAAATAAAACAAAAGAATGTATTTAAAACTGCTGAATTATAAGGATGAGTAGACCATATGTGAAACTAAATCATTGAGTAAGTAGTAGATTTTATGACTCATTGCCTATATTTGGTTTTGAAAAAGAAAGTTGCTCCCTTCACTGCGATGACATGGGTTTTTATTTAGCAGCGGAGTGCGCGGGAGGTCGTACTGGCAACCACTGTACTGTGGCTTTCGTTGTGGTCAGACTAATCAATCAATATTGAGATCTATCACTTTGAACATAGTAATGAAAATTAATAGAAAGATAGGTTTGTTTTATTGAATGTAATATGTATATGGGAAAAGATTTGTATTTTTGTATTTACTGAAATAACTCAAAAACAACTAGGCCGTTTTTAAAAATTTTTTCACCGTTAAAAAGGTAATTTACCTGTGAGTAATTTAGGCTTGTTTTTGATTTCACACGGGCGAATTCGAGGGCAACAGCTAGTATTAAATAAAATGAAATGACGAACGCCTATTTCTTATTCAACTTATTGATTAATTTAAGTGATTGTAGTAAGACGTAGATATTTCCATTGGTTTCGATTGAAACGCACCGTTGGCAGTAATTAATTGATTTGTTAGCGGCGCTATTAAACTGATTGGGCGCCGGTAGTTAACAAATAATCTTAATTGCCTATCGAAATTCTTTTACTGCTTGTTCGTATTTCTGGTATACTTTGTAGCTGTTGTATTTTAATTTGTTATCTCTAATTTATCAAACAATTGCGTTACGATTTAGAATATTTTATATCACTATTTTATTCTTTAAGTAATCTTCGATCGTTCTAGACTTTTAAAAACGAATCGCTCCTACAATATTGAGTCACCACAACGATGTGTAAACACACTAATAATCGGTGACAAGTGTACAATGTAAAGAATCGGGAAGATGTTTCTAAGATGGATACAGTAATATTTATTACTAACTAGGATACGCGCGGGACTCCGACCGCGTAGAATTAAAAAAAATAACGATATCCTCTACGTCTATGCCAAATTTCATCTAGATCCGTTCAGTCGTTTAGGCTACAAACTCTAACAAACATCCATCCATCTAAACTTTCACATTTATATTATTAGTTAGATAGTTTTGTAACCTAAACTGCTAATCAGATCTCGATGAAATATGGCATAGATGTAGAGGATAGTCTAGAAGAACACATAGTCTACTTACTTTTGTCTTTTTTAATTACACGCGGACGGAGTCACGAGCGAAAGCTAGTAATCTCTGTTTGACGAATAATTAACATTTGGAATGCAATTATTCGATACCAACTTTGTTTAACGACTACACTGTACGTCGCGTCGTGAACACAACTAGTGGTAGTCAAGTTGCAGTAACGGCACTAAGCGAATTAATTCCAACGCGGCACAACTTCGTAATTACCGAGTTACTAAGTAATATGAGATTGTGGAGGTTGTTACAGTGGCCCGCGGCGCTTCGGAACATACGACGTACGTCTCGTGTTTAATATTGACGCAGCCTTTTATTAAATCCTACTAGACCCGATGTCTCTAAACTTTATTATCTACATACATCGGTTGCTTTTATTAATACCTAATAATATGTTATTCCTGTAACTATGAAATGTGTGATTACATATTGCGAGTTCGTAGATTACACGAGAGAACGAGATCTATGAAAACTAACCTAAGGATGTTCTATTTCTACAAATATCTTACAAATCATAGATATTTCAAACGTATATTTGTCGGCATTCATACCAACATTGTAAAATTTCACTTGAAATAGCATCAATATCAGAAATGTACGTAACATCTGCAATACATTTCAGAATAGTATTCGAAATAGTAAGGCGTTGCGAGCTTCGTCGGCATGTGATAGCACTTCTATACAGAGTCCATCAAATAAATATCCTCTCCGTAGCGAACACTTTGAAGATTGACCCAGTTTGTTGTTTGTCATAACATGATAACACTGAGATTGGACGTCCAGTTTATAAAATAGTAAGAAAATAAATAATACGCTCTAGTGAGAGATAAATTAACGATATTTTTATTAAATTATGACACAAATTTCAAAGAGATAATGGTGACACCAAATGAAAGAGTACAAAATTCAGAGTATATATGAGTCGAAACAATCTCAGTAAAATGACTATTTTTCTCACTAAATACGATACAACTTGTACAATAAACCATCGCGTTGTTTACGATTGTAAAAGTGGCGGCTAGAAAATCTATATTTCGTTACGCAAGAATAGAGACTATGTCCATACCGTGTGAATATCACAATAGTTTTTATCTTTATGATAATGACATCTTGCAGGCGATATTAACATCTATTAGCATTACAAAACCAGTTTCAATACAATTAAATACATCCTACACAAATGTACTTTGAAATCCCAACTCAATAAAACGCATTATACGAAATATCCTGTCATAAACATACACATTTCTATTTGCTTACTTTATCAACACTTTTCATAATTAATGCTGTATTGTGTACATTCAGTGGGCTGAATCTCACGTGTCCAGGAGTCAATGCACCACAGTACAGTCGCGGGAATCCGCGATGTTCCACTTTAAGAATAATTGCCTTGTATATTGCAACGAGACAAACTCGGCCTCTTCCTACAAATTACTAATTAAAAAGAAAATAGCCGTGTGTCACTAACCGATTTTCTTTCGTAGAAACATTTGTAAGCTGCATTGTATTGGTTTTTATTCCGCGTCTCGTTTCAAAATGATCAAATGATTGTAGATTTTAAGATGGAACACCGCTAGTATTCCCCACTGTACAGTGAGAGTGAAACTGTGTGGGTTGGGCACCCGTGGACCGCCATGTTTAACCATAATCCGTACCATCAACATTCATGACTAACGATCGCTCGGAGCACAAGCTAAACATTTCGCTTTTATGATTAGTTTTACGAAGATTAACATAATATTTTTACGATCGTAAGATGAATAGGTTCCTTGCGTATTCTTGCTTGATCTGGATATCATATTAAAAATGTTTTCAATAACGATCTAAAACTCGTGCTGAGTTTAAAAAATGATTATTGTTATATTAGACTTTCTACTTCTCGATAAGTGTTTACTATTCGATAAAAAATGTAATTGAAACAACAGCAACTGGAATTAAAACGTGAAACGTGATCTCTCTTAGCAAGTACCATGTCTGACGTTATAGGCGTTTCTCAATTGTTTTTATCTAATTTCATAATGACTGTTTGATTCTCAGCTGTTTAAAATATTGAATAACTCGTTAGACACTTTAGTTCTACATAGAGTAACCAACAAATGTGAACATTGATAGTTACATTTATAGGTCATTTTCACGCTAATTGAAACTAGTATTGGCCATAATTAGAGCATGAAATTTTCGTTTAACCTTTGTTAGTTTCATGAACTCAATGAACGTATTTGATATGCACTTTCGTAACGCCTCTTAATCTACCAACACCTGCTTTCTTTACATACCTTTATGCCCTAAGTGTGGTGAAACTCCGGCATTCATATCACGGTAACTCATCTTCTCCCCTCCTAAAATTACAGAAATTTAAGCTCTCTACTCGTAGAGATAAGGTATCGAGTTCGTTGTTCAAAAGTTCTGTGATAGTAGGCTAAACAAGTTTAATTAACATTTAGTTTGTTTACTCATTAAGTTCCACATAACAATAAAAGTGTAGGGAGAAATCCATTTAAAGTATGTTTGTACATTTCTCCATACGCTTCGCTTTAGGAAAAAACTATGATTTCTAATAATATCAGTTAATCAACCAATATTACAGTCATTTAGTTATAGTCATAATTATTTTTTCTCATCAAACGTTATTTTGATTCATGTGATACGTTGGCTTCTATACTAATGTTATAAAGAAGAAAGATTTGTATTTTTGTATGTACTGAAATAACTCAAAAACTACTAGGCCGATTTCAAAAATTCTTTCACCATTAAAAAGCTACATTATCAGTAAGTAGCATAAGCTACATTTTTTTTTTAATTTCACTCGGACGAAGTCGCGAGCAACAGCCATTATAAATAAATAAATATTTTTGGTACTTGTCTTGAACACATCTGGAAGTTCTATTAATAGTTACAATGTAAACATTTCATAGAGTGAAGAGATTTTTTATATTAATGGAGAATAGTTTAGAAGATTATTCAATTGTTTTTTAATACCACTTCAGTGATCACGTGATCGAGTTTAAAAAAGTGATAAATCAGAAATAAAGTATCAGTTTAATAATGATCGTTGCATGTGCGTAAATGTTGTTTTTTATACGTTGATCGAAATTGAAATACACACGACATTCAAGAACAATTCGATCATGGAACTGCATATTTTTATTATAAGCTGGCAATCGAGTAATCGGCCACCCGGGTTCGCGAAATAGCGAAGCGAAAACTGCCCTTAGACATTCGCAATTGTAGGTGAGTTTAATTGATAGAGGAGATCCATAGAACAAGGATATTTCCCCTTGCTACGTATCCCCTCCACCATCCAAATCCAATTTTTCTTCCCACCATTCACGAATAAGAAAAGGGGGAATAGATTAGTGGACTAAAGTTAGGCATTATTTTATAATCCTTTTTAATACCATAGGTGCAAATTTAACAACCCATCTCATAGCAATAATATTGTGTACTGCTAGTCTAGTCTTTTATTCCCTTCGTACATTTGTAATTTAGTCTGGTAAAGAGGCTAATTACCTTGCAATTACAGAGCTCGAGACCAACATTAATTCTAGTAAAAGGTTTTTATTTTCCTTGCGTTGTTGGAGCTTAGCACTTTTACTTCATGATTTTTTTATGAATGTTTTAAAAAATTGTTGATTATGTATATTTTTCATGGCTTTTATCTTTTATTTTCATATAGTTTATATTATATGTTAAAATGAATTCATTTTATGATATAAAATGTGTTTTTACAACTATTTACTTATTTAGAAATTGGTACATACTACACTATTAATATGTATCCCTTAAAGGCATTTAGATGTTTGTTGAAGTTACCGCTCAGTCGATCGCTAATTCGGGAAGCTTTAAGTCCGGCTCGATCCGGCGCTGCTCAAATCCGTTAGACAAAGTTTCATCCCAAGTGCTGTTCTATAAATACTTTAAAGTTAACGTGTTTCGTAAGCTTTAGATGGAGATTAAATTGTACTTTTTTAAATATATCAGATACGCTTTTCACTGTATAACAATTATATAAGATTTATATTTAAGAATGTGTATATTAGAGGAAGTTTGAAAGTAGCGCCAGTGGTGGAGAAATTAAGAAGCAAAAGGTTAGCGTGGTATGGACATGTTATGCGACGAGACGATGGGGACATAAACCAGAAATTGTTAAGAATGAATGTGGATGGCAACAAAGGAAGAGGAAGACCGAAGAAAGTATGGATGGATTGTGTGAAAGAGGATATGCTTAAGAAAGGAGTGGATTCAGATATGACGGCTGATAGAGATGTATGGAAGAGCAGCACATACATACTGTGCCGACCATCCATAAGGGATAAGGGCAAGTTGATGATGATAAGATTTATATTTACTAGCTTGTTGTTACGTATAAATTATATAAAATTCATATAAGAAATCATATACTTTCCAAAAGCTGCTCTCGGCGCGCTCTTCAACGAAAGAAGTCATTGCAATCTGAATTATTAAAAAGTTACGAACTTTAACCTGCCTGTACGATTGTATGTAAGGAATTACTTTGTTGTTGAAGAAACATATTATTTGCTGTCTTGAATGTTCTAGAATATGCTTATTATAATGATAGTGTATTAAAGTGAATAACATATCCATTGACCTTTAATGTGCGTGCCGCCGCTCCGTCGACGCTGGTTTATCGGTCACTCGTCGCGGGAATCGCAACCCGACCCTGTCCTTTCAATGTTTATGCTTATCGCTGCTAATAATACCTTATGTAGCTAATTATATACTTGGAGGATTAATGACTCCAATCAATAGACAGTTTCTCGCTCTTGTCTCATAATCAAGTCATACAAGACTCTTTTTAGTTAATAAACGAAGTTACAGTAATAATACCCTCAAAGTCTTCGTTAGCTATATTATATTATAAAGATTTGTAGTTTTGTTATAGAAATAACTCAAAAACTACTGGGCCGATTTCACAATTCTTTCACCATTAAAAAACTACGTAATCAGTGAATAACATAGGCTATATATTGCTTTTTTTTTAAATCTCACGATGACGAAGTCGCTAGCAAAAGCTATAATTTATGATTCTGTTGACGATAGTATTGATGGAGCGTGTGCCAGTAGACTGCCAGGACTTTTACAGGACCTCCTTTTTAACGATGTTGGCGAAAAAAGAAAAAAAAAGACTGCCAGGACTTTAGGTTATGATGATGATTTAAAATGTCTGCTTATCAATTGTGTAGCGCTGATAAGTGGGTCACTTTACTTTGGTAAGCTTGCCACGATCGTGTTACCGGTTTATTCTTGTTACGTCAATCAAGCACCGTAACTTCTCGATTTCATGCAGATCGCTTACACTGTTTTTTCTTTTACGAATATAAATTTTTTACACGTTAAAATATTGAAATTTATTTTCTTGCTTCTTATACCCTATTCTACAATCATTGTTTTAAATACGCATTTTCTCACTTACAGAAGCAAAAATTTATGTTATATGAAGCTTGATGGACTTCCATCCACAAAAAGTTTAAATATATAGTTGAGTTCTTAATCTCTTTGCGAATGTTTAACCATTGAATCACATATTTACTGCAATATACATTTTTAAATTTTACAGTCATAGTTTGAACGGATCCCTAGGCAACATTTCATTTTTTACATGCAAGCGTGTACGGCTTGTGCGCGGTTTTAATTTTACACTTAATAAAAATTGCGCCTTTATGGAGATTGCACAAAGCGTCCCCAACTTTCGTAATATCGCTGTAATTTATAATGGCCCGGTTACTTTTTTAATATTGTGATAATATAACATCGTGGGGATCAGGAAACACGTAAGGAACTTTCGTGGACACTTTCACCAATCACGGTAACGATTTAAAACTCAAGTTGAAGTATTTGGAAGTGATTTTGTAACAGAATTAAATTCGATTAAATTCTTAAGATACGTAACAGATCATTTTTTGGACCAAGGCCCTTCGCACGTTGGTTGTGACAATTGGTTAGCCCAGATGACGTCACATGCTCGGAGCGACCATAGCATGCATATGTCGAAATATGGCGCTAATTTGCTCCGACCTTTATACAATTACATTACACACGAAAAAATTAAAGTATATTTAAATTATATAATATGATGATTTCTGTTTGTAAATGTGTTCATTAGTACAATTGTCGAATAAAATGCAAACGTCCCGGTAATGTAGTCCGAGAACTGCAAATGAAAAGAGGAATTTAATTGTAAAAGTCCATTCGAACCTCACCAAACATCCAATTTTGTTTGGGTTCAAAGCTAAACTCATTGGTTTCAGTTGTTTTACAAATGAATCCCTTTAATCTTCTCCATCAACTCGTTAAAAGTAATTTGCAGTACTAACATGCATTTGTAAATGTGGTCGTGGTGCGCGAAATACGTTTTATTTCGAATAGATCTATAAAACTGTCCAAGACCCAAACAAATAATATTTAATAGCACAATAATAAATCGATTATTCCAAGTAGAGTCGTGTAAAACTGTTTGTCTAATTGTTTATTGATAGGGGCTATCGACATTTATTAGCTTATTATAGTTAAGCGCTTGTAAAAGAATGGTATACGCGACCACTGCCGGGGTACGTAACATTCCCCCCATTTTCAATTTGTACCAAATTGCCTCGTTAATTAATATCGGTAGCAGCTGCGATCGATTTACGACTCAATTAAAAGCAATTTGGTAAAACGCGCCCCGAGCTATCCCGAGATCCGTAGTTCGATGATAGACAGATAATTATGTCAGGATTTGAAAAACCCTCATTTACCTTTTTAATTACTCTCGAGGGATATAATTGGGATAAAGTTTTCTTCTGACTCAACATTTATACTTTTCGCTGATCAATTGTTTTTAAACCTATTTTTCAACATTTTTATCTACATCTTTAAAATAGTCTTACAATTTCCCCGACAGGAGGAATCTACGGTTATAACAGGTTAATAATACGTGTATCCCAGCACTACAGTGCAGGAAGAATGTTTTAGCGATTCCATTTGACTAGTTATAGGTTTCACTTTATAGTAAAGTTGGCGGAACATCATACGTGATTGATATTAGATATGGTATTGCCCCCAACAACTCGGTACGAGGTGTACGTTCCGGAGGACATCTTTATCATCATCATCATCACGAGGGTAACAAGTGGCTGAGTATCAAAAGTAAAGGCGATATAATTAAATCTTTAATTATTTTAACATTTTATAAACGTTTAAATACTTGATTATTTTTCCTGTTACTTTAAATGAGTTTTTAAAGTTACACTATTTATTATTCCAGCTTTATAGTTATGAATAAGGTTCCATATTCTGCTAGGTTTACGAAAAATAAATTCTGGAAGCACGTTATCTTACCCAGCGCAAGGAGCCACGTTCTCGGGTATAATGGTACATTTAAATCTCACATAAATTTTACTTCTTATTTCATGCTTATCTTCTCTCGCACAAGTTGCACAACTTAACGGCGGTAGGCGCTCTTATTGGTCCATATTTCCTCGCAATTTCCAGCCATTCGTTAAAACTGAATGCTCCAATATCCTCCCGCTGTAAATTCAAGTAAAGTTTTACTACAAGACCTATTTTTGACCGACTTCCCAAAAGAAGGAGGTACTCAATTCGTCCGTATGTTTTTTTTTTTTTGTCTAATACAACCATGTTTTCCGTCAAATTTCATGATTAATTTCTAGGTGTCCTGCTTTCGAATTAAAAATGAACTGATAGGTTTCCGTAAAACAAAAATAATTTCTCACTTTCTCATGGAAAAAACTAAGATAACAATACTTTTAATACAAGTTCAAAAGTGAAAACCCACTGTAAAATGATTATACGAAAGCATTTAAATCAAGAAGAAATATGAACTTCTCAATGTTTATTCTAGCTCATCGAGTCCGTTTGTTAGCGCGTGATTCATTTGTTTGAATTGATGCAATGAGCTGGCATTCAAATAGTTAACACAGGCTACACACGTTAGGTTTTGTAGGACACTTTTGATCTAACATGAACAATTTACAGGCAAACCATACCGTTTGACAAAACTACTGTGTGAACTGTGAATTTGGTTGCGCCTATCGATTATGACTGCAAAGTTTAAAACTAACGTCCAGCAAAACCTAACGTGTGAGACCTACTTTACATATTCAAATGGACTGTATGCTGAACACACTAGCATACAGTCCATTTAAATATTTTATTGACGCATCTATGTGATTTATTTATCTAGAATATGCTAATGTTTTGCGATATTAATATAATTTTAGTCTTTCTCCATTAAAAGTCTTTTATGGATGTTAAGGGAGACTCTTACAGCCTTACAAATAAACGCGGTATAAAGTTAAACTTAGGAATAAACTGAGTATAAGCAAAATTAGTACTAATATTAGTACTTACACTCAGTTTATTCCTAAGTTTAACTTTATACCGCGTTTATTTGTAAGGCTGTAAATGTTGATTTAGTTACACTAAACTTAAGTAATCACTTAAAGGTTATAAGTAAGGCCTCTACAATACCGACAGTATTTTTTGATTGGTATGTAAAAGAAAAAAGTTGTCACATTTCCAGTCTTTTAACTATTAACTAAGAACATCCACCAGTTAGTGTATTTCGCACTTATAACTTTAATGTTTGTAAAGCAGTGTAATTACTTACACCTAAAAGTGTAAAAACATTTTCGGCCCGAGTTCCGCTCGAATTCAAACCGACGGCGATTGTTAAAGTTTCGGGATGAATGAGATGGAAGCTTTTGAGCGAGCTTGCGGTCCCCAATAAGCGATGTAACCTTACTTTCCAATGTTTGTAAGTGTACTTGACTTATATGTTACTGCTTTATAATTTAAATAGCGTTTTTATAAAACAGTATTGTTAGACGACATACTAAATATAATTACAATCAAAAACGGGACATAAAATATTTTGGTAATCTTATTTTTATTTGTCACTGAGTATTTTTTTTTGTTTATAATAAAGTTTGGTTTGTTAGGAAAATTATTAAATTCCTCAATACAGTGACTTACATTTAATTTTAATTATTCTGTAAAGATTCATAAAGAAAACAAAAGCCTTTAGTCCCACTTTTAAGCTGCTTAGTATTCCTTTAACATTCTACTCTAAATAATTGTAGCGCCCTCTCCGGGCGAAGGGAAAATAAACAAAAGCTCTGATCCTACTCGCAAGGTCTGGAACGCCCGATTTATTTAACAAACCGATATCTTTAATTAAAACGTTGAATGTGCAAATTGTAGCTTCTTTCCTTAAAGCTAAGTAAAGATTAAACCAACTCAGAATTAATGATTAGTTAAGTAGTCTCTTAATGTAGTTTTCTTGTATCTCACCTCTTCTCTAAGAGCGATATTAAAGCGATCGTTAAGACTGCGTAGGAATGGAAGTAAAATAATTATTCCGAACCAAGTATTTGGCTTGGCTCCTTTAAATTTCCAACATAACTCTAGTTTTTTTAAAATTACATCGATGTGCTATCGACTAATCAACTCTTTTTGATTGAGTTATTAAAACTGCTAATTAACACCACTGTATTGGCAATCAATGCAAAAGCGACAGGCGGCAGCGAAAGAGCCACTTGAAACCACTTGAAATTCCAATTTGCACACAAGATTATCAAAAGGTTTTTTTCAATATTTGTACCTTTTTTAACATATCTCTGTATAAACAAATTACATAATTGTATACATATGTTTACATTAGGAAAATTGACCAAGAATTAACAGTAATTGTTGTAATACTTAATTTTCAAACAACATCAATTTTAAAGGCTGAATGTAAACTTTCAATTATTTTTTCCACGCGATGAATGTACTTCTGTCGCTGTTTGGTTTACGATCTAAAGGTCGACAGTTCGAATCAATCAAATATAAATAAAAGTACAAATTAATCAAATTGGACGTTGTGTTCGAGTTTGTTATTTTTAGCGATTAAAATAACCATTAGGGTTGTTATACATTATAACTATTAATGTTTTTATGTTAACAATTAATCATAAACTGTAAATATTACTATTACTAATATTATAAATGCGAAAGTTTAGATGGATGAATGTTTGTTAGAGTTTGAAGCCTAAACGGCTGAACGGATCTGGATGAAATTTGGGATAGATGTAGACCATAGTCTGGAAGAACACATAAGCTAATTGCTTTTGTTTTTCTTGATTCCGCGCGGACGGAGTCCCTGGCGAAAGCTAGTATATAACTAAAACATGAAATATATCGTTTCGATGATGCTACAAGGTTATGTGACTGATAATCTATATTTAAGATAAACAGCCCCTAAAATACACGTTATCGCTTGCTCAACATTAAATTATTGTGTGTACAAACGCAAGCCAAGCCGTTCTAAGATTAACGCGACCGCATTTAATTCGCGCGCCTTTGTTACCGGCCTACCTTCTACTCAATGCTCTGAAATAGAATTGTATGCGGCTCACAACTCGCCATTGTAGTCTTCAGTACTCGAGTTTCGCGTTCCCTGTCGTACAGTGAATTGGGTCACGGATTCAGGGTGAACAGAGGACCTAAAGAATGAGGACAATCTCCTACGAAGATGCTTATTGGCCCTCTAAACGTGAACGCAGTATTTAAGTTTGCAAATTTTTTAGATGGCACTTTATATCAGCCTAAAATATACAGCCTAATAACGGATTAATCTACTTCAGAAACCTAGATGTCGCATTTTTTTTTGTTGATAAATCATACTAATATTATAAACGCGAAAGTTTAGATGGATGGATGGATGGATAGATGGATGGATGTTTGTTAGAGTTTGTAGCCTAAACGGCTGAACGGATTTCGATGAAATTTGGCATAGATGTAGAGGATAGTCTGGAAGAACACATAGGCTACTCACTTCTGTTTTTTTTTTTAAATTATACGCGGACGGAGTCGCGGGCGAAAGCTAGTGTTAACTAAAACCGTTGCTTAGTGTAGAGCTAAACCGTCTTAATGTAATTTGTTGTTATTTTATGTTATACATACATTAAGAAGGAAGTGGATTCAGATATGACGGCTGATAGAAATGTATGGAAGAGCAGCACATACTGTCGACCCTTCGTAGAGACAAGGGCAAGTAGATGTTGTTATTTTATGTAAAAAAAATTAATATGAACTGTTTCAAAATGTCAGTTACTCTTTGACTTGAACTCTTCAGTGTCGAAATGTTTGCTTTCGAGTTTTTGATTATTTGCGTTCCCAGTTCGTGGGAGCACCGCAACTGGGTCACGGATGTAGGGTGGGTATAGTCGGGTGGATGTGCTACGCGGATATAAAGTTACCTATCAACTCTGACAACTTTTGATAGAGTTAATAAACTGCGTTCTGTTTGTAACGACTATTTTAAATTACTACAAGTAATTATAGAGCTACGTTTTTATTGCTGAAAGTTATCTAGTAATTGTTTAATTTCGAAAACATTTTTGTTGTTAAGTAGTGATCTATCTTGTACAATATAAGTGTAAAATCAAACAATAAAAAGCCTTTTCATTCTGTTTTCATTGTTCTTTGATTACAGTTTTGACTTTTATAACAGAAACATTTGCTTTTCTACAATCATTTTAATTAAACTTATTGTAGTGATGGTCTTTATTGGTTTTCTTAGCGATAATGGCTGAGTGTTTTGTTAACTTTACTTTACAGTTAATGCTTACTAAAATTAACTTTTTGTTTTTTGCAGATCTTAATAGTTCCTGACAGACCGTCCGTCGCGACTAGACAAGTATGTTTTACATTTTATTTGTGGACTTTCTACTAAAAACACCATTATTAAATTTGTAAATTATTATACATACTAAATCTAAACCAGAACCATTTAATTAAATGATAAACCAGTTTTTCGTTTACTGCTCAAAATATTTAATTTATTTATATAGAAATAGAAGTGTAAGGACAATCGAGTTGTCTATTTTCTGACGCTTGTTTAAAAATTGTGATAAAGTTGGACGGCGCGTGGCGCAGAGCTACGACGAAATTGTGACTATTGTCATGTTTGTTGTGCATTGCTTTTCAAATATACTTCAATAGTTGTAAACTGCTGTCACTATTGTATTGTAGTGTTTATTATAAAGCTATTCGTTATTTGTTATTTCTGAATAACGAGGCTGTTTTTTCTAACAAGTTCTATAATGGGACAGGCTTTCCTAACAGATTGGTTAATCTGGGTTGGACTGTCTATATGATAAAATCGTTTAATGTGCCTACTTTCTTTAAATAATTGGAAATTTGACTTCCAGGAACGAATTTGTCGGCTTGAAATTTACCATTTCGATTATCTTTGGCCAAAGTTATTGTAATCATAAAAGGTTCTAAGGCAATATAAAATTATGCCAATATTAAAACATAGAATGTAATTTTTAGGCATAAACTCGATTTGTAGAGAGTGAAAAGACAAAAGACGTCCTAAATTGTAAAGCCAGTAATTAATTTATTCAACTCCGTGACGTTGCTCGTGTATTGAAAACGTTCGGTACTGAGAAATAACGAGAAAGTTGTCTATCAAAGCATTGAATAAATTTAACATAAATAAAGCGTGAAACATTTAATTTCGGCAAAGTTAATCAAAACAAAGTCTGCTTTATGAAAATTTGAATTTTCCCAGGGATTATCATTACACATATAAATGTATAATATTCAAATACGCTAATATATTCACTTTTAAATAATAAGTGACAGATTTGTGTTTACGTTGATGAAACAAATTTGGTATCCGCTTTGTAAAAATACGTATAGCTGTCTCTGTCCTTCTCTTCGATAAAAAAGAGACGAAAATATGTTTAATGTAAGTGGATTTTCACGGAAAACCGTCTGAATCCTTTTTACTTTTGCCTGCAACTTACATGTTGCAATTAACAAGTTTAAAACACTCGTCGGCAAACTCGCGTCCTCGCAGTCAAGGAGCAATCTTCTCCACACTTAGAGAATAAAGTTAAGTCCAAGCTCGTACTGCCTTGCTTCGTCTGTAACTGAAATTTAAAAATCATTTTAAACTAGCTGTTCCTGTGCGGCTTCATCCGCATGAAATTGTAAAAACTTTATTTTATTGTTTACATTTGTCAAATTCTCAATTGCAAACGTCATAATTACCGTTACCATAATAACCTTGCTTCCTTAATGTTGGCAGCTTGTAGTTTATGGTCCCTTTCACACATGAAGATATTTTTTTCAATTTAGTGAAGTATGTTTAATATCGTGAAAATGTATAGCCTAAAGCGTGTCCTAAGGTCTTATAATATAAGTGTTTCTTTATTTTTAAAAAATAATTATTGAAATATATGCTGTGATTGCTGACTCCCTATGCCACGAAGTAGTGTGTGTTTACTCTTTATTATATTAAGTATAGATATATGAAGGTGCTATGTGGAGTTTTACTCTTAGACTTTGCATATCCGGACTATCGTTTAAAAAGAAAATAAAGATTAATGCAAAAGCTACAAGAAACATTAAATGTGACACGCTTGAGGATATCGACTAATGCGTTATTTTATAATATAATAGTACTTCACAATCAAGTGAAGATTTAAACAAAATTAAAAGCATATTTAAGACTAAATAATTAAAGAGCGTGTAATAAAATGTTAAAACTAGGTCAAATAAAATTAACGGTGTAACTTAAATCAAAATATAAATCTACATTTTGCATTTGTCTTAAGGTCAATGACCTCTACAGACTTGCAGATGTATGTACCTAAGTATGTAGGTGGTATAACTTTAAATAATGGTAGTAAAGATGACGGGATGTGATTTACGAGCCAGCATGCACCCTCCCGTCTAGACGGGGCACTAAACTCGGCCCTGGACACATTTGGTGCCACTGCTATTTCACATATTGCTTATTTCCTCGGGAAAAGTAAATACGAAGAAAAATATTACTGAAATAGTATCTTTTGAACAAGTTTTTTCTGTTACTGGAGACTTGCGGTTATATTTGTTTTATAAACAATCCAAAATTGACTACTTTAATATTGAAACAAATATATCCCGCTTCAAAGATAGATAAATCCATTTTTACAATAATTTATTCGGACAGACAAGAAGGTCTAGACTAAATCGGAAATATGTATTGATTTTTTGTTCCCGTATGCATCCATTTATTCGAAGTAAAGATATTTTAAACGATATGCGATATTTGCAGCACACTTTAATTGTTAGCCTATCAAACAATTATGTATTTTTCAGTAACAATTGCGTACTGTAACCCGATATATTTGATTTTAAAACAAAATACTGCATTAATTATTACTAGTACTAAAACTGTAACAAAAATAGTACAGGCCTGCTTTCATTGTAACAGAAATAAATAGCTATTTGCAACAGCTCGCCTATGTACCGCAGTGCCAAGTATCGCCTGTCACAATAGGAGCATTGTTCTAAACGGTATTTTGTTCGCTTCCCATTGAAGCGAATGACACCACGGCTGCAACTCAGAGGGTGGGCAGGGATTTATATAGAACTTTTTAAACCTTCTATTCCATTAAAATAAGAAATAACGACTCATGTAAAACTAAAAAATGTAACTATAATATATTTATTACAACCATATTCTTGAAAGTGAAAATTAGGCTACATAATGTACAAAACTATGTTTTTAGTTGGAAGTAATCGCTAGGGACAAAATGTTAGACTAAAAGCGAAAATATATATTACTAGCTTTCGCTCGCGACTCCGTCCGTGTGGGATAAAAAAACAAAAGTGAGTACCCTATGTGTTCTTCCACACTATCCTCTACATCTATACTAAATTTCATCGAAATCCGTTCAGTCGTTTAGGCTACAAACTCTAACAAACATCCATCCATCCATCCAAACTTTCGCATTTATAATATTAGTTTATAGTTTATAATGTTAGTAAGATAAGATAAGATTAGTAAGATCTACCTGTTTATTTTACTTTCAATTAAATTATGAATGTCATGTATTACAAAATGTGCTTGTACAATTACAAATATTGTTACGAATTATGTCATCGTATTAATGAATCGGATTGTATCCAATAATGTACTGGGATATTGTTACATGAAATGTAATCATTAGTCAGCGCAATACTGACTCATGTCTGCACTAGCATACGTTATTTCAAACATATGTAACTATCTGTTTAAATACATTTAATCTATACTTCTCTACTTCTCTACTATCTCTACTATTATAATAAAGCGTAAACACACACTTCTTTGTTGCCTAAGATATCAGCAATTACAGCATATTTTTTAATATTTCTTTTTTTAATAAAAAGCCCTACACTTACGTCATGCTTTAGGCTATATATTTTCTCGCCATTAAATTTAGGGGGTAGATATTTTGGATAAAAACCCTAATGTGGGACAGAGACCATAAGTTGCTGCCAACATCAAGGAATCAAGGTTGCCATGGTTTGACATCATGTCATGTCATTTTGACATTTGCAATTGATAATTTGACAAATGTAAACAATAAAATGATTTTTTTATAATTTTATGCGGATGAAGTCGCTAGGGAACAGCTAGTCCACTAATAAATTTGATGTCGAAAATTCTAAACCATCTCTTTTAAAGTTTGTTGAATGAATGACGTGTCCTTAAAGATATTTTTTCTACGATGCTACAAATGAATGACTAAAAATTGTCAATGGAATGAAAAGTGATAAAAGGACAATAAAAAACCAAAAGCCGTGCTATCCGTATGTTGTGCGAACAAAACGAAGTATAGAGGACCGAGACGAATAGATTCTCTCTCCCCAAATGTCCGCCGAAACGCGTCTGCGGGGCGTAAATCACCGCCGCCTGCAATGTCCACGCAGCGCCATGCCATGTGGTGCAAACAATACGCGATTTGCTTATCAATATTATTCAATTGTACATACATAAATTTTCGTCGTAGATACTTGTCGATTGTACACAGTTTGTTTATTTTATTGATAGACGGCTAGACTCAGTATCGTTAAATGGGTATGAAGAGTAGACGGAGAAGAAATCTATACTAAGCAACTTCGTATAAATCACAACATGTTTAAATAACTATAGTACGAAGTCAAGGAAAAGTTTACAGTAAATTTTAATTTTAATTCACAACGGTGAATTGTAACGCAAATCAAAAACAATAGACTTCGTCTGCTGTTTCGAAATAAAGAAAGGAAACGTATATCCATAGGATTTACTAAACTTTATAGCACTGCAGCCCTGCCGTAATTAACTCTGGAAACCGCATTCAAAGAGCCTCTTGGGACCCGCAAACTTTAAACAAAGAAAGTACGGGTGCTTGAATACAGAACAACGCGCACGCACTCGCGTCACAAATGGAAACAATCTGCGAAATAACTTGAACTCAAAACTGTATGAAAATATTTACAATAGATACTTGATAATACTCGAGGGGAAGGAAGGAATACTTTTTAATTATTCTTTAACCCTGATATTTATTAACTTAGTTTTTCATAGTTGGTAAGCATTTCATATTTACTTTGCCCACACTCGTTTTAAGTAACTAAATAATTTAAATATAGTTTCTCTTTAGTAAAACATTTTTATTAAAATCTAATAGAACTAGAATATAAAGATTATTAAGATTTTGATTACAATTTATTCTATCAAATTAATATTATTTCCACTGTAAAACAAATTATTTAAGCGAAAGGAATATTTTATAACGTGATAACTATACTTTGAAATCATATAGCGTGTTAATAGTAAAAATATAAAGATTTCACCGTTTTACAAAAACTAACAGACTATTATAATAGATGTCTCGTTTGTCGTAAGCAGAAAGTGGAACCGCAGGTATTAGTGTCATACCGTATTGTGCTGACAGCAACATTTTATGTGGATAAATGTTAATTGCTCGATAACTGTAAGTTTTTTATAGAAACATTAGGTAATGTGCATAGTGCACTTGCTGGATACAATCATTTCATTGTTTAGAGTTTCGTACTCATTGTTCAATGCCGTATTAATGAAATATTGCTTTGGTTTATTAGAAACTAGCTGTTCCCGTGCGGCTTCATCCGCATAAAATTATGAAAATTTTATTTTATTGTTTACATTTGTCAAATTATCAATTGCAAATGTCAAAATGACATGACATGTTGACCAACCATGGCAACCCTGCTTCCTTGATGTTGGCAGCAACTTATGGTCTCTTTCCCACATTAGGGTTTTTATCAAAATTATTTACCCCTAAGTTTAATGCCGTGAAAATATATAGCCTAAAGCGTGACGTAAGTTTAGGGCTTTTTATTAAAGAAAGAGTTTTTCAAAAATATGCTGTAATTGCTGACATCTTAGGCAACAAAGAAGTGTGTGTTTACGCTTTATTATATTAGTATAGATGAAACTGATAGATCGGTTTAAATATGTACACAAAAAGGTGTTGGTCTACAGAGTTTTAAGTAGAAAGAACTTAAGTTAAATTATTTTTGATATCTAGTTTATTATAATTAAACGGCCGAAAAGATATATAGTTCTTTTCTACCACTTTATCATATTGATTCATACGTTACGTGGTGTGCAAAATGATGGCCAATTTTAGTTCAATGTACCCGTTGTTTGTCTTGTTTTAGTGTAATTTGCACTTACAACATTTTCTTTTAGCACGTATAAAATTGTGCGGTTTTTGGCACGACCCCTCGTGTTTGCTTACGGCCTCAATTGCAACGCTTTAGTGGCCGGTTTTAATGCTTATCGTATAGTTAGGGCAATCCATTACGTGAGCTATATTATGAATTTGTGCCAGTGTTGGTGACATTCGCAAACAATTAGAAAAGTGTAGTAACTCTGATATAAACTTGTTTTTATAGTCCGTTTAATGCTTTATTTTTTTTTGGAGTATTCGAATTTGGAATTTAATTTATGTTGTTTAATACAAAAAAAGTTGACCTATTCATCGTAGTTGTTACCATTAAATTTTTACCTTTCTTGATTCTAATATAAATATATTCAAATTAAAAGTAAATAAATCCTGATATTGACGCTTGTTGCTTGCGCCGAGCTCCATGCAGTATGCAATTTTTGTCGCGTGAACATACACTGTAATGCAATAAAACGGGCGCGTTAACAATGCCGGCAGTACACCGGGAACAAATTATTTTTATTCAATTTACTTTATTGAATTTCACACGTTTCAATTAAGCACCAATACTATTTCTATGTCTAGAACGTTAGTGGCTCAGTGGCTTGTAATCTACAGGTCATGGGTTCGAATCCCGCCATGTACCAATGTGATTTTCGATTTTTCGAATTTTCATACGTACATAACTTACCCGACGTTCCCTCGGTGAAGGAAAACATCGTGCACATATCAGCGAAGAAATTCAAAGATTTGTTTGAAGTCAACCAACCCGCAGTGGGCCAGCGTGGTTGACTAAGGCCTAGTCATCCTAACTTAGGGTAGGCTCCGAGCCCCTCGGTGGGGACGTATAGTGAGCTGGTGATGACTATTTCTATAACGCAAAAGTCGTCTATTTAAAGGGACTATTACGCTAGTACTTTTACTTTATATCAAAACAAAAAACAATGCCGTCTTTCCTATTTAATGGATGATGTAAGGGTGTGACCCGAATCATGATTTAAAAATAATTATTAGAATTAACTATGACACATACAGCACGCGTAGCAATCTTCTATAAATATTTATGCGTTTTGTTTGCCAACTATATATTTAGTGGGTACTCGTTATTTAAAGGTCAGCTGCATTGCATAAATAACCTACATCTTAACAATAAAACATTAGAGTTAAAAATAACGAAACAAATAGTCTACATTTTACGTCATTTAACGGTTTAATTGTTAAGGCTATTTCACTCAGCACAATGAGAATTTTTAATTAACTCAAGTAGCGGATATTAGTAAGTATGCGTTTTCGGTGCCGTGCCGGCAGTGTCATTGAACCCAGATTCATATAATATGGACTGTACAAATCAACTTATAAGCCATGTTAATTTTATTAACACCGTATTGATTCAGTGACTAAGCTTGTACAAAGTTCATATTTACAGCCGAACCTAACAATCGATCGTAAGTCGGTGATAAAATTAGATTTCTATTTCAATTTTTATGTGTTTAATTTCATACAAATCGATTAAAAAGGCAACATAACCAAAAAGAAGAATTGAGATTGATTATTGAATATAGTTTTCTACAAAAGTTAATACTATCATTGGATTTTAGTTCTTAAACCCTTGCAATTATTTTCAAACTTGTGAACTTATGACCCGCACTACGCTAGTTAAAGACGTTTTACAATAATTGATTATGCTTTAATCTCTATTATATGTCTAGTAGCCACAAAGTGAAGTGATGTTTAAGTCGCTTGAGGATGTCTATTGTAGTGTAAACCCTAAGGCGATTGATACAGCGACTTGTAATCCGATTACAGTAAATCCTTCTAAGTTGGTGCTATACATTCAGCAGTGAATTAAAGCCATTGTTATTACAAGAAAGCCTTCTTTAACATGATTTTTTGATTATAGAAGGAAAGTAAACCTACCTATTAAGCTAGCGCGTACCATCTTTCGACTGCATCATCACTTTCTTCAGGTGGGATCGTGGTCAAGCGCTAGATTAACAAACATAAAAAAAATGAACATGCATTGAGGTTGCGATACGAACAAAGTTTAGTAATGCTAATCAGAATTGATAAAACAGTTCCTTATGGCCTACACTAGATCTCTTTTTTTTATAATATAAGTTGGCAAACGAGCAAGCAGCCACCTGAATCCACCGAAATGGAAGGCGATCGCTGCCCATAAACATCCGCAATTGCAGATACGTTACCTACCCTTAATTGACAGAGGAAGAGCCTCATATAAAGATGACATTTCCCCTTCCTATGCGTCTCCTCCACCGTCAAATCCACTTTTCCTTCCCATCCTTTCCTCTTAAGAAAAGGGTGGAAAGGGAAAGGGACCAAAATTAGGCCTCCGGCGTCTCTTTTCCTAGTGCCGATTAAACTTTGAATGTGACAGTTAATTTATTTTCTATTAATCTAACTAATTAAGCTAATATAGAAGGGAATGATTACATCAAATTCTCTTAACGAATTCGTCTGAATTTAATTTGGTGGTTGTAAACCGCCTCGGCAAGTCTCTGCGAATCGGTATAATATTGTTCGCAATCCCGACGGACGTTCGCAATCCGGGGAATGCGACGACGGTTCCGCGGTTATAGCTACGGCTTTCAAACCTTCATCTACCAAGTTTTTATCTTTATTTTACACATCTCTCTTTGCTAATTTGTTTTTAGCGAATATTGTAATTGCGCTACTGTAGAAACTCGTAGTTTTTTAAATGTAAAAATGAAATATCTAGTTGCTTTTAATCCTACAGGAGGTTATAAATGCTGAATGATTGATCTCGTACTAGTGTATCCGCCTAAAAACAAAAAGGAATATTACATTGTGTGTATATATAATATGTAGATGTCAAACGTCCAATTGTCAAAGCCCGTTTCTTTCGAATTTTACATATCTGTTGGGTTTATTAATGGGTATGTTGTCAAGTCTTGTCTTGTTGCAATACAAAGATATCTATACTTATCTATACTATTATAATAAAGCGTAAACACACATTTCTTTGTTGCCTAAGATCTCAGCAATTACAGCATATTTTTGAATAATTCTTTTTTTTTTATAAAAAGCCCTACACTTACGTCACGCTTTAGGCTATATATTTTCACGCCATTAAACTTAGGGGGTAAATATTTTGGGAAAAAACCCTAATGTGGGAAAGAGACCATAAGTTGCTGCCAACATCAAGGAAGTAAGATTGAAATGGTTTGTCATTATGTCATGTCATTTTGACAATTGCAATTGATAATTTGACAAATGTAAACAATAAAACAAAGTTTTTATAATTTCACGCGGATGAATCCGCACGCGAACAGCTAGTACGAAGATAAAGAAGCGATGTGAATCACCTTGTAGCGGCCCTTACCAGTTCAAGGAAAGTAAGCGCATCAACGTTTCATTCTGAATCATTCTCACAGCAGTCAACAGTTATATTGGTAAATAATAACTGTCAAGAGAAACACATGTTTAATATTATGGTTTTAACTATTTTATTTTGTTTTTAATCACCACTTATTCATGTAAAATATATTGTGCCAATGGTAGAAATATCATATGTACTTACAACCTTGACTTGTAAAGATCACTTTCACTTTGTCATACAAGTACATACGCTCTTTGTGTATGTTCTGCTGTCAAATGTGTTCAAATCACCTCGATTCGATAAAAAAAATCTGTAAAAAATATTTTCAATTTGCAAAAGATGAAGGAAAATCTCAATTTACAAGTCAATCGAGTGGCATAACTTTTGTCATGTACCAAAGTTATGACTTGGCAGTTTTAAATTTGTTTTCTTAACTGTATTCTAACATTTAATAGTCGTTTTATAAACTGTCGGTCGTCGAGGTAACTTAATCGGACGGGAACGTGAATTATTCTGATTATGACAGCTGCGATTGCCCGCTGACCTAAATACAAGGGCCGGAATGCACCGCCCTTGCTTCCCCGTTCCGACACTGGCGAGCCCGCCGTCGCGACGCCTTTGCCTTTTTCGATAAAAATGATTACTTAAAGCATTACTCAATGTTAACGGAATCAATTTACCTTATCATTTTATTACTCAGCTGTAAATGCACCGATTGATTGGAAATTATTATTTAAAGAATTGGCTTTTTAACAAGATTAACCATATCTGAGACATTTAGAGGCAAAGAACTTGGTCATTAACTTAATAGAAGTAATCAATGTTATCTGTTTCTTACGAACTCGCATACACTTTTGACTAAACTATCCCTCAACTGTTTGGCCTCTCTTTAATTCCTATGAGCTTATTCGGAGGTGCGCACACTACTCGACTTTAGTTGTGTAACTATAAAGTTGAATTGGCTGCAAACCAATCGACCATCGACAACAGTTGTGTGATAGTTTAGTCAAATCAGACACAAAATCAAAGGTTATTATTTTTGTAGAACACAAACTTTCTTATGTGAGGATAATAAAAGGTTGTTCAAAGTAATGGTTGCTAATTGGCATACTTATAAAAACTCCTTGAAACTTTCTTGATAGACCGAGGCATGATCGTTTCTAAAAGAAAATATCTACTTGATTTCATTCTCACTGTAGAGGTAAGAAAATTGACGATATACCAAACAGGCACCCTTAAAACTTTCAATAGATCGTGTTTGTTGGGGAAACGTGGAGGGTACAGAGTTTCGGTTCGTTTGTTGTATAACCCCTTTGAACATCTCTGTTCGTCTTATTAAAGTTAGAAAACTTTAACTTAGAATTTATTTTACACTTCAATATCTATCAAAAATGATATTCATTTTTAATGACTTCTGTTAGATTAAGGTTAAACGTTATTACATTTATGAAATAGTCATTTTCATGTTACATTTTTTTTATGAAATAACAATTCATAGTGCAGTCTTAGTGATCACAAGACTTCAAACGGAATATAATATAAAAGAAATAGAACAATGAAAGAAAAGAAAAAAGTAAAATAAAACCTTGTAGCAACCGGACCCGGAAATATTCTTGTCTTAGCATCCTTGTGTTCTTTTCCTTAGGAAGTGGGTCGTTTGTTCAAGATGGATTCATTTTATATCTCTCGCTATAACAATATAACGTTGAGAATTTGATTTTAATAATAGTGGTAAGAGTTTGTTTTCAGCAGTACAATGTTAGTTAAAATGTAAATACAGAGTACAGTCAGCTGCATAAATATGTATACATTTACAAAAACTTAGAAACTTGTATAGACCTTTTTTTCTAACTGTACATTTTATATGTACTTATCGGACATTGAGATTTTATATAGCCTTGTCATACACATATCAATTCCTTCATAAAAGAAACAATCGAAGAATGAACATTTTTCCTTAGTCAAAGGTAATCCTGACAAATCCCTGTCACTCCCGTTATATTTCCCAGTGGACTTTCTAAGCTTTAGTAAGTTACCCGTCGCAAAAATAAACTTCAAGAAAGTCATTTAAGATTATATACGTTATTGGTGTTCTTAGAAAAATATTTTGACATTACTCTTATTTAGTGCGTAATAAGTAATAATAAAAGCATGTTTCTAGGAATCCCGTAATTCCATAGTGTAGATTTAGTAAGAGAACTATAAATTAATAATCACCCTCGGCGATAAATTAAGAACTTTATGTAATTTAATAAAGCTGGTTTTTAAATTAGAAAACCCTGTAGAGATTTAATCGTCCAACAAATCTTTTGTGAGTTTCGATATCTCTTGTATCACGTAAGCTTTAAGTTAATCAGCACCTGCGTACAGGTTTTTAACTATACCAAGAGGTAGATAGATACACCTGTTGTCTTGTGTATAAAACCATATTAAAAACTAGAAATACACCTGCCTTTTCTATAAAATCGATTACATAACTTAGAATCTATTCAATAGGCAAATTGTGTACAGTTTTATTTGGATAAAAATAATTCGATAAGAATTTTAAATTGATGTTTTTAAAATCGAAAACCAGGGGTTATTCTATAACAATTTATGTAAGGCGTGCATATTCGTAAGAGATTTGGCCGGGGGAGATCCATTGTATAAACCCTCTTAGCCACCCTCTTGGCAAGGGTAAGTTCGATAGAGCTTCGAGCTTCTAGCGTGTAGCGTAGCATGTAAAAGCTCGCTCCTAAAACTATTCAACGTTTACGAGTCAACTTGGAAGCATGTTTTAGTGCTACTAGGAATATTTTTAGCGATAATTTTGTAGCCGTTTAGCTCAGTGCTTTAAGTTGTGGTTTATTTACTTGAAATCTCAAACGTAACAAAAACAAATGACAAACGTTACTTTTAATGTACCTAAGTAATATTCGAAAAGACAAAAAAGCAATGACCTATTTTATTAAGTCGACACAACACGCCACGCTTTTGTATCAATCTTCATCCCAATGTTATCATTGTCTACGAGTAATGGTCCATAAACAACTTCAATATAAATAAATTCACGAGGCGTGTAAAAGGGGAGATTTTAAAACTTATATTCAGATACGACAAGTTATCAATTTACATAGAAATGTTCTTGAAAAATAAGGTTTTCAAAGAACCGTATTACCCTAGAGAGTTGCGAGAATTTGAAAAAAAAAAAAATAAAGAACGAAATTAAGCCTTAGTGAAATTGTAGCGAAGCGTTTAATGGTACAAGAGGGAAAAAATAACTGGAGTTTAAAAATCTTTTGTATTAATGTTTTCAAAAGAAATTTTCTTATATTGAGGGCATAGTTTTATTGTGATTTAAATAGTGAATTATTTAAGATAAGCATCTATCGTATTAAAAGGTACACAAGAGGTTTACGTTATGAAAAGGGAATTAAAACATGAATATACAGATTAAAAAAAAACGACCAGACAAAAAAAGAGAATGAGTATTATAGATTTTTTTTTAAAGTCGTCAGTGTATTTTGTAACATTACAGTTTATGTGAAACTTAATCAAGAAGCTTTAAGTCAACAACCAGAAAGATGTAGTAACATTGACCCAGTTGTCGACGTGGAAACTGTGTTGAGGTTAATAAGCTTTTCATTTAAGCTCTTCAAACAAAACTCTTTTTGAAACAGAGGTGTTGTCGATTCATTATTTAAATCATCATAATGATGTTGGATTTTTTCTTTCATTAAGATCACTTAACATTCTGAGTAGAATATTACTATGGATATTTTTATGAAATTAACTACTACTGATATACACCACAATCAGAAGAGTTAAAAGGAAGAAAATATCACATACAAGCCGTTGCTCGCGACTTCTTCTGCGTGAAATTAAAAAATAATAACAGCCTATATTACTCACTGATAACGTAGCTTTTTAATAGAGAAATAATTTTGAAATCGGTTCAGTAGTTTTTGAATTATTTCAATACATACAAAAATCTAAAAAAATACAAATCTTTCCACTTTATAATAGTAATAGTATAGAATACACAATGAACATTTTTACAAGCATAGCTCGTTACATCACTTCACACCAAAATTTACTAAGTACCAAGCTTAAAGTATATAAGCCAATCCGTTGAAACGGCAAAAGCTTTTACGTTATACGGTAAGCTGCTTCACTCCGATACAACTTTAAAGCACTCTAGAAATCTAGAGAGTTCAAGTCGAAATCAAGTTAAATGTTTTATTAAATAAGATTCTACAAATGTCTCGCAAGTATTAACAAGAAAAATATATATTTCTTTTTATAAAAATTGTACCACCATATTTTCCAGTTCACGATGACTTGTACCCGACAAGGCATTTCCACTCGAGCACTTTTTATCCTTAAATGTATATTTATGTCCGCAGGCTGCCAACTTCTCCACAATAATTGGAGTGGCAGACTTATAGAAATTTAAATTACAAATGCTTTTATTGTGCCCAAGTCACGAAAACAAAGTGACCGTAATTGCTCATAATGTAAGTTAAAAAATGCTTTGTGTATAGGAAAAGTTGATTACTTGCAAGTCGTTAACCACGCCTTGTCGCGTGGTTTACTGTGTATTTAGTTAAATTAAAGATTATTATACAAACGAATATGGTTTCATACTTTATGTAGTTTTGGTCTACGTTTTACCACAGATATACTATCACCAAGAGTGCTCAAGTTTAGCATTTAATACATTTAGGGCCTGTTCCACCACTGGCTGCTATAGGGTCAGATAGCTTAAAAGTTACGTCACTGTCAGATAGAGTACCAAAATCCGATATTTCCATCACATATTTTATGCGTTAGATCGTTATCTGACAATTTACAGGAGTTGTGGGACAGGCCCTTATTGTCAGTTCTACCAAATTCTTGTAAATTGTCTGATAACAACCCAACATGTAAAATATGTGATGGAAATATCGGATTTTGTTACTTATCTGACAGTGTCGTCATTTTAAGCTATCTGAGCCTCTATCAGCCAGTTGCGGGACAGACCCTTATACTCGTAACTGTCACTTTAAACTAGTAAACGATAGCGTTTGTATGGAGGAGAATTCTTCAGCAAAATTATTTATATCCTTATAGTCTTACTTGAAGTATGCATTAGTTTAATAGCAATGCATTAAAATTCCTTGAAGTGGTTTCGCGACATCGCAGTGCTGGTAGATCGCGAGACGGCGCGGGGCGGTTCAAAGCTGCGAGCTATTTGTGTCCGATCATTATGCAGCCGCACGCGCCTTTAACTGTGTAACAGTATCTCAGCCGTTTCCGCTCGCACACCCTCCTTTCAACACACGCCTTTGTTTCATTCGGAAACTAGACGTTCCACAAGTTATAACAGCGTTTAGGAGCTGTACAGGATAATGATGTGCATTTATATCATCACTAGCACGCGACTCCGTCCGCGTGGAATTAACAAAAGTGAGTAGCCTATGTGTTCTTCCAGATTATCCTCTACATCTGTACCGAATTTCATCGAAATCCGTTCAGCTGTTTAGGCTACAAACTCTAACAAACATCCATCCATCTAAACTTTCGCATTTATATTATTAGTAAGAAGTATGGTTAAAACTCAACGAAGTTAATTACTAAATGTAAACAAGTGCTGTGACATGTATAGCTCTCTTTTGTCAATCAGAATGGATAGACAATAATGTTCTACGTTAACAATACTCTAAAGCTGCATATACATACGAGTATATGTATTTTATAGATATGAATAATTACTAATATAAAAGTATTCCTAACAAGCTACTAATCCTATAGAAGAATTGTTTGACCTATAATAATAGCAACATTTGTTGAATGTTTACAAACACAACAGTATTATTGTTATTGAGAGGTGTGAATTGGTCAACAGATGATCGGGCCGTGTTTATGAGGTCACCGCGGCGCGAGGCTCAGTCGCGGACCAGGAGATGACGCGCGCGCGGTGCTCGGGCAGCGCCCTGCTGGCGGTTTTGCTGTTGGTGCTCTGCCCCTTGGCCATCTCACGCAACGATGACGACTTCGATTTTGATAACAATGACGAGTTCCAGGTATGCAAATATTGTTTGTGTTTCAATTGTTGGGGAAGCTTCCTAAGGCTGAAAGTTTGTGTGTGTTAAAACGATTAAAAATCTCAAATTAACTGTCTTCGTAAAGCTGGAAGTGTATTTTTAATGGTGTATTTGTGTTTAAAATTCGTTATCTGGAAAGATCTGGAACAAAGATTCTGGAACAATCTCTTGTCTAAGGAACATTCTCCCGTGGATTGTTATACGTAGAAGTGATGTTAATGAACTTTAAAAGAAGTGAAATTATTTGTTTTTGACCTCCATTACCTGTGATTGAAGCTTGTGTAGTATTACTTAGTTTTCTAATAACGTATTATTCTAATTGTAATTGTATGAATTTTACGTATAGAAATGACTGCACTGCAGTTTATGACATGAGAATGTTGACAGACCTGGTCTGATGTTTGACTGGTATAGACGTTTACAGTGAAGTGAGCTGGGCTAGAGAGAGCTGAGCAAGAGTTTTGTAAACGTGCAACCGACTGTACTGCACATAAATATACGGAGTGCTCTACAAATTCCTATTCAGGATATGCAAGTTGACGGTGCTCGTGTTTTAACGACTAAAGTCTGTGCTCGCATTATGCATTTAATTACAATAAAAAACTTCACAAAGTTTACATTTTTAATTTTTTTTTTAATTTAGTGTGTTTCTAAGGTTGAATTTTGATTACTATTATTAGAATTAAATTGTCTAATCTTATATTATAGCTTGCTTATTAAATCATAAATGTTTCTAATAAAACCATTTTGAAGTATAATCGAATAATAAAAATATTTATAAAGAAAACATCACTGCATAAACACTTAGATAAACATTAATAAAGTTCCAAGACGGTCCAAAACGACGTATAGAGCTCATAAAAACGGGCTAGCAGCTAACAACGTTATCGTATACCATTCGTGTGGATTCGTTAACACTCAGCATCAGCTCTCCCGATTTACTGAGATTTTTCTCTCTCCGTATACAATTTTTCGTTGAAAGCTTTTTCATACCAAACATATTTAGATGTTTGGAAGGCAAAATGTACTTTTATATTTTACTTGCGAGCAAAATGTTTAATATTTTTTATTTCTACATTTTTATTCCGTCACACAGTTTATTAGGATTTACATTAAAATGTTTGGAAAAGTGAACGGTACTAGTTTAAGAAATGATAACATAATCAGTATTTATTCAAATATGTTTGGATAGATTCATGGACATATCCATACATAGTTATATCTAAAATTAGTATATAGTATTTCGATATAAGATTGAGAGATCAAAGGGTTTCAGAAAATACCAAAAGATATACACAATGAAAAATTTCAATTCCTGTTTATTTAAGTGTATTTTTTTATTACCAGGTTGAACTGACAGCAAACCATTCAGAAATAGCAAAAAATGGCCTAAGAAGATTATGGGGTGTTCCAGACACATCGGCCTACGTGGGCCATCTGTTCCGTATGGAAATACCGAAAGAAGCTTTCTCCGGTGACGTCGTAGCTTACAAGGTACCAAAATATATTTTACATAAAAACCTTGATAATTTTCAGTTTAATCCAATCCTAACCTTAAACATTTTTCGCGATAAACAAACTGAACATTATAAGTTAAGCTAGTATTTTTGAATATCTCTTTACTTTATCTCATACATACAAAATAACTGAAACATTAAAATAACGTATTTTTTTTTAATGAAAAGGAGGCAAACGAACGGCGGGAACATCAAGGTGATCAACAACGTCCAATGGACATCCACAATACCAGAGTAACTACAGATGTGTGCTTCAGTTTATTTGCGTTGGATTGAAATTAAATATATGAACTGTGTGTGCAGGTGTACAGCAAGTCGTCCCGGCAGACACCCAGCTGGCTGGCCGTGGACTCACGGCACGGCCTGCTCAGCGGGCTGCCACAGCGCGCGCAGCTCGGCGCACACGCGCTCGCCGTTGTCGCGCACGGACACACGCGCGGGCTCACTGCCACAGACTACTTCACTATAGAGGTATCAACATGAAAATTATTCAATAAAAATCACCTACCACTACACTTATGAGGATTCTAGAGATGGCTCTAGAACTAGGTACTCTGTTTTTTTTGGGTGCAATTTCTTAACAAGGTCTGAAGTTGATGTTCGAAAGCATTACAAGATTATGTTTTGTCATTCATTGTCTGTATTGTTGTTGTTGCTCGCGACTTCGTCCGCGAGAACATCAAGGTGATCAACAACGTCCAATGGACATCCACAATACCAAAGTAACTACAGATGTGTGCTTCAGTTTATTTGCGTTAGATTGTAATTAAATATATGAACCGTGTGTAGGTGTACAGCAAGTCGTCCCGGCAGACACCCAGCTGGCTGGCCGTGGACTCACGGCACGGCCTGCTCAGCGGGCTGCCACAGCGCGCGCAGCTCGGCGCACACGCGCTCGCCGTTGTCGCGCACGGACACACGCGCGGGCTCACTGCCACAGACTACTTCACTATAGAGGTATCAACATGAAAATTATTCAATAAAAATCGCCTACCACTACACTTATGAGGATTCTAGAGATGGCTCTAGAACTAGGAACTCTGTTTTTTATGGGTGGAATTTCTTAACAAGGTCTGAAGTTGATGTTCGAAAGCATTACAAGATTATGTTTTGTCATTCATTGTCTGTATTGCTGTTGTTGCTCGCGACTTCGTCCGCGAGAACATCAAGGTGATCAACAACGTCCAATGGACATCCACAATACCAAAGTAACTACAGATGTGTGCTTCAGTTTATTTGCGTTAGATTGAAATTAAATATATGAACTGTGTGTGCAGGTGTACAGCAAGTCGTCCCGGCAGACACCCAGCTGGCTGGCCGTGGACTCACGGCACGGCCTGCTCAGCGGGCTGCCACAGCGCGCGCAGCTCGGCGCACACGCGCTCGCCGTTGTCGCGCACGGACACACGCGCGGGCTCACTGCCACAGACTACTTCTCTATAGAGGTATCAACATGAAAATTATTCAATAAAAATCGCCTACCACTACACTTATGAGGATTCTAGAGATGGCTCTAGAACTAGGTACTCTGTTTTTTTTGGGTGCAATTTCTTAACAAGGTCTGAAGTTGATGTTCGAAAGCATTACAAGATTATGTTTTGTCATTCATTGTCTGTATTGTTGTTGTTGCTCGCGACTTCGTCCGCGTGAAATTAAAAAATATAGCATATGTTACTTACTGATAACGTAGCTTCTTAATGGTGAAAGAACTTTTGAAATCAGCCCATTAGTTTTTGAGTTATTTCAATACATAAAAAAAAATACAAAAAACACAAATCTTTCCTCTTTATAATATTAGTATAGATAATAAACGAACGAATACCGTAATTTATTTTTAAATGTCGGCTATGTTTTACTATTTTATTTTAATTTATGATACTGAATGGAAATTACTAATCTCTGCTTACTCCTTTAGGTTATGAGTGTGACTTTATTTACTATTTGTTTCATGTATAAAAATATATGCCGATTTAATTTTATAAAGTTCAATAGGTAGTTTTATCAACAAGTATCTATACTAAAACTTGTGAGTGTCTCGGTCGATGAATAAACGACGGTCCTCCAGCATTTATGTCATTAAGATTACAGACATAAAGCGCTGTTATTGTCCATTTATCCGCCATTACGACTAATTGCAATACGCTTAGGCTATTCGCAGACTTATCGTGATGTAAAACATTATTTGAAAGAAAATTTACAACGAAATGTTATTACAATTATGGCCAGTCCCACCAAATTGTGAATTATCTGATAACAATAGAACGTATAAAATATGTGATGGAAATATCGGATTTTATTCCCTTATCTGACAGTGACGTCATTTTTAAGCTATCAGTAGTGGGACAGGCCCTTAATGTTTTATTACATAAGAAGTTATATTGTTACTTAGGATAGAAATCATTTGCTAAATAAAAAATCCTTAAATGCGTACCAGTGAATTTAACCGCGAGTTACTTACGTTTCTTACTACTGTTTTAATTTCGAAGTTGAGAACTGTAAATTGTCAGACAAAACCCGCTTTATGATTTTCTTATAAGAATTTAATTGTTAAATTATTATTTTCAGGTGAAAGAATCTAGTGAGAGGCCGCAATCTAAATACGGTTGGTGCCGTCACGATGAGAACCGGCTGGTGCTGGTCATCTTGGTGGACGGCGCCTTCCACCGCATCCCGCCGCGACACCGCATCCGAGCGCTCATGGACCTCGCTGCGTTTATGGCACTTGATGGGGTAACAAGAAACTATTTAAATAACTGTAGTTCTGTTACAATCCAGAACCTTTTTCCAAACCTTTAGAAAAAAACATTTAATGTAAGATCGGTATTGTAATAAAGGGAAAATAATAAGAAAATCTGGCAATCAAATTTATATTTTTATTTTAGAAATATTTCTTATGACCAATGATAAAAAGTATATCGTATATCGTTCAGAATCACAAATTATTAGTCAAAATAATTAAAAAATCATATGAAGTTCTTTAGCGACAATATAACAGATATGATAGCATTAAGTGAATTAACCGGCGGCAGAGAAACCGTTAAGTAGGCCTGCCAACCAGAGCGTGGGCTCTGAACGGATTATACCAAATGACGTCTACATTTATGTTACAATGTGACGGTTGTTTTATTGAATTCGCACCTTATGTTTCCATTTGCAGATTCTTAGACTGTAAAATGAGCCAAGTTTTGTAGTACATTCAGGCAAACACCTTATATTGTGACAAAAATGTCTTATACTAACTCAATGTGTAGCATTATTACTTTAACAATGATTTAAAACACTTCAAGATTAATTTATGTACATTTTGCAAACATTAATATGTCATTTAAATTGTGAGTCATGACTTATCTTTAATTCAGAAGTTTTTGAGTATGCTCGGAGTTCGAGTTGGCACGTCATAAATAAGCGTATTCTTCTACCCGACGTGCTAACTCAATCGTACTATACATATCACTTTGTCAGGCCGAGTTTTTTCGTGTTTATTCCATTTTATTGCGAGCCCGAAAGTTTTATCGATACGATCTGAGCTGTGCAATAAAACACGCAGGTTAACATCACATCGTTTTCCAAGTAAAAGTTAATCAAGTTGCTTGAGTACTTGAGTACATTTTTCCAACTAACGTTTTAATAGCAAATGTTCTTATTAAATTACGTTTGTGAAGCCAAAATAATAAAAATAAGATTTACAGGACATATTTATATGGGTTACAAGTTTTGGGTTTCAAATTTCGGAGTTTAAGACATCGCACCGGGTCTAACTTCTAAGTGACAAATTTGAATTTTAATAAATAAAAATTAAACCACTCATTATTTTTTTTTAAATTAAGGAATTAATATTACATCCTGCAACGCGTTTCTTGTTACAAGTTATATTTCGCTCTTAAATATCTTTGGCAAAAAGTCTTCAAAGTTTATTAAGAAACAGAACTATTTAACCAATGTGAATAAGTCAACATGCTTACCTTCCAAACGTCAACCCTTTTGTAGACGGAGTACTAGGATTATTCCCCTCTCGTATCTTATTTCACGCTTCGCTCGGATTAAAAGCTTAATCAAGTCAAAAGCAAGGGTAGTGTTAGGTCTCTCAGGGTGAAATGTGTTTACAAGCTTTGTTAGGTAGTCTGGAATGTGGAATTTACGTGCATATACGGATGCATAATTTAAGCTCGTTTAAATAACAAGGAAATGCTTTTATACTTTCGTATGTAAGCAGAGCTAAGCTAAAAGTCATGCAACACGTCAAATACTTAGAGATAGGAAGAAAAATAATATTTAGCAAGAAACATGTAATAGTACTGGTCTCAGCTTGGTCAGTTTAAGAACCTTTTTGCAACACTAAGCGGTTAATTCTGTTATTGAATGTGATTTTTGATGAATATATTTTTTTATTTTATTATATACTAGCTTTTGCCAGCGACTCCGTCCGCGTGGTTTAAAAAAAAAGACTCTCCTCTACATCTATACCAAATTTCATCGAAATCCGTTCAGCCGTTTAGACTACAAACTCTAATCAAACATCCATCCATCCATCCATCCATCCATCCATCCATCCATCTAAACTTTCGCATTTATAATATTAGTATGATTTTTATTTAATATGTATGAATGTTCGGTTTCAGGATGAATTTTCAATGGAGCCGTACAAAGCGGAGTCAGTTCGAGGTCAGTCGGTACTGATGAGCGGCGCGGGCACGACGCAGCGCAAGCGCAGCGACGCCGCCACCGCCATCTATCTCAATGTGAGTCACACGGACTTCTAGTTCAACGATCACCATAGTAACAGGGGATCTCGAATAGGATAGCGGCTTCCCTTATACGCAGAGACTTCAAACCCCCCCAATACCATCAGAGCAATACTTCCCGGTGGACCTAGAAGTTCATATCTGTACCTATATTTATACTTCTATACTAATTATTTTCAAGCAATAAAATTTAGAGGGTGAATAAATTGAAAAAAAAAACCGTCATGCGGGAAAGGGACAAAAACTACAAGGTGACAAAATCAAGGCAGCATGGTTGCCATGGTAACGGTAATTGTTATCCAATGTCAAATGTCTTCGTTGTTATTTGAATTTTGACTATTCAATTGAAAATTTTACAAATGTAAACAATAAAATAAAGTTTTTATAATTTCACACGGAAGATACCACACGTTATACAGTTAGTTATGATATACTAGCTTTCGCCCGCGACTCCGTCCGCGTGGAATTTAATAAAAACAAAAGTAAATAGCCTTTGTGTTCTTCCAGACTATCTTCTATATCTGTGCCAAATTCCATGAGTTATAAATATTATAACTAAATACGACTTTCTTTTACATATTTATATAGATATAGATATGTTCGTTTTAGATTTGAATGCGTGTTGTTTGTGCTGCAGGTGGGGTGCGGCGACATGCTGTGGGCGCGGCACAAGGTGCTGGTGGGCGGGCTGCGCGAGCAGGCGCGCGACGGCACGCTGGCGCAGCTGCTGCGTCTGCCGCTGCTGGGCTGGCGGCTGCTGGCGCTGCGCCCCTCCGCGCCGCTGCTGCGCCCAAAGAGACAGGTCACTGTCTATTTAAACTCAACTGTTTTTTTTTTATAATATAGGGTGGCAAACGAGCAAGCGGCCACCTGAATCCACCGAAATGGAAAGCCACCGCTGCCCATAAACATCCGCAATGCAGATGCGTTGCCTACCCTTGATTGACGGAGGAGGAGACACATAAAGAGGACATTTCCCCTTCCTATGCGTCCCCTCCACCGTCTAATAAAATTTTCCTTCTCATCTTTTCCTCTTAAGAAAAGGGTAGAAAGGGAAAGGGACTAAAATGAAATAAATGGCTTTAGCTCTGTTACTAATGAAAAATACATGACACAACTTAAACGAAAATATCAGTAATTTTTTTTATCTATAAAATAGTATTATAGATTTTTGTTAATTAACTAATATTTCTTGCACCATTCCAACTAAGCCCTAGGCTTTTGCGGGGATATGGTTTAAGACGATAGTCGAAAGGCGAGATTCAAACTTTCGACCATGTGATCAGAAATCCGTACCTCTATTTCGGCGCATTCAGATGGCCGCTTGGTTGTTAGCCACCTTATAATATAAAAAAACTGACGTCTGCAAGATTCCCTGTACAATGTACAATGTCTCCAGTCAGCTATAGACGGGTCGGGAGCGTACGACACGTACGACGGCGAGGAGGACGGCGCAGACTACAGCGGAGACTACGACGATGATGATGATGACGAAGACTTCCCCATCGACTCGCTCTCGGAGCCGGTGAGTGACACCTCTTTATTGTCTACTAGCTGTTACTCGCGCCTTCGTCTGCGTGTAATTGAAAAATATAACCTATGTTACTCACTGATAACATAGCTTTTCAATGGTGAAAGAATTTTTGAAATCGGCCCAGTAGTTTTTGAGTTATTTCAATGCATACCAAAATACAAATCTTTCATATTTGTTATTAATAATAATAGATATCTATGGTCATATCTATTCGCTGTCAGAACCGATGTGTGACTGTAAACTGTCAATTGTCTATGGTCTGTTGTATAGTTAAGTGTTGCCAACATTAAAAAATAATGTTATTTTCTAGTTACTGAGTCGTTACCAAAAGTAAGGATTTGGTTGATTTTAGTATAAGAATAAATCAATGTCTGCTCACAATATCTAGAGATTTAGATTAATAGTTTATATGACAAATCATTTTAAAGCAATGATATAGATGTAGGTAATCGTGTCATTTGTCCTGTTCTTTTTTGTCATTCTGTCATTTATGTTACACCATTCCGTCATTTCATTTATTCATTGGAATGTCATGTCATATACATAAATATTCACCCACAATTAGCTTAAATTTTCAACTATCATGAATGTAGATAAAACTTGAATCTTGTTCCTAGATTTTTAGTATTAAAATGGTTTCCAATGAATATACATTGAAAATAGGGATGCACGGTATATTATCATTAAATATAATGGAACTATAAATAATAAATTAAATAGGTATCTAAATGAAGTAGGAATTTAAAAAATCGTGCGTCCCTTTAATAAGTAATGGAATGGACACGCACCATAACGACCACGGCATGTTGAATGATTTTCTCCAACACTGTGTCCTGTGTGAGGGTTTATTTATACGTGGTTGCAATGTCTAGATTTAATTTCTAACCTTTTACACCCTTACTCTCCAACTATATCAATTCTTTACACTCATATCATACAACTGTTACATCTTTCTATTTCGACTACATTTATATTAAAATACATATAAAAAACAAGCTTTGTGTGTGGTTATTTCACGGAATTCGCTTAAAGGGCTTTTAACTTGCACTGTTGTAACTAACAAATGCACTGTTTGTACGCGATCTGGTTAACATCGATTTACGAAGGAGATGCCTTTTATTGGCTATGGTTTTAATTTTTTTTTTCATTAGATTCAAAATATGACAAATTTAAATAATTTTAATAGTGGTGAAGTTTAAATAATCATTTGGTTGATTTTGAAATTAGTCTTATAAATCTTTGTAAATTATTTAACTTAAAATAAAGCTGATCACAAATATGATAAAATCTCAATATATCTGTATGTAACAGAACACTAGTCAAAACTCAAGTAAAAAAGACTTTTGATTTTACCAAGGGAACGGAAAACAATTTGAAAGACTTGCTTAGAACTATAATTTCCTAAAGGCATGTCCATAGTTAATTCGATACAGCAATAACCACAGACATAGCGCGAGGTAGATGAGGTACGTGATGGGGGTGCAGTACTAACGCAGTGTGTGTCGCGGCGCAGCCCCCGGCGCACGCGCACCGCCACCACCACGGCGACAGCTGGCGCGCGCCACACACCACCACACACATCTTTCAGACCGAGCCCGCGACCGAACACGCGCCGCCGGAACCACCCCCACTACAACCCGAACCCGAACCCGAACCACAACCCCTCCCGCAACCGACCCCCCAAACCACAACCGAAACCCCCACTGCAGCCGCCACAGAGGAAACCACATCCGAGCCCGTCTCTACTAATACGTACACAACAGAGGTTTGTCGTAACCCGCTCCTGCTTTGTGTTCAATGATTGTTGCATGGTTGTTGTCGTTTGTTTTTAACATTCTCTCTCTTTGTCTCTCTTCCTTCCGTATTTCACTCTCTCTCTTTCTTATGATGTCTTCTACGACGTTGTATCGCTTTAGGACATCAAATATTTAAATTTACAATATTTATGTGTATATCTCAACTATTATTTTTAATTTAAGTGTTATGTATTATTTATTATATTATCAATTGATTTCATATCTGTTTTAATCGTAGAGTAAGTGTGTTTAAACCTAATCATTATGATCATTGTTTGTATTAGAATAGATAAAAGCATGGATGTTTAGAGAAAATTAATGGTAATTTCATCAGAGATTCATCGTTTTTGTATTACAGCACGAAGACTGCTAGATGTTATATACTTTTACATAAGCATGCAATTTAGTATTTACTAATTTATCAACACATACAAAAAATATTGTTTCTTTTATTCAGGTAGTGAAAATCACACCATATACGGAGGCGGTATCGGAATCAAGCGAATCAAATAGAATTGATTTAGGTATTGAGGAAGCTCGTAAGTTCCTTCACTCTCCAGTCATCATATCCCCGGAAGATGTGCCGACTACCTCAGAACCTGAAATGGTAAGTATTTCAATTTGTCACACCTTCACGTTTGTATGTACAACACTAACATATGTCTTGTGTGCAAGGACCGGGGTAGTGTAGTCACCTACCTAATGTCACGCATTGTAATTTGTAAATACATTATCTAACTTATACGATGTACGTAAAGACAACTTTATAAATCTGCTAGATTTTTTATAATTAGAAATGTTTGCTTGTAAAACTCTATCAAAGTATTAATAACTAGCTGTGGCTCGCGACTTCGCCCGCGTGAACTTAAAAAATTATATAAAAAATATAGATTATTTTATTCACCAATAACGTAGCTTTTTAAGGGTGTAAGAATTTTAAAATTCGGCCCAGTAGTTTTTGATTTATTACAATACGTACAAAAATCCAGAAATCCAAATCTTTCTTCTTTATAATATTAGTATAGAGTATAGATATAGATGAAGGAATCTAACTTACTCATGATTGAAAAGTTCTATACAATTTTTCGCTTGAATTATTTAATACTATTCATAATATTCATCGATATATGTAGGAGAAATACAAAATTTGTCTTGACGTATGATCGTTCACGTCACGTTGTGTGAGCGTCCGCATGGCACTTTCAGCAAACTGTAATAATACGAGCGTCCAACGAACTGCCGCCGGCGTCCTCGGAGGCGCCGACCACGCCCACCTCCGTGACGTCACCTTCGCCCTCGCCCACCGACGCCGCGACCACAGAGACCACGCCGACTGTCTCCACCACGCAGTCCACCACAACTACCACCACGACCACGACGACAACGACCACAACGACAACGACGCCCGCGCCGACAACCACCGCCCCGCCGCCCACCACACCGCCAACGACCACGCCCCTCATTATCTCAACCCCGCCCACAACCACGCCCGTTCCAGAAACCACACTACAGGAGGTTACAAAACAGGTTAACTATTTTAACACAAAATATGCTTCCTTATTTTTTTATATGAAGAATCTTTTGTAAGTAAGTTTGCAAATACTAAAACCACAGCGTGTGTCACCATCATTTAGTTAGGTTTGTTTGTTTTATTCATGGGGTGATAATTTCATACCATAATCTAACCCTTCTAATAAAATTGTCAGTAATTAATTGCTAAATATATTGGTTGTTAAATATGATAAATACTATCAAAGATTTTAAATGTTTTAGCTAGAATTTGGACCTTTATTTTTGAGGTCTTGAATTTGACTTGTGATATTGTACATTGTACATATTAAAATGTAATTTATGAATGCGTCGTTTAGATGGGCTAAGGTGCAATTTTCGGGAACTGTAAAAAATATCTTATTTCTTGTAAAAAGATTTATCTTCAACATAAGTCTAGAAATAATGTAGTTTTTTGTATATACCTATCGACTATGTCTTTTACTACATCATGTTATTTAGTTAAACAATGACTTGATTTTTATACCGTTAGATGCATAGATGTTGTTGATGCATGCTTACGAAGCAGTGCAGTGTGTGAAGTGTCTGTATGGCGCTGCAGGAGGCGCCGCTGTCGCCGGAGCGCAGCAGCACGATAGTGGGGCGCACGACGGAGACGGTGACGTTCCCCATGCCGCCCAACCAGCCGCCCTCGCTGCGCTACCACATGAAGAAGCTCGCCATCACCGCCGGCAAGGCCTTCAGGTAACAGCTAGTCCAATCTAAAACGGATACTAATATGAAAAATAACGTCTCATACGCTTATCGTGCATACAGAAAATGTTTTTTTTTTACATTTTTAACACGTAAAGTTTGTCATATCGGGTATATTACTAAATTCTGGTGTACATTTTTCCTGATATTCAAGTTCTGGTAATTTCAGATACATAATCCCTGCGGACCTTTTCTCCGACCCGGAGGAGGGCAGCAACCTGACCTTCACGATGTACGACGCAGACAACGTGCCTCTGCCGCCCTCCTCCTGGATACAGTTCATACCCGCCAAGAGGGAAGTGTACGGATTGTAAGTAAATAACAAACTTTATGACCTTTAGCGGCACCGTACCGTACAAAACGTTTTTGTAAACCGTAGTGTTTTTACAGCATTTTAAATTCGTTTCGTTTCACGTCTTTTTCATTACGATTCCTTTCAATTCGCCATATAAATAGTTCTAAAATAATCAAAGACGAATGTTTATACCTATTTTGTATTGATCTATAACTCATTATTTTCTTCCAGACCTCTAGAATCTCACGTATCCAGGTGGAACTTCAGAGTTGAGGCTCAAGACAGCGAGGGGCTGGTCGCGCGAGGTCCGCTAGACATCACGGTGCAGCAACACAAGGGCGGCAGGACCATCAACCACCAGTTCATCATGCAGTTCAAACTGCTGAAGCAGTACACCAACACCATCGACTGGCAGATACGAGCCCTCGAGGGCATTGTGAACCTCTTCAGAGATACCGACATGGACCATCTGACGGTCCTCAATGCCACTGTCACTGGAGACCTCTGCGAATACGTCTGGACCAATGACACTTTGCCTAAAGACCCTTCGTGCCCCATGGACGATATTAATAGGCTCATGAAGGTAATGCATAACGATACTCAAAGTCATTTAGTAGAGTCCCTCTTATAAAAAAAAGATTTTATTAATGGTCACTGTTCCCCACCAAGATATAGCCTAGATAGGCTGGTAATTCCTATACATCCCTTAGTATTTTATCATACTAAATCCACACTAAGAGGCTCTTCAAGTAGCTTTGCGGAAGTATGAATAGATGTAAGGAAAGTGTAAGAGAAGCGACAACTGGTCAAGGTCTACGCTAAATGGAAGACTGTTTCTGACTATCCTTTAAAAGCCGTAACAAAGGAGGGACATTTCCCACAACGTAGTAGTAGTTAATTGTGCCCCAGCAATGCCCTACCCTAAAATCACAATGCCCTACTTTTGCTCTACCTTGCAAATACTAAAAACTAATATAAATCATAATTATATTGTATGTTCATGGTTTAAGAGAAAATAATTGTAGCCATACATCTAAACTATTCCGAACATACTACATTTTTTTGGTCTTTGGTCTTGGGTTCCCTAAGAAATCAATTATGATATTATTTTTTCCGTCCTACTTGTAAAGATTGCTTGCTCAAAATTTCAAGATATAGCTTTGCATGGGTTTGAATGATAGTATTTTTGTATATTAAAGATAATGGAGTCTGAGACGGAGGCGGGCGCGCCGTCGGCGGCGCTGGCGCGCGCGATGTCGCCGGAGCTGGGCGCGGCGCGCGTGCGCTGGGCGGGCGCGGGGCGCTGCGCGGCGCCGCCCCGCCCGCGCGCGCACGACACCTACCCGCCCGTCACACGCAACCAGGTCGACCACATCACCGCCACCGTCGGACATCTGCTCGTCTATAAAGTGCCCGAGGTTAGTATCACCTCCTAACTTTGTTTTTATATGTCTAAATTACTTTGTTCCGACTTAGTGTGAATGACTGAATGGATTTAAGTGAGTGAGGTGTCAATCGTTTCGTCTTCTTGATCAGGTCTTAAGGTATATTAAATCGGCACAATACATCTATATGTGAAATATGTTATTGTAATAAAAATGAATTCAAATCTCACACGCCGTTACTTTTTATCATTTCTGTAACATTTTATATTGGGTGAAACTATTTCCATTTCATAAAACTAATTTGAAATTTGTTTTTTGACTTTAATTTTTTTTATTAGGCTCGTTTTAAAGATTTAATCTATACTAGCTTCCGCGTTAAAAACAAAACTAAGTAGACTATGTGTTATTCCACACTGTGATCTACGTCTATGCCAAACATCGAGATCCGTTCATTATTTTACGCTACAAACTCTAACAAACATCCATCCATCTAAAATTTCGTATTCATAATATTAGTAGGTATTGTGTATTATCTGGTGTAACATTGTGTTGTGTTGTGTAGGACACGTTCTTCGACCCGGAGGACGGCGGCACGCGCAACCTGGCGCTGTCGCTGCGGCGCGCGGACCGCAGCGAGCTGGCGGCCGCGCACTGGCTGCAGTTCGACCCCCGCAACCAGGAGTTCTACGGCCTGCCCGCCGCCGCAGACGAGGGCACCGTGCACTACCAGCTCGTCAGTACACCACACACTAACAACAGACACTTTAAAACACACTAACAACAGACATTTTAGTACAGGCTAACACACTAAAAAAACAATATTGGTATAACCAACTTTTACATCTTCGCAAGAATGGGCCGATTTATCCATACTTCGTGGCGTTTAATGTTTGTGTTAAAGACCGAATTTTAGTCTTCTGTCTCTATCTCACTTTTATGGACAAGCAAGGGATAGGAAATGGATTTCGCAGGAGATAGGATGGGGTAGAGGATATATCTTGTTACATCGCTGTTCTAGCGAATTGTGGTTGTTTGTTTGTCACCTCATACTATAAAAAAACCCGGCTTACTACGTATAAGGTAATAACGTACGTCTGTCTCGCAGATCGCGGAGGACTCGAGCAAGAAGAGCGCGTACGACAGCCTGATAGTGGAGGTGGTGAAGGCGGCGCCGCTGCGCCCCACCGTGGAGTTCCACATGACGCTGGACAACGCGTACAGCGCGCTGGCGGCCAGTGCGCGCGACAAGCGCCGGCTGCTGGAGCGCCTCGCCGCGCTCTTCCACCAGCGCTCCACCGACAACATCCGCGTGCACGCCATCACCGACAACCCCACCACCATCGTATGGTAAATACCACATTTCATATAAGCCTGGATCACACTTTCCAGTATACCGCTATAGTAGATGCCAGTTACTGGATTGACATTAAACTGACAAATGAACATTAACTTGGACCTGTGAGTTGATACAATCTATGACAGGCCGTTGTAACTGTTCAATGGCACTGGCCAAGTATGATTATATTTCTTTTTGCACTGATAGGCTTATGGTATAAATATAATACAAAAAATTGAATGGATGGATATTTAGGACTATCTGCTTTTAAACAATTAATATAATTGTAACTCACAATATTAATTTTAGCACTCCACTAGAGACTCGCTAGGAATGCGCGCGAATATCCCAATCCTTATAATCACATTGACAGCTGTCAGTTAGAGATGTGACGTTTATGCCAATAATCTAGTGTTGCGCCAATTCTACAGCGCGGTACTAATTTTTTTCTTAACATTTCAAAACGGCATAACGATGAAATTTGACCCATTAGAACATAGTCTGGAAGAACATACAGACTACTTACTAACTTTTTTTAAATTCTGCCCAAACGAATTTCCGGACAGAATCTAATATGCTATATCAACGTAATATGTATAATTTTCAGGTATAACACAAGTCTACCGATGGACAGATGTCCAAAGAAAGAAATCGAAGAGTTAAGAAAGATGATAATCGTCGACGAGAGAGGATCAAACGGCGGCAACCTTCGCGAGAGGGTCGATACAATCTTCGACAAGGATTTCAACGTGATGTCCATCCGACTAGTATCACAAGGCCTCTGCGCTGAACAGAATACTAAGATGGCGAAGGGCGGGCTGGGGCCAATTAATACTGGTACCAACTTGCAGAATAAAGCCAGTAATGCGGACCCTGAGTACTCGGATTATTTGGTGACATTTGTGATCCCCGCTGTGGTGATAGTGTGTATGATCCTAGTGGCAGGTATCATTGCCTGTGTGCTCTATAAACGACGACGTACAGGTTAGTATTTTAATTTAACCATTTCACAAGAAAAAAAAAGGATTTTTTATACGTTTTAACAATGAAATTCCATCCTAGACTCTTTTTGAAGCCTCAAAACGAATTAAATACTTTCTTATATATGATTTTTGAACAGATTTGACCTTGAATATTGTTTTTTTGTCGTTCTTGCATGTTTTACTGTGTATGTAAATCTACATATAATTGTTAATATTAACAGTAGGCGAGGCGCTCGCTTGACACAAACCCGAAGGTGACTTTTGACATTGTTAAAGCACGTTTAGAGACACCTTTTTGTTTCGTAATGTTTTAATTTTTAAACACGCTTTAAGTTTTTATTTCTCACAGCCGAGTTTTAAGCAAGCCACCTTGATTCGTTGAAAGCGAAGCGACCGTTGGTCATAGATATCCACGACAGCAGATGCGATCTTTAATCGTTGCTATAGTTACATAAATTCAGTGATATGTGCATTTAAATTTTGACATATAATAATCACTAAAATAAAGTAATTATGGGGATGATGCGGATGCTACTAGTATTGTACGCGTGTTGCAGGTAAAATGAGCGTGGGCGACGAGGAGGAGCGCCAGGCGTTCCGGTCGAAGGGCATCCCGGTGATATTCCAGGACGAGCTGGAGGAGCGCGCGGACGCCGAGCCCGTGCACAAGAGCCCCGTCATCATGCGCGAGGAGAAGCCGCCGCTGCTGCCGCCCGCGCCCGACTACCGCGCCGAGGACGCGCCCTACCGCCCGCCGCCGCCCTTCGCCGCCTCGCGCACGCCCCCCCGCCCCAAGGCCACGCCCACCTACAGGAAGCCGCCGCCCTACGTGCCGCCCTAACCCGCCCTAGCCGCCCTACCCGCCCCGCGCCCCACACTCGCTTCACTCACCACGCAGACAGCTTAACTAGTCGATATTCAGCTAAATACGATTTTATTTATTTTAATACGAAATCAATTTGGCTCAAGCTCTGATAATAATTTAAAAACGATTTGTTTAATGTAAAGTCGTTTGAGCTTGTTGAATTTTTATTCGTAAATCGACATTTATTCTTATGAAATTGAAAGTAAAGCTACGAATGCATTTATTAAATAATGAATTAAGGTAACCTCATATCGTGAAGGAATTGTGCACAATTTTGTGACTACGAATTTCTTATACAACGTAAGTTATATCGCGACGTAGTTTGTCAGATTTCTCGCGTTTTAATATTATTGAAGAACTGATACTTCACAATGAATTATGATTATACTAGTTATTGTTGAAGTAGAGTTATATAGCAGCTAGGAGTCCGACGGACCGTCTCAATATGTACCAAATATTTATATAGATAGACTCTTACAAACAAATGGAACTTTGTTTTTATTTATCTTATATATTAACTCTATTTACGGAGTGCACTTATAATTTTTTTACATGTCTATTTGTAGATTCTGAATGCTTGTAAGGGCCGATCTATATGAAGATTTTAAACACGTTTTTCGTGACTAATATAACCATTTGGCAGCGCGCAGACAAAATTAGAAAAAACACGAAAATTTGCGAGAAAGAATTTGTAATATCGAAATTTGTATGAAAGTCGTGCAGCTATTTAGAACGCAAAGTAAACTAACAAAATCTCATACAATTTTTTTCGATGTTGCTAATACTTTGTGGTAAATGTTCGTGCTATCTCCCGTTTACTAGATATTGGCTAATCGTGTGCCATTGTTTGAAAACATTGTTATCTACTAACGTTAAAAATTAAAACATATCGAAAATTGTAACATTTTAGCCTTTAGCGTAGTTCTTCCAACGGTGTATGTAGTGTGTATGATGTCCACACCCCAGATACAATGTATGGGTTATTTTGACGTATACGTTTGTGTGAACTACAATTAGGTATAAAAACGCAAATCGACATAAATTATCGATAATTATATCGATATTATCAATTATTACATCGATAAAAAGTATAACTTATTAAAAATTGAATTTCCTAATATTTGCGTAAGTATAAAGAATGAATGGCTTAAAATGATGTCGATGTTTGGAGTTGTTTTAAAATGAATCATTTTGAATGCTATTTGATAATATCGATAATGGTATGTCGATGTCCCAACCCTAATTACAATGAATGTTGTAATATACAAGCGACTTTAGTTTTAGGCTACGAATAGATATTTTTTAAGAATGGAGTATCATTTTGTACTTGTCTATTACCATAGGTTTAAGTATTAACAAATTGTGTTAATTATAAGATATGAACGAAATGACCTATATACGATAATGTAACTTTTCATTTGGATGTATTTTTTTCTATTATATACTCATTTAGAATTGCATTTATAGATATTTTAGCGTTATACAATTTTATAGACAGCTATTTTTTTTGTTTGTTTTTATTTTGTTTGGCAATAGTTGTACTTAATGTCCATTTGAACCGAACCATTTGTTTTTGTTATTTGATAGACCATTGGCAACAATTTCTTTACACTATTCATTAAAACGCACATAATTTATGTAATTAATGAGTTTTCTAATTTAATAAAATGATCTAGTGAAATTGTAGTTTTATTTTAAACTAGCGATCCGCACCATATTCGCCTGGGCTGCATAGAAATATCTTTTGTCATATTTTTTACCCGTCACGTTGATGTAAAATATAAACTGCTTTGTTCAGTGATAATATAATATATATGATAATATTGTTAATAACGAAATCATTTTTGAAATCGGTTCTGTAGTTCCGGAACCATTTCTGATTTCTCTTTATGATATTAGTATAGACAAATTGTCATATTTATCGTCTATTCAACTAAAAAGCTACAAATATAAAATGTTATTTGAGAAAACAGAAAATACGTTCATTTATTAACTAAATGCATACTGAATAAATAAAACTTCATCAAAAAATATTAATTGGGATGCTATTTTTTTTTATTTTTCCTTTAATTGCAATTTAATCTTGCATTAAATATGATTTTTAATGGTTTGGAAAAATCAGGCATTTAAGAGTTAAATATTTTAAAAACAAATGAAACAAGACACAATAGTTTTAAATCATCTTTAATGTTCGCAAAAAGTTGATCTACAACAAATTAGTAGTTTAACTACAATTCAGTAGTAGTTTACATAACAATCGATAGCTACAAGTAATACATAGAATGCGTAAATTTGACTACATCTCCAAATACATAAATCTCGACAGTAAAATATCTAACTGGCAATTAATTGAAGTTTACGTATAGTCGGCTAAACTATGAAATAACAAACTCATAGCACACTGTTTTTGACACTGTAAAAATTAGTAATGAGACTTTTTTTTGTACCGGAACAAAAACAAATTTTTATGGCAGTAGGAATTTCGAAATAAGCATTTTTGTACATTCGCTAAATATCTTCAAACAATATTAATTATTGACATGAAAATGACTGTTATTCAAAGATTAAAACTAAAAAGTTAATTTACTTTTGTTAAAACAAATAACAACGCTAATTTTAATGGAACAAAACCTAAAGTCATATAGAGATTGTTTATGCCTTATTTAAGAAAATAATTGACAGATTAAAGTTAAGTCTACGTATTTGAAAAATTACGGCCGAATACTGAAACGAAGATTAAAAACTTAAGTAAGCGCCGACTACAAATTGACAGACGTCAAAATTTTAACATAGTGTGGTTTCATCATACGCTGCTCTATGCCCGTCTATATATTTTTAAATGTCTTTAGCTGTTACATATTTAATTGTCGTTTCAGTATGCGGCCTTTAGTCATATAAATAAGTACGTAACATAACATAATGCCAATTCGACACACAATTTAGACCACAAAATATTCCAAACATTCTCGCAATGAGCAACTAATTTGCATACTTGAGTATAATTCTGAGATATCTTTGGAATCAAATAAAACGTACATTTTTACATACTAGAAGACATTCTATGTTAAAAAACAATAATGATTTTCACCACATGGATAAAAAATGAAACATTATGAAATAACGAACTACAATTTACACAGGCGATAGGACTTAATGGAGTCGAAGTAATCTAGAAACCAAATTTAAACTATTTAAAGCTAAGCAGGACGTCTATAAACACAGCGACCGCGCCGCCCACGAAACATCCCTACAAATAAATTCTTGGAAACATTTTGGAAATAATTTAAAAATAACAATAAATTACTTTTTTATCAACAGTCTATAAAATCACCTAATTTTCAATGTAAAATGTTCGAAAATAAAAAAAAAATATTCTAAAATCTTATATAGACATAATACTGAAAAAAGTATTTTAACACTCTAGACAAGTCCGAATTATATCCATGATATTTGTGATTCCACGATAATTTTTACATAAAAAAAAACAAAACAAAAAAAACACATAAACATAAATTTCACACAATTTTCAATAACATTATTGCACTAAATCTTCATATTTCATAACTTAATAATAAATATTGCATAAGCGTTAAAAACACATTTCGTGAAATAAAATTACTAAAGTCTTAAACTATACGAGTTAATTAATTTAAAAAAATTAGATCAGTCCGATGAAAGTGTTATTAATTTCATCCAAGTCGTGTGCGCAGGAGAGACGTCGAGAGGGCTCAGTGACTCTGAGTACGAACATTGTGCTAACTACTGCCCTATCGTAACATTCTAACTAAACATTAAGTACAATTTGGTGCTCAAATTTTATAATGTAAGTGTTCATTAAAAACTATAGAATTATTTATCTACAAAATTCGAAAAAAGTGCATCGGTTTTGATATACCTCTACACATCTACATTAAGAATTAAATTTTAGACTGCATGGGAATTTCGGTTAGAAACTAACTATATGAATTTATTGGGGCTTATAGGCCGATGCAAAGATGATGAATTAGTCTGTAAGCCTAGCACTCTCGTTAATTCCCACGGACATCTTATTCAATGAAATTCGTACTGTAAGTATTAGCTCCTAAAGGTATTTAAACTGGCTTTAACTGGTATCAGACTTATTAAGTATTACAACATTCAAACTTTATAGCGGCTCGGAATTAGCGGTAAGAGGTTTATTACGCAGGCGTCTTTTACCTCACTGATAGCTTAAATCGTGTTCTGCGTCGCTACTCATGGGAAATTCCGAGCCGCCATAAAGTTTGTACAGCACTATACCACTCCGCGTGTTACCGCGGCTGCTGAGAGCCGGCTGAGGCCACGCGCTGCGCTACGTCTACGTAATAAGAGAGGGCGTGCCTCACACCGCGTCCATGTCCCTCCCGTGCCTCTCGTTAGTCACACTATTGTCCGTTATGTTCCTGTTGTCTGGGAAAGCAAAACACTTATTAAGATATTGGTTTCTATAATAGCTAAATCTATCTTTTTATTGATGTTTCAGTTACTTTTGCAGGGTCCGCGGTGCAGCGTGTCGACGACGGTGCCGGCGTGGCAGGCGGCGCGCTGCAGCCGGCACCAGGAGGGGTAGGTGCGCTTGTCGGTGCCGCAGAGCGTGCGCCGCGCCCCGCCCCCGCCCCCGCCCCCGCCGCCGCCGCACGCGCCGCACGACACGCAGCGCGCGCCGCTCGCGCCCCCAGACACGCAGCGCTGCCCGCTGCCGCACCTGATGGTCGTGCACGTCGCGTTTGCTGCAATCGTAACAGTAGATGTCATGTCAAAACTTGCCACCATGGCCTATAAAAAAGTAATCCCATAGTACTTCGTCACATCACTAGCATACAATACAACTCTACTTTTAGCTTGAAACACTCCTCACCCACAATCCTACTTAATATGCGATCCTTATCAATATTCAAAAATTTTCGGTTATCTGATATGGCTTGATGTTTATAAAAAATGTTTGTCGGAGTGATGATGCAGTATTTAATTCCGAAGATCCTAGACACGGTAACTTATCTTCCATTGTGGGCGTGCGTAAGTCGGAGATAAGGAAATAATAATCGCGTAATATCAGATACATAGTCTTTCGACCTTTAATGAAAACTGCACAACACTATCTAACCGGATTGCAAGGATTTACAGAGATTAACCAATTGACTTTTTACGTGCACATAACCAAAGCGCATCATTCCACCATTTAATAACAAATTGACAACTGTCATCTGTTATTCGATCTCCGCCTTGACATTTATCAACACATTCGGGGTTGTCCGCTTAAAAAATCAAATAATACCAATTCAAAACAATGCCTTATGCTGCCACCATTTAAAATTATTGTTTTATAGTAACTTTAATCGTTCAAAAATAACAATTGTTTTGTCTTGTTATGTATATTTTAGAATGAAATTGGTGAATTTTCTTACCAATACAGGATCCCCTGTAAGCGAGCGGCAAGGCGCGGCCTCGCTCGCAGGCGGCGCGGCGCAGTGCGCAGGCGCCGGCGTAGGTGCGCCCGTCGACGGCGCAGACGGGCGCGCCGGCCGTGCTGCACGCGCCGCACCGCGCACAGTGCGCGCCCAGCTCGGCGTCCAGCACGCAGCGCTTGTCGCCGCCGCACCGCACGCCCTCGCACGTGCCCACTGCACACAAGTATACACCTTTCATTTTAATATATCAACGTCGTCATATACAAAGGAACTAAACGGTTACACGATTTTTCAAAAATATTGTTTAAAAATAACTAAGAGTAAAAAACAATTTTCCAACCATTTTCCTTAGAAACACGGTAACATGATGTGGGTACTAGACTACGTAGAAATCTATAGAACAAGCGACAAGACTAGATAGTTTTAGTACCGCCGCTTTCCTTCGGCCGAGCTGTATCATGTTGCGGTTTATCGCTACTTTACTAACTCTGAACTCGTTAAGTATTATTGTTTTACAGCTAAAATTCCCATTGCATTTTGACGTCAAACTTTAGTAAGTGGTTTTTTTCTGACTACTTTAATAAGGTTAAAAAAGTCAATACAATTTACCGGGTATATAACAACGTAAGTATGCTTTTTCTCCATAGGAAAATACTATTATGCGCTTCTTGTACGCAAGTTGTCAGACCATAGAAGTTCTTATATTTATTGACACTAATTAAAAACTAGTATCGTAAATAATGCATAACTGGGCTAATCTACCGGTTATTTCTAAGATAAAGCCAACTAAAACGCCAACGTTCACCTTAAATTTGCATCGGGATATTTTAAGGGTCAGTCGATTTGCATCTCTGTGTGAGCGCACAGGTATAGCTCTGGATATAAGCCAAAACCTGAATAATCAAGCCCAGATTTTCCTAATAAATATACAGCGATAGTTACGTCAACCTTTTTGGCAATGCTGAACGATTTAATGGAACAGAAGCAGTTTCCACGAATATGCATAATAGCTTGCATTAACCGAGGCATTTGGCAAGCGCACCGAGCAGATTATTCCCAAACTAATTATAGAAACGCAAACATAATGCTTCACAAATTAAAACTACTTTTAGTACGGATTGTTTGGTCTAGTGATTACACTACCAACTTCCTTTAAATAAAACATTTTTAAGACTGACGACGACAAATAAATAAATATAGTAACGTACTAATTTATCTGACCAGTACTAGAGAAGTGCCTTAGTAAATAAAACATTCCATAGTTTACTCATCTATACTAATATTATAAAGAGGAAAGATTTGTATTTTTGTATGTATTGAAATAACTCAAAAACTACTGGGCCGATTTAAAAAATTCTTTCACCGTTAGAATGGTAATTTATCTGTGAGTAACATTGGCTATATTTTTTAATTTGACACGGGCGAAGTCGCGAGCAACAGCTAGTATAGAATCAATTTAAAACTAAAGCAACGCCTGTATATTTTGAAAGTATTGGAAACCTTTTACCATAAAATCAGATATGAAAGCATCAGCTATAAAATTTTATGCACGATAATGCTATGATTTCGCACAATAATTTTTAAAATAGTGTTTCCATTTAAATTCCAGAAGAGATGTTCTTGGGAGAATGATCAAAGGTAAAGCTTGACAAAAGGCATGTTGACAGACGTACGGAAGTCGATATCCGTCAGTCGAATACAATGTTGCCGAGAATCAGTTGGTGTCACGTTTCGACCGCAACTCTATTTCTGTTTAAATACACATATAGTTATAAATGTTAATGAAATGACGTAAATAACAAGGTATAACAAAGACACAATAACCTATACTTGTAAAATAGTCTTACTCTTACTAATATTATAAATACGAAAGTTTAGATGGATGGATGGATGTTTGTTAGAGTTTGTAGCCTAAACTGCTGAACAGATCTTGATGAAATTTGGCATAGACGTAGACGACAGTCTGGAAGAACACATAGGCTACTCAGTTTTGTTTTTTTTAATTCCACGCAGACAGAGTCGCGGGCGAAAGCTAGTATATTCATAATTCAAAGTCCAAGTTTTACAGAAAGTCTATGTTTGTTATATGTTTCGACTATGTGACCAACGTTAGAGTTAGAGGTTAAGATAGGTCAGGACTGTAATAGTTTCGTAACTGTTAAGGCAAAAGAAAAGTTAATTTAAAGTGAATAAGCAACAGGAAATGCAGTGAGAATATTTTATTAGCTTTGCATACATATTTATATAGTAATAATGATGGACGCAAAATGATTATTGTAAAAAAACAAACAGGTTATGGCACATCTATAATTTTCTTGTACTACTGTAATCAGTTACCCCAGAGCTCTGACATAGAATTACGCGTGAATAGAAAAAACTAGCAGGACGTGCGTTATACTGTGCATAGTAGCGTAACCATAAAAACTCGATAATGATATACTATCAAAAGACTCTCACTTAACAGCGAGCCATTCGCGTTTATTCACTTATTCGAGTTTGTGAGCTGTAAGAAGTAGGGGAATCATTCACATGCGTGCACCCCGAGGCGTATCCGCTGTACGTAGCCTGCATCATAATAAGCTACTGACCACTGATGCTAATAGAGATGCAGTTTTTTTATAATTTATTGAAATTTATATTGAATATTAAATATGAAGCATTATTAATTTAAAGCAATAAGATACAGTCGACGAATAACAAACTTTACTTAGGAATTTTCTGGATATAGCGAATTTGGTAAACAGATTTAAACAAGAATCTTGTTAATCTGTACCTGAACTGAGGTTTGTGATAAGAGAAGGCTTATTGCTGTAAATTGGCTTAATATTTCATTCTCCATATGCTAAAATTTTCGGATTTCGACATAGGCCAATTAATATTTATTAATTGAAATATTTATTTGATATACTAAAGTATTTTTTCTTGCTTTCCTTCTTTTCTTTTAACTTAGAAAATTGTGCATCTACTCATACAGAAAATAAGATAGGCTGCGTTTATCAAAAACACCGGAAGGCCAGCGGAGGGATGGCAATGTTTGTATAAAAAATAAGTATTCCAAAAAATTTGAACCATAATATATTTAAGAATCACCGCGTAAGGTTGCAGCTACCCATGCGATACAGGATCCTCTTTTTTGTCCAATGCTTGCGTATTTATTCACAGCCGGTTGGTAGATTGGAACGTTACTCGGAATTAATCAGCCTTCGTGGAGGTTTTTGTAAAATAAACGTCCGAGACGGGAGGGCGGCGCCGCCGTCGCGTGGCCGAGCGTGCGGTACCGACTCGAGAATACTATGCACGCGCACCTTTACAATCTATTAACTATATTATTTTAAACAATACATACTAGACATAGAAATCTAGATATAGAGAATACCACTATGTAACATTCTCACGTGCAATTACAAACATACTTCGATTTTTCACTTTATTAGCAGATTTAAAGACGTCGCCTAATCAAATAAACATTTGTTTGAAAAAACCAAAGCAGGGATATTTATAAGGCCTAAAACGACGTAGATTTGTAATACTTGTAATATTATAAGGATATTTAAATTGTATAGCATTAGTTGCTAGGCGAGATTTAGCGCCAGTCTAAAGCCGTTTGGCGCGTTGTTGCCAACCAGACAGTTGTATGTGGCCATTACCATGTCGGCATGACATTATAATTAATAATCAAGTTTGTAGTACAACACCGCATTAGTAAACGTTGGCAATTAAATTATTATTTAAACTTAAATCAAGCTTTAGCTCACGCTTTTACGGAAATGATTTGTACTCTAAAATATTTTCGATCTAGATAACTTCGGTTTAATTATGTTTTCAAAATGATAAAATTCTTAATATAATCCAAAACTTATAAAAATCTAAATGTCAAATATTTCTCACCAAACGCAAAGATTACGAAGTGATATTTTACTACGAAAAGTGGAAATTCATTCATAAAATCTCGTTTATAATCAAAGCTACGACAGTGACAAATTAAAATTATGGCTTAAACGCATACGTGAGTTTGTATTCAAATGAAACTGACTGCGAGCAAATAATTAAAACTATTGTTAGTCTGTTGATTGCTTGTCAATACTACAATAGAATACTGCAGAATAATATTAGGTTATCGATTCAATTATTCATGCTTTTCGCTAAGCTTCACGGATGAAATTATTCAATTACTGGCAATCTCTTAATTATCAAACATTTGCTTTTTTTCAGCACATAAACAATTATTTCAGTATTCTTTTTAACTGACACATTCGTCGGCTTTGGGTGATCTTACGTCACTTATTTTTTCGGTAAACTGTCTGCTTTAATTTGCCTTAAACTTATTCGTAGTAATATAGTTTGTAACCTTGGCAAGGTCCGGGATAGTCGAGTGCGAGGTGCTTGGCGGGGCGGCGACAGGCGCGGCGGCGCAGGCGGCACAGCGAGCGGTACGTGCGGCCGTCCGTACCGCACACGGGGCCCGCCCGCCGGCACGCCGCCGCGCACACGCACCGCGCGCGCCCGCCGCGCACCGCGCACCGCCGGCCCGCGCCGCATCTCACGCCGGAACACGATTCTGTAAATAACACCACTGTTAAACTACTGCCACAAATGATATAGCTATATGTCCCCAATAAGGGACTCGGAGCGTGCCCTAAGTTAGCGGTGAATAGGTCTTAGACAACTATGCTGGCCCACATATGGTTGAGTTCACACATATACGAGTACATATGTAATTCAAAGGTCGAAAAACACATTGGTCCGGTCTGGTCAAGCGATTAAAAACTGCGCCTTCGACAGTCTATATCATCATCATCTATATCATACTTCATACGTTTAGATGAATGGATGAATGTTTGTTAGAGTTTTTAGCCTAAACGTCTGAACGGATTTTAATGAAATTTGGTATAGATGTAGAGGTTAGTCTGAAAGAACACATAGGCTACTCACTTTTTTTTAATATTTCACGGACGGAGTCGCGAGCGCAAGCTAGTTAATCTATAACGGTTTAGAAAAAACTTAGATATTAAGCTTATTGAATGGCTTATTCAAATATGTTCCAAAAATAAGAAGACAATTACGATGCCCTAAAGATTAAATTGAATCTTTTACACCAGTGTTTTGTCCGTCAAAAGTCACTTCACTAGAAAGCATTACTTGTAAATTGCAAAACAATTGTTTTATTCAAATAACGAAAGATTTTTTTTCAACTAAAGCATTAAATTTATTAGCCCGAATAACCGGATATCAAATTTATTGCTGTAAAAAATTTTCGAGTGGCATTGATAATGTTGAGAAAAAAATATTAGCCAACTTTTTTTGGTATAGGCAGTTAGACCAGATTTACACTACACTTCTGCTTTTTCTTATTTACATATGCGTGTTGTTTGTGTGTAATAATATTCGAGTTTCACTCACACAAAGGTTGGTATCCTGTCCATATTGAAATGATTGAATAATGTTACCGAATGATTGGGAACTTCGTCTATTTACATTTAGGCTAGGCATGTTAGAAATTTTCACCAAAATAGTGAATTGTTCGAATTTTTGACAATTTAAATTTTTTTTTAATATCTGAAAGTAACATATTTATAAATAATATTATATTTCTAGTGACAAATATGTAAAATAGCATCTTCTTAATTTTACTTAAAGTAAAATTATAAAAACTAGCTTTCGCCCGCGACTCCGTCTGCGTGTTATTAAAAAAAAATGTAATTCAAAGGTCGAAAAACACATTGGTCCGTCTGGTCAAGCGATTAAAAACTGCGCCTTCGACAGTCTATATCATCATCATCTATATCATATTTCATACGTTTAGATGAATGGATGAATGTTTGTTAGAGTTTTTAGCCTAAACGTCTGAACGGATTTTAATGAAATTTGGTATAGATGTAGAGGTTAGTCTGAAAGAACACATAGGCTACTCACTTTTTTTTAATATTTCACGGACGGAGTCGCGAGCGCAAGCTAGTTAATCTATAACGGTTTAGAAAAAACTAAGCTGGCCCACATATGGTTGAGTTCACACATATACGAGTACATATGTAATTCAAAGGTCGAAAAACACATTGGTCCGGTCTGGTCAAGCGATTAAAAACTGCGCCTTCGACAGTCTATATCATCATCATCTATATCATATTTCATACGTTTAGATGAATGGATGAATGTTTGTTAGAGTTTTTAGCCTAAACGTCTGAACGGATTTTAATGAAATTTGGTATAGATGTAGAGGTTAGTCTGAAAGAACACATAGGCTACTCACTTTTTTTTAATATTTCACGGACGGAGTCGCGAGCGCAAGCTAGTTAATCTATAACGGTTTAGAAAAAACTAAGCTGGCCCACATATGGTTGAGTTCACACATATACGAGTACATATGTAATTCAAAGGTCGAAAAACACATTGGTCCGGTCTGGTCAAGCGATTAAAAACTGCGCCTTCGACAGTCTATATCATCATCATCTATATCATATTTCATACGTTTAGATGAATGGATGAATGTTTGTTAGAGTTTTTAGCCTAAACGTCTGAACGGATTTTAATGAAATTTGGTATAGATGTAGAGGTTAGTCTGAAAGAACACATAGGCTACTCACTTTTTTTTAATATTTGAAAGTAACATATTTATAAATAATATTATATTTCTAGTGACAAATATGTAAAATAGCATCTTCTTAATTTTACTTAAAGTAAAATTATAAAAACTAACTTTCGCCCGTGACTCCGTCTGCGTAGAATTAAACAAAACAAAAGTGTCTATGTGTTCTTATAGACTATGCTCTATATCTATGACAAATTTCATCGAGATCCGATCAGTAGTTTAGGGTACAAACAACAAACTTCCATTCATCTAAACTTTCGCATTTCTAACATTAATAAGATGTCACTCAGTGACAATGTACCTTTCCAGTGTTTCTAAAAGATTTTTTGTTTACTCATTACGTAAAAAAACACATGTTTCCTCCTTATAACATTAGTATAGATAAATTTTAAATAATCATATATTTAAATCAAATTTTTCAAGCAGAACATCGGTTATAATAATTACGAGCAAAGTGTCTGCAGTGTCGTCAGTCACTCGCAACAATAACGAGGTCGTGAATGAATGTATGAACGATGTATGAATGAAGACCGAGCACTTTAATACAGCGCCGGTCCTATCGGCCGATGCACCGTCGCCCTAATTATAATACAAGCAATAAATGATCGTTTATTGTGTCTTTTATCTATGCATAAAACAAATTTACCTCGCCGTGTGTATCTCAATAAAGTCAAAAACTATTTGGCATATTCGTATATAATTTCGACTCGTAAAAGTGATGACACAAAAAGTTTAGGTTATAATTGATAACGTTTTCTGCACTGGTAAGACTATGGAGTATAAGCAATGGGCTCGTATGACATTACGTTAGGAATTAGAAAAAAAATGTATACGCTCCGTTACTCATGCGAAGCTGGGCGGACCGCTAGTATGCATTTATAGTTAGAGTACTGATTGTGTACTATTATAAAAGAGGTAGGGATCAGAACAGTTTACCTACTCTAAAATACAGAACATTCGGTATCTGGTTTGTTAGTCTGTGTAAATCATCATCATCATCTCCTTATCCTACTCCCGTACACACAATCCATCCATCTCTTTCTAGGTCTACCTCTACCAATGTACCCACCCTTCCACACTCATAACTAACGTTCTCCTTGTAACATGCGATTCATCCCTCCTCAAAACATGCCCATACCATGCTAACCTTTTACTCCTTAGCTTCTCTACTACTAGTCTGTGTAAATCATAGTTATAATTTATAATTTATATTATCATATATCATATATCATATAAATATTATAAATGCGAAAGTTACGATGGATGGATGGATGTTTGTTAGAGTTTGTAGCCTAAACGGCTGAACGGATTTCGATGAAATTTGATATAAATGAAGAGGATAGTCTGGAAGAACACATAGGCTACTCACTTTCGTTTTTATTTAATTCCACGCAGACGGAGTCGAGTACGAAAGTTAGTTAAATATAAATATAGTGTAGTTACCATCGCATGCAGTGCAAGGTACGCCGCCGGAGAGCGCCTTGTAGAAGAATATCTGTCCGCTGTCGAGGTCACGAGGGCTCCAGGCGGCGGGCGCGCGCGCGGCGCCTGCGCAGCACTCGGCGCGGCCCACGCGCAGCGCCGCCACGGAGCTGCAGCGCCCACCGCGCTCCATCCCCGACCAGCAGATCCCGGCTGCACACGAAATACATTTAATCACATGGCTTAAGTACAGATAAAAATATTAATTCACTCCCCACTTATCGTATATCATATGCGAAATTAATTTTAACAAATAATAAAACTGGAATGAAGTACAAGTGAAGATAAAGCGGAGTTGTAGACAAGAACTGGTTAGATGATGCCTCTAATTTAGTCTGTATTTACCTATACATTTAAACCCTACGACGACACTTTTAGAGAAATTAACATGATCAATTTAATACACCAAATCATTATAGTATCCAAGATCGCTCATTTTTATTACCATTCACGTATAACCACTGAGAAAGAAAATATTAGAAGTCATGCGGAGTTAAACACTCCACCACGAAGCAGACAACTGTGTTACTAAAAATAGCCGGGAATCGTACAAATAATGACTCTGTTTGTAATTTGAACCCGAGACCTGACTTACGGCGGGATCTGATCGCTGCGCCCGCGGCGGTCACGCGGGAGTAATGCTGAGAGCATTGATATATGAGATTTAGTAGCAATATTCAGATATCTAAAACTACCCAAAACAACTTCGAAGAAAAAATCAACAACTCACAACCCTACCTATACAACCTAGAAAGAGATGGATGGATTGCGTGAAAGGTGACATGATCAAGAAGGGAGTGATGACTGAGATGACGGATGACAGAGTTATTTGGAGGACGAAAACCCGGTGCGCCAACCCAACAGGAGTAAGATAAGGTAGGGGAGATGATGATAACAGTCAGAGATAAATGGGCACTATGAGCCAACATAATTGAAGTTTAAGCATGATAGACGAACACTAAGCGACTGCTAAGTAAGTTAAGTACTTCGAATACGTCAGTCATTCAATAAATATTAACTGCCTATTAATATCGATAATTTAAGATAATGGAAGCAGACATTTTGGTTTGTACCAGACATTATCTGCGTAGTTTCGTAATGTGAAATTTCCGTAAACACAGTAACAGTCACTTGTCCTTGTTCTCCTTGTGAACTGGTATTTATTGCCGTTGGATATGTCTGGCCAATGGACATTTCATCAATGAATGAACTAAGAAAATAATTTAAAAAGTCCTAACCTATACTTACTAAACTGATACATCATACTAATCATACTATCATACTTCATACTAATATTATAAATGCGAAAGTTTAGATGGATGGATGGATGTTTGTTAGAGTTTGTAGACTAAACGGCTGAACGAATTTCGATGAAATTTGGTATAGATGTGGAGGATAGTCTGGAAGAACACAGAGGCTATTCACTTTTGTTTTTTTTTAAAATCCACGCGGACGAAGTCGCGGGCGAAAGCTAATTTCATATAGAACAAACATGTATCCGTAATTATCGAGGAAAGAAATATGTAGATAAAATCCATAGAGCCACTTCGTGATAAACAATGCTAATCAACAACACGAACTGAACTATAATTCTGTAATCTATAGTAGCAAGCATAGACACGACGGTATGAAAAATTTACTAAAAGCAATGATCAATATGCAGAAAATGTTACTGATACGATTAAAATTTTTATATAGAATTATTTCGAATGTCCGCTCTATAACTGATTTATTTGAATCTCTGTCTTTAGTTATTTATTAACTAAGGAAAACATCTATCACAGTCCCGGATATGAGCACATAAAGCAAAAAAACCTGATATTGAAAGCTCCCTGCATTACGCGTGGCGCCATTAGCTATGCAAAAAAACTAGTTACGTTAAAATACTTCGTAGATCGAACCACTCATAAATCCTTTTATTCGTTTTCAAAATATCTTAGCATAAACTTTGATAAATGTTTTGGGTCTTAATGAAAATCCAAATAAACAGTAGTAAAAAAAGTATATGGTAATATTGAGTCGGAATAATTTAAAGTTCGTTCAGAAATAAGAGAAAATAATAAGGTAACTTTTTGTGGTTCTATAATACTGTATGACGTTTCACAATTATTTCAACAGAATTGTGCATTTCGTATCTCCAACAAAGCGTCCTGTCGTAAGGAAATGAATCTTTTAATGGCGTCAGTAACGAATACCGGTTCCGCACAAAAAAATGTTCAAAAGCCGGACTGAATTATTTGTTAATGTGATAACGGCTTTTTCCATTTTATACTACATTACTTTTATTTATGAAAGTGTATTAAAGTGCTTTTAAAATAAGAACATGAACATTTCGTTTTAGTTTATTTCAATGTGGAAAAGTAAATAATCGTCATATACAGCCGTAATACTATAATTGATAACATTGATTTTTGCTTAAGAGCATCAGGTTAGATGCCTATGTATCAAAAAGTTTTATTTTTATTCGTATTTAATAATGAAATGTTACAAAACCGGGTGCGCAGCGAAAGCACTTAGACTTTCTGCGATTATAAAAGTGCACACGATCGACATTTCAAACTGTGCATATTAAAGGCAGATTGTTGGATAGCGTCGGATCGAGGGCCGCCGCGCCGATCGCAGCTAGCAGCCGGCCGGATTCCGAGAGCTGAGCCGAGAGGTGAGTCACGGCGCGCTAGACGCTCCACAGACACTATGCGCGCCGCGCCCGCGCCCGCGCCGGCGCACCCCCCTCCCTGCCCCTCCCCTCACACACACACACACACCACACAGCCCTACAAGGATATCCGATCGAATGTACACTACGCGCCTTTTATTTTCACCATGTGCTCTCGTCATTGACTTACAATTCTCCTCACAGTGTCTTAAAATTTAGACGCTGCAAGACTGATAAAAAACGTATTTTTATTACAACCGAAAACCATTTTAAAAGTATCTTGCAAATCAAATAAATAGTCGGACAAAAAAAAAGTGTTTACGACATTTTTATTAGTGTTACATACCAGGCGAGTAAATATCAGCAGGTATAAATAAAAAAGAACGATAAGTGTTTTGATATTGGAATAGGCCATTCGCCTAACAGCTTTATTTTCGGTTAGAGGACATGCGCGTACGACGATTTTTATACATTACATTCAGTCATCGATCGTAAGGGCACGTGTACACTAGTACGTTACATTATGCTACACGTATCGGTAATCGCCGGTAAAAATGCAAATTAAACTGAATAATGATTTTTGCGGCGCGATGCGTGGTCGGGCGGCCGTTGACTCGCGGCCGGACGCGGCGCGTATCTTATCTTTATAAATAATTTTAATCAGAGGCCGTCAGATCTGTCAGTTTTGGCGCCACTTTTTGGAGGCGGACGCGGATCCGGCACTAACGAATGGCATTGCCAACTCTCGAAAGTTATTTCCGTGGGTGGCTTCAACGTTGTGCGTTGCATTTTTACGAGGAAATCGTCTTGTATAATAAGTTCTGGAGCACAATATCGAACTGGCGCTCCATTAATAATTACGATTGTTATAAATTGTAAACGATTGTAGGCGTCAAGAATATGGCGCCGAGCGCAATAAGTTGTATAATATCGGCTGCCCTGACACAAGGCATATGACCTGCACTTATATTTGTTTAAAATTAGTTTAATTGCTGCATAGAAACCGTTTCATGATAATTAAATCATTCATACGTCTCGAGAAGTTATACCATTCCATATTATTTACGATTTGTAACTAAATAAACAAGGTTATACAATTCTACTATTATATTTAATATAAAAAAAATAAAATGTTTGGTACTGTAGGTACTAAACATTTAAGTTCGTAACTTTATACGCTAAAATTTACACTATTTCAATGAAGAATTCAAACCTACGAACTTAGGTTTCCCAGTCTGTTGTCTATGCCATTATACCATTAGCATCCAAATGGAATTCGTTGTAAACATCGTCTGGCATGAAGACGCAAAAACTAGAAGACAGTAAATCATAGGAGCGGCGTAGTAACATCCATTGTGTCCGGAACAAACATTTGGCGGCGAGCATATTTTCAGGTATTTTTATTACCTACAAAAAGTCACACTGCGCTTAACGCCTCGGTTTTGTTGACTGTTTTTTCAACTTCGTGATTATAGATCCGAAGATTTATTCGTTTTGTATAAAACGGTAATATATTCGCAATAAGAAGTATTTCGAAACGTAAACTTTTATTAAGATAAAACATAAATTTTATGTCAAAACAGCAAAATATTTAAAAAATAAAATCTCGATTTTAATAAAAAAAAATACAATATTAAAAACTCCAACAAAATGCAAAACAATAGATTAGAAAAGGCCCTCAAAAAGATCAATTTATCAATTTGTAAACCGAAAACTAAAGAAAAATAAAAATATCAGCTTATTTGTAAGCTAGTCTTGATTATTGTTTTACACAGTTATTCACAATGCAGAAACACACAAGACGACAAAGATATAACAGTATGAATTAGATAATATCGATGTCAAAACTACATACAAATAATAAGGGTTCGGTCCTCTGCATTGGCTTCGATACTAAATATTCGAACCTACCAAAATGTAACCGATTGTAAACCAAACACTAATAATATTTTAACTTGTATGCTTACATAACTAAATAGTTCATAGAAATAGCAAATAACCGCAGTTATATTAGAAAAACAAACACGGACCTTACTGTTGTAGACTTTTAGTTAATAAAACTAAAATATGTATAGTATTTTAGAAACTTCCTAATGAACGAAACAGTTGTTCAAGCGATCACTTCAGCAGTTACAATCGCCGAACGTGTCTTAACAGTCGTCGATTTAATTTGCAATGTAAATGAGTCGCTCTATTGTTCGAGTGTACAACAGATTAGCGAATATATTCGAAGCGATCGAGAAAAACAAACAAGTCGTCACATCGCCGGGACGCAAATAGACTCGTGGCCACTTAATTCGTGTCACCCACTCTCGATATTTGTGACTATATGAATGACACTAGAATAGACATCGCCTCTAGTACAACGTCGCTGTTAATTATATCCTCCGCTTGTTTTGATCCGTGACATCAGATTACCTCACGCGACGCTGCTTACACTGGAAGCGGCAATAGCTATTTGATTAAATAGTAATCCAAATACTTTAGCTTGTCGCCATTGTTTTTTATTCTGTGTCAAGTGTGCTAAACTTATTTTTTTAACTCTAAGTGTCAGTCCTACCAAATTGTAAATTGTCTGATAACAATCGAACGTATAAAATATGTGATGGAAATTTCGGATTTTGTTCCCTTATCTGACAGTGACGTAATTTTTAAGCTATCTGATCCTCTATCAGCCAGTGGTGGAACAGACCCTGTTAAGTGTAAGTCCTACCAAATTGTAAATTGTCAAGCCCTAAACGTTGTATTTTTGTTACAATAGGTGGTACTTACATTTAAAATTATAAATCCATTTAAATTGTTTCTAGAGCCGCCTCTAGTCGCCGAGCGCCGCTATAATAAGATGCATTATCCGTCTCGACGAAAGTTAGGGTCCCTAATTTAAAATTGTGATTGTCTGGCAGCCTTCGGCCGACCTAGTTTTCCATTCTGAAGGACAGATTTAAGCAGGTGTCTGGGGCAGAAGTATATTTTGCATAATGCGATAACCCTCCGTCTAGCCGTTTGATTATTGAAATAACTTGTCTGCTCACTGAATAATTTCTTGTTCGCATTCAAATTTTACTGTGGCAAGGTAAGAACGAAGTATTCTGTTTTTAGGCTTACAGATTTAATGTTAAGAATTTTAATGATGGAAATTACCATCAGGAATATAATGAACAGTTGAAAATGATTACTTATTTTAACAGCAAGATGAGACGCGCTGTCGCTCCGGGGATATGGTATGTTACTCCGAAACCGACGGGAACCGAGGCAGGGTCATGAATTCCTGATTGTTTGCCAACGCTCTTCTTGGTGATTGGCGCTAAACATTATATTTAATAGAACACACGAATGTGCAGCCGAGATCAAGGTACAGTCTCATTAAAAACGGAAACCCAGGAAAATATTTCTGTATTGAAATTCCGCGAAATGTCGTGAGCCAAGATATGCTATCAATCACTCCACGGAAAAGTTTATACACGATTTGAATTAAGTTTTCATTGCGGCGAACTATGGTTATGGTTAAGTATGTTTGACCAAGCCAAAAATCACTAAGGTTCATAGAGCTATAAAAATAGGGATGATAAATGAAAATCGTGTCAATTTAATATTGTTACGTGACTTATACGATTTGAATTTCCAGTCAATACCCAGATTTAAGATTAGCACAGACAAAATATTTAAGATAAATCGTGAAGCTGCACGATCGAGTGGTCGGATATCGCCTACGTAATGTCAGACACGCCGTAATTCATTGTTCAATTTGTCATGGAACAATGCAGCATTTGAATTCAACAACCACGACTCCCAACCAGGCCTAATCACTCAGCCGAGCGCCGCGCGCAGCGCCCGCGGCGGTCGCGGCCTACATTTACTAACAATTTCATATTTTCTACTCTTAGTACGAGTTATTAACACAAAGTCCAGTTCAACAGTTACATATTTAAGGGATTTTCATTAAGTTCTTGGTATTAAAAGTGCAAACTCTCGTATGATAAGACCTGTAATCTTCTGTCTTATAGAATTGTGCCAAACTATTTGTTTGTAGATACCAAATTATTAGCACAGGCTATACAAATTTTCTTATCAACCAAAATTCTATTGAAATAATGTTATTTTTGTATTACTTGTAGTAATAGTCACGAACACAGATAACCAAAAAAGGATCAGCGATACACTCCATACCTTTTTGATCAAATTAGGATATAAAAAAAACATAGATAATAAGAGACGAACTACATTATTAAACAAGAAATTTCAAAACAAACAAAAACTAAAATCTCAATAAACTATCATAAATGTGCTGCAATACACGATGATGAGTGGTTTAATAATAATGATAGAGTTCACTTTGTCAATATTTATTGCTGTTGACTACGAACTAATGGTATATACTCGTAAATCATTACGCGATTTCTTGTGCAGTACAAATGACGCTAGACGATATCTCGCAGAAAAAGTACACGAGTTTTGTCGTCATTATTTGCGGATGGACACAATCATATTAATGCGCTTATAATGACTGCACTATTCACTTTTTATTCTTAGAAAAACTTTTACTTGTAAATAAATAATAGTTTTTTTTTAACCAGAATATTATTTTTAACAATATTATCTTGGTTACCACATTCGAGAAAAGTTGGAAAATGACAGTGCTCGGTACATGTGTGCACAAATTTAAATAAAAATATGAGCATTTAATATACTCGTACAACAATAAATATTAACTTGTATTTTGTGTGATTCCATTAACCCCCTGTTAATGTTTAAGACAGAATTTTTCGATTCGTACAATATCGAGTGCGTCGTCAATGTGCCGCCCGATGCAACCCGGCAGTGCAGCGCGATAGTGATGCGACTGCTCACGTAAAAATATCGATAAATAACTCAACTAACAAACTGTACAAACGTACGCGTAATATTGTCGGCACTTTGTTGAATCGGTGCAGAGAAATATATTACTAGTCGTAGTTGTAGTCATTCATTTTTCAAAGAATTGTTTGCGTGTGTTCAGGCAGGGCGGGGCACACATAAATCTCGCGAGGCGATTGAATGCAGACGCGTAAGCGTGCCCGTGCGCATAATTCAAAGGGGCGATCACCAGGAATCGTCGTTTGGCATGCAGACGGCCGCGTTCATTCCAAAGTAATAAACCCGTTAGCGGCGACGTAATATGCATATCGGCGACCACTAAACAACACATTTCAAGCGCTGAAACATGCATAAATATGTTTAAGAATTTACACATGCGGACTCGATGCATCGTGCTAAATTCAAATGCTATAAGATGCGCTTCTCAATTCGCATAACGACCGCTTGTAACTCGTCGGCTGGTACTAAATAGGCGTTTATTATGTGCCTCAACTACCAATATTCCTGGTAGCATTTACTGGAATATGTTCTCTATTACAATTACTGAAAGTTAGCTTATCGATATCGATGTATTCGGTCGAGGGTCGTCACCAGCCCGCAGGTGCATTGTGGTCTGATAGGCGGTTCCTGGCGAATGATCGGCGCGGCGCCGTATTGCCTCGGCGCGGCGGCCAGACCCGGCTCTTTAATATTTATTTACACATGCAAATGCGTTTCGCCCGTCCGAAACTGCGACCGATGCGACTCCGAATTGACTATAAAATATCCTGAATCGAAAATTAGTTTCTTATACGTATGCAATGTGTTGCAGGCGGAGGAACAATTCAAGCATATCAAAATTTCCATGCTTATGTATTTTATTCAATCATTTCTTCAGGCCATATTTCTTTGGCCGCACCTAACGATAACGTATTCAGGTCCGGGTACCTTTCGTATAAGACGCACATTACCATATTGGCTGGAATACAAGATGTTTTTGTTTGAATTAAAATTAAAAAAAAAAACATAACATCCGCTTTACCTCGTACACTCGTTTAAATAGATAATATAAGTGAGAGACTTGTTTCTGTTCTTCAAATACATGGCTTCAACCCAACGAGGATGGCAACCCCAATGGGTTAGTCAAGTCAACACTTAACTCTAGCTTGTTTGACTCTCGTATAAAAACAAGGTAGTTGATATGTTGTATTAAAATAATCATAAAAATGTTTTGTTAACAAAGTACGAACTTTTAATTGTTCTTTTTCAAGGCAATTACTATAGTAACAATCACAAGTGGTTTGTAGTGATTATAAATGTATTGTGTACGTAGATATGTAATTGATACGGCCGATAGGGACGCTCTAGTCCAACAGCGGATGTTTCCCAGACAGACTGATATGTTATTCAGTTAAGTGGATATTAAACGCGCACTGTTAGGTGCTAACCGCTAATCATTACGTACGTTCAGTCAATTGGACTATATTTATCGACGTATCCAAAGTAATTCTGAGAAATAGTTTCGATGTGATGAAGTGGTGTTTGAAGTATTGATCGAAACGAATCCCGGTCAAGTGTGCAGACGAGTTTTGAAAATCGCGACGTATGAAGAGGTCGTTTTGAACTACTATTAAAAGTTTACATCCAATTAAATAACTCTGCAACTATTAAAAAAATTAACTATAAAAAATTATAACGATTTTTTGAATTTCGAAAAGAGGTTCAACTCTAATCTATATTTGTATGTTACCGCTGGACTTTTTTTAAGTAAACCAATAATCTTACTAATATTATAAATGCGAAAGTTTAGATAAATATTTGTTAGAATTTGTAGCCCGAACTGCTGAATGGATCTTCGTGAAATTCGTCATAAATGTAGAAGATAGTCTGGAAGAACACATATGCTACTTTTTTTTAACCCCAGGCGGACGGAGTCGCGGGCGAATCCTAGTATGAAGAATAAAATAACTTTTACGACAGGACACCAATGTAAAACTGTAGTGCGAGATTGTAATTAATTACACAAATGTTTCTAATAACAAGTTTTTAACCATCTATAGTGTGGAACATTGGATTATTTATTTTTGAGAATATAGTAAACGCAAATAGTAATCGCTACTGAGTTCACTGGACGATAATCAATCAATCACTAGTAATATAGCAAATAAGAATTTGTATTTGTGCGATTGTGTGTGCTTTCGCTACTTGAAACAAAAGAACGGCATACCCCAACATTTGTTTCAGCTCTTACCATTGTAAAAGTCGTGGTAGTTCATTTAGATATACACCTTGCTTTACTTATATTATCTCCTTATATCAATAGATATTTTATAAATATACGCTTAACAATCTTTTTATTATTTACATTAAATAATAGCATATGTTACCTTATTTAGTTAATTCCTACGATTTTAGAATGTGTTTTTAGGACAAAACATGTACCAAAAATTGTATGATAGAATCGTCAAGTAATATGGTAAAAGAATAAAGTTAGGTAAGGTTATGATTATTTATTTTTTAAAAGCGATGTCTTATATGAAATGAAGTTTAGACTAATAAATAAGATACACCAAAACTATGTTCATGTCCAATATTTTTTTTGGTTTATTACATCATAGTAATGCAATAGAAATTTAGTATGAAGTTTTTTTTCATATGTTAAACATTTTTAAATTAGTCCATGAATAATGGTAATTGAAAGTTTAAAAATTCAATTAAAATTCTTAATAAATTCAACCGTATTGTTAAAAATACTTGGTACGAGTTATTTTACGAATTTAATTAATTGTCTAGGATGGTTTAATATTTTTGTAACTAAGCTTCCATTTATCTTGCTAATTGGTTAATTGGCAATTAATTAAAATTTTTGCACTTAATGAGTAGCGTTGTTAGTGTTTCTTAAAAAAAATGAGTAACGCATTTGAGTTTAGATTTATCTACGTATATTGTTCAACACCCCGTTCAGCATAATAGGGTGACCAGGAATTATAGCTATTTACATTCTAGCAACAAAGCAAAGCGTAAACACGCACTTCTTTGTTGCCTAAGATGTCAGCAATTACAACATATTTTTGTATAACTCTTTTTTTAATAAAAAGCCCTACACTTACCTTACGCTTTAGGCTATATATTTTCACGCCATTAAACTTAGGGGTAAATATTTTGGATAAAAACTCTAATGTGGGAAAGAGTCCATAAGTTGCTGCCAACATCAAGGAATCAAGGTTGCCATGGTTTGACATCATGTCATGTCATTTTGACATTTGCAATTGATAATTTGAAAAATGTAAACAATAAAATGAAATTTTTATAATTTCATGCGGATGAAGTCGCATGGGAACAGCTAGTATAATATATTAATGTTATTCGATATTCGAAAATAGAACAATATGGAAACGAGTTGAGAGCCAATATTTTTGAACATCCAAATGTTGTGCTTTAAAATAAAAGTTTTTGAACTGAAAGTTGAATTCGAATCTTTGTATCAATCAAATATAGCTTCACAAAAAAATTTCCACCGCTTCTATTAAACAAATTGAGTTGAGTTCGATATTTTTAATTTTAATATACCTATTATACATTTTCGTGAAATATTTGACAAGCTCAAACTTTAAATTAAAATAATGAAAAAGTTAAAACAGGTAATTTCTAAGGTTGCAATTACATTTAGCTGATATTGTCTTAATTGCCGTGTAAACAAGTACCGATTTATGCAAGTTGTAACATTTGTTTGGTTCATGATAACGTGTTCATTAACCGTCACGTTATCTCGAGTGCGTTATTACTCAAATTATGACCATTTACAGCTCGTTTCTCATGTCTTTGATAATTTCAAGTGTGATATCTATGATTTATTTGTTGATTGTGTTCAATAAACTATCACTTATTATATTTGTTATCATTTACATAAAAATTTAAACTCATAAGAGTAAATGTATTTGACCTAAAATATTAAATTAAATAAATACGAATGGTTAACAAATCAAATGAAAACTTAAAAGAATTTTCTATAAAAATCGTGTAATATTTTTTTAAAAACTTACAAAACAAACTAAATGTTTTTTTTGTTAGTTTATTGTTAAAAATTAATAAATAAATGTATGATATTGTGTACTGACCTGCCGCCGGGCGGAGGACGAGGGGCAGCACGAGGAGCGGCAGTAGCGGCAGCCGCATGCTCGCGTTAGCGTCGCATGTCGGCGCGGGCGCTGTGCGCTCGCCGCCCGCCGCCGCGGCACTGTGCCGGAGCCGGCCGCGGGCCGCGCGCCGCGGCACGTGCGCGCCCCGCCTGCAACAGGTGACTGCACAGCCGCGTGTCCGCGTCGCACTCGCACTCGCCTTCGTCCGCGCGGTACCGCCCCTCACCATCGGTCCTGCCCCACCGGAGCGCTGGCGCGGACTGAGCCGTTCCCGAGCACCGCACCAAGCGCGCCCACACTGCAAGCGGCGGAGTGGCGGTGGCGGATGGCGCTGCAGCGCGTGGTGGTCGCCGCACGCCGCACGCCGCCGCGCCGCACCTCGCCGTGTCGACGACCGCGCCACGCGCCTCCCGCGGCCTTCCGCCTCCGCGGAATGCAACGCGCCCTACTCATCGCGCACCTCAACGGATGCCCAACACTTCTGCACCTTATACTTATTCTAACATCTAATAACAACACAACGATTATATTAAATACTTTCATTTGATTGAAGTAATTTTAAAATTGAGCTATTTTAAAATTGACTTACAAGCATTAAATTAACCTCATTAACCGAGCTCGAAATCATTGCCAATGGATCAATGAACTTTGCGTCAGTTAAGCGTTGAAGTCTTTTCAAGGGCGCTTATTATACGACAAAAAAGCTCGGTAACCGCTTCGGTAAAAAGCGATCGTCGTTAAGCAAATCCGATAAAGTTAAGTCGGATCAAATGTTATATGAGGTTTGATACTGTCATCAACTTTTGTAATATAGAGTTGTATGTACCTTTAAAATGGAAAGGAAATTATCAAAAGGAAATCGTCGTTTTACCAGTGACTAACGATTTTAAAATCGCGAGTTGTCTGCCGAGCAATTATTACCAGCAATGATGGCGAGTCCGCCTTGATTACAGCCTCGAGCACATGTAACATGCGCCCGAGGTTCACATGCCGGCAGGAAGCAGATAGTTTTATTGTCCCTGAGTAATAAATGTTAAATGCTAACTTAATAAACCAATAAAAGTCGTTACACTCTCACTTTATTCTAACTCCTTAATTGCTTAACATTCAGGCACAGACAAAATTACCTTCAAATGGAAAATTCGGATTTATTTTGTTGCATTTTAACAATGTTATATACGTACATATATATACGTATGTTACGTTATGTATGCGGATGAAATATGTTTCAAAATCAAACACTAAGATTTTTTTTTTCAATGTTAATGTACCCATTTAAATTCACTGCTAGTATAATTTACATTTTTATCCTTAAAAAACGTCCTAAACGTCTTACTCGAGTCCTTTAAAGTGTGAGTTAAACGCTCCCTCGGAAATGTTAAAATATCAATAAATAAAACAATTTACATTCGACATGACAAATGTTTTAGTATATCCGTAATGACTTTGGTAAATTAAAAAAAAACTTGAATAACCATACTTTAAGATATGGATATAATTTAAATTTGCACACAACATAGCATTCAATAATCGAATGATGTAAGAAACAAATTGTAAACACTTCTTGAGATTTAAAAATAACAAGAAATTATTAGTCACAATTGTCGTGGAATAGCATCTTTTTCACGTATGGACCAAATCACCTGGTGCAATACCACGACCACACAGAAGACAGTCGTTAAAAGAAAAAAAATCCGCGTTTCGTCTGATCAGTGTGCGAGCAGAAGACCCAGTTTTTAGTACCCTTCACTTTTCTTATAAGGAAAGGATGGGCAGTGGATTTGGCGTAAGAAAGAACGCATAGAAGGGGAATATCCTCGTTATGTGCGTCCTCTCCTCTGTTTAGGCAAAGTATCTGCAATTATGGGTGTCTAATAGACAGCGGTCCCTTCTCTATATCAACGAATTCAAGTGGTCACTTACTAGTTTGCCGCATTTTATTAAAAAAAAAGAGTATATGCGTGTGAAGCCGCGGACAATAGCAAGTATTTTCATCAATGTATTTTCACATTTTCTGTATATTTATTTTTAAAAGCAACGTGTTGCGTAGCGTTCGCATGTCTTTTGTCTCCTTGGCACAACTCCAACATTCGACTGCAATTTGTCGGTCGATCAAGGGGCTTACTACAATAACAATTTACTATTTAAAACAATAACATGTATCATAACAAAGTGTCCCAAAATAATCAAATTACACCTCACTCTCTAACATCGATCAACTAAATAACAGGTCATAGTGGTCATCCAATTCATTTTTTTTTAGATTATAATGTACTCGCTTTCGCCCGTGACTCCATCCACGTGGAATTAAAAAAAAAAACAAATATGACTAGCCTATGTGTTCTCCCAGGCTAGCCTTTACATCTATATTAAATTTCCACAAAATCCGTTCAGCCGTTTAGGCCACAAACTCTAACAAACATCCATCCATCCATCTAAACTTTCGCATTTAGAATATTGGTATGAAGTATGATCTAAATAGTGCGATTTTTTATGTCACTTTTACTTTACACATTAAAAAGATTTTTTTATTCATACTCCATTTTCAACAGAGTCTTTATGAACGTTGGCAGACTTGATTTAGTGTGACGGTTACTGCGGACTCGTCAACGCGGATTTAATGTCTGTCCGTACAATATTGTCTTTATATTATAATAGATATCAAATCAACTCTATTCATACTTATAAGTGTTCGTTTGGTTATGTTTTTGTCAAGTATATCCGTAATATTGGAATCAATAGAATATATTATATAAAATTATTTTAAATACCAATTATTTTCGATTTAAACAATTATCTAAATAATAATATTCATGAAAAAAAATGAAATTTCTAGTAAACTTCATTAGATTTTAATAACTAAAAGATTGTATGATTTCTTAAAAGCTTCACACGAAAACTTATTTTATGCCCCAACAAAGATATTACAAATCGACCAAAACAATGATATCCCAATCATTAATTACTGCCAAATTAAATCATTTGAAAAACCTCTATCGTGATCCTCGTGTCCTTATTTTTGTAAAAGTCATTTTTTATCTATGGTCGGGGAAAAAACAACAAAAGACATTCGCGACGGAAAATATGCAAGTGTCTGCAACACGCAGACAGGTAATAAATAAAGCAAACATCTCTCAATTAATTACCGGCAGACAACGGAAAAGGAAAAACTAAATCTAAATTAATATATTCCAAAAAACCGAAAACATGTGAGCTTCAAGATTTAGTGACAAAACATTATTTTATTATTTTACAAAATAAAGTACAAAAAATATATGTGTACTCAAAAATTAGTCATTGAATAATTATAAAAGACTACATGAAAAACCATACCAAAAAGCTCAGAGCAAGCATAAAATTGATCAGTCAGCTATATGAAAGATTAGTTACTGGCAAACAACAAAGTTTTGTATAATTTTATTTACCCAGACGGTTTTAAAAGTGTTTTTATTTACCCATCTATTAAAATGGTAATTGAATGTTTGTTGTGAATGTAAAATGTCAGCAAATTTAAATTAACGTTCGGTACAACGAATAATATTTTTAATCGTCGAACGGCTGCCAGGAGATATCCCAATTGTGCCTTTAATTCTGACAAGAAAAGTCACGAATTTGTTTAAAACATATACAGACCACAACTATCCAACCTCATACACCATTAGTCAAAAGACGAACGAGATAAATTGCAGTACCAACAAGTATATGCAAAGAAAGAAAGTCATCACCATCATTCCCCTGGCTTTATCCCATTCACAAGGATCGACGCAAATGTTTTATATTATAAAATGTAACATTTTTGCATAATTTTTATGACCGTTCGTATGTCGGCAACCCTACTTGGTAGAGAAATTAATATTTTTCTTAAACTAAACATACATGGAGATAGAAATATTTTTGAGAATTTATAAGATGTTGCAAGCATCCAAATAATAATGCGTAAGACTATATTCAGATCCCTTTAAAAGTTGCAGTTACAGCTGTAAACATCGGACGTTCCTGTTGACAGTTGGAAATTGCTTTTTGAATGGTGTTTACCGTTCTCCGTGACAGTAATTGACACCCGCAAGTACCTTCTTAAATATGAAGGCTTACGATCGGGACACTCGCTCCGTAAGTCCACATAAAATCTTGTAAAGCGAGTCCCTCATGTATAATTATATTCCCAACATTATCCTGTTTCATAAGTACACCCGTAAATGCATTCACTTTAAAATATTAAAGACATAAGACCTCTTTGATTTATAAAAAAAATCTTGTAGAAAAAAATATTTTACATCAGTTTTGAATCAATTGTGACGTACACTCGAGGAAACTAAAATCATAGGTAAAATCTACAAAAGCAATGTTCTGATACGGATTTTAGATCGGAAACTAAACCACTTAGCTATGCAAGCTTTAGCTTAGATATGAAAAGTATTTACTATTATATAAACTACGCTTAATCGTTATGCGGCTGGATATAAAATCAGAGAAGCTAAATCTAATACACTAAATCCTTGCATTGTCTATGCAATACGAGCTTGATATTAAATTCCATAGACGGGACGACTAATTGTTTTCGAGTGTACGCAAATTAGTTTCCGTCAGGCGCAGCGTCGGCGCGCGGCCGGCGTCGCACCGTTCACCATTAACTAACCACTCGACTGCTCCACTCGACCACTAGATAGTCGACCATTAACAAATTCCTAGGCGAGACTTGAACAGTACAAATATGCGGCCGCCTGCGATGCCAAGAATTTGGTCGATTCGACAACTTTAAGCTGCACTCGCTCACCTCGCCGGCGAAGGATATTCTTGAAACGCGCCTTAAGTACTACAATACCGCTGTTGCCGGCGGTACCGTTAATTTTGTATATTTACACACAAACTAAACCGTACGCCTTTTAACTGAGATAACGCAGAACATTGTTAAGAATATAAACTAGTAAAGTAACATAGGTAAGTGTAAGTGATAAAACTATACAAAATAATTATTTATCAGTATCTAAAATTTCTAATATTTAAACTGTTGCAATTTATTTACATTTTGTACAAGAAATTCAAATACAAAATTAATTTTGTATTACCAAAAGCCATACTTTAAAAAATTTCAAATAATTTGGTTTTTCCCTATGTTCTATTCAAACGCCTAAAGTAATTTTCAAGAAGGAATTCCCCGCAAAATGTATATAGTCTGCGAAAATGTTTATGTTTAGTGAGCAGATGTTCTTCTTACTTATAAACATGAACTGACGGTTTTATTCGTAAAACGTCTGCAACTAGGCTAAATCTTTATTTGCGTTCCTCCAATTCCTTTTCAAGCTTACCAACAGTTTTTTTCAAGACCACAGTTTTTTTAGTGAATTTAAAAAAAACAATAGACGGTAGGGCTCAAATCTGGTATAACTGAAACACCTCTATAATGGAGCTGTTGTTTGTATCGAGTACTTTTCAAAATTATAATTTCGCTAATAACATTATCAAATTTAATTTATCAAATTTAATATCTTGTTAGTTAAAAGTGTGCATATTAAATATATTTTGAAACAACCTGTGCTCGTAAATAAAACGGTTCGAATTTCAAGTAATTATTTCGGGGAATAATTTAAGTTCTCTAGGTATAATCACTGATGTAAATTACACAAATGCTAATTGACCGAATAAATTTCGATATCTAGTAACTGGACCTTTTAAGTTATTTCGATGTTGATAAGTTGAACTAAAATCCATAAAGACCTCGAAGCGAAAAAAATTATTGTGCCAATAGTAGAGAATAAGTCGAAGATTGCAATTTTCCATTTAGAGATACCACATTCTAATTTTCGTAGGAAAACGAGACTAAAGTACAACGGATGTCTTAACGTTAAATCACTTACATACTAGAGGAACTGCAAAGTTACTGACGGATATCTACGATGAAGTAAACTCTACCATAGAACCCGAAGACAACAAGTTTCATATCCTGATAACCTTTCAATGATTTATTCAATTTAATATCGTCTTATTTAAATATTTTTAATCAATATTAAATGAGCTAAATACATGTTTTCATTTGTTTCTGAAATGAAGCAATATTTACTTACGCCTAATTGATTTGCCAAGTAGCCTGTCCGTAGACATAACTGAATTAATAAGTAGATTGCAATCGCAGTGATTTAGTGTCCGGCGCCCGGTCACCGTCGCCGCAAATCATTCACAGATCTCTGTCCTTGTTCTACAAATCCCGGCAAATTAGTGGCTTCTGTTTCATGCCAACGTATAATTTACTGAACACAAGCATAAATTATTGTGCATTGTAAACAAATGATCGAATGACAACCAATGGTCAGGTCTAATTATGGTGGTAATATATTGCTTGTTTTAATTGACTACAAAATGGAAGTAGGTTATCAATTCGTCTATACGTTTTTTGCAGAATTAAAAAAATAATAAAAAAATAGCAAAAAAAATTATACGGAACTGTTGTCTTGTTTGCTCATTCGAAGTAGAAAAAGAAGTTAACAATTTGTTACTAAAATTTAACTTTACATTGTCTTCCAATCTAAATATTGCAGTTGGTACTAATATTTCTAGATGGCAACGCGTATATTAAAAGCGATGACTCACAGTTCAGACATTCGCAGCTCAGACTTCATAGTGTACACAAAAAGTCCGTCATTTTTTTCACAAATATTTATCTACGTAACTCTTTAATTACATAAATTATATAATTATACCATTTTCTATACAAATGGATATATTTCATGCTATGATATCAATAAATTACATTAGCAGTAGGAAACAACCACCATAACACACAGCTCTTCGCCATATGTAAAAATTAAAAACAATAGATTGTCATAGACAAATGAAGAATTCGAGACATTAAAAATGTAGACAAGACTATTCTTGTCTACGGCCAGACAGTTTTTTTGTGCAATTTAAAGTTGTTCTAATGATTTCTGTATTTTTTCGAATCTATTGCTAAGCGTGACAAGCATGGCGCGGACCTCACAGCGGCCTAAGGATGATCACGCCACAGTCTAGACGCGGAGGAGGTGACGACTAACAGCCGGTGTTCGAGGAATCATCTCGGAGCTGTAATTTCGTTGATAATTTGACAAATTGTCAGCAGTTTCACGGACGTCATTTTGCGTCTGAGTTTTTGCAAGCGCCGGACGCGGCAAATGTGTTAATTGTGTACCTATTGCCGTGGAATGTGACTCATTTCTCACGTCGCCGATCCGGCGAATGCATAAAAAAAGATCGGGCGTTAATTTTAAAGTGTGCAGACTTTGCTCATATCTTTATGACGCCATCTTAAAAAAAGTCACCTTTTAAAATGTTTCAATACCGAGTATTGATTGAAAGAGTATTGCTTGAAGTCCGGGTACAGTTTTGTATAAAAGCACCACTCCATCTTTGTAAAGGTGAGTTCACATAGTGCGTGATTTTGCAGACGGATTCCGATGACCAACCGTAATGATTAATGTTTACAAGTTTTTTTTATAATTAAAGAATATTGTCTTCTTATAGTACTTAGTATAAGTTGCTTCACCAGTCGCTTTGTGAAAATAGCCCTAGGTAAATAAGATTCAATAGTATTTTTCTCTTATATCGCTATTCTTATTCTTGGGAATACAGTTCCTCATAGACTGTTAGTACGTTTACAATAGCTTTACTAACAGAACTTAATGTGCTAGACTTTATAAAAGAAATTCGAGCTACATTGCGCGATTTCCTTTCATTTTGTTCATAATAAAGTCATACAGCAAAAGCACGCAAACGAAGAATTGAGCCAGACAGAAGGTACACACAAACAAGAAACTTTAGCATTCACGTTTGAATGTTTCATAATACGAGACTTTCCTCTAACCGAGCGCGGCGCGATTCAAAGAAATTTTCAATCGCACCACGTGTAGGCAAATGAATCGATAAAGACGGTCTCACGACGTATTGTCCTAGTTTCCGCGAAGCGCGAGGCCGCAGCCGCGGTGAGACCCGCTTGTATGCCTTACCACCCGTTATTTTACATTTTTTCCCTCGGCCCTGGTATATTGATCGCGTAGTACGTCAATGAATAGCAACTAATTGTCGTGTTCTCAAGTTGAAAAACTACTTCACGTTTGAGTAACGGCGGCTACCAGATTTATTTATAATATTCCACTATTGCATAAGTAAAGCTAGGGCAAGTTTGTTCGAGATGCCTATGAGCACCAGTCACTTAACGTAAGGAGACCCACTCTGCTTGCCAAATCAAAACGTCCAAAGAGAAATTAATATCTTATACTTAATGGTTTTATAAAAGCAACCACCTACTATAAAACAAACAACCGTGCCATCTAAACAAGAATCGTTGAGAGTCGAGTCAGTCTAAACAGTTTTGCAGTTTTTCAGAATGTATAAAAAAACAGACGTCTGCTGTCAAAATAAATAATGAGCGAACTATTCGCTTCGACCTTCGGCGTATCCGTCATTATATTAAGAACATTATGCAAGCGAAGTTCATGACGTGATGTCATATTTTTTAGTTTAGTCATGCAGTTTTGCGACCTGCCTTAATTGTGGGCGATTATTCTTTCGTCCTAGGCGACCTTGCGGCGAGACGAGCGCGATGGATGAATGCTGCCGATACGATGTGCCAATTACTGGCAACTTGTCGCCCGACGCCCGACGATCCACCTCGCACCTCGTTTGTTTGACCGATTGATAAATAAATGTTAACAATTGTAAACAGTTTGCGGCTGTTCTTGATGCAGCCACTTGGCCAGATGTCACTTTCAAACTACACTTTACAACATTATCAATAAACCGAGTGTTCCAAAATTATTTATTTATTTAAGATGTTAATGTTTTGCTCTACCGCCTATATTTGGACTTTAGTGGTCTGTTGTTAATATGTGATTTATAATTTTTGAACACCCACAAGCTGTCTATCCGTCGCGATAATGTTGTGAGAAGTGCTATTATTATTTTACGATGACATTGTAAGCGACCGAGACGATGCAAGGAGGAAATAATGATCTATCCGCCGGGCGAACGTTAATAAAAAAACGATTAAATAGCTATTATCCATCCACAATCCGCCAAATGAAAAAAAATGTGTATTACAATTCCAACAGTATACAATGTACTCGTACCTTGATGTTCGCATCCTCGCGCTTTGTATCCGACACCGTACTGTCGAGAAGAGGATACCATCTCCATCAAGATAATTATAATTAACTAAGGTCTGACTCGCTGCGCCTCTCCTATGGTCAACACGAACTTTCTTTCTTGCGAATACTTTCAATCCGGTACGCGGGAATTTCCATTTCCCGGTTGTGAATAATTAAATACACACTACAAGATGCTGTACAACTATGATAGATAGATTAACTTCTTCATACGTTACGTACTGACCCTACTACTGGTAAAAGATCTCGCTCCTCGTTTACTTTATCAATGTGGTATCCCTTTATGAAGATTTAAGAAGGATAAAGTTTCATATTTATGGTCATAACTTAAATTATATCTGTGGTTAAATAGCATTGACAATTTAGAAAATTGGTAAGGTGGCAAATCCCCTAAACGCACACTACGCTCGCAGTCGCAGTCGATAGATGCAGCTAGTTTTTTTTACTTTAGGCGCACATCCGCGTCTGCGCCGGTTTTTGCGCCGCCTGCGATCGTTGTTTTTCTGCGCGATCTCGATTGATGACCGTCTGGCCGGCCGCCGCCGCCCGCCGCTCGCCGCCTTGGGCACTGTTTATAATCCGCTCTATTACGAAACGCCGCGTAACCCGGCAGCGGCTGACGCATGCGACAACATGCTCATGTATACTGCACCGTAGACGTTCGTTACACAGCCACGTAGTTAATTTAATTTGCGCACACCGAATAGCGTCCGCTAGTGTAGTGATAATTGGTGGCTTTGTATGGGCCAGCGGCGTACTGCCGGCCAGACAGACGGCCTCCGGCGTCTAGACACTAGACGGGCCGTTGCGATTTGCGAGATCACGTTTCGGCCGGCCGAACATGCTAAGTGCACGTCTGGCCGCATACATGAGGTCATGGATCGCAGAAAGCAATACAGGATGTGTCAGTCGCACGCACCCCACTGCTTTCTTTAACACTGCACGTTGTCATGAGTTATTATTAAAGATTTTATATTTTTTTACACTCGAATTGGATATCTCAGTTCTGAACTCTAAACTGATTTTGTAAGTATTAGCAGACTCAATTTTTAGTGGAAGGATCGTTAAGCAATCATACCTCGCAAACTAGAAAAATGACACCAATTTCAAAACTTTAACCGTTTGGAGTCTTGAGATATAAGTTAGAAATGAATTCCTAGGAGAATATTGATTACTTATTGAAGTGGTATTCTCATTTATTATTTACATTGCCAAGAGGCAGAAACTTTAATCCATATTAATAGCGATCACGCCTCGCTAAATAGAATGTAATTAGGGCCAGGGTATGAGCGTATCGGCTAGACGCGAACGTTGGCCGCCTCGAGTTACAATGTTACTTTGTATGGAACGTCACTTTCGCCACGGCACCTATCTGTTACACTTGCTTTTTACACACGCATAAGCACATTGGCTTATCCATTACTCTTCCTAGCAATTATCACTGATATTTAATATCCTCATTAAAAATACACACTAACACCAGCAAAGGTGGCAGTTTAGGAATGCCTTAGATTTACCATCTCAAAAATGGGCCAGTGAAGTAGGCATATTACGTTTTCGTCTGATAACTTCGAAAGGATCTCAATGCTAATAAAATTTGTGTAAAACTACGAGTACATGAATAATAAAAACGTTTACATCGCCATAGGATTTACATTTACCCTTAAATTAAGGCTGAAAAATGAAAAACATTTTGTAGGAAATTGCTATTGCCAAATATTCTAATAATTTATTAACTTGTAAGTCGCATCTAGCATTGACAGTGTGAAATGTTCTAACATCAGTAGAGTACAGGATCTCGAATGTCTATGTACATAGCTCACAAACACATCGGCCTTGCGGAATACATAAAGAGGTTTGATTGCTCAGTACTTGGATGTCTAGGATAATGACGCCAGTGACAAATTACACCAACGAACCTCTATTCAATAGAATATGAAAAGGAAAATTCCGACGTAAAATGTTTACTGGAACTCCTTATAATGTTTATCCAATTTCTTGCGATCTAGAAAATAAATTGCTTAGAAACGTGAAAATGTTGTTTTCATATGATCTCTGTTACACGGTAAATAACTTACCGAAAAAAATATAACGATTTGTTATATCTGTTATTTCTCTTTAGTTTTGTTCTTTTAAATTATAGATACCTAGCTGTCGCTTGAATTTACTAAACTTGGTAAAAAATACAGTTTCTATATGGCAAGCAAAGAAAAACAAATAAAATATAATTAGTACTTTTGTACTTTTTAATATATTAAACATTCTTACACTCTAAAGAGAACAATTAAAACATAACATATCAAATATTTAACACCCATTTTTTAGCTCGATTCTTCTTCTTATAATTTTTCGCGTTATTCGTCTCGATACGTATATACTTCCAACACATACACGTTATAGGTCTTAGAAATACTGTACTGCTCGAGACTAAGTGAGCAAGCTGGTTCTAAAACTCGATTGTTCGCTCCGCAGCTTACGAACTTTTTACGAACAGCACCATTGGCTTGACTGTAGCGTCTCGGTGGTATACAGTCGAGACGGGTGTGCGTAAAAAGTGCAGGGCGTCAAATCGTAAGGTCGTAGTGTCGGCGCGGCCCGCGGGGCTCGTTACGCCGTCTGCACCGCGCCGACCTTGACACGCACCTGTTGTTAGCTCGCTCTGGCCCTCGCGGCTGTACGCGACTGTACCAATTCTGCGTACTCTACGCAGGCTCGACTCGCCCGCTTCTGTCTGGGTCTGGAGTGAAGCACGGCTTTTTTGTATTTAACTGTCGCCTTTGTGTAATATGAACGGATCCCTGTATTGTTTGATTTTATTTCATTGTATTATTGTACTATTTAGTACTTCGATTGGAAAAGATGAGCTTTGAATTCCTATTTATGGTCGAATTAAATAACACTATATTATAATACAATGTTTGAGTAATCACTTCATTATACTTTATTTTACAACGGTCTTATAAAATTATTCCACGTTATCATTTTACTTTAAAAAAGACATTTATCATAAAAAAATTTCTTTGTCAACTAAGCGACGTCCTGCCGAAATAATATTACGATTTAAAACTGCCTTTGAATATAAATTTGTAATACGTACAGTACAAACTAACCGCTCACAAACATTCATCGGCTCAACAAAAACAAAACAAAAACCAAAAGCAGTCAGACAGTTATAAAATTCGAGTTTACAAAAAGTCTCGTCTGGTGTGCAAAGGAGAGGGGTTGAGTGCGTGCGTGTGTTGCAAGTGTAATAATTGATAAGGCAACAAATCCGAAGGTCACGCCGCAGACGGTCTCCCGAGGGATGCGCCGCGCCGCGTCCTTCACTGCCACCTGTTGCGGACACTCGCCACAGAGCAAGTAATACCAGACGTGAAACTACTATGATGGTTATTCTTACTTCTACTATTTTACACTTTGTATACTCTAATTACTTTAACTTTAAAAATAATATTCGAAGAAGCTTTCAATATATCACGTTAGTCATATCGTATATATTTCTTTAGAAGTAAAATCATGGTCTAACAAAGCTATCAAAGGTTTAAAGAGATTTAAAAAGTTAGAACTATATACGGAAAATATAAGTTTATCATACTGGAACAGTGCAGATATTCTAACCGTGGCTTTCCTCTGCCGAAGCAATTGCATAAATCATGTTGATATTTCTATGTTTTCTAAGGGAACTAGTAAGAAGACAATGTCTTTGTACAAGTATTCCGACAGTGGAAACCAATGTTAACATGAACACAAATAATAAGCCGTCAACGTCTTATTTGTAGAAGTTATATACAAGCCACTTTACAATATGGAGTGACTACATTGTTGTGTTTTCGTAATTAATACTTCCAAGGAAGTGCGTCTAGCCAATACAATAACAATGTATATGTCACGACAGGAATTACAAAAAAGATACCTCTGACAAATATGACATATTGAAATGAGGGATTCCGAGAATCCTTCTAATAAAACAATTATTTATCTTACTCTTACTAATATTATAAATGTGAAAGTTTAGATGGATGGATGGATGGATGGATGGATGGATGTTACTTAGAGTTTGTACCCTAAACGGCTGAACGGGTTTCGATGAAATTTGGCATAGATGTAGAGGATAGTCTGGAAGAACGCATAGGCTATTCACTTTTGTTTTTTTCAATTCCACGCGGACGAAGTCGCGAGCAACAGCTAGTTCGTCATAAACATGTTGACTCAATGTAACGATATGTAATTGGTAATCTAAGCAATAGATTTGTCGCTTAAAAATTCATTATTATTTATGGTATTCAGAAGAATGTTTTCAAATCTAAAAAATACTATAAATGCGAAGGATGGATGTTTGTTAGAGTTTGTAGCCTAAACGGCTGTATGGGTCTCGATGAAATTTGGCATAGACGTAGAGGGTAATCTGGAAGAACACATAGGCTACCCACTTTTTTCATTCCACGCGGACGGAGTCGTAGGCGAAAGCTAGTATTAAATATTTTTCATGCCAAAACATAAAAAGCTCTATAGTTTTTTTGTCCATATTTTATACATGGTTGTTGTGAGTAAATCAATGGGTTTTAATTCGAAACGATCTTGTTTGATTCGATATTTTTTAACCTGTGACGCGAGCAATTAACTAACTGAACTGTTGTACTGTATCTAAACGTTTACTTTTAACGAATCGAAGAGCTACTAAGATTCGGCATCGCCATTAAAACGCGTTAGTTGCGCACATTCCTCGGATTTAAAAAATTCACTAATTGAATCCATAAATAAATCTTCACACAGTAAAGAAAATATGTTACAATGTTTTATTTTGCAATATCCTGAATCGATAGTTATGTTTTTCGGTATTTGTGTACCGAGGATTTTAAAACAATAGCAACCTTAGCACTATTCTAGGCAGTATTATATCCATCCATTCGAATCCATTTTCTAAATGTCATTCAGACGCTTTTCTGTAATAAACATTCATCCATACCTTCATTCATTTATCTATCCTTATTTTCGCATTTATGTTAGTAATTAAATAGGAGAAATTGCAACTACTTGTCTGTTTAGAATGACCTTTCTGTTATATCTATTCATTGTTCGTCGAACAATTCAAAGAGTTGTTTACTCGTCTGTCGAAGTGGTAAACATATTCAACACCGTAAGTAAAACATTTACGGAGGTCACGTCCCGGAACGGCTGGTTAATGTTTTTATTGTCTATATTTAGACGATGTTTAGTCGGCGAAAGATATTTCAGCGGCTGTAAACTACGTAAGAGCGGCAATAAAGTGTTTGTAGTGTTTTTCGAGAATCATTGAATGAATGAAACTATACTAAAATAGATTGTTTTGTTTATAACATTACTTGATTCGCGCCACATTTTGATGTTTATGATAACTTTTAAATGCAGTATTGAATTTCTAACAGACTTTTTTTTAACTTTTTGAAAAACAGTAACATGGTTTTAACATGGGAATGATGTTTAACCAATCCATGTTGTTATTGAAGTTAATAGCATTTATAAAAGTTGTTATAAACCGAGCATGGGCGTAAATGTCAAAGTTTAGTTAATATTTAGTCTCATATCTTACATAAGACAAAACAATTGTAGGAACGATATATTTCTAATACGTTTAGATTCATGATTAGGTGTTACTGAAAGTGTAGGCTATCGCTTACGTAGAATTAAGGAAAAAATTGTATGAAAACAGTTTTTGACGGCCTCTCCTTTTTTAAGGAAAACAAAGTAAAACATAGTGTTAGAATATTAAGAAGTACTAAGCTATTATAATTGTATAATTTAACATGGTAATCACTACTTGACTTTCAAATCAAAATATCTATAGACTTGTTGAAATTAGACCAAAAATGATAGAGTCAAAGTATACTTTATAGATATACTATTCGAGTTCTTTAATAATGAGGGATAATATAGGGGTTGTTCGGGGGCGAGTGCAGTGTCGGTGGTGGGTCGAGGGAGGGGCGGGGGCGGGGGGTGCACAGGAAGCGGCGTAGACGGCGCACCCGCCGCAGACGCATACGTAATGCCTGGCCGAGGCGCCACCTGCCCCGACGAGGTCACCCTGACCTTTCACTCGAGCACTGAATTTCACCTGTGATCTTGGATACCAGACTTCGAAATAATTAATGTTTTAATTTGTCTGAAAACCTATCTGCCGCACTCATTATATCTAAGGGGTTCCTTTTTGACTGCTTGAGCGACCACCCAACAATCTGGAATACATATCATAGACTTGTACTGATATTATAAATGAGAAAGTTTAGATGAATGGACGGATGTTTGTTACGGGGCATCTCCAGAACGTTACAATGGATCTCAATGAAATTTGACACAGATATGAAACAGTCTAGTAGACGACGAAGGCCACTTACTAAGTTATTCTTTTAATTCTGCGCGGTCGAAGTCGCGGGCATAACCTAGTAGGTGATATATTAGAAAATCTGGCAGCTCGCAAACCAAATCTCCTGTTATATTTGACAACCAAACATTTAGTAGCTTCCACATTCCAAGTGATGCGCACAATGGTTACTGCCGTTGAGGTTATAAGTAGCTTCTAATGATTACGTCGTTCCAGCTCAGAGAACGTCATGGCCAAAGAAAATTACTGGACTGACTCAACGTATCCGTAATACACATGCGAAATAAAATGATACGCGGAGTGCGACGTTCTTGTGTGTGGTGACGCCACCAGATAGACGTCAAGTCTTTGTACACATGACTAGGATTCAATACCTGGAATCGATAATGAGTAAAAGCCGGTATACTATAAAAAAACAAGTACTGACGTATTCTTCTTTGTTGAAATTATGAAGATGAGGTTGATAACAACAAATATAAACAATACATTGCCATTACAATTGTAGAATACTATTATAATTTAACTAAACGTTCCGAGAATTATCTAATAAAGGCTGAAGCATCGACGGGACGGGAACAATTAAATGCAACGGCCGACACTCCGTTATCCAGACATAAAACTCCATCTTTACGATCGTCGTAAGTGTTTGTGACATTTAGAAAACAAAATACATTGAGTTTGATCGGTGCACGTCCGAGTTGTCCTCAACCATCATTGTAAGCGTATTAAGACCACTTCAAACGTACACTTCGGGAATTAAATGTTTCAATCAAGATTAGTGTGGTCTTTCCTTTCTCACGAAGAAATCGTATATTATATTATAAATAAATAATTTTGAATGTTCCTTTTTGAATAAGCTACGAGACTACTGAACCGATTTTAAAAATTCGTTCGCAATTAGAAAGCGATATAATCACTGTGTGATATGGTATATAATAAACGGGACATCAAAGGGAAGGGTATGGATATGGCAGAAAAGATACGAGACGTACATAATATTCTTTGTCACACAAGCTAAGCAGAAGCGGATCGCTAGTCTATATCTATACTAATATTATAAAGAGGAAAGATTTGTATTTTTGGATGTATTGAAATAAATCAAAAACTACTGGTCCGATTTTAAAAATTCTTTCAGCGTTAGAAAGATAATTTATCTGTAACATATTTTTTTATTTCACGCGGGCGAAGTCGCGAGCAACAGCTAGTGTATGATAATTAAGTAAAATGCCATGGAATTATATTCTAGACTTTTCCGGTCTTCATATATTTCCAAGGTTTGAAAACCATGTAATAGAATGTAGTATTTTTAATTAATACCCAAGTCAACATGTGAAAAAAACTTAGAGAAAAAAAGCCCCATTTTCTTCTCTACAATAAATGGAATTTATGAAATGTTTGTGTAAATAAGATCTAAAAACGTTGCCATTTAACTTTTAGTTAACTGAGCAACGGACAATTAAAAAAACACCAGTGTTAATGCATCGTTTTTAATTAATAAATACCAAGTACATTTACTCGACTTTTATCTGCATATTTGGTGATACATTTCTATTTCAGACTATTGTGCAAGGTGAAGGGACATTTTTCTGTCAGTTAAGATAATTGCTCGCAGTTATTTTAAGGTTATAATAAATACTGCAAAGTGATAGTCTAATTGGACATAACGTCGTTTTAACTACCTTAAGAGGATTTAAAATGAAGAGACAAGATCAGACAGCATTCGAATTTAAAGCTGTTTGCATACAGTAGTTTGTATAAAATGAAACGCGTAATTTTTTTCTATACTATTATAATAAAGCGTAAACACACAATTCTTTGTTGCCTAAGTTGTCAGCAATTACAGCATATTTTTGAATAATTCTTTTTTTAATAAAAAGCCCTATACTTACGTCATGCTTTAGGCTATACATATATTTTCAGGCCATTAAACTTAGGGGGTAAGTATTTTAAAAACCCTAATGTGGGAAAGAGACCATAAGTTGCTGCCAACATCAAGAAAGAAAGATTGCTAAGGTTTGTCATGTCATGTCATGTCATGTCATTTTGACATTTGCTATTGATAATTTGACAAATGTAAACAATAAAATAAAGTTTTTATAATTTCACGCGGATGAATCCGCACGCGAACAGCTAGTAAGTAATAAATTTAGATTACTTTTGTATTGTATGCAGTTTTCGCCTACAAGTTGCTTACGTGGTAATATATCGTGGTAATAATAGTGCAGCAAAGTCTAGGTGCATGTGAACATGCGACCGACGTGAAGTGAGGTTACGCCGTAATCAGAAAACTAAGCTCCAAGCTCATGAAATGGATTTAAGGCGACTATGTCACGCGACTACGCCATCAAAATAAAACCAAACCATTTTTTATCCATATCAATTTTTATGAAAATTTTCTACCTATTCTACCGGTACTATTTCCTACTAGCTTTCGCCCACGAAACCATCCGCGTGAAATTAAAAAAAAAACAAAAGTGCCTATGTGTTCTTCCAGACGATCCTCTACGTCTATGCCAAATTTCAACGAGATCCGTTCAGCCGTTTAAGCTACTAACTCTAACAAACATCCATACATCTATCTAAACTTTCGCATTTATATTAGTAAGATCCTTTTTACTGTCGAAAAAAAATCGCTTGACACGATCCAAATTAATGTCATTCAACTAGTAGTGATGTGGTCGGAAGATTATACGAGTCTTATACAAAAGGCCTGAGGTCCCCACTTCGTAGTCTCAGGTCTTTACTATTTAAAATAATTACGTTGAAACAGTACCGCGCATGATGTATACGACTACAGTACACACAGCGGCGCACAAATAAATTAATCAATGGCTGCAGCGGGCAGGATGCGGGCGCGTCTAGTTTTAATTGTTCTAAAACGTAATGCGCCCCCACTATTGTGCTGCCCCGGACATCATAGTACCTACACAGCTTAAGGACGCCTGTACACTAACAATTATAACACCGATGTTTAATATTTTTTTATTAATATGAATCAAAACAAACAAACGACACCACTTTCGTCCTAATTCCTAGTTAATATCTTACCAATTAATATTTTTACAACGTTTTTCTTCGTAGCATAATAACCTAACACAATGTTATGACTTGTTAATTAATATTTTACATACATTATTATTAAAAAAATATTAAATTTTTCATTTCGTCACTAGAGTTAAATCTCTCGTCTGTAGGTGCCTTAAATTTATTTATAGCCCATAAGGCATACGCTAAGCTAGAACCTATTCAATAGAGAACAATATGTAATTTAATCAATAAATAGCCTTAACAACTCAATGTACCCACTAGTTTCATAAATGAATACTATCCTATTATTGTTATAATGCATTTTAATATGAATAATATTTTCACAACGTCTTCTTAAAGATAAAAAGCAAATCTACTGAATGTTGAACTCTGTCTTTAAGTCATTATGGGAATCCCTTGCAGTAGATTTGTCAGACTAAATCTATTTCAGGGGCTGCCTTACTGACTACATAATGACTATGAATCTGTCACGGTTTAATACGTACAGTTCAGTCTTATGGCAACCCTATTATGACGAGGAAGTTATCCATCCGAAACGCAGTGATGATGCAGGAAATGTGGGCCGGTGTCTCGACATGTCCGGTGCGAATTGCACTAAGCACTAAGTTACGAACAGATGGGACGCGCGCGAGGAAAAGGAAATGACATCGCTTGCAACACCTGTGTACACATCAAAGGGTAACTTTAAAAGAGTAAATAAATTTATTTACTTTGATGATTTAATAAGCGTTTACTTCTAAAACAATTTATGGATGTTCTGTAAAGTGATCATTTTATTTAATTTCTCACCAACCTTAGTAAATTCTTATTTATTATAAGATGCGGATTAGACAGTGGCCAGTTCTAGTGAATGCGGCTCGTTAAACTAAACGGCGCATTATATTGTAAGGAAAGTTATCGGTGTTGCCAGTTGACAATACGTGGGCGAAATGCCCACTATTTTGTATTGGCAAGGAAATGCGCTTACGGATAGAAAATAATCATTCACTTTACTATCAATTCTAAATCAAGTTTAGATCAGGTGTCTTTACGATAGAGCTCATCACTAGCTTGAAATATTCATTAAAAAATTAATATTAAATAATCGATAAATAGTCTACTTACAATAAAAGCGTTGTGAATAAACGATTTGTAAGAAATACCTTTTCTTTTTTCATTTCCTACATATTCGTCTTAAAATAGTAGCAGTTTCTAACACTTACTGTCCAGATTTTATACTAACAGAAAATTTCATTGCAACACAAACTTCCAAGACCTCATTAACAATACTATGGGGAAATAGTTTTGTGGAGTGCGGATTTCCTCTACACTAAACGTTTAAAGTCCTGGTTTAGATCAATCATTGCATTTATAGTTATTACACTTAAAGATTGTTTACTCAATTGAGTAAAATTTACCCCTGGTTAAAATATCTTACAGTGTACAATTACAGCCAAAGCAAAATACTTAATAGCATCAGTTAAACTATGGGATTGCTAACAACTTACGATCAGTACGGATGAGAATTAACTTCTAGTTATGGACGAAAGAAAAGTATCTAATTACGATATTTACACGACATAAAAGTAAAAGAAATAAAATTATAGTTTTTACTTATACTAAATATAGAAGATGACTAAAAAAGGTTCAGAGTTTTGACTTAATTAGTGAACAAGATCATGTATTCATAGGAAACAAATGATGGGTCAGCTGAATCAAAAAGTTATAGATGCCGGGTGGAATGACTGACGGGGTTTGAAAGATTTCCGAAAAAATAAAACAAGAGTTCACTGAATGATGAATAGATTTAATCGGAATCATAATTCAATGGGTTTTGGAAAGCTTTGGCTGGGGGCTGCAACATCTTGGTGCGTGCGGCCAGACGTAGCGTGGCGGGGCCCAGGTTGGAGGCGGGCGGAGGGTGAAGACGGGGCTGTGGAGGAGCAGCGGTCGTCGCGCCCAGGCCGGCTTTATTCTCGTTACTCAACAGCGGAATCTGAAAGTCATACCCATGTGCAATAGATTTATGTGATCATTTTAGTTAGTGATCGATTAATTAAGTTAGCCAGAATATTAGATTTTATTGTTATATGTCTATTGAAGTAGGTCTCACCGATGACTTGAACGTGAAATATTGCATCTTTTTCTTTCGCAACTTGTTAGGTAACGTATGTTAAAATGCAATGAACATAAGTGGATATAAATAGATTCTCAGAATATACAAGTGGAAGCAATCATGGTGTCGAACGGAATGAAAAACTGGGCTGTTGATCGAGGCGCGACGGCGTGCAGACATTTTAATAGATCGGCTTATTGCGAATATTGTGGTAATCAGTTGTCGGCTTACGCCAACACGCGTGTACGTGACGATAGCTCTTTGCATCCTTTACTTAACTACCATTAAACTATATATATTTTATTTTATTTGCAAAATAACATAAATTAAATTTTATTTAGCTTCAGAGGTATAGTTATCGTATAAAAATTAATCAATTGAATACAAATAGATCCTAACCCCCTAAGGTACTGAGGCCCCTATGTTATGTTCTTATTATGGACTTTCAAAAATGCCGAATTGTAATTATATTCTGCTTTTATAAGGTTAAAAAGCAGTTTATTACTACTGTAAATACAATAGTAATTAAAATATAATATCGTTTTTATCTCGATATCATTTAGGTGACTATATTTAGCTCGGACCTGCCATTATAATATTAGCAAATATTTTTTATTTTAAAATACAGTATGCTGATAAAATTTATATGCGTTTTATGATTTTGCGGTTAATTAATTTTATTTTATAATTATCAGATTCTTTGAATTCACTAATGGATATCACAAATTATTCTTTTTATAGCACACAACCAAAGTCAATCAGCAACAGGTAAATTTCTTGATTTTCTCAGCTCTCAATGACTGAAACGAATTATTTACCTGAGTGCTACTATCGTAAGATATACATTTTCGCACAGAAACTCAACTAGTAGACAGACATTTTACACAAAACGTACTATAAAAAGTGTTGAAAGAAAAAAAACAAATGTAATTTTATTCAATTACATATGCAGGTGCCTTTATCAATAATTCGCATACGTCTTGTGAAAGTTACATACATTTGTAAAAAAAACTAATTATATGATGAACAGCTGAACCATAGATAGACATTTTACAATTAGCCGTATCTTAAATAACACGAAAACACCTCATTGAATTTCCATTTAAAAAGCATTCTATCGAATTACAATTCAATGATGCAGCCTTTCATTCTTGCATTCGAAGTACGAATTAATAAGGGCAATACGAACATCAATCGTCGCGGGAATTACTCGGCGGAGAGAGGAAAAAAAGCAACGAACTAGTAGACCGTAAAAGCTAGGCGACTACGCATCTATACATCAGAGGGGACAATCAATAGATTGTCTAGCGAGTGAACTTTCTAGACGAACGGAAGTCAAGATTTCCGGTGAAATATGCGTGTGCGCACCGCTGACGTACACGCGTATCTATGAGGGCAATAGCACGGATCAAAACAACTCCATTTACAGACACAATACTGGCGGGACCACGCGCACCTATTATTTCGGAAACACGTGGTTTGATGTAACTACAAGTCCGTATCACATCAAATTTCACGTACACAACTCATCAAATTATCTAAAGTTGTGATCGCAACCATAAAGAGGTACATTACTTTAAAGTGATAATTAAGATGACCCGTTGAAACGCGAAGTGTCAAATTATTTACGTTTTATTGGCAAATAACGCCAAGATTACAATCTACATTTTCAGCCAAGGACTCGTGGAGTTTAAAAAAAAGCCTCACCTAACGAATATAAATTACGAACATCGCGCTCGGAATGTGCAACCCTCTGTTTTTAAAGGAGTCGACCGCGGTTGTTTATGCGAGGCCGCTACTTTAGCGAGTCATAAAAGCCTTATATGTAAAAGTAAAGTACTTTATTTAAAGTTTAAATTATGACATGCAGCGGTCGTCACGGTGCGGCCCATGCGTTGAAATAATTTAATGACGGGCGTCGGTTCCCGCAGCCTCAACGCGATGTGCGAGTGCAGTAAAGGTCCTCGCCGCCGCGCCGCGTCGCCCGGTGCTCGCTGTCTGGTGAACTGTGAACGTACACGTGGTACGCTTTCGGATCGGCCGCACGGAAACAATCGAGTGGTTCGCGGTTATTTCAAGAGAACACATAATAGAGCCGCGCAGCGACGCATTTCATCTTAAACGTGTAATTAAAGCGATTGCAGCCGTCCTCAATGGCTCATAGACTCATTGTATGAACTATAATTATTAACGCTTCTATACGAGCGGGCAAATGCGCCGACAGACTTATTCAATATATTAATTTGCAGCGAGACAAGCGCTTATGAAATAAAAAAGAAGCTCTCACGTTTTGAATATAGGAAGATAGTTATAATAGATCGTTCTATATGAGTTGCGAATTAGTTTTATAAAAAAAAATAGTAAGAAAACTTAGAGTAGTAACCGGACTGAGTACTACTATGAATATATCAACCGTGTAATATGTGTGCACCTTTATAACATTCGGTGAGATGCAACGCTGCATTTGTCGTGGGCATGATGCAGTTTAGATAGCTTGCGTTTGCTCAAGGATCCCCGCTGACGATACACGGTGACTTACGACCAGGACGTGCCATTGCTATTTAACTGCCGCGACAATTCCTTTGTAATCAAATTAAGTTGTAAAACATTGTCACAATGTGAAAAACCATTTAATTTCTTTTAAAATTATGATTCAATTTGTGCGTTTCTGGTTATTTCTGTTACAAAGAAGACAAGTAGTAGTAGGTGTTTTACAATAAAAATAAAAACATGGAAAAACGCACCCTTATTTAATTTTCTTAGCCTAATATTGTAATACAAGTCATTCGTTAAAGATTTAAGCGTTGTATAACCAAAAGGCAAAGTTTGACTTCGACGGCATTTGTCGCCGGTTCCTTTTGTAGAACTCAATGAGAGGTTATCACCGATTTCCCAGAGCTGCGAAACCTTATTTCGTCAATGGATCTCCTTATATGGCATTAAAGGTACGAGAATGGAGGAGCGCCTCAGTACCACAGATCTCTTTCCAGATAGCGGTTTTACTGAGGTACTTTTGAATGTTGTTATCTGCGAATATTATTGCGGAAACGGAAAGGTTGCTAAGACTTATATTTTTTTATTTAACTACCATTTAAATAGGTTGAATGCCAACGGTACTGGACTGCTACAAGCTAAAATAAAATTTTATTTTAGAATAGTACGTTCACAGTCCCTACCAAAGCTACAACATACACAACCATTGCTGTAGTATTTTTATAAATTTTACAAATTACTATGATAGTATACTACTGATGCTTTTCATGAAGTTTTTCAAAGATTCAGTACTCTATCATTTTATACAGTATCAGCCCTAAAGTGGCAGGGCTGATACCTAGATATAGCAGGTTAATTATGAAGCAGTATTTATATGGACACGGCAACATCCAACGACTAAGGACGACGCTTTATGGACCGATTGCATATTAAGATAACTTGAATGATGAAGATTGCGACGATGTGAGTAAATCAAAAGGCCGTCAGAGCCGCAAGTCGACGTGACTTCGTCTTTAAAAGTGATTTAGGATGATTGGTTAAATATATGCATAATCCATTTGGTATTCGTCCTTACAATGCACCTGTCGCTTGATCTATACATTATTAAATAGAAAAGGAAATTACTAACGTTTAACATAGTTCGCGAAATTGGAACAATCAACAAGCCTTTTCTGGAACGTTGAAGCCACGTTGCTTTGACCCCACTTAAACGAATGGTGACAATAGAGAAAGCAAAAACTCTGTCTAGGAAAATAACTGCAAGCAATTATTGAACAACGACACCAATAAAACGATTGTAGTTGGTTACAACAAATGGTATTTATTAAAATAGCATTTGTTCAATATAAGCCTTAACATGTGAACTATAAACGTCTGAAGCAATTACGGCCGATTAAGGTGAATACTTCGGAAGCCAGTGGATAATTAGCGAGACGATTCCTCGGATGTGGCATTTTTGTAAATACCGAGAAAACAATAATTGCCACAAATTGCAACAGTGCACAATTAAGGTGCTTCCACACTAAGAAAATTGGCGCGTGTTTAAAGGGAATGCAAATGTTCATAACATGTAGATCATAATATTTCCTTGAGAAAATTTTGTAATTCGTATCAAAACCTACTAATTTTAACAAGACACACTAAGTACTACAAATGTGTTCAATTTACATGGATCAATTTGAGACTGGCCTGGTTATTCTTCTGTTAATATAGCTTATCGTCGTGATGTGGAAACACCTTTATATAAATTTAGGGTTACCACATAAAAATAAAAGGAGGTCAATGGTGCATTGACATTACGAATAGGAATTGGAGCAGTGGTTTACATGGAAAAGTAAAAACGTCAAATTCTTTAGCAAATTGTGCCAACTTTAATTAATGGGAAGTTTTTGGTTTTAATTTTTAGTTGACAGCTAGTCCATAGACAGAATTGAAAAAAAAACCCCTATTAACATATTGTAAAAAAAGTAATGATAAAAATAGCGTGGACAAAGCGTACTTTATAGTTTTAAACTGTTGATTACTGAGCTATAGCTAGTCGACATAAACAAGTGCAAGATAGTGAGGGTAGATAGCGTCATACGTCCCGCTGTCACGTAAGTAACCCATCAGCGCATTGGCAGTTTATAGCTGAAACATTAAGGTAGCGGGGTTCGGGGGTCTGGATATCTGCATACGAATGGTCCGCGCCTGCACTTTGACGACTCACACACGCCCATACACGAACGCAAGCCACTTCATTGCTATATTTCGTATTGACTTGACATTTTTATCAATGTCTGGCAGTTACGAGATAACGTGCTTGTATACTTTAAACAAGTTATTTGTTTTAAGCTTGTAATGAATTAAAAAAAGAAACAAAATAGTTTAGACGCTCACAGAATAAAAATGTTTCTATCTTTTCTACAAAGCAACTAAGAATGTTTGAGTACTTATTTGTGAAGATATTTTTGTGCCAATTAGCAATTTTATATGGACATGTAACTTCCGTAATCCCTTTCAATTATTAATATTACATTCAGTTTAAATATTGGTGTAACTGTTAAGTGCGAGTAACTAACAGCTTCGTAATCTAATAAACTGATCACCAAAAAACTGTGAAATAATATCCAAGCAAATTGTATAATGAACATTACTTGATGTTTAATGAAAACGAGGATGTCTATATAATATAGTAAATATTACTGCATACTGGTTCTTTTATTACAGTAATATCAAGGCTTTCAGTAGTAAAGTATGCATTTTATAGATGTTTATATTAGTAATCTGAAAAAGTGTACGTCAATAAAAACGGCCGTACACAATAAAGAGCTAGATATCTGCGCTCGACTCACTTATGCATCCGTACTGTTTTGTTTACATTACACGTGCGAATATCATTCCAATAAAGATAAAAATAAAGATTCGATTTAAATGTTACAGCCAGTCCGACGTCCACTCAGCCAGTCTCGCCGGCTCTCATTCCTGTGCAAATGTGACGGTAGGTTATAAAAATATAAAATAAAATCCATTAGCGCCAATAACGGAACGCACGCGAGAATATAACTAACAACAATTTAATCGCAACTACGAAGGTACAGACGTTATCGCTTTCAGCCTTTTTAATTTTAAACTATCTTTTACACGCGGCCTTACTAGTGATTATGTGCTTAATAACTTGTCAAGAGCCATCTAAACAATGAAACAAATTTATTAACACCACAGAATCTTTAAGAATAAAACTAAAATCAACATTAAATTTCACTTTTAATCGGAATAAGATCTCACGTGTAAACCATTGTCAAAAACTCAGGTGAAAACAACAGTAACATTATAAAGAGGACATATTTGTATTTCTGTATGTAACAAATAAACCTAACAACTAGTGGACCGATTTCAAAAAATCTTTTGCTTTTACAAAGCGACATTATAATTCAATAGCATAGGATATCCTGGATTTTGACGCGGGCAAAAGCAAAAGCTGAATAAAGTATGACAAAGGTACATCCTTATTAATAATATTGGTTAAGATCATACCTTTAAATCGAAATATAATATAGGTTTATAAAACGTAGGTGAACGCGGTTATTAAAATTTTACAACAAGTCGTGATACTAAAGTTAACACTGTCGATATCATTACGGGACGAGAATAAAAACCATGGCCAGCATTAAAATTGGATTTTAAGTACCCATGTGGTGTTCGATTCCCAATCAATTGATATTAAATATGTTTAACTCGTGCTGTAAATGTGTTCTCTTCCTATTTTAAAGTTCACGCAGGTGTCAATGAGTTTATGCACCTTTTATATTTTTTATTCTTTACTTTTATTTCATCATCATCATATTTATTTAAATACATTATTGACTCACCATTTTCATTTTATTTCACCCGGACATTGTCGCCGGAAAAACCTAGTGTTATATATAGGGAAATAATTATGCATCTTTGCCTCTATTTTTTACAATAAATAAGCTAAAAGTGACGATGACAGTGCGATATCTAATGCAGCCTAAACCTAAGTGGATTTTCCAAATCAAAGCATCACCCGATCTACAGCAACTAGTTTTTAGTTGTGCACTACTTTTTTAACTGTCTACCACTTTAAAGATCGTTAGTAACAAAAAAAATAACAATGTTTTATTCGAACGTTAATACGTTGCAACATTGTTGTTAATGTTATGGTTGGTTAAATAGGCGTTACGTATCGACCTGAAAATTGAATACTGTTGCAGTCAGACTGGTTTTTACCGTATTTGTTGTAATTATAAATAAAAGCTTGTAAAAAGTAAACATATTAAGCAATGATAGCTTAATTGGTTGGAGAGAGACAGCAATATTCTCACTAAATGATTCTAAATATAGTATTTAGTAACTGTATAGTTACAAGATATAATTTTTTATCGAACTTTGTACGACAAATAACAAAAGTACCATAGAGACAGTTTTTGAAATAGATATTTTAGTAAAAAAAAAGTAAAAATCAAAAGAAAATATTATACTACATCAAAAAAAGAAATGGAGTTGCCATTCATTGCAGGTTTAATTTTAATATTAAAATTAAAACATTTTTCATCTTCATGCAATTGAAACGATATGACGGAAAATATATCATGAAAGACCTGGGCTGTTGTTAACACTTACTCAAATTTTATCTTTTCATTTTTATAGCATTGCGACCGGTTAAAAGTCGGTTTCTGTAAAAGTGTAAAAAAAAACGTTTTGAAGAGTCTGTTTCGTGAAGTCCGAAAATAAAGTTTATTGTGAACGGGCGTGGGTTGCAGCTGACTGCATTTTGTAAAAATAAAACTTCATTTCTACAGCGATCACTTTTCATCCGAAGCGAATACAGATCATTCAGTCATCTCTTAACTCAAACTTTACGAATATTTTTCATGGGATAATGTAACCGTGAAATCCCACTGCGATGACATTTTTGTCTCTGTTTTTTTCAAAGATAATAAGCAGGATGACAATATTAATTTAGTTGTTTGCTCCGACATTGGACATCCAATCTGAAACGAGATCCGTTTAGAACTTTCCTCCTAGAATCCTACTTAGCTACTACTTGAGTTCCTCATATATTTAAGTATAATTAAAAGTGGCTATGAATGAAACACTTGTACAAAGAGCGTGTTTAAATGTGCCGGTAGCTACATATTTATTATTCTCTCGTGCGCTGCGTCAATACGGCGTATGCAAATTGAAGGAGCCCCGAGCACTCTGAATGGGTGCATCGCTGCAGGCTACGGCCACTCACGTATGAGTATTGTCTGCACTCACATTACAAAGTATTGAGACAAATGTAAATGTCATGCTAATATAATTAATTCATTAAGGCTTATTTGTTCATTATTTTCACGAGAAAATAGAAGAGAAGACTAGAAAAGGAAGTATCTCTTTTAAATACTCTGTGCATTACAACGTATGTAATTTCTATATTCTTATTTTACTTCTTACTAATATTATAAATTTGGCATACATGTAAAGGATATTATGAAAGAACACATAGACTACTTTCTTTTGTTTGTTTTTTTTTTAATTCCAAGCGGACGGCGTCTCAGGCGAAAGCTAGTTTTACATAGTATCAAAATAGTTTAAAAACAGCAACAATTAATTTTAAATGTCTACATGAAATATTAAAATACATAAAAACACTGCAAGATGGTAGAGTTGACGACCAGCAATTTACGTTCCATTAAATTCATTTTAATCGCCAGCAGCGCAGGTATGCAATTACACTTGTGCAGTCTGCGCCAGGCTTTTTGGCAGAATTATAATTTGACTCGCAGTGATATAGACGTGAGATAGCTTTGTGAAATGCTTTCGCCTCACTACTTTTACATTTAATTTGTGCAGACTAATTTTAATGTACAACAAATTTTAATATACTGTTACAATGGAAATTTTACAAACTAAAAAAGTTTATTAAAACATAATATTATATCATCTTTTGACAGTTATATTTAACTAGCTTTCGCCCGCGACTCCGTCCGCGTGTAATTAAAAAAAATGAAAGTGAGTAGCCTATGAGTTCTTCCAGACTATCCTCTACATCTACGCCAAATTTCATCCAAAATTCAGCCGTTTAGGCTACAAACTCTAACAAACATCCATCCATCCATCCATCTAAACTTTCTCATTTATAATATCAGTATGAAGTATGATTGTTAATTTGTTCTCTATAACGTTCATATTGTGGTAGGTCTATGAACTTTGCGTCGAACTACTGCCTTTAAATAAAGCTAGCTAATAAGTTTAGATATATTTTGAAATACTCCAACGTGAAGAGGCGAGTATTGTAAAGATGTTGACATGACACTCGGCTGTGTTTGCGGTGCGCAAGAGTCGTCACTTGGTCGACGCGACGCACGCCACGAGCACACTCTGTGCAAACACACCTACAAACTGCATTTTTTTTTATATTATGAGTTGGCAAACGAGCAAGCGGCCACCTGAATCCGCCAAAATGGCGAAGAGACCGCTGCCCATAGACATTCGCAATAGCGGGTGCGTTGCCTACCCTTAATCGACGGAGGAGGAGACGCACATAAAGAGGATATTTCCCCTTCCTATTCGTCTCCTCCACCGTCAAATCCACGTTCCCTTCCCATCCTATTCTTATGAGAAAAAGGGTGGGAAGAAAAAGGGACCAAAGTTGAGCCTCCGGCACCACACTCATCAGACGAAACGCGGAATTGCTCCCACTTCACGCCTGTTTTCTGTGTGGTCGTGGTATTTCACCGGGCGAGCCGACCCATTCATGTTAAAGCGGGCTCTACCACTGTTAAAATGACCATGACCGACACATTCTCAAACGACACAAAATATTATATTTAAATTTAATTAAATATTTAGAAACAATAAATATGAACATCAACATTGTTACACTGTTATAGATTTTTAAATACGTGGAGAAAGTCTTAAATGAAAAGATTGAAATGTAATATTGGAAACCTTAGACATAAAACAATATTGGACTAAATGCAAAATGAAATAGAGAAACGACTCAACATCTGCAAACAGTCCTGTACAAATAGTCGCAACAATGTTGCGTACGCGACTTTACAAACCACACTAAAATACGTCACAACTAGCTACATATTAAAGAAAATACTGACTTTTGACTTGAACCAGTATACAATTATAATGCGCAGTTTACACTTTGCCAGTACAGTTGACAGATTGGCAATCAACTGGCATAGTGTGAACACTAACTGGTGGCAGTGTCCATACAATCTATAACTGGCCTTAGATTTATAAAGGGGGATAAAATGATTTAGCACATTCAAACTAAATTTATCTTATCTTGCTTTGCTAAGCGATGTAACACAAACAGTGAAATTAGTTTGCGAAATCTATTTATAAGCGACTAGGTCAATGCAGTTGCGGTTAGCATTAAGATCATATTGTGCGGTTTCTTGGGGTTTAATGTTCATTAGCTTCATAAATAAATAGTATTGTTACGTTGACTTGATTGAAATTTCATTCGGGACAGCTGTGCGGTAACCCGACACTGCGCGCCGGCCTCAAATTAATGTTGCGGTTTAACTATACACAATCTCTACAGTTACTCTAGTTTTATATTGTTAGTTTGTAAGCATACTATTTGATATCTATCAAATCGGAACAAATCATTCAGTTTGAAATAAATTGTTAATTAAACAAAAATCATTTGTGATTTAAAAATTAAATAAGACTAGTCACATGCATAAAACTAACTGCTAAAATTACGCAATATATTAAATAGAGTCATAATTTTTATTGTTAACTACTTTAGATTTATATTACTGTATGTCTTAAATAACTAAGACGGAAGAACCCTGGCTCCTACCTAGCCTAGTGTAGGAACCAGGCGCTCGACCACTATTTTGTTAAAGCAAATTTTTGTAACAACTTTATAAATAAATCTTTATAGTACTTATTATAATTATAATAATCGTAGCTTCCGCCCGCGACTACGTCCGCGTGGTATTAATAAAATGAAAAGAAAGTAGCCCATATGTTCTTCCAGACTATCCTCTTCATCTATGCAGCGGTCGCTTCGCTATTTTGGCGGATTCAGGTGGCCGCTTGCTCGTTTGCCAACTTATACTATATAAAAAAAAATCCAGATCCGTTCAGCCTTTTAGGCTACAAACTCTAACAAACATCCATCCATCCAAACCTTCACATTTATAATATTAGTAAGAAGTAAGATAGCAAATAAAAATAACATGCAAATCCGAATATGAAGATTTTACATCTCATATTCCAACTGCGTATAATTTAACAAAACCTTCCAACTGGTTATACGCATGATATGCGTATTTGGTTATAAAACATCAGTTTAAGTACAGCAGTTGATTGGACAAGATTAGCTTCATAGCAGTTCCAAGCTTAAAGTGGCCCTCAGAATGAGATAACATCTCTACCATAACGACTCCCGGATATGCACAGATTCTGAACATGAGAGAGTTCATCAGTATATGAGTGATAGCTAAGCAGACTTTTAAAAGTCCTTGAACACGAATATATTATTACAATTATTATATTTTCATTCATATTAGAAGACAGATTTAAGTGAAATTTTATACACTAACTATTCTTGATTATGAAGATGGTGTTGTACAAAAGTAAATAAGAGTTGATTTAACAAAGATATTATTACTTATTCATTTTATCACAGACCATTTAACAACTGATTGGGACACTAAGATAGCCGTTCTTAGGAATCTTTAAACCGTTAACTTTCCATTTTCATTCCGATAAATTTCAGTCTGAAAGGTTTTTATTAACACCATATTGTGTTTTCTTCACAAGAAGTAGTTGATGCGTGAACAATTAAAGCGGAGTGGCGGCACGGTTCTATGGGCCGACACCAATTACCGAGTGACGGACATCGGGTGGCGCCACGCTACACATTGTATTCTAGTCCGTTAAACTGACAAACACGCAAAAAAAATTAAGTACTTTTCGCGCCTAGCACATGCTGCGCTTACTTTAACCTTTTGAATAAAGGTTGCGAGAAAAATTTTATCGCAAACATTCCTAAAAATGGCAAACAATAATGGCACTTGATCATTATCACAAAGTTACAAATACAAAAGTTCAGCTGCCGGTTACTTTTTTAACACGAAGTTAAAGTTTGTATTATAAACGAAGAAGTCCTGCCTTTTGTATGATTTCCTTCATCGACTTTACGAACTTATCGACATGTTTCCGTTTGAATTAATAAAAACAAGACTTAACTTACAAGTGCAAAGAGTGCATTAGTAAGTGCAATTTTTATTAGTCTGCACACACAAATCTGTAATTAAAACACTGGGCAGTGTGGTCATGCCCTAAACATCGTCTGGACACGATTTAATGGCGCATCGTAATTCGGCTCGCTCTAATGCGAGACGCGACGCGAAAACAAAACAAGTACACGCAAATTGTTTTAAATGGGCAGGTAGGCCCACACCCGCCTGACCTACAGACAGACTCATCACCGAAAATGGTAAAAAATAACCTAAAATTTAGGGTAACGTACGAAATTACGACGCAATAAAAATTCGGCCCGTCCCAAAACATTTCGGATTATACGACACAAGTTCGATCGATTTATTAATTAACAATTTATACGGTCCTGTAAGTGTTTATTAAATCACATTTTGATCAAAATATTAAAATCTGGATTTGCAAATTATTCATACGCAAATTTAGCGCTCCTTTCCAAAATATGATAGCGCCGTTACTTTGGACTTGGCTTTCGCATTGTTTTAGACAAAATATATTAATTATTGGGATTCAACTATCCGTTCAAAAAAGGTGATTAAATCATTTATACGAGACACAACTATCAAACACAAAAACATAAAGTCATTGCATCATTGCAACAGTAACTACGTTGCTATCGAATTTACAAAGCAAAAAGTGTTGCAAAAAATATATCCAAAAGTGCAGAACCCAAAGAATACTGTAAATTAAATCACGTCATTTTGGAAATAAGCAATTTCACGGTGAGGTTAAAATAAATTCCCCGTCTGGACTAATTAGTCACGTCAAGAGGCAAATGGAGATATAATTCATTGTTTCGTTTTTCTTTGCCTTGTTGGATGATCAACAATTTTCGCTCATAAAAAAGGGTATGGTTTTATACTCACGGGCTCCTTGTCACCTTGGTTGTCCTTCCCGAGACCCTCGCCCTTCGACCAGCCCATCTTCTCTAATAGTTTGAATCCTTTGTTCTCTGATGGTATGTACCTGACGGAAACAAATATCAACATATTAATCAAATGCCAGCCTTTTTAATATATCTTACTACTAGCTGTTTCTCGCGACTTCGCCTGCGTGAAATTAAAAATATATCACTTATGTTACTCACTGATAACGTAGCCTTTTAATGGTTTTAATGGTGAAATCGGCCCAGCAGATTTTGAATCATTTCAATAGATACAAAAATACAAATCTTTTCTCTTTATAATATTAGTATAGATGTATTATAGCATTTACAGATTAAGTCTACTACTAAGCTTCCATATCTAATTAAGAAAATAAAGTTCATAGTTTTTCACTAGTTAATGATAAAACTTGGTTTGTAGATTTAAATAAAAGTTTTAATTAGTCGTGAGAATGGCTAATTGTTTCGTCTACGCCGCGCCGCCCTGCCCAGTGCCGCCGGATGCGGCGCATTGTTTCAATATTTGATTAGCGAGAACAATTTACAAAACAGATTCTTGCTCGCTTTACTAACTTTGCCTGAGCAACTACACTACTATTCAAATTAGTTGCAAATTAAATTATGAACCTTATCCTCGGCTTTGCTCAGTTAAATAGACAAAAGATATTGATAGAGACATCTCTCACTGAATAAAGACACTTTTATTAGCAAACATTATAAAAATAGTCGTTTTTGAGTAAAATCGAAATAAAAAAACGCATTCTTTTGCGTTGAAGATAATGTGTCATTTGAATCTATACCTAGAGTTAAAGTATAGTAGACATCAGATATCATATCGGTTCTGAACTTCGCGTGAGTCGCTGCGTACAACACAATTTTAAGCGTATTACTTAGTTTATGCAGGAACGGCTTAGTCCGTCTTGCATAAACTAAGCTACCTTTTGCCACAATTGTTGTACTATTTTGTCTTAATAAGTTCGTACAATAAATTAATTCTGTTTCTTTTTGTGGCAATAAATATACATTCTATTCTAAGTATTGCGGGATACGAGGGAGAGGGCATCGAGCAGAACGCATGACCTTGAGCCGGTATGATATTTGAAAAGAACTATAAAGTCCATGGTCGTAATGTGTATATGAAATATACTGTGTAAATATAAGGTTAGCGTATGGGCATGTTGTGAGGAGGGATAAATCGCATGTAATAAGGACGTTAGTTGAGTACACCGGTGGAGGTAAACCTAGAAAGAGATGGATGGATTGCGTGAAAGGTGACATGATCAAGGGAGTGATGACTGAGATGACGGGTGATAAGAGATATTTGGAGGATGAAAACCCGGTGCGCCGACACTACGGGAGTAGGATAAGGAAGGGTGATGATGCGGGTGTATACTTACGAGTTAATATCACTGGAGTGCGTCTTCTCCGCGGAGTGCGAGGAGCCGACGGCGGTGCGGCGCGCCTGCGCACGGTCGTTGTACGCCTCGCTCTCGATGGCGAGCTGCGGCTTAGCGTACTTGTTCTTGAGGCGCGCCAGCTCCAGCTGATGCTGCTTTTGTACGCTGCAGGTGCGCGTGTACGCGACTTTGCGTTCTTTGTCTTCAGCTATAAGGTTGATTTTCGATTATTTTCTTCATCTTGTGTAAAACTGATTAATAGAACTTATTATTTTTAATTTCTTCCTCATAATTTATATAAATGCTATTTTGCGAACAAATTTGATTCTATTTTTGGGATAGTCAAATAAAGAAAAAATTACTGCCAATCTCCTAGTTGAAGAAACACCTAAATCTAACATTTAACTCTAAATGAATGCATAAAAAAAATATTATATGCTATCAACCTAAAACCAAAACCTCACGTATTCTCTAAACTAGTTAAGTACATTTTTTTAATTAGGTGTTCGTCACACTTGTTGGAGACTATTTCGATAGTTGGCACTTAATTCGTTAAGAGGGTTAAGAAAATAAAAAAAAACACAAACTATCTATAAGAAGTCCCGGTTCACAATGGCCGCATGTCTCGTTCCCGGAGTGTATGTGGCATAATAACTTCGTATCCCCCAATTGCAATGTGCTACCATGAAGTACCTGAATATAAACACCATATAAAAATCCAATATTCATGATTTTTTACTTAGATTCTAATAAAAAAACCATCCATAATAACCTCATTAAATTTAAAATTAAGACACGATAAAAAATTAGTTTCGAGTATTTTTACTTACCTCCATTGGCGTGCTAATATCTTGACTTTCTGACATTCGGTTCCCGTTCAATATTGTTCCGTTTTTGGAGCCCAAGTCCGTAGCCATGTAAACCTTATTTTCTAAGTTGTATCTTATGTCCAAATGGTTCTGATGGCAAAAACAGTCAAAGATTAAAAAAAATAGATTTACAATGTATAATCTATACTAATATTATAAAGAGGAAACATTTGTATATTTCTACGTATTAAAATAACTCAAAAACTAGTGGGCCGATTTCATAAATTCTTTCACCATTAACAAGCTATGTTATCAAACAGGTTTTTTTATTATTTTTTTAATTTCACGTCGGCGAAGTCGCAAGCAACAGCTAGTTTTTAATATAATACTTTAGGCAATTAATTACCTTACTTTAGGATGTTAATTACTTCACCTCTTTTTATCAAAACTTTGTAAAACAAAAAAAACTTAAAAAAATCTGACGCCGATTTACATCGAGTTTTAAAAAATAAACAAGCTGTTCTTTTAAAAGCAACCTTTTCTGTAATTAATAGTCCATCGTAAATACCTATTATTTTTTTTTGAAAAAAATAAATAAAACTCGTGTAATAAGTCACCTTTAAGTGGGAATTAAATTAATGTGCAATACATTAATTTCTTGTTTAAAACTTTTTAACGAAATTGTGTAATAATCTATTTATTCTAAATATTAAAGACGGATTTGTTTCTTCAGTGTTGCAGACAAAAAAATACTAAACTGTTTTTAAATAGTTTTAACTAGTATCAGTGTAACTTACACTACCGGTGCTAGGATAAGACGCAGTTGGGCGACAGCCCTGGGCGCTATACAGAAAGGGGCGTTAGAAATCTCGCCCAGGGCGCTCGATGCGTTAATGCGCGGTTCACACTTGGTCAGTACAGTTGGTAAGTAGCGCTTTATAACTGAACTGACAATTAACTAGCACAGTGTGAACATTAACTGGTACCAGTGAGTCCATACAATAGACTAGCCGTAGTAACCTGTCCGACTATACTGGCTAAGTGAACCGGGCTAAAACAAATACTAGTAACCTTAGCTCTTATGTCTATTACCTTAAGATACAAAATTCAACTTACCCTTGACACATTATTATCCTTAATGACAATAGAATGTTGATCACCTTCCCTGCCAATGGAGCCGCCATCTTTTGTAATAACAAACAAACTGCCAACTTTCAGCTTGTTTACATTAGTTTCACGCACTACCAACCTCATGCAGGGAGGATGATGCTTCGCTATCGAGTCTGCGGACAAAATACATTAAATTGTGTAATTGCGAGTAACATAGGAAGAAAATCTTATATCAAATGTTCTGTACTCAGAATCTACTTTACTATATTTAACATTTTATATCCTATCTCCTTTCAGTAATGAAATCAAGTTATGTGCAAGTGTGGAAAATCTCATTTAACACAAACATTGAATCCCGATACTTTCATAGAATCAATCATTGTCATTTACTATTAAGAAAGAATCATAAATCGCTTTAAAAAGCCATCACAATTTACCATCATCATCAGTAGCAGTCGATGTACTAATGATTGATTCTACATCATCAACTTCACTAAGCTCTTCACAATCTGTTTCACTGCATTCACCATCTTCTAATTCATCCTTCACTTCTTGTTTCTGTGAATCTTCTCCCGCATCAAGGATGTTTTCATTCTCTATGTCTTCTGTATTCATTTCAGGTTTCTCAACATCTTTATTAACCTTTTTCTTCTTCGTTTTCATAATCTTCTTTCTTTTCGGCTTGCTGACTTCATCATCTTCTTTGTCCTGTAATATAACATTTCATATGTTGGTATCGTGAGGTAACTTCAGATCAAACTATTTACCTAAGGCAGCTGGGCCTTGGAGTGAAACCTGAGAGAATTTTTTCGTCAGGTTATCAATATTAGATCTTTCCTGAAAAAAAAATAAAACAGATTAGTAAACACATTATCTATTATTTATTTAATGAAGAGTTACTTCATGTTCTTAGTGATTTCACCTTTTTATGCTTTTTAGCTTTCTTCAATACATGCTTAAATAAAGGAGCATTTTCAATTTCAGCACTTCTATCAGGATAAGAATGGAATACGAAATTTTTCTTTTCATCCGAATAGGAGTAGTAACAGCCCGTGTCTGTGTGGTAATACAGACCAAGCTCCTGTAAAAAACATTTGCTTGTCACAATCTCATTAAGAGTCCCCGCACACCTTTGACTAAACTTTCACATAACTGTAGTGCGATTCAATTGTTTCATAGCCAATTTAACTGTTTAGTTGGACAACTAATCATCGAGTAGTGTGCGCAATTCCATATAAACTCATAGGAATCAAAGTGCAACTAAATAGTTGTGCGATAGTTAAGTCAAAAGTGTGTGTGCACTCTGACAGTTGACCGTTCTATTAATTTTCATACAACTCACACTATTATAATAATACCCTGTCTTGTAATCGTAGTACATTCCTGCTGAATCTACATATACCATTCCACTTTCATTTAATGCAGATTGTGCAGCTTCTTTCACTTGATCCGCTATACTTTTTCCCTTATCTTCTTCATCTTGTAATTTCCATTCAGACAACTTTGATTCTAAATTTTCCTCGGAATTTGTTTCTTCCTTTGTATCCTCGTTAATTTGAAGTTTACTAGTCTGTGTACTAACATCAGACATTATTTTATCATTGTCAATTATAGATGTGGGATCTAGAAAAAATATCATAAAGACTGTATTATGGCTAACTTGCTATTGTATTAAGCATAGTAAAACTTTTATTGTACTTGTTTTACAAAAAAATAAACAGAAAAAGTAAGTTTTACATTAACAATAATATAATGATTATTTACCAGACTCCCCATTACTGAGCTCAAGAATTATATCGTCAGTTTGCACAAAGGACGATGTCACTTTGTTATTCATCTGGAATTGTAAAGAAAATAGGCATAGAAGCTTTGTTAATACCATTCACATAATAATTTTACCATTTAATCATTTTTATTTTTGAAAAACTATCTAAAGCCTTGGGAACAATCTGTTGTCGTTGTATCTCTTATTGTATTAGGTTAAAGTGAGCTTCTGACAAACATTTTAACTTCAACACACAATCACACATATTATAAAACAATTGTTTTGTTTTAAATGTTAAGGATGGAATCTCCGATTAAATTAGCTAAACAGAGTATTAAGTTAAATACATACCAATAGCTTTAGTTGCTTTTTTAATCGAGTGATAATAAAATTCTTTTTTCTTAAACATAGTCGCATTTTTAAAATTATCTTGAAAATTTCAGGCCTATATTTCAAACTCAGTCGTAGATTTCTAAGTTTAAGTGAACTTTTACTCTTCGCACGTATGTTAATATCCATATTCTATTATTTTTAATTAGTAATATAAATAGATTTACAATTAAAACTATTTCTCATCTCTTGTTTTCATAAGATGACAGATGTCAGATGTCATTGTCAAATGTCTTTTTTTTTTTAATTTTATGGCTTAGTTACAAAACCTTTAAGCCAAGTAAAAAGTCAACCAATATTTTGGTTGAAGCTTGGAATCGATTAGTTTGAATTGACCTACCGTCCTGCTGTTTGATTTTTATTTTTCTTTACTGGGAATGAAAAGAAAATTGAATTTACCAGAATGCAATGGCGTGCAACGCCCGGTAACAGCGCGTGCGCTTATTAACAATACGTTAAAGTTTATCAGTCGTAATGGCACCGAAAATTGTTATCGATCATTTTAAATAATACTAAAATATTTATCAGTATATTTATTTATTCATAAGTCTTTTCACATTTTCATATCTTTACCTTTTAAAAGTTACATCGGCGCACATCAAGATATGTGAACATTTTTAAAACTTTTTCTCCTAACTTTATTATTTCACTTAACAATGTAAGTCAGCTTACCAATTAAACAGATAAAATATAAGTTGTTAAGTTTAAACGAGCTTTTTACATTTCTTCTCCATATTAACTTTGTAAAATTTCACATTCATACATTCTCACAATTTTCCTAAAAAGGGATCCAAAGTTTTTATTCTATGCACAATTATTTTGGAATTACCAGAATATTTACAATGACTTTATAACTGTTGAGTAAAAAAAAGGAATGACTACATCATACATTACAGGATTTTTATCTGGTAATTAAGCAATAACCCTGAATAAACATAATTGAAACTCAAATTTACCGAGCTCATTTTCCTCAGTATTTTCTTGATCTAGCTAGAATTTAGCGACCAGGCATAAAACCTGCATGATGTAAAAATAATTCATTAAATATCTATTTCGCCTATATACCAATATAAGTATAAAGGCTCAACTATTTTTCATGTCATTTTTTTTTCTAGAAGCTTTCTTACAATTCAACTTCCCATATTCATTTTACATTCACAAAGTATAAAAATAGAAATAGTAGATTCTAGCTTACCAAAAAAAATTAAATTTGAAATGGATGTAAAATTGTTTAAACTTAAGTTACCATTACAGATTAAGTTACAATTTTCACAGGAAAGTATTACTTCTGCGATTTTTAAAAAGTTATCAATCATTGGATTCAACTTTAATCACAAGTTTCAGATTAAAAAGATTAATGTATACTTATTGGTTACCTACACCTATCATTTACAGAAGATAAAAAAAAAGTTTTCCTTTTTCACTTTCATTGACAGAAATAGCTTCACACAATTATTAAACAAAAAAATATAATAGATTACAAGTATTTACTTCTATAATATCTTATGGCAAAAGTAGGAATTATGCCCTCTTACTATTTGTTCTAAAATGTAGTTTAAACAAAACTTATGAATTTGCAATGTCTTAAATATGATTACATAACTTCTATACAAATAAATGCAAAATATAATTATTAGTCACAAACTTGTTATATGAGTTGTTAAGAACTGCAGTGTACTTAGCGACATCACTAAAAAAATTTACAACATCCCACTTACATACCCATCAATTAATGAAAATTAATTCAATGTACCAGATTTATGCAAAAAAAATTCTCAAAACCCGTAATGTGAGATACGAATCATTCTCACTCATTTTCAAGATAAGACCTATAAAACTAATTTTCTATCTAATAGTACACTTTTCTACAATTTTTACTAATTGTGCAAAGTAACACGAATTTAAACAATAGGTTTGTATACTATTTTCGTGTTGACGACACAAGCCGATCGTGCCTCTATCGCTTGTTCGCGCTCTCGCTCGCACACACATCTCAGGAAAGTGACAATGAGTCATGACAAACACCAAAAATTATCATAATTTTTTATAGAATATATAAAGAAAGATATTCACTGATTCACATTATCAGAAAGTACTTACTGAATTAATTTAAGTTTCTCAATAAAACACTATCATTTCAAATTTTGTAATAATTTTTGACACTTTAGAACACCACAGTATTTATGATAACACTTTATTCACTGAATATCTTGCTGCATCGTGGTGCGTGTGAACAGTTCCATAGTCAACGCACTGAGGAACAGCGGGATGGACCTGTGATGATGCAGATGTAGTTCCACCAGCTCATTCAGTGAAGTAGAGTATTCTGTATGCACCATTTCAATACCATCGTCACATAATGTGAATGTTAGATATTCCTCTGCTGACTCCGCATACATGTTTGATATTCTGAAATGTTATTATTAACTAGATTTAATATAATTTAAATAGTTCTGAGCGATGACGTCACATGTCTGTGTTTGTTCTAAAATAATCGCTATCATGTCGAGAGAGTAATATTTACTACTAGCAGTTGATTGCAACTTCCTCAACATGGAAAAAAAATCAAAAACAAAGCCTATGTTACTCACTGACAATATAGCTTCTTAATTGTGAATTTTTAAAATCGGCCCAGTAGTTTTTGAATTATATCCATACATACAAAAATACAAATCTTTCCTCTTTATAATATTAGTATAGATATAGATATGGATAAAAAATTACCTATAATTCTTATGTCCTGTCCTATCTATTTTATAACCTAGTAGCATATAAACCACATCCCTATATTCCTGGGCCGACGATGTGAACTCCTCCTTCATTCTAAAACAAAAAATATAATGCAACGCTGGCATAATATTTACTATCAAGACATCACATAACATCAAAAGCAAAAAAAAAAACAAGCGTAAAGCAAATGTAGCAATAAAAGGACCTCTTCAGTTTTATCCGACTGTTTTCTAACTGTTGCTTTAGCTGTTGCATTTCTTCGGGACACACGTCGGAACCGCCCTCTCGGAGCGCCGCTTTTAATCTTTTAATCTGGGGACATATGACTTTAGGAAACTACTCTAACTAAAAAAAAAATCGCAAAATAAATGAAAACCGTAAAAAGAAGTGTATCAACAATCTGTTATACCTCTTCTTGTGCGGATTCCATATCGAGTTGCATCTGTTTATGCGCCGCGGCTGCGGGGTTCTCTACAAGATGGAGTATCTGAAACATTCAACAACTACTGACAAACTGTACATATTTTTAATATGAAGATGAAGACAATAACATCATTTTTTAAAATTCATAAGTTATAACTATGAATCTATCGATTACAACTTCTATAAGAATAAAAATTTAAAAGATTCATGCCTGATTTTACACAACCATCCCTACTAAATTGTCAAATGAGCTGTCAAACTAATAAATTTTATTATGACAACACTCTAAATATTTTTTACTCTAGCAACATTGATACCTTAGTAGGCGGTTGCGGCGCCTGCACGAGGCGGTCGAGGTGCGCCTGCAGCTGGTCGCGCTGCGCCCGCAGCTTGCCCGCCTCCCGCCGCGACGACTCCGCCTCCTCGCGCCACTTGCTCGCCTCCAGCCGCAAGCTCTCCACAACTTTTGATATAACAAATTATTTAACATTATATGGACGGAAAGGAAAACGTATTCTAGTTTAAAAAAATATGATGGCGACAAGCGGCCACCGGAATTCATCAAAATAGTGAAGCAACCCCTGCCTATAGACATCCCAATTTGAAGATGAAGTTTTGCTACCTTTAATCAACAGATGCACAGAAAAATAATATTTCTCCTACCTAAGGGTACCATCCCTTGCCTAAGCCAAGTGGATCCAGAGGGGAAGTCCCCTTTGCATCCCGTCTTTGTACGAAATGGGTGATAATGGAAAGAAAACTAAAATTCGGCTTACGGACAGCACTCAACACACTGTACACGGAATTGCTTCCAATTGTCCCATCGCACCTTTATTTATAAAAAGGATTAACTCAAAATGTATATGTTTTTAAGAAATTGCGTTTGAAGTTTGGCATGTTTACACAAGAGATTTGAGATAAGAGAGAAAGACGTACAATCTCTTTTATTTTCATTCTATTATGACGCGAAGTTTTAGTCGTATTCTTCTCGCGAAAATAATATCGTTTTTGATACAAACTCAAAAAACATTTTGAGTTAATTCATTTATGAATAAAGGTGGGTCATATCTCGCGGTGGTATTGTGTGGGTGGGGTACCTTTAGCGTGTGCCTCCTGGTCGTGCGTGGCGAGCAGGTCGCGGTAGCCCTGCAGCGACTTCTCCAGCTGCTCCACGCGCGCCGAGAGCAGCGCCGCGCCCCCCGCGCCGCCCTCCCCGCACAGCGACACCGTCAGCTCCTTCTCGTAGCAGTCCAGCTGCTGTCTACACATTGCACTGCTATTAACATCTGGGAATATTACAGCTTCAAGGGCCTGTCCCACCAAATTGTAAATTGTCTGATAATAACGTGTAAAATATGTGATGGAAATATCGGATTATGTTCCCTTATCTGACAGTGGCGTCATTTTTCTATCTGAGCCTCTATCAGCCAGTGGTGGGACAGGCCCTAAATCTCGTCTGCGTTGAACTATTCTTATCAGTAGCCCTTTGGACAACTTAGTGTCTCGAAATACTCCAGTTAGTTACATAATTAGAATAGAATATGGATAAGTTAATAAAAGTAAAATTTTGATATTAACAGGTACAATTGCAAGCTTATCAGTACTAATATTATAAAGAAGAAAGATTTGTATTTTTGTATGTATTTGATTCACGTAAAAACTACTGGGTCGATTTTAAAATATCTTTTACCATTAGAAAGTAAGTCGTCTGAATTTTTTATTATCTTTTAATTTCACGCGGACGAAGTCGAGACCAACAGCTAGTTTTTTTATAAGTCTATATAACATTTAAAGGTAATCAATCTACATCAATATATGACTAAAATAATTTATGAGCTATACTACATTTTAAGAATTAACATATTGCACTACAAACATCAAGTATTTAGTAATCTATTGAACAACAGATACCTATAACTATCTCTTTCCCTCGTAACGAGCAGCAATCGCTTCTGCAGCCTGTGTATGAGACTCTCCTGGCTCTTGCGCACTGACATTATGTCGTTGAGCTTCGTCGTCGCTTTATCGCGTTCAAACTTCAATGTTGCCACTTCCTGAATTCAAATATAAAAACATAGTGAAGTTTCTCAATATTCTGATATGCACATTCATTTTTAATATGCTGTGGCATTGCAAATTAAAACGTTGATATTCTTTCAGTGATGTTTTAGCTTAGACATACATCATCCTTTTGACTATTTGTTATTAATATTGTCAATAAAAGATCATGATTTTGCATTAAAGTGATTTACCTCCGGTTTTAATTACCTTCTATTGGTTCCTTTAGAGATCCCGAAACTTTAATCACACTCTAGGGTGGTCACCGAGGCAGTTTTTAGTGAGTCAAGTCTCACATTATGTTGTCATACTAGGAGGCAGGGTAACTAAGGAATATTCCCTTCCCCCGTTAACAAAAATAGTGTTTTAATAATAAATTACCTCAGTGAGCTGTGCCATTTGTGTTTTAGCTTCTGAGCAGTTAACGACTGCGGAAAGTTGTCCCGCGAAGGCGGACTCCAGCGCGGCGCTGAGCGCGCGCGCTGTCTCCACGCCGTGCGACTTCGCTGAACTCACCCACTCCTCTAACGACGACTCCAGTAATGCCACTTTCACCTAACATTAGATATATAACCTCAATCCTTCAGTACAAGTACATCTGCACATATTGTCACATACACTTTAAAGTAATATTAGGTAGCACTGATATAAATAAAAAATACGGGAACGAAAATGGGTTTCACAAATATTTTTGATATCAGCAGACAATTTTTTTTTTTTATAATATAAGGTGGCAAACGAGCAAGCGGCCACCTGAATCCACCGAAATGGAAAGCGACCGTTGCCCATAGACATCCGCAATTGCAGATGCGTTGCCTACCCTTAATTGACGGAAGAGGAGACGCACATAAAGAGGACATTTCCGGAATTGGTTCCACTTCACGCCTGTTTTCTGTGTGGTCGTGGTATCACACCGGGCGAGCGAGCGAAACAAATGGTGAAGCCTTTGTTTACAGAAATTAGTTATATTGATGGACCATTCTCTAAAAATTAAAAATTTGTAGAGAATGGTCCATCTTCTTTAGATGGTGCATAATAGAATTATGCATATAAAAGCTTATTAGTTAACTCTTAATCAAACATTTTTTTTCATTTCATTTAAGTGTTAAGTTGTTGTTTTATAAAGTGTATGTATAATTTCTCACCTTAGCCTCATGCAACTCTTGCTGTACCGGCTGCAAAGCTTCCACTTTCGCGGAGAGCACATTCACTTGTTCTTCCAATAGTAACTTATTGCACACCGCATCTCGGAGGGTGCGTTCTGCAGCTCTTAGTCTAACTACTTCTTTTTCTAAATCAGCCATTGTGCTAAGACGTTTTTGAGCAGTCTAAAAGAATTAAACACATTATAATTTACTTAACCAGTTAAGTTACGATTTAATAATACTGCAGATAGAAATTATTGACAGTGATGCAAATGCAAAATATTGTTACTTTGTATTACTTTATGTTATTACTTTTAATGGTAATAAAAATAAGATATAACTTCAAATAAATATTATGTGACTATTGATACTAAGAAAAGAAGAGTTGTATAAACAAGGGTTTAACAATAACAAACGAATTAGAGGGATATTAAGGTTGAAAAAATATTTAATGAAAGAAATCAGTGCAACTGAAAATTTAACTAAGTTTTCTTACCTTAGCATGTTGTTGCCAGTCTTTGTAACAATCTCTCTCATACTCTAAATCCTTCAGTTTACTATTAACTTGTTGCAACTCAAATGTCTGCTTATCCAGTTGTGTTTTCAGGACAATACATTGTTCCGCCCGACCCGTCTGCCGCGCTACTTCCTTCTTTAACAACTCTACTTCAGATTGCGCTCCTTCCAAAGCCTATCTGACAAAAATATTAGAATTAATACAACATTAAAAATTTCAATTAGGTTAAACTGGTTAGATAATTTTTCAGACAAACATGAAAGTATCTTGTCTCTTTATAACTTACCCATATTATAAATGTTATAATTAACATAGTTGGATGGATGTTTGTTTGTTAGAAGATATCTACGGAATGGCTAAATGTATTGCATTGAATTTCGAACAGATGCAGACTATAGTCTGGAAGAACACATAGCATACCAATCTATTTTTTTTCCGCGTAGACAGAGTCACGGACAGAAGCTACTTGGAATTATTCATACTAAAAAAATACATGTGACTTTGGGCATGACAAAATTTATATGACCTGTAACAGTTCATTCATGTCCTTCTTCATTTCAGAGACCTGATTCCTGCTGCTAACATTAGCCTCCAACAACTTATCTTTAAGGTCCGCGATTTGCTTCTGTAGTTCTAACCTCTCTTTATCCCATTTTGTTTTATCCTCCATATGTTCTTTTACAGCCTAAAATGTTTTAAATAATTATCATCAACTGTTAAAGTAATCAGGAAAGACAAGAACATAGATTAGAAAAAACATATTTTGTAGTTTTTAATACAAAGAGTTTTATCTAGAATATATACTAACTGCAGTATGATCATCTCTCAACTCTTGCTCTCTTCTACGTATCACTTGTAATCGCTCCTCCATATCCGCTAAAGCTTTCTCATCTCTTTTGTGCTGATCCGTCAAGGATGCTTTTTCCTCTTCAAACAGTATTTGCATTTCCTTACGTATTGAATGTTGATGATTGACACGAGCTTCCAGTTTAGTAATCTTGAAATTTTATATCATTATTGTTTATAAGCTTACAGTAAATACAATTTATTAAAAAAGTATGTTCTCTAGATATTAATTAAAATCGTTATTCTTAGAATTATAGTAGAAATATAGAAAACAATATTTGAAATAAACCTGAGCTTTAGCAGCAATGAGATCTATTTTCATTTTCTTTGCCTCCCATGGTGAAGGTGGCACCGGCGAATTGGTAGATGACTCTCTGCGAGGACGTTTCTCTGGTGTTAACAAATCAGATGTATCCAGACTTGATTTACGTTTAGTAGACAATAGGTTAGATATACCTGAAAACAATCAAAACGTAAAGAAAAGAAAATAGAATGAAAACTGATAGCATTCATAAATAGGTGTTAAGGATAAATATTTACTTTCTTTAATGGAAACATCACTATTAGATAAATTTAATTTTGAAGACGCCGATAACTTGTCTTTTGGCGGATCAGTGTTTATTACTCTTCTAAACGGCTCCAATACATCATGAAACAACGACATATTGCTTTCTTTGGCCATTGTTTCAAGATGTTTTGTTAATTTAACAGATTGTTAGACTACTTTATTCGTAAATTTATTCTCATCTCAGAAACAACATTAAATAAAATTACAAAATGCTTGCAAACTTGATTGACTTTGGTTTTGGATGAATTGACGTTTGATGTTAACGCCATAGAATAGATAAAGGAAATTAATTTGTAAAACATCAAACTTACCAAATCATAAACCTGTAGAAAAACTGTTATGGGAAAGAAGTAGAAACTTGCGTTATCTTGAATAATTAAATTAATAAATTGAAAACAATTAAATCAGTGCGCAAGTCGCAATTAATTTCATAACGTGCTCTTTGTGAGTTAGATATATGACAATGACATTGACAAATGGTTCACACACGATGTTTCGTCAAATATAAGGTTATGTTTTTATTTTGCACTGCTTCAGTTATTGCTGAAATAAAACACTTCTTCTAAATATACACGAAAATGGACAGCAATCAAGATTACTTTACAAGCTATGAAGACTTAGAGGTATGTTACTATTTAAATTTTGATTAGTGTAAATAATTTTATTCAATAAAAATAATGTATGAAATATTAAGATTCACAGACTAATGTTGGAGGATTATACCCGAACAGAAACATATAGAAAGGCTATACAAGATCATAAAGAATGCTTTAAAAACAAAACAGTAATGGATGTAGGATGTGGTACAGGTATTTTATCTGTGTTTTGCGCCCAAGCTGGTGCCAAGAAAGTTTACGCTGTTGAAGCAAGCAATATTGCTAATATAGCTAAGGAAGTTGTAAAAGAAAATAACTTTGAAGAAGTCATAGAGGTATGTTACCTTATTTCATTTGTTTGCAGCAGCCTACAAATATTTATATTTTTTAAATTAACCATTGCTTTTTGAACAGGTAATACAAAACGAAGTTGAAAATGTGGTACTGGCAAACAATGAGAAAGTAGATATTATAGTATCAGAATGGATGGGGTTTTATCTTCTTCATGAAGGCATGTTAGATTCTGTGTTGGTAGCCAGAGACAAGTTCCTCAAAGAAGATGGGCAAATGTTTCCAGAAACTGCTGCTATTTACATTGCCCCATGTAGGTTAGTTTTTGTTTTATTTAGTTGTCATATATAATTATCAATTAGATGCTAGTTGGTTTTTAGGCTTCTAATATGTTATAAATATGTCAGTAATGTATGTTATTGTAGAATCACACTCTTATTGCAGTGTTCCAAGCTTATACCACCAATGGAATAATTTTCATGGAGTTTCAATGTCTACATTTGCCAAGATATTGAGAACAGACCGAAGCAAAAAACCAGAAGTTATGCAAATAAAACCAGAAGATTTATTAGGCACTGAAATTCTTCTGGGTGTGATAAATCTTAAAGATGTGCAATTGTCAGAATTGGATTTATTTGAAATACAACATGTTGTGGGTGAGTGTCATATTTTGATATGCACAATGTCTGTTATGTATTTTACATTATGTAAAAAATGTTTCATTACATACATAACACCTACATATGAACCCTAGTGCTCTAGGAATAAGTTGTAGAACTCACTAGAAGAGATTTCATGTGTAAAAGTATAGATGTCATAAAATTATATTGCAAGAAATTGTGTTTCACATTTTTTCATATTTTTAATTAATCCTATGGAAATATCTTCATAATGTATATTTATTTAAATCCTATTCTGCAGGTGTCAATAAAGCAGGGAAATATCAAGGCCTATGTATATGGTTCGACTGCACATTCCCTGTGTTTTCTGAAAATTGTAAACCACTTGTTTTAAGCACAAGTCCATACAGTCCACAAACACACTGGAAGCAAACTGTGATATTATTTCCTGAAGAACGAGAAGTTGAAGAATCAGAACCTTTGGCATTTAAATTAAGCATGACAAGAGACATTGTTCATAATAGAAGGTGAGTCATGAATAATCCATTTTAATGAAATTACTCCACTAGCGTAAGTCTGCGACTTTGTCTCCATGGATTTAAAAACAACTAGTAGTCTATAGTTTCTTCCAGACTATGTTCTAATTTGTGCTAAATTTCATCAAGATCTGAAGTAACTTTGGAAATACATAGTAACAAACATCCATCCATATGAACATATTTATATTAATATATGTGATTTGATAGAAAATGTTAAGCTGTTTGTCTTATATGGCCATATAAATTTAAAAGAATTATATAAATGTATCATAAGAGTATTTCTCAATAATTGTATTAATTTTCCATTGACTTGAGAATATTTCTGATAACTTTCTAACATAAAATTTTCAGATACAATCTACAAGTAGTACTTTTAGATCCCGATACTGTGGATCATCCAATACCTTGTTCATGTGATATGTCGAAATGTATTTTAATAAAAATGCTGATGTTGCAACACACTGGACATGAGAAGACTGGTGACGAGAAGAGCACCACAGATGATATTCTGGAGGATGAGGTTATTGATGACAGTTGAAATAAAACTATAATAAAATATTTTGTATGTTTTATTATCTTGTTATAACATTTCGACGTTATTAGAACTCAATTGAATACATTTCACATAGCTGTTTTAAATTTACAATTAGAATTTGACATTTGCAATTGAAAGTGTTACAAATAAAGACAATAAAAGTTTTTGTAACATGCTGATGAAGCTGCATGAGACCAGCTAGTTGTGTTCTACACTCCGGTTTAAGAGGAGTAAGAGGGATGGCGATATATATGTCAGCATCACAGCACATGTGTGGGGGAGTAAGAGGGATGGCAGTATACGTCAGCATCGCAGTATGTGTGTGAGGTGTAAGATGGATGGCGATACAACAGTCAGCATTGCATTTGTGTGAGGAGTAAGAGAGATGACGATACATTAGTCAGCATCGCAGCATGTGTGTGAGGGAGCGCGTCAGCTCGGCCTCCGCGCTTAGCCAGCGGTTGTAGTCGAGGCGCATGAGCAGCCGCGCGAGGTACGCGCCGCATGCTCGCCCGCGCACGCACACCAGCAGCTGCGTCAACTGCTTCACCAGCTTGTTGAATCTACACATGTACAATATTTAGGGTTTTCATTAAAAAGATCTACAATATAATTTAACAATTCCGCTATTAAGTCAAAAGCCTAATGGTTTGGGATATGGATTATGGACTACTGATCGTGCGGTCGAAAGCTCAAATCCCAAAATTTGACTATTGTCATGAACCGTGTCCTAGCACAAGCATAGAACTTAGTTGAAGTGGTTAAAGGAAATATTAATAAATTAACAAAGAAAATATTACAACCAAACTTGAAAGAGAGACCGGGGAGCAGATATTTTATAGAAAATATGACTTCAATTTAAGAGAACCTTGGTCAAAAAAAATTTAGAGGTCTCGGTGAACCAAATTTTGTATCAAAGTACCTGGAATAAGGATATTCTTCATGTTGTAATAAAATCTATGAATATATCAGTATGAAACGTAACTACAACGATACATAAGTTATTCTTCATCCTAAATGATGTCTGTAAGAGGTTAAAATTCTTTTTTATATAAAATCTTATAGAGTCCAAACCGTTTTTCACTTTTCGGAGCTGCGGTGTCAGGAATGCAAGTTGCCCTAATGATCGCCGAACTTCGAAAGAAGATGGCACTTTAAGAAGAAGAAGATAAAGTTCAATGGACTAAAACTTTAAAGCATTTAGTGTCACTTACTCCCGCAACTAATTCACAACTCAAAAGTAACAAAACAACAATCATAGTTTTTTAACATACCTATCGGAGTAACCCTTTATATAGTAATCCTCAGCTTCTCTGTCCGATGCGAATTCACTCATACTGCAGAAAGAGTCGCACAACTTCAATAGGTCCATAATGTTGACAAACACTGGGTTTGTGATCGTCTCTACACCATCACCTGGTGAATCACTTTCTGAGCGTTCCGACTGTAAAGAAACATGTAAAGTGTTTATTACAAGTTTATATGTTACTCAGTGATGAGGAAATAGGTGGAAGAATTTTTGTAATCGGCCCAGTAGTTTTTGAGTTATTTCAATACATACAAAAATACAAATCTTTCCTCTTTATATTAGTATAGATTAGCTTTTGCTTGCGATTTCGTCCGCATGGAGTTTTAAAAAAATAGTAGCTTATGTGTACTTCCAGATTATGATCTATATCTATACCAAATTGATCCATTAAGTCATTTTAGAGATAAGTGGCATCAAACATCCATCCTTAGTATGCATTTATACTATTAGTATGATAATAATAATAATGTTACCATTTATCGAAATATTGCCATTATTCATAATCAAAGATTATTTCTTAGTGTTAATTTAAAAAATCTGAAATATTTAATTCTCATTTTGTCAAATTTCACTTGTATCTATTCTAAGCAATTTCTTTAAGAAGGAAAGGAAAGTTTAAGTTACGTAATATAATGACAAAAATACACTTACTGTGGTAGATGTTAAAAACGACTGACTCAATATATCAGCGAGGAACGTTGCGTGGGCTTCTTTGAGTTTTTCAAAATCATTAGTTTTGTTAACGGCATCCATCAGTCTAGAGAAATTACTCTCCAACACATCTGCTTGTAAATAATGTTGCAGATTATCCATAAGGAACATAAGTTTGTTATGTAGCTGGCACACTGCAAACCTGCAAGAAAAAAATAAAAATACAAAACAGGCCTAAGGCTGCCAAAAAAAGATTTTAAAAAGTATAAAGGCCAGTAATTTTATACCAGGTGATCTACAATTGTCTCACACACTTTTTTTAATTATGCACGGTATACACTTGACCAGTACAGTTGGACAGTTGCGGCGGCCAGTCATAGATTGCATGGACTCACTGACGCCTAGTTAGCATTCACTCTGTGCCAGTTGGTTGACAGTCCAGTTTTTTATTATTACTGACCAGGCGTTGATTGGTGGACTGAATATTGTTATGCTTACATTATTATCTAAAAGTTTTTTTTATAATATAAGGTGGCAAACGAGCAAGCGGCCACCTGAATCCACCGAAATGGAAAGCCACCGCTGCCCATAGACATCCGCAATTGCAGATGCGTTGCCTACCCTTGATTGACGGTGGAGACGCACATAAAGAGGACATTTCCCCTTCCTATGCGTCTCCACCGTCAAATCCAGTTTTCCTTCCCATCCTTTCCTCTTAAGGAAAGGGTAGAAAGGGAAAGATACTAAAATTAGGCCTCCGGAAAAAAGTACATACCTTCTTGTTTGTTTGTATGTTTTCCACAAGGCGTGCAGGTCGTGCTGCGTCTTCTTTATCCGCAGTAGCAACCGGAACATGTCGTTGTATCTTGCGAGCACCTCCGGGGCGAACAGCAGGTGCAGCGGCCACTTGAAGTCGTACTTCAGCATTATACTGGACCAGCCATCCGCAGCTAAAGTCACACAAATATTTATACACATTTCTATACTTTTAATCACGATATAATTATTACTTTCTGCAATCAGCATTAACCTACAAGAATCGGAAGCTAAAAGTTATTTTTACTTTGAAGAACAATGTCTTCGTTACACGCATTTTATATATTTTTTAATATATATAAATACTAGCTTTCGCCCGCGACTCCGTACGCGTAGAATTAAAAAAAAAACAAAAGTATGTAGCTTATGTGTTCTTCCAGACTATGCTCCACCACATCTATGCCAAATTTCATCCAGTTTCGTACAGCAGTTTAGGCTACAAACTCTAACAGATATCTATGGATGGATATTCATCTAAACTTGCGCATTTATAACATTAGTGAGATAGTAAGCTTACCAGATTTTTGCCAATTTACTAGTATTTCTTGTACAAAACAATAGTCGAACTGTACATTACACTATTGGCGCTTCATTTTTAAAAAGAAACTAGTAAATAATGTTTATCATTTAAGGTGTGTAATGTGTTTATTTCATTTGTGTAGATAGTATTATAAATGTTATATGAACCTTACCAACACTACTGTCTTCGTCGAGAGAAGAATTCACAGTGGCATCGGCTATCGGCTTGACGTAGGGTAGTTCGAAACTGAACTTTTCTATATCAGCGCTGTTGCTTAGAAACACGGCTCTAGCGGCCAATTGGAACGCATGGTTCATATCTATAAGTTAAATCAAATAGTCAACAAAAAAAAACAAATTTGTTTGCCCATAACAAAAAATATCAAAATTAAAAATCTTTTGGCATGAAATACTCCCACACTGAAATTTTAACCTTACCTCGTGTAGAAGTTCGTGTAGTTGGCTTTTCCAACATGTGTGCGGTGAGTCTTAGGAGTTCAAGAAATAGTTCCCCACGTCCCAACAGGTAGAAGTCCTTCATAAGTCGTAGTTCATGTAATAAATGTGCTTCTTCAACTGCCACCGTCCATAAGTGCTGATAATTAAATTATAGTCAGCAATTCAGTTGACACATTGAAACAAAGCTAGACTTTTAAACAACATGCCAATTTAAGTGTATACTCTACATTTGTTCAAAAACTAGCTGTCGCCAGCAAATCTGTCCGTGTGAAATTCAAATAAAAAAACTACTAATTAATAGCCTATGTGTTTTTTGAGACTATGTTCTATATCTATGCTTTAGCAAGATCCGTTTAGCCTTTCTATAGATAAATAGTAAGAACATACATCCATCGCACTGCATCCATCCAACATTAAATGATGGTAAATGAGTTGTTGTGACTTACCTTTGTAACACATTCTTTTATCTCTCTAACAACACATCTTAAATTATATACTTCGAAAACTTCAGGTTCTTTGAGTTGCTGCAACTTATTATGAAATTCCGATTCTTTCTCTTCCCATATAGTAAACCTAAACAAAGAGTTTTTAACTATTAAATCTGCTATACAGTTTAAACTGAACAGTTGGATTGGTAAATCTGTCAGTAACAAACTGAGCATCATAGCAGGCTTTATATTACTTAATATTAACATAAAATTTACATATAATTTGGCTACAAAGGAAGAGGAAGACCAAGGACAGTATGGGTGGATTGTGTGAAAGAGGATATGCTTAAGAAAGGAGTGGATTCAGATACGACGGCTGGAAGAGCAGCACATACTGTGCCGACCCTCCATAAGGGATAAGGGCAAGTTGATGATGATGATTAACATAAAATTTAATATAAAAAAACACACCTTCTTGAATCATAATCAAGTTTATGTAATGGCATCAAAGTGCTATTTAATGTTATATTGCTTCTCTTTACCTTCCGGGGATCAAAACCAAAGAGAATAACAGTTTTGCCAATAAATAATATTTCCTGGGCCAGAGATAATGGCATAAAGTATGGAATCATGCTAGCATTTATGTTGTAACCACAATCCAGTGAAGTTTGTTGCAACTAAAAACAAGTAATTTATCAAATATTAATTCATCATCTCTCTTCAATTAAAATAAACAAATGATAAAAACTGACTTCAAGACAAAAAATCTCTTTTTTTTATTATAAAATAATTTGGCAAAATCAACTTTACATATGCTTATGGTAGGAAATAGTCAAAAACTACAACATAATTTCTGATTAAAAAGAAAAGTGGGACCAAATGGCAATTATTGCTCATCATATAAAAAAGGATCACATGAATTTAAAAAAAAAAAAAAAAATAAATAAAGGTTGGATTGAAAACCTCCTCCTTTTTGAAGTCAGTTAAAAACCTTAAAATATTTACATACAGTGGTCACAAGGGTTTTATCACAAGTATTTGAAATGGAAGGTGATGAAAGCACTGTTTCTGATAGGTCATCTTTCTTATTTCGGTAAATAAAAAATTCTTCATATGGATCCTTTAGTTCTCCATAAAGAAGCCAGGCACAGAGTTGATTTATAAATACATTGTTAATACAAGAGAATATCCTGTAAAAGATATTAATATTTTTTATTTTGAATGTTTTCTGCTGGGAAGAGAACGTATTGGCAGAAAATCTGCAATGTCAATAGATTTCAAGGGAAAAACTTACCTCAACATTGCACTATGAACCATTTCATTTCCATTTAATATATTCTGATGAGTTAAACTTAAAATTTGACAGCCATTTAGCCTTCTCTCTTTAATTGTGCTAATTATCTTATTTATTGTATTGAACAATCCTTGGAATTTCTCTACATAGCTATATACAAATGTTAAAGTGTAGTCTTTATTTCCAATAACCAATTTCTCAACATTTACTATAGCTTTTTTATATGATTGTAATACTTCAGTAATACCCTCACTTAATGCTTGACCATATAAGCCAAAGTTTCTAATATTTGATGCTGTAAATGATAAAGTATAATCAATTTTAATGTTATATGTTCTTATCTACCAAATACTAATACCAACTACTAATGTCTCTATGTTCTTATCTACCAAAACTCAAATACTTTTACCACACAATACCTTCTTTACCATTATACCTTTTTCACATCATGTTTTTATGAATTTATAAGAAAAACTTAAAGAACTTTGAACTTACCTGTTTGCAATTTTCTTGAGTGAAATGATGTAGCTGCAATAAAATTTTGAATTCTATGATGACTTTTAGCAATTGAACATATTCTGCTATAAATTTCTGCATCTCCTTCATTGGCGTATAAAACCGGCTCTGTCTGTAATGGAAAATCCGTTTAAAGAAAAGATATTAAGTTTGAAAAAATTTGAAACTGAAACGCACCGATGAAATTTCACCACCCTGTGAACAATCCCACAAAACTAATAAGGCATCGTGTATCATTTTGACTAAAACTAGACAAATCCGTTTCAAATTTTAGGTCAAAATCAAATAAATTAGAAGCTGTACACCTATCTATTGTTATTATTTTTTTTAATGTCATTTTCAGGTGTCAACTGTCAAGTTCCACAAGGATCTTGTGCTGTCTGTATGTTTTGTGATTATGGTTATTTGTGTGTTTAATCTGTAATAGGTTCAGTGTTGCTAATGCTACGACAATTGCCGTGTTTTGCGGTTTTCGGGTCACCAAATTACAACGGCCTACGGCCGGATATAACACCGTAGAAGAAACTATAGCTTTTCGAAATTACAATAATTCATTGTTATTCTTTAAATAAATTCATTTTTAAATAGCTTTCGAATAAAAAAAGTGATTACTTAACAATTATTTGTACCAGGAATAAAGAAATGCAAATAAATTATTTACAATTCTATAAAACAAAGTACAGACAAATTTAACACAGTTTGTTGATATTAATAGCGTTAATATAGCTAGAGTTGAAGAGTTTTCATTTTTTACTGGTACTACTGCCCACCGATGATCTCTTTCCATACAAACACAGCTTTTTAGCACAATGTACACGTCGGGGTAAAAAAGTTCATTGGCAACACTGAATGCGTGAAAACCAATTGAAAACTTGAAATAAGACTGCGTCTGCGCTGCCGTTGACTTAACTTAAACTTGAATATATAATAATAAGTTATATTCATAGGTTAAAACTTAAACAGTTAGCATATAGATGTTATAGTTATTTCCGTTTAGTAAGAGTAAATAGAATGGCCGTTTAGGGAGTGCTTTGTCTCAATAATGTGCATTATTTTGTAGAATGGCCGAGACTTGCAGGCTCGGAAGTCAAATAGACAGAAAGACTGCAACTAACGACGATGAATATTTTTGTGTTTTTAATGTATTAAGTGTATTTATATCACTTGTTACAATACTAGCTGATTTAACAACAGGTATGTTACAGTTATTACTCACCAATAGTTAGGGATTATTAAATACTAATTGTTTTGTTTATCTATTCAATCACAATATATGTTTCATTTCGTTAATTTGTTAAATATACTATAAAATAAATGACCGTCATTGTAAAAACCTAAAAATAGTACAGTTTAAGTCACTAGCGATGACTTCATGTAAGATTTTCTAATTAACAAAAAAAATAATTGATTAATAAAATATTAATTATAAGAATGGTATTATTGTTAATAAACTCTCTGAGGCCGCAATATGTACTTATTACATGTCCGGGATGCTAAAATGGCTAGATTATGTTTTCAGTTAAAGCAACTACATGGTAAACCTACATGTGGAAGGTTTTATGATGAAATGACTAATCTAAGCCATGTTTTTAAATCTAGCTTAAAATATTGTCAAAACAATGAAATTTTTAATATTTCAGATATCCTGGTTTTTGCGGAATACTGCAAAGATGGGTATTTACATTGGGCCCTTGCAACATTTATTTTTATGTTGTCTCCCAATATTCTAATAAATATTTTTTCAATAAGATGGTTTATTATAGACAACAAATCAACTATCAAACATTGGATTACACATGGATGTCTTGTAGGATTATTAGAAAGGTAAATAAAAGAACAAACAAGCAAGAAAAATAAATCTTTGCAAAACAATACCATATATAAAAATGTTTTAAATAACATTGTACTATACTTATTTTGCACAATGTAATATTTTCTATATATTTTTTAGGTATATAATATTCTTACGAAAAGTATTTACTTGCAAGAACTTGGAATCCGTAAAAACACAAAAGTTAATATGTCAGAGAAATGATTTGAGCCTTTTGCATTATTTATATATTTTTACTGGTACTATACCACAGATTATTCTGCAAACATATGCTATATTGATGTTAAATGAAAACTACCATACTAAAGGTGAGCCAAATTATTAAAAAAACTTTCTTAGCATTATATAAATACGAGCTTTTGCCCTCGACTCCATCCTCGTGAAATGAAAGAAAAACAAAAGAAAGTAGCCTATGTGTTCGTCCAGACTGAGCTCTATGCAAAATCATCAAGATCTGTTTAGCCGTTTAAGCTACAAACTCTCGCAAACATCCATCCAATCATCTAAACTTTTGCATTTATATTTTATAATATTAGTAAGATATGATGTGAAATATTTGTATACCTTCTTAAGAAAATTGATCAAATGAATCAATGAACAATTGCTCAACATTGATATGGTTAAAGTTGTAGTGAAAATGTGCTTAAAGCAACCTAATGTAGTAAAAAAAACCTTTGACAATAATTATGGTTGAATTTCGAGCAATAGGCAACCACTAGTTACTATAATTTTTTGACAAAAAAATGCTTGATTATTTATTATTATGTACATTCATTTTGTTGTTAGTTATTGATTAAATTGCTTAATTTTGAAGAAGCGCAGAATTTTTTTTGTATTTTTTGATCAAGGGATACCCTTACATCTTATTTCAGTGTTTGCACTAACAGCATCAATAGCTTCAGTAGTGTGGGGCAGTAGTACATATATCTACAGCATTATATTATTGTCAAATGAAACATTTCAATGGAAATCATTATTGTTAAAACTAATATGGCATTTTGGTATGTTGATCGGAAGAATTGCTGGTATTTTACTGTTTTCGATTGTCTTTGGCATATGGACGTTGTTACCTTTAGGTGAGTTTCTTTGGAAGTTAATTGTTTTAAGATTTATGCTTATAAATATCTTTTTAAAAAAATTATAGGGTATCACATGACATGATTTTTTCAGTTCTACATTGGGCTGCAATGACTTTTTGGATTGTTATACAAAAAACGACTTTTTGTCCAAACAAACTTGAAGAAACATTGTACAATGCAGTCATGGGATTTGTGTACTGTTTCTCATTTATAAATTTACGAGAAGGTCAGACTCGGTACAGATTAATGATGTTTTATACATTTATGGTAACGCAAAACTTTGGCAGTTTGTTTCTGTATGTGCTAATAACGGATACTGAAAAACAAAAAAAACCTTGGTCAATTGCTGCTACTATTTGTATAATTGCAGGAACTATCTTTGGTAAGTATCTTTAAAAAACACAAAACTAATAGATATCTGTTTATATTATTTTAAAAAATGCTGCTTCAAGATTTGCTATTTCTTGTCATTGTTCTTAGATATATAATTAATTTGTTAAATTTTGGTTTATATGATGTTTTCCTTTACAGGGATGTTTGCAATGGTCTTGTATTACAGATACTTTCACTCTAAAGGTCCAATTCCTTGGAAATATGCGGAGCCCGATATTGAACTGAACAACAAAGTTTCACAGACTGGAAATAATATTAGTAAACCCAGTTCATTGAGTCATGTCAGGTCTTTTAAGAGTATAAATAAAGATAAAACTACTGACACTCCAAGGTAATTATATTTTTCATAACATTTTAACTCTCGTAAAAGAGGCCTGAGCATACTTTAAGTTTCTTAATTTTTATAAGGATGGTAAGAAGTGGATTTAACGGTGAAAACTACACATAGAAAGGGGAAATATCCTCTTTATGTGCATCCTTTCCTCCATCGATTAAGGATAGGCAAATCATCTGCTATTGCGGATTCTATTGGCAACGGTTGCTTCGCTATTTCGGCGAATTCAGGTGGCCGTTTCCTCATGAAGGCCAATGATGAACAAAATAGGGAATTTTATTCAATCCTTGTGTTATCTGTTTAATTTCAAACCTTGTATATGCTACAAATGTCTAGTAAGTTTATATTTATGTGTTGTTTATAGGAAAGATCCGCCAATAACAGAACAAGTCTCCCAAATTGAAAGTGAACATGCAGATAAGAAATTCTTGCTCGATCATTGGATTGCTAGATCTGGATCTCCGACATTCACATCGGCTCCCGTCGGCAACATCAGTACCGATGCTTCAAGTATTGAAATATATTCAATAGAAAACACTCCACAGTCTACCGCCACAAAACGTGACAATCCAAAAATCGAGCAGATTACCTCAAAAATTAACAAAAAGAAGATGATTGCCCCACCAACAGAACTGACTTTAAAAGTACCCTCTGTAGAGAATATAGAAAATTCAATTGATGAAATTACCTCTATATTCTTTACTCTTAATTTGCAAAAACGAAGAGGAATCTGTTCATCGGATGAACTACGTAATGAATTAACTAATTTAAATTTAGAAGCTTGTAATATTGTAAATGAAGAATTTGCTAAAACAATAAAAACAGACCATAGTTCCGAAATAAGCCATGACACAGATGGCTCTAATAAAAAAACATCATCGGATTCTATTGATATGGATTTAGATTTAAGTTTCAGCGATATTAACAGCTCCGATATAAATACGTTTAATGAAAATATTGTACAGAAATTATGTTTAAGCGCATTAAAGAATATAAAAGTAGGTAACCAGGATGCCGATATCGAGAATATTCAAAGAATAGCTCTCGATATACTTAAAGAAATGTATGCTAAGAAAGATAAGAAGAAGAACGGCATAAGTTCCGAGTTATTAAACTCTAAACAACGTGATCTGGATACTCCAACTGAAATTTTGTCTGTACACGATTATGAAAATATTTGCGCGGTGAATATCGCAAGAGAAGCTTGGGGCTTGCGATCTTGGAATGGATACTGTGATATTGAGAATTGGCTTCACGATGGAAGCGTAGTTAGAGATAGGAGCAGAGATACGCTAACTTCTGGCAGCTCTGAAATCAGTAGTTGCATTTCACAAGATTTAAAGCACGCTATACTATCAGCTCCACCGTTTCCTAAAAAGGCTCACACGTATTCAAATGTATTCGTAAAATTTGATAGAAGTTCGCAGGAAGATTATGCGAATACAGTAGTTTGTCCTTCAAATGATGAAACTTTCCTTGCTAAGCCTTGTATGATAGACAATGTTAAAGATCCGAATCATTTGGAACCCATTCTTGAAGAGCTTGATGATTTAGGTGACATTGATCCCGCTTGCAAAAAACGACTCAATTCCGAAAGTTCACTCGTGGCAACAATAGATGAAATACGTAAAGCAACAGTTACTAATTCGCCTAGAAATTTATATCATAGACGTGAACAATTTTTAGATTCGCCACAATTTAATTCGCCTTCAAAAATTGAAAGCAATTTGAAAAGAGCCCTTTGGAAAGAACCTTCTAAATTTAACTCTAGCAACATTATGGAGTCGTTACCTGAGAAAGAAAATATTTTGGATGTCTTTCATGGATCCAAATTTGATACAAGTAAAAAGGACGTTAACGTTTCATCATCATCATCGTCCTTAAATTCACAAGTATCATATAACAAAAGTACCGCACGTCGGCAAAAGTCTAATATTTCCAAAACAAAATCCTATACGAAAAATAATAACAGATCTGAGGATGAAGATTTGGCAAGTAAAAATGTAGACTTTTTATGGCAGATGGTTTCGGAAAATTCTCTACCGCTGAGTTCAAGTGAAGATTTGACCTTAAGTCGTAAAACCCCCTCACTACAATCTCTAATACATAAAGATGCATCTTCATCATTTGTTAATACATCGACTAGTAAAATTTCAAACACCAAAAAAACTACACGTAATAGACCACGGAGAAAATTTTCTCTTTTAAGAGAACGATTCGAACCTAGGTTAAATCTTCATTCGGATGAAGAAATTCTTTATAATTCAGACAATGCATTACATCAGTCTGATAATTGTATACTCAGAAATCAACTGGATGTCAGAAGTGAAAATTTGAGAAGTGAAGATATAACTTCAACCCATAAAAGACCCAATTATCCTTTAGCTGAATCAAAATCTGTATCCGGTACAAATATTTCTGATTTATCCTCGAAACAAATAAAGGAGAAAAGATCTCTGTTTATGAAACAGGTGTTAAGCCCACCAAAGTTCAACACGAAACTAAAACATAAGGTATAAAAGTTAATTAATTTTTTATTCAAATTTATGATTTACCAAGTTCAATGGTTGTTGACTAAAATGTGCTTTTAGTTGTAATTTTAATTGCCAAAATTTTGCCAAACTGTGACTGAATAGTTACTGTACGATAAGAAATATTGTTTTCTTGATACAGTGCTGATTGCAATCTGACATAAAAATATGAATTGATTTAAGACTGTTATTAATATTGAGAATGTACTTAAACATTGGAAATGGATCTGTGAGAACTGGAAATGGAATCTCGAAAACTGGATGTATTATTTTATGTTCCTAGACTGTATTTACTATAATTTAGCTAGTTCTTAATATGTCGGTTACTATAAAAGTCATATAAACATGGATCTCAAGAAGAGTGTAGTCATTTTTATACTGCTACCGGAAGTTTTTTCTAAAATCACATGTGACCATAATCATACACTATTTGAAATTACCCAATTATGTTCAATATGCCTATTATATAAGATACATTTTTATATTTTACCGAAGTTTACCGGGTGATATAACTAGTCGTGAAATATTTGAAAGGATAATGAAGCAGTATAAAAAGGTTTAAAATCTCTACCTTCCCTTAAATTCCCATTCCGTTTTAATTTTAAAAATATAACTGTGATGTAAGTGCCTTTCTATACAATATACTCCTGCCAGTATTGTAATTTTTAGCTTTGCTATTTTGTATATACGACGTAAATAATAAAGACGTGTATAATCGTAACTTTGCCTTTTTTAATTGATTTTTGTACTTCTTAGTATGGATTTAAGCCTCAAACCCTTTTCTATCTAAAACAATGCACACAGTGCTAGTCCCACATAGTACAGAACCCTTAATTTATTGACCCCTAATGTCTGTTAAGAGGAAAAATAAAGCGCATTTTATTATAAATATTTATTAAATAATAAATTAACACAACAGCCATGTTTTGTTTCTACATATACAAATATAAGGCTCTTAAATTACCGCATTTATAATGCATTTAAACATTTTTTGTAAATCAATCACATATTTTAGTTGCCATCTTGGGATATGAACAGTTGATTTATGCTTTTCATTTAATTTCAGTCTTTTAAGGACACAAAAAGCTAAAATGCCAAGTTACCTTATAGGAACAATTGTTTTCACATTAGTATTTTAATATGGATTCAATACTCAAGTTGTATACAGTGTAAATATCTCAAAAAATAATGTCTTCGTATAGCTATTTATTAGCAATGCAGTTAATTATATTGTTACTTGTAAATAAATATTTCTTACACTACTAAGTGATAATATGCTTGCATATAATAATATGATAAAGAATATCCTACATAATAAAATAATCGTAAAAGTCATATGCATTTAGTGCCTTGCTTATCTGTAAATGTCATATGTTTTTAAAAATGAATTAATATGCATTTAAAGGTCTGTAGTCATTACTTTCGTGAGATGACGAATGCGATGAGCATTGCATGTTTTGCATAGAATGTGCCCATCAAGTGGATAGCAGCCATGGCCCTTTGCCTCAGAAGACAACATCAGACCACAGTCCTCACATCGGTAGCAGCGAACATGGAAACTGCGGTCTAATGCAACAACTCGTACAGTCTCCTCCTCTCCTTCCTCTGGCATGATTGGTAATTCACAAACACAGCAACGAGGAGCAAACTTCAGTTGGAAATCTTCAATGCAATGTATCTGATTGGTGGCATCAACTGTAAATGGTATTCCATCAAGGCTTTTACCACACACTACACATGTAAAACATGTTGGATGGTATGGTTTACCCGTAGCTCTTAGAATTCTATCAAGAATAGGCTTGTTGCAAACGGAGCATTTTTCCAATGTCTCATAATAATCTGCTTCACAGTATGGCTTGCCTTCAACTGCATAAAAAGGCTTTCCTTGTAAATTAGTGTTGCATTGATGACAACAAAAGCATTTTACATGATACATATTGCCCATTGCTGTGCATCCGGAGCTTTCACCGACCACTTTCTCGTCACATTTAATGCAAATACCAAAAATATCTAAATCTTGACTATCAGAAATAGATTGCACAAGAAGATTAGTCAGTGCATCAACTTCTTCCTCTTTTGGTAAAGGTGACTTAGTTTTTGATATTGGTGTGTTACTAACTCTTCCTTGAGTATGAAGATTTATAGGCTCATATAGTGATTCATAAGTTGAAGCCTGAGACACTCCATATTCTGGATATTCATTTTGATATATTGGAGGGTATGAAGGCCTCTCCTGGTTATAGTTAAGGTTAGCTGTTGCCCTCATTAATTCACTGTAGTTAGAACTCACCGGAGATGGTGGAGGTAAATACTCTTCAGTGTTATTCTCAAAGGCTGGTGTTGTGTACAAAATAGGTTTTGATAAATGTGGTGGTGGTAGCGGCGGCGGAGGTGGAGGCAGTGGTTTGTTCAGGCTACTTGTATACCCAGGGACATTACTGTATGTTGGAATGTTGCTTTTCACTTGTGCATTTGCCTTGTATGGAGATTGAAGATTGGGTTGATGATTCACGTTTGCGTAATCTTTATTCGGCGGCCTCACGTTAGAGGAAAATATGTTACTGTATGTCGGAGCATTATTATTTAAAACAGGTGAGATTTTTGTAGAATAAGAAGGTTCACGCAATGTATTCACTACGGCACTATGTGGAACTTGCGGTTGCGCCTTCTTTTTTGGCGGCACAGCTGGTGGTACCTTCTTAACTTTTCCTGGCGTATTACTCATTTGTAAGTCAGCCAATTGCCTATCTAAGGCATCGATATTGTCTAATCTCGACATGTTTTTAAAAAAAAAAAAAAAAAAAAAAAAAAAAAAAAAAAAAAAAAAAAAAAAAAAAAAAAAAAAAAAAAAAAAAAAAAAAAAAAAAAAAAAAAAAAAAAAAAAAAAAAAAAAAAAAAAAAAAAAAAAAAAAAAAAAAAAAAAAAAAAAAAAAAAAAAAAAAAAAAAAAAAAAAAAAAAAAAAAAAAAAAAAAAAAAAAAAAAAAAAAAAAAAAAAAAAAAAAAAAAAAAAAAAAAAAAAAAAAAAAAAAAAAAAAAAAAAAAAAAAAAAAAAAAAAAAAAAAAAAAAAAAAAAAAAAAAAAAAAAAAAAAAAAAAAAAAAAAAAAAAAAAAAAAAAAAAAAAAAAAAAAAAAAAAAAAAAAAAAAAAAAAAAAAAAAAAAAAAAAAAAAAAAAAAAAAAAAAAAAAAAAAAAAAAAAAAAAAAAAAAAAAAAAAAAAAAAAAAAAAAAAAAAAAAAAAAAAAAAAAAAAAAAAAAAAAAAAAAAAAAAAAAAAAAAAAAAAAAAAAAAAAAAAAAAAAAAAAAAAAAAAAAAAAAAAAAAAAAAAAAAAAAAAAAAAAAAAAAAAAAAAAAAAAAAAAAAAAAAAAAAAAAAAAAAAAAAAAAAAAAAAAAAAAAAAAAAAAAAAAAAAAAAAAAAAAAAAAAAAAAAAAAAAAAAAAAAAAAAAAAAAAAAAAAAAAAAAAAAAAAAAAAAAAAAAAAAAAAAAAAAAAAAAAAAAAAAAAAAAAAAAAAAAAAAAAAAAAAAAAAAAAAAAAAAAAAAAAAAAAAAAAAAAAAAAAAAAAAAAAAAAAAAAAAAAAAAAAAAAAAAAAAAAAAAAAAAAAAAAAAAAAAAAAAAAAAAAAAAAAAAAAAAAAAAAAAAAAAAAAAAAAAAAAAAAAAAAAAAAAAAAAAAAAAAAAAAAAAAAAAAAAAAAAAAAAAAAAAAAAAAAAAAAAAAAAAAAAAAAAAAAAAAAAAAAAAAAAAAAAAAAAAAAAAAAAAAAAAAAAAAAAAAAAAAAAAAAAAAAAAAAAAAAAAAAAAAAAAAAAAAAAAAAAAAAAAAAAAAAAAAAAAAAAAAAAAAAAAAAAAAAAAAAAAAAAAAAAAAAAAAAAAAAAAAAAAAAAAAAAAAAAAAAAAAAAAAAAAAAAAAAAAAAAAAAAAAAAAAAAAAAAAAAAAAAAAAAAAAAAAAAAAAAAAAAAAAAAAAAAAAAAAAAAAAAAAAAAAAAAAAAAAAAAAAAAAAAAAAAAAAAAAAAAAAAAAAAAAAAAAAAAAAAAAAAAAAAAAAAAAAAAAAAAAAAAAAAAAAAAAAAAAAAAAAAAAAAAAAAAAAAAAAAAAAAAAAAAAAAAAAAAAAAAAAAAAAAAAAAAAAAAAAAAAAAAAAAAAAAAAAAAAAAAAAAAAAAAAAAAAAAAAAAAAAAAAAAAAAAAAAAAAAAAAAAAAAAAAAAAAAAAAAAAAAAAAAAAAAAAAAAAAAAAAAAAAAAAAAAAAAAAAAAAAAAAAAAAAAAAAAAAAAAAAAAAAAAAAAAAAAAAAAAAAAAAAAAAAAAAAAAAAAAAAAAAAAAAAAAAAAAAAAAAAAAAAAAAAAAAAAAAAAAAAAAAAAAAAAAAAAAAAAAAAAAAAAAAAAAAAAAAAAAAAAAAAAAAAAAAAAAAAAAAAAAAAAAAAAAAAAAAAAAAAAAAAAAAAAAAAAAAAAAAAAAAAAAAAAAAAAAAAAAAAAAAAAAAAAAAAAAAAAAAAAAAAAAAAAAAAAAAAAAAAAAAAAAAAAAAAAAAAAAAAAAAAAAAAAAAAAAAAAAAAAAAAAAAAAAAAAAAAAAAAAAAAAAAAAAAAAAAAAAAAAAAAAAAAAAAAAAAAAAAAAAAAAAAAAAAAAAAAAAAAAAAAAAAAAAAAAAAAAAAAAAAAAAAAAAAAAAAAAAAAAAAAAAAAAAAAAAAAAAAAAAAAAAAAAAAAAAAAAAAAAAAAAAAAAAAAAAAAAAAAAAAAAAAAAAAAAAAAAAAAAAAAAAAAAAAACTATATATATATATATATATATATATATATATATATATATATATATATATATATATATATATATATATATATATATATATATATATATATATATATATATATATATATATATATATATATATATATATATATATATATATATATATATATATATATATATATATATATATATATATATATATATATATATATATATATATATATATATATATATATATATATATATATATATATATATATATATATATATATATATATATATATATATATATATATATATATATATATATATATATATATATATATATATATATATATATATATATATATATATATATATATATATATATATATATATATATATATATATATATATATATATATATATATATATATATATATATATATATATATATATATATATATATATATATATATATATATATATATATATATATATATATATATATATATATATATATATATATATATATATATATATATATATATATATATATATATATATATATATATATATATATATATATATATATATATATATATATATATATATATATATATATATATATATATATATATATATATATATATATATATATATATATATATATATATATATATATATATATATATATATATATATATATATATATATATATATATATATATATATATATATATATATATATATATATATATATATATATATATATATATATATATATATATATATATATATATATATATATATATATATATATATATATATATATATATATATATATATATATATATATATATATATATATATATATATATATATATATATATATATATATATATATATATATATATATATATATATATATATATATATATATATATATATATATATATATATATATATATATATATATATATATATATATATATATATATATATATATATATATATATATATATATATATATATATATATATATATATATATATATATATATATATATATATATATATATATATATATATATATATATATATATATATATATATATATATATATATATATATATATATATATATATATATATATATATATATATATATATATATAATAAATTAAAGATAAGACAGAAAAAGTAAAAAACGAATGATACCTTGTATTCAATATGATATTGAACTTACTAACTGAAAAAATTAACTTATTCACTATCAGTATATTCATTTTCAGAATTAGTTTCTGGTTCACAAAGCGAAACATCGCAGAACTCGATTTCACGATCTGATTCTTTACGATCCGCAGGCAGTAGATCTTCCTCTTTTTAATTTTCATTGTGGGCCTTGTTGCCGAAAGAAGCCGTTATGAGCAATAATCTCAGCTCCATGTATTAATATTTTGTGAGTGTTGACAGTGAAAAAATCTTCTTGCCGTGTTCCCATCATTGGTGGTTCCGTGACCTTGTTTGATCATGCCTATGAAGAGACTAAGTTACTTTTGGAATCTTTCTCTAATCATCTGCTACCTCAGTTTTATGATTACGCGATCAGCATCTCTAGCAGCCCATTTTTTAAAGTCTAGTATGTACGTGATATGCAAGAGGCACTCCATCATATTTATGCGTGCATGGAGTGTAGGAGTAGACTAAGAAATATACGTGCAAATATACATATACGTTATGACTTGACAAGTCACTTTGCTTGAGGAAGAAAATCTTTCCATGCAAATTTCAAACCCCACGTTGGACCTTTACGGGATGGTTTTCGTAAAATCCTTTCTTAGCGCTCATCTAATACAGTAATAGAAATTTTACGCAAAATTTCAAGCCTCTGGTTCCAGTGGTTAGGAATTATTAGTTATTAAAGTATCGGGTATATTAATCTGAACAATTTGTATGTGCAAATCGTTATATCTCGGAAACTATGGCTCTTATGAAAAAAGTATGTATGGATATTTAATAGGCAATTTCATGATCTACAACTTCATCCTAGTCAACTTTTTGATAAAGGTAGCCATTCCGCTGAAATACGCGAAAAAGTAATTTTTATGACCTTTGACCTTGAATAAGTCAAAAATCGCACCCGTGCCCGTGTTCAGTAGTATACTAAAAAAATCTTTATAAGTTGTACAAACATAATCTCAGAGGAAATAAGGCGCAATTGTGCGATAGCTGAGTTATCGCCAATTTTGAGTCCGACTCCATACAATTTTTCAGAGAAAACTTTCTAATTGCGCCAAAAACATCGATACAAGATAAATATTACGTTATAAGGTATACATTTAATAATACAAAGCACATTCAAGCAAAAAAAAGAGACATTTCAAACATCAGATGAAGTTGTCTATGGAGCAACTGGATACAGCCCAATGTGTGGCACCAATAAGTCCAAGCAATCCATGCAACCTGCGCGACTGATGAACTGTACTGGCCAAGTGTGAACCGAGCATTATTCTATAGGGTCGTAACCTATCCTCGTAACGGATAATGCATGTTGCAAGGTTGTATCGATCCATATTTGCCGCTCACAATAAATATGATTGTGTGTGTGATTCGAAATCCCAATATCTATTGTCTGATCACTAATTCTGACTATCGGTTTTCGAATTACGAATCACGAAAGCTCCCTTATCGTTATCATTTCTTTATTTTAAAGTACATGAGAGAAAAATACACTTAAAACATAGTACATTACAATTTACAACGGTTCTTCTATGTTCTACGGGTGCGGTGTTATTTTATCGATATTTTTAGTCGATTCCAGTATTCATATTCCACGAAGTCGAGATTGTGATTGTGATGCTTATCGTTCTTTGGTTCTTACCGTTAAAAACCACTATGATTGACCAATAAAACGCTAAATTAGACCATAGACTCGCCCAAGGTCTGACATTTGTGTCATGTGTCACTGTCATTTGTATTTTTGCCCTTAAAACTTAACTGCTGGATACCTCTTATTTTGCTCTTATTATTAACGCAATTTAAATTGCAATAATCAAAAGAAGGTCTTTTTTTTTTCTATGTCCGATCTTCGAATCTTGTAAACTCTGAATCGTTTTAGATAGTGATTAAGAACAGGGAATAAAAAGGCTACAATTTGTCATTTGTACTGCCTTTACTTTTAACTTTTACGAAGCGGCTTATTATTGGAGGTACAAAGATCTTTGCCAACATTTCCTACAAGAGATAATGGCAATGCAGTGCCAACTATGGATGGGCAGTGTAAGTAACAATTTTCAGTATTAGTGATACATACCACAAAATGTTAATTTTACTATGAAATTGTCTCAGAATATTTGTTTTATTAAAATTATATTTTTCATTACAGTTAGAGCCGAATATGACGGAAAGTTTTATAATGGCAGCCTTTCATAGGATGGGACAAAGACCGTTAGCAGTCAAAGTAATGAGAAATAAGTTTACTGGTGAACCTGCTGGTTATGCGTTTGTGCACTTTCAGGTAGTTAATACTCAAGTGATTCATTTGTCATACATTGCCTTGCATTATCAAGGTCAATTACATTCATGGAGTAATTATTAAAGCATACAAATATTTGCAGACAGATGAGGAAGCAATTGATGCAATGCACAAGCTTAATGGTAAACCAATCCCAGGTACATTTCCAGTTGTAAGATTTCGGTTAAATACTGCATCTAGAGAAGCACGATCAAATCTACAGCAAGAAAGAGAGTTCTCCGTTTGGGTTGGCGATCTAAGTCCAGATGTTGATGATTATTCTCTGTACAGAGTGTTTGCATCTAAGTACTCATCAATTAAAACTGCTAAAGGTAATCATTACAATAACAGTAAAGGATATAAAAAGTTAAAGTCTTGATATTTTGTTATCTAAATGGTTTAACTATCTGTATATCACAAACTCTTTATTGTCTACTATTCCCGTGCAGCTTCATACACATGATATAGTAAAAATTTTGTTTGTTTAAATTCTGTAACACTTTTTTTGCCATTGGCTAACAATTATCATTACAATGACAATCATGGTTTGCTGCTATTGACTTGGAGTTTTTGTCCATTTCCACATGAGGATTTTTCCAATTTATTTACCCTCTAAGTTTAATTGCTTCAAAATATAAAAAAAGAGTTAGTGAACAACATGTTGTGATTGCTTACATCCTACATAGCAAAAAAGTGAGTTACACTTTATTATATTAGTATAGATTGATATAGATTATTTTGCTTGTTTTATAATAAGTTTATACTAATCTTTGACCACATATTTCAGTAATTTTAGATGGAACAGGATATACAAAAGGCTATGGTTTTGTTAGATTTGGTAATGAGGAGGAACAACGCAATGCATTGTACGCAATGAATGGTTACACAGGACTCGGCACTAAACCTCTCAAGATATGCACAGCTGTGCCCAAACCCAAAGGAGCAAATACACAAAATTCAACAACAACTGTGTCATCAAATAATAGTTATAATGGTGGATCAGTAAGTTTTTATGTTACTTTGTAAACTGTTAAAATTAATTTAAGATTTATGACATAAATCTATTTAGTATACCTGAGGTCATAAATTAATCATGTGAAGTTCGAAATGGGTGGGGGAGGGACTAAAATGATGTATCACATGTGTTCAGCTTCTAATTGATGACATAAATTAATGTTTTGAAAATGTTGGTACTACTTCATACTAGTGAAAAACGTGATAACAGTGTAGGAGAGTGGAGTAGTAGTCTAAAATCTGCATCATCACAGAGTGTTAGGACCGAAAGTTGTTAAAACATCACATTACAGCAAAACTGCTAAATAACAATTTTTATAATTAAACTAACCAAGCTATTTTAATGATGATTCTAAGATTTAATGGTGTTATTATTTTTATAGCAGGAGTATAGTCAATATTACGATCCGTCTGCCTATTGGCAGAATTACTCTGCATGGTCGGGTTACTATGGGCAAAGTGACCAGAGCACCGCGGCGGCTGCCACGACCGTTGCTGAGCCGGCGCAAGCTGTCAAGGCGCAAAACGATGAGTTGGCGTTAGTTGGTGAGTCACTTGAGGAATTATGCTTTTTTATATTTCTTTTATGTTAGCAGATATTTGTTAAGTTACTGATATTTTTGTGTCATTTAAGTTTTTTTACAATAGTCAAATGATTTTGGAATCATCAACGAAATTATTGGACAAATAAAAAAATCTTCATTGTTATATTTTTTTACAGAGCACAAGAAGACCATAGATATAGATCAGATGAACCAAGAATTCCTAGATCCAGAATTATCTCTATGGGATGCATTGGAATCATCGCAGTGGTTCCCAAATGAAGTGATTGAAGCACATTAGGTTGATACATGAATTAAAATAAATATAGTTATATCTTTTAATTTTGACCTTCCTAAAGTGTAAATCTATACTAATATTTGCATTTTGTATGTATTGAAATAACTCAAAAACTACTGGGCCAATTTCAAAAATTCTGTCACCATTAAAAAGCTATATGTTGTCAGGGAGTAGAGAGAGTAACACAGGCTTTGCATATGTTAATTTTTTTTTACGCGGATGAAGTCGCAAGCAACAACGTGTTTTATATAGTTTAAAAGTGAATTTGGTATATTCATTTTAAATTTCAATTGTGCTAAAATTAATAAAAATGTATTGATTTAATGAAAGGTTATAACGACAAAAAATACGACAAATTTACTCAGCTTTTATATATTTTATTTAAAAACTTTCTTAAATTTTATAAACACAAGCAAACTGGTGGGTAATTATAAGCGTTCGGGCTTTTTAAATTGTTAAACCACGTTAAAATCCGAAGATTTATATTACGTTTATTGTTTACATATTAAATTTCCTATTTTCACATTTTGTTGACAGGATCAACTATTTAATCGACTAGTTGAAAAAACAAACTAACGTTATGTTTAATTGGTGCTAAAACTTTCAACGACTCGTCCTTAGTTACCACTATCGATACAATTGTATTACAACTTATTGCTATCCTTTTGTTATTGAAAAAAAGCTGAAATAACAATCTTTTTATTAATATCTACCACAAAGACATCTAATAAACTTTAAATAAAAAAGTTTACATTTACAAACACATATTAACACTAAATTTGGCTTATTGTCTAGATTTTTTTACTATAGCATTATTTGTGAAAAACTTTTTCTACAAATTATGCATTAAATCCAGAATATAAGGAAATCTATTAGCAGACAAAATGTAAATACATTACAGCCTCTTTTAACATTTCATTCAGGCTTCTGTTATTCTAGAATTGAACTAACACTATCAGAATACATAAAATTATAACTCTTAGGGCCTGTCCCACCAAATTGTAAATTGTCTGATAATCCAACGTGTAAATTGTGTGATGGGAATATCGGATTTTGTTACCTTACCTGATAGTGACATCATTTTTAAGCTATCTGAGCCTCTATCAGCCAGTGGTGGGACAGGCCCTAAGACTTCTATTAATGCATAATTATGGTCTAAAGCTGAAAACTTCAGCAAAAGATTTTATATTTCAAATGTTTTATTTTCACATGATCATCAAGAGTATATAAAAAAACGTTGATGTTAGCAGATCATTTCTGTGGATTTTTTAAGTTTATTAATCATAAACTTACTTTTCCTGACTTAAAAAACAATAATATAATTGATTGGATTTAAGTCTATTATTTTAAAATCTAATGCTAGTTATTCTATAAATCGAAATATCTTTTAACACCACTTAAAATAAACTATCTTACTATCTTATAATAAATATTTCGTATAATGTAAGCTATATCACCGAATTTTAAAATAAAACATAATTCACAGCACTATTAACTTAAAAAAAATAATCCAATACAAATACTATACACTAACTTAAAATATAAAAATATTGAATATAAGACGACAAGACGAAAATTAATTATTGACAAAAAACCACAAAATAATCAATTAAAAAACAGTAAACATTATTTATTGTAAAATTCAATTGCATCAATAATTTTAATATTTAATTGTACTGATATTTAGAAAATAAAATGCAGAATATACAAATAAATTATGACGCATCCTGACGACGTATATCTCCTTCAAAATTGTCTTACCATATGGTAAGTTGTATGACAGGATTCTATTGTTTGTGGCAGTGGTGAGGCTTAGCAATGGCAAAGCATATGGCAAAGTAGTACGAACTACAGATATAGTGAGAATACACTGTAATGAGATATACAATATCATATTGTAGCTATATAGGAGCTATATGTAGCACTAGCTTTCGCCCGCGACTCCGTCCACGTGGAATTTAAAAAAAAACAAAAGTGAGTAGCCTATGCGTTCTTCCAGACTATCCTCTACATCTATGGCAAATTTTCTCGAAATCCGTTCAGTCGTCTAGACTACAAACTCTAACAAACATTCATCCATCCATCTAAACTTTCGCATTTATAATATTAGCATGATATGGCAACAGCTGCCCTCTTTAGAGAACCATATAACTACATGGATAATTTAAAAATTGACAGTTTTTCAATAAAATTTGAATCCCATGTTGAATAGCATTTACTAGCTCCTATATCTAGTCTAGATCATCGCCTGATCTTGCACATCAGTACTCTAACTGTCAGCAATCGTAAATTGTATGTCATAGCAATGTGGTTGTAATTACGTGAATGTATGTCATGGTATTATGCTCTAATTACACCAATGGTGAGTTATTGTTGTGGTGAACTTTGACACTTCTAACCAGCATTGGTAAAACGGTATATTGTGTCTTAAAGACGCGGTCTTCTCCGACCTGCTATTTCCTGCTTTCTTGTAGCGAATATCTATCGTATTGCGATCGATTACGATTGTCAATATATCCTTATATATTGACGATATCGGTGCTATCTTAAAATATACAGCATAGCCAATACTGCAGTGGCTGAATGCTAGATTTGTGTAATAGTATAAGAGCTAAGTCGTTGCCTTTTGGTGGGTGAGGGGTTTACCTGGATGACTCCCGGGGTAGTGCTGCCGCGACCGTCCTGGCTGGTGGTGCTGGTGGTGCTGGTCGGCGATGTGAAGTGCGGGGAACCTGTAGTGTTTTTAGGTGTTCCCTTCTTCATGTATCCCACGACTGAGTTGAGTAAGGTGGTTGGCAGGGAGACGGGGGTCAGTCTACCGCCTCCATGAGCGATGTACGTTTGTAGTTTCTTCTTTGAAGGGGAGGAGGGGTCGTTTACAGTTAGAACGACTAAGGATCCAGTTTCTATGTTGGAAGGCACGGCGGGTGCGCTGCCCTTGCTGGTCGCAGCTTGCGCGGTCGCACTGGGCGTTACATTAACACTAGCTGTCTTCGGAATGATCTTTGGCGTGGTCTTATTGTTGACAGTGGGCTGTGCGAGAGGTTGAACAAGGTCTTTTGTTGATGTCTTAGCTTCTCTAGCGGATGCAATGATTTCGTCCGCGGTGGTCATTTCGTTTTCTTTGAGCTGCGTAATTCCGGGTATCATCGTGGACTCCAGAGCTTTGCCACCTTTACCTTTAAGTTAGAAATATTTTTTTAAAATAACAAACTTTCATATCTCTTAATACATCATCAAGTTATAAAGTACTTCGAAAGCAGATATATTATAGAAATGAAATCAAAGTTGTAGCTAGAGTCGAATTTGAAGTAGGGCGGAGCAAAATAAACATAATTGATTTGACTTCGAAAAACTGGGCATAGGCAGACTATAAAAGGGTATTCCCTGACACAAACTTTATATGCATATGGCTAGAATTTTTTTTATCTCAAATTAGGAACAAACAGTTAAATTATTGTTTATCTAATTTTTTTTTAAGTAGGGCATTAACCAACAGTGCCTTCGTAGCTAAGTCCATGAAGGAGATCCACTCAGTCTACAAATGATTCAACAGTTGGAAACTATTTTTTAAATAACAGGAAAACTAGATATATCAGTTTTAAAATGACACAAGAGAGGAGCAGGTGCAGGTGTACTGACTGTTGCGCACGCGCAGGTCGCGCGCGTGGCGCAGGCGCTGGCGCTCGGCGAGCAGGTCGCGCGCGCGGCGGGCGCGCTCGGCGACGGCGCGGCGCCGAGCCTCCGCGCGCTCGCTCTCGAACTCCCCGCGCAGCGCCTCCGCGTCCCACGCGCCCGCGCACCGCAGCGCCTTGTCCACCAGCGCGCCGTTCTGGCGCTCCTCCTTCTTAAACTGCACCACACGAAACTCACCAGCTCACTATACGTCCCCACCGAGGAACTCGGAGCCTACCCTAAGTTAGGGTATAGGCCATAGTCAACCACGCTGGCCCACTGCGCGTTGGCTGATTTCACACATATCTCTGAATTTCTTTGCTTCTTTGCTTGTTTTCCTTCACCGTAAGAACGTCGGGTAAATTATGTACATATGAAAATTCGAAAAATCGAAAATCACATAGGTACGTGGCGGGATTCGAACCCAAGACCTGTAGATTACAAGTCAATTGCTTAAACCACTGAGTCATCGAAACTCTATGTAGCTGAATACAGTGGTAGGCTCCCTGCTGTAATATCACGACCACGTAGAAGACAGTCTGATAAGTGTGGAGCTTTAATTTTTTTATTATAAATAAACCAGCGCTTGGCCACGATTCCACCTAAAATGAAGACGTGTTCGTAGGATGGGAATTTTAGTTTCCTTCCTTTTCCACCCTTTTTTTACTAGGGATGGAAAAAGTAAGTGATTTTCACGGTGGAGGTGACGCATTAGAAGAGGAAATATCCATTTTACGTGCATCTCTTCCTCCGTCGATTAAGGGTATGCAATGCATGCAATTACAGATTACTATGGGCAGCGGTGGCTTCGCCATTTCAGCGAATTCAGGTGGCCACTTACTTGTTTACCACCTTATGGTATATATAAAAAAGCAATACTGAAACTTTGGGAACACATTCCATCATATGCGATACAAAGCATCTCTTATGAGACGACACACATAAACTATTTAAGTCAAATATTGTAATTTAAATGAGGCCCACTTCTTATTAGTTAACCATACAAATCTTTAGTTCCGATGAGAATAGAGAATATATGAACAAAAATTGTGACATTTAAATGGTTTCGTAGTGCGGTAGTAACGTGTGACCTTGAGTTTAATATCCTTGCGGCTGCGGTCGGGGAAGAGATGCGCCATGAGGGTGAAGTCTGTGCCGATGGCGGCGAGCGCGCGGTAGAAGCGCACGGTCTCGGGCGCGCTCCAGTCGGCCGTGCGCGCGGCGCGCCGGTACGCCCCGCCCGCCCCGCCGCCCGCGCCGCCCGCGCCCCAGCCGCGCTCGCGCACCACGCCCGATATACTGCGGCCCTCGTCTGTAGGCTTTATCACCTACAACATACCTCGTTGACATTCTCGTATCTTATTAGCGTTATATATCTATATATTATACATATAATAAAATTGGAGTATCTGTAATATTAAAAAGAAAAATTCCAGATTTCGGGAATATAATGTATTTGCGTTGCTGATAACGAAAATCGCATTTAAAAATTTTTTGTCTGTCTGTCTGTCTCCGCGCTAACGAAGTTTGCGGGGGACAGCTCGTGGTATACTAAAGAGCGTCGGTGGCTCAGTGGTTTAAGCACTTGACTTGTGCTTAAACCACTGTAAGCTGGTGATGATAATCTTATTAGCTAGAAAGAGATGGATGGATTGCGTGAAAGGTAAAACTAAGAAGGGAGTGATGACTAAGATCACGAATGATAGAGTTATTTGGAGGACGAAAACCCGGTGCACCGACCCTACGGGAGTACGACAAGGTAGGTGGAGATGATGATTAGCTGTCGTCCGCTAATTCGTATCCATGGAATTAAAAAAAAGTACTTTCAGTGATCTATGTTTCCAGCAGCGCCCAGATCCCTTTAGCGGTTATTTTTTACATGATAACATACATCTAAAAGATATAATCAAAATTTGTTCCTACATGTATGAAATAGCATATGAATGCGACTCGAATTAGTTTATTTGCCTCCTGTCAACTTACCAAACTCTGTTCATCAAGAACTATCTCTCCGTTCGCTCCGAGTTTGATCTGCGGCGCGGGCGCAGGCGCGGCCTTCGCTTCAGGTGACTTGATTTTTTGTTTACTTTTTTCCTCAACTTTTGCTGCAGACTCTTTAGCGTCTTTATCATTATCCTCTTTAGCCTTTATTTCATCTTGATCTGGACTAAAAAAAATCATCAAAATGCATGACGAAAACTAGCTGTTGCTTCATTCGCATGGTTTTGTATTACACGCATGCACATTTTATCCAATTCATTCACCCCTTTAAAGTAATAGCATGAAAATATAAAGCGTATAGCATGCCATAAGTGCAGGGTTTTTTATTAGAAGAAATATTATTAAAAAATATACTGTCATTGCTGACATCCTACATAACATAGAAGTGTGTTTACGCTTTATTATGTTACTAGCTGTTCCCATGCGACTTCATCCGCATGAAATTATAAAAATTTCATTTTATTGTTTACATTTGTCAAATTATCAATAGCAAATTTCAAAATGACATGACATGATGTCAAACTTTGGCAACCTTGCTTCCTTGATGTTGACAGCAACTTATGGTCTCTTTCCCACATTAGGGTTTTTATCCAAAATATTTACCCCTAAGTTTAATGGCGTGAAAATATATAGCCTAAAGTGTGACGTAAGTGTAGGGCTTTTTTATTAAAAAAAGAGTTATTCAAAAATATGCTGTGATTGCTGACATCTTAGGCAACAAAGAAGTGTGTGTTTACGCTTTATTATATTAGTATAGTATAGAAGTATAGATATAGATATAGATATAGAAGTATAGATAAGTAAAGATTAACAATAAAATCTAAAAAGTAACATGCACTTACATGATAGGATTAGTGGTGGGGTTGTAGAATATGAGGTCGTACATGGTGAGCGTCTCTCTCTTAGCGGCGGCCTTCTCGCGCTTGCGACGCATCGCGGCCGTGCGCCGGTTGGCCGCCTCCTGGCGACGTAATCTGACAAGATGGCTGCCATCAGTGATGGAACTTAAAGCCTAGCCGTAGGATGCGGTAAACAAAAAATATGGGGCGATAAAAGTTGATTCACATCGCTTTTGCATCCGAAAATACAGTAAAAAAAATCAGCGAGTGACCATTTGTCACCTTGATAATTTCACAACGAAAAAATTTAGTAATATGGCCTTAGTGTGATCTGTTCCATTTATTCATACAATTTTTTACCATAGTTTAAAGCTGAACATAACATACTTTTTTACCCGTGCAAGTTGTTTTAAACGGCTGTACTTACTTGGTCTGTTTCTCCTTGAAAGGGGAAGCAATACCACTAGGGGCAGTCAATTGACTCGCACTTGAGCAAACAGAATCATTCCGCACACGATTTACCTCTCTGTAATAAAACGATAATAATATTACTTGCATTAATATAAAATAATTACTTACTGTTAAGACATATTAAATTTACGGGTACTGCGGAAATTTATTTGTGAGTAAATAAAAAAATTGAGTTAACGTTTTCACACAGAGTACAACTGAGCTTACCGATTTATCAACGTGCTAGATGTGTGTGAATCATGGCGTTGTCTACCCAAAGATGGAGTAGCTCTCCCACTAGACAATTGGGCGCGTCGAGTCTCATCTTCCGACTCACTGGCGCTGCCCTTTAACAATATAGTATCACACATTACCACTTAACTATAGGTGGAATTGTGGTCAAGTGCTGATTTTAAAAATCATAAAAAAAAAAATAATATAGTATGCATATAAGAAAGGACGTTATCAGTACAACCTGATTAAATGTAAACTAAAAATAAATTGGTCTGGTGTATGAGGAAATGTTTGTTGTGTAAATAAATATGTTAAACCAAAAAGATGAAATGACACAAGGCAAAACATGACAAGACAGCTAAAGTTTCAAGTCAAGCTAAAGATCCCTATAACATGTATAATTTGTTACTTGGAAATAAATGTTTTTGCTACATTCTGACTTAAATACCATGACTTACAGCCTATCTATTTATAGAGGTCAGTGTATGAGACAGTCATGACCGTTTAAAGACATTGATGGAAGGCTGATAGTGGGCTGATGTAATTTTAGTTTAATTTATGTTCAAGTCAGATAAGTTTGTCTATAATAAAACAGTGCCAATTTTAACTTCTTAAATTTCATTTTATCTAGTAAATAAAATAATACCTGTATACTGTTTCGTCTATGAGGCCCCAGTCTTGGTGCTGGGCGCAACTTTGGCCTCACTTTACTTGGCGAAGGTAATGGTACTATTGGATCAAAGAGAACTTCAACATTTTCTGATATAATTTCGCTTTTTAGAACATCTATAGGCTTGGGTGCACTACCAGCTTGCTGTAATGGCACTATACCATCCATCACTGTCTCATCTGTGACACTCTCCGGAACACTTGGCACATTGAAATCTGGAATCATGTGAAAAAGAAATTGTTTCTTTTTTTTTGAAAACACATTTTCAGGATACATATTGAAAATGATGTTAAAAATACATTTAAGTTTATTCCAAAAAATCTTTTTAAATCATACTTCTGGTTTATACAGTAAGTGCTGTTATTTAAATTAAAAGTATGTAATTACATATTTACCTTCGGTAGTGCTGCTTCCAACAGGGCTAACTGTGTTATGTGTAACTTTATGTATATTTTTGTTTGTTATATGCAGTTCATTGTTGTCATTTATTATTTGTTGTTTGGGCGTATGTTTATTTATTTGCGGTGATGCACTTTTTGCTTGGTTCACATCTGCACTTTTTGTGGTATTTTTTGGGGATGTCAAAAGAGATGCAATAGCTTTCCTAAATGGACTAGCACGCCGTGATTGTGGTGATGCAAATATACCTTTGTTCGATTTGATAACAGAAGTAGCGTTACCAGATATGTTTTCTGTGGTTTTTGGTGACGACTTAATTTTCTTGGTTGGATTAATTGGAGAACTCCCTGTTTTGGGTGTGTTTGCTTTGTCATTTTTGTTCGGAGTTTTAATTTTATTCCTAGACTCTGTTGCGTTGGTAACTTCATCTGAAGTGTTTGAAGGGCCGACGCTGTCATCCACTTCATTTTTTTCTACTAAAGGTCGTGGTGTTCGTGGGCTTTTAAGTTTTTTTTCAATGTCTTCTTTAACTTGAACCTGCTTATTTTTAACATCTGCAGATTCAGCATTTTTTCTTCTTGGTGGCAAAGATGTTACAGCTTTTATTCTAGCACGTCTAGTCGACATTTTGTAATTTTAACAAGAGATCTTCTTAAAAATTAAATAATCACTATTACAAAGGCATCATCCATGTATCTTTAAGATGTGAAACTGATTTGATATGAAATTTAATACATATTTTCACTATATATATTTATTACACAAATAACAAAATCGTACAACTCTTCCCTTCAATAATACCTGAATGACAGTGACAGCATCAGTTTCGAATGACAACTGACAGCTCGACGAGTATAGACCTAAAAAGATAATATGGCAGTTGGCAGTTTTAGGAACTAATAATGTCATCTTGAAAGCGTCATATTTTGACCAACGTGGGAGCGGCAACTGTACGGGTGAATGTCGCCATGTTTACAATTTCGCAATTCCACAATAAATATCACATGTGCTCACACAACATGTAGTTTTATTTGCTGATATTAGGGCCATGGCTAGAATGATGCTAACGATTACGATTATTCGTTTTTGTTAATTCTGAACAAAAAAGTACAAAGTTTACGTCCTCTGTGCTTAAATAATCCTGAAGCAGTATCGATTTGTGAAATGTATATCATATGTATCATGTTTAAATAGTAATAAATTACCACGGGAACTTAGGTCACAAGTTGCAAATTATTAGCACATAGTTTTTTTTTTTCAACATGGGAGAATTTGGAAAGAAGTTGGGAATTTTTTGCTTACTGGTGACGCCAAAAACTAGCCAGGGGAGGGACTGTCTATGTCAAAAAAATGCCATAAAATCCTTGTAGGCTTATATTTTACAGACTAAGTAAAGCTAAGTCGAAGAGAGAAAATAGATGGAACAGTAAAGATTGAGGAGACTAACAGTGATGCTGGGCTTATGCTGAAACAAGTCCGTCCACCCTGAACGTTTTTTCAGTCGTTCTAATGCTAATATTGACGTTCTCAAGGGTTCAATTGAATTATTGATAAATGAAGACGTTTAGCTTCTGATTATAGTATATTTATATTTTTTATGAAAATACACATATTTTTATTTGGGACTCGAACCCAAAATGAGACGTTTAAAACATCTAATGGAAACAACATTAAAACTATAACAGGGTGTTTAAGGAAAAATAACCACATCAAAATAAATAAGTTTTATTGAATTGATGTCTAACGTTCTATAAACGGGATTATAAATAATTCTATAAACAGGGATAATATAAAACAACCAAACGATTTTCATCATTCTTTAATGCATTTTCTCTAATTTCTTGACAGCGATGAGCACTTTTGGTGAAAATAGATACCAGAAATCAGAATAATATAAATGTTTTTTAAAATTTGTGAATAAAAAAACACACGTTTCTATATAGGTTTACTTTCCAGCGGTTCAACTTCACAATAAAAATAGATCTCTTCTATAAAATTTATATTATTTATAAAAGCGGCAATGTTAGATAAAACAACGGTAAATAAATGCTTCTGGGGATTAATTGCAATTTATATTTGTCTTTGTTTGTAGATAAATTGACATAATAGTCACTCTGCTAAGATCGATCGTATAAATATCTTATAAGTATAAAGTATCTATTGGTGTTAATCGACAAACTGATAACTAGGCTGCGTTTAACTACTATTAAGCTACTGCATATTGGTTCGTCGTCTCAATTAACTATATTTTGGCTAAAAAGTCAACATTTGCAAAATTTCTTTACAAATTGTCATGACACTATAAGAATTAGTCAACGATGAATGTCGCCGAAGCAAATCCGCCGCCGGCTCGCTGCCGTCGCCATCTACGATATGTCTCGGCGCTCTCAGGCTTTCCTAGGCTCCCATCGCTGTGTCGGCCATAAGACAAGCGAATGCGTCCTCTAAGTCGTGTGTTGTCGGAATAAATATTCACTAGAGATACTGAGAATAAATTAAGAGGTAAAGATTGGAATGAAGCAAAGAGAAGCTCGAATGCTTATTGGAGCAGTTGGGCTACTTTTGCCTATGTCTAAGTGGCGGACGGCCCGAGCCGGCGGCGGGCGAGAAGTGGCGGCTTGCTCGCGGCCCTTAATGCCTATCACATAACGTAATTCGTCCGAATTTGTTAACGGTTCGGCCTACTTATTCCTACAAAATGATCTCTATCGATAATAAATTATTACTTCGACTACAATAAAAACAAGGTACGAAGTGTAGTGGTGCACGAGGACGGGACGTCCGCCGTGCGCCGCGGGTTACGTGTTAATTGACTGGACCGCTCCGACGAACGCCCGCCCCTCACTTCTATAAAACAAACCCTATTGGCGAATTCTCAAAAATTACAATATTTACATAAAGAAAACGACCCGAAGCGCTACTGATCCACTTCTAAATAGGAAATCGTGAGAAATCGCGTAATCTTTGTCGGTCGGTATGACTACTTATTATTAAAATTAAGAAAGCAACTGTGCTTTTGTGAGACTCTAACGAGTCGTGTGTGCGTCGCTCGCACGGAGCTCTGCCTATCCGTCTACTCCCCGCCTCTCTCGGCGCACGAGTACGCGGTTAACAACTTCAAATATATAACATTTTCGAGGCCTACGCCAGGAACCTCCTAAGGTACACCTTCGATCGGTATCACGCGATCCATTTCACATCCGTCAACAATAGCGACAATCTCATCATACGCCAACAAAGCATAAAATAGTGATATTTTTACATCTCAGTCTAGTCTATATAATTAATTATTTCCTCTTTTAATGGCAAGGTATCTCTATAAAGATTCAATAGTTATCCTTCAATATATAACAGGTATATTCTATACGATCACAATACGTCACGTATTCGATCCTCACAGCGTCGATGATATAAAATTTAACCTAAATTATAACACAGGAGAATTAAGTATAAGATCACAAAATGAGATTCAGCGGGCGGGCCCGGCGAAGTCGCAGCTATATGTCTACGCTACAACTAGCGAGGCAGCGAGCTCGCACTAAGCCTAGTATTGCTATCGAGTGGCGCGCACACGCACGCGCACTAGCAGAGCGTGCGGCGTCAGGGCGCGATGCCGGCGTCCGACTTGTGGAAGGCAGCCGCGGCGGCCAGCGGCGCCGGTGGGCCCTGCGCCGCGCTGAAGTCGTGCTCGGACTTGGGGCGTGGCAGCGCGGCCGCCACTCCCAGCCCTGGTAGAGCCACGCCCGCCATGCGGCACGACGCCGCCTGCAGCGGCTGCAGCGCCAGCCCCAGAGATCGCTCCGACAGCCGCGCCACACTGTCGTCCGACAAGCTCACATGCTCCGCCTCCGCGGCCAGTGCGTTCACCACCGCGTTGATTGTGTTCCCCTCCGACGTGGTGTCGTCCTCGCGGTGCGCCACGAGGTTCGGATTCTTGCCGATCTTGTTGAGACGCTCGGCGGCGACGCTCTCCATCGTTCGCCGCATCAGCGGGTACTGGTCGAGCACCGCATTGAAGTGGTCCACGGACAGCGAAAAGAGGTTGCAGTAGGTTTCGGCGCGGACGGAGGCGACTCGGCGAGCGTTCGTCAGAAGACAGATCTCGCCGAAGTAGGAGCCATCGGACAGGCTGGTTGCTACCTCTCCGTTTGCCATTACGATGTCTACGATACCCTCCTGGATGAAGTACATTTTGTTTCCGATGGTTCCTTCTTTTATGATGATATCGCCTAAAACATTTAACACAAAGTTAAGTAAGTGGATAGAAGTATGTACATATGGTTATTTAAAAAAAATCTTTTATTATGTATTATGGCCGAATTTATACCAATGGGGGAGCATAAGTTAATTAATTAAGGTATTTCAAAACAACATGATATTCTTCTTACCAGGTTGGAAGACTTCGTAACGCAGTTTGGTGACGACGTCCGATACGAAGTTGGAATCGGCGTTGGCAAAGAATGGCACGGAGGCTACAAGCGAACGGCAGTTGTAGTTGATGACGTCTTCTCGTAATTTCTCGCTCAGCTCGCCCAAAATAAGCTCCTCGTCGAAAAATTTGCCTTGGTAGCGATGTTCGAAGTACTCGGTGATACGCTGTCGCATTTCCCGAGGCAGCTTTCTATAGGCCATATATTCTTCTACTTGTTTTACCTAAAATATTATATTTATAAATAATCAAGTTGAAAGCTTATTTACATTTGTAAGAGCTAGGCTAAATACTGTGTTCGTTAGAATAGAGCTACACACGAACTTACTCTCGCACACACTTTGCTTCACAACAAAACCAAACGGTGCTGTATAACATGTAATGGTGAGTCTAGCTATCTTAACTTATACGGTACATTATATATTTGCAACATACTTTATAAAGAATAAACACAATAGAAGATGACAAAAAGCAGTAATCAGAAGCAAACTGTTATGAACACCCGTTATTTCTATGAAAATGTTACATGAAGATGAATATTAATCGCCTCCGAAAAGTTAATGTGCGTAGAGAGTTTAACCAAGTGATGAATAATGATTCTGAGATCTCTTACAACGGAAACCATTTAACAATCATCCAATCTGTACTCACGTCTAGTCTCTGAAACAGGCAATGACTAGTAATTAGTTGTTATTCGTAGACGACTTAAAGTGAACCACACATGCGTAAAGGTATTAGATTATTCACGTAATGAAGGGATCGTAATGCATCACACGTTACTTTAGATGCTTCTGTATTGAATGATGATAAGATGTTCATAACAGCTTACGGTCTGACAAACTATCGGTCTTTTGAGATATTGTAATAGCCTAATCGTATAGCGAAACCAGTTTACCTTTTCTCGATATTGCCTTCTGGAGGAGTCAAGACTCTGGATGAGGTTGGTGGCGTGACCGAGGAAGAGGGCATAGCAGGTGGCGCCTGATATCATGGAGAGCATCGTGAGCCACATGTCGGTGAGCGATTGCGGCGGGAACCGACCGTATCCAATGCACAGCATGTGCGACATCGCTTTGAACAGTGCCCAGGAATATTGTTCTAGCCAAAAGGCTTCCTGTAATTACCAACAAAAAATTAAGCAAACAAGTTTCACAACCTGAAAGACCATTTAGTTCTTCCGACAAAGATTTCGTGAAAGTACATCTTAAGTATGTTACACCTATGTGTAACACCGGAACAGTTTAACACTATCAAGGACAACATATTGGTGTGAATCAATGCAGGAACCAAAAAGAAACACTCTCTTTTACTCATACTATCCAATTAAACCCATTTATGCAAGACCTTTTTTGTGCTTTTGTAGCCATTTATTTGTAGGTTGGTAAGTAAGCCTATAATAAGTTAATTCGTCATTCTTAAAAGAAGATTTGTACATACCTGAAGTTCGTTTATAGCGACCCATGAGTTCGGAGGGAAGCCCTGTAGCATCGGAACCAGGAATTGCAGACACCCTGACCAGTGGCCGATTAGCAGCATCATGCAGATCAAATTGAATATCCGCATAAACACAGATGCCATGTTGAGGAACTGCGAACAGAACGATTAAATTTAAATCCGACGTCGGTCAATCGGTGTGGCCTCTAAGGGAAGCCGTGCGGACTGCGCGCGACAAGGACGCTCGTGGTCAAGCATCGCGATGATCTCTACCGATGGCTTCGTACAGTGAACGACAAAGTTATGAACGCGTGAACGTCATCGAGCGAGCATGCGATGAGGGCGTGGCTAGGAGAGGCTCGCGGCCGCGACCCTCTCGCCCGCGCGCCCGCCGGCCGGACTAGGGTCGGAAAGAAACGCCAACGAAAGATAGAAAGCGAAGCGAGCGCAGCGGTGTAAAGGACGCCGGGCGGCGCCGGCACATGCTAAGCGGGCGAACGAGCATGCGCGCCGGCTCGCGCCGACCCTGGTTACCTTGAAGATCAGATTGCTTTTCGTATCACCCTTCTTTTTGGCGACATCAGAGCTGAGCCGTCCTCGTCGTTCGGTGCGCTTTTTTTGGAGATTCTGCAAGATCTAGAAAAGAAGCGAGAAACACGAGATAGTAGGAAGAGACTGTCGCGCGACAGGGGCGCGGGCGGGGTCCGACGTGAGTGTCGCGGGGTCGCGAGGTGCGGGGCGGGGCGGGGCGGGGCGTGCACTAGCACCGAGCACGCGGATGCACTAACACCGAGCCGAGCGGGCGCGCTAGGCCCCTACGTAGCGAGCGCGGCATGCGGCACCTGCGTAGCGAGGTCGCGCGAGCCCGCGCTGTCAGCGTCGCCCGGCTGGTCGCGCGGCTGCGGTCCGGGGCTCATCTGCACACGACCGTCTGCACCCTCACTGCGATGTTGCTACCACCTCCCTCCCCGTACTACCCCGTTCACTTCTCTATCACTCTCAGCTTCATCACTTATTTTACACAATTAATACGCACTTGACACCTTTATGACTTCTCTAACGCCTTTTTGGTTTATTTGTTTAAACTCGTTAAAGTTTGTCATTTTTTACATTGAGGGGGACCTACATCACGATGACATTACAAAACCTCGCGACACGATTTTGTGTGGTTTATTTATATTTACGTATAAATACGTATGATAAATAAAGTAAAAAAATTGCAATATTTACGCGGCAAACGTAATCGGCGTTAGCGCATCTGTACTAAAGGCTTCGAAAAAGCAGCAAAATAATAGGGGTAACGAGCAAATTATATCGAGTAGGGCGAGTGCGGGTCAGTTCGTGTCGGAGATCAGCGACCGGTGGTCGGCGGTCGCGGTCGGTGATGGTCGGAGGTCGGCAGACGGCGAGCTAACGCGGTCGCGGCGCGGCGCGGACGCAGAAGAGACAGATTCACGAGAGTGAAAACGTGCTCAGGCAGAAAGAAGCTTGCAGAGAAGCAGTAGAGAAGTGCAGAGCGGGACTCGGGCTCACATACAGTGGGGGGCGGGAACAGTGGTATAATACAGGATTACAACATATTCCAATAACACATCATTACGATCACTACTTTCTATAACGGTTCCAATCGCTCATTTAATAAATTTTATCAAATTTTTTCATCAAAAACTTGTTACAGCCAATCGAATCTTCATAGTAAAATTAGTTAATATTCAATCCAATATTATAAGGATTAGTAGGGTGTTCAATTATGTCGTGTTAGTAGATGTGAGCGGTCATGTAGTTAGAGCAGTGTTAGTGGTATAGTAGTTGATGGCACAGAGGCGGGGGTTAGAAGAGATGATGGCTTACATATACTTCCTCCCATTGCGAGACATATCTGACGAGCCTCGAGAGGCGCAGCAGCCGCACCAGGGAGAGCAGCTTGGCCAGCCGCAGTATCCTGAGCGCGCGCCCCGCGTGGAGGATTTGAAAGCTTTCACTAAAGTCCTGTCAACATATCAAAAGCGAGTTAAGTCCGCGGCGTACCTACCTCCTGATGCTCCAAAGAAGTCGGCATTTCTTCAGAGCACCGCATCTCGACGACGACAATACCTTTACAGATTATAGGTACGTGAAATAGACATGCAATGTTGCTGCCATTAATAGTCTCAGCCAAAGAAAAGTGCTCAAGCATTTAGTCAGATGCTTATGCATTAAAATATAATCAATTAATTTACAATATCGACTTCGTTGAACTATATTTGAAGTTAGTAAAAGCTGTTGTTCTATAATAATGAAGCTTGGAACAAAAACCAATTTATCATATATAGAAATGTAAATCTTGTAAATATTTTTTAAATTAAAAGCGTAGTTCTTTATATGTATAGTCATTAAATTATATAGAATATTACAATTTGGTCGTGTTTCATAACCATAAAAAATAATTGTTAACGTACACCAGTGCTCGAATAACCTTTTAACCAAAAAAAAATATAGATATGTATATCCGAAGCCAAGAAACAATAAAATATGTATATAAAAGCGTTGTCAAAAACATGCTTTGATTTATGAGAAGGAAAGATCCATTTTAGGTAATAAGAATTATGAATATATTAACACAGGACGTGCATAGATCAAAAAATTAGAGAGGGATTTATAAGAAGAAAATAAAGATCGGTGCAAATAGAACAATTTACTTCTGAAAGTGGCCAGTGCACAAAGAATAAATGTGCATATAGAGACCATAATACGAAAGGGGTTAGCAGCCCATACAATCATTTTATGTATCCGACCGTAAGTTCATAAGGGCAATGGTATTAACTCTTGATTTATATGGGTTACTTATGTTTATCGTGCAGATAGAAGAAAGAAGGTGTAAATTACCAAAAGAAGAAGTAAAAGTTATGCGTTTGGATTCTTTTATAAAGGAAACTAGAGTGCCAATCAAACCTTTACTTTGATAGACCCTTAAATAACACGACATCAACACGATGGCGCGTTGTACGTTCTCGTGGCAGTCGAATAGAAATCACAATGAGAAACAAAAACAATAATAATACAAATAAACCCAAAAACAAAATACAATGTTTGCTATAAACAAATGAAGACCCAAGCTGAAACAGAACATCAAAACATAAAAGACAGTTAAATCTATAGTAAAAGAAACACGGCCAAATTGCAACGTACGTTTACCTGATTGAAGATCAAGAAAATATAATCTAGTGGTATACTAGAGATGAGGTCCAGGAAGAACCACGTCCTTAAATAATGCTTTGCTATTAACTTGGGGTCTAATATCACTTGCTCCGCATTATCTTGCTGCATTATTCCTGAAAATAGAAACATTTATTTTCAAAATATTTCATAATTTTGCGATCGAATTCAAATTTTGATAAATGTCGACTATCAATACTCCAAGACATTAGCTGGTCAATATAGGCCTGGGCTATACTTAATCTGAGTACGTCAGTAAAACCTATCTTTACAAATATTGTATCGAGAAAAGATTTGTATTTTTGTTTGTATTGAAATATCTTAAAAAATACTGGGTTGATTTCAAAAATTCTTTCACCATTAAAAGCTAGTCAGTGAGTAACATAATAATTTTTATTATTATATATTTATTTCACGCAGGTGAAGTTTTTGAGACGTGCAGTTTTTAACGAGCCACAGCTAGTCTTAAATAAAACGTACCTGTTCTAAAATTAACAACAATATCTATAAGGAATATGGTGTCAGATAGGCAGTTGAAGGCTATCCAACGTGTGCTGAGGTCGTCGTTGAAGAAGGAGATGGCAACAGGCAGGATGATGAGGTTCGCCACCAGTAGCAGCAGCATGCATAGATCCCAGTAGAATCTGCAAGCAATATAATCATAGTGTTAAATAAGATTGTGATGTGATTTATCCAACCTAAGATGTAATACTATTATTATTCAATAGATTACAAGGTGTATAAATAAAGTTTTTAATGTAGAATATTTTATAGTTGAGCTGCAATATTTTCGAGATTTTCGCTCCGAGCAAGTTTTATTCCTCCGCTTAATACTTTATAGTTTTGTTTTCTAGTAGTTGATAAAGTTTGTAGTTTGCAAAGCGATTCGCATTCATAAACATCGACAGAAACTTATAATGTTTTAAACTTAATTCTTTCAACAAAAAATATTTCTAGTAAGTAAAGTTTCCAGTTCTCTGCATCTACTGATTTAATTTACGTAAAATACCTTCGTCATACATGTTGGTCCAAAGAACATTATTGGTACCTACTATAGACACAAGTATTTGTAATTATAATTATAAGAATTTGGAAGTCATCACATATTAACTGGATAAAGATAGAACAATCAGGTTACAAATCACACACCTTTGACTAAACTACTCGACAATCGCACAACTGTTGTGCGATAGTTTAGTTTCAGCTTTGCGCACGCTCTATAGCTGAAAAAAAAACACATTGCTCCAGTAAAATTGGTAGGTAAAGTTCACATATTCGTCGAAACAATTATTGCTTTCCGGTGTTGTAATGTTTTTATTGGCTACAAATTAAATCTGCCTCTGAATTGAATTTCCCAGCGCCTGATTGTGAATAAACGCATTTTTATTATATATTTATTTCACGCAGGTGAAGTTTTTGAGACGTGCAGTTTTTAACGAGCAACAGCTAGTCTCAAATAAAACGTACCTGTTCTAAAATTAACAACAATATCTATAAGGAATATGGTGTCAGATAGGCAGTTGAAGGCTATCCAACGTGTGCTGAGGTCGTCGTTGAAGAAGGAGATGGCAACAGGCAGGATGATGAGGTTCGCCACCAGTAGCAGCAACATGCATAGATCCCAGTAGAATCTGCAAGCAATATAATCATAGTGTTAAATAAGATTGTGATGTGATTTATCCAACCTAAGATGTAATACTATTATTATTCAATAGATTACAAGGTGTATGAATAAAGTTTTATTTATTTTGTCTTTATTGGATTTCAATAACAAATAAACGTAATGTTATATTTTTGGAACTAGTATAACTTTTACGGTTTATCTTTGTTTACTTAGATGTTTTTTATATTGTGCGAAAGTTTGCTTTAGTCACAAACGTACTTTTTAGACCTAATCTCTTTCAACAAATTCATTTGGATGCTGCTGCGACTGAGTCTAACATTAAAAAATCAATAAAAATATTTGTACTAAAATATGAAATATGCATTTACTGTAAAGAAACATAAATTCTCATTGGTTTAATTAACCCTAATTCGATGCAGTCGGCCATTGTGATGCATAATGCGTAAATGCACAATAATTTGCGCCTAATGGCTACGTTTCAATCTGTTCTTATCGCGGCATAGCTGCTTGTCCCATTAAACTACTAATAATACAACTATGAAAACTATGCCTCATTTACCTACGATTTATACATATACTAGCTTTCGTCCGCGACACCGTTTACGTGGAATTAAAAAATAAAACAAAAGTAAACAGCCTATGGCGCCTGGATGAACACTCCAGATTATCTAAATCTATGCCAAACATCGAGATTCGTTCAGCAGTTTAGGATACAAACTCGTAACATCCATCCATAAAAAAATTGCAAAAGATGTATGCAACTATAATCATTTAATACTTACTTCATTTTCAATTTCTAGTAAGTCCTCAACTCGAAAGTTTAACAGGTACAGGAAAAAAATCAAATAAAATACTAAGTTTTTCAAGAGATATTTCAGTAGAACCCAACGGTTAAACGCATTAAATACATTCCGGTATCCGAATAGGCTATTACTTCTACATTAGATGTTTGATTACAGTCATTACTTACTTTCGGCTCGTGTTAGCAGATTTTTGAGCACATAGTAAGGTCCCTGGTATGTCATTAAATGGTTCATATAACTGACATAAAGAGCAGAATCGTGACCGTAATGCCCTAGACCCTGTTTCCTTATGAGTACAGGAAGTGTTTATATTTACTATCGCCTTGTTTATACATTGATAACACATGTTTTGGTATACATATAATACATGTCATGATGTGTTGACATAAATGTTTTGCAAATCAAGTTCTGTTTTGTGGAAATTTTAATGACAATTATAGTTTGTCTAAATAAGATAGATTACTTTGATAAATGACGCATATGAAGTATCGAATTCAAATTGTATGAAGGTAAATGTCGTACTTAATAGACAGGTATCGTAGTGACGAAACAAACACATAGCGAACAATTTTGAACTATCGATATTCGGTTTAAATAATTATCAAACTCAACTACAATTATTATTTTCTTATTCACTAATTTAGAGGACAATTCTAGTATTGATTATAGTGTAGAGAATTTAGTGATGACAGAAATAATAGCGAAATCCAATTCGATTACGTACGGCTGTAGTAGTAATAAACATTTATTTACTCTCATTATTTGTTATGGTCATTATTAATTTGAGAAAACAGTGTTTTTTTTTATTTCATAAGTTATAACTATAAATCTATCGATTCCAACTTCTATAAGAATAAAAATCGAAAATCGATAAGATTCATGACTGATTTTACACAACCCATCCCTACTAAATTTGAAATGAATTGTTAAACTAATCTAAATTATTTAGACACACTATAAATAATATTTAAATGTCTATATTCCATTGGAATTTTCCAAGTTCATTTCCACCTGCCACCGGAAGCATTTATGCAGTGTCCGATAATAATTGTTACGGTATAGTAGACAAGATATATTTAATGCAATCGAAGCAATAATTCAAATAATATTTTCCGCATCTAACACGTGTCAAAGCTAATCTCAGTACGTGATATACGATTAGAATAACGTTGTTTTTGAATTGTAATACGAATTTTATCGTTTGTTTCCATTGTCGAAACTGCTGTTTAATACATTTTTATCACCTTTTAATGACAATATGTTCTTCTGCATAGGTTTAGCAAGTGGAAACAAACGCTATTTTTTACATTATGCAATACTTTAACGCTACCCCATTTATGTGAATTTTAATAGGTTATGTGGTAGATGATAAATGACAAATACAATAAAAACATCTAACCACAGCTTATACCTAATATTGTGTGTTCAAGAAGTGAGTTTGTACACGTGTCTACAATCGATATGGTATTTTATAAACAAGAGTTAGACTCCTTTTCCACTAATATAATAGCTTTGTGACTGTTATTTCTATCACTGTGACAGTCACAATAAAAAACAATACATATAATAAAATTGGAGTGTCTGTTTGTAATATCAAAAGAAAAATTCAAGATTTCGGGAAGACGATGTATTTGCGTTGCTGATAACGAAAATCGCATTTAGTTTTTTTTTGTCTGTGTCTGTCCGCAAGCCGCGTTTGTCCCGGGTAATCTCCGAAACGGCCGGGCCGATTTCGACCGGACTTTCACTGAAGGGTAGCTGACATAGACGGGCATATTAAAGGCTACTTTTTTATCTTAACATTACGTGGACTAAGTCAGCTAGTTGATAATAAAATTATCAATGGTGAAATCGAAAAAGATATCGCAACACGAGAAATTAATGATATTAATTAATTTCCGTTCGCGTCCGGGTTAAATTAGTGAACACGCGCAGTGACCCGTGGCGCGTTGGCGCATCGCTAATGAATCAATACGAACAATAAATATCACGCTCCAGTATTATACTGACATAATGAGCCTCTTTACTATTAATCTTGGTAATCCGCCAATTATACTTTGAAACATGTCTAAATACTCTCCATTCATATTAATTTAGATAATTTTAGGATAAAGATGAATGTAAAATATAACTCATTTCCGATTGGTAATTGATTTTAACGTGAATACTGACAATTTTAATCTTCTATACATATAATAAAATTGGAGTGTCTGTTTGTAATATCAAAAGATAAATTCGGGATATTTGCGTTGCTTATAACGAAAATTGCATTTAAAACATTTTTGTCTTTCTGTCTGTCTGTCCGCAAGTCGCGTTTCGCTGGGCCGATTTCGACCGGACTTTCACTGAAGGGTAGCTGACATAGACGCGCATATTATAGGCTTTTTTTTTAAAATTCCGAACTGTCAAAATGGCGTAACGGGTGGTCCAAATTGTAATGAAGTTTGCGGGCGACAGTTCGTTTGAAATATAATTAAATATTGAAACTACACATATTCGTAACTAGGAAAAGGATTATGCGGTTGATTTGGGATCGAGTTCTTTAAGATGTCTCTAAAGTGATTTTATGTACATCGCATTTAATATCACATATTAATATGTACAAGTGTTCCGTCGATTTGTTGTGAAATATCAAGTTTTCCTGGTTTGATTACGGTTGCGTAAATACTAATAATATGATTGGGAACATTTGTTCACAATGGAAATTCCTTTTTCTGTTACATTTAGAATATATCTATAACATTTTGATTGCTTTGTGTGAATTCTTATACTACATCTACACTAAGAAGTTGCCCTTAGTGATCACTTAACATTTCTGAGTACGGGATTTACACTTAGTTTGTACAAATGTTTAGTCTCGCTTTGATTCCTAAGAGCTTATGGAGGTGCGCACACTACTCGATTTTAGTTGTGCAACTAAACAGTTGAATTGGCTGCGATATAATCGACAATCTACAATCGCACAACCGTTGTGCGATATGTTAGTTTAAGGTGTGCGCCCGCTCTTAGGCCATACTTGTCATTATCCTGCCCATATCTATACGTAGTATGTACAACTCCATACATCTGTATCAGCCGTCGTATCTGAATTCATTCCCCACTTACGCATATCCTTTTTTCCATCCATGCTATCTATACTAATATTATAAAGAGGAAAACTTTGTATTTTTGTATTTTTGTATTTTTGTATGTATTGAAATAACTCTAAAACCACTATTCCGATTTTAAAAATTCTTTCACCATCAGAAAGGTAATTTATCTGTGAGTAACATAGGCTATATTTTATTATTACTAATGTTTAGGAACTATTAATAAACAGCGTTTTTCTGGAGGCCGGCGTTAAAAAAATGCTAAACTTTAACTTTTTCGGCTTACGCTGCCTAAACCGTTAGAGGTATATAAAAATGATGTATGAAAGAAATGTAGATCTCAAAAGTTCTACAGAAAAGTCCGCGATAGCATATATCTATTTTTAACGGTTTTCTTACAATAACCACTTTTTTGTTTACAAATTGAATTAAATATCGCATGCTATTTGCGTCGTTGTTTTAATGGTTTCAGTATTAATCCTTATCCAAATAAATGCCTTCGTTATCAGGAAAATTTAATGTAGATTAAAATTGTCCTTGACAGTATTTAAATTGGGCAAATAGTTTAGAAGATATCGCGAACACAAACAATAAGGGTAACCGAAAAATCAGCTCACAAACTACCGGGCTAAGAAATTTGGAATCTTTCAACAATAGATTTCTGTTATTACGTAGATTCATCATCATCATCATCATCATCACCAACTCACTATACGTCCCCACTGAGGGGCTTGGAGCCTACCCTAAGTTAGGGTGACTAGGACATAGTCAACCAAGCTGGACCACTGCGGCTTGGTTGACTTCACACATATGAATCTTTGAATTTCTTCTCCGATATGTGCAGGTTGCATCACGATGTTTTCCTTCACCGTAGTAGTCCATTACGTAGATTACTACTAAGATAATACTTAGGTAATAGGATGAAAAAAGGGCGAACGTAAGTTTTGAACTTTAAACTCCACGCGGACGAAAACGTGGGTCATGGGCAATCATAATTCATACTTAAATACTATGAATTTTAAACTTTTTTAAAAAGTTTAGATCTATGGATGGATGTTTGTTAGACTTTGTAGCCTAAACGGATCACCATAAAATTCGGCACAGATGTAGAGCATAGTCTGGAAGAACACATAGACTACTTTTTATCCTGGAAATAGTTACGGTTCCCGTGGGATACATTAATTTTGTTTTTAATGTTTACTCGATAATTCTGCAACGGTTCAACTTATGTTATTGAAATTTGGCACATATATTTAACAGTCTGGACCAAGTGGGATAATGTTCATCCCGAAAAATGTCAGGTTCCCGAGGGATATGTAGATTTTTTGTTATTTACATATTTACACGATTAGTCCGTAGTGGATAAACAACTTATTGTGATTTTGTATAGATACAGACCATAGTATGGTATAATACGTGGAATCCTTTTCTACCCCGAAAATGTTAGGTTTCCGAGGATATGTGTTGTTTTCTTATTTACATGTTAACGCGTTAACCCCGCAGCGGCTAAAATATTTTACTGAAATTTAGTACAGATATAGAACATAGTCTGTAATAACATGTGTGATACTTTTCATCGGCGAAAAATGTCGGGTTCCGGAGGGATGTGTAGTTATTTGTTATTTACGTATTTACTCGATAATTCCGCAATGCCTTGACTTATCTAATTGAGATTTTGAATAATAATAAAATATAGTCTGGAGTAACACATGGACTATGTGGTTGCGAGGGGTTGCAGAAAAAAAAGGTTACATGTCACTACAAGAGAATGCAGATGGTGTCAGTCCTTTGCAGTTAGATTCTGGTGGGTTAAGGGAGTTGCAAATGTTAGTTGGTGCTTGAAGGTAGTAACAGGTGGTTCACCTCAGGTTCAGGAAGTTGTAGGTTAAGTACAGGTGGATATAAAGGATTGCAAGGAGATGCTATTCAATTAAGGTGGTTTCTGGTAATCTGATTTGCAAATGAATGCAGGTATAAACAGAATATTTCCCTTCCTATGCGTCTCCTCCACCGTCAAATCCACTTTCCCTTCCATCCTTTTCTTATAAGAAAAAGGGTGAGAAGAAAAAAGGACTAAAGTTGGGCCTCCGGCACGACACTCATCTGACGAAACGCGAAATTGCTCCCACTTCACGCCTGTCTTTTGAGTGGTCGTGGTATTGCAAAGCCGGCCCATTCGTACGAATTTGTTAAAGCGGGCTCTACCGCTGTTGCTCGCTTAAGTTAGTTTTTGGTGGTTTTGGATGATTTACAGCTGAAGACAGTTGGCAACCGGTGAAGCAGGCGGTTATCTCTTTATTCAAATTTTGCCAATTTAATTATGTACTTCGTGTCTTTTTTTTATTTTAATGCTGCGCAGTGAAGTCGCCTGGAACAGCTATTATACATATAGCACGATCCACGCCATATGAAATTCTTTTTCTACATATAATAAAATTGAGTGTCTGTTTGTAATATCAAAAGAAAAATTCCAGATTTCGGGAAAATGATGTATCTGCGTTGCTGATAACGAAAATCGCATTCAACATTTTTTTGTCTGTCTGTTTGTCTGTCTTCAAGCCGGGTTTGTTCCGGGTAATCTCTGAAACGGCTGGGTCGCTTCGACCGGACTTTCCCTGAAGGGTAGCTGACATAGACGGGTTACTTTTTTATCTTAATATTGCGTGGACGAAGTCGCGGGCAACAGCTAGTCTTCAATATTACTCTATCTTTATAGCCATCCACATTCAATTTCATTACTTGTTTGTTTGTTTCAGTATTATGTTATTTTTAAGTATTTGTAAGTTAAAACGGAAAAGCAATCCATCTTTCATAGTGGGTATTTCCATTTCCAGTTGTATACTAAGATTTTGCATATAAATAAGCAAAGAAACTGAATAATACCAAGCTGATTAATTACTAATAATAACTAGATGTTTTTCCGTGTAGAAAATAACTACGCATTATACCTTTAATATAATAAATATACATAGACTAGCTATTCCTGTGCGGCTTCATCCGCATGAAATTATGAAAATTTTACTTTATTGTTTACATTTGTCAAATTATCAATAGCAAATGTCAAAATGACATGACAAACAATCTTTCTTTCTTGATGTTGGCAGCAAGTTATGGTCTCTTTCCCACATTAGGATTTTTATCCAAAATATTTACCCCCTAAGTTTAATGGCGTGAAAATATATAGCCTAAAGCGTGACGTAAGTAAGGCTTTTTATTAAAAAAAGTATTATTCAAAAATATGCTGTAATTGCTGACATCTTAGGCAACAAAGAAGTGTGTGTTTACGCTTTATCATAATAGTATAGAGTATAGATATAGATGACTTGTATTACATAACACCTAGTCATCTAGTTGTTTATAATTCTTGACAGTTTGAAATGATATTCCTGCGCTATTTTATTATGAGCTTTATCGAGATTCACATCACAAGTCGTCACAATATGAAACATATTAAAGTGTAATAACAGACATGATGTAATTACTATGCCTACAATAGCTTGCACAAACACCTGGGACGAATGATCTATGCAGTCTTTTGTTAGACCCGTCTTTGTTAATAACTTTAATCCAAGGTCTAACGTGACGAATTTAAAATTACAATTTACTAGATGTTGCTCGCGACTTTGTCCGCATGTTAATAAAATAGTAAAAGACAGCCTTTGTTACTCACTGATTATGTAGCTTTTGGTGAAAGATTTTTTTAAATCGGGCAAGTAGTTTTTGAGTTATTTCAATACATAAAACAATACAAATGTTTCATCTTTTTTATATTAGTACTAGCTGTTGCCCGCGACTTCGTCCACGCAATATTAAGATAAAAAAGTAACCCGTCTATGTCAGCTACCCTTCAGGGAAAGTCCGGTCGAAGCGACCCAGCCGTTTCAGAGATTACCGGAACAAACCCTGCTTGAAGACAGACAAACAGACAGACAAAAAAATGTTGAATGCGATTTTCGTTATCAGCAACGCAGATACATCATTTCCCGAAATCTGGAATTTTTCTTTGATATTACAAACAGACACTCAATTTTATTATATGTAGAAAAAGAATTTCATATGGCGTGGATCGTGCTATATGTATAATAGCTGTTCCAGGCGACTTCACTGCGCAGCATTAAAATAAAAAAAAGACACGAAGTACATAATTAAATTGGCAAAATTTGAATAAAGAGATAACCGCCTGCTTCACCGGTTGCCAACTGTCTTCAGCTGTAAATCATCCAAAACCACCAAAAACTAACTTAAGCGAGCAACAGCGGTAGAGCCCGCTTTAACAACTTCGTACGAATGGGCCGGCTCGCCTTTTGCAATACCACGACCACTCAAAAGACAGGCGTGAAGTGGGAGCAATTTCGCGTTTCGTCAGATGAGTGTCGTGCCGGAGGCCCAACTTTAGTCCTTTTTCTTCTCACCCTTTTTCTTATAAGAAAAGGATGGAAGGGAAAGTGGATTTGACGGTGGAGGAGACGCATAGGAAGGGGAAATATTCTGTTTATACCTGCATTCATTTGCAAATCAGATTACCAGAAACCACCTTAATTGAATAGGATCTCCTTGCAATCCTTTATATCCACCTGTACTTAACCTACAACTTCCTGAACCTGAGGTGAACCACCTGTTACTACCTTCAAGCACCTACTAACATTTGCAACTCCCTTAATCCACCAGAATCTAACTGCAAAGGACTGACACCATCTGCATTCTCTTGTAGTGACATGTAACCTTTTTTTTCTGCAACCCCTCGCAACCACATAGTCCATGTGTTACTCCAGACTATATTTTATTATTATTCAAAATCTCAATTAGATAAGTCAAGGCATTGCGGAATTATCGAGTAAATACGTAAATAACAAATAACTACACATCCCTCCGGAACCCGACATTTTTCGCCGATGAAAAGTATCACACATGTTATTACAGACTATGTTCTATATCTGTACTAAATTTCAGTAAAATATTTTTAGCCGCTGCGGGGTTAACGCGTTAACATGTAAATAAGAAAACAACACATATCCTCGGAAACCTAACATTTTCGGGGTAGAAAAGGATTCCACGTATTATACCATACTATGGTCTGTATCTATACAAAATCACAATAAGTTGTTTATCCACTACGGACTAATCGTGTAAATATGTAAATAACAAAAAATCTACATATCCTCGGGAACCTGACATTTTTCGGGATGAACATTATCCCACTTTGGTCCAGACTGTTAAATATATGTGCCAAATTTCAATAACATAAGTTGAACCGTTGCAGAATTATCGAGTAAACATTAAAAACAAAATTAATGTATCCCACGGGAACCGTAACTATTTCCAGGATAAAAAGTAGTCTATGTGTTCTTCCAGACTATGCTCTACATCTGTGCCGAATTTTATGGTGATCCGTTTAGGCTACAAAGTCTAACAAACATCCATCCATAGATCTAAACTTTTTAAAAAAGTTTAAAATTCATAGTATTTAAGTATGAATTATGATTGCCCATGACCCACGTTTTCGTCCGCGTGGAGTTTAAAGTTCAAAACTTACGTTCGCCCTTTTTTCATCCTATTACCTAAAGTATTATCTTAGTAGTAATCTACGTAATGGACTACTACGGTGAAGGAAAACATCGTGATGCAACCTGCACATATCGGAGAAGAAATTCAAAGATTCATATGTGTGAAGTCAACCAAGCCGCAGTGGTCCAGCTTGGTTCACTATGTCCTAGTCACCCTAACTTAGGGTAGGCTCCAAGCCCCTCAGTGGGGACGTATAGTGAGTTGGTGATGATGATGATGATGAATCTACGTAATAACAGAAATCTATGTTGAAAGATTCCAAATTTCTTAGCCCGGTAGTTTGTGAGCTGATTTTTCGGTTACCCTTATTGTTTGTGTTCGCGATATCTTCTAAACTATTTGTCCAATTTAAATACTGTAAAGGACAATTTTGTTCTACATTAAATTTTCCTGATAACGAAGGCATTTATTTGGATAAGGATTAATACTGAAACCATTAAAACAACGACGCAAATAGCATGCGATATTTAATTCAATTTGTAAACAAAAAAGTGGTTATTGTAAGAAAACCGTTAAAAATAGATATATGCTATCGCGGACTTTTCTGTAGAACTTTTTGAGATCTACATTTCTTTCATACATCATTTTTATATACCTCTAACGGTTTAGGCAGCGTAAGCCGAAAAAGTTAAAGTTTAGCATTTTTTTAACGCCGGCCTCCAGAAAAACGCTGTTTATTAATAGTTCCTAAACATTAGTAATAATAAAATATAGCCTATGTTACTCACAGATAAATTACCTTTCTGATGGTGAAAGAATTTTTAAAATCGGAATAGTGGTTTTAGAGTTATTTCAATACATACAAAAATACAAAAATACAAAAATACAAAGTTTCCTCTTTATAATATTAGTATAGATATAGATATAGATTAACTTACTGTATACTCGATAGCTTAAGTATAAATATTCGTAATACGGTTGAGATCTCTTGTTGCCAATTTGCCACATCCAATGTATTGATTTGACATTTATAAAAAGGTTAGAGGTTCGAGAGCAGTGCCGTGGGTGTACGAGATTGTTTCGCAACACTCAGATCCGAAAACTAAACTATGTGGGGCTGATATTTTATTCAAGTTTGGATCAAAGAAGAAATCTTTTCACGTACATATAACTTTTTTTATATTACAATCGGGTTAGAATTTAATGTCTTAGAACTAACTACATTGTTTTGGTTTAAAACAATGTACAAAAAAATAAGACGAAATTAGGATTCTAAAGAATAATTGAGAAAGAAATGGTATACCTAACTTCGATTTATTTGTTGCTACGTTATTATCTTTAACTAGCTGTTGCTCCCGACTTCATCCGCGTGAAATTAAAAAAGTTAAATGCAGCCTATTTTATAATATTTAGTCAGTGGTTATGTAGCTTTATAATGGTGCAAGAATTTTTGCAATCGGCACTAGTTTTTGAGATACTTCAATACGTACAAGAATCCAAAAATATAAATCTTCATTCTTTACAATATTAGTATAGATATAGATTATGGACTGTGTTATAAATTAATTTTCATATTGTCAGTGTCCTTAGTTTGGTAATGCACGAAAATATACATTCATTGTGTCAAGAATATCAAATGACTGATGTATTCAAGAGCGGAAAGCGATAGGTCACGTTATTGTCCGAGACGACAATACGAGAGCACTCCGTCGAGTCTCGGAAATGTTTGTTGTCAATATTAGTGATTTGATACTTCTGTTAATTTTTATTTACGCTAAACATGTATTAGAGCTTGTGTCAGAGTGCACGATAGTTTCATAAGACACAATCTTTTTAAAATTTGTATGGAAGATCTGCGTCCAACAATGATGAAAGTAATGATAATTTTAGCCGTTGCTCGCGACTTTGCTTGAGTGAAATTAAAAAATAGTAAATATATAGCCTATGTTACTCAGTGATAACATAACTTTTTAATGGTGCAAGAATTTTTGATATCGGTCCAGTAGTTTTTGAGTTATTGCAGTACATACAAAAATCTAAAAATACAAATGTTTCTTCTTTACTCGTAATATTAGTATGATCTGAATGTTAAAGTTGTTGTTTTGTTTCAAAAAATGTATTTGATTGTTGAGTCTAATTACATATTTATTAAAGTTGACCTTTGGCGTTCCAAATTTGAGCTGAAACGGAGAAAAAGTTACCAGCGATATTTGTTACTTTTAATATAATGTACAGAATTAAAAATCAATTCATATGACATAATTGTATATTGTTGATAATGAAGATGTTGTTCGGATTAGAGTTTGTATATCGGCGTCGTGGGAGAGCGCGCCTGGTGTAGGTAAGGATCACATTTCGTCGGTAAATCGTTTTGTTTGACTGTCACTTTAGATGTTCAAAGGTTCACTCTGTTGGGGCGAATACAATAATGCTACCTTTAAGATATGACAATACAGGGTAGGGTCTAATGCCCTTATCAAACTCTTTTGTTAACTGATGACCAACAGAAAACGTATTTTCTGTAGCCTTTATATAATTACTTATGATATGATTGACTTTTTTATTGTTTTTTTTTTCTGTAGAGAATTTAGAAGATCGTTTTTTGACATTTGACATCTAAACACTGACGTCACATGTATGGGTAAAATAAGCTTAAGAACAGCTGAAAATCACATACACTGCTATAAAATAAATGTTTTTCATAAAGTAAATGGTACGATTTACCTGTGCGCCATTGCGGTAATGTGAAAAAACTTTTTCCCTTCTATTTTATCGTCGTAACAGAAAAAACCGACACATATACTAAAGTTGACAAATTGTCCTCGAAGAAATATTTTTTTGTTTCCAGCAACTTTTTTTAGAAAAAACTAAGTCTCGCGCGTCCCTTTGTTCTAGATCTCGGATTAAAGAAAGGTAGATACTAATTCTTCTAACTAGGTCATTATTATTATGGTAAAGTACAAATGCATACCTACAACAACAATATTATAGCAATTTACAATGCTTTTTCAAGTCCATCATTACTTATTCGTTGCAGTCGAAGGCTTCATTTATGATTTACAAGGGAAAATGTTTCGTTGTTTATGTGTTTTTTTTTACATTTTAATTACTACGTTTATTTTTGGCCTACTGTTTTGTTTCTTCTGTTTAGAATAAGGCCTGGGAAATGATGACTGCAAACTATCTCGCATTCGAAAGACCGCTGGATAGGAAGTTCGGGGTCTTTGAATTGCGTGAAAATGTCCTCTTTAATATTTATGTCCTCAACAGTAATCGTGGTAATGTGCCAAAGAGGAGGAAACGGGATGTTCACATCCTGTCGAAGCATCTTACCTCCGGTTTCTAAAACCGGTTTTATTGTGACAATAAACGGAACGTTAACCGAATTATACTAACCCCAAGGGACAGCTAAAACGATTGAGATACAGTAAAGGACATTTATTTCCTACCCAATGCAATAAGGTTGAAAATTTATATGGTAAATTATAGCTCTAATGGTGTAGTCTGCAGTGCGATATTCGATTCTACGCGAATAGAATTCTTGGATTGTACACTGGCATTATTAGTTGGATATTTTAGATCCGTTTACAATTTACATAATGGAACAAAGCTTGTTTCCGCAACGGATAACACAACGGTTACCAACAATATTATGTCTGCGGAAATGTAAGCAAACATACGAGCTAGTTGCGAGCGTTTATAATGTTTAATGCTGAGGTTACGGCTGGATAACTGAAATTAATGGTGCTGTAATTTTCACATTAGTGTGTGTTCCAACTGTCGAAACACCTGTATGGAGAGTATTCCTATCTGTGTCTTTTTGGACGAGAATAAAAGAGATGACAACATGCGTATGTGCAAGCTTTAAGACAATGAAAACATACTGTTAGAAATAGTACAAATAAATTTATTATACATTTTTTTTATAAGAGAAGGGCAAACGTGCGGCGAGAACACCGAGGTGGTCAACGACGCCCATGGACATCCGTAAAACCAGAGGAACTACAGATGCATTGCCGGCCTTTCAGGAAAATGTAGGCTCGCTTCTTGAAGGACCCTAAGTCGTATTTGACGGCTAATAACAGATTTAAGCGTCAATTTATAACTAGTACAGACATTGTATGATCTTCAGTTAGTTTCTAAATATATCAAATTATTAAAAGGCTTTTGTACACCGTGGAATTTCCAGTCAAGGCAAAATGGTTATCTCTACCAATCCCAGTATGTAACATTTCTAGTAATGTTCTGAATGTATAGATGTAAAGTGGTAGTTACATGCTAAATAATACAGTAAATTCTGAAACGATCGTATGTTTTTATCTGCAATGCAGATTAATACAACTGGTGTTGTTTCCAAAATTAGAGGTCATTTGAACAAAAATACCAAAAACAAAAATAAACTGCTATAACAGTCGTGGTTACTTAACGATGCTGTAAAAACACTTACATAACAATCAATGCAACAAAATTGACTTTTAGTGGTTTTCTTTACCATGGATTTTCGATTGCAGTGACATTTGGATTGAAATATACGAGTATTTATATCGTTTACATTCCCTTTGATAAATCGTAGACAACAAATGTCTATACAATTAAATAAACTTAATAACTAACTTCCATATAACATTAGTCTACAACCGTGATTATCAAATTAATTTGGACCCTCAAATGGACACCCAGGGGTCTCTAGGTGTACTGGCGGGTGTTCAAATCGCTAGAAACCAATTTGGGAGTCAAAGAGTTGTAAATTGGGGTCCACGACAATATTCTCTTGTTTCGAAAACTGAAGACTCGCTTCAGATGGGCTTGTTTCTTCTTCAATAAATTTTAGTACATGTCATTTTAATTTATATTTTTCAGGACCCTCTGGCCGTGAAATTGGTCCACGAGGATCAAAGTTTGGGAACCTCTAGTCTACACTATTAAGTTCAGACGTTTTTTTAAACCTGATTGTTTCTGAACATCATTCCTCTTTGTTAACAAATACTAAAAAAAAAACAAAATGAAAACCGTTTTAATTGAGGAAGACAATAATGAAATGCTAAGAAGGTTTTTATATCATGACGTTGAAATGCACTCGTACATATTCTCAAGACGTGTTTCCTTTCTTGTATTAATTGATGATTTAGTTAAAATGCAGTAGAATAATCATGTAAAATGAATAAAAAAAATCATTTATATTTATGTCAGTACGTTTATTTAAATAATGCAAAATATATACCATACTTTAAAATTAAATTTAATAATGACCTTATAAGTATAAGATTATCTTTTAATTTTAAGGTTTTTGGGATCTTTATCGTAAGTTTATAATATAATTGAGTGGAGTGGGTGTATTGAAGTGAAGAGTTTTGGCGTTGGCAAACGTTGGAGAGGGCTTCAGAAGAAAGCTCGGAGGTAGCCACTTCAGGAGGGACGACGCCACCTCAGCGGTCCCTCCCACTTAACCTCATGCCATTGTTTTAATGTTCAAGGCTGCCGCGTTGTTTACACGGCAGAAATAAAACTGTACATACAAAAGGCGCTATGAATAATCTTTGCTCATATTCCCGGCTAATGTTGCAAGGCGAAACGTGACCGACTATATCAACAATGGTTTTTTTTTAAATAAAATGTGCACGTTTGAGATCATACGAATCTTATGCTATGATACATCTTACACTCATTTTTTTGTATATAACAAAAAATCTGTAGTACCAAATTTAATTACTGTGTGCATTATAACTTGATATTTACATGTTTAATGCGCTTTCCTCTAAAATTTGCTTTTTGCAGATACTTAAGTTTACGTAGGGACCGTAGCTACGATCGACGGATCAGGATAGACCGATTTTTGTATTATTTAGAATTGAAATAACGACAAATTTATAATTTACGTTATTCCCTAATTAAATGTAGAAGAGAATAATTATAATATAAAACATGTTTACTGAAATAAAACCAAATTCGTGCATAATAATGTTTGTTTTTGTTGGTGTTAATAAGTTATTTTCGTATTATAACTGTAACCTAAGAGGTATTTGCATTCAACTGAAAATTTCACACATTTCAACAAATAAATCGTAACACAATAGTTTTCCGATTCGTGATTTCAAATTTAGCGCTAGTTAAGTTTGACAAATAAAAAATTTGGGGAAAATACGACTAAATAATTCTGCATATAAACGAAACTTGTTCTGCAAAGGAGATTTTTTATCACGCGCAAATATTTTATTGCAACAACAACTGTTTTTAACCGACTTCAAAAAGGAGGAGGTTCTCAATTAGTCTGTATGTTTTTTTGTTTTTTTATGTATGTTACGGCATAACTCCGCCCCTGGTAGACCGATTTTGAAAATTCTTTTTTTATCCGAGAGGTAGGGCTTGCAGGTGGGTCCCATTTTTGGAGTCAAAGACTACGGCGTAGTTAAATAGTTTAGCTCAAAATTGCGTGACGAAATTTGGTGTCTTTTTTGCTTTCTATGCTTACGTAGCCTAAACTATAAGACTTACACAAAAATTATGTATGGAAGAATTGTAGCCCTTTAAATTTGCTAAATAAAAGTCCCCGATAGCATATATCTATCTATTAAGGTTGTCGCACAATAACCACTTTTTTCATTAAAATTTCGATCAAAATCTATACCCTACTTTCAACGCTATTACTCGTGTTCGGTATGGCTCCTTATTAATCTATAATCTTAACATAATGGAATATAAATTGTGTGTTTTAGAATAAATAGAAATTTCATACTGATAAACTAAGTAAGGTTAATTGGCGCAGATGGAAACTTTTCTACTTACAAAACTAAACAATTTTTATAATTCGTTTCCTATTAAATGTAAATGTATTTAATTTCATACTAAACATTAGTATGATTGCGTCTGTGAATAGCGATGTTTGAATGAAGACATTACGATATAGTTTGGACCAATGGTGTTTTAATCGACGTCACACGGTGCCATATTTTTGTCAACAAAATTAATAATTTGAAAGGCCGTTTTTATAACTTTGTAAACTATTTAAAATTTGTCACTTATTGTGTCAACACACAATCTCATTCATACAGTCTTAAATATTATGCTCCTTACTTTAATGTTACGTAATTCACTTTTATAGCATTTCAGAAATCTAAGTTTATCTTTATCGACATCAATTCGTTGTTTTCCAAATCAAATCCAATTGTAATTCATGCCGTGCTATTTCTCAGTATAGTTACATATGCCCATTGTTACAATGTTTATAGTTTTGACGTGCCGCGACAATCTTTGCCTAATTTACATTCACTTGTGTTTAAATCTTAAAAATGCAAACGCATGATGTAACTTTAAATGCATAATTACTTTAAAATTCCGGTATAGCTTTTGTACATAATTTTCACTTTAAATCCAGACTTGTAAACTATTTCTGCAAATTGCAAAGTATGGAAACTATAACTATAAAATGATTCCTGCAAGTGACAGCCCTTAGTATAAATGTTAGTTACAAATCGAATACCATTATGGCGTAATCTCTCTGTGCATAATATGTGTGTTCCAAAATTAATCCTGTTCCAAATCTGCTCCAATGATTATTAATTCACTGAAAACAAGCAAATTTTGATTATTCCGAAATTAACCGTGCTGCATAATATATATTTTTGAATTCTTTATGTAAATACTAAAATTCTGATACATTTTAAATCAATTATCTGATCTGTGTATAAATAAATAAGTACTCGTATTTATATCTATAGATGTCGGTGACTTCATTATACAGATGAATTCAATAGATAATTTTAGAAAAAAATATATACTGGTATAAAGTGACATGAGCAAGCAGCGACCGGAATTCGCCATAGACAAGTGGTCTCCTTACGTGTTTATTCCACCGACAAATCCTATTCCCTTCCTATCCTTGTACGATATGGTTGGAAAGGGGAAGAGGACTAAAATTAGGCCTCCATCATACATACTTATTAAATGAAACGTAAAATTGCTTCTACTTTACGTTTGTCTTCTGTGTAGTCGTGGTATTGCACCAAAAGACACGGCTCATTCTTACAAGAACTTATGTGCTCTACCAATGTTAATTCCATTCCAAAGTTCATTCATTAACATTATTTTAAATTGTAAGGACGTGTCAGAAGACGTTATTAATACGGTGCATGTTAATTAAATGAATCATCATTTTGTAAGTTGCATGATGTAATTAATGAATGTACCATGTATGCCACCATTCTAATAAGACAAAGAGTATTTTTTTATAGGGTCCTTCGTTCCTTAGAACATGTCAGTCCCACAAAGAGTTTTAAATCGAGTGTTATTTAAAAAAAAAGACACATACAAAAACACTCAGTTACTTATTTCATTTTTTGACCGACTTCCCAAAAGAAGGAGGTACTCAATTCGTCTGTATGTTTTTTATTTATTTTTTTTATGTGTTTTACGGCATAACTCCGCCCCAGGTAGACCGATTTTGAAAATTCTTTTTTTATCCGAGAGGTAGTGCTTGCAGGTAGCTCCCATTTTTTTGTTTGATTTTTGGAGTCAAAGACTACGGCGTAGTTATTGTGTATGACAATTGTATTTCATTGTTCACTTTAAAAAAATAAATTTGATAATTCAACAAGGTAAAATACTGATCAGATTTTTTTTAGACTAATAGAAAGTCAAAAGTTAATAATAGTTAAATAATCAATTTTATAATATTCCAACATTTAAAGGACCTTTACAACTAGTTTTACACGCGACTATACTCTCTTCTCGTTTCTAATTAGGGCATGACCTTGCCTTAATATTAAATAGAAGCTACAGAAGGAAATTGCGATATCAATATTTAATCGCCTACGCTACGTACGAGTACTTTCGACGCTAGTTCCCGAAATATCTGACCCCTAACAGCCTCACTGTTTTATTAAGGTCTACCTTTCTATAGAATCCAGTACTACAAAGATTAGACCTCTACAGACGAACATTAAAATTGGTACTTTATCTAAAGTGGTAAGCTGGAAAAGTTAATGACATAACCGATACATTTTTATCAATTTTTCCTTCCTAAGTTAATTGCCTTAATCATAGAAAACAAATAATCAAGTTATACACACACCAGCTTTTGCCCGCGACTCCATCTTTGAAATTTAGAAATAATATTATAGAAATGAAAAAATATATCCTATGTTACTCATAGATAAATTACCTTTCTAACGGTGAAAGAATTTTTAAAATCGGCCCAGTAGTTTTTGAGCCAATTCATTACAATCAAACCGACAAAGTTTTCCTCTTTATAATATTAGTATAGATATTATATTAGTAGATATTATATTATATTAGTATATTAGTATAGATTGTAATAAATAACATCAATAAAGCAAGAAGTTTTACTTATGATTCCGAACGACTTATAGTTCATTACGTGTACGATACCTATCTATTTTATCTATATCTGTTGCTGTTATAGTTCTTAATTAAAACTTTCTCTACAACTGGCCATAAAATGTCGGAAGAGCTCCATTATAGAAACTACTCCTTTAGCGTTTCTTTACTTTCTTCCAATGATACAACTTAGATTGATTATTAAAAATGAATATTCTAATCAACACTTATATCGGATTCCCATCTCTTTAAATTTCCTGATGTAAGTGAACTGCATGATGTTACATTTTTTCTTAACATTTTATTTTATTTTTAGGGTGTCACCGACATCTAACATTCTGAGAAATACTTTATTTATAACTAAATGCATAAACAAAAATCCTTTTCAAATTTAAATATACAATTTCAAAGCGCAAGTAGAAAATAAAAGCAGATTTTTAATTTAAATCAATACAAAAGTCATAAAGAAGTATTGTTAATATTTAAGGCGGTCGTGAAAGATGCTTAAAGCTGAAGTAACCTTTGTAAGCGTATGTAATAATATAGCTTGGAACGAACGCTGGGACGGAACAAGAAAGTCAATACAAAGGAGTTCGTGCAATATTGAATATTAAAGCTACGAGGAAATTGTTATTCATGTCTTGATAATATCTTTACAATAATAAATCTACGATTTTTCGTTTGCAAAGCTTTGTAAAATCGGTGTTCACAAGATAAAACTTTATATGCCTATCCATGTCAGCTACCGTCCAGTGAAAGTCCTGTCAAAATCGGCGCAGACGTTTCGGAGATTATCCGGAATAAACGCGGCTTGCGGACAGACAGACAGACAAAAAGATTTTAAATGCGATTTTCGTTATCAGCAACGCAAATACATCATCTTCCCGAAATCTGGAATTTTTCTTTTGCATTACAAACAGACACTCCAATTTTATTATATGTATATAGATAGATATAGATGATTAGAGATGTATTAACAACGCGTTTTTTTGTGATCGGTTTTTTGCATGTCTTGTAACATACAATGAAAACAAATATGGTCTCTGGGTAGAACGTATCTCGTTACAAAGAGCATATCTTGTAGTCGTTTACAGCTGGCAATGTGTCATCAATCATACAACGCGGTTCCTTTGCAGCGTAAACACGAGAATCTAATCTTCATGAGACAATTGATCGTTTTATCTATACTTATTTTGCTTCCATATTTAATTGTTGAACGCAATGTTCAAACAATCAAAATTTTACGAGCATGCTAAATGATATTTGTGGCGCTAAAATATCTTACACATTAGTGTGAATGTTTACATTAACAGAGGATTCTACTATCCAAATATCTGTGCAAAAACTTGTCATCATCTCAATTATTTTATAGATTTTATAAAAAATCTGAAATATAAAAGCACTAAAAAATATTTGCACTATTAAAATGTATCTCACCGAAACTACGTAAATTAAAAGATAGAGTTTCCAAAAAGAGAGAGTGAAAAAGTTACTGGCAAATTTTATGATTATCAGTCAAATGGTATTTTGACGAGTTCAGTAATTTAACTGTAACATATATAATAATAAGTATCTAACCTAAATATAGTGCGTCCTAATAATCGATCACGCATTTCGATCGAAGATCAAATTTATTGTAAATGCGACATGACCGCAAATATAGTACAAGGTCTTTGTATAATGTCTGGGGGGCAGATGAGACGTCGGTAATAGAGCTTTCACGTGCACAGACACGTGTAATTTTGCAATAGATAATGCTGTGTTACATTTTTTTACAACTATCAATTAATTAAAAAAAAAACTATTATGGACTATCCGTAAACAGTGAGAGAACTTTAACTAAAATTATACGTACCAAAAGAAACAAACGCTTTATTTTCACATATGCCTATTGTTTTTTTTTAATAAATGATAAAGATCTACCTTTTATTATTTTTGAAGCACTCAAAAAGTGTAGAAAGTCGTTTAGAAATAAACCACATCACTGCGCACGACGATTTGAATGATTGATCGATTTTTTTTTCTAATAAATCACAATAGCCTTGATGTTGATTTAACAAAAAGTCAATGGTAGATAATTAAAACAAATAAAAACGTAGTTTACATTACACGAAACTATAATTATCAATTACGGGGTATTTATTCCATTGAATCATTATAGAAAAATGCGTTAATCAATAGAAAAGATATTTTAAATATTTCAGATTGTTTAAAAACAACATCTTGTATAAAACATACTAGCTTTCGCCCGCGACTCCGTCTGCGTGGAATTAAAAAAACAAAAGTAAGCACCCTATGTGTTCTTCCAGAATATTCCCTACATCTATACCAAGTTTCATAGAAATCCGTTAAGCCGTTTAGGCTACAGACTCTAATAAACATCCATCCATCCATCTAAACTTTCGCATTTATAATATTAGTATAAAGTATGATTGTTTTCTCAATTTTTTTTACGAGATTGATTAAGATGACATTGTATTCTGGTAAGCGTTTTGACACTAGAGTCTTGGTTAAGGTATCCTTTAAATCAACAAACAACAAAATGTTTGTTATAAAGATACTGAGTAGTAAATTGGAACAAGTGGAACATGCGTAACTCATTCGGCAGGCAAATTTATTGGAAATATTCAAGCGATGAATTTTTCATTGTTACTCGCCGTCCGCTGTAAGGCCGGCGCGGCGCGGCGCTGCAAGCAGACTACATGAATTTCAAATTTAAGGTAACATCACGTTGTTTTCCGAGTCGTTAAACAATTCCGATGAATAATTGATCTACTCTTGTTTTTCCTGAACACTGTTTCCGACCAAAGGATTACTGATATGTCTAATATATGGAATGGTAGTGTTCTCTACCTATCCCTCTGGGTTAGGGGTGTGCTATGAAATCATAACTTTACTGATCAAAAGATATGCCATGGTAATATATTTTTGATTTAAAACAGTTCTTTTAAATCTATCTAAAATAAGATTAACCTTTAGTACAATTACGAGCTCAGTTATAGTTGGTCATAACCAGATATAGGTACCGTCAATCGAGCGAGGTGATAGTCCTAATGATACGGTAGTAGAGGAGCGAGGACCTTGGCATTGGATTTGCTCTCCCGTTCATACAACCAGTTATATCTTAATCCGATGGCCGGATTTCCTAGATTTATAACCATCAGGGCCGGTTGCTACTTCATTGTTGTTAAATTCGATAGAGACTCTTAATTTTCATTGTCTACGGCTGTTGTAGAACTTTCACTCTCACATTTTAATGATATTAGATATGCTTTCGTTTTAATTTATAGACTGAAAAGCTCTAAGGCTAATACAGAATTAGTTCTGGAAATTTCCTTTAAATTATAAAGTGTAAGATCTTAAAATTATTGTCGATAGATTTGCTTTCAAGGTATGACATTAAGCGTAAACACACACTTCTTTGTTGCCTAAGATGTCAGCAATTACAGCATATTTTTGAATAATTCTTTTTTTTAATAAAAACACTTGCGTCACGCTTTAGGCTATATTTTTTCACGCCATCAAACTTAGGGGTTAAATATTTTGGAAAAAAACCTTAATGTGGGAAAGAGACCATAAGTTGCTGCCAACATCAAGGAAGCAAGGTTGTCATCATGTCATGTCATTTTGACATTTGTAATTGATAATTTGAAAAATGTAAACAATAAAATAAAATTTTCATAATTCCCTGCGGATGAAGTCGCACGGGAACAGCTAGTTCTGTTCTAAAATATATTCTCTTCTGAACCAAAAATAATTTAGTTGGTCTTGTATATACGACTTATTTTAAGTATTCTACTAATCTTATTATTTTACTTATCAAATGTGTTTGGTCGAATCAGGATAATTCAATTTTAACACCATAAAGTTAACAACAATAATACAACAGTGAAATGCATACCAAACGATTCCATCAAAACGTCGATTTGTCCATTACAAGAATAGCTAACTCATAAAACTGGCAACCCTATTCACGTAACGAGTGGTACGACGCATGTATTGTATTGTTGGCCGATGCGTGCCCGCCATTGTTCCCGCGATGCTACAATGCCTTTTGATGAACATGTTACGTTGTTGATTTTATTAATGGACTACTGGCATGCTATTTATGCTATTATTCCTTTACTGTTAAATACCGTAAACTGGAATTACACAATTTTTCAACACCTATCAAACTGGAATTGAATAGATTGATTCTCAACAACCTTCCTGGAAATAATTGTGTACCAATTCCATTGTGATGGCTTAAACTGCTGAACCGATTTTGTCATAAAAGTACGACCAGACTTACTTCTTAAATTGACAATTGTTAGTTTTTAAATACAATTCGAACTATCTGGTAAGATAATCCCTATAATGTTTTATCTCCACAAATGATTTACGTTATAAAACAAAAGAGCCGTTTTGTGATGACATTGATCATTTATTCTCTTGGAATTGCTAATTATAACAATAAATCATAAGAAAAACAATAAGAAATATGAAGATCTATTTCAACTCTAACTAAGTAAACCGTTTAAAGGCAATTTTCTAAAGATAGCATTTACATATATAAATATTGATTTTTTGTAGCATACTTTTAAGTTTTACGCATTTATTTTGTAATTAAAGAAAACATTGACAATTCGACTGTTTTAATTATTATAATAATGTGTATTATATCATTTATTATGTTGAATTTTCCTATGAAGTAACTGTCACACTTCGAATCGTAAACGACAAAACGCGCTTTAGCAACAATAGGTAACAAAAGTAACAATTTTAATGGTTTCATTAAAATAGTTACCAAGGTCCATTAAAATAATTACCAAGGTCCATTAAAATAGTTACTAAGAAAGATCTTCAAATTAGATTTATGGTGATAAATCTACGTAGTTCATAAAGTGCGTTGATGCGAATCAATCGGTATCCTGCATCTGTATCTAATCGCGTTGCGACTGAGCTGCGAGCTGCGAGCAATCCGAGCGGAAGCTGTCACCTCGCCGATAAATGATAGCGCGCCGCCACTCGGAAATTATGTTAATGACTGCCAATCACTTGAGGCTCCGACCCCATGTACAATGAACGGAAATTAAACCTAATTGGTATAGGAATAGAGTTTATTTCACCCTTTCTTGTGTGACTTCAATATATGCTGAGCTTGCAATAGTTGAATTAACTACTTGGTATATTACTCTAGTTGTACATTAGTGACTTAGTTTCAAAACATTACTCATAATTTACATCTTCTACATAATACCGAAGCCATTTTAGCGCGCTAAAAGCAAGTTTCCTTGCTTTTCCAAGATAATGTGATGAGGTTATTTATCTATTTATTTAAATAAATATACACGTTTTCGAATGTTTTTAGATTCACAGTGTGATATTTCTACATCTAGATCCAAAGAATAGAAAGCTCTACATTTTTAACTGACTTCAAATTAATTTGGTTTAATCGTTTCGAATACATTATTAAATTTAAAAAAATATTAAAAAATGAAAATATTAATAATGGCGAGCCGCGATCGCCATGACCCGCTCTGACCTCTGAATCCGCAATTGTCTTTATTGTATAAATTAAATTTTGAGATGAATAATGTTTGCCATAAATAATTGCTTCCTGATAAATAATAAATTAATAACAGTAACTAATACTATTGTATTACAATACAATACATTATTTTTAGTTGAACAGAAGTTAAAAGAAATTACCTTCTGAGATTAGATTAAATAAACATTACCTTACTTCTTTAGTTGCATTGAATTGTTTCTGTCCTAAGAGTTTCTAAATATGATTATAGAACTTTTTGTATTTGTTCTTAATATACCAAAAGGTTTGTGCCTGCTAATTAAAAAAAACAGTTTTCATTAAAACCGAAATGTCTTTATTTTGATTCATATCGCGCTCAGCTAGTACTTAATTTTTTATGCACGTTTACGTTTAGAAATAGCTACGTCATAGTACTTATGAATTTAATTCATTTGAAGTGGAGGAGTTTTGCAAATGAGACGAAGGATGAATAATTCACTGCATTCCGTCGCCGCATTTAATACGACAGTTTCAGTGAATAAGTAACAAGCTTCCGTGGGTTTTATACGAATTTTTAATGTACAGCTAATTACCATTTGCGGCCTAAATTGAGCTCGTAAGTCCGCCTTTGTGAATCTATTTTGTCTTTTATGCCCGAGGAGATTTTTGCGAGTTGGGATTTTATATAATTTATTTTTTATATAACTAAACACGGCTATATATAAAATATCTAATGATTTGTGTATAACATATTAAAATTGGGGTTATTCTGCGCTAATCTGTGTTAGATATAGTTAGTAGTATTTAAATTACAGTCCATCAAACGTCAAAATGCTTGAGAATAACAGCAATAATATTCTGTAATCTTACAATGTGTAATCAAAGACGGTAACTTCTGTTTGATGCGATTCTCGCAATGGATATTTAAAGTAGACGAGTTCCAGACGACGTCGTAACAGTGAGGATACGAGCAACGTAGCAACACAGTTGCAAAAACTGTTTTATTGCAAACGTGATAGCTCTTTATTTTTAACTGCCTGTAAGCCTCGCCGCGTCCAATGTATTGCAGAATAAATATTTTATGTTTTGTAAAATCGTAACAAGATCGGTTACATTGTTCGGAAGCAATCGACACCAGTACTTCAATCTGTTTATAGTGCAAAGACAATGGTTTTGAATCGTACGTCGATCGAAACGACTATTGCAAAATTAAGTGGTCGTATTCCTTATAAGGCGAAAATACATTTTATTTACTATTTTCTTATTAGTGACAAGAGTGCGGAATCATTATGTAACTGTATTAGTTAATACAGCTATTCCTAGACTCCACCTAGAAGAAATATAAATGTCTAGAAAATACGTACCTAAAACTACTGCACGGATGGATGACCCAGTGGCCGGCTGCTTTCTGCCTGATGCGCTCCTTCATCAGCGCCTTTTTTGAGCCGAAGAGTTTCATTGCTAGCTTGTTGTCGGTCGGCTGGAAGAGTGCTTGCAGCTGGTTGCGCAAGAAGCCCTGCTTGGCGTCGGGCGCGGGGGGCGCGGGCTCCACGGGCGTGCCGTACAGGGACACATCGTCCAGACCACCGAAGTGGACCTTGCCGGTGCCGCTGCCCTGCTTCAGCGACATATCGGCGTCGCCTGCGGACAAACAGATACAATCAACAGAGGCACAAGCTACATTTAAATGTAAGTTTCCTCTATGACAAGGAATCCAGACACATCTCTCGTATTGGACTATCATGGAGTAGAAGGAACATAAGTGGCTATTAGCACTTTATAGGATAGTTCTAAAAAGAAAGAGGGAAGACGGAGAAGATTGTTGAAATACGATAGGTCCTCCAATTATAAATTTTAAATGGCATTCAGAATAGAACAATTTAGTCTGACAGTGAGGAATATTGCTTGTAGAAGCTTGTGAACTATAAAATGTTTGGCCTAGCTACCATGGCTGTTTAGGTAAATGAGTAGAAAACGTCTTGGAGTAGTGAAGAGCGAGTGCGTCAGTATATGGAAATAACGCATGACGTCGTCTTTGTAATCGTAATGAACGTTCAGGTCAGTGGGCGTAGTACAGTTAATGGTGCAAGTGTAAGGTTCAGTATGGGTCGCAAGTCGATTTCGAAATGCATTTATTGATTTCGTGTTTGCGAATACGATACAAAAACAGAACGTAAGAGAATGTTATACCAAATTTAGATATGCTCTGTTTCTTTCAACATACAGAATGTGTGAAAGATAATCATTCATGCACCGAAGTCTATGTTAAGCGGCCAATTACTGAAACGAATAATCAACAACATTTGGCTCAAAGTTTATATCTTAGATACAACCACTGATATTAAATGTATTAGCTATTTATTGTAATAAATCTGTGTAAATCACACTGGTGTATTTATATTTATATTTAAAAACTATCTACATGTTGTATGTAAATTTACAATTGCGATTACCTTTATGCCATTACTTTGCATTACAACTCAAGTTTTATGCATCGTAACAAAAACAAGGTAACCTTTTTAGTTTTTGTAACGCTTCTTAAGTTGGAAGCGTAATCATTGAATATGATTACAAACACTATAAAATGCAATGAAATATATTTACTGCATTCATAAACACGTTTACTAAAATATAATATGAAAATGAATGTTGTATGAATTATAATATTTGAATTAGGACGCGTTTAAAATAATACAGAGATTTGTTCTATGCAAGTATAGTTTGATTTAATATAATATATTGAAACTAAAAAATGACCTTTAAAGATAAGCAAATAAAGGTACGAAGCATTTCATATCAATAGACTTATTGTTTTACAGACAGAAATATTGTAAAGAAGCATGTAATAAAGAATGAAATTGTATTCATACATTGCTTGGCAAATATTCTCAAAAGCGGAGAAATTTATTGCCCTTTTTATTTCTACATGTATTGTAAAAAGGTCGCTGTACAATAAACTCAAGGTGCACAGTTATAGAAATATGCTTTTATGAGATAATTTATAGTTGTTATTGTGTGAGGAAATAATTAAGATTGTTTACATCGGATAAAAGAAATGGAAAGAAATGCTAATTGGGGAATCCCAAAGTAGGGGTCTTCATAGAAGTTGGGAAGTCCCTTGAAGTTGGGATGTTTGGTAAAGCTATGAAGCACTGTGATAGCACAATTTATATGCGAGTCTGTGAACATTGTCACACAATCACGAAACAAACACTTTTCAGCACAAATTTAAATTAAGCTAAAAGGTTCGTACTATAAATATCATGATTTTGAACAAAAAAGTAAAAAGGTGTGTGTTTTTATTAAATATTTTTGGTGAAACTATATATTATAACAGGTATGCAAGTGGTAAACAAATATAAAATATGATTTAAGGAAGTAAAGAGATAAAATAAAAAGTGCAAGGTTACTACGCTCCGTTGCCAGTAGACACAATGTCGCCAGACGCGAGAAAACATTATAAATATTAATATGACAGTATGTGTTGGTTTTTTACCTAAATATTATGTACAAAAACTTCTTTGTGGTGCGTGAAGCTGAGTAAAACATGTTGTTAGTTACCTGTGCCATTTGGTTTTAATAGTGAAATTATGCGAATTTATTAGCTAACTAACTAAATTAATTTAGTAATCGTCAAGTTTTAATATAAACTCCACTTTGGGTAGATGCGCCAGCTCAGTAAGTAAAGTTTTATTATTTCAGGTTGTTATAAAAATCATTTAATTGTTTTAACCAAGATTAAATTGCAGTGAAATTATAATAAAAGAATAACAAACAAAACTTTTCAATTTTTTTTATACGTCATATTTTTTTTTTAAATAAGACAAACATGTTACTGTTATTCTATATTTCCATTATATCAGTTTTTATAAATCCTTATAAACAATAGTAGAAATCTTTGTCATATATCTGTAAGCCTTAAGTTTCGATCACAACTTTATGAGGGAGGGCCATAAACAAAAAACAAGAAATAGAATAGAATAGATCACAACTTTTTAACTAGTAATTATTGAAGTATAACACGAATAAATTGAAAATAATATCCTTTAAGTGTGCGCTGTGGCAGTGGGTATACAATTCTCATGAGTGTCATAATGTGTCGCATGCACGGACTCCAGCATGGCCATTACAGCTGATAAAACAGACGATTAAACAATGAGCCAATGGCGTTCCATTGATTCAAGTGGCGTCAAATAGTGTAACTCAAGACGGCAAATCAACCCACTCTGTACTTGCAAGCTTCAATCCGTCATTTTTTATGACATTGAGATTAATGTTAAGTAATATTTATATCAACATTGGCCATTAAAAATCTTAACAGATCTTCTTTTGTTTCTTGACTTGGAGAAATGTAATCAATTAGACATTTTACGTAACTTGAACAAAAAAAAAGAAAAAGAAAAAAAGAAGAGATTTAGTTTGTTTCCTAGGTTTTTTATCAAGAGTCCTATTTTTCTTATATTTTTCTATTTTCGATTTATATTACCAAAAGTGAGCTTAGTTTGAAATTTAATTCAATTTATGCCTGGTGAGTATGCGTGTTAAATTCTTCCTACTGCAATTATACGTGGACGTTACAATTTTTCGTAAATAAATGTATAAATAATTTGATTTTATTTGGAATTTCATATATTAATATAAAACCATTTTATTTAAAAGCGAATAACGTCTTATTTAATTAAACAAACAGCTGGCTTAGAATCCAACTGACGTTAAAATAAACAGCTAGCGTTAGATTTCATTCACAATATCAGATGGTTATTACAGCGCATTAATATATTTGTCAGAAAACTAAGACCGTTCAATTAAGTGTTGAACCGATTTAAGAACGGATAAATTAAAATGAGCATAATACAATTTCTTGGCAAAAATTACTTGGATTACTAATTTGAACAATTCAACTTTAATTAGAGTTTAATTTATGACTTTCTTTGAAGTCAATCTTTTGTAAAAATCTGCATTAAGTTTTATTATAATTTCTACAAAATAATACTGTGATAATATTTATTAGCCTTGGTTTGTAGTTCTGTAATTAACCAAGTTAAGTAAATTACAAAGTTATAAAGTTATAAAAAATATTCAATAATTAGTTTTTAATTACTTGATATTATTACTTATAAGACCAAAATCCTAACATTTATGTACGTGATAATATGTCTTAATAAAACCGGAATATGTCAATTGTCCATAGAATTACGTCCATTACGTCGGTTTTGAGATGACGAGGTAATTTTGTGAAATTATTCAGTGACCAGGGTTTTGTAGCATTCATTTTTAACCTTGAAATCGGCTGCCAGCGATGATGTCACGAGAGTATTATATGTACAGATATTATAGTTGCAAAATAATCTCCCACTATTTTATCTTGTAGTTACTTTATTAGAAGAGGTCTACATCCTAGATATGACAGGAATCTTAATCGAATGGGAGCAATGAACTTTAATACATTTCAAACTTCGTGATTTTTGTTAATATTATTTTTTTATTATATATATATAAATATAACTTTTGTTATGTTATCTGGAAAAGGAAATATTTCATTGTATATGTTCAACAAAACTAATTCGTACTAGTAAGAAAGAAGTCATAACAAAGTTAATAATTTCAGACCATTTCAAATTGCAAATATGTGGAAATTTTATAGCTTGTAAGCATAGCTAATTTAAAAATATTATTTACATTGTTCATTATTTAAATTCTTTACGATAAAAATAAGTATAAACCAAGGCTTTTCAAGGGAGCTTATACCTTTTGAATTTAAAGACAACATTATTCTTTATCGCATCAGAAAACCAACGTCTTTAATTATTATTAATTAAAAAGAGCCTTTCAATATTCCATGTAGAGTTCGTATTTGAACAGCACCAAGCAGGATGTAACACTAAATAGAAGTGACATGGAACATTTTACATCGATGAATAAATTTTCAAATGTACAAGGAAATGATAAAAGGTATTCGTGGTTTAAGAAAGATCATGCAATAAGTTTACGATGAGTCACTGTTTGCCGGATACTTACCCTTTGGCATTTTGGAGGTAACACAAAAAATATATGCCCACAAAGATGTTAAGCAATTACCGACATATACAGTTAAAAGCCACGATGGACCCCATGCAGTTCACGTTCACACACATCACAAAACAACACAAATACACAAAATACCAACAAAAACACAAATTCAAATATCTTTATTCAATACACTTTTGTATATAATTCAATTATATTGATTAGAATTTGCTGTGAACACATCGATAAAGCTTTAAAAAGACTCTTTAACTATTTTTTTTATATTTCAATATTACATAGCATTTGAATTGAAACTTTTACTTGTATAGTGTTCTGTTTCACTGCTTAGATTAAAATACCTTTAATTTCGTTACAGATTTAATCTAAAATGAATCCTAAAACCAGTTGGCGTTGGTTTAACATCAGCTTTGGTCAATTACTGGGACAACGTCAATTGTATAGGAAATTTCACGCAATGTACTGCATATGGCAATTCATTTTCCAAGGTATATGGTCGTTTAAAAGTTACATAAATATATACGTATTATAATTTAAAAAATAAATTTTACTGCTGCCAGCAATCATACTAATACTAATACTTATATACTATTATTATTATAGTATATAAGTATTAGTCTATTTTTTTTATATAATATGTTTTATTTTTTTTATAACAAATCATGTAAAATATATTATATATAAAAATAAGAAATTAAAGATATACGAAATAATAATAAATATTATAAATGCGAAAGTTTAGATGAATGCATGGATGGATGGATGGATGTTTGATAGAGTTTGTAGCCTAAACGGCTGAACGGATTTAGATGAAATTTGGCATAGACGTAGAGAATAGTCTGGAAGAACACATAGGCTACTCAGTTTTGTTTTTTTTAATTCCACGCGGACGGAGTCGCGGGCGAAAGCTAGTATTTATATAACACTCTTAAGTTTAAATAACTAGGTAAAATCATCCAATACCTTTTGTTTCGTAAGGAATTCTTATTATAAATTTCGTGTAAAAAAATAACAGGAAGAGGGTTTACGACATGCCAGTCTGTCAGGTAGAAAGGGCATCCGTTACAATATAAAAGTAACTCCGAGCTTAAAATAACTTCGGGTCCTCTACATTTCAACCAATCGGGGTCGACCGAAATAGAAAACGATTCTGTAACAAACTAAATAAGCAAACGAGTGTTTAATATTATGATTATATCAAAACGTTATTTTCTACTAGGGTAAACAGCTACAGCAAGAACATTTCACTTACGCGAACTTCTGCGTTTTAAACACAAGTGATACTGCAAGTAATATTTGTATTTGAACTTAGGCTCATTTGAGTAGCGTCTGGATGATCTAAGCGCTGCGCTATCGAATCAGAGGTATTTAAGATAATAAAGTTTACCCCTCGTAGCTCAGTTAAGGTGCAATTTGACGAGAGCGGTAAGTGCAAATTGTATCTGAGAATAGAACTGAAGACGTCCCCGACAATTACCGGCCAATTGAGACAAAAGGATAATGTTTGGCCGCGTGTCAAGGTCGGCACGCTTTATTTCTTCAATTGAAAATAAAATATTTGACATTTATATTTATTCTATGAAATGTTCCGTGTATTTCAATGCCCTAAAGCTTTATCAAGATGCACGTGCCTCTTGTTTCCTAATGCCTATATTATTTTGGGAAAACCCAAGTAATATGTTAGAATAATTAGTTTGGATACAATTAAATAAATATTATTATGCATTAATTATCATCATTCGGATAATAAGTGATGACCGCTTAATATACAATCTTCCTTGTATTTCAGGCCTAGGAGAAAAAAATGCCTTAGGTATTTATTTTAATTGCTATATCCGCAAGCAAGAATAAATATAAATGGAAATCTACATTAAGAAAAATAAACAATTTATTTTTCGCACGCGTCCACGCCTGCGCACATTGTAAGCTTCATTTTCAGTTCGGAATTCAGAAAAAACGTTTGTATCACATGTCTGAATAAAAAATCTATACTATTATAATAAAGCGTAAACACACACTTCTTTGTTGCCTAAGATGTCAGCAATTACAGCATATTTTTGAATAATTCTTTTTTTTAAAAAAAGCCGTACACTTACGTCACGCTTTAGGCTATATATTTTCACGCCATTAAACTTAGGTGGTAGATATTTTGGAAAAAACCCTTATGTGGGAAAGGGACCATAAGTTGCTGCCAACATCAAGAAAGCAAGATTGCCATAGTAAGTTAATTGGTATTTTGACATTTGCAATTGAGAATTTGACAAATGCAAACAATAAATTTATAATTTCATGCGGATGAAGCCGCACGCGAACAGCTAGTATTATAATGAATTTTTAAACAATTTATAATCAACAGTGCTTCTACTTCTTATTAAAATTAAATTAATTCAATTGGAACAAGACTGTATTAATAATTCCCAAATATTTTATGTTTATGTTCTTTAAAACTTTAAACAAATTAAGCGTAAATATGTCCCAAACTAATTGATACAATTCTTTCCTTGTATAAAATCGTTTATGTTTTTGTTTGTGAATTAAATTTTTCTTAACTTTAATGATACAGTCTTAAACTGAGTCGAGGAAGCTTGTAAAAAGTCGTGACGAATTACTTCCGAGTTGAGACTTTGAAAGGTCACTATGATGTTAAAATATGAATGTATTATGACAAAAATTTACATTAATGAATTTATTCAAGCGTATATTTTTGGGCCCTCACTATAAAATGTTATGCGAATTTTAAATAAAATAAGTACAAAAATATTTTTCCTTGTAAATAAAGCTGCAAACCTATTTAATTTAGAGCAAAAAGTTTTACCGTAGCTTAATTCTTGAATGGATCTGCTATTTGACATATTGAATAATTTCGTCGTGAACAATAAATTTAATTGTTTTCAGGTAAAAACACGCCTATACCCACATCTTATTTCGAAATTCTGGTGAAAATTTAGGTTATTTTTTGTGTTATTTACCTATTCAAAACAAACTTTTCATAAAATGATTTAACCTACTGTCAACTTTAACTAGGACAAGATCAATTTATTATTTTTTATATGTAACTGGAAACGTAACGATCACGGAGCGTGACCACAACGAAGTTTGTTTCGCAATGTTATAAATACATTCATTAACATCACCTTAAAATTATCCCGCACTCGTTTAAATTATAAACAATATTTACCTTGAGATGAGAGTACTAAAATAGGAGCAGTGTTTATAAAATATACGAGGATATAGAATGACGACCGAGTTATCACCGGTACGTAATGTCTAGCTTAAACCAGTCGATTATTTGTTACAATGTAAATAGCTGATTAGAATACATTGAAAACGTTATAAGGATAATATTATTTTACTAGCTGTTCGCGTGCGGATTCATCCGTATGAAATTATAAAAACTTTATTTTATTGTTTACATTTGTCAAATTATCAATAGCAAATGTCAAAATGACATGACATGACGAACCTTCGCAATCTTTCTTGATGTTGGCAGCAACTTGTGGTCTCTTTCCCACATTAGGGTTTTTATCCAAAATATTTACACACTAAGTTTAATGGCGTGAAAATATATAGCCTAAAGCATGACGTAAGTGTAGGGCTTTTTATTAAAAAAAGAGTTATTCAAAAATATGCTGTAATTGCTGACATCTTAGGCAACAAAGAAGTGTGTGTTTACGCTTTATTACATTAGTATAGATAGATATAGATAAATTATGCAAGTCAATATCGCTTCTAACTTTTGCAGTAACTTTTAAAACAGCTCCACTAAAAACTTAATGGGTTTTAAGTTTCCTTGTTTCGAAAGTTATCTAAGTATGTAGTTGTAACAACGTTTAAGATAGAAATTCCTATAAAGATAAATAAGTTTTACTTTTCATTCAGGAATTTATAAATTTGCGATGAATAATGATATTTTTTTTGTCATCATTAACGGTAACACCATGTCTATACAATATAACACTAATTTGAATTATTGTAATATAGGATAAGGAAGTTTTATTTGTTTGAAATGAAATTTAGTTGATATAATATTACGCATAATGTTTAGTTTCGTACGTAATGTAGTTTCTAAGAAACGTTTCTAGAAAGTTGCCTGAGGTCTGCGGAGACTGTATTGATGATAGTGCTTGGTACCGCCTGAGTAATATGAGCAAATAAACTTGCTTCAAACGTGTTTCAAGGAGAACATTCTCAACTACTTTATTAGAACAACATTTAATTGGTTAGTTAATTTTGGAATAAACTTAATTGAACTTCGCAAACAGCTGATTTTGACAGACGAGTGAACGACAATCGGTGAACGAACGACGAAGAGAAGAGACAAGATATTAGGTAATCTTCCATAGACAATGCGAAAACATCCGAAAATCGAATGTAAAATCAATGGAAGTGTACATGTGCGTTTGTTTACATCAAAGCCGCAAATAGTATCAAACGCAAGTAGTACTCACTCTCCCGGCCGGCCAGTCCGCATGTATACTTCCTCAGTTTGTGGAACAGGTAGTTTGTGAAGCCCGCACAACACATCGTGTCGGCTTGTACGACAGTTTGCGCGAACGTCAACTGGAGTTATGGATGAACGTCATTTTTTTGTACCGTAAGTGCGCGGGCGGCGAGCGGGCGAAAGCCGTGCGCGTTCGGCCAACGCGCATAGCACAATGCGACCGGACTTACTCGATAACCAGACACGTTACGGCGACCCCGAAAATATTGCACTGAGCTTATACAAAAGCGACACTCGATAGACGGCCAACCCGTCCCGCACTCCACCATGCACTGATAGTCTTTTCCTCGCTGCGAGCAATTAATGTCAATGACTGACGAAACTAAAGCAGATCGATTGTAGGCATGTCGATCAATAATAATAGAGCGCGTTGTTTGGAGTCGCAGTAGCCACAATAGTGTTTTGAATCATTGGTATGTTGTTGATACTTAACCGAATATATACACCGGCCTGTTTGTGTATGTTTGTGTCACGCTTGAAATCGCCTATGCAACTTGCAGGTTATAAATCAGTTTTATGTTTCTACATAACCTATTTTTAGATTAAATGTTATGTGTTCTCTTACGAACTACATCAGAACAAAATCATTGAATTACGCATTTCGAAGATTTACATAAAGGAAGGATAGTCTTCTATAGCTGTTATATGTTTCTAACAAATCAGTAAGTAATAGTGAAATGTAAGTATCTTTGAGAAACTCGATGGAGTTCCCACGCTTTACAAGATCGTTTTACAGATGTTTATAAAACATATGGGAAAACAGTTTAGAAGGTGACACGTTCTGGTTAACAAACTTTGATGATGGTTTTTAATAAGAAATCAAAGGTTCCATTTCCGTGCATTGTCATAGCTATGTTAGCTATGGTTAACATTGCGGGTAGGATGTTGATTTTAGAATAAAATAAAAAAATATTAAATCAAGCCATGTTATGCGACTGTGTGTTTTATCACATACAGTTTCTCTTGATGCCATCCCAAGAAAACGTAGTATCTGAATATATTTCGAAAAGCTGCCTTCAACTTATTGCCGACAACTACAAGAAATCCTTTCTTTCTCGATTTTTTATCATGCACGTTGTAGATATCTTTACTAGATTCATTTTCTCTTTTACTAAAATATGTTGATTCCGACGGGATATAAACCAAATTACAATACATTAAATGTTTAATTACCAACTTATGGTATTTATAATGATAAAAGCAGGTCATGTGTAACAGTAGGTAACCGGAGCACACGTAGTAAGACGCTTACGCTATCACAAAAGAATAAAACATTTCATTGAAATACAATAACAAAAATAAAACAATAAGATATAACAGAAATTAATTCTCACGGTATAAACAAATAAATGAGTAATCTTGACTGTTATCTGTCATTGATTAATAATAAAAAGAAAACTGAATATAATCTAATTAGTGTACGGTTAATTATATGGAATCGTGCTGGTAAAGTTTTAAAAAATGAAACTTAAATTATGTAGAAAACTAGCTTTCGCCCGCGACTCCGTCCGCGTGGAATTCCACTATTAATTAAAAAGAAACAAAAGTGAGTAGCCTATGTGTTCTTCCAGAATATCCTCTTCGTCTATGCCAAATTTCATAGCGATCCGTTCAGCGGTTTAGGCTACAAACTCTAACAAACATCCATCCATCCATCCATCTAAACTTTCGCATTTATAATATTAGTATGAGGTATGATTACATTAGTTGAATCTTAAAACACTATTTCAACAACCAAATTAGGGTTATGGCTAAAAATAAGTAACAGGAGATATCAAATAACAGGAAAATATTAAAGCGAACAAAAGTACACTCAGGGATGTCAAAGATGAACGAGTCTATATGTAAATTCATGATATTTATTATAAGTAGACGGCGAGTATATTATGTAATAAAAAAAATAGAAGATATAAGAAACAAGAATGAATAAACTTAGTTAAAACACATCTAATCTCTATTTACCTTTTGGTAAAATATAAATTATTTGGTTAAACTAAACAGGCTTAAATTTTTTCCTCCACTCACTACACTTCTATAGACAAGTACTCGTAATATTGACAACAATAATGAAATATATTTGCTAGTTGATCATTGTCCAAAATATATTTGAATTTCTACTTCATAGTAAATTAAACTAAGAAACTTTACAACACAAATGGCTACTGTTTCTAACAGATGGTTGATTGATTGCTTTCAGATTGGTTACGATGTTAATGAAAACTTTGCCTTTACAAGTTACGTATTGTACTTTGACATTAGCTATAAGAGAATGGTATAGGATATCCAACGTAAACCAATAATTTAGATCCCATAGACATTTTAGCAAAAGTAAGTTAAACATATTCCTTTTAAAAGTAACTCCACTGAAGCCGAATAAAACATTTACATGAATCATTTTAAACAGTAATCATAACAATTTTCCTGTTACAATTTCCTCTTGTTGAATTATGTGAAATCTTTATCTATACCTAATTATTTAGACCAAATAATAAAACTACGTATCTTCAAGTGATTAACAAAATCCTTTGTCGGAAATTATACTGTATTCTAAATGTATCTTTACTCAGAGATACTCAGCTCAGGCGAGTTTGAGCGAAGAAGCGAAACAAATTTAATCAAAGATGAAAGGCCGACAGTAACGTACATACATTTGTATAGTGCCTCTAACTGAGGTCTTCAGAATATGGAATATTGTGGAATATGCTCTACAATATGCTGGTATGGAACTTCTAAAAAAATTGTATTTAGACTCCTGAAAGGTCTCAGTATAATTCAAGTTAATCAGATTATCCTTTCTAGAACTTACCATGTTGTTTTTTCCGTGACAATAATTTAATCATACCTTATCTTTAAGCTATTAGTACCTAATACCTGAAAAATCTTCTTTCATCTCTTAATCTAAGGATTTAAATGTCATCATGTTGTGACGTCACAATAAACTTTTCCTTTGACAAACTTGGTGCGTTTTATTATAGGTTCATTATTGTAATATTTTCAAAATAGAATATTAAAAAAGATAGTTATTGAGTTAAATCAACACGAACAGTCATCGAAACTCAGTCTGAACAGAATCGGTAGTTTTATCAAAAGTCAATAATTTTAGGAAGATAGTTATTATCATTTCGCATATGAAATACCTAAAATTAACTTAATGTTTCGACATTCGTACATCCGACACTCGCAACACAAAATAAAGCATGGAACAAATCTAACCATTTAGCCGCAACACTAAGCATGATCGTATTTCACATTGTTGAGTGTGAAAATAATTCAATTGCGGTGAACAAATTTTCGGACGCGCGTTTATGCGGCATAATTGTACGTACAGTTATAATTTATCACTTTCAAAGCTCTAGTTCCACGTTATTGGGTTTGTTATGACGTTAATTAAAATTACAAGCCGATACTTCGCTTTCTTCTTTCCTCTTAAACAGGGTATTGTTTTGTCTGCAACGTGACCTAGATGTCTGTGTATCTGATTTCTAAAATCTAGGTCTTGTATTTCATTTGGATTTCATTGTGTGTTTACCGAAGTGTTTTTCCTTTCTCAAGAAATGCATCTTGAAAAATGTATATGAAGTAAAAATGGCATTTGAGGATAGAGTTAAATGAAGATGAAAAAATAAAAAAAGTCTGTACAACTTTATCAGAGGTGTAGCAGGAAAATATTATTTTTATCCATCTTAGATATCATAGACAATTTGTTGATTATAAATTCGATATTTCAGTTCAATTATTGATTAGATCATGATTTATTTCTTTTGTTATACATTGTAAAGAAAAATGATAGAAAAGAAAAGTAGCCTTGGCTCATCTCGATTACGTATTTATTCACTTTGATTTCACTTGAACTCAATATAATAGAATTGTCTATAATTTAGCAAGTACATAATTGTACATAATGATTTTAATATTGTCTAAATTGCAGTCTAATTTCAAGTCAATGTTTTTTTTTCTGTTCTATAGTTTCTTTAAGATCTATGGTTTCTTTTCAATATTTATTATAACTAACTTTCGCCCGCGACTCCGTCCGCGTGGAATTAAAATAAAAACAAAGTGCCTATGTGTTCTTCCAGACTATCGTCTACATCTATATCAAATGTCATCGAAATCCGTTCAGCCGTTTAGGCTACAAACTCTAACAAACCATCCGTCCATCTAAACTTTCGCATTTATAATATTAGTAAGATGTATTAATTTCCATTGAAATATTGTTGAAAATTCTTTAATAATGACGCACGATAGATAAATATAATAGTTATAACAGTATTATTTTAATTTAAACAAACTAAGACAAAATATTTAGAGTACATATGTATTGTTTAATTTTGTAATAGGATTCTTATAAAGTTATCACAGAACAGTGTTTTGTACATAAAATAAATCGTGAAATTCCATTGTGTATTAACTCATGTTATCTTTGTTTTTTTTCACAGAGAATGAGAGGGATGGCAACATGGGCGTTACTAGGGGTGTCACCTAGTCGAAAAATGTAAAAAAGATTAAACTTGTTTCGAATTAGTTTATTTTAATTTTAGTTGCCCTTCCCCTTACACCTAGCCTAGATCATTATCTTGATTCTGTAGTCAAACCCAAGCCATATACAGATCATATATCTACGTGGAAATTATTAGAGGTGTGGTTTCCAATAAGCAATCTTGCTTTTAACGTTGTTGATACGAGCCGTGTAAATGTGTCTTGCTTCTATTGTTCAATTATACTCGATGATTATTCAGTCAAGGTCTTGTAGTAGGCGTTTTGTTTATTTTAATTGTGTTCCAAGTCGTACCTATTATTGGACATAATAGGTTATAACAGTTAATTGTTTTTTCTATTGAAATAATTATTTCTTTTTATCTTGCACTGAGAATTTGTATTTCTTTCCCTTGATAAAGACCATATAGTTTATTTCTTGGCAGTTAAAAAACTCTAGAGATCAAACCGTAAGTTTTTGAACTATATAGTTTGTACTTTTCTAAAATAAACCTCCGCGGTAATATAAAAAATGTAACTCATTATTGGACAAAACATTTTGACTAAATACAGTGCCCCACTCGATTACATTAACTAATGTAAATCAAAGAAAATCTTCAAGTATTTATAGATTTGTAAATTAAAATTATAATATCTGCATAATATAAACCTAATAATAGCACAAAATATTGTAAAAAACAAAACTTTTTAGGAAACACACGTATATAGTTTCACATATTCTCAATAGATGTCAGTAGTAGTAGATGAGTAACGTTAAAAATGTTGTTATCAAGTAAAAAACACCTTATGTTCTTATATATATATTTTAAAAGCTACAGATAACGTTTATCATTCTTTAAAATAGAACTAGTCCGTGTTTTTAAAATATGGAAACTAAAAACATTTCTTTGTTGAAGAGAACAGTTAAATTGACAGAATCAGGCCGTACCTTTGAGTTTTATTCTTGGTTTCAGATTAGATTTCTTCATGAATAGAAGCTAAGATATGAATCTTTAGTAAAAATTTCCTGTTCAAGCTAGAGATAGATTAAAAATAATAAAACATAACTAATGATAAAATATATTAAATGTATTTTATGTTTGGAATAAACTACGAAATATGGGCACTATGGGTATTTGTGCAACTCAAATAACAAGATTTATCTGACTACAACAAACTTTTTTTTATTGAATTTAAACAAAACACAATTTACAAATATAGACAAACATAGCCCCGCTAAAACAATATCATTGGTTTGTCTGCGGGTGCAGTGTTTCTTTGTGAGCTGCCGTGAGAAGTCAGAGAGGGTCGCTAGTTTACTGGAAAATTCGAATATAAATATTCGATATACAAATACTGTCGTGCAAAATAAATTGCAAGCACATTGCACTAATTTTTTTGTCTATTCATAACCTAGTTGAAATCTAGTTTGTTTTTTATTTGACAGATATTTTAGTTATGGATCATCGAATTCTATATTAAAAAAGCGTTTTGATTTCAGAAGACCAAAGAAACTTTGTTTAATGTTTAAAACATTGTAGTGTTTATAATACGATAGAGTGAGAAAGGTCTGGTACGTTTGAACTCAGAGTTGTTTGTGCACAAGGTTACCATCATTAATTACAAGTTCGGACATGGTCTATGGTTGCCAACTCTATAATCGGGAAGTTATCGCTGAAATAAATTTACAATATTAATCCTTTTAACGAAAATAAGTATATAACTATAATAAATTAAAATACAGTAACAAAACTCGTTTATTTTTTTTAACGTAAATAATAAAATTCCATAGATTTTTTAGAGAAAACTAGAGTATGTTGGTTATAACATTGGGCTTTAATGTTTGCCGATACGGCAAATTAAAAAAAATCGGAGAAGTACCAAGAGAATATATTCTCTTAAAGAGTACATTGTTGCAAGTTAGACGATATAAAAAAATTGAGTCGAAACAGATTCAATGAGTAAGAAAATAAATTCCGTGATTACACTAATTGCTTGGTTACACTACACTGGTCGTGTTTAATTCAAGATCGCGTTACCAAAGATAAGTGTGTCGTGCAAAACATGAGACTACACCGAACTAAGATATCATTGTAGATCAAAGTGAAGGTCTTCTTACAATCGTCTAACAATAGCATTACGTATTTGTTGCATAGGTCCTAATCTTAAAACTACTATTAAAACGTCTGATTCATCTTCCCTACCTTATCCTACACCCGTAGGGTCGGCACACCGGGTTTTAGTCCTCCAAATAACTCTATCATCCGTCATCTTAGTCATCACTCCCTTCTTGATGTCACCTTTCACGCAATCCATCCATCTCTTCCTAGGTCTACCTCTACCGGTGTACCTCCACACTTATAAGTAACGTCCTTCTTCTTACATGCCGCCTAAATTTTAAAAAGTCTGATTAATACCTATGTTAAATTCTGTTTTCGCAGTCTTATATACAGGAAAAACGTAGCTTTTTGCTAAACTGCGCACTAAAGAGAAATTTAATGATTGGAACTTTATTACTTTCTTGTAAATTGCTTTTTACCACTTTACCGTCGCTAACCTTTAATTTTCTACTACGTTCTACTTAACCATTAAAGTTATTACTGGTGGTTCAATTGGAGTGTTTTCGTCGTCGATTTTATGTTTAGTCTGATTTTTCCGCTAACGACTATTTAAATTCCAGTTAGGTTTGCTAAAAATTGCTGCCAACTTTTAAACGTTTAAAAATGTCACTGAAACTCGTTGTGGTATTAATTTTATGGTAAAATAAATTTTATCGAAGGTTAGATGACACAAATATGTTATATAGCTTTTTTCCTACACTGCGATAATATTTAGATTTACTTAAAAAACGTCCATTTTCTGTACAGTATTTAGTTACTACTCAGGGTTTACTTCATAAAATATAAACATTCTTATATTGTTTTTTTTTTTTAACATAAATAAACCAGCGCTTGACCACGATTCCACCTAAGAAGTAATATAAATGTGAACTGTGCAGTGCCAATATAAACATTGTATGTTTAATGGCACCAAGCTGTGTTAACACCCTTATGTAAAAATGTTTTCGTTGAAATAAATAAAAAAAAAAAAAAGTAAGTGAAGACGCGGCCGAAGGATTATTGTGTTAAATTATAGCGCAGTTTATAATTACTTAAAATTTAATTTAATAAATATAGGATGATTTCAGATCTGGAGTTCCCACGGTTTACAGATTCAAAGGCCACGGTCGCCCAAACGAGGCTACGACGATTCCTCTCTGCGAAATCAGAGGACGATAGGTTTATGATAATGCACTGAAACATTTCAAATAATAAGCACTTTTACAGTTGTCATTTTCACAGTTACTAACTCGTCTTGCCATGTCCCTATATCAAAAAAATCGCACGTGTTAAATCGTAACAACTATCGTAATCACTTAATTGAAATAAACATTCACGAGGCTAATTTAAATAACAATACAGATCAATTCCACCTTTCAATTAAATGTTATATAATTTAAATGCCAAGAAAAAGTGGTCCGATTTCACTTCAGATCTTGATACAATTAATAGCAACCTTACAATAAAATTCAGTGTATTGTACTTTATCTTTCTCTCTAAATTGGTCTATTACTAAAAAACGGTATTGATTTGAAGTTATAAGGTATTTAACATTAGTTATCTAACTTGTTATGCCCTTTTTAAGAAATCAATTCAATTCTTTCTTGTGCATTTAATAATACTGATACGCTCATTAACATTTTATAAAACACTACGTAAAGGTATTTTTTTAAAACGATATCTTATGTTACTAATAGCGTAGCTTTTTAATGGTGCAAGAATTGAAATCGGACCAGTAGTTTTTAAGTTATTTCAATACATATAAAAATACAAATCTTTCCTCTTTATAATATAACTAGCTGTTACTTCTGACTTCCCCAGCGTAAAATTTAAAAAATATAACCTATGTTACTCAGAAATAAATTACCTTTAGAAATTTTTAAAGTCGGCCCAGTAGTTTTTCGAGTTATTTCAATACATACAAAAATTCAATTTTCTATTTATAACATTAACATAGACTAGCTGTAGCTTGCGACTTCGCCCGCCTGATGTTAAAAAATATTAAAAAAACATAGCATATGTTACTTTCAGATAAATAACCTTTCTAATGGTGAAAGAGTTTTTAAAATTAGCCCAGTAGTTTTACGTGAATCGAATACATACACAAAACCAAAAATCCAGAAATGCAAATCTTTCCTCTTTATAATATTAGTATAGATAAAGCATAGATTGTTGATTAGGTTATCAGTGTTTTAATAATAATTGATGCCTTAACATTTTCATAGGGATAATAAGTCAGTATTAATTATACATTTTAAAATTAAGACGTATGACGTTATCTTATGACGTGTTCGTAAAAGCGCATTTGCAGCCGTAAATGTAATTCTAACTCTAGTTTCCGCTCCGAGTAAGGCGGAGGTGGCAAGGATCGATCGGATCTCGTTACAAAAGTTATGGCCACTTACGTTAGTTTCCTCAGACTTGCGCTGAAATATAGTTCCACAAATAAGCGACGTTAACTCGCTTCAGTTATATTTGCGATTCATTTATCAAGTATCTAGATATTACGTAGTTTACGTTCTTCATCATCACCAACTTGCCCTTATCCCTTATGAAGGGTCGGCACAGTATGTGCTGCCCTTCCATACATCTCTATCAGCCGTCATATCTGAATCCACTCCTTTCTTAAGCATATCCTCTTTCACACAATCCATCCATACTTTCTTCGGTCTTCCTCTTCCTTTGTAGCCATCCAAATTCATTGTTAACACTTTCTGGTTTATGTCCTCACCGTCTCGTCGCATAACATGTCCATACGTATGTACGTCCAGGTAGTTTACGTTTTTATGGACTTTTTAAAAACAATTAATATTTTTCTATACTATTATAATAAAGCGTAAACACACACTTCTGTGTTGCCGGAGATGTCAGCAGTCAGGCTATATTGTTTCACGCCATTAAACTTAGGGGTAAATATTTTGGATAAAAATCCTAATGTGGGAAAGAGACCATAAGTTGCTGCCAACATCAAGGAAGCAAGGCTGCCGTGGTTTGACATCATGTCATGTCATTTTGACATTTGCAATCGATAATTTGACAAATGTAAACAATATAATGATTTTTTATAATTTTATGCGGATGAAGTCGCGTGGGAACAGCTAGTTTTAAATAATATCTATTTTATGGTTGTTTCTTTAGAAATCAATACTCATTATTCTGTGACAATCTAGTTTGAGTGTTTCAGTAGTAAAATCTTTGCATTGTAGTCCTTTTCAAGTTACATATAGAAAATAATAACTATAAGAGTAATATAGATTCCATAGGTATACTACAAAGAGAAACAGTTACCTGGGGAAATAGTCTTACAAATTGAATGTCAGATTCATAGCTTGTCGCTGGCCCGAATGCCCCTGAGATTTGGTATATTTTACGAATTCTTTACATGAAATAGAAGAAATCAATAAGCCATCAAATGGTTTTATATACTGATGAAAACAAAAGTCGAAATTAATTCCTAACATGAACTTTAATTTAGTCGTATGTTAAGTACTGCTTCTGTGAGAAACATGATGTTATAAAGGAAATATAGACAGGTCTACATTTCTACACTAAGGTCCTCCCTTAGTGATAATTGAAGAACTCTGTCGCTGGTATTTTTCTATATTAAAAGTTACTTTCATTAGAATCTATTGGGTTCTAAAAATATGACATAAAAAGAGATATTTCATGGAAAAAATACGTCATCTTTAGGTTAATTGGTACAAAATGGGCGCAATGCCGAGCTCGATGGCGTGCTCAGCGCCCCCACCGGCGGAGGACAAACTGTTATTTGGGTCACGTGATTCATTAGCAGTTATATAAAAAGAAAGTTATAATATTTCACTCATTAAAAATGTATTTTTGAACCATAGATAAAAATGTGAAATCACTCCCCTGGTGTGCAAAAAATGCACTAGACTTTTAATTCCTCATTGACTAATGATGGCTTATCTAGCGTTGGAACATGTATCTATGCAAAGATTTGGAGATACACTAAGTATAGCCTGACTCAGAATATAAACATCTTGGCCTAATGTCGCTTTAATCGGCTTCATTATTATAAATCAGTAATGTACTCAAAGAAATTAGTTCCATTTTTTCGCAATACAGTGAGGCTTTAAGGTTATAAAAGCTACAGATTATAAAACATGTAAAGTAATGTTATTACTAATTAAATGAAAAACATTTATTTTAATAAAATGCTGTTTTGTATGACACTGGAGAGAAAATTCGGGCTAAATAAAAAATAGTTTATTCATAATTCTTTTGAACCTTGAACTTGGAATCTTACTATTGAAGATTACTTATGTATGCTAACTACTCTTTGTCTAGTTGCTTATGTATGCTAACTGAATAAACAAAAGCTAGGACGGTTTTGACTTTTTAGGTTATGTTTTTCATGTGTTTGCGTCAAAGCGTATAGAAAACAATCTTGGTCCTTTCATCTAAAGAAACTGAAATAGTTACATCTAGTTTCCTTATATATATTTTAAGATATTTGTGTAAGACTTAAATCTAGGCCGAGGCTTTTCTTATGTAGGATGCTTAATAACTTAACTGTCAGCTTTTGTGCTTAAACAATACAAGGATGATATTCCGTAGACATTTTACGTGTAAATGGTAAACATAAATAACATTTACAAGTTGGTAATGCAAATATTTACATACTAGCTTTCGCCCGCGACTCCGTCCACGGGGAATTAAAATAAATACAAAAGCAGCCTATGTGTTCTTCCAGACTGTGCTCTACATCTGTGCCAAATTTCATGGAGATCCTTTGAGCCGTTTAGGCAACAAACGCTAACAAACATCCATCCATCCATTTCAACTTTCGCATTTATAATATTTATATGATATGATAAATTAGGTATTTTTAATTATTAGTCAAAGTAACAGGTATAAATGCATAGCCCTGATTACCACAAAATCATTAATAAGTAGACTTATGGTAACTATATCATTTTGGTGGAGTTTTTACTATAATTATAATAAAAAATAATTTTGGCAATAAACGTTAGCGCTCAATGGCGAGTTTCGGATATAATAACATAAAAATCAACGACCGACCCCGTTGATTGCATTACTTCCATGTACAAAACATTAAAACACACAACACATTTAAAGTTGTGTGTTATAAATAAATGAAATTGTTTATTTTTGACCGACTTCCCAAAAGAAGGATGTACTTAATTCGTCTGTATTTTTTTTATGTGTGTTACGGCATAACTCCGCCCCTGGTAGACCGATTTTGAAAATTCTTTTTTTATCCGAGAGACATCACATTTATAATATTAGTATGATTACTCAAAACTTTATCTTTTGTTCTTCGAATTTATTGAATTTCATGACAAATAAAAGCCCGTGTGATCGAATCGTCAGTTTTGCAGTTAGTTTTCCAATCGGAGACTAGATGGCGCTAAGAAAGCATAATTTTAAAACAATTTACTATTCTGAACAGGTTTTATCTATTTTTACGTTTAAATGTTTACGAATTGCGGGAAATATTAAAAATTGAACGTTTTCGCAATCAGAGCGTTTAAAAACATTTCTTCTTTATAGCGTTTAATGATAAGATTGAATTAAAAGGAAAGCTTCGCGGAGTGGGGTCATGGCATGCTTCCAACTGTTAGAACAAACTTTTGCAATAAGTACTAAAAGAACTTAATGACGCCATATAAATGATTGCTGTTTGTGATATTTTTAAAATAAAATATACTAGTTTTTCAAACAGAATGTTGTCGCCCATATTTTAATACGCATTGAATACTACAAAAGAATGTTTATATACTTGGAAAAAAATACTATTTTATATATAAATCTATGCATAAGAATTCACCGAAAAAACAAGTCGCGTCGATTCATCGTAGTGTAAACGGACAGCGTTATGTGATACTTTCAACGTAAGGATGCAATATCAGTTTCAAAAATATACATTGTGTTGTGTACGAAAGGCCTAATTTATAATTTATATATTATAAATAATTTGTTAATTACATAAATAGTTAGAGTGTTTTCGAATATAAATTAATTAGAAACTATACTGAGTCCGGAAGTGCCCGACTCGGAGCAATTTACTCCACTCGTGCAAATCAAATCGTTATATTTAGCTTAGCGTCTTTCAACGATTTTCAACATTTCAATGTCACATCATTAGTGAGACTAGCACGGGGGAAAACTTCAAGCACACCTTTTTATGTTTCATATTTTATTCAACACATTTCAGTGAACATTTAATTGTTTTTTTTTCTTTTTAAAAAAAGCTCGTTGAAGTATTTAATATGCATGTTTTTCTATTCAATAATTCCGAATATTGGTTAAGTCAATTTACGTCTACACTTTAATAATTATGTGCAGTAAAAGATTTATTAAAGATTAGCTATCGCCCGCGGTTCCGTCCGCGTGGAATTAAAGAAAACATGTCATCTATGACAAATTTCATCGGGATCCTTTCAGCAGTTTAGGCTACAAACACTAACAATCATCTATCTATCCATTTAAAGTTTCGCAATTATATTATTAGTTAGTGATACAATCTTACTATTTCCTTAGACTATTCAATACGGATTATCCCAAAAATTCTTGTTATTTAATTTAGTCATACGAGGATCAATATTTCAAAGCAGAATAGGGTAGACTGAATCCTGCAAATTGTCAGAGACTCGTATCGCATCCTTAACCAGTAAGGTACTACTGTGTTGTTACAAGATCATTCCACAACTCCTAAAAATCCAAAAGTTTTTAATGCAGGTATTTGTAGAGGTGACGTCACATGACCTTGACATAAAGACGACTAATTATTGCAGTAACAAGATATGCATAGTACGTTACTTTACAGTTAAAATTAGGTAAAAAATGGTATCGCTAAAAGAATTCGTCAACCTGTCAATGTTAGATCGAGGTCTTTACTAAATGGCGGATAAGTGTATTTAAAGAAAAAAAAAAACAAATTGAAACGAAGGAATTAGTCATTTCCCCGCGTATTTTCTTCATGCAATAAAATTAATTCTGTTTGTAATATCAAAAGATTAATTCCAGATTTCGGGAACATGATGTATTTGCGTTGCTGATATCGAAAATCGCATTTCAAAAATTTTTGTCTGTCTGTCTGTCCGCAAGCCGCGTTTGTTCCGGGTAATCTCCGAAAAGGCTGGGCCGATTTCGACCGGACTTTTACTGAAGGGTAGCTGACATTGACGGGCATATTATAGGCTACTTTTTTTTTTCATTAAGCGCTGTCAAAATGGCGTAACGGGTGGTCCAAATTTGCGCTAACGAAGTTTGCGGGCGACAGCTCGTTTTAAATACAATACAAACATATTTGTAGTGACGTAAACTAAGAATATGAAGCCGAAGTTATCAAGATCAAGGTGCGAATGACAATGACTCGTACTCGTCGAGTGTAACCGAGCGTACTGATACGCAAACAATGTCGCCGCATGGTAAAGTGGCATCAACACTGTCACACGGAACGAAAGCTATCAGTCAGAATTCTCCACGACTGTCAGACGATTTGCAACATAATAACTCAACGCTCCCAAAGTGTACCGAAAAACTGCGGCCGTGCTCTTCGCTAAGCTTTGACTGTAGAGAAACGGACTAGGCAGCTGCTATTGTACTAAAAGAATTTTGATAATTTACTCTCGAAATATAGGTTAAGATGTTAAGATCAAATCGAAACTTGTAACATTAAAATGTCTCCATGAAAGCATACGATTTCTAAACTTAGCATGCTCAAAACTAATAATCACAAGCGAATTTATTTTTTATTTGGTAGAGATGACGGGTGAGCTTCATAGGTCCCGTCTTTTAAAAGTCAAAGTCGTTAGGCGAAACAAATGAGTCGCGTCGCGTGTGTGTGGCAGCTAATGAGAAGTGTTGATGTGTTCTCTATGTGAGAATTACGTAACCAAAAATAAAGCAAAACCCGCGTCTGCTCTAGTGGGCTAAAAAAAAAATTAAAACGGAAAATTGCGCTCCAAAATGAGCTGATTGTACATTGAAATATTTCACATTTGAAAATAGAAATGTTTTTCGTACAATTTAGATTGTTAAATGAAAAACATTGGATAGAGTATATCAAAAGAAAAGGACGAATTCGCGTTTAAAATCTTTTAAGTTTTCGCGCACGTCTTATATTCTAGATTGGTTTATGAAAACTAAATTTAACTAACATTCGCCTCGTTTGGAAATGGAGCGATTTACTATGACGTACAATCTCATTGAAAGCAGTCCGTGAATTTATGTGAATTGTGATTTATCGGTGTTTATTAACGTAGACGTTTTTATGAGATACGAAAAGTTTCTTTAGTGCATTATCCGTCGAAAGGTCTATAAGTCGGCATTTCTTATAACAAAAACTATTTTCGATACGAACATTACATTGTAATGTATCAAGGATTGATACAATTTTTTCAATAACACTGACATTTCAAAATAGTCTTGCGAAAATATTTTTGGTTGTTTTATAAACATTTCTATCAATTGCCATTCAATCAACATCCAGATATATCTGTACTGCAAAAAATGCGTTTTATGTGTTTAGGAATAGAGTAACCTTGGTTTATTGCGTTAGTGAATGATTAATCAGAAAACAAAATAAAGTCATGGAAGAAAATATTATTAAACTTAAATACGCATCATCAACTTGCCCTTATCCCTTACGGAGGGTCGGCACAGTATGTGCTGCTCCTCCATAGATCTCAATCCATACTTTCTTCGGTCTTTCGCTACTTTTGTAGCCATCCACATTCAATCTTAACACTTTCTGGTTTATGTCTCCATTCTCTCGTCTCATAGAATGTCCATACCACGCTAACCTTTTGCTTCTCAATATCTCCACCACTGGCGCTACTTTCAAACTTCCTCTAGTACACACGTTCTTAACACATTCTTCAACTTAAATAAGCATTGAAATAAATATGGCATGGAAAATAGAAAACCTAGTTCTTTTGCGGAAAACTTAAAATTAAGTTGACAATTGTGATTCCCTCAAGACAGGTTTTATTTTCCTGTCCAGGCTATAATTTCCCAATCATTACAGTAACATATAAACTAGTTAGAGCTATTACAATGAATATTCCGCACAAATAACCTTGTCCGAATCAGATGTAACTGGTTAAAACTAACAGGTTACCTGGAAGGTCGCTAGTTAACCGTCACGAAGGGATACACGCATAAATGTAGCTTCGTATTACTATTACGTCTTGTTCATGTCTTATATTCCCATTTTATTGAGAGAAAAGCCTTCATACGCTTTTGAAAGCCGAAGTTTAATCAAGAGTTACTGGACGATATCGATTACGAGTTAATTTATCGAGTTCATTTGTTTTCGAGCAAAACAGCCGTCAATCACTGAAGCACAAATGATTTATTTCCTTAACAAGTAAATGACCATAGTTTTTGCTAAAGTTTTGTTTATGTTAGCGTTCGTCTTTCATGAGTTTTATGTCTGAAATATTTTAAAACATTCACTGACAAACATATTATAATGTTTACAGAGATGAAAGATGAATGGAGCTGTTATAACTAAATATTTAATGAAGCATAAATATATTTATAAGAATGTTTGTGTTTATAAAACTGCATAACTCCATTGACCTTGTTTTAACGAGCATATTTTGAATAGAAAGGGGAAAATTTTCTAAATATTACATCTAAAATTAAAATGACAAAAAGGGATTTAGTTAACATAAGAGCAGTAAATACTTTTTGTAAATAAAAAAGTAATCAACGCGGTGCCTCAAATACAAACTTGACAACCTGACATAATCCTCGGATCGACTTAAAGGTTTGATTATTGGGTTAGTCTCTTATTTCTATCCTTGAATATGATAGAAGTGTGAAAGTTCTAGTAATTTACATGTACTTGTTATTGCTTACAATGACTGCGCGAGAGTTATTTGTCGCTGTTAATCAATTACGCAGATTAAATTGCTTTTTAATCGTAATGCATGAACATAATAAACGTACAAGTGTCCGTAAAGTCTTGAGTTTTCTATAAATATGAAGATATTTAGTTACCTATGCTTAGAAATTGCAACTTTTTAACTGTAAAATCGGGAAAAGTTAAATTATTGGTCTATTTTGTATTTTTAACCTGACAAGATGACATCGGTTACTAGCATATATTTTTTTTATAACACAGCCGAGGATAGAGAAACGCTGGTACCAATATGATTCCAATACTTGTTTTAATATTATAAATGGCAGTTGATATTTTTAGCATCTTTAACTAGTTTAAAACCTCTAGTACTAGTGAATTGAAAAGAAAACGCGAGAGAACAGTTTCTATAAAAAAATCTGATGCAATTTTCACTTCACATTAAAATGATGTATGCAAAGAAAATGCGGTCAACAAAATTAAAACTGATAAATCTTACTCAAGGCATATTTAGCTCGTATATTTCTCTTCATGGCCCGCGCTGTCCTGCGAACTCCGTCCTTGTTACACCGTTTCCTTCTTATCATTACTGTCAGGTGTTACTTATACACTGAACGTACCAAGGATCAAACAGAGCAATTAAATTGATCGGTACACACGGCATGCTTGTATCAACACAAACATGAAACTGAGAAATGTCGAGACTTGTTAGTTAAGCAATCAATGACGAATACATTAAAAAAACACTATTAAATAGCACGTGTTCTTACTCATAGTACTTAACTAATTCAGTTTACTAATGATTATGGTAATTTATATGCAAACACGATCTGTTGTGAATATCAAAGATTACACTGGATTCAAATGGTATTCTCCTGTTGGGGCGATCGGCCCAATGGGATTTTTTCCCATTAGACCAATTGATTGTATGGATTCCGTGGCATGATCGGCCCAACGTGATACACGGGTTGAAATATGTTTATCATAGCGTATTAATTAAAACCATCTGTTTTTTTGCATTTTAATAAGTTACGGACTATTTGAAATTTTTACCTGCTATTTTTATGAATTTCGTTAAAGAATTTTAATCAATTATGAAAAGTTTTGTAAATCGCACTAATATTATAAATGCGAAAGTTTAGATGGATAGATGGATGTTTGTTAGAGTTTGTAGCCTAAACGGCTGAACAGATTTCGTTGAAATTTGGTATAGATGTAGAGGATAGTCTGGAATAACACATAGGCTCACTCACTCTTGTTTGTTTTGATTCCACGCGGACGGAGTCGCGGGCGAAAGCTAGTTTATCATAAATTTAATGCATATCATTTAGTTACGTGGTATATATATTAATATTTAGATTGAACATAGACAACAAAACAAATATGACAAGAGAACTCTCTGCGGGTATTATATGTATGAAATTCTAACCGTGGATTTCCACTGCACATTGTATATAAAACAGATATTACAAAACGTAACTATCAGGAATGAGTATTTAGGACTATTTAAATACAACCAAACTGCATGAATGCATTGACCACCACAAGAATAACAAAAGGTAGAATAGTTTTCGTTTACAAAGAGTATACCAACTATGTATTGTATGTCCATTTTGTAACCTAATTTCGTAACAGGCAGTTTATATAGATTGCTGCGACGTAAATATCATTCGTTTAAAGCAACGTCCAATGATTGAATGGAATAATTGAAGACACGATAGTATAAATGCTACCTCATAAATTGTGTACGTTTGTACTGGTTAGTATTGCCCTGTGGGAAATGTTCAGGGGACCTCGCACGATAATTTTCCGGATAGTATTCTTAATGTAATCGATGAAATTTGTTTGTGATTTGTTAGTGTATGACGGACGTTACGAAAATGTTCTCTCAAAACTTCCTGCTACGCCCCCTGAATTAGGAAGATAATGTCCTATTCAATTTTTAAACGACTATTTAAAAGCAGATTATTTCAAAACAAAACTGTTTCAATTGATTAAAAAGCTTTATCGTGGTTTTAACGGAACTCATGTATGAAATATGATAATGTTTTTTTTACTAGTTTTCCGGCAGCGATCCCATACCTAATTAAGTAAATCATATAATCATGTTTATTCAATGTTTTATAGAAAATATATTATATTGAAAACTAGCTGTTGCTCGCGATTTCGCCCGCGTGAATTAAAAAACATATAGCGTATGTTAGTCACTGATAACGTAGCTTTTTAATGGTACAAGAATTATTTAAATCGGTCCAGTAGTTTTAGAGTTATTTCAATACATACATAAATACAAATCTTTCCTCTTTATAATATCAGTATAGATATGTAATTAATTGAATATAGCATAATAACAAATGAAGATAGATTAATTATGTTAACGTCAATAGAAAGGGTATGACGGTTGTATGAAAGAACATTAGGTCACGTGCCAAACTTCAGTAGGGACAAGAGCAGGTTATGAATTCCATAAAAAGGATATTAATGCTGTAAACTGCTATAATCTTAGTAGTATATTTAAATACGCTTCCTAAACCTTCTGTATTAAACTAATACTGCAAACTTGATGTAATGTAAATGTGTTTTATCTGAAATTCAGAAGGTTATTTTTAGCGTACACTACCGTGACCTTAGAACAGATAATAAATGTACCATATATTTAAATTCTATTCGAAATAAAGATTTGAATCGTAAACATTTGATAACTCCCAAAAACTAATCGTATTTGATAAATTATTCAATTATGTTGATAAAACAACCTACTAACTGCGTGAATTGAATAATAACGCGTTCATTTTAATTATGTATAACTAGCTTTTGACCGCAACTTCGTCTGCGCAAAATTAAAAATAACAAGTAACCTATGTGCTGTTCCGGATGTTTCTTATAAATGTGTACAAAATTTCATTGATATCTTTTAAGCCGTTTTATAGATTTGTATGTGGTATCAAACACCCATCCATTCAAACTTTCGCACTGATAATATCGTGAAGTAAGATATAATATTTAATAAGCGATTCTCCTTTTTTTTATGTTTGTTAAGCTAGCACTTGACCACGATCCCACCTATAGAAAGTGATGCAGTCAAAAGATGGTAAACCCTAGCTTTATAAGTACCTGTTTACTCTAAGAGTATAGATTAAGGAATGGTCACGTGCCATCTTTATCATTACTGCAAAACAAGGCAACACTTTATAATGCATTGCGGGCAGAGGATGTTTGCTATTTTCCAATTAGTAACACCACAAAACCGCACATTATTGGATTCGACGGGGACGTGGCGATACAACGAATGTGTGTTGTAACATCATTCTGATGTTACGATTTATTTATATAAGTATTTGGAATGTTTGTCCGAACGCGTTTATCATAAAGATTAATGATGCGAGTTTGTTATGGAATTCATTGTATAGTTGATCAGAATTGCTTCTAACTTTAGGTCAAAAATAGCGCTCGTGGCTATCTAATTTGAAAATAACTGTATTTAAGTAAAAAATCGTTTAAGTTGCATAAAAGAATTTGGTTACTTCTATTAAACTTACGTTTTTGAACTTGGTTTTGAAAGGGATCTAATGTTAAGAGATTTTTTTAAAATCTAGTAAACAGTTTTGATGTGATTGCGAAGGAAATTTCGAATTTTATAGAGGAAAGATATATCATCTATCCGAGAGTTAGTTTATATCCGAAAGATAAGGAGTGCAATAAACGGAAATTAACTGAGATTGGAATCGACTATCGCAAGTGAGAGGTCAAACACGTAAGAAAATACGATTAATATACAATTAAATAATGTTATGAAAATAATTTTATAGCTTTTAACATTATATCATAAGAATATCATGTATTAATTAATTCATAAACCCTTTTTATCAGTAATTAGAAGTAAATAAACAGTGGTCCGCATCTAACTTGAATATCACGGTTTTGACCTTACTCTCTTAATATAAAGGCATACCTTAGCGTTTTGTGAAAATATTGTTATGTGTTTAAATTCTTTTATGCCTGTAAAGTTAAAATCATACAAAAAAGCAACGTGTGTAGCTTACATCACCTATAACATATGCAGGCTACACACATTAGGTACGCGAACTGATTCATCCGCGGATTTGTGATGTCGGAATTTGACAACTCTGTCGAGTCAGAATTTGACGGGTTGTCCTAAATATTTCCTACATAACTACAATAGTTTAGTCAAATTATAAGATAATGGAATCATAATAAGTGTTTAAAGCAACTAGTTACATAACTAAATGGTAGTTAGTTATGTTTGTTTTTGATGTAACATGAATGAGGAAGTGCCATCAAACCTGTCAGCTGACAAATATTTAATAATGAAATAAGATATTTTTAACTTATAAGTAAGTGAGCATCAAAATTTTAAAAGATGTTTTAGAACCACCTATAATAGTTGATTACAAATTATGTTTTTAATATTAAGAAAAATTTAAATACATTATTCAAATCTATAATAGTTTAGTAATTTATTCGATTTTTACACGTAAAGGGCTAACTTATTAATACTTGATTAAAGTGTTTTTAACGAAAAATGTATTATCCGTTCTAACTTATTATTGACTAGCTCTTGTCTGCGACTTCGTCCACGCAATATTAAGACAGAAAAGTAACCTATAATATGCCCGTCTATATCAGCTACCTTTCAGTGAAAATCGGTCGTAATCAGCCCAGCCATTTCGGAGATTACCCGGTACAAACGCGGTTTGGAGACAGACAGACAGACAAAAAATAAAATAAAATGCAATTTTCGTTATCAGCAACGCAAATACATCATCATCCCGAAATCTGGAATTTTTCTTTTGATATTACAAACAGACACTCCAATTTTATTATATGTATAGATATAGATATAGATGTAGAAAATGAAGAAATGTTTTTCCCTTAGAAGTCTAATCAGATTTTTGTAAAGAATTCAAAGTCATTTTTCTCTTTAGTAATAAAACACGAACGCACACCATAAACTGTCATAGTTTGCTAAACCTTTGTTTGAGCGTACAGCATGAAAGTGATGATTATTAAAAATGTAATAATGCCAGGCTGAAGAACCGCCCTCGCCGCCCTCGTGCATTCCACATTCTATTGTTACGCGAAAAACTACGCACAATGACACACTTACTTGTGTCACTGGCGACTCGACCAGGTTTATGTTATGAAATTAAAAACATAAACTGTCTATTTTTAAACTGCGACGAGTAATCGTTGGATTATTACACACCAGCTTTCGCCCACGACTCCGTCCGCGTGGAAATAAGAAAACAAAAGGAAAGTAACCTATGTGTTCTTGCAGACTTTGCTATACATCTAGGCCAAATTTCATCGAGATCTGTTTAACCGTTTAGGCGGTAATAAAGTTTTACTAGATAATATTTTTAAGCATTATCAGTATGAATTTGTTGGTGGAATGTCAATAACAGTGAGTAGAATTTTATAAAATTAACGGAATTTAAAAACGGAATACTAGTACCATAGATTGGCAATGATTATTATTTTATGTTTGTAGTTTATTTAGATTTGAAAACAGGTTTATAAAAATATCAGTAACTTAATAAACTTAACTTCAACTATTATAATTTGTAATGTTTTACGGTTTTATTACATAACGAGCCGTTGCTCGCGACTTCGCCCGTCGGTGAAATTACAAAATACAAAAATACAAAAATACAAAAATACAAAAATACAAAAATACAAAAATACAAAAATACAAAAATACAAAAATACAAAAATACAAAAATACAAAAATACAAAAATACAAAAATACAAAAATACAAAAATACAAAAATACAAAAATACAAAAATACAAAAATACAAAAATACAAAAATACAAAAATACAAAAATACAAAAATACAAAAATACAAAAATACAAAAATACAAAAATACAAAAATACAAAAATACAAAAATACAAAAATACAAAAATACAAAAATACAAAAATACAAAAATACAAAAATACAAAAATACAAAAATACAAAAATACAAAAATACAAAAATACAAAAATACAAAAATACAAAAATACAAAAATACAAAAATACAAAAATACAAAAATACAAAAATACAAAAATACAAAAATACAAAAATACAAAAATACAAAAATACAAAAATACAAAAATACAAAAATACAAAAATACAAAAATACAAAAATACAAAAATACAAAAATACAAAAATACAAAAATACAAAAATACAAAAATACAAAAATACAAAAATACAAAAATACAAAAATACAAAAATACAAAAATACAAAAATACAAAAATACAAAAATACAAAAATACAAAAATACAAAAATACAAAAATACAAAAATACAAAAATACAAAAATACAAAAATACAAAAATACAAAAATACAAAAATACAAAAATACAAAAATACAAAAATACAAAAATACAAAAATACAAAAATACAAAAATACAAAAATACAAAAATACAAAAATACAAAAATACAAAAATACAAAGTTTTCCTCTTTATAATATTAGTATAGATAACTACTGAATTATGAATTAATAATTTAGATACTTAAAGGGCAAGCTAATAAAAAAAACTTGAAATGTTAAATGAAAACATAATTATAATAATATTGAAAACAAACTCGTTCAGTACGATTTTAAGTTGAATTTTAATCCAATACACAATATGATTTTAATTAACATAAAATTTGTCAAAGGAATTTTTCGTGCAGTAAGCTATACGGCGACGGGGAAAAAAATTAAATTTATTCGAACAAGCAAAACAGAAGTTCATAGAGAAGCAACGCTACCTACTCCTAGTAATTAATTTATGTTCAGGCCTACATATGAAGATATGATGACCCAGACTCTATTCCGTTTCTTTTACTAAGCAATCTGTGTGGTCTTTTTTTCTCTATTAACAAGAACACGCACACACCTTTGACTAGACTCTCACACAACTGTTTAGTCTCACTTTGATTCCTATGAGCTTATATGGAGGAGCCCACACTACTCGATTTTAAGTTATGCAAATAAACAGTTGAATTGGCTGTAAAACAATCGACAATCGCACAACAGTTGTTTGTCAGTTTAGTCAAAGATGTGCGCCCGCTTTTATTTGTTTTATTCTATTAACAATTTGAATCCTATAAAATGGACATAATAAAAACATATTTTACAATAAAACTCAGAGATGTAGCGGACGTCGGTAATGAAAAGCTCCGAGGCGAAATCATGTCGAAGTTAAAAACTCTGAATCTTTAAGAGATGCTGAACTACCGCTTAAGAATGAAAACTTATTTAATAATAAAAGTTATTTCTTGAAATTTTCATTTCTCAGTTAATAATGTTAACAACATTTCAATAATGTGATATAACTTACTCGTAAGTTTTTTGGCGATATAGTTGGAGTATTTTTAGCTATGTAGTTGATAGTTCATAACATTTCTAGTCTATTTATAAATTGACAGAGAACACAATCGGTCGGTGACACACGAGTGTTATAAAAAGCGTTACGAATGCCCTATTGTTGTGATTACCGAAATCCGAATGATCTTTTATCTGTATTTCGTGGAAGAAAATTTAACGATTTTTCAAACATATAAATAATATAATACTAAGAGCTTGTCCCACGATTCTTGTAAATTGTCAGTTAACAATCCTACGTATAAAATATGTGATGGAAATATCGGATTTTGGTAGTCTATCTGACAGTAACATCACTTTTAAGAGAGTGGTGGGACAAGCCCTAAATGTTCAATAATAAGTTATAGACAAATATTTCGTATTTATGCGTAACCTATTTTGCACATTGAAAATATTACATTGGTTTAAGTCGGGCAATAGTGGTATCAATATTATTTTATTGAGTTCAACGACACAGTGGACAACTTCCGTTCAATGCAAGAATGTCATCAGTAAATGATAAATTGGTGCAGAAACACTTTAGCTTTTAACATTATACAGTGTGTTCCAATGTACTCAATAAAGTACACTTAACGCTCTGTGTCGAAGGATTTATGAGAAATCATTTTTATCAGAATATATTGTTAGCAATTACTATATAAAATTCCGCCGTATTGATGCCAAAAATTATTTATTACTACTATTATTCAATCGAACTGATTGTAACACACTTTGGCAAACACTATTTCGTAAATTATTATTAATAAGGCTTAATACCTAAACACAACATCATTACGGATTAAAAACGTACAACTGGACCAAATGATTATTGTTCTAAAATCTTTAGTATCACCCGAGCAAAGACGCTCCCAAAGCTAGTCTTTAATATGAATTTCATTACATACATCTGGATTGAAATCGAATTGCACGAGTGCTGTAATGTTTTGATGAACTTTAAACTTCAACTACATTTAGATAGTTACGATGATGCGATTGTAAGCATTACGTGTATTCTACATTGTTTATATTTGGACAACACTATATTCATAGTCGAATACATCATAGTTCTTATTCAAATTATAAATAACTAGCTGTTGACCGCGACTTCGCTCGCGTGAAATTATAAAATAATAAAGAACATAGCCTATGTTCTCGCAGATAAATTACCTTTCTAAAGGCCAAAGAATTTTTAAAATCGGCCCAGTAGTTTTTGAGTTATATCAATATATACAAAAAAACAAATCTTTCCTCTTTATAATCTAACTAAAATGCGAAAGTTTAGATGGATGGATGGATGGATGGATGTTTGTTAGAGTTTGTAGCCTAAACGGCTGAACGGATTTCGATGTAATTTGGCATAGTTGTAGATAGTCTGGAAGAATACATAGGCTACTTTTGTTTTTTTAATTCCACGCGGACGGAGTCGCGGGCGAAAGATAGTTTTAGTATAGATTACTTATTGCTGGAAGTCATTCTTTAAAATTGAGGTTATTTTTATTCCGTAATTAAAAACGGTAAAAATAAAATGAATGTAAGATTACTTTTGTCCAAGAATGCCAAGAATACTAGAGCGCGCTTTTCACTAGCTAAAGTGGCCGTATTCTGAAGACTGACATGAGTTTTTTACAGCCTCCGGCGTCGTGTCACTCAATTAGCCCGTCACGTAGGTAACCAATACCGCGCCTCGTATCGTTAATTTGTTTAATAAACATGAATTAATCGTGTCGTACGTTGGTCTTGCTCGTCACGTGACCGTTGGTAGTAAATAATATTGTTGCAATGTCAAGACTCAAGTGGATGTAACCAATACGTATGCAGTTATTTGTGTGGATTACTTATGTCAATTGAACTAGGTACACGTAGACGAGTACTACGAACGCCTTGAAATCGTTTCTAAATATTTGTTTCATCATAGTTTATTACTGGCCAGTGCAGTAAAATATAATTTTCTTTTAATTTCTAATTGGTACGTTTAAAAACTAAAAAATTAACTTCATATTTAGGAATTTATTTAGTTTATAAGTCTTAGGACCTGTCCCACCACTGGCTGATAGAGGCTCAGATAGCTTAAAAATAACGTCACTGATAAGGTAACAAAATTCGATATATCCATCATATATTTTACACGTTGGATTGTTATCAGACAATTTACAATTTGGTGGGACCGGCCCTAAATGTAATACAAACATGTTACACATTATTTAAAATAAAGTAATCCGTTATGGATCAAAGGTTTGGTGTGCAAAGTTTTAGGCCCTAGCTACTCATTTACCCTTTGTTTGATCACGTCAAACATCTTGTAGCAAAAGCGTTTCTTAGTTGAAACAGTTAAAATTTGTTCAACACGCGAAAAAAATTAGCAATGTATAATTGTCTACCAAAAAGACTGATGGGTCTTATTTGTTTGGTTTCGTTGATTCTTTTTCTTGTACGAGACATTTGTTTATATTGGAACCGAAATTAACTACGGATTTCTTTTTGATCCAAATATATTGGTTACCGCTGTTGTTCTTGACATGTTTGCGAATTATTTAAAAAATTGCGCAAATGATGAATCTTTCTTACGCTTTTTATAATTGATCTTGTCTTTCGTTTGATGTTTCACTATTTTACGTTATTTACGCGCTTTTCCTTTTATCAGTTACGTAACCGTTTAAGTTTCTGTTCACCTTTTCGTTGTAGCTTTGTAAAAGTTTATTTAAATGTACGATAATGAGTCATATTTTTGATATAAAATTAACCTTGTATTGATGTTTATTTTGGCAGCAGTAAAATTTCCTTGTCCCAATTTCAACTTAAATGGGTTAACATTTTTCGTTATTCGATTTCGCTTATTTTAATCCAAACTAAATGTTTAATTGACACATATTTCACAACACAACATGCGATCGTTTTATGCGTTTAAATTTTCTTTTAAGCTTTTAAAAATAAAAAGAAACATATTAAAAAAAATTGCATTTGTTAGACCCATTGAACGACACAAACATTTGATACAGCAAAAAAAACATTGCAGGGTTAACATTTAAAAGCGGACGTTACACCCGAGGTATATTTCAACTACGAACGTAATTTTGATAGTCTCTTCGCGACATTTTGGTATCGTATATCTTCTATTGAACTGTAACACTGGCACTCGCGAACAAACAGTAGGAGTAGACGCGGCTGCGGCGGCAGGGCACGCGGTGTGTCGGCGCGCTCGGCTGGCGGGTTGAGACTGCTCTGTGGGAACACTCGCCGGCCGTCGGAAGCGAGCCATGCGCGTCTCGACGCCGCGACCATGGTCAATGTTAACTCAATCCACTCATTGTTAACGTCCAAAGTTTACCACAGGGATCCTTACCCATTACTACCATTGGATAACAAGAACATCTCCCAATCGCCTACTTGATTGAAAACAATTTTGTTATATCTTTGTTCCCTATGTATTCCTAAATCCCTGTTTGGATTTTAATGAAACTTTGGTGGAGTATTCTGAGGATGTCAGAGAAGGTTAACGCTTTTGAAAATCTTAAGAATTATTACGTTTATTAAGACTTTTCACATTATTTCGACTTTGACATTGCAACACATGCTGCGTTCAATTTGCAATGAAAGAAAGATATGGTTTTTCATTAGGTATCATTCAAAATCTAGACAATGATCACATAGTATTAATTGAATTTATAGATTCGAGGTACTTAATATCTCTTTTAGTGTATCTTAAAAGAAATGAATATTTTAATTTAATGCGTAATATGTAATATGAAAATTATTTTGTAAATACATTTTCATTTACAAAATACATTTTATTCTAAAAGCAAAGCTATAAACAAAAACAAATAGATATATTTAAAGCGTTTTGAGCGAGATTAAAACTTGAGGCGATCCCAAGCGTGTACTTTTAGGAAAACGAATGGACGTTAAACGAATTGATCCTAATTAAGTATGCAAAATGGCAATAGAAATTCAGTATTCCATGACTAATTAGCAATTAAAATGTAACATTTATCGACTATAACAATGGATCATTTATAAATAACTGTAATAAGCGATAATATTTAGGGAGAATTTATGCGACAATCATAATAATAAACTAAAAAAAAACAAATTAAACATTATTAGATAGCATGTATGTATTTGTAAATTTAAGAGCAGCAATAAAGGCTTCTTTTATTTTATTTTTTTTTATATTAAGCGATAACGTAGTTATTTTGGACAAAAATGTAATTTGATAATACCAAGATAAAGGCATATAAACTCTGGTATAATTATTAAATCTAAAATTTTTGCGAAGAGGAAATAATCACTTAATGGCTTACTACCATGACCATCTTTCTCAAAAAACACGTTATTTTACAGGTTAATCGTTAATGGGAACTTTCAATTAGTCATCACTCTAAACAAAAAGACTATTACAATAGTGATTTTTTTATAGCTGCAGTACTCGTGATATAAATTTGTATATGCAATAAACATACGTTTTTAAAAATCACGATCGTATCGAAGCCGAGAGTAATATTGCGCATATCTCATATTTATAGAACACAAAGTCGATGATCCCGTTCGTTCATGATTATTGACCCATTTTATTTATTCCTGGTACCTTCGGACTAAATTGGGCATTGCATAAATCGCCTTAGGTTAATATTCTATACCTATTTCACTATCTGACGTTGTGGTTATAATTCTAACAATAGCAATTGCGGACTTCCATTGGCGCGGTACTGATACCCATCTTTAGGCTCATCCACTTTGGTACAAAGCCGCACACGAGCAAGACGGTTTGGTTACCTCTAAAATTAAGAGTCTTAATACCGACCTATTTTATATTGAACTAGCTTTTGCCCGCGACTCCATCGGCGTGAAATATAAAAATAATAATAAAGAAATGAAAAAAATATAGCCTATGTTACTCACAGATATATTATCTTTCTAACAGTGGAAGAATTATTACATCGGCCCATTAGTTTTTGAACTTATTCGTTACAATCAAACAAACAAAGTTTTCCTCTTTATAATATTAGTATAGATGATTGACAATGGTATCGTCGTTTGATACTATCTTACTATATCTAAGCGTAAGCGTTCTAAAACCAAATCCTTATTTGCAATTATTATTATAAGATGCATTTGTTACTTCGTGTATACTTCGCTGTAGATCATTCTTATTGTAATTTTTCTAAAATAACAGACTAGTTGTTTAGGAAAACTTCTTTGTTGTCACGAGTCTCATCTAAAGAGTTAGCAGAAAGTCTTTCTGGTGTTAGTATTAAGAAATCCTTTTGTATTCCTCAAGACGGTTGAAAAGGAATGAGGAATGTTTCATTTATTCATTAGCCGCGTCGCTAAAAACTTTGTTGGTTTAAGATTTAGATTGCAATCCACGATAGGATACCCATTACTCTAATTATTTTAAATGTCTTTGGAAAATAATTTGGTACATTTTAAGGATTAAATATTTTAGTTGTAAGAACCTCTTAGAACTAATAAACAAAATAGGCACATATGAACGATTGTGATGGCTTTTTGAAGCAGATAACTGATAATATTTCATCTTAATTTTTAATTAAAACAAATGGTAAATCACATCGATGCCCGATTAATATGAAAATATAATAGTGTTATTAAGTTAATAAAACATTGCAGATGATTGGTTTTATTATATTTCATAGGAGAGGTGTAGTTATTAACTTGTGCTCGAAGGCTCCCGACGTCAGTCGTTGCCTACTGGAGGGCAATCAGACGTACCGTAGCGTACTGTGGCGAGGGGCGCGCGCTGACATTTTGACTTTGACGTACTCACACGATTGACATTTGCAATCCCGCTGAATGCCACCGGGCGGTTCGCGCGTAAATCGTTTTATTGGCGCGAAAATATAACGATAATCAGATTATTGTTCTTCGTTTGCTTTCTGATTAACTTCATTGCATTTTATTATTTTATTGTAGTTATTAATTTCGTAAGTGTATGGAATGTAGTATAATTTCAAATATAACTGAATATTTATATAAAATACATCCGCCGCAGATTTTTAGTGAAATTTTAATTTCAGAACCAATTCGAAACCAAATCCCAATCCATTTAAAGAGAATGAAATTCACTGGGCTATTGCCCCTTGAACGTTCGAACACATATTTTACAGAATCATCTGATTTTGTCGATAAAAACGTTAAGAATCAAACGCTGGGAATTTTGATTACGTTTAGTTTGGTCGCTATTTACTGCTGTACGAAACGATAAACAACGCTTAAAATTCCTTTGTGTTTTATGAATTGTAATCTGGAAAAAGGCGTAATAGCTCTATTTTTATTTATTCTTCCAGAATATTTTATCAAGGTTAATAATAAAAGCTGCGCGAAATATGCGTATGAACGTTATAGGAACATTTATATTAAACTAGCTTTCGTCCGCGACTCCGTTCGAGTGGAATTAAAAAAAAAGAAATGTGCCTATGTGTTCTTCCAGAATATCTTCTACATCCATAACAAATTTCATCGAAATCCATTTAGCCGTTTAGGCTACAAACTCTAACAAACATCCATCCATCCATCTAAACTTTCGCATTTATAATATTAGTATGATAAGTTGTCGGTGGTTTAGTGGTCTAAGCACTTAATTTGTAATCTACAGGTCTTGGGTTCGAATCCCGCCGCCATGTACCAATGTGATTTTCGATTTTTCGAATTTTCATATGTACATAATTTACCCGACGTTCTTACGGTGAAGGAAAACATCGTGATGCAACCTGCACATATCAGCGAAGAAATTCAAAGATATCTGTGAAGTCAACCAACCCGCACTTGGCCAGCAACCGGCAACTTTAGGGTAGGCTCCGAGCCCCTCGGTGGGGACGTATAGTGAGCTGGTGATGAAAGTTGTAGTTTAACTTGGATTACTGCTAGGAATTGAACGTAGGACTATAACTTCTAGTTACTATAACCACTAAGCCACAGAGTAATTTGAATATAATATTCGTAATCAAAGTTAATGTGTAGATTTTCATTGTTTTCATTTAATTCGCGTAAACATGAAATTAATTACGGGGTTGCGTGTTTGTGGAGATTAAAGGGAACGTTGGATCAAAACAATGTTGCTGTTTTGTTTATTTTTTCAATATTTTCATTGGCTTTGTTCTTGACAAGTGTTTACGACACATTCTTGCGTTAGCTTCATAAAAGAGTTAAGAAACTACTCAGGTGATCGTAAAAGAAATGAGCAATTTATGTTTAATCACGTTTGCAGGATAAATATAATTTCATTATACATTACAGAATATTTATGTGTAAATGTATGTTGAAATATCACTGAGTTCATATCAAGAAATAAATAACATGTCTACTTTGTTAATTAAGCAATTATTGCATTTATTATATTTGTGAAGTAACTTTACGACGTGAAATATATTTCTATGTCTTTATTTAAATAAAAATTTCATTTTTCACTTTATGAATTTGTGAAAAAAACTATCAAGGCTTTTTTTTCTACAATTTCTTTAGTTCTTGCAATCTTAGTTGATGATAAGTCTCAAGTACATATTTGTAATTAAAATTAACTACATTTTCTATCAATAACAACGTGATATTGCAGATTTATCTTCAAAAGCAGGTCTAAGGTCAATCAACATGATTAAAATGCAATATATTACGGTTAAATAAACAGATAAAAGTGCAAGGTTTGTTATCTAGTAATGTAATTCAAGTACTAATTATTTGTTATTGTTTCACGAGATCTATTGGTATCGTTAAAAAGCGAAAGAGTTAACTTCTTTTAGAACTGCAGAAATTGAGATATTTATTTTTGCTATCCATTTATACGATCATATAAACCTTAGTTAAATAGAATTTGCTATAAACTGTTTTAAAGGAATTGAAGGTATTTTTCTAGCTTTTTTTGCGGTTGATTCGACGCGTATTTATTTTTCCAACTAGGCAATCGCGCGTACAGACGATTGAGAGAGCGAACCGTCAACCCCACGCCCTCTATGGCCTTAATACTTTGATTTCTGAAACATATTTTTCCACTTTATTATTGTCGATGTCTTAAATTATGAAAACGTGTATGTTTAAATTACCTTGTTTATTAAATCGGTTCTTTAATGTTTCCTTGTCAATGTACTTTATTTGAAATCATCAAAGACAATAGTATAATATACATTCATATTTATTACACGGCAGTGTTAAGAATAATGCAATTACTTGGAACAATATAGAATTTGTCGCATAAAATGATGTTATATGATAATTAGTACATCTGCAGTTCATTGTTTTAGCCCTGAAGAAGGATATTTAATGGAATTCAGCACACGTGATATAAAATATTATCCTATTATGTAACGTATATATGTGAAAATTAAGAGATAAAATATAGATGAGTCAATAAAACAGTAAGATCCGCTTTATACTTGTGTTCATTTCATCACTTGAACCTAACTATATTTAACTTTAAAGGCAATATTAAACTCTAGCTTAAAAATATTGTAAAGTAACTGATTGTGAATATTTTGTGTTCCTAATATTATAAATCCATATTCCTTTTTAAGAAGGCAAAAGGTTCTTTATAAAGGTCGTCTGAATGAATATTAGATCAAAGTAACATTTTATTATAAGATAAATTATTACTGTGCTCCATGACAAAAGAGTTGTAAGTATACAATTGTGAAGCTATACTGAAGGCAGCAGTTATTGCATGAATTAAGAAGTATTTGAGTATAGCGGGAAGTACTTCTAGACAAACGTATAACAATGGAAATATTAACATATGTAGATCGATGCCGCCAAGGTATGTTATGTGCCTAAAAAGTGCAAGGGAACATAGGGTATTGCATGTAGTAAGGACATTAGCGGACTGCCTTATATTTTTTTCATTCATACGTTCAACTTTTGACCATCTACTGCTGGTCGTAGAACCTAATAACCGCGATCATCGGTCTCTTGCGGCATCCAGTGAACTTGTAATTTTGATCAGATTAACAGTCCATATTAAACTTTAATCAAATATAACTTACCTAATAATAATGTTTCATCGTCGAGCGCGGTGACGAGCGAGTCAGTGCAGCAGGTGTTAGTGTTGTCGATGGAGATACGCACGGAGGCGCAGTCGGCGCGGTCGGGGGCGCGGTCGGCGCGGTCAGCGGGCGAGCGCGGCAGCTGCTCCGCCGACTGCGCCGCCACGCGCCCGTTGGCCAGCCGCAGCGACGCCGCGCGCCCGCCCGTGCCTGTCGCTGCGCCGCCTCCACCATCCTCGCATCTGACGTACACAAAAATATCGTAAATATAACTGTGATTAATCGGTCGCATCGACTGGGGAAGTACCGCGACCTCAAAGATACGTGGAAAAATGTTCATACTTCCTATTTATCAAAAAATGTGCGGTTAAATATACAGTTAAAATACAAGGCTAATGGCTATTCCGATGCATGAAATGTCAGGCAAGACGGTTCATCAGACATACTTATAAGGTGTGTCACATTTTCATTACGCCTTAGGGATCAGTTGCAATAAATTGTATTCCTACATTTAATACAAGAGGCGGATACGGTATATTGATTTTCCCGGAAATTGTCCCGCCCACGCTCAGCCTGTGTATTCCCAGAACAGATATATTTTACTACTGTTTCCCTGTTATTTAAAATAGCATGAATACATTATTTTTATTCTACATTTCTATTTTCAAGGAGTTAGATCTACACACATGCTTTTGCATGGTGAGTTAAGAACTAGACTAAAATTTGGAATTATTAAAAAAAATGCTTATTCAATGGAACTTTTTTCGTCTAGATTTTTTTTATAACTAGCATTCGCTCGCGACTCTGTGTATGAAATTAAAGAAACAACAAAAATAAGTAGCCTATGTGTTCTTCCAAACCATCCTATTTATGCCAAATTTCATGGAGATCCGTTCAGCGGTTTACGCTACAAACTCTAACGAACTTCCATCCATCCTTCCTTTCATCTAAACTTTCGCATTTCTAATATTAATAAGATATAATATAAACTCTGTATTAAAAATTGTCAGTTGTTATAATATTATTAACAACTCACTGCTAACTAATAAACGCTGTTTGTTTTTCTATACTCAATTGGCAATCAAAGTATTAACTCTCATACTTCGTAGGCGATATTTTAGTGCCATTTAAAGACGTTAGCAAATATAAATTGTCGGATTTTAAACGCGTAACCGCATCCGGGCTCGCGGTTCACCGGATCTTGCACAAGCGTCTAAATGGATATGATTCAGCTACTAAGATGTTGATTTGCTTTAGAAAAGTGACGACAGAATTATTTTTACAACGCATTTTCCTTTTTATTGATATCGGTTGATAGATTGATTGTTACTGATATAATTTTTTGAGACGTAAGCTTTTGCCTTTTTCATCAACATTTTACTTTACTTCTATGATTAGAATCAAAAATAATGTAGTTAATATTATAAATGCGAAAGTTCAGATGGATGGATGTTAGACTTTGTAGGCTAACTGGCTGAACGGGTTTCGATGAAATTTGACATAATTGTAGAGCCTGGAAGAACGAATAGGCTACTTGCTTTTGTTTTTTTTTAAATTCCACGCGTTAGGAGTCGCGGGCGAATGCTAGTAGATTATAATAAATTTATTCAAATAAGAGCTATTTATAAAGATTACATCCTTCTGTCAGATCGATACAAGAGGTAATCACGTTAAGCCATTTGCACAGATTAATGCGAGCGATTATTCTAAATCTGGCTTATTAATTAAATTTAGGGAGATTCAAGTATGAAATATTGTCAAGATATTTTAATAATCTGATATTGATAAGTGGTTATGATAATGAAGAATAAATAATCAAAGCTAAGTGAAGTAAAAGACATCTACACTAGTCTATATTACTATTATAAAGAGGCAAGATTTGAAGACGAAGTCACGAGTAACAGCTAGTTTATTATATAGTAAGTGTATTGAATCATAAGACAATACTTAAGAATATTGAGACGACATTTAAATGTGTAACAGCGTTTTAAATGGCCACGTGTAAACTACTAATTCGATTAAAATTTCAACTTTGACTCGTTTCATTCGACCATAGCAATATTATTTAAGTTAAATTTGTTTCGTATAGACAGTGAAAGTATTTATAATTCTCTCAAAAGACGAAGGAGTAATAAATCAGAAAAAGCCATTATGTTTGATTTCAGTACTAGCGTTCTAAATAGCGGAGAAAAATTTGTATGAAAGGTTCTTTCATAACAAAAGCCTGTCGTCCCGATACCCGTTTCTTAAGAGGGTGGATGACAAACATATTATGGATGAATTCCATTCTATGTATTTCATGTAAAGGTACAAAGATTGCTTATAGGTATTAACATTTGTTAGTTTTTTATCAGTAAAGGTGTAAACGAGCAACGGGAACACGGTGATGTCCAACAATCCAGGGACATCCAATCAGAGGAACTGTAGATGCGTTGCCGATCTTTGAGAAAGAATCATAAATCGTACTAACTAGTTTGGAAATACCGCCGAGTATTGACTATTCCGCATCGCGGCTGTGCTGGGAGGTACAGGGAATTCACCAAGAGTCGCATTGTTGAGGAAAGCCAGCCATCCAGGTGATGTAGTAAGTAATTGTAATCTATTGTGATATTATTTAAATTTGACATATTTATATTGACTTTTGATTACTTTCTTATTATATTATTAAGTAGCTGTTGCTGGCATCTTCGCCTGCGGCAATTTTTTTTTAAGAACCATAATTTTATTACTCGGTGATAACGTAGCTACGAGTATTTATCGGTGAAAGAATTTTTAAAATCGGCCCAGTAGTTTTTCAGTTATTTCAATGCATACAAAAATACAAATGTTTCCTCTTTATAATATTAGTAAAGATCACTAAAACGTTGTAACTAATTAATGGCCGGTTTCCCAGCTATGTTTAACCATTCCTTAGTGTTTTTGGTTCGATAACTTATGAAATGCGTTTCCGAACTACCTAACTTGACTTTAACTCAGTCAAAACATAGGTCAACCTAACACTAATGAATCGCTACTGATAAAATAAATGGAAACTTCAGAAACCCAGCAGAAGTGTAGAAGTCGGATTTGTAATTCTATCTCAATGTAAATGTAACAAGGTTTAAATTGAAATTGTACGTAACCTTCGTCCCTCAGTCAATATGTACGGATAACGAATCGCAAGCTTACATTTGAAATTAATGTTCGAGAGTACTCCGTTCGGAGCTCCATTAAAGTTATTAACAGGAATATGCGATGTGTGAATAACGTCGTTTTAAATATCATTTTCATATGAAAGAAACTTATGTATAATTATTTCTTTTTATAGATGGTTGTGTAATGTTTTTCGTACTCTATAATATGTATACTTTTATACAAGTTCTATTGCATCTGTTTGTATGTTTGTCCGATTTGAAAAGTTAACATTAGTAATGAACCCAAGCCGGAGTAAATTAGTTTTAAAACATGTGTAAAGTCTCATCATCATCATCAACTTGCGCTTATCACTTACGGAGGGTCGGCACAGTGTGTGCTGCTCTTCCATACATCTCTATCAGATTTCATATCTGAATCCACTCCCTTCGCATATCCTCTTTCACACAATCCATCCATACTTTCTTCGGTTTTCCTCTACCTTTGTAGCCCTCTACATTCAATCGTAACACTTTCTGGTTTATGTCCCCATCCTCTCGTCGCATAACAAAGTAAAGTCTATTAACATAGGTATATAAAATCGATGCTTTTCAAAACATCTTTATTAATATAAGAAGGAAAAAGTATCACCAATAAATGCGTTTTCCTTTAAATTTAATCATTGTAACATTTTATTCCCAGTATCCTTAGTCATAGTTTATCCCCGCAATATCATGATGTAAAGCCACTAATAAAAGTATCTGATTTCATTATTTTAAAAGGACAATTGCGACAATTGTTCCTAGCGTATGAAACGACTGATTTTATATCATGTAACTATAAGGTAGGAGGCGTGAGGAGACTTCAAATGTTATGAAATTTCTATTTTTATATCGACATATTAAAATAGATGACGAAATATGAATTCATTTTATAAAAGTGCTGTGGAAAGATTTAACCTTGAAAATTATATTTTTGAAATAAACTGATGGTTAAGCTCTCACTCAATTACAGTTTTTGCTATTTTATTCTCTTATTAATTTAAAAGAGCGAATGAAACGTACTTTAAATGTCAGCTTCAGTTAAAATTGCTTTTCATCGAAAAATATTTCATATTTAATGAAAGTGAATCTTTTTATATTAAATTTAATTTATCTCGCCCTAGAAGTTATATTTAGCTTATTCTTTTTTAATCATGTCTTTCCATTTTCCACTTTACTTGCAAATTAATTCAAAAATAGCATATTATTTAAAATAAAATGTGTAATTAGGAAAGTTCTGTAGAAACTGACGAACAATATAAAACATTTTGTCTGTCAAAAAGAACGCTTCTTATCAATTTCATCTTCGACGCCTTTGTTAATTCAACAGCAGGTAATCGAGTTTGCATATCTCGCGGCATCTTTGAGCGCTGTGGTTGAAATAGGCTGCGGCCATTGTTAATTTAACCCTGGATTTTCAGGTAGGGCGGGTCGTATGACCTCGCCCGGGTCAGGGCCGGCACTCGGCACCGCGTGCTATATCTATACACGGCATCGATGACTCTTGTGAGCGACTACCATTACGTCATTATTTTGTTCCGCCGCTGCGTTCTGTGCAGCCGCCTCGTGTTTCGTATTCACAAATGCCTCATTAACTACACAGAGGAGTTTACAGTTTTTTGTTTTGTTTTTACTTGTGTTGTTAGTGTTGAAATGTTTTAAAGAGTTCGTATCATTGAAAATAATAATGCTACTGAAATTGTTTGTCTGTATCTGTGATTAGATACTTTTATTAAAATGTGCTTGTAATAATAATGAAGACATACTTTAAGTGATTACTAAATAAAAAACAAAATGAAACCTGCATGGACATATAATAAAAATTTCTTTTATATTGAGAATCTATCAAGAAATTGAGTAGGAAAAAAAAAGAACCGCAAAGCGATTTCGAAGTTTCGATTCCTTAAATTCTTAAAGATTCTAACGTTATGGATATAATCCTATAAGTGGTAGGACTCTATCGCAATTCTCATAGGCTCGATGAGAAATGATAACAAATATTCAGTGCTAGAGTATAATATTCTGACTGTATACACAGAAAATATTCGCAATACATTAATGTACAAACAATCTGCTTTGACCTAGTTACCGTGTTTAGTAATTCATGAATTTCAATTGGGCTTTTGTGAATGTTGGCTTTACGCCATCTAGCGACGGATAGCAACACTAGTTTTATTTTAAGCGCCATCTATGCAAGAGACCTTTGACTACAATCTTTTCGCAGTTCTGTTTTATCGACAGAGCTTTGTATACAGAGATTACGTGAAATAATAATTAAAACTTATTTTTCTATTTAAATAAAACATGATATATGAAATTTCAAACTAGTATGGATTGTTTACACATTTGAAATATTAAAAAAATGTACGTATTTATAACAAGGAAAAAGTTACACAAACTTTGCTATCCTCGCGTATAGCGACATCTGCCGACAGTTCTCTGGGGATGAATTTTCATTAGAATTGAAGAAAACTTGTTCGAATGGTCTTACCTCCGAAAGTCTCATTTGAACAAGTTTACTTTCAAGCTTTCTGGCTTATCACGAACGTTGAAAACGTATTCGACAGCATTTTGATAAGTTTTCAGCAGCGCCCCCTACCGGGTGTAAAGTGCACCAACAAATTTCATATGTTTGACGATGGCATTACGAATACGTTTTTGCAACTCATCATCTCTCCCTTACCTTACTCTACACGCAACTGTCACGCTATTATTTATGATACACCCTCGAGTCTTTATACTCTGGTCAGTGCATCCTTTTATGTATTTGCTGCTTTTAATTTTCTGTTCAGCAATAGATATTTAATTACTGTTGGATAGACATTTTTGAATAATTTTAGTGAATGTTCATACTAAACCGACAACCGCCGACTGTGGATTATATTTTCATCTATTCATAATATTCGGCCCTTGCTTTTCAAAATACATACTGATATTTACATTGAAAGAAGAATACCATAATCCTAATAGACAGATGGACAATACGAAAACGTCTTTTGTCTTTGATATTAATGTATTTCATTATCATGAATTTTCATGTCCTTGAATTGAATATTATCGTAGGTGGAACACCAATTGTTGAGAATTGCCTCATTCTCACGGTCTGTGGCACAGAATGGTAGGAGCGTTGCTAAATATAGACGGGTCAATAAGGGGGAGGGCGGCGACGGCGCGTCTGCCGAACTCGCATAGAACACAGCTGAGCACATGTACTATACGTATATGCAGGATCTATGCGGCTTGAATGGACAGACGAGTCGTTGTAAATTTAGTTATTAGTTCTATGCTATTAAAGTGAATGAGTAGATTTTTATTAACACTGTATTTGTCTATTAATCTTAGGCCTAATACTTAATTGTAGGAATATAATATTGTTCCCTTCTCTTTCATTTATTTTTAAAAATAATATTATTCGGTTGTTCCATGATTTAGTATTTGTAACTATTCGGCACCTTGCCAATAATATAAAAACATAATTATTTTAACAGCAAAAATTGTTGAAACCGTGTTGTTTAGTTAGAAAACGTGTAAAAAATATATTTGTAATACATTTCACCTTGGCTTATTAAGCCAACTAAGATTACCTTTCCTATATTATTACACAATGTATAAACTTATATAAAAACTGTATATAAAAGTAAGGAAAGTAAGTAATTAGAAATTATAAGTAAAGTAAATGCAAGGTCACCGTTCTAATTAACAACGTTCTAAAAATCTATTTATAAAAAGTAGACCGTAAAAAGAAGGGAAATATGGCACGCTACGACATTATATTCCCGAGGAAAAGCGGCCGGCTTGATACGTAGTCGTAGAAGGTGCTACGTGTTCGGCCTACGCGCTACGCTTACGTAGCATATACTTTCAATTTCTTTGCCAAACGATCTCGTTATCGAAAGAACACGAAATAGAGAGTAGGGAATAGAGTAGATATAAATAAAATTCTTAAATGTCTCTAGAAATAAGAAAAATATTTTTGTTGGAACATTGGACCTTTCAGTTTAATTAAATAATAAAACCTGTCAAATATCTCCTATTAGTTGTCCAACATTGGATTCTAAACTTACTTTTCTTTACATATAGAGTATTCATGAGTCAGTAAAGATTGATGACCTAGTTTATTTACAAATCCTTGACATGTACCTCGTTCAGTGCTCGAGTTCCAATTTCCAATTGTACTGTCGATGTTATCTGGCACAAGCGCAAAAACTGCGGCCGGTGAAGGAAATGACATGCGGTCGTAAGATATTGATTGTTCTATATTTTATGTATGCAGTTTTATACACCTTACCCGTGGGAATTAGCAACGATATTGCGATCATGGATTTGACACAATTTTCTACCAGACATATCACAATTAATTCACTCACTAATTAATTCATACATCGTTTTTCATTTCAAAACACTTCACATCCAAAAAACAATAATATAGAATATACATTATTAATGTGAAGTGTGAAAATTTAAAAGGTAAAGCTGAATACATTTACTAAATTCAAAGCTTTCGAGACCTCGTACATTTCCATTTCTCGCGCCGTTCAACATTTCATTAATTTATTTCTATATCGCCTTTTATTAAAATGAAATGCGGTCATTAAGATTCTTAGAGCACTTAACATACATATAGAAGTATATGTGTATACTATGAAGTGAGAACGTATTTTATACCCCAATGTAGGTATTTGCAGCGAATCCAGTACGTGACGGGATTACTACATCCAAATTTTATCTAAATGGAAGAATGATAGTACAAAAATATGTTCAAGTTACGTATTAAATAAATATCTTATGACATTGTTAATACTTTAAAATAGACTATTATATACATAGATATCTCAAAATGTGTATCGACACATACACTTGTAAATACGTACTATTATGAATTGAGTTATCTTTACTTAATGTGTTTTAGAATTGATTTTTAATTCGTTACCTTCTTCCATAAAAAATAAGCCAACTCTATAATCTATGTCGGGTTTAGATTAGATTGACAAGAACGATAGCGACCTGGAAAGAATGAGGCAAAATCAACGGAGCGTGTTGTAATCGCTAACAGTTCCAAGGAAATAATAGAAATGTTTGATTAATATTCTATTTAGTATATCATTTTGTCGAATGAAATACTGCGTCATGGTTCATACGTAACTTTTTTCCGAGCTTTTTACTCTATAAATATAAAAGCTTTTTAATTAAATTGACCTGACCGACTGCATAATACACTCATGCTAATGGTTTAGTTAATATTTATAAAATTAATTAAACCAGCTATTAAATTACCGTGGATTTTAACGTTTATTTATTAAAAACTAGCTTACGCTCGCGATTCTGTTCGCGTGGGATTTAAAAAAAGTAAATATCCTATGTCTTCTTCCAGACTATCCTCTACATCCATGCCAAATTTCATCGAAATCCGTTCAGCTATTTAGGCTACAAACTCTCAACATCCATCCATCCATCCATCAAAACTTTCGCATTTTTAATATTAGTAAGATAATAAAAATAAATTTATTACTATACTTGAATTAATATGAATTGCAAGGTAAATTCAGACTCTATGAATAGTGCCAAATAATTTCAAGTGTCGGAGAAACTTTGGACGATCTTGTGTAAATTTTCCAACTAGTTTCTGGGGAACTGTTACAAACATTGTTTGTGGTTTCAAACAACTTAACCTATAGTAGCTGTCGTTAAAGTTTTGAAGCCTTGTTCAAATTTAGAAATGTTGGTAGATGTATCTTTGATTGAGAAACTTAAAAAATAACTTGACTACACAATAAGTTTAGCTTACTCTTTCTTAGTCCTTAATACTTATTTAATTTATCCTTAGTGTACATTTCTAATATTAACTCTAGACCCTTGAGTACGGTACACAGTTACTCTTGATTGGTTTCATATAAAAAACTAAAGGAGCTTTCTACGTCTTGATTTAATAAGAAATTATTGAAGAACTCTGAGTGGGGTAGTTATAGGTCTTATAAGTAATTCAGTTAAGGCCTTTCGATTTCGATAAATAAATTTTAATTTGGAACTCAGCCAGAAATCAAAGTCTCGGCCATCAAATCGAAGAACATTGGTTTGTTGCGTCACTGACCTATAAGCAAAGAGATTCAAAATATATATAGAGTTGGCATAGTTGACACTTCACTTGTAACATTTTTCACATAATCTCAATAACGCTATTTATTAATAAATCAATGTCAATAGATATAAATAAATAATATTGAAATGTTTACATTTTATTTTATAACAAAAGATGGAGCTTATTATAATTTTGTAAAATGTCAATACAAGGACACAAGGTGGAGTACTAAACTTGACAACTAATATATTACCTGTCAGAAAAATTACCGGTGAAAAATTTTTGTTCACAATGCCTAGTCTATATATTTCTTAAATGTCTTTGATTATAAGTTTTAAATATAAGCACTCTATGATTGTCTCTGCTGACATTCATGTAGTGTTTTGTAACTTTTTTGGCAGCTCAAGTTTATATTGCCTAGGATACCTTGACCTATAAAGTTAACCCAGTTTAAACCAAGCTGCAACCCAGTTTAAACTAAGTTGGAGTCTAGTTTGAGTCTTTATGTTACACGTATGTAACATAAAAACTTCCACTTTTTTGAGTACATAGCTCTTGCGAGATTATTTTAAATGGTGGGTAAATTGAATTATGAATAACTATTTATAATTTTTTTTATACATTTTCGAGTATTATAAATGTAAATAACAAAATTGAATTAACTTGATTTGTCTTGATAACCTTTGCCCTTCACCCTATCAAGTGATGACATCTGAGTCGTATCCAATTACGTTATAAGTCCCTGCCTTATTGAGGCAAGTGATATTGAAATTGCCTCATGAATATTTCACGCAAGTAAGAACCGTGGGGACGATCTGAATTAAATAAATCGACTCTACCTAATATATTGTGCCTTGAAACGAAATACCGATATTACAGTCTTTGCGTTTTACTATCTACAATGTTTAATATCATGACTCGACGATGGATGATGATGATTCGATATACATTGATCTGTGGATACGTGTGTGTTAATATTAAGACTAAAACATCAATCTACGTACAACATCAAGCGTCCATTAAATGTTGAGGTCGACATCAAGCGGCAAATAAAACAACATTTGCGGTTAAACATTTATTAATGCATTCATAATATGTACTATCAATGACGCAAACAGCCGGGAACACCGCTGGGGCAGAGCGGGGCGGGGGGGCCGGCGGGGAGGGGTGACACCAGAAGAGGAAATGTAAAGCGGGTAGAGAGCGGCCAGTGAAAGTAAACAGAAAATGAAATATGGAAATACTTTTAGATATACATACATACATGTTAGGTTAAAATAAATGATAGAGAACTCATTTACAAACTTGTTATTTTAAACGTTACTAGTATATGACGATGAAAACCAGTAAATAAACATAGAAAATGAAAGGAAAAATAATAATAAGAATAAGAAAGCTTTAGGCAGACTTGAGGCAGGTGAGAAGAGATAGAGAAGAAACGTACAGATGGTTGGTATGTTCGTGGTCATTGTTGTCTTGTGTCGGCTGCGAGCCGGAGCGCCGCAGCCGCCAGATGGCGTGGCGCGCCGCCACCAGCCGCGCGAAGCCGTGCCGAGCCACGCTCGGGACCGGCGCCCGGCCCTAGACCGACCCGCGACAGCGACCGCGACCCAAACCTCCTCACCATGCACCCGCGGGACGGACTCCGCGCAACAGGTGATAACGCGCTCAGTTCAAACCTTGGACCACAACGAGCCCCTTACCGTACATCGATATACTAGAACTAAGAGCAAAAAGCTTGCCTAATATCACAACCGAATATCACAATAAGCGGTGGTCAGCGAAGCTACGTGGACGGCTTACGTAACGCCTAACTTAACTTAATGTAAAACGTGCAAAAATCTTATCGATCACAGAAATAAGCCTTAACACTAGGAGCTGTTATGTGTCCCTTCGGAGATGTTATGTAACGGATTCACGGGTGGTGAGGGAAGTTTGAGGTCGCAGGGACATGCGCGTGCGGGAGGAGCGGCTCGAGTACTGCTTGCCTCGCGGCCGCGCCGAGTGCCGCCCGCACCCCGCGCAGACAGCGCACCCGCGCGCCACGGACCGCGCCGCCCGCCCTCGCACTACTTGCCACAGGGCTGACAAAAACACTTTCACTTATAACAATAATGAACTTATTTTAAGTTGAACGTTATGTTAAAATCCTTCACACGAAAGACAATTATGTGTCAATTTTAAGTTAAAGAATCAACCACTTACAGTCCTTCAGAGCAATTCTAAAGGAAAGTACACTTCTTGTTATCATCATCACACAACAATTGATACAACTTCTTAAAATGTTTATCGTGAAGACAAACAGTTCTTTATCCCGAGTCATCACATTTATAAATGTACAATCAAAATTATATGGTTTAATGTTTTGGCAACCCTAATCGACGCCGTCACATCTATAGGGTATTCCGATCCATAACCTCGTTCAAAGAAATGGCATGCCATCCATTACAGAGGTAATATAAAAAAGCACCTGTCTAGACGTAAAGTAAGTAAAATATCAGTTCAGGTGTTTACATTTTTAATAGGTCAAGTAAAAATTTAAACACCTAATGGTAATGGGTTTTGTTCAAGTTTCGAAATTCTATGAATGTTGGAAAAATCAAAATTTTTAGAGTATTTCGAAAAGTTGAAAGTTTCGAGAAGTCGTCAAGAAAGTATATTAGAAAATGAAGTAATTAAGCACATTATGCATTAATTTTGTTCGAATTAAGCGGTGGTTGAATATTTGATATCGTGTTGTTTTGAAGACAAAATGATTTATTATTAATAGTTCCTAAACATTAGTAATAATAAAATATAGCCTATGTTACTCACAGATAAATTACCTTTCTAATGGTGAAAGAATTTTTAAAATCGCCCCAGTAGTTTTTGAGTTATTTCAATACAAACAAAAATACAAAAATACAAAAATACAAAGTTTTCCTCTTTATAATATTAGTATAGAAGTATAGATAACAATATAATAATTTGCGTAACGTTAACAAAAAAAAAATAGAAATGTGTAGTGTCTAAATTAACTAATTCAGCGAATATTACCTGTTTTTATTTCGTTTTATATCGTCAACTTTTATTTATTTTATAAAATGTAAAAAATATACAAACATGAACTATAAATCAAAAACATTTTCTCTTACAAGAGTTACGAAAAAGCGCCATCTAGTGGCAATCAGTGGAACCTCGAACGACGTAACAAACTTCTCGGACAGGTTATTATTAGCGTAGATTTTGAAGTGATACTACAGGTGAGCAGGTGAAATATGGAGCGGGGCTAATCTGCAATATCGAAGGCTACACAAACACTTAGCCTTCAATAGAAGGGCGTCCTTGAACATTGCCCTTTATTCGACACACAAAAGAAATGCTTTCTTTTGTAAGTTATCACAATCAACAATCGCCCAAATTTAGGAAGGTTTTATTAGATCGCTAGGTCAAAAGCTAAGCGTAGTATATATCGTTTTATGTATGAGGACTTTTAAAAGGGAGTTTAATAGAAGATATGTAAAACCGTAAATGAATTTGATTGTCCACTGTTTAACATTAATGAACTTGATTTTATATCCACACTGTACGACTTTTTCGTTTAATTATAATATAATAAATAATAAAAGAGAGAATGTTTTATTTCTTACATTTATTACAGCTGTGTTATAGTGGTTTTGTGAGTCTGCTACTCAACGATAGATGGCGCTATTTCAAAACGAATAAAAAGCTATTTGCCAGCTCAAATTATGAAACTAAAGAAATTAATCATGTGTTTATAATAAGTTTTTAGATCCTTTCTTGTTTTTAATTTATTCAATAATGTATTCTGATGGCGGAGGTTTTATAGTCGTACCCAAAAAACGTTATTTAGAGAAGAAGCACAGTTTTTACAGGCATATTTATTACATACGTTATTTTTTGTCGATATTCATGATTTACATGTTTCGATTCTAAATTAAGCAAGAGATTTAGAACCGTAACCAATAATGTTAACGGTATTTATTTGTGGTTTAAGTTTTTTTTTCTTTCTTTATTATTTGTTAAGCCAGCGCTTGACCACGAAGTTACTTTTTTTTTGTAATTCTAAGGACTCGAAACATGTTAGCTCACTGTACATATAATATAACAATGGATGTTAAACTCCGACATAATTTATTATTAAAACAAATGAAATACGATTCCACAAATGGCTCCCAATGCGTGTGTTCAGTAGGAAGCCCTCCGGGAGGTTAATCTTCTTATAACGGCCCTCCCCCCTTTACCTGCCCCTTTCCCTCTCGTTAATCATTTAACCCGCGGCCTGGACGAGGGCTATTGTTCAAACGCCCGCCGCAATTGATGCCGTTTATCCCAAAGAATATATCGCTTTTGTTATGTCTGTATTTTTAACATTTACCCCATTTAATTGAACCATCAATTGCGTTAAAAAGTTAAACTGTGTAAAGAAGAGTTGACAATATTTCCGTCAATGGTAATCTGCATTCGTTTACTGCTCGACTTCGCTTCTTTTGTTTAAATCACTGATTTTTTAATACTAACTATACGCTGTCTTGTATGCGCGTGTTTTTCAAAACCACCTCAAAACTATATGACCATATTCATCATAAAACATGACCGTAACGTAAGCTGGAAACTTCGATGAGAAAACAAAGGATAAATAGATAGGATAAATTCTAAGTTATAAGAGGTATAAATACAGTTTTGGTGTAACGTAATTTAGATTCCAGGGATCGTATAATATGAAATCTTGACAGACAAGATCGGATCCTGGATTCTGACTCGCTTGAATAAATAACGAAGCGACACCTCAAGCGTCGAATTGAAACGGGACCATCATAATTAAATCACCTCTACCTTTATCAGACTTCCTTCGCAGTGGCGACATCTTGTTTTTGAATTTCTCATTTGTTTATTTTCTACGTTCAGATTTTATTAATAATTAATTGTATTTCATGCTGAAATTATGATGTGTGAGGTAATATCTCATCTTGATTAATTTAGTTTAAGCGCCAATAGCCTAATGGTTTGGGCTACGGACAACCGATCTTGAGGTCGAGGGTTCGAATCCCGCCATTCGACTATTGTCGTGAACCATATCCTAGCACAAGCCTATGCCTTAGTTGGAATGGTTAAAGGAAATATTAGTAAATCAACAAAAATCTAATAATATTTTCACTAAAAAAAAAAATACTGATCTCTATAGAAAATATTGGATAGACCGCTGCTATGAAATTAGAGCTTTTGCTCCGTTCTTACTTAAAAGTGCAAGTTGATATTACTGACAGTTTCTATCTCGATTCATATGCAATTTAGATATAATGACGTACACTGAAAGTTGTTATTAAATTGAACAACCGAAATTGGCAATTCATTAAAATAAAGCGTCCGAGGTGAGGTTATAATAATGCCACCAATTGGCCTATTTAAACGGATTCATTTTAACGAAGCGTTTCGACCACAATTATTGGAAATTTCTCATGTCATTTCACCGGATATGTCGTGGCGGTTTGAATAATTTTCAAATTTCATCTGCGTCCAATTTTCTTTTTGGGAATGATTTTTAACGTGATATCTTATTTGATATTTGACTCTTATTTCTACAAAACAGTAGTACCACCAAACGACAGGGGTGACATAATTCCAGCTATTAACGAAAGATAATATGGTGACATGTTTTATTTGTAAAATTTTGTTATAGCCATTATCGTCATTTAAGTATAACCGGCTGACAAAATCTATGGGCCATGCTTTTTCAAATCGTATCTCAATTCAATTCATTCAATCAATTCAATCGTAATACTCGTAGTAATCGTAATCTATACTATTATAATAAAGCGTAAACACACACTTCTTTATTGCCTAAGATGTCAGCAATTACAGCATATTTTTGAATAATTCTTATTTTTATAAAAAGCCCTACACTTACGTCATGCTTTAGGCTATATATTTTCACGCCATTAAACTTAAGGGGTAAATATTTTGGATAAAAACCCTAATGTGGGAAAGAGACCATAAGTTGCTGCCAACATCACGAAAGAAAGATTGCTAAGGTTTATCATGTCATGTCATTTTGACATTTGCTATTGATAATTTGACAAATGTAAACAATAATTTTTTTTTATAATTTCGCGCGGATGGATCCGCACGCGAACAGCTAGTTATACAATAAAAAAGTATCAATGATTCTGTAATAATAGAAATAAAATTGTATTTTTAAGTTCATACTACAAGTACAACAAACTTTTTCATTCAATGTTTATTGCGTTAAGTCTAACGCGACTGAGTTACTTAACTACGTTAGTGTTGACACTATCGTTAATGGAAATAACTCAACTAATTGATTGGCTAGACGAGCTGGTCCTGCAGTCGGTTGCTATCACACTATTTGAACTCAATTTTACCTTACTATCGAATACGATATCTAACTTAGATCTTAGCATTACATTGGATGATAATATTTAGACATAGTTTTTCAAGCTGGCCGTAAATATTAAAGCAGAACATTAAAAAAAAACCTTGTGTGCTGACACTCACTGACTGGAATAAAGCCATGGAGATGATGATTAGTTTTTAACATTACCTAATGTCAATTCTTACTTGTAATAGGCGGGTTCTTTTTAATGTCTATTTGAAACGTTCTTTACATGCTTATATGTTCTAAAGTAGAAGATACGAGGACTAACAGTGACGTGAATGTCTCCTAAGATTTAAACATTCAGGAGAGTTCACATTTAAATTGTAATTCATGAGCTTATTTAAATTACAATACGCTACGTCTGAGGTCTCGACATTTACATAAACTTACTTAATTTCCCTACTGTAAGAAAATAAGGTTCACTTTTACTTGTAAATTTCTATTAGTGTGTTAACTTATGTATTTCATTCTACAGTGGTAGAGCCCGCTTTAACATCTTCGCACGAATGGGTCGGCTCGCCTGGTGTAATACCACGACCACACAGAAGACAGGTGTGAAGTGGGAGCAATTCCGCGTTTCGTCTGATGAGTGTGGTGCCGGAGGCCCAATTTTAGTCCCTTTTCCGTTTCACCCTCTTCTTATTAGGAAAGGATTGGATGGGAAAGTGGATTTGACGGTGGAGGAGACGTATAGGAAGGGGAAATATCCTCTTTATGTGCGTGTCCTCCTCCGTCGATTTAGGGTAGGCAACGCATCTGCAATTGCAGATGTCTATGGGCAGCGGTCGCTTCGCCATATTGGCGGATTTAGGTGGCCGCTTGCTCGTTTGCCACTTTATAACATAAAAAAAAATATATATTATGTATAGAATTTCAATAAAATAATTTGTAGTAAATCAATTTTGATTATTTTATAACCATAATGAATAAAGCGTAATTTTGTGTCTTCGAATATCTCTTTAGAATGCTGAAATAAGTTAGCATTAAGTTAATTTTGCTGATTAACTTTTTAAATGGATTTTTAATTTTAAAATTTTGTTTTAAAAAAATTCTACGGCTTCGAAACTTGAGACACAACAGTTGGAGTACAATAAAGTTGGTTGTAAGATAAATTAGGTTTGCAGTTGTCTTCACGAACTGAGAAAATGAAAAAGAAACTTCTTAACTACGAGCCTGATTTAAGAATGAGAGAAAAGTTTTACGTGGCAATACAATTTTGTAGATTCAACACCTATACCTTTTTTAAGGTAGGAAAAATGTCTAAGGGTGGGTTCACAACTGGAGAATGTGTTCGCAAACCATTCGCAAATCGCGACGCATGCTAAGTGTGTCCGCACCCTAACGTGTACTTATATTTTTGGGAAGAGAATCAAGTTACGTCCATCCATTCGTGGTGCGATAAAATAATTCACATCGAACATTGATAAAATTCCTTCACACTAAATGGTATTAAATGCTCGCTATTAAATGGTTGGCATTCCACGGCTGAATAGTTTCACTCCACCATTCATAATACCACAAATAGTACAATACTACGCCTAATACTTTTGCAACTTACTTATTTTTAAGCTACATTAAATCATAAAAAAAACACCGTTTTCTCCGGCACAAACACTTCTATACCAGGATAATCCACCAAAAGTTGCATAAAACAAAATTTCCAATATTAACTTCAAAGTATTTTTTACGCTAAGCAACTTTTCTAGGTATTTCATATCGGTTACCAATTGCCAAACATAATAAACAATTCAGAATAATTTACAAATCAAACTAGAACACTTGAGGTGACGTTAAAGTTACAAAGTTTGTTCGCTACGCCCTCTACAGCCACACCTCACTAACATCTCCAACTACAAACTTGTTCTGATAAACTTCGATATAAGAGAAATCTACATATTTACAACGTTGTCTCGACTTTACTATAATATAAATTGTGCTATTTATGAATGTATAAATGTTACTATTAATTTAGACTTTATCTTCGAAAAAAAAAGTATTTCCCCTTGGTGTAATCGGCCTATTGATCAATTCGATTGAAAACATCCCAAAAAGAAAAACGTTACGTTCTCCAAAACACAAACTGTGCAAACATCTTAAAACCGAAAAATAAATAACAAATGAAGAACGTCCTTCAAACAAAAACAAAACAAGTGAATGAGAATAATAAAGATATTTAAACAATTCTAAATGGAATTTAATGAGGTAAAATTTTATAACATTGCCCCAGGAGTGAAGCAAAGTTGACGCAAAGCGCAACGACTCTCATCTTACGAGGGCCCTACTCTCAACAGTTGCTTTTAATTGGAGCAGCCGAGTATGCAGTACATGACGAGAATTTCTAATTTTCCACACAAGTGCATATTCTGTCTACAATTAGTTACCTTATCTTACACTCAGAGTCGACTAAAGGCGTCCCTTAGTACACCTTTATGCCAACACTATTACTTTACTACCACAATGCTTGTATTAGTTTTAAGTATGTTTGTAATTCTGTTTAGGATTTATTATAATACAAAAATGTAAATGAATGCAAAGATCTCTGTGAGAAAGAGGACACTCAGTGAAATGTTACAAACTTCAGTGAGAGGCTAAGACCCGGAATACTATAAGCCGAAAATCTCTTAGGGACGGCAAAGTAGATAATCTTTAAGGCGGATCTTGTGCCTCCTTTTGGGAACAATCATGACTCTATGTACATATTATAACTTATGTTAAAATTGTGTTGTATATCAATTAAGACTTTGGAAATAATATTAAAAAATGTAGCATGGATAATGTTGTCATAATTGTATATTTTGTGAATTAAAACAATAGTAGAAAGTACAATGAAAATCATGTGTAAAAAAACAGCAAAGCGAGTTAAATAACATAACGTTTTTATTTTAAAAGCACATTTAAAACGCAAACTGAATTAAGAAACTTTTTGGTGTAGTGTTTTGTTTGGACGTTTTAGTTGTTTGCATCGAGAGACAAAATTCCTCTAGGACTGGGGTGGCGAACATTTATGCATCAAAGTGGCATTTTTTAAAAATGTTTAATGCAGTCTTAGACGCGTAATCGAATAATTTTGATTGCAATTATTACGTCAATTCAATGGTGCATCTACTTCATATTTTTTTCGTAATGTTTTTATGATTATCATCATCATCATCATCATCATCATCATCGCCAGCTCACTATACATCCCCACTGAGGGGCTCGGAGCCTACCCTAAGATAGGGTGACTAGGCCATAGTCAACCACGGGCCAAGTGCGGGTTGGTTGACTTCACACATATCTTTGAATTTCTTCTTAGATATGTGCAGGTTGCATCACGATGTTTCCATCACCGTAAGAACGTCGGGTAAATTATGTACATATGAAAATTCGAAAAATCGAAAATCACATTGGTACACGGCGGGATTCGAACCCAAGACCTGTAGATTACAAGTCAAGTGCTTAAACCACTGAACCACCGACGTTCTTATGATTATCGACGTGGTCAAAATATTGTCTTCGGTTATTTGTGGCACGCGTGCCAGTGGTTCGCCACCCCTGCTCTAGGAAGCTTTTACATTAATAACCAATTAAAAATGGATGAGCATTACAACGCTGCAAAATTACAACATATACATGAAACTGATTATTATTAGAAAATACTAAATAAACAGATTCCGCCATTATTACTATTGGACTACTAAATTGTACAATAAACATGACAGCGACATCGCTTAATATTTTTTAGTTATTTTCCGCTATCTCGTCACTACTATGCCCACACCCGAATTTGTCATAAATATTGCAGATGCGCTATTCGCGTGTCGAGCATCATGGAGCGCCACTCGTGACGTCACGATGTTTATATTAGGTTGCGTGTTTATTGCGGAGCGTTTTCCCGCTATTGGTGAGCTCGCGCACGTTACAATCACCTGGGAAAACTGGAATCAACAGAAATGTTTGGCTGTTGCATTAGTTAGGAGTCTCAAGGGAACGCTTTACCTTTCCACCTGGCGTAACTTTAGCCTCTAGTTTGTTTTTTGACGGTGAAACTCTATCAACTAGCACTTATAAAAAAAACTTCATACACTTGTGAAAGAGAATAAACATAAGATGGAAGTAAATTCAGATGTAACGACTTATCACCACCATCATTACCAGCTCACTATACGTCCCCACTGAGAGGTTCGGAGCCTACTCAAGTCTTGACAAGTAAGAGAAGTCATGTGATGAGGCCATCAACCACGCAAGCCCAGTGCGGGTTGTTTGACTACACTATGGCTGCAGATACGACGACTGTGCAGTTGTTAGAGATGGAATGAAGAGTAGTGCACATTGTGAAGATACTCCAAAAAGTTTTCCAATGTTATGTCTGATGTGAAGTCAACTGATTACAAACCAGAAGGTGATATACATTAACGCATTAATCAGTAGCGGCGTTAGGGTCAAACGCCCAGGGCGCTGAACAGAAAGGACCGCCACTGGTCTGCGAATTACAGTCTCACGTAACACTGTTATCCCCTAAAGTGTTGGTAAAAAAGGGGGCACCGTAGAATTCTTGCCCAGGGCGTTAGTAGTGCTAAAACTAGCACTAGCGTTAAGTTCTTATTGCGTAGACAATTTCAAAAGAATGTCTTTGTTTCAAATCTAAATGTGCGCACAGTTAACTATAGTTTTATATTACCACAACATTCAATGAAAATTACTTGAACTACTTGCAATGTGTCATAATAACGAGCAATGTGTAAGAGGCGCTTCGGTGAGAGTGATGCAGGAGCGCGCGAGTGAACCATTGTTATCACGAAGAGATGGCCCTCATTATTTACTAACAACACCCTTTGTCTACTACAGCTTCGATAATAAAAGAAATATTTCCATCTATGACAGATGTGAGCTTAAGAAAGATTTAAGAAAGGATTTTAAAGTATTTGATGTTAATTTTTAACTTATTATTCGAAAATCCATTTCTTTAACCCTTTGCGGTCGTAAAAAATCATCCTGTAGGTGACGTTTTATCATAAATACTTGTCTGTGAAAGTAAATTGAGAGATAAGCTTAAAAATAACTTAGTAATGAGTTTCTTCAGTGATTCCGAACTTTGACATTATAAACAAAAACTTAAACTTAATTAAAAATTTGAAACAAAATGATACCTAAAGGGTGTTTTAATTTTTGGCAAAATGAATTGAGAGCGCGGAGGGAAATTGGGCAGGAAGGCTGGAGGCCTTGTTTTCGTTTCTCGCCGCTAACAAACGAAGCGTTGGAGTCGCGTTTTTTACGACCCCGGCTTTATTGTTTGGCACACTGGCATTTCTAAAATGGAATTTTGTTTTGTCTTTTGTTACGACTAATTACTTATATTAAAACGGGAGCATAAGTTACAAACCGTTCTACTTTGACAGTAATGTGATTTCTAAACCAATAAATAAATTCTAGGTAAAAAGCATGTGAACGATTTGTCCGTTTAAAGTTTGGTAACACACGCATAGACATAAAAGAATAGTGATTCTTCAGATAGAACTGTTAAAACCGAGCGTCTGTAACGGGCATAAGAATAGACTATCGCAGGTTGCTTATCAGTCCGTTTAACTACCAGTTAATTTGGTTCTTACAACCAATAATCGGAGTACAATGTACTAATGTAAGCGTATAAAAATGCTCCGACCTTGTTTACAGTGTGTTTTATGTTTGTCGTGTGGCCCCGGGCGTGCTGGTCACGCGGGGAAACTCGGCAAGGATCAACACAAGCATTTGACGGTTGCGTTAGTTATGAGCCCCCAGGGTGCCCTGTCCCTTTTATATTTCATTCGCCGTGACGTTTGCTTAGTTCATCATAAGTAAGTCTGAAATACCAAGGGGATATTTGTGCTTGTATTGTTTTTCTTTTGGGTACTTTTTAATCGACGTGGAAATGTTCATTTGTTGATTTACCGGAACAGACTTAAAAAAGGTAACTTACATTTTTAAACATTGTTCTACTGCCAGCCAGGAAAAAAATAATGTAATTGTATTGTAAATTAAAAGATGAATAAATAACAAAGTGCACTGCATTTAAAAGCAGAATGCCGAGGAATGAATGGAGCCGTGGAGATAAATTGGGCAGGAAGCGTCGGTCCGCGCCTCCGCACCGCTGAACCCAAATATTTCGTGGTGTTATTTTTAACTATTGTTCTCTTAGCGAAGAATGGGCGAATTTATTATTAGTAAGCAGAGATTACAAGGCATCTGATAAAATCTGGGATTATGAAAGTATGCACTGAAAGCGGATTTTGTAATGGTTTTTAATTCAAAAACTTTTTTATAATAACAAAAGTATTACAGTGACATGAGAATTGCCATTATGTTAACGTCATTACAAAAAAAACTATGTGCTTCATGTTTTTCCGATGTGTATTTTGTTTTATAAGGATGCATTAACTTTAACAGGGCGAAATTATTGTTAATTTTTGAACGATTAAAGTAACTGGCAACTAATAATTTTGAGTACTGGCTGAATATGCATCGTGCATGATAGATGTCAAACGACGATCGAATGACTGATGACAGTTGTCATTGAATGGTAGAATGATGCGCTTTGTTATTATAAAATCAATTACTTAATCTCTGTAAATGTTTGCAATTCGATTAAAGTGATGTGAAGTTATCAATTAAGATGGTGGTCTACTAAGGATAGTGTTTCTAATGTTACGGAATTGTTATTTCATTATATCCGACATACGCAAGCCCACAATGGAAGATCGTTACCGTGTATGTGATCTGCCGTCGGAATTGAATTCTACAAACCGCTCGTCACTCCGACAACTTAATAAAAAAAAACTATTGCGTTTGGAGTATAATGTTCTGTGGCGACACTTGCATTTAATATAAAACGTGTTGGTTGATGACAGGCGTAGAGTTGCATATTCTGATATCAGAATGTTTTCCGATAGGCAAGGAGCCAAGTTTGCGTAATGTAGCAAACGTTCGCGACTGAAACGTAACCAAATTTTAAGTAAATTTTCCGCACAAGTGCTTTGCTTAGTATTTCTTGTAAAAGGTTAACATTTTTTTATGTTAACACCACCAGTTAAGTTACACTTGTTTTATTACACAGCCTTCTAATATTTGAATGTGTTAAGTTGTTTGCGTAAATATTTAACTTTGACAAAAATGTTATCGTTTAAATATCTGCTTAGATAGCGTACAGTTAAAATCAATTCAGTAAAAATAACGTACTTTCACTCATAAAAATTAAATAACAATCTGATATGTTACTCTAGTTTTCAGCTATTCTAGTTGTAATCAAATATCGTTCCAGCCTTGACATCGGTCGCTTCATACATCATTCAGAACGACAATTTAGTTTCGGCTGACAAGTATGGATTACATCTCTACTACACCGGGGGACAAATTATGTTCCCATTATGTAGCTTTATTCCACATTTATACGAGAAATATAATATAAACAATAATTATAGTTATTCTCTGCATTGAGAAAAATTTACGACTATCTTACTACTCGTAATATTATAAAAGCGAAAGTTTAGGTGGATGGATATTTGTTAGAGTTTGTGGCCTAAACGGGCGAACAGATCTAGATTAAATTTGGCATATGTGTAGAGAATATTCTGGAAGAACACAAGGGCTACTAACTTTTGTTTTTTTTTTAATTCCACGCTGACAGGGTCGCGGTCGAAAGCTAGTTGTAAATAAAAGCAAACATGTTTCTATAATGGGCGTTTTAGCTTATTTTTTACGGCTTAACTGGAATTTACATATGAAAACATAGTAATTTTTCAAGTTTATAAATAAACAAATATTACGAGAAAATAGTAGTTATTTTACAATGTGAAGTATTTTTTTTGCGTGATTGAATGGTAAACATTTAGTTTATGTTTCAATTCTAGTTATTGCAATAACGTTTGAGTAAAAGGCAGTTAATGGCCTAGTCAAAAATCTGATAACAATAATGACAGAAAGTTATTTAAGTTACCGTTTCCGAGTACTGAAAATAAAACGATTCGACATCATTACATTGATGTATGTATTTATTACTAACTCTTTCCCACGACTTTGTCCTGTAGGATTAAACAAAATATTGGTCTATGTTCAATTCCCAACAGTAATTTATCTCTGTGCAAAGTTTCGTCTAGATCCAGTTAGCCATTTTAGAGTCATCGGCTAACAAACATCCATCCATATAAAGTTGTAATTTTCTAATGATTACGGCCATTTGACTATTATCGTGAAGCATGGAAAGTAAGTCTGAGACCAATTCGCTATTCTTGAGGTACCTTAATGGTCAAAAATAAGGACATCAAACAAACGACGACGCAGGTATAGAGGGCGTGTATGTACAAAGCAGACAATATACAACATTTCAAACAAAAATCTTATCTCACAATGTTTTAAATTCAACTGAAAGCCTTGAGCAGTATTTCAATTACAAAAGAGTAATATTTTTTAGTAATCACAGTTTCATTACGTGAATCGAATTGAAAAGCCTTAACTTTATATCTTAGGGAATTAAAAAAACTCATCAATTAACAAAAAAAAACAACGTCATTTATCTTTTTAAATGTTTTTGTACTACAGTAAAGTGCTACAACTTAAGAGCATTGACATAAAAAACACCTTTTTGAAAAATACGTACGTAAAATGAAACGCTCATTTTTTTAATTTTAATTTAAACATAGACGCGGTCATTTTATACGACGAGTACTGTTAAATGCTCTCATCATGTTTGCATTTACTGTTAACCATTTAAGCGTTCGCTTTACGAAGAATTTATATTTTTAACCACGAAAAAAAAATAAACGCAAGCTCTTATTACCATAACGAAGCAGTCAGAGGTAGTGCATTTATTATCTGAACACATTATTTCAGATGTGAACTAATTTATCCAAAAAGTTCTTCAATCTTCTACGTTTATACTCATCTATATTCAAAGTAAAAAAAATACGAAAACTTTATAAAAAGTATATTTCGTAAAATAAGACAAAATAATTAAAACACATTTTAACTAATATCATCAGAAAAAGGTTTTTTTAAACTATGATATGAATAAAAGAATAAAAAATACAGACGCAATTCTCTCTACACAAAATTTGTTCGCTACGAACTGGTTGCGAGGGCAAATAGAACTGCGTTAGCAAATAATCAGCAAACGGAGTTCGTATGTGAAGTGTCTCTAGCAACACTCGCACACCTCTAACTCTGCCTTCATATTTACTCTTTGGATTTCGCATTTCATTGCAGTCGAATACGTATTTATGTTTAGACTAACTTTCGCCCGCGACTCCGACTGCGTGGAATGAAAAAAAAAAGTGAGTAACCTATGTGTTCTTCCAGACTATCCTCTACATCTATGACAAATTTCATAGAAATCCGTTCAGGAGTTTAGGCTACAAACTCTAACAAACATCTATCCGTTTAAACTTTCGCATTTATAATATTAGTATGAAGTATGATTATGATATATCAAACTGTATTTTATTCATCTCATTAGCTTAAGGTGCATACTGATCGATGTTATTATTTTTAAAAAGTCAGAAAACATTTTTAATAAAGGTAATGTGCTCTAAGATTGGTGATAGGTAATATCCTACAATAGTTATAAAGTAGGTGATATCATCAACTTTAAGTCTGAACACGTCTATTATTAGTTAAAAAAATTGTGAACAAATAAAAAGTTATAACAACATTTCTGTCTAATATTTCTCGTATTTTTGTCACAAAAATTTCACAATTTTCATTTTACTGGTCAGGCTTTTAAAAGCAACGCCTTATAATGATGAGAGGCCAAAATGATGTTCATTAAGTTTGCAGCTTAAATACACAGTTGACTGCCCGTTTACGAATTCTCATAAAGTGTAGGTTATTCTTTCACTTTTGCACAAAAAGTTTCATTTTGCATTTTTGTTCGCATTTTTAATTCAACACTTGATTACTTTCTGTACCAGAATAAAAAAAAACAGACGAACCAGACAGTCGTATATATGCATCCTTTCCTTTTTCGCCGAAATTATTAAGTTTAAAATATATTTAGATATAAGGGCTGCCGCTGCAGGTAGACTCCGCGAAGTCAGAGCGAAGAATTATTATGGCGAACGCACTAAAAGTTTTGTAGTTCCTAAATATATTAATAAATTCTTAAAACATGTAAGTAGCGCAACACCAATCAGCAGGGCCTCCCTGAAGAGGAAACTAAGAAATTTGTTATTACTGTTATGATAAGTGTTCATATTTCATTTTTTCTTTCATCATTTCATATAAACATTTAAAAAAAAATAGTTAAGGTTTTTTGCTGTATTTACTACTTTTGTTTTTTGTTTTTTTTGTTTTTCATTTGATTTGTATACTATGTTTTTCTTTATTTCATTGTAATTTTGCATTCTAAAGTGTATAATGATTAAAAGGTGCGACGCCTATAAACCATGTAAGTGGTTTGGCGGGAATGACTTATGTCTTATTTATGTATTATATTTTGGAAATAAAGAGAAAAAAAAAAAAGATAAAACATTTTGGACGATCCCCCCTTTTGTCAAAAGAGATAAAATAAAACCCAATTCATATATTAAAGTTTAATGGAATAATATTATGGGAAGTCGTTTCAAACTTTGTATTGGAGATATTATTTATTTAAAAAGACTTAAAGTGTAAAATTGAACGTTTATATTGGCAGAGAAACTAAACAATAAGCTGTTAGTGGCTCATTGTGCCGGGTTACGGTCGATTCCGATACGTTCTTTGACCTGCTAGTAATATATCTTTTCCTTTTTTATTATCCCTTTTTTTATTTGTTTCTTGCCAGTATGTTTGTTAACTTAAAAATAATGTGTATGTCGGAAATGATATTCGAATGAGTACGATTGGAATCGTTTCCATTCGATTATATTATTATACATATGTATTATATTTATATTATATTATTATACATAGGGTAGATCAGACAGTTTCCGACCAGGGGGGAGTTACGGTCCACTTAAGACAAAAACGCATGTTTTGGAGCTCTTATGGAAATTAATTGAAAGTAAACCACAAGAAACATATGCTACAACTAATATTCTCAAATTTGATATCTAAATTACTAATAGAAAATATAAATTTGAAAAGCCACGGGTGATCTAAATATAACAGGCGCGAAGTTGATAAAAATTGTTAATTTCTTATCACTTTTGTTAAGGACAGCTTTTTTTTAAATCTTGAAATTTGTTTACTTTTTCAATTTTAATGTGCTTTCTTATGATTTTGTCTAATAGAAGAGATGTTCTAGTATCTATTTATGTAGATATTACAACGATTATTATTTTCGTAAGGCTTAAAATATGGTGGACTACTACTGTCTCAAAGCTTGTATGGAAGTATAGTTATGGCCATAGCACTTTACAGTTATGGTCCTAGGCCGAGGTACAGTTTCGGTCCACCCAAACTTTATATTGTTTCCTGTTTCTTAATGGGATGGGTAATTTATTTTATGAAATTTCCGAAACAAAAATATTGAAACAAATCTTAAATAGATTGTTTATTGGACTTTCATTGCTTTGTTACTAAAAAATTGTAAAAGTCTTATGTAGACTAGAAGGAAGGAAAATAAAAAGCGTTTTTAGTAAGATAATCTTATAGTTAGTGATCCTACAAAGATAATCAAAATATAAAAAAAAGAAAAACAACTAACAGATAGTTTACTTTTTGTACGTGATTTCACTTTATGTTTACTAAATTTAAATTACCTTCCAAAGAACATTATTAGAAAAGGACGCAGAAAAAATGCTATTTCCTGAAAGTTAAGAAATATGTTTAAAACAGCTATCCAAATTATAATTGAAAAAGGAGTATGATTGAAACAACAAAATTTCAGCAATTGTCACGAATATTTCGATTTTTTTGTGTGTTCTTTATATTAAAAAGGTGATTCAAATGATTTTGATTAGTTTCTGATTTTATAAAATTAAATTGTACTGTTTAAAAAGGTAAGACAAATGACAAATAATAATTATTTTATAACTATTATAGTCATATAAAGGTGGACCGTAACTGTACCCCAGAGGTGGTCCATAACTATCTCGGGTGGACCGAAACTGTGCTTTGTAGGGGTTTAATTTTAAATGACTAATATTTTTATATTTGATATAATACTCAGTCTAAAATGTTTATGTTCGTGTAAACAAAAATATTTACCTTTAATAAAAACAGGCTTTCATCTATTTTACTCTTCAATAATGATAATTACGAAGAATTTTGTGACTCAATCTGCAAAGTGGACCGTAACTATCTGATCTCCCCTATGTATTAAATTTGGAGAACTGACCGCCAACCTTCGCTAGTCGGAGAGGCACCATAAGAAGAAGAAGAAGATTATATTTATATTAGGTAGATGAATATTTATAAAATTTATAACAATGTTCTTAAACTTACCATATCGAGATAGTTATGTAATACCACTCACTTTTCCACTTATTTATTAGTCGTAACAGTATTACTTACCTGAAACAATAATATAAGATTATTAAAAAAAAAAAACAAAGCACTCAAAGCTACGTAGATTTTAATTATCTATGTACAAGAACTTTAAGAAGAAACTATTAATTCCTTCCTTAATGAACTCTGAAAGTTATTAACTTCCAGAAAACTAACGAAAACAATTTTCGTATGTAGTCGTATTAACCTGGTAGATGTTTATAACTAATGATTTGTGAGAAAAGTTTGGCGAAAACAGGTGAATAACGAATATCGCCAAATAAAAATATAATGCACTAGCGACCCGCCCCGGCTTCGTCTGGTGGATAAAGGATATGTAAAATTTAAGGAAATTATGGCAGAGACTTTCAGAAATACACTGTTTGTTAATGTTCACTAAGTTTTATAATGATAAAGTAGTTTTGTAATGGCGAAAGAATTTTTGAAATCAGTTCAATAGGTTTAAACCTATTCAATGCAAACAAACAATCAAATCTTTCCTCTTAAATAAATAGTGTAGACGTGTTCATTGTGACGACGTGTAACATAAAGTACTTGAAAGATTTTGTATTGTGAGGTATTCGTTCGATTGGTATTCTTTTCCGGAGTATCATTTTAATTAACGTTTTTAATTTTAATGAGATATAATTTACATTGGTTTAAAATGCACTTCACATGAATTAAAGCATCGATAATTTGGCATCGCGGTCTCGAGGCATAATCCAGGTCGCTGCGCTTTGAGGTGGCACATTTTATCCACCGGGAACCTTCACGTGTATACTGACAGTTTTACTTTCATATTAATGTAAAATTATTTACAAATTTTAAAATATTCCCCTTTTACAACAAAACAAACCCGACATTAATAGCGATTGTATTAAGAACCAACTGTAAAATCAAATCGGTACTTCCTTGGGATCCAGCATCTAATGCCATTCAAAATAATGTAGGACCTACTTTGAGATATCTCCATTTGAATAAAAACAAGCGAATTGCGAATTACGATGTTCCTTTTTTGAAATCGGAAGAACCGAATTAATTCACATCGTACACAAGTGAAGGTCGATTGTTAAAGCGATCTCAAACATTCAAATATTTTTCTCACTTTTCTCAGTTCTACTGTGAAACGTGGAGAAAGATGTCGGAGATTGGGGCAAAAGTTGGCAGAACCATGAGCGCGAACAATTGCTCCAGTTAATACGGTGCAATGGGGCTACAACTCATTGTTTCGCTGAACGGACTATATCGCTACCTTTCTCATTTGTTCGCTTTACACCCAGTTTTTATGTTTGTTGCCAACGTATGAAAAAAAAAAGATTTATAACTTCTTGTTCATTTACAAATAATTTAACCTAGTTTATCAAAATTACTTGTAACATATCAAATCAGAGGAGCAGAAAAATGGCGCTAAAACATTTTTCTGTTTCTCCTACTAATCCTATTCTAATTGCATTGCTGGAGATAGTAAATACTAAGGAAATTGGGGCTTTTGATATACGTGTCTGTTTACAAGCATTCGAAGGTACGTGCGTAGGTTTTAAATACCTTAATTAACCTAATGAGAGAAAAAGAAAGTTTCAACAATGACTGAGTATTTTATACAGTATTATAAGTATCGATACATAGAGGCAGCGATTAGTGATGCCGACCTCATTAACCGCCGGAGCCCCGCTGCAGAAAAATCATTAAACTCTTTGCTTTCATGCTGCGATATTACGAATTAATGATCTCTTTTAATTGATACCCAGACTTAATATGCACTAATTAATTGTACAATATCTTTATGAAACAACATTAACTTGTTCTTGTCCCTACTGAGGTTCGGCACAATATGTGCTATTCTTCCATACATTTCCATCAGCCGTCATATCTGAATTCACTCCCTTCTTAAACATATCCTCTTTCATATAATCCATTCATACTTTCTTTGGTCTTCCTTTGTAGCCATCCACATTCAATCTAAACACTATCTGGTGTATGTCCCACTATGTCTATCTGAATCAATATCAGAAAAGTTTAATTGTTAAATTTAGACGTGGTATTAAAATAATGTTAACCAAAATTAAAATTACATACCATTTTGTCCCTTCCTTTGAAGATAACTTGTAACAAAGTCTTAACAAAGCTCTGTCCTACTTTGTAAGATATATTAGACCCGAAAAGCTTTGAACTTCGTCTAATTTACATTCGAGATGGCCGTTGCTGTTGTATTTCATTATCAACTTTCTGTCGGAGTAACGTTCTGATACGAGTATGTTTAATTTGCGATAATGTTAAGAAAACAGGAATAATTCAAAGAAAATATGGTAAATGGTATTGTTTACTTTGTTTTTAATCGACTTGACATATGTGTATATACAAAATTCTTCTCAAAATTTTATGCACAATAGATGAGACAATCATAAGATTTTAATATTTCCCCCAAAATATGGTGTTTCATAAAATCAAAAGCCGTTTGTAACGGGTACCTTAATTCCTTTCGGCTTTAATTAAGCCTCCATTGTTTTCATTAGCAATTTTTTTACCTTTATTCCTTATCGGATCACTATATGAAATTAAAAATTTACATTCTTCATCAGTTTAATTTTATAATTCATGGAATACAGAATAATTAAAGGTGTTGTGACAATCAATTTAATATGAAGCTGATTTTCACGCTGTCAAAATCCGTTGCACGCAAATTGGACGATGATATTTAAAATTATTCATTCGCTTATTAAACTTGACAACTAAAAACTTTTTTAAACCGATAACGCGATCCGAAATACACAAAAGAAAATCTGTAACCAATATTTAATCTATATCTATACTATTATAATAAAGCGTAAACACACACTTCTTTGTTTCCTAAGATCTCAGCAATTACAGCATATTTTTGAATAATCCTTTTCTTAATAAAAAGCCCTACACTTACGTCATGCTTTAGGCTATATATTTTCACGCCATTAAACTTAGGGGGTAAATATTTTGGATAAAAACCCTAATGTAGGAAAGAGACCATAAGTTGCTGCCAACATCAAGAAAGAAAGATTGCTAAAGTTTGTCACGTCATGTCATTTTGACATTTGCTATTGATAATTTGACAAATGTAAACAATAAAATATTTTTTTTATAATTTCACGCGGATGAATCCGCACGCGAACAGCTAGTTACTAATAATTTATCAACTCATTTTTATTACAATATTTTGTGAATATTAAATAAGGAACACAGAATTTTTGCATATCGTCAAAGACTATAAGAAGACAGAAATAAAATGACAATGAAATGTAATTAAAAACCTATAAGATTTTTTGATTGTGAATTACAAAGCGAATCGAAATGTCAGCAATTTCACGAGAGCATCATTGTTGATTTTAATTAATCCACTAGTCTACGGATTTTATAGTCTCATCAGACGGCGCGGCGCGGTCGAGGCATCGTAAATTTAATTTCCGTGAACGATTTCAATATGGGCACCTAAGTGGTGTTCGCCGCTTAATCACTTGTAATCTTCCACAATTTAATAACAATCAATTAAAATCCGTTGATTAAAATGAACCTTATTAAACCTTTTTGATATTAAGAAATATTGTATTAAGAATGCTCATAATAAATTAATAATAAATTCTCTTAGAAAAAGCACATTCATCATTACCAGCTCACTATACGTGCCCACCGAGGGGCTCGGAGCCTACCCTAAGATAGGGTGATCACGATGTTTTCCTTCACCGTTAGAACGTCGGGTAACTTATGTACGTATGATAATTCGAAAAAAATTGAAAATCACAGTGGTACATGGCGGGATTCGAACCCAAGACCTGTAGATTACAAGTCAAGTTAAACCAATGAGCCATTAAATATGGTTAATTGATAAGATTGTCCTTGAGATGCCCGGTAGGGTTTTGAATGTTTTTTTAAACGTAGCACGGATACGCATGATGGATTCAGCTACATAGTACATTGTGGTAAAGAGAAAAAATACCGTTATGTTTAACTTAAGCCGTTGCAAACTAAAAGCGCAAACAGTGCGCTCTAAAGCTTTGCAGGTGTCAGTTTTGTGAAGCATTCAGAATTCTCGACACATAAACATTTAAAAGACTTCTCGTGTCGCAACAATTTCAACAAGAGAACTGTTAAACGTTTGGCGATTGTCCAAGAAGGCCGTTGAAATGTTACAAATACTTGCGATATTAAACATTTTCAACACATAAAAATTGGAAGGAAACTTGTCCGTAAATTAATTTTACACATATTTTAAATGCGAAAGTGTGCATGGTTGGATATTAGTTCAAGTTTGTAGCCGAAACTGCTGAACGGATCTCGATTAAATTTAGCACAGATGTAGAACATAGTCTGGAAGAACACATAGGCTAACAAGTTTGTTTTTAATTTCGCGCATACTTAGTTATAACACAAAGTTGAGTACAAGAAGTAGGTATAGTAGTAGAAATTCGTATAATACTTTTTATAAGATAAAAAAAAATGCTAATCAATCTTTCTGTCGTCGAAATAAAAGATATAGAAATTTAAGTAAGTGAGGAACATAAAGAAAAATAAAGTAGTGTTTGTGAGGTGGCATTAAATGTGGGCAATTTGTCAGTCGCGTCATTGCGCTGAGTAATTAATCCAGTGCTCGGCCGCTGGGTTTTATGGGCTCATCAAATAGCGCGGGCCCCGACAAAATGTTCACGAGTGGTTAATTCAGAGATCCATGTGCTTCACATGTGTTATGTCGGTGATAACAATCTTACTTGACGATAAAGATATAAAATTAGCCTATGACTGTATTTTTTTAGGTATTACGATTATGTGTTGAATTTTTATATTAACATTTGGATGCTATTTCGATTGCTGTGTTGTTTAAAATTAATATTTTACGTGTCTGTAGCCTGGGAAACGGCAAAAAGGTGTGATCCTGAGGTACTGTAGATATGTGAGGACACAAGAGGAGTTTCTCTCTCTCCTACTTCCCTGGGTCGTTAAGAAACCCGGTTAAAAGTCCAGGTGTGTACCTTTGGAGATCTCACGAGGGCTTTTATGAGTCAGGTCTTTAGATCACCGCCGATACCAAGAAAAAGGTCTCTATAAATATGTTTTAGGTCGATAAGTGAAAATCGCCTTTTTATGCTACTTGTCGCTAAATAATCAGCTCAATTAAATTCCTGTGTTGACATATTGTGTAAGAAAATTTAAAGGGCAGATTAAAAGCTATATTATTTCGAAGAACAATTAAAGAGGTTCAAAGCCATTTTGTTTGAACGTCATTAGAATATTTGTATTTTCCTTATAATTAAACGGAGCGTTAAAATGTAACGGCTTATTATCATACTTGAACCTTTATTGTTAAGATTAAACATGTATACAGAGTAAACAGTTTCGCTCGCTTCGGAACTACGTAAAATTACCCCAAGTTAATATGGAACAAAGACAACGAACGGGGAAGCGTGTAACTCGAGATTAAACGGAAGTAAGTTTTAACGATAGTCAGTTTGGCTTGTTTGGTCGAACGTCTTTGAAAATATTGGTCCCTGAATATTCAGATAGAGTAAACATACGTCACTAATAATGCAAGTACAGCAACCCGTAAAGAATAAACAAAAGAACGTACCCAATAGCGATAAAAGTAAGTATAATCGACAAAAGTTTAAACTCTCGTTTACGGTTAACTGGATTTTAAACTGAAGAATTAAAATTTCCTTTATCTCAACATAACTGAAACAAATGAATCTTTTTCCATTATTCTTTGTTACTGTAAAGTGCTTTGTAAATCGAAGACAATGGCTTTGAAGCCATCTTGAATTTATTTTAATAGAATTTTAAAGATAACTTTAGATATTGTAGCTAATATTTATTTTAATATAATGACAAACAGAATGTACAAACTTAGGCTTCTCTTTGTGTCTTACAAGCATACATACATAATCCAAAATCCATTTTAACACAAACCAATAATAAAAGCACCGATATCATAATTAGACGAAGAGTGACTTCGAAACAGATTTTACTATAAAAAAATCCTTATCCATCCTTCGTATACATTATTCGTCCATAAATAACGTAGATTAGGGTCTCCCAACTAATGCTTGCAGTCCAGATGTGGACAGAGCCGCTCGGAATTAAACGGAATCAAAGCCAAGATTTGTGTTGCGTTATATTTTTAATCATACTAATATTATAATTGCGAAAGTTTAGATGGATGGATGGATGTTTGTTAGAGTTTGTAGCCTAAGCGGCTGAACGAATTTCGATGAAATTTGGTATAGATGTAGAGGATAGTCTGGAAGAACACATAGGCTATTTGCATTAGTTTTTTTTCTATTCCGCGCGGACGGAGTCGCGAGCGAAAGCTAGTGTTTTATAAAAGTTTGAAGTTTTTGTAGGAGTATCTAATTTTATGTACTTATCTATTTTTTCGCCATCAAAAATTACAGAGTTATACAACGTTTATATTTGTATGAGTGATGGCATAACCTCCCCCTTTTTAAGAAAGGGGTAGCTCAGCTTAGCCGACACCGATTGAGATCCTGTGTCGAACTAGTCATCAACAAACCTTCCCAAGAAGAAAAAGGAAGAGTAGATAGTCGAGGTTCGCAATGCACTAGTTATAAACTTAAACACCATAATTGATTATTATACGTTTACATGTGAAAAAAAAACTGTGAAAGAAAGACACAGACAGAATCCATAAATCAAAAACATACGGTAATAAAAACTGAGAAATTTAAAAAACCTATCTGTTGCAATAGACTGTAATAAGAAAATGTCGTAGAAATGGATACAGAGAATCTCTATAATATAAGACACTACATTTTATTTTTTTATTCCTTTACCGCTTTAGAAGGCGACATTATTTCGCTAACAATCCATTAACCTAATCAAAGCTATCCTCTTGTATAGCGGACACTACTTGAACTAAAAGAGAACAAGCGAATAAAAACCACTACACTGGATAAAGAAGTCTTGTACGTTGTCGATCGATAACACAGTGTCTAGTCAGCTCGGATATTCTCAGAAGCGTTAAACGTAAACACGATGTTCGTTATTTCTAGAGAATCCATTAACTTCGTTTCATATTATCTAAGCTTCTTAAGGCATTTAATTGCCGTATAATGTTTTAAAGGCAAAGTACTTTTTGTACAGCAGATAATTAATATAATTGTTGCAATATGTTGTGAAACATTCATACGCTGTTTAAAAAATTTTGTATTTAATTATCATAGTCTATAAGTTTTGAAGTATTTTGTTATATTATTTCCTTTTGAACAGATTTATCTAAGAGAAATATATATTCTTATTATAAAATCGAGACAATACGAGCGTCTTTTCTTGAAGACAAACTTGAGATTCTTTCAAAAAATCACATTTCTTTCGTGGAACGCTTTTTATGCAGCCGTCAGAGCGAATCGAGCTATTTTCGATATTCCAACAATTCGCTCTTTAACAATCTATTTATGGAGAGTAAAAAATATTCCTTTCTGATATACAAGCAATTTTACTACACGTTTTTGCTTGTATCAGTTGAAAATGTTACATCCAAAGTTTTATTTAGCATTGTTTGACATTGAACACAAAATATAAAGAATTTCCCTTTCCTCTGCATTATATAAATAATTTACATACACAATACTCACTTTGCAAGATTCACAAAACAAAACATGTTTATTAGGTCCTATTTCCTAGTTGTTTGAAAGAATGTGAACAAATAGACCTCGTTGTCTTTACTTGCGACAAATAATAAAGACTTGCATGATTGCAATTGATCCACTATTAATGTGTTCAGCTTTAGACGATGGTTTTAACATCCCATAAGAACTAGAGAGGATTCTGCCATTACAACGATTTAATCCCTTCAAAGCTACGACAGTTTCATTTGACCAAAGCCTGTAGCAGTAACGGTAGAGCGATTCTCTGAGAAACTTATCGAATCAGTGAATAAGATCTTAACATTGAGATGCCGTTAGCCTGGCCACGATCCAGAAATGAAAACGAATCGACTAACGTCAGATACAAAATTATAATAGAAGTCGAGGTCAAAACTACTGCACAAAGCTTAGGAAAACCTTGTAAACAACAAAAGAGCACACCATTGCGGAAGACACCCTTTGTCTATGCATCAAACTAGAACATCGCTTCAAAACTTTAAAAATAGAATTTTCGTTTGTAATATTCTCCAAAAATATTCAAATCTATTATGTTACTAAACTTAGGTACATACAATATTATAATATTAAACATTAAAACAATGCCTTGTAAAATTTGTGTTTTGAAAAAAATAATTTGTTTCTCGAACTTTAAAACATGTATAATCTAAATATTTTTTGATAAATAAGTTTTTCCAAAACAATTGCACATCATAAACAACCCGAAAATGTTTCGTTATAACAAAAGAGAACAAAACAAAATTAGACGAAGCAAATGGCGGAATGTGGGGCTTAAGCGGATCACTTAAATCAAATAACTCTTAGGGCTCAGCTCATAGCATTGAGCCGACATTACTCAAACAAATGACTCTTTTTGCTCGTTCTTATCTTCATAGAAGATGAACCGGAAACTATTCCTTTGAAATACTTTGCCAGCTCAAAGTTCAAAGTTGTTTCTTGCACTTTCGAATTAACTTTAACGTGAAAATATTTACGTTTTCTCTTTATTAAGTAAGCGATAGATTTTTTACACGTATATCAGGCGAAGGACGTAATACGTGTAAAATTGACCGTAATAATAAAAACTATACTAACTTCAAACTTTATTCAAAACAATTGTACCTTTTATCTGCAAATTATACAGTCAAACTCATTGTTAAAACCAGTATTTATAGATTAAAATTGTATATGTATTCGTAACATTTTGAATGGAACATGGATTGTGTGCGCTAATGCAACACATTGTAGGCACTGCATAGCCAATCCATTACGAAATCATCGGTAATGTATAGTCACGTTAGCGTAGGTAGCGACTGCTCGGCCGACATTCAAGACTCTTGTAAAATCTGTGAACAAGATCTTAACACAGAAGTGCCGATAGTCTGGCTGACGTCCAGCGTTCAAAATGAATCGACAAACGCTAGATAAGATTTAAATAAAAGTCAAGGTCGGGTCTACATAAACACATGACATAAATAAAAAAAGAAAACAATTATCGAACTTAACAAAAAATAAATAAAAAACATATCTTAAAATGAGTCTGTAAGCAGACAAAAGTACTAATAAACTCACGAAATAATTTCAATTTGATGAAATTAAGTTACAAAAAATACAAACTCTATGTTGAAAATCGTAGAACCTCGTAGAACCCTCTACATATCTCGTAGAAAGTATGATATAAAAAAATTCGCTGAAGGAGAAATTATGATAGAAAGTGTTGATTTGTAGCACACAGTAAAAGGTACTCTTGTGAAAAACATTTCGTAACTCAATAAAATTTTATAGCGCGCTACCACGCGAGTTTTATTATAACATTTTTATTCGCCGTCTTTGAGTTTTTTCACATCTTTTTACTATCTACATATTCCCTATAGTGCAGATTTTTAAACGGTAAATTTTAAACAAGAGGGAACTAAACTCAATATAGATCCTGTTTAAGTGAAGACGAGGTATGGTGAGGTTATATATTTTTTTACCAATTGCTAGACGTACGCGTTCATTCACCTTTTAATCCTTTGGTAATATTTCTACTTAGGTGATCGTATTAGAGTTTTCTAAGGATTCCTTTCGTGTTTGCAGGCTCGCGTGCTACGAAACAAAAGCCCTGACCTTACTTTTGCATTCACGATGCTAACAATCGATACAAGAAAGTGTTTTTGCACACCTCTACTGCGACGTTGAATGGTACGCCACGTCTTATCGAATACCTATAGTAACATTTTGTTCTTTATTTCTAACCATAGCATAGTTTAAAAAAATGTTTTAATTTATTTTATGATTTACTAGCTGTTGCTCGCGAGTTCGTCTCTGTGAAATTAAAAAAATATAGCCTATGTTACTCACAGACAAATTACCTTTCTAACGGTGAAAGAATTTTTAAAATCTTACCAGTAGTTTTTGAGTTATTTTATTACATACAAAAATACAAATCTTTCCTCTTTATAATATTAGTAATAATAAGAGTAAAATGGCACAAGGTATATGTTTTAAACACATTTTTAAAATGTTAAACTGACCATTCGAGAATGAAGCAACTCGGTCGTAACTTCTTTTTATTTTTAATAGAATCACGAAGTTGTTTTGTCGCGAGCACTTTTATAAAGTTAATGCCGTAACTTGTCTAGATTACACGCGGTAAGCCGCAGGTGTATTTATAGGAATTATATTTTAAATCCATACTAAGTCGCGCGTATAAAGTGCAAAAATAAAATCACACTGGTTTAAAGGTTATCGTAATACAAGTAAAAAGTACAATGCTGTTGCTATAAAAACACGTATTTAATGTCAAATTGCATAACGTAAAATAGAAGCTTTTTATGGTATTGTACAAAACATATATTAAAACACCTACTTAGAGCAAAAGCGTTCGCTCACAAATAAAGCCCACTATTCGCCTTAAGTTTTGAACTGAACAGTTAAAACTGACGTAAGTAGGCTAAGTTTTAACTGTAAAGATCGACTGTTCAGATAAAACTAAAGGTGTATAACGGGCTTTATACCAAAATTGTGATAGGTTTAAATTACTCGTCACATTTGATACAGTTAATTAAGTACAATCAGCAATCCTAATCCACAAGTGGATAGAGCAGCTAATTAGTGTTGGCATTTAACACATGTCATCGTTTGTCACAATGTAGCGGGGAATTCTCGACGCTTTCACCGTGCTCCCGAAAGCTGTAGTGCGACAAACTTATTTGACCCGGTGGACATAGTTGAAAATAATTTGCAAAAAAATCTTAGCATCACCTGTTAAAATCGTAATCGCCTCAAGAAAGGATTATTGTCATGATGTCAGACAGAAGATGTCTTGTATCGCGTGTCATTTTCTATAAAGAATAGCTAAGTAGGCTTCAAATACTTCCAAAAATACCGTGATAGCGCATCTCTGATTGGGCCAAATATCTTTGTCTGGCTATAATTTAATTTTCCTCACGCTCACCGGGCCACATAAGTCTGTCGGACTACATTTGTCTTGCAATGACGTCACAATGACGTTAATGGGCACGTACCTTTATTTACTACCGTTTGATTAAAGTACATGTTGTTTGGTATGTCAAAGTGTTACAGCGCCCGTTATTATGGGAATTTACCCATTAAAACGAGGGATGAACATATTTTAATTTACCACGTAACCAACAATCCAACGCCTAAATTAAACAAACAAAAGAACGTCACAGTCCATGACGCCATTTCAGTTTTTTTTTAATCTTAAGATAAAGTGAAGTAATATTGTACAATAATGTTTATTCATATTGTATAGTTATTTTATAAAAAAAAATTAACTGCCAAAATTTTTGAATTTATATTTTACAAATAATTTGCAGTTTATCTGTGGTGAAAAAAACCGATGTTATTTTCCGCAAGATCTATCATACTAATATTATAAATGCGAAAGTTTAGATGTATGGATGGATGTTTGTTAGAGTTTGTAGCCTAAACGGCTGAACGGAATTCGATGAAATTTGGCATAGACGTAGAGGATAGTCTGGAAGAACACATAGGGTACACAGTTTTGTTTTTTTTTAATTCCACGCGGACGGAGTCGCGGGCGAAAGCTAGTTATTTATAAGTGAAATGTGTGGGTGTATAAACAATCGTTTTTTCCATTTATATAAATTGTATAGATCACACGTGTAGGCATTTTACAGTTTATATTTGTATTTCATTCTCACTGTACTGAGTTAACAATGATTGATGAGTGCTGTCTGGGGAACGGCCTTATTTTATTGAAATCTATGAGCTTTTTAGTGAAAGCAATGAAACAATTGATACAAAAGTAATATATGTAATATTTTTCGTTTTTATAACAAGTATTATTTAAGCCTATAGTTTATTAAGAGCGATTACACACCTTGGACTAAACTATTGCACAACTGTTGTGCGATTGTCAATTGTTTCGCAGCTCATTCAAATGTTTAGTTGCACAACTAAAAATCGAGTAGAATGCGCACCTCCATATAAGCTGATAGGAATCAAAGCGCGACTAAACAGTCGTGCGATAGTATAGACAAAGGTGTAGGCGCGCTCTAATTCTTCCATTAAACCCAACGTATTAGATTGAAATGTCTCTGCTAACAAATTATTTAAATTTTATTTCTACATACTTTTTGCAAATTCTGTAAAATATCATACATGAAATTTTCATATTCAATAAAAATATTTATTCACTAAATCGTAAAAGCTGTATTTACAATTCGGGACGTTTATCGATTCGCGGAGTGAAAAGCTCTGTTGAATAGGCAACTCGATTTGGGTGAACTCTCTCCGACGGCTCCTGCGAACCATTTAGCCCAATAACGTTATAAAATTTTATGAGGAATTCGTATATGTCAATTCGTAAAAAGGAAAATGGCATTCATAAACTGAAAGCAATTATTATTCAAACTAGCTTTCGCCCGCAAATCCGTTAGCGTGGAATTAAAAAATAGTTAACAAAAGTGATTAGCCTATGTGTTCTTCTAGACTATCCTCCACATCTATACCAAACATCGAAATCCGTTCAGCCGTTTAGGCTACAAACTCTAACAATCATCTATCCATCTAAACTTTCGCATTTATAATATTAGTATGAAGTATGATTTAAATAGAAACGATGACAATATATTCAAGGCAAGTAAATGTATTTTCTTTAGTAAAGAATCACAGCATAATGCATTTTGTATAATATCATGAGGTTAAAATATTTATTTTTACAAAGAGATCAAGTGTACATACAGAATAGCCACAAATAAAAAATTGTTATACGTAGTACTACTTTATCAAAGGTACAACAGATTTCACCGTGAATTATGATTTTTTTTAATTATAATTTTATTTGCATATTCAATTAATTTAAATGTATACCAATGTCTGTTTTCTTATCGTACTTACTAATATTATAAGTGCGAAAGTTTAGATGGATGGATGGACGGATCGATGTTTGTTAGAGTTTGTAGCCTTAACGGCTGAACGGATGTCGATGAAATTTGATACAGATGTAGAGGATAGTCTGGAAGAACACATAGGCTACTCACTTTTGTTTTATTTTTATTCCGCGCGGACGGAGTCGCGGGTGAAAGCTAGTTCGAAATATTTATAACATCAATTGATATTAAATTAGAAATATCTTTTTCTAGGAAAATGTCGACGTCATAGGATCGCTTAGAAGCATTGCGTGTTTAATAATAAACATCCATGACCTCTACGAAGGAAAGTTCACACGAACAATGTAAAAATCAATATAAAGAGAAGAACATTTAAGCTCAGAGCATTCTCAGGCTTATGTTTTTAATTAGACTTTTACCAAAAAAACACAACTAAGACCAAGGATATTATGAGTGACGAAAATAATTTAGGAAGTATTAAAACTGTTCACAATTTGTAAAATTAAAACGGCACTCTTTGTTTTTAAATACTATATTTATAAGTTAAGATAAAAGCTGTTATAAATGTAGCTGACTTGCATGTAACGCACAATTTGCTAACCTTTAAACACAAAAAGGATCAAAGATAAGTTATCTAAACATGACAATTTTGTACCAAGATTACAAAATCAGTTGCTATAGGAAACTAAGTTAGAATCAAATTTCCTATAGTAGCGTGAGCAGCTGTTTTAAATTGATTCCAGCACGGATTCCCTGGCAAAGTGCCGAGATTGATGGAATATCCTTACGCCAGCGAGCGTACCTCGCCTTCATATTATTCATTCCTACAGACAGTATAACAATTCGTACATAAAAAAGATTTGCAAATATTAATCATCTTTTATATGATTACTTAACGAGCTACGTTATGAAAGCATAAGCAAATTTATATTCATAAAATACCCCATTTCTCCTTGCACATTACAAAATAAAAACCAACCTATTTTAAAGAGAAAACAGCAAATATTAGATTTGTGTAAAATAATGACTCGTTAAAGATAAGGGACGTTTATATCCCGTGTAATGAAATGAAATAATTGATTAATTGCTTGTCTGGCCGCTGCGCAGCGTCACTAATTAAGGCTTTTAACGTTGCCCATCCTTAATTACTGCAAAGCAGCGATTTATAGTAGATTATCCTATCAATGCACACGATTTATAATATGAAAGACATCTCTCGTTATCCGCATTAACATAGTTCGAACCAATAAACTATGCAACGCAATAATTTAATATCAATCCCTTTTATGTGTTGTAGTTAAATTAATTACTAAGCCAAGACCATTTGTGACACAAAACAAGTTCAGAAATAGACGAATGCGGACTTATCAGACCAAACAAGATAACTTTCTACCTCATACACACAAACAAAACTTTATCGGAGTTGAGTTACGTAGAGAAAGCGGAAAGAATTTTTCTTGTAGTTACGCGAGTGGAATAAACCTATAAGACATTACGAATGTATTGAGAAAATACTACAATATTTGTACTTGGTATATTGAAAGATTTTATTTAATTTACTCTGACCCAAATATGTCAATGTTTGTAGTTAAATCCTTAGCTCTCATATAACATTATTATATGCTAATCTGTAAATTGTATGGTGGGTTTCCCAAATACATTTAACCATCCGTTAGTGTTTTTGGTTCGATAACTTCATGAAATGAGTTTCCGAAATACGTAACTTGAGTTTTATTCCTTTGAAACTCAGGTCAACCTAACACTAATTAATGACTAGGTAACAATAAAATAAACGGGAATTTAAAAAAAACCGAGCATTTATGTTTTTTTTTTCAGTTCTTACTTTTCTGAGCTTTTTTTATAACTCTATATAAATGTAAGTGGTAGAAATAACATTTTCTAATGTCTTAAAATGTCTATTTTAATCACTATAACATATCGATAAGAGAAAAGTTGTTATACAAACATATCAATAAAATAAACCTTCTATGTATGCGTAAGTCCCGACCCAAATGAATCGAGGACAAAACTAATAAGACGTCAGCCTTGCACGCAAACAAAAACAATATTCAGATGACGCACTCGAAGGACGCAACATGTTTGTTATAAATAGAATTCTATTTGTAGCTAAATTGATTATCAATTCTATTAATGCTGGGTTTCCGAAGTTTCCCCTTATTACGAGTATGTGTTAGATTGTAGGATACATTAGTGTTGGTTGGTCCATTTCAACGGAGTAAAACTCAAGTTAATGCGTAGTTCGGACTAACTAACGAATGGCTATAAATACGATTATTTTATTAAAGTTTACATAGTACTGGTGTAGTTTTCTTTTTGGTTTATAGTATTTAAAGGGAAGTACAAATTATTTTTGTAGATTGTTGTATTTTTTGTCCTACTTTGCAGTTTAAATATGACCTTTATAGTTTCATACATCATCGCTTGTTTTGTGAAATCTTTTTAATAATGTCCATTATCAAAGCAATAACAAAATGATAAGCCTATATGTAGATAATATAGGACTAATATGCCGATAAAATAATCAATAAAATTGGCATACTGCACTCACATTCAGCATTTCAAAAAATGTTTGTATTGACAAACAGTATTGCGTATTTTTGATGAGTTGTTGAAGTTCACATTTATTCATCATTACCTAGAGATTCATGTTAGGTTTACCTAAATTTCAACGAAGTAAAACTAGTTAAGCAGTTCAGAAACGTTCATGAAGTTATGGTTAAAAGTAGCGTGAAAACCGGGCATGACAGAAACAATTACTACAACAGTATTAAAAAATAATTAAAACAGGATATTAATCAAGTCAAGCAGCACATATCAAAATATTAGAAACCATAAGTACTTGCTCAAGTGTTGACATCTTTTACGAATTCCCAAATAAATACGGCTTTCATTTTCCACACGGCGATAACGGTCGACATCCCCTATTTGTACTCCCAGAACAGCGCGAGCACTTTCATTAATCATACATTAAAATATTAATATTAAAATGTATTTCTACATTTCTCGATCCATAAAACAATAAATATATAGAAATAACAGATCTTTGTTTTGTATAACAATAACATTCTTTTATATTACACGAGGTAAAAATATACAAATGTTGAAAAGAGATTTTAGAATGCAAAACAGTATTTCTAATTTATCCGATTTTAGGATCAGAATATCCTTAAGTAACATAGAAGGCGATCGATCCATTTATTTAGGTACTATAATAATCATCAGATCGATCTTTTTTTTATCTTTGTTAAGCTAGCGCTTGACCACGATCCCACCTGAAGGAAGTGATGATGCAGTTGAAAGATGGTACGCGCTACCTTAATAAGTAGCTGTTTACTCTCCTTTTGAAGACCCCCACGTCATATTTCGACGGGAAAACTGATCTAAAGAATTATTGAGTTCAGTCATTAAAGAAGCATATAAAATCGGACAAAAATAGTTGTCCCGGGAAATAGCAACGAAACCGCGAGTCTGTTGCACTTAAGCTTTAAGGTTTTTTTTTATTCAGAATTAAGCTCCGTCATTTTAAATTCTGAATATTAATTAAGTGATGCAGAGATCGTATTCAGTGGATTTTATACGAGCGTTACCCGTACAACACAAGAGTTTCATTTTCACAAACCACTTTTAATATGAATTTCAAACAATTTGAAACTTTTCAGAATAATTGAATTATAAAATTATAAACAATTCAATGTTTATAAAATGAAAATCGCTACGATATTTTAAAACATAAAGTTATTTTATTTTGCAAGTTTTAAAATTATACCCATGCCAAATAACATATAATTTAAATGAAAATCTTTGGTAATAAAATCTTAACTAACTTATAAATAAGCAGTAAGTCTTTAAAAGCTAGATGTATTAATAATATTGCAGCTATTTTTATCAACGCAAAATTTCTTTGTATTGAGATGCCAACGGCGTAGACCGCCCACGCGAGCGACATCATTTATATGCATTAACAGCGAAACCAACGCCTTCGAGGTGTGAGAAATATTTGTAGATCAATATTATATTCATACCACGTACACCTTTGTGTAACAAATGCCTAGAATCGTTACTTACAATTATCACTATTGCCTTTAGAACTTGCTGAATCAACGTGCAATGCAGTGGTTTGTAAATAAGACAAAAAATGCTTTTTCTTTTTTAAAACAATCGTTTCAGCATAAAAATCTTTTATCACTATAAATGTAGATTTTTCCATACGCACTTACAAATTTACCATTTCCAATACACCCCATAATATAATTATTGGTATAATAACGTAGTCATCTCAGTAGGCTCTTCTAGTCAATGTAAAACTTAACACAATCCATGTATTCTTGTGATAAACACATCTTCTACATACTTTTCTTTCCTCTTATGCACATACCAATAGTATGTTTGCGATTCACTTCTTACTTACTTACTGCGTTGGCGCAGCGACCCAAAGTCGGTCTTGGCCTCCGACACCAGAGAGCGCTAGCATCGTCTGTCCTGCGTCGTCATTCACTTCTTAATTATTATTATTTTTACCAATCCGAGTACAGCTTCACCTTCGCTTTCTAACAAAATAAATGATTCTGCCAAAATTTCAACTCTCGTCATCTATACCAGAAACCTTTTAGCATTGAATTTAAAATTCAGAATATTAATAAAGTGTCGTTGAGAGTGTTTGAATAATTTTCAGCCCAGTGGCTACGTGTCATATTTTAACCAATAAAACAAATGAAAAACTAAAAACATACAAGAGCCACGGTTGCATTCGCATAACACCACACTGTTGCTATTTTTTTAAGGTTGAAGAAAAAAAATGAAGAGCTTAAACCTATGAAATTAAGCACAGTTATAAAATTATTATTAATTTATAAAACATATAGTGTCAGTCCTACCAAATTGTAAATTGATAACAATTGAACGTGTAAAATATATTTTGGAAATACTAGATTTTGTTCCCTTATCTGACAGTGACGTCATTTTTAAGCTATCTGAGCCTCTATCAGCCAGTGTTGGGACAGGCTCTTATTAATTTAGAATAGTATATTTTATTTATTAGGATTGTGTGAAAGAGGATATGCTTAAGGCGGGAGTGAATTCAGATATGACGGCTGATAGAGCAAGATCAGCACATACTGTACCGACCCTCCGTAGGGACAAGGGCAAGCTGATGATGATGATGAAATATATTGAGATAGAGTATTTTGATTTGTTGAAATTCTGAAACACCCTTTTCACAGGTTTATCTTCATAACACCACGCACACGTCCGTGTGTGCAATTAAAAAGAAAATGGAATTGAAAAGGGCATTGTAATCATATTAGGCCAATTTCAAACTGTGTTACCGATTAGCATAATGTATAAAGAAACTTTCAAACCACGTCTCCTAAGAACAAAGTACCATTAACATTTTAAGGTGCGGGTTTTATTCATAGGAAAAGTTTACAAAGACTGGTGTATTTTTAATGAAGATAAGGCCGTAATTTTTTTTTAATCTAAATAACATCTTTAAGTTTTTACCAAGATTTCAAAATCAACTGTAATCTTAATTCAAAGCGAGTTTTAAATTGTTCAAACTGTAGGTAAATTAAACAATTAAATGTAGATATTAATATTAACTTAACGAATGCAAATAAAATGGAACTAAACATTCCTAAGTCATATTAAGTTAAACAAATCTTACTTCTTACTAATCTTACTAATCTTACTAATATTATATTATTAATATTAAATATTATAATAGTGAAAGTTTAGATGGATGGATGGATGTTTGTTAGACTTTGTAGCCTAAACGGCTGAACGGATTTCGATAAAATTTGGCATAAATGTAGAGGATAGTCTGGAAGAACACATAGGCTACTCAGTTTTGTTTTTTTAATCTCACGCGAACGGAGTCGCGGGCGAAAGCTAGTAGATTATAATTTTATCCCATCTGAAACTGTTATTGTTATAATAGAATTAAGCTGAAAATATATGTATAACCGTAACAATTACAACAATCCATCGAAGTTACTCTCGCTATGGGAAAAGTTTAGTTTGTTAGTTGTTTATGCAATCGTTTCGAGTAGATATTGCTTGAAATTTTAATGAACACGGAACAGCGTCAAAGTCAAGAGCGGTTGATAATTAAAAAGCAGAAATTGGAATCAACCCTTTCTTTCACTTCATGGTCGGTAGATAGCGTGATTTGGAATTACGCCAAACACAAACATCTGGGTCATCGATAGGTCACCCAATTTACTAGGATTTTTGGGAGTTTTCTTACCAAATGATGTTAATACTACGATTACAATAATAACAACAACTACTAATAAGAGTACTTTTTAAGAGCATCAAAAAATTTATCGTGAAAATTCGATTTTACACTAAAATGAAGTAAAAAAATCTTTTTTCATTACAATTTTAATGATCTATACAATACAATATATACATTTTATATGATAAGGTTCGCCTTTCCAAAGCATGATTTTTAGCTATTATAGTAACACAAAGTTTAAACCGATACATAATGAGAATAAGAAAGCTTTATTTCCCATTACACATATATGTACATACATACACAAACCGATGCATATAATGCAATAAAGCATTTATTTAAAACATTTAATCGAAATTCCAAGAAGCTTTCATTAAATTATATCCTAGCAAGGTATAAACGTTTACTATCCTGAAACAATTTTATCAGAACATCTGCGCTCCGTATTACCATTATTTTCTTATATGCCTTTTAGCACTCCGGGAACAACTTTCAAAGCGATCATTACAAAGTAAAGGGAAAATAGAAATAAGCAGCATAAAGAAAGTCTATTTTTATAACAAAAATCTTAATAATTTGCCGACATGGACAAACAAAATCCTTAAAGTTTAAAAAAAAAAATTTTTTTTCGTACAGCGAAATTCAAATTTTCTATTATGTTTTTTACATCGATGAACCAAAAATGTTGAGTATTACATTTCGGATAAAAAAAGAATTATCAAAATCGGTCGACTAGCGGCGGAGTTATGCCGTAACACACATAAAAAAAAGTTTGACGAATTGAGTACCTCCTTCGTTTGAGAAGTCGGTCAAAAAATAAGCTAAACCGTTGGTTATAACGATATAAAATTTACATAGATAATCACTTAGCGTAATAATTTCAATAGATTTTATCCTTTAAAATAGAGTGACTACGATAAATAACTTCATAAAAATAAAAGCATAATAGCACGGCACAACACTTGGTGAGACACTCCCCGCCCGTGGCAACTTTTCATTTCCAATTTGCCGAGAATACAAGTTGTGACATTTTTTATACCATTAGAACACAATCATTTTCCCGCTCAAGTCTCAGAGAGCGTTGAAATGTGAGAGTAAATGTATTAGAGCCGGCGCACACCTTTGACTAAACTATCGTACAACTGTTGTGCGATTGTAGATTGTCAATTGTTTCGCAGCCCATTCAACTGTTTAGTTTCACAACTATAAATCATGTAGTGTGCGTACCTCCATAAGTTCATAAGAATCAAAGTGAAACTAAACAGTTGTTCGATAATTTGGTTTCAGGTGTGCGCACGCTCTTTATGTTGTTACCATGTAAATGTTAGAACATTTAACATGGTAGAAATTGAGATGAACGATTTCTATATTAGTCATACCTTGCTTATTTATGCGTACAGTAAATTTACTACTTTTATTTGAGTACCTTTTTTATTAAACTGGTAAATTTCGTCAATGATGAACTTATTTTTTCTCCTATTTAATTTATTCCTATCAAAATAATGTTTAATAACAGGGTAATGTTCAAAATGTATTAAAACAATTAATAAGAAAACAGAAAGAAGTTTATGAACAAATATGAGTACACGATAGTATCGCGAAGTCTCTTTACAGCAGTTAACCTACAAATAAATCCTCAGTCATTAATTGCAGAAATAAATCAATGTTCTAATAATAAATAGCGGCTCTTGGACAGTCCCGTACCGTCGGGTTAATGGCCAGACATTTGGTTCGATCTCCGCCCACTCATTGACCAAATACAGCACCCACATTTCCAATTTATCTTTTAAAATAGCTCGTAAACCCTTTTACTGTAATCCTAAATATGTTAACAAGGTCAAAGAAATTTCTTAATACAATGATATCATCAGTATCATCTCGATTCACAACATCGAAATCGATTATTCGTCATTTTGGTCGTCATTTCTTAATCATCACCTTCCATGCCATTGCACAGGGAGTATTCCGAAGAATTGTTCGGAACAACACCAGCTATCATGTTTCGTAATCGTACGACTTTTTTCGAATTGATGATCTCGACTGTACCACATCTACTTTTCTTTTTAATTACATCTCGTTGCCTGGGGAGCGTCAAACACACGCAGTCGGCGTGTCAAGTGGTGCTTTGTCTGTATCCGGCCAACGTATTGTGATGCACCCTCTTTGTGCCTTTTCGTCGTTTTTTTACAACGATCGTGAAGTTTTCCCGCGCTGTTTTGGAGTTGTAAAGCGGTACTGGTGTGCACGACTGCACAACAAAGTTCGTAAACTGTCTTGTCTCTTTATTTGTACTGTACAGAAACGTTATTCGATTTCTCACATTTGAACAATTGAATATGCCCAGATGAGTGGAAGTTGAATGTTTTGTTGAATTTTACTCAATTATATCTTATATTATGGATGCGGAAGGCGGAGGACCGCATTCTGTGGAAGGTATTAGGGGAAGGCATATGCCCAACAGTGGGCAGATAAAGGCTGATGATGATGATACCTCATCGGTAGCTATTTTCGAGAACAAACCAACTATATAATTTTTATCAAGAATCTTTGTTTTAGATCTTTAAAATGATAAGAACAAGAATACTATCATTAAAACATTCTACAAAAATTAAATTAGCATTACAGCGGTCAACGCGTCCACGTCCGTTTAATTATAAAGTACCGGGGAAATTATTTTTGTGAGCCAAGAGCGTCTCAGCTTTCAAGATAAGGATAAGCTGCGTATTCATTAGCAAAATGTGTAGTAAATCCTCTTGAGCAGCCAACTGACAAAAATTAATTTTCATTCCTCTGAGCTTTCTTTGATCATATTAGCCAAATTAAAGATAATAACAAAACCACTTTACTGTGAATAATGGATTATATGATTTAACAAGAAGTGAAAAATGTAATCACACAATAGTTGCATAGCGACATAAATATTTTTTTCATTTCAATGCTTGTAAGACCCTTTCAAATTATTTCTTTTTTCGGTATTACGCATAGCATAGACATGTCTTTTTTTAACACTTAGGCAGCACAGTCTAGACTGCTAATGATTTCTCTTTGCGTCTTTAAATCCTCTTCACGAGCTCTTTCCAATACTTCAAATGCATTTTGTGGCATATATTAATCTTTTACTGTCTAGACATGCCGGTATTAATGTACATATGAATGTATTAGAGCTGGCATTATGACTTATGAAGGACCACTCTAAATGAGGACTAGTCTCTGTTGATTGTTCTGTCATTGTTAAAATGAAAACGTGTGTCTAATTTCTTAAATACTAATGCACATTAGTAACTCTATATTATGTTAGTTTTTTGTACAATGTCTTTTTCTGTTAAAAAAAGTTAGAAAATTACCGTACCAGAATACCGCAGAGTAATACTAACTTATGAGGGTTTTTTCCATACATTATACGACTGCGTAAGGTCTCTGAAGAGTTGTTCGTACAGACGGTTGTAATTAAAAAAATGTGTCAACACACGGCACGTTTTTAATAAAACACCATTCAACGACGAAAGTCTAACTCAAAAATGAGGTTTTACAGGAAAATATTTTTTTTTTATAAGAGAAAGGGCAAACGAGCGGCGAGAACACCGAGGTGGTCAACGATGCCCATGGACATCCGCAACACCAGAGGAACTACAGATGCGTTGCCGGTCTTTGAGGAAATTATTATTAACGAGTCGTTGCTCGCGACTTCGCCCGCGTGAAATTACAAATATAACCTATTACGTTCGCCCTTTTTTTCAACCTATTACCAAAAGTATTAACTTAGTAGTAATCTATGTACGTAATAACAGAAATTTACCGATGCAAGATTCCAAATTTCTAAGCCCGGTAGCTTGAAAGCTGATTTTTCGGTTACCCTTATTGTTTGTGTTCGCGATATCTTCTAAACTATTAGTCCAATTTAAATACTGTTAAGAACAATTTTATTCTACGTTAAATTCTCCTGATATTCTGTAGAACTTTTTGAGATCTACAATTCTTTTATACATCATTTTTATATACCTCTAACGGTTTAGGCAGCGTAAGCCGAGAAAAGTTAAAGTTTAGTGAATTTTTAACGCCGGCGTCCAGAAACACGCTGTTTATTAATAGTTCCTAAACATTAGTAATAATAAAATATAGCCTATGTTACTCACAGATCGGCCCAGTAGTTTTTGAGTTATTTCAATACATACAAAAATACAAAAATACAAAAATACAAAAATACAAAGTTTTCCTCTTTATAATATTAGTATAGATTAAATATATGAGTAAGTGTACAAATAGTAATTTAGGAAACGGAATAATCTAATGAGATACTTTCTGATAAATCACTGATTTTACGAAGATATTCTATCTACTTTTGTATTGAAAAATATAGGCGTTAGTTTTATGATAAAATCCAAGGTCCTTTGCCACTAAGCCGAGGCTGGTTCTACATTTTTTCATTTAGAGATACACCAAAGTACTAGGCCCAGCAGTGGACAAATGATGACGACAAAATGTAAGAAATCTAATAGATACATCGTAGCACTATATCTGAACTGGAAACAGTTTCCAGCTGACCGTACTAGGGTTTTATAAATTTATCGTTTCCATTTGCCGGTCCATGAATATTTAGATGCTTTACGCGGTCTACCATCCTAATATTTTTGGCACAGAAATATGATCTTAATGGACAATTTTCCAGTATGTTTATTTAATGGTTGAATAAAAAAGTGCAATCTCAAAAGCGGAGTTTTATCGTCACATCAAATTTTATTACACGTTACGACGTTTACAAATTCTGTTACAATGAAAATGAAAATTATTTTTCATTTTACGATTTGCTGACCCATAAAGGACTTGTTTAGATTCATAAAATATCTAAAAATCGTTTAATTTATATTTCATTAATTATGATGTAAACTTGAGATATGATTCGTAGGTAGACGATATTATTACGCCTTCCCAAGTATTTACCGAAATTGAAATCGATAGGTATAGAAAACTGAATTGTGTACAGAGAAACAGTCGATAAAAATGAAGAAACATTGTTACAAAATGCAGAAATTGTGTGTATACAGTATTATTTAATTTGACAAATATTCGAAAACAAGTTAGATAGTTTACATAAAGCAAATAATAAGGCTACAAAACAAATTCATGTCACGATCACATAAACTTCAACTGCAATGCTGTTCTTATTAATTCAATGAGTGACCTAAATATCTACTTGCTACGTTCTTGACACTATGCCTTATTTAGTTATTACCAGTATATTCTAACTATACAGGAAATTGTACAAATATTTTAAGTAGTTTTAGTAGTATCTTCATTTAAGTCTTTCAATGCGTACTTCAACCGATTTCTGATTTTAATCATGTTTATAATTATCGTTCCTTTGCATGGTTCCTTAATAAATCATCGTAACTCATATATTTTCCGTTTAAACAATTTTTGATGTTTATTATTATACTTACTAAACATACTTATTTACAGACGACGCTGGCGCTCTCTCGTGTTGGAGGCCAAGACCCACTTTGGGTCGCTGCGCCAACGCAGTAAGTAAGTAAGTAAACATACTTATTAACGTTTTTTATATTAAACTAGATTTGATTGTTATGTATTGTTAAAAGAAAAAAAACGTAAAGATCTTTTTGTAATAGAATTTGTGTCACCGACAAAGAATTATATAAATAAATGTTAATACAAAAATGTTTTTTATAAGTTACTAGCTAACGTGAATCCGTTCGCGTAAAATTAAAAAAATATAGACCATGTTACTAACTGATAACGTAGCTTTTTAATGGTGAAAGAATTTTTTATATCGGCCCAGTAGTTTTTACGTAAATCGAATACAAACAGAAATCCAAAAATACAAACCTTTCCTCTTTATAATATTAGTATAGATAAATAACTTTATAATTTGGTCAACCGTTTTCAGCGGTCGTGAGTGAAACAATTACCAAGACAAAATTGTTATCCATTTGCATGCGCTAGTTGGACATAAAACAATCCGAATAATTGAAGCTCGAATAACTTATTTTTATTTCGACAACTCTATTTTATATTGCTCGATAAAATCATAGCTTTATCTATATCGATACCGATATTATAAAGAGGAAAGATTTTTATTTTTGGAGAGTATTGAAATTACTTAAAAACTACTCGGCCGATTTCTAAAATTATTGCACTGATAGCTTAACTAGCTTTCGCCCGCGACTCCGTCCGCGTGGAATTAAAAAGAAAACAAAAGTTAGTAGCCTATGTGTTCTTCCAGACTATCATCTACATCTATACCAAATTTCATCGAAATCTGTTCAGCCGTCTAGGCTACAAACTCTAACAAATATCTATCTATCCATCCATCCATCTAAACTTTCGCATTTACAATATTAGTATGATATGTTCCATACGGGTGGTAAATTTATGACACATTAAGATTTTTTTCCACCTTCGTTGGTTACTCGTTTGCTCGATAGCATTTTTACATCCCGTTCGCATTTAAATTCACAGGTTAATCGTTCTCAGATATGACTCACTTTATAAACCGCGCAAATAAGAGTACTTAAATATCAGAGTGTTATAAACTGTATTATAAGACAGTAAAAAATCTTTAAAATTATAGAAAAAAATAGCTTTCGCTCGCGACTCGGCCTGCGTGGATTAAAAAAAACAAAAGTCAGTAGCCTATGTGTTCTTCCAGCCTATCCTCTACACCTATACCAAATTTCATCGAAATCCGTTCAGCTGTTTAGGCTAAAAACTCTAACAAACATCCATCCATCTAAACGAAGTGTAAGATATACTTTATCTGTCTGTCAGAAAAGTTATGATTTTACTCGGTCTATATATTTTCCAACAATGAAGCAAACACAGCCTGAATTGCCATGACAATTTTAAAAAATCGAACATGTATAGCGCAGTAACAACGGATACAATGAATTCTCCACTTCATCTCGCAAATTGCTACTCCCCCAGTTTAGGGTCAATTTATCCGGGCTCATACGGCTGTTATTGTTGAGTTTGGTGCGCTTCAAAATGAGCCTAGTATACTTGAATGCTTGTACACAATGGCATCTATTTGGTCGCGCGAGCAATTGTCGAGACAAGTTTTTAGCCATCTGAAAATATACAATACGAAATACAGATTTAAATAGACAGTTCCATTTGAACTTTCATTTACGACTTATAAGCAAAAAAGTATTTCTTTGTCGTGCAAACAGTGTTAAAGTTGCCTATAATATATTCTTAAAGCTTGTACAATATTTCCGTTATCTGTAACCGCTCAAGTGATAGAGTTAGCAAACTTGGAACTTGCGACCAAACGAGGTCAGTTGCATGAAACATCGAATGTTCATGAAATGATACATTTATTGAAGTATATGCAAAATGTTTGCTATACTTAATATCGATACCGATATATTAAGTACTGTAAAAATAGATATCGATATTGGGATGGAAATTGAATACTTTCATATATCGTCGTCCACAGTACCGTTTTGTAATCACTTACAATTATAGTAAATATTCTGTTTGTCTTTAAATATTTATACATTTTATCTATTGAAATTGTATTGAAGTTCACGGTTGAATGTTGTTAAACAAATGTCAGTAACTACTTTATACACATCATACTAATATAATAAATGTGAACGTTTAGATGGATGGATGGATGTTTGTTAGAGTTTGTAGCCTAAACGGCTGACCGGATTTCGATGAAACTTGGCTTAGATGTAGAGGATAGTTTGGAAGATCACATAGGCTACTTGTATTTGTTTTTTTTTAATTGCGCACGGACGGAGTCGCGGGCGAAAGCTAGTATCTAAATAAAAACCAGAACTACAAATGGAAAAGATTTGTAAATAGAGTTATTGAAAATCCCAAACAAAATGCATATTCAAATAGGGCACCTATTTCACCCCTAAATCAATATTTATCCGACATACAAATTGTTGGTCCGGTTCATCAAATCACGTCTCCTTTGCTGTTTTGGTATTGAACCGAACCAATTGAATTCACCTTTAGCTTGTATCAGAAGCATCTGAGCAAATGTTTCGAGAGTTCAATTTTAAGGTATCACGTTATGGGGATAACAATGAAGCATCAAACAATCTAAAGTAGATAAATTTATTTCCGAACAATTCATATAGAATATTAAATACTTGTGGATTCAAAGAAAAGTAAACAATAAACTTAGAAACATACGTCTGCTCTCAGAAAGAGATATAAATATTAAAATACATTAACTATAAAACTTTGTGTCGAGTATTTCGTTAACAAAAGAACTCACCACAACACAAAGAAGGGATAAATTTACGCTTGAAATATCTACAATGTACATTAACTAGTAACTTTTACGTTATTTTCTTCTACTAGATAAAACTGGGCAAATACAGTTACAATTTATTTAAAAAAAAAACAATAACTAAAACCTTTTTACCTTAAAAATTCAATTTTAATTTCATTTATGAAGTTTCCATTTATTTTATCATTACTTAGTGATTCATTAGTGTTAGGTTAAACTAAATTTCGAAGGAGTAAAACTCAAATTACGTAGTTCGGAAACGCACTTTATGAAGTTATCGAATCGAAAACACCAACGAATGTTTAAATATAGCTGAGAAACTGAAAGGTTCGTTTCTCTAAAATTCATAAGGTACACTAAACTGTCTGTATATTAGTGTGTCATAGCTTATTGCTTAGCTGTATGGCTCTTTGTAAATGTGACATGAATGTCGATTATGCGTATCCATCAATCAAGTCCCTTGGGCGTAAGAAGGGTATGCGGAAAATGTCAATTACTTCGACTATGGACAGATTTCTGATATATAGAATAAAATAAAAACAAGAATTAATTTGGATCTAAAAACCATCTAATAAAAGATGTTAATCCGTACAAGTGTGATAATGAAGATCAACTTTGATGATATCATCTACTCTATGAATATATTTTCTGAACAATATATGGACATAACAAACAACACTTATAAATCAGCAACAAACACACGTAGCTTCAGCCCGTTTAATCTTAAAGCAAAACAGATTAAACGCCGGGTAATCCTTAATTCTGTTTTCATTTCAACTTGTAAGCTTTTATGTACACCATTGGACGCAATAATCGGTTTTCGAGTCGCGTAAACAAGGATTTACATAGATTATATTGCATTTAATAATCTCAACAAGTGCTTATAGCCGTGGTGCATATATTGCTATATTTTAACACCCTCACTGCGTACTATGTCCCTCTCGCTAAAGCGAAACGATTATCTCAGGTGTATACATTACATTACAAAAAATGTATACATTATGTTTCCGCAAAGTTATAGCAATTTAATCTATCCTAGTGCTGGTGGGTCTAGAAAGACCTACCACGCAATGGCGGAAATATAATTGGGGGCGCATTTTGGCCCGCGGCCGCACCAGATGAAGAATTGTGATTTTACGTGCCGCAGTAAACGTGTTATATCTTTGTAAATAAATAAAAGGGTACACCATGTTAAACACGAGCATTTCGTATTTGTCACTCTATTCGGAGTATTTTTTACTATAGTAAGATTATTTAAAATTATCAAAAAGCTGTTACACTTATAGCACTGCAATGTTTTTCAGATGATATGCAGTTTCTATTCCGTAACAGCTGATGCAATATCAACTTAGTGTATACTTGTGTAAATGCAAACGAGGAACGAGGTCAACAATAACATTGTCATATTCATGCTTTTACATATAACGCAATAATAGTAACATGGTACGTTAACTTAAAATATGGAAAGTACGTAAGTGGTGACCTGTTCAGCAAAAAATAAATTTCTTTGTCTTGAATTTGCAGATGGGATCAATTATTACTTGATTTTTCGAAACGCAAATCTTAGATCCATGCAATACTTTCGTTACTTTTGCGTTCAAATGAATCGGAACAATTAAATTCAAATAAGTACTATACTTCATTGGATTGGAAATTGTAAGTAAAAAAGTGTAAACGTAATCAAAATAAAATATTTAAGGAAGGGAAATCAAATGACCACAAAAAAAACATGGAGAAAAGAGCTCCGGAAATACAGTCAATGTGGTTTCAAAGCCATTTTGCGGTGTAGTCCTAATACGTAATTCAAGGGTCATTCTATATTTGGATCTTATAACTCCATTTTATTATGGGATCTCCTTAAAAATATCCATTGACCAAGTATTTTTCTCAAAATAATGCGGTCAATTTGTGTTCGGAATTCAGAATCGTAAGGTTTTGTCTCTCAATCAAAATATTTGTATGGTTACACCATTTCCTTAAAGGCCGGCAAGGCATCTGTAGTTCCTCTGGTATTGCGGATGTCTATGGGCGCCGTTGACCACCTCTGTGTTCCCGCCGCTCGTTTCCCCCTATTCCTATAAAAAAACATACAAACAAAGATAAATAGTTAACAAGACTTACGTGTTGTTAGCGGAGGAGAGCCTCCGGTGCAGGCTGCGCAGCGACATGGCGTACCCCTAGCAAGGCGGGCTGCCGCTGCCCTTGCCGCGCGGCCGACGCAGCGCCCGCGCGCCGAAGAACGCGCCCTCCTCGTTACACGACTGTGAGCGTTGTGACGCCAACATGCCGGCCGCGCGGCCCAGCGCGTGCAGCGGCCGCACGCGCGCGCGCCTGCCCCACCCGCACCCGGCCACCACCTCAATCTTGCCGACTCAGAATTACGCCCTCTACCGGCACACGCGAACGACGCAGCCACGCATCGATCGCGATTCACAAATAAGACACTTGCACCAACGTAACTTCAAGTTCGCACAACACACCAGCAGTTCAGCAGTTCACAGTCACACATACAGTCTTGGCACTCGATTTAAATTAATATCCTAACAATAATCCTAGTCCTAGCTTGCTAATATAATTGATTGTAGAATGAAGGCGCTTTGTCGTTTGCTCGAATTTATATAAGCTTGATAAAATTGTAAAAGTCGCGTTGTCTTATAGTTTTCTTTGTGCCTCTTGTCTGAGTAATCTGAAACAAATAAATTAAATATTAACATCACCGTCGTTTATAAAATATCTTTTGAAATATGCATAAACGGTATGTATGTCATTTATGCAAATAAAATTAGCATGACTTTTGTTTTAAATATAACTATTTTCTACGACCGAGGCGACAACTTTTAAAGAAACGGCCGTCTAAAAGACCTGTCAAGGTAATTCCTTTGTAAGCTTCTAATCCACGAGCACCGAAACAAGTTTTGAACACACAATTTGAGCTTATAATTTTGCTTTAGTTTCCATTACAATAACATTAGAGTGCTACTCGGAAGTACTTAAGTGTTTATATCATTTTACCAATTAATCCATAGATATCAGTTTTCAATTCCCTAACTTCGAGAAGCGTGCCAAATAAATCAATGAGATGCGGTAAACTCAATTACGAAGTGATCAAATAAATCGTTTTACTTCATACATTATAACAAACATTTTTACTGACGCCGACTTAACCACACATTTTGGCACGTTGCCAATTGCAATTCCATTTCTATACGAGATCAAAATGTATGTTAATGTAGCTAAACGATAAAACGTATCCATATTATAATGGGACGGTTAAACTTGCTTAACTATAGCATATGCATAAGTCACGTCAATTCAAAAAATAAAAATGGAGCAATAAGTTTAAAAAAAAATCGCTTATTGTATTTGATCCTTGAGTGTTCTTGATTCTTTTTAAAGTCAATGTCTACGTGCAAGGATAAATTTATATATGAACTTAATTCCACATAAGGAAAGTCCAGAAACAGACAATATTTCATACTAGCTGTTGCTCGCGACTTCGCCTGCGTGAAATTATAAAATTATAAAAGTATAGCCTTTTACTTACTGATAACGTAGCTTTTTGATGGTGAAAGAGTTTTTGAAATTGGCCCAGTAGTTTTTGAGTTATTTCAATAAAAACAAAAATACAAATCTTTCCTCTTTATAATATTAGTATAGATAAATATGTTATATTTAGCAGGTTTATCAAAAATTTGAATGTAAAACATCAATTAGGCAGGTTTATTTAAGGTCTTCGAAATCCGAACCCAATTCTCGTCAAAATTATTCGGATTAACTTTTGACAGATGTTAAGCCCGTAGCCATGTTAATCGGTTGAACAAAAATATTTCAGAATCGATTAAAATATATTTATAAATATAATTTGAAGTAGAATCAGCCATATTTTTATAAGAGAAGGGGGAACAGGATAAGCAGCGTAAGCAACAATACTAGTTACGATCAATATTGTTGTACTGTAAAATAGTGTATCTTACTAATATTACAAATGCGAAAGTTTAGATGGATGTATGGATGGATGTTTGTTAAAGTTTAACGCATAAACGACCGAACGGATCCCAATGAAAGACATGAGATGAGCAGTCTGGATGACCAATTCACTGGTGAAAGTCTCCTAAATGAGAGCTTAAATATCGTACATCTTTTGTTTTTCGTATCGAATTGCCTGGAAACTAAACTTTGGAGTTTTCAGTGTAATATTTTGTATAAATCTATGATAATTGTTTGATTTACTATTTTACTTTGTAACAATTGTATGAAATATGTATCCGTAATCAATAATAGTACACAAATCAAGTTATTGTACTAAACTATTCAATGCGAATTCCAACAATTTAGGTCAAACGGAACAATCCCCTCATTAATATCGACTAACATAATACAGCTATTACATTAATATTTGTTTACATTTAAATGTAACTTAAAAATTAACGTAAGCAATATATAATTTTACATATGAAAGATATAAACATTGCCTAATATATAAAAAGGCTGAATTAAAATAGATTGAATTAATCTATACTAATTTTATAAAGAGGAAAGATTTGTGTTTTTGTATTTTTGTATGTATTGAAATAACTAAAAAACTACTGGGCCAATTACAAAAATTCTGTCATCATTAAAAAGCTACGTTATCGCTGAGTAACATAGGCTTCTTTTTTTAAAAGGCCTGCGGACGAAGTCGCGAGCAACAGCCAGTAAAGTATTATAAAACAAAAAAACAAAAACAAAAAACTAATAAAACAAAAAATATATCTCATTATATTAATGAGTACACAATTTAATAAACCGAGTTTAAAAAGATATAAAAGTGAAGATTTAAGAAGCAAATAGGCGAGTTTTTGTCCGCCCGCTCAAACCGTTTTCCTGTTTTTAAGTTTGTTGTTTTGTACTCGGTTCGCTAATCGCCGCAACAAAATGTGTCGAAGCAAAAAACAGAACATCTGCAGTCCTTATTGGCATTAATGGCGAATTTAGGTCATGCTGTATACTTATCGCTGCTAACTATCTTTATAAAACTGTTATTAGAACTTCTAATTCTAATTATTACGAAGATAAATTTCTACAATCTTACTAATATCATAAATGCGAAAGTTAAGATGAATGGATGGATGTTTGTTAGAGTTTGTAGCCTAAACGGCTAAAGGGATCTCGATGAAATTTGGCATAGACGTAGAGGATAGTGTGGAAGAACACATAGGCTACTTGCTTTTGTTTTTTTTTTATTCCGTGCAGACGGAGTCGCGGGCGAAAGCTAGTGTAATATAATAACATAGTTTTAAATGACCTTTGGTTATTTTCTACAGGTTTGGTTGTTTTTTAAGTTAATCAAGAGCGATTTTAAATTTTACTATAACGCGATCCAAACTTTAAAAATTATAATTTTCTTACATTAAGTAAATATTTGAAACTTTCTCAAAAAATCAAAAACATTTGTATAAAATGAAACGGTTAAATGAATTTTAAATAACTTTTATGAATGTTGAAATTCAAAAGAATATAATAGTCGAATAAATATGATTTGCGACGCAGTACAACAGTGCAATAAAATTATTTGGCCGCAACAGCCTGCGTTTTGGTTTTCACCGACCGCGCTTTATTTCATAATTGGAATGGCGACTCTTATTTTAACGAGATCAATTAATTATTTAACCATAAATGACCACCGTTAATGACTATTGCACGTTTGAGAGATTTATTTTGATGTCTAGAAAACATAAAAGCTAATATTCTGTAACTAATTCCTATACAACTAGTGTTGAGATATGTAAAAATAAGGATATTGTTGAACAGTGAACAACCACGCTATGTCAGAAGTTTGCTATCAAAAGCGAATTAAATTTCTATCTAAAAATTTCTTAAATACGTATTTCTGCTCGAAATTAAAGATTTTAATTGAGATTATGAAAAATGTTATCTACTACAGACTTAGTAACCAACTTTAAAATTTTGATTATTTCGTATTCGTTTAATATAATAAATCCAATTTAACTTTGCTTCAAATATTTCAGTGAGTTGATTTAATCATATTACCAATTCCCTATTTTTGAATTTAATTTTCAACGTGAATGATTGTAAAAGTTTTGTATATTTATAATATCATAAAATACTAAACTACTAAAAATTACACTGTGGTTATGTTCTTACTAAAACGGTGTAAAGTAACCTAGTAACTAGAAGAACGAAGGAATTAAAAAACATCTAAAGAGATAAAAATTGCTCTTATCTTTCTAACTTTTTAATACCCATGTTTAAATTTCAACACGAAAAATCAATCTATTGTAAATGTTGCTTAAGTAACTAATTAATTAATTTCACGAAACAAACTTCGTAAAACTTCAAACGGCTGTTTTAAAGGTCGAATAAGTGATTTATTTAGAAAACTTTGGAAAACACCCTACGTTAATTAAGACTTCAGTTACATGGTAAGACTTTTGGAACAACATTAAATACGTGTTAATCATATTGCGAAATAGGATGGTTTTAGAATATTAATAACTGGCCGGCGACTCCGGCCGCACTGAATTTAAAAAAAAACTTAATCAAACTATGTGTTCTTCCAGACTACAATCTATTTCTACCTGAATAACGAGATTCATTGAGCCGTTCAGGAGATAAGTATTTTTAAGGACATTAATATAACTGTAACAACGTAATTAAATTAAACACTCAGGCCAATGTCTCCCGCCAGAATGGCACGATATTCTAATACCTCTGATGACATTGACAGCTGTCAAATAGGGACGGATGTCTATGCCGATGCTCTAGTGTTGCCCGATTTTCTTCTTAATAGTAGTTACAAACATACACTCCATCCTTCCGACTAACTTTTTGCAGTTTGAATATCAGTAAGAAGTCACGTAAGTAAGAATTAATAAGATTATAATATAAAACTGTCATAAAAATAGCAACAGAAAAAGAAAAACTTGATCTATCGTTTAGGGCGACCATTTTTACAATAATTTTCATACATAGTAATCAAAATAACCTTAAAACCGGTCGAAATGACATCAAATACTAGGTTATGTGTCACTTCAATTAAGCTTGACATTTTAAAAGCAAACCAACGTGTGGCATTTAGCAACAAGTAGCAAGGGATGCCATTAATCTTAGCCATCTAATCACAAACCACTCCGTGAGATACGTTGACGACCTTTTAATGATGACACCTTCCGGTCTTTTGCAGTGCCCACTGATGCTAAGGGGACTTAAGTCTATTTTAATTATAAGTCTCTTATCTATACTAATATTATAAAGAGGAAAACTTTTTTTTGTTTCATTGTAATGACTAGGCTCAAAAACTACTGGGCCGGTTTTAAAAATTCTTTTAACGTTAGAAAGGTAATTTATCTGTGAGTAACATAGGCTATATTTTTTCATTTCTTCACTATTTTTTAAAATTTAACGCAGACGGAGTCGCGGGCTAAAGTTAGTCTTTAATCGTTCAAAAATTATGAAAATGTTCTTATTGAATTCCGCGCGAATGAAGTTGCGGGCAAAAGCTATAGTCTATATAAAACTAGTACGACACAAAAAAAAACAAATTAAACTAACGTAGTGCAGTAGCTCGGTAACTTCTAGTACAATTGACGTATACAAACGCATCGATAGGCGGAATCGATTAGAATAATTGCCGTCGGAACCACGTGGCCAGTCGGCCGTGCACGCAATCAATCGCATTCTACCAAATTCTACGGTACAATTGCCTTAGGCTTTTCAATAAAGACCGATTAGTGAAATCAAAATCGATTCTCCTTCTACCTATACTCGTATTTTAGGTTAAGAATATAGATTCATTTCAATCTATCAACAATACAACATTAAAGTAAGTTTTGCAAAGATAAATTACGTAAGTTACTTCTTAATTTTATATGTAGTCTTATAGACGTCCTAATAATTGTTAGTTTTAAATGTAATTTGTCAATTGTCCAGTAACATAAGTCATAACATTAGATTATTATAAAAATGCGAGTAAGTAAGAATATAATACTAATTAGAGGTTTTCATTATTAAATTATCTTAAAACATAGTAGACATGTTACATTACAATATGCCTCAAATTCATCCAATTCTAGAGATTTCCTTTGTAACAAAACGCTCTCAGTATGTTATTTTATAGAATTATTTACACAGTTAAATGCGTTGAAGCAAAAAACAAACACCGCAGTTTGTAACGTGTGACTACAACACTGCAGAGGTATTTTGTATTTACGTTTTGTTTTATTTTCATACTGCTCGTATTATCTCTCATTGCGAGATACATTCCATTTAGTAAAAAGGAATTCGTACATGCCAGTATCCAGTTATTTGAACAGAAAAGAAGCAAAAAACGCATATGGAAAATTTATTTAATAAAGCATTAGAACCGTTGCCCCCACTTAAGGGCTAGGATTCTAACCTAAAGCCCGCTATACACGCTCTGTTTTATCTGAAAAGTTGTATCCTTCAGATAAATCTAACGAGTGTTGGCAAAATTGATAACTGAATATTTCTCAATTTTGTCAGATATCTGAACGATCGGACTGTTCAGATAAAACTGACCGTATGTAGCGGGCTTAAGTTAAGGGTAATTGTGCCTTAAAAGTGTAGTTACTAATTCCTCAACAAACTTTTCTATGTTGTTAAGATGTTACTACATAAATAACATTTATGATCGTAGATAAAAAACCCCCGGCGAAGCCTGCCCAAAGAAACATTTGACTATCTTCCTGCTTAACGAAGTCACTTCGGCTGAAAATCAATACTGGCAAGGTCAGGTCGCCGACCTCAATACAGGAAGAAAAAGTAGTGCACAAAGGAACAAGAATAAAATGTATGTTACAACTAGATTTTCACACGAGACAATATACGATGGTGTTTGTTTCCATAGAATTTTGCTCAATTTTCATATACCCAAATAATTGGATTATACCCAACCGTCACCCCGCTCTGTCCCCACGTGAGAATAAAAAGCTTCATCCGTCCCACCTTCTAGTCCCACTATCACCAATAAGGTGACAGATGGAACCGTTATGAAATAAAATAAGTTCCAATCGTCACCTCGTTGCAAAAGGTAGGACGAATGTGGGGACAGAGTGGGGAGACGGTTGGGAATAATCCAAATAATTAATCTCTATATCTATTTAGGCATTGGGGAAGGCCTATGTCCAGCAGTGGGCAGACAAAGGCTGATGATGATGATCTATATGTAATTATAAAAAAAACAACAAGAAGTTAACTTAATAAAGAAACTTAACTTTCGGATAAAAAACTACAAATTGGTCAGTTCTAAATTGAATTTATCTTTAAAAAACTAATTCTGTAACAAGAAAAAATAAGTATCTTATTACTATAAAAGAAATTGGTGAAAAATTAACCTGTTACGCTAGTAATATTAATCACCAGACAATCGGATTATTTGATTAACTTGGATCGCTTTAACTGACGTCAGTTAGTGAACTTTAGCTAAACTAAATTTGATTCCAATAAAATATTTAGTTATAGCAACAGTGAAGATACTAAATTATTCAGAAATTGGAGCAAGTCGATAACAGATACGAAACTTTAAACACGATGAACAAACTTTGTAAGAAATTAAAATCTATTTATGAAAAATCTATTAAACACCTCGTATCAATTACTTTAACGCTTGAAGTGGCAACAAGAATTACGTTTTTCAGATGTAAACAGAACGTAAATATCCACCAATGGCAGCTTTTACGTTTTGTATAGGAACAAAATATATCTTATCTTACTAATATTAAAAATGTAAAAGTTTAAATGGATAGATGGATGTTTGTTAGAGGGCTATATCCGGAACGACGCAAAGGATCTCGATGAAATACACAGAGGTAGAATAGTTTGGAATAACACATACGCTACTTTTTATTTTTTTACTTAGGCGCGGATTGAGTTGCTTGCGTTATTAAATTAGTTAACAATAATCACGATAATTAAGCGAAGAGCTTCGACCAACATCCTAAGAAGGTCTCGCTAGACAGTTGGATTAAGGGCCCGATTCAAAAGGCAGTTATTTTAGAAACCGCACGTATTGTGAGGAGGTTCCTGTCTCTGCAGCCTTGTCCACTGGTTGCTTGAGTCATGGGATTCCGCAGCCGGTGGTGCTCTATTTTTTACATAATATGTTTTATATTCATTTTTATATTTATATAAATCATGTAAATTATGTAGCAAATAAGCGAATAAAGATATATGGATACTAATCACGATAACATTTTCCTTAAAAATGCCAGTTCCCTAAAATTGTCATATGTCGGTGTCATTATAGCGTTAGAACCCTTCATTTCGTGGTCGAAAGTGAAGACACGGAATTGCGATTAACCGGGAAGTGATGTCGGCAGTAGATTTATGACATCAATCAGAACGTGACCTCTAAGAGGATGAGTCAGCGGAATATAAACTGCCTTTGAGTATATAATTGGAGACAATGACAATGTACGAGTATCTGCCAATCTGATAATTTCTTAACGAAATTGCTTTCATATTTATTTAGTAACTAATCCAGAATTATTTGTTGTTAACTGACAAGGTTTTTTTGGGTATGTACGAAGTTTTTATGTGTATCCATTGTGACCTTTTTTACAGCCCGCAAACGACTAAACCGATGGTTGTATGTGTTACACGATTCATATGTTAGATCTGTTGAGTTTCTTGGATTTTAAAATTATCTAACTAAAAATTGTGTTTGAATACTTATAAAAAATCAATTTAATCTACAGTGCAAATACACGAATACCAAAGTTTTCTTTGCAAAATATTAGTTTTTATTTAATATTACCAGGAAATCAAACTTACAGGTCATTAGTAATGTATCTCTACTTAAGAGCGTGCGCACACATACAACTAAACTATCACACAACTGTTTAGTCTCGCTTTGATTCCTATGAGCTTATATGAGGTGCGCATACTACTCGATTTTTAGTTGTGCAACTAAACAGTTGAATGGGCTGCGAAACAATCGATAATCGCACAACAGTTTTGCGATTGTCTAAGGTGTGTGCCCGCTTTAACTTGACTGATACCCACGTATTCAATGATTAGTGAAGTACTTTCAATGATATGTACTTGAATGAACTTCCTTGACAATATTATTGGATTTATTACGCTAGATTTACATATCTACATTAAAATCATTTATATTTCCAGTATAATCTGAACGATTAAAATAACAATGGTGGATATAATCATGTAATTATATGAAACTGCTTGTCGGAAGTCTTAATCGCTTAATTGACAAGATAAATAACAGTCGAGGTATATCCTTGTAATTGTAATTGCAATCGTATTCATACCTATTGATCAACTTACCTACTAATATAAATGCGAAAATCCGAATGGATAGATGTTTGTTACCAAAATAGACAACTGATAACTTCTAGTGGTGGTAACTAAAAAGACTACATACTTAAAATACTTTGCAAATTTAAACGCAACTATTTTACTATGAATTCTAACAACATATATTGTACTAGCTTTCGCCCGCGACTCCGTCCGCGTGAAATAAAAAAAAAACAAAAGTAAGTAGCCTATGTGTTCTTCCATACTATCCTCTACATCTATACCAAATTTCATTGAAATCCGTTCAGCCGTTTAGGCTACAAACTCTAACAAACATCCATCCATCTAAACTTTCGCATTTATAATATTAGTATGAAGTATAATTAGTATGATTAGTATGAAGTATGATATGATAGTATGATAACTAACATAGATTTATTGTCCATTAACTGCTATGTAACTCTTTATTTAAACAAGGTCAAATCTTGTATTTTCTTCGTCTTCGGAGAATAACTGCTCGCTTTCATCCTTTGGATTCCGAGTGGAAAATAATCATTAGTCTAGAAGAAAAAAGGTACCTCTCTCTTGACCTAATTGTGGTATACAAGGCGTTACTGCGTTCAATTTCTATAAAGAAAAATATAGAAAATTCAAATAATATGTCATGTAAACATTTAATTCTAATTTATTATATAGCTTACGCCCGCGACTCTCTGCGAGGAATTAGAAAAAAAACAAAAGTAAGTAGCCTATGTGCTCTTCTATATCTATGACAAAATTCATCGAAATCGGTTCAGTAGTTTAGACTACAAAGTCTAACAACCATCCATCCATCTAAACCTTCGCATTTAAAATATTAGTATGATATTGAAATTGTTTCGAATATAACATTTTTATGTTATCATTTTCACTGAATTAATAAATTAAATGCGAATAGAAGCATTATTATACAACAAATAATAACAACAAAACAAGATAATAAAATGCAAGTTCATATGGGTGGGCATCTCTACTTTCCGATAAGATTGGTTAATTTGCGAATTTTAGCAATTAAATTTCAAATTACATCACGTTTTACGTTTATGTTACTTCTACACGTAAGTAAATTTAATAATAAAATACTCACAAAAAAAAACGCATTTTGATTCAATCTGCTGATTTCAAACAATGGTACAAAATATTCGGGTTTCGGGTACAAAAAAATTACGATTTTTCTAATTAACTCAAACTTAATTATAATTATTAGTAACACAATGGCATTACAAGACTTCTCAAGTAATTTTTAATATAACATTTACTGAAACAATGACACAATAGTTATTTATAAATCGAGTAACATCGAGAAATCGTTTGCGCTCAACTTGCCAACAAAATGGCGAGCCACGGAAGGTTCTAGACATCGATAATACATCGACAATAAATCATTTTGAAGTCTAAACGTGTCGCGACCGACAGCCGATGTAGCCAACGCTCGCTACAAAGCTCAGTACAAAAGCCTTCACACCGATACCAATATTTCTGGTATACGGATGACTATTCCTGTTCATTAAAAAAATAATTAACCGGAAAATCTTGTTTTGTTTTTATCTCGATCAAAGAGTAAACATTTTTTTTATTTACATCATAGAGTAAAAATGTCCACTCGTACTAAATTCTTATATCTTTACAAGCGGTTGCTGACCTTTGTAGGCCTTTGAAGCACAAAGGCTCTGTGGATCGGGTGTAACCTTCTCGCGGTCCGATGCCACTTGTAAAAACAATATTTATTTATCTCTGTATTTTATCTTTAAGGAAAATACGTTACTAACATCCCTTATATAAGAGTTTTCGAATTATATCACATACTAGGTGTTGCCTGCGACTTCGTCCACGCAATATTAAGATAAAAAAGTAGCCTATAATATGCCCGTCTATGTCAGCTACCCTTCAGTGAAAGTCCAGTCGAAATGGGTCCAGCCGTTTTGAAGATTACAGACAGACAGACAGACATTTTTTTTTAAATACGATTTTTGGTTATCAACAACGCAAATACATCATCTTCCCGAAATCTGTAATTTTTCTTTGATGTTACAAATTGGAGTGTCTCCAATTTTATTATAATATATGTATAGATTGACAGATCAACCTGTTTTGTCAAATACTAAAACGATATTACGACGTCGCCTTAAATGATAATTCCACGCTACAACTTCAGATTCTATTAAAATTATGACGTCTGGCAGATTCGAAGCGATTCGTTTCAATATTCGTCCGCAAGTCATAAATAACTGACATGTACAGTCGAGGAAACTGGCGGTGTCCCACCTTAAAAGCTACAATCGTTTGACCATTTTGAAACAAAACGCGGAACAAAAATCATTACAACGCAGCTTATAAATGTATCTGTACGAAAAATAAGTTGGCTAGTGATACACTGCTTGTTTCTTTTAATTATTATCCCTTCATTTGAACCACTCACTGCTATCCAATTTGTAGGAAGATACGGAGTTCGTCTCGTTGCAATGAACACGATATTTTTGCCTTAAATAGAACACTGCAGATTTCCGCAACTGTACCTGTTCTCTCTAAAAACCGACCCACCTGTCATTCAGACTAAAATTATAACAAAATGTTACAATTTAAAATACCTGCTTTAATATAGCCCATTATTTCTCCAGGTATCTCGGCGAGGAAGATTAAACAAAAAAGATAATTGAATTACGCCTCAGGCCATCTCATCCCGGCGTTTCGTTTTCTCGAGATATTTCTTAAGGCCTCAGTCTTAAACCTTGGAACGAGACTAAACAACCTGTCAGATGATTTTTTTATTTCTCAGAGTTTTTTTTGTTTAACCTTAAATGATTATCCACTAGAAACATATTTCTCACAAGTTTAATATTATTAGTAAATGAATAGAGAAAAAAAATAGTCAGGAGTAATTGATATATTATCTTTAAGTGTAAGAAAAAACAGTTTTTCAGTTAATGAAGACCAAACTATATTTTTCAATTTATAATTTTACAGGTAGACCTTTTTTACTTTTGTAACTAAAAACATTGATAAAGACTGAGAATAAACAAAGTAAATATTTATAGTACAATTTTTGCATTAATAAAAGTATAAACAAGATACTTATTGAGTTGCAAAGCTGTCTAATAAAAGTAAACGAGCAAGAAAGCAATCGTTACAAATATAGATATCTTATGACGAGACAAGCAGTGCGAAATGCATTTAAGTTTTACACATATCCAGTTATAAATATTAACTTCCAGCATAAACTTGTTTTGAACTTAGTTCTTGTAAGTATACTTAAGTCTGATCGAACAACTAACTTAATATTATTTGATTATTGAAGATGACGATAAAAGTGGATCTTAAGGATGTTTCTTTTCGTTTTCGTTAAAATCAATTAACAATGAGCCTACACTTGCAAATTTTTTGAATGAAAAATAATTTTTTATAAGACTTACTAGCTTTTTCCCGCAATTTTGTCCGCGCGCAATTCAAAAATAATCTTACTAAGTAGCTTATGCTTAGATTATAAAGATATTCAGATCACAGAGATCATTCCATTTAAACTTTCGCATTTAATTTAGCTTTTTATAATAAAACCAACGCACATATTTTAACTCACTCTGTGGTGACAAAAAACTATATTGATTAATATTAAGTGTGTATGTATAATATAGATCTATAGTATTTGTTAATGTTACACACAAGTCAATCCATCAATTAATGTCTATTCATGTTATTTTTTCATTTATAACAGTCGTCGCGCTCTGAGAAGATAACGTTCGATAATAATTATTTAATAATAAATGAATGCATACTGGCCTTTATTACCCCCCCCCCCCTTACATGTAACCTTTATTTGTATAACATAACCTGATAATTCGCTAAATGGCACGTTTAAATTGTTTACGTTTCTCATGAAATATTTAATGTATATCTTACAAATGTTCTATAAATAAACAAGAGTACAAGTTGAGAGGGTAGTCTAAGATTTAAGCGTCTTAGGATGTTCGAAGTAAAGATTGTAATGTAATGTAGCGGGCTTATCTCAGTCCTGGCGGGCGCGTGGTGGCGGCGCGGCCGGCCACCTGAGGTGACGTCCCGTTATATAACGCACTCGCATGCCATAGAGTGGAGTAGACCACGGATTCGCACTGAACGAGCACCGGTACTTACTGCATCGATTATGTCACGTCTCAGCTGACGGTTATTGCACAACGCGGGCCGACGGTGCTTCCGTCGAGAGTTATCAGTCGATATGAGACGAGGCGGGAAGAGGGGTTGGCGGGGTAGCGGTAGATAAGCGCGCGTGGGCCGGCCCAGGGGTCGATCGGGGGGAGGCAGTGGCGCGGAGGCTGCGGACTCACCGTGCGGATGGTTACATAAGTCGCGAGGCGGGAGCTGGGACACGTGCAGCCCCTCCGGGGCTCGAGGCGCGACTGGCTCAGCAGGCGGGCCGCCGACGCCCCGCACCCATTCAGCCTCCAGCGCCCGCTTTAACCCATACTCGATTAAAGCCTTCACGTGTGCGCCGGACGCTTTAGAAACGATAATAAACCTTTACTACGATCCGATTCAGAGATTACGCGGCGCCTCTTATTATTTTACACTCGACAAATCTTGATCGTTTCATTAATTGCTCGCTGGAGAGTTATGCTTAAATGACCCGTCATAAATCTTATTTTTTTATGAAACATAACTAGCTTTTTATCGTTGAAACAAATGTAACGGAATTAAAACGGGATAGTAAAAAAAATTCTACCTATTACTTTGTCAGACGATTGCTATTAAAAGTTCATGGCAGTTTTGGTACATTAAAGACGATAAATTGTCACCAATTAGGACAGAAACAAAGGACAGAGAGCTTACAAACTGAGCTTTCCCGTTTGGCGGGCGAGAATATCTTGTTTACTTTTATTATTTCCGTTTGTATGTATTTCAAAGCATTCTATCTAAAGCATTTAGACGTTTTAAAGTTTTATTCAAATACATCGACGCGTATAGCGCTTTTAAAATATTTATGCCGAAGCTTTTATGCGCAAAACATAGTTTACACTTTTTCTACTCTGTGGCGTATATTCGATACATGCGAGAGAATAAAATTTCATTCATAACGCACCCCACTTGCACTTCTATTTACAAATAAAATCCGATATTTTTTAAATGAATAGACTTGTGAACTTGACTGGCGATGAGATCGAAAGATCGGTACGCGTAATGAATAAAACTGCGTCAAAAGTATTGTTACGATTACTTAAGAGCAATGACATAAATAATTCCTTACAACTTTACTTTTGGACAACTGCCACCTTTTACTGGAACACCGAAAGTTTTTCTACTGATTTCGCTTTTTTCTGTTCCGTGCTCATCTTACGGAATCAAATTGGAAAATAGGTCCGCTATGAAAGTATAATTAGTGTTTAATTTTTCGCCAATAGTTTTTCATTATAGATTGTAAAATTTAGAAATAAACAGCAACCAGACAAAAACCGATTTTTTGTTGTTAAGATTTGTATCTATTTATTTGAACACATAGCAACGGCCTCTGCTAAATACATCTCATGCAAATAAATTATATCAAATTCCAGTTATAAGGCGTAAAAGTAATTGTATACAAGGAACCATACCATTATGTAATATTCAGTTATTGGGAATTAAATAAAAAAAATAGAAAGGATATTTATTGTGATTCTCTTAGTTTACCGTATGTTTTCGAAGTTGCCGAAACATTTTTGCGGTCGAACATATAACTGTACATTTATTTTAAAACCATTGTAACGGAACATATCGATTTATCGTTGAAATACCTTTGAGAGTATGTTCATATAAAAATGTCGAGTTCATAAAAATGCTACAAACGTTCTCACGTGCCGAGTTAGGTAATCTCTGTGGCACCAAGTGTCCAAACATAGCTAAAATTATTGGTGGATTAAAATATTCTGTAACTCATTACGTATGTGTTGTACAATCTCATTTGTAAGAATATAAATTTACTGAAAATGGCTCTCACCAGTTTAGTTCACAATTTTGTCAATATTAGCTAGTGTCATATTATCCCCATTAATTTTTATAATAATTTTAAACCTTCTCACCCTTACGAAATTGTCGCGTTTATTTTTAAGAAAAAACAAAAATCGTTTTTAACTTTAACGCCATCTGTTGTCGAGTAGCACTACTATAGTCGACTTAAATTACAAGAGGCAGCATGAGTAAATGAATGTAATGTATAGGTAATATAATATGCCTGATATAACATTACCCACATGAAAAAAATTAAAACAAAATATCGTAGGCTTCGGTCGAATCGATAGCTTGTTTAGGGTCAATAAAAACGAACTATTTAGAAGGAAATATTTATTTACTCTTGCATTTACTAAAAATAATAAATTTTATATAGAAACATACTTTTGGTAGGATATTAACATATTTTCATATTTAAATTGTTTAAACTTTCGTAATAATTTATCAAAAACGAATTAAAAACTACTCAACTCACGTAAAATCTTTAGTGCAAGGCGTGACACGACCGCGAAGAAATCGAATTAAACACTTTCCCTAAAGATAGACCTCCGTTAGGTGCAAAAATAGTGGTCAGTCACCAAATGATTATACGTAAGTTGAAACCTTTTTTAACTCGTTTTTTATTTTTGTAATATAAAAACTTACAAGTATAGTATTTACCTAATGACTGCAACATGTAAAAATACTTTTATTTTACAGATAACAATATTGCGACATATTTTGTTTTGTTATAAATAAATAACATTATAGAGGTAGAGTAATTTTTATAGACTGTATTCTAAAATAAATGTATACAAATAGAAATATAAAAATGAAAGTTACCAAATAACGTAAAATCATATAGTTTTTATATACAATAATTTTTTAAATATTTAGCCGACATTTTTCTAAAAATAATAACATTTAGACATAATTGTCTTTAGTAATTCCTATATTCACTTTGTTTTTTTGTTGGTTAGAAGAATATTGATCTTTACTTCAAAATTAATTTAATGGCATTTTCTAAATAACATTTTAGTAATAATTTGTACAGTAAAAATCATTTCATTAAATCTACATAAAATAAATAGTAGACTATAAAATGAATACATGATGTAAAAATTAGAAATACAAGATATGCCTTTGTACTTTTGTTCTATTTGAAAATCCATAAAAACAATACAATCAATGCAAAAATTGCACTTAGAGTTTGAATTAAAAATAAAATTTAATTGATTATATCAATTTGGCCAAGTCAGTCTTGTAAAATTAAAAATCACAATGAAATACGTCCAGATTGTCATAGATTATAAATTATCCTTAGTTATAATAATACATATCATAAAAGTTTACTATCTCATTGACATGATTTATCTTCCTTTGTTAAGACAACACTTCTAATTGACTGTAATTACGTAGCTGAAAATAATAATATATTTTTTTTTAGCTTACTTTGACCATGATCTCATCATCTCATCATCATAATTTTACATCAAAATGGTGATGTGTTAGTAGTACATTTTAAATTGTCTTTTACAAACATTCTTTTGGCAGCGATGTACAATAAAACCTTTTATATTAGGTTTACATTTTTTAGGTTAACAATTCTTGCGTAATTTCAAATGTAATACATACACTTGTTACTGTTGGACGCACTTGTTGGACGTTGTGCTTGGCTAAATACATTGTGAATTTAATTATGAATTTTACAGATAAAAAAATTGTCTTCGATTTCACTTGTCTGTAATAATCATTTAAAACTTATAACATTTTCTAGATATAAAATAGTAAATATTTTCTGAATATCAAGAAAAAGTAAACCAACTCTATAATTCGTATTCAGTTACTTATTGAGTTGTCTTCTATATTTTGTTGTCGTTATAACAAAGTTAAGAGATTTTTTAAACTTTGTTTAAAATTTAGCTTTAAATATTGAACACTTTTGAAACGAACACTGTCATACAACGATTTTAATATTAATAGTCTCAAAACGCTTAACTTAACCATTCGATCGTCTCTGGAAATTAGGCCTTAACTATATTGTTGTCGATAGGCCAAATGTTTTTGACACAAGCATATTACAACATTTTTGAGTTTTTTTGACATTCTAACAAAAAACGGAATAAAAGTAAAATTAGAATCCATAGTTAAATGCGAGAATGATACCATAATTTGATTTTAGTCAATATTTTATATCGAAAACATAATTTAATTTAGTTATAAATAGCTAATGTACTGGAAATCTTTAAAAAATCTGTACCCTGACATATTCTTTTACAATGCACTGAAAAATAACTATAATTAGATCTCACGTAAAAGGTATAAAATTTATGATCATACAAACTGAACGAAAACTTATATTACAAATATTCGCACATTTACTAAAATAAATTACGAGATTAAGGGCCTGTCCCACCACTGGCTGATAGAGGCTCAAACAGCATAAAACTGACGACAGATAAGGGAACAAAATCCGACATTTCCATTACATATTTTACACGTTGGATTGTTATCAGACAATTTACAATTTGGTAGGACTGGCCCTAAATAACTAACGTTATTAATAATCATGCACACAAATAGAAATATGTATGTTAGTTACAAAGATTTTAAAACATCTTTTACATGTTTTAAAACGGTAAACATTTAAAAATGACAAAGTAGATACATTATGAAAAGTCTTCCCATAGACAAGGTTACATTCGATGAACGAGGCAACCACAGAAGTAAAAAACATAGAAGTGACAAACATGCGATATATTACGTACTAGACGCGTATTTTAACGAATTATTGCAGTGCTAATCGCATGTGACTTTGTCTATGAGGTCTAACATTATTCCATTTACGACAGTGATCGGCGGTTAGGGAGGCAGCAGAGTATGTCATGGAAGATATGTAGTAGTAATTCTCCAGTCGATACCTTCTTATACTGTTGATTATTGATCGGTATTACAACTTCTACATTGGACGTGTCGTCATCTTCATCCGAAGCGGTGAGCTCGACCTCGTAGAGTGGAGACGAGCTATCAGGACTGCTGCACCCTACAGGTTGAGAGTCGATAGTAACGTCCCGTCTTACTAGCGGCACCATTGGGTAATCCATCCCGACGAAATCCATCCAACCATCTTGCATGTTCTTCTGTAATACAATAACTATCATTAATAATGTATTGTACAGCGCATGGCAATGTCATCATCAACTGGCCCTTGTCGCTATTCGGTGCAGTATGTACTGATCTTTCTTATTGTCATAAATCATTATCAGCCGTCATATTGACTCCCTTCTTAAGCATATCCTCTTTCAAACAATGCAGCCAATGTCAGTACATTGTCTCATTTGTGTTTAATTAGTTTGCGGTAAGTAAAAATTAATGAAAATTAAACAATATTCATACCGCATTATTTCTTTCGTCGCCAATAATAAATTCGTCATCGCTGCTGCTCCAGTCCACCATCTGGAAATCGAGAACAATTCATCTTTTTACATCCCCAAAAGTTTAAGTTCATGGAAGTTGTTTTAACCATGTTTGTTTTAATATCCATACGGTCTTTTAAAGGCTACATTCGCCTTTACAGAGAAAATAGAAAGTAAGTAGAGTAGTAGTATTTAATTTATATTTTATGGCAGCTTGTGGGTTAGCTGCAAGCGCTTGTCTATACAAATAGGTGCTTGTTGGGCCCACAGGGGATTTCCCCTCCTTTTTACTCCTATCATCACATGCAAATTCACGAGCCACCAGGAACTTTGTAACGCACTTTATTATATGTATATAGTGTCTATAGTTACATTGTTTCCTCCGGGTAAGCGCATGCCGGGTATGCAGGCGGCGTCCTCGCTGTCGATGCCGCTGTCCTCTCGCTCCATTTGTAGCGGTACTAGCAGGCCTACACGGATCTTCACGTTACCCGCCAACTTGGTACATTCACTGCAGCCTCTACTGAAAGAATTTGGTTATTTAAAGCTATTATTAATACTGACAAATGACAGTATGTTCTAGTGTCTTTTTACCGCTGGTAAAGCGAATAATTACATTTTATACTGTCCAGCAATAAATTTAAATAAATCAAAAACATAGCCTAAAATTTCGAGAAGTAGATTACATGTGAACCCACTAATTATAAAAGACTAGCTGTTGCTTGCGCCTTCGTCCGCGTAAAAATAAAAAATATAGCCTATGTTACTCACTGATAACGTAGCTTTTTAATGGTGACAGAATTTTTAAAATCGGCCCAGTATTTTTTCAATTATATCAATATATACAAAAATACAAATCTTTCTTATTTATAATATATTAATTTATAATAATATTAGTATAGATGTATTAGTTAACTAGCATAGCATATGATTCGGCTAAAAATAAATAATTTGGGTGTATTACCATTATTTAATACGCAATTTGAAGAAATTTTAAAATTATCAACTAACTACTTGTATATTTTAAATGTTTTGGACTAGTAATGTATACAATTGATTGTTATCTTACACGCAAGCATATTGAAGTAAATTTTCATAACAATACTTGTTTTTTAGGATAAGCAGTGATATCAGAAAAAGGTCCCGTTACGAATTGACTAACGTCAATTTATAACTCTGACTTAACAATGGTAGTCGAATCAAATCTTATCACTAACAACTACTAGCCATATGTCTGTATTAGCCGGTATTAGATAACGGAATGACGTTTACAATCGATCGCTTGTAACCTTTACAAAATAGTTCCATTATCTACCAAATAATAAACGAAATCAGATCAAATTAACATCACAAATTATTTAATAAAAAGCATAGCTTATGAAAAATGTTTACTTACATTAAAATGTATCCAAATATCACAATATAATTATGTTTTTGTGACCGCTATGAGTAATATCGACTGAGCGACGTGACGTACGAAAACTACGCTTTATTCCTCGGGATGAACACCAAGGTCCTGGGGAGTCTCCCTCCGTTACTATGGCAACCGAGCTCTGCGCGCGCACTACTAATTCGTAACAATGATATTTTGTCAAATACTTTTGACAATTCCCGAAGCAATTTTTTCAAACGTAGTTATTTTCAAGATTTATCGGTTTTTTTAACAATTATGTGCCTAATTTGATAATTTAGAGGTTTAGTATGGCTCCAAAGAAGGTACGATTTCTTGTTAATTTTAAATAAAACTTTATTTTATTGCAGACAAAAATATTTTTATTAAAAATGCAGATGATAGTAAAATAAAGATAAAGGAAAATTTCAAATATTTGCATAATTACTAAAAAAATCAAGCTAAAAACTATTTTTCAAAATAGCTAAATTCATTAATGTATTATATATATTGTTACTTATTTCTTTTATGCAAATCAATCAATCTGCGATTTTTGGGCGTTTCCAAACTTGTTATAATTTAATATACGAAGTGTATGACTTAGTTACTTGTATCTCTATGTAATATTGTAACAATTCACAGCAACGCATCACCACACAATCACACACATACAAATATTAATAAAAACTACATAATAGTTACTCTTATCTGACTGTTTCCTTTGTCCAAATACTTGTAATTAATTCACGCATTTGCTTGCGACTTCATCCACATAGAATTGAAAAAAAAAACCACTTATTTCTAAACACTTAGTTGAATTCGGTCTAATTGTTTTTGAGTTTATACCTTACATACAAAGATATTATTTTTCTCTTTACAATATTAGTATAACTAGATGTAGATATCATCCCTTTCAATAAATCTTTAGAAATGTGAACAAAACATGAATATTTCAAAGTGTTCCAATACAAGTATTTGGGCTGTGAAATTTCAGTCACACTAAATACACGATCACGCTGTATTAGATCTCTTACTCTTACCTTTTACAATCTCTTCTTGAATAGGTGTTTGCCGTTGGGACGATCGGTCTAATGATGGACCATTTGGCATTTTACCATATCGTCCCAACAGGAATCATCCTCTATAACACTTACTTTGCATATCATATCACTCCTGTTTTCTTGGAATCACCATAAACTTGTTTTATTTCATCACTTTTAATATTATTGATACAGGAAAATATTTTGATATTTACCTACATTAGTACTAATACTGACAGGAATACGATCACAAATAAACTTTATTATATATAATAACTATGTTGATTTTCCTTGTTTTCGAATTTAGATATTTAATTGTGTATTTCTCAAAATTAAAGTAGAGATTATATTATTTGCTATATCGAATTAAAACTTTTGTTGAAATTTAACTCAACAATCTTGATACACTGACTTCATTCAAACTACTGATGATCAAATCTATAGACACGGCAAATATTTTGCGCAACTACATAACTATAATTGTATGTAGATATTTAGCACTGCAGTAATTACAGTTTTCATAACATGCGCTCTTTGGTTTAAAAGTTTTATGTGTGCTATTATGTGTTTAGGACAAAAAAGATTTGAATAATTTCAATTTTAATATTCTGGTAATAAACTGATTTAGATTCCCATCCCTAGTCCACAAGGAATGAGTAAGCCAGTTAGATTGCCAGACATCTGGCGAAGCAAATCAACGGAGAAATCTATAGGGTTGATCCTGAAACGGTTTAGAGTGAGTAAAGGCTTACCACGATCGTATGCAGTGCATTGTAAATATCTGTTTGTGTTCGTCGACATTTTGTTTTTTGGCATTGGCGTGAGCATATCAAATTGTTTAATTTCAGGTTTGATTGATATGGTGAAGCCAAGCTTCGTGACCCTGTTTGTCCTGTGTTGTGTTTTAGGAAATAGGAATATTATTGCTGTAAATAAGCGCTGTACATTTTCATCCGTAGTTTTGTGCAAATTCACATTCCGAAGTTATTATATGAGTTCCTTGTCGAATATTTTATCAATGCAACGTTTTGTAAAATCTGCATTAAAGGCTTATGCTGTCGCGTATTTTAGGATTAAAACATTTGACCGAAAATCGAATATAACAATTTAACATAGATTTATATTTATAATATTTACTTACTAATTTTGCGAAACGAATACCAAATTGATATAAATATTATAAGGGTTTTACTTCAAGCTCACTATGTTATAGGTTATAGGAATTTGAAATCAAATTTAGCATACAAACTAGCTGTTGCTCGCGACTTCGCCCGCGTGAAATTAAAAATATAGCCTATTTTACCCACAGATAAATTATATTTCTAACGGTGAAAGAATTTTTAAAATCAGTCCAGTAGTTTTTGAGTTATTTCAATACATAAATACAAAAATGCAAATGTTTTCTCTTTATAAAATTACAAATTATAAAACAAATAATTATTACTGACCTAGTTACAGTCGTAATGGCTATTTGTCTCATCGATCGGCTTTGCCCTTTGCCCTAAGCCTTTGCATTGTTGTGACATCACGCGATTTTAACGTTCATATAGAAGGAAACTGATCATAAACTCCTTTACTGCTTTCCGATGCGAATGATCCATTTCTGTATATTTATTGTACTCGAATATTATGATGTTTCGACAGTGAAAACCAACGGTTATTCATAATTTTACTGTGAATTATTTTTCATTAGTAAACATCTGAAATATTTAACCACACCAACAAATAGTACCTACACCTTACTATTATAATATTATAAATGCGAAAGTTTAGATGGATGGATGTTTGTTAGAGTTTGTAGCCTAAACGGCTGAACGGATCTCGATGAAATTTGGCATAGATGTAGAGGATACTCTCGAAGAACACATAGGCTACTTACTTTTGTTTTTTTTAATACCGCTCGAAAAGAGTGCCGGGTGAAAGCTAGTAATGAAATAAATGTCAAAAATATTAAATTTAAAAGTCAAACTTACCCAATGTCGAGTAACTTTTCATTTTTAAAATTGACCGGAGAACGATTCGTCAATAGATCACATCTTTGTCTTAACGTAAATAGATTGTGTATCACGGTCGGGTGGAAAATGGCAAATGTTTGTGATAAGTCGGGCTAATTTGAATGTACTGTGACGTCACTACGCGGTGCTGTCGCCTCAGTGCTAGCTACCGCCAGACACGGGTACTAATTAGAGCTTGGTGACATGCTCGCTACGGGAAGTTACGGTATAGTCAGCAAAAAAGATTATTGAACTGAAAATTATTAATTATGTTTATGGATATTATCTTTATAAAATATACAGAATAATTTAGTATCTCCTCCTTATTTTAAGTCTTAAAAAGACTTGAACTTAGGTAAGAATTTTTTTTACAATGTAACTTTTTTTACTGCTATGTGCAAGAAATATTATCGCCAGTCATAAAAATAGATGTTTTGTACACGTTTTTCTACATGAAAACTAATTCTTTAATAGTAATTGAAATTAAAAAGAATAATTAAACGCTTTTTGTGACCGTGTTACTATTTTTTATGAGAAATAGTGCAACTTTTTCTAATATAAATTTTTCATAAATGTGCTTTTGTATCTAGTATTTAAAACTATTAGTGACTAGAAAAGTTTCGCGCCATCCGTACTGCATTAACACAATGGTAATTCTAAAACCAATTCAGTGCAGTTTCTGAAACGATTTTGTTCGGAACTACAGAGAAAGTTGTTCATTCATTTAATTTAATTAAAACATTGATAATGTTTTTTATAAATTAAACAATGTCGATTGAATCTACATCGAGTACTCCTGATTCTTCGTTACATTCGGTAAAGTTAAGAGATGCGTAATTGAATTTTGTTAGAACTTGCGGCACGCACCAGCCCTTTCATAATTTGTTTACGCTTGCTTCGCTTAGTTAAAATGCCTCGTAATATTTACTGCCATGTTACATGATCCTCGCCAATAAAGACCTGTCATCAAATAAATATGCAAATGTCTAGAATATTTTCTCGTAAATCACTGAAGTACTTACTTTAGATTTAGCAGTACCTGTTTTGCTGCGGTCCTGAGCTTTCGTGCTTTCGTCTTTTATTTTAAGAAAAAAACAATAATGCTAAAAGCTATGGTTAAGCGCGCGCTAAATAAAGACGATGAAAAGTTGCTCATCGCAAAGACATTGCAACGTTTAGATGTAGGCACTTTAGATTTATTGTTTATTGTGATAAAACAAATTTGTACATTTGTTATTGTTTTTAATATAGCAGAAGGATGCGTCTAAATCGCGGGCCAATCTCGCAGACGATGAGGCGTTGGAGTGGCTCAAGCCACGCGTACTCATCAAACCAGATGATCAGGACTTCGTGCCTGAAGCTGTGAGTATTATCTTTTGCATTAAAACAGACTACGACTGCATGTGTTGTTAATTTTGCCTATGACCCTAACAAAAATGATCTAAAACAAATAAAACGTATCCTACCTTCAAGGTATTAGAAATTGAAAGCAATAGCCTTATAAGTGCTACTCTAAATTACGAGCAAAATCATTGTTTAATTTTGGTTTAATATAAAACAGCGTACGTTACACTGATTATTCTCTAATTTTTTAGGAACTTGAAGAAGAAGTAGGTCGTATATTGACAACAATAAATCCTCAATGGGTACCAGTAGAGGTGGCGTATCACTACGGGCAAGGCAAGTTTATAACGAAGCCTAAACCGGCGTTTGGAAAAGCCTACCCACTATACGTGTACCAAGGCACCGCAATACGAAAAGACTCTGACGAGGCAAAGGCACAAATCGCTGCCGGATATGGTAAGCACTTCCTTTAATTTACTGCTAAGATTTTTTTCTTTTTTAATACCAACCAACTACTTATTTAGGGGCCTACGAAAGGTAACGTAAGTAAGTATGGCAAGAAAATGACAAATAGAACCCGAAGCTTGAGTTGGCACGTCCAGCAAAAGTGAACTCTTATTCCTGACGTGCCAAATCAAATGGCGAATGTAATCGAGTACTTCATTTAAGGTATGGTTGGTTTTGATGACGCGGGTCCCAAACGTGCTAAAGTTAAAAAAACTGCTGCTGAAGAAGAAGAGGAAGAGGAACCGGAAGCGGAACCGCCGCCCGTTGAAGAAGCTAAAGTAGAAGGTATTGTACATTTCCTTTGACCATATAGACACGGTAGACAAAGAACAACCGTTGTTTTAGATTCTGATACTTTCCGCGGGGGTTGAGGTTAAGATGAGAAACATGCAAACATACACGCGTAAACTACATTAACTTTTAAGTTCTAACAGATTATAATCGGCTCTTAGGAAGTAAAGTGCTTGAGATTCCTTTTAGAATTCGGTCGTCTCAAAGAATAAATGTTCTATTGATTTGATCAGAGGAGGCACCAGCTGAAGAGGAAGTTCCAGAAGTAGTAGAAGCTCCACCAGAGCCAGATGTGCAGGATGAACAGGAAGTTGCACAAGAAGAAGTCGAAGAACCGGAACCAGAAGAGAGTAAGATTGCATATATTATTGATTTTATATTTCTTGTACCTTAACCTTACTGACAATTTAACGTACGATAGTTAAGTCTAGCTAGTCAACTACTCAGTAACTAAACTATACGAGTACTAGTATTATACAGAGGGAATAATTGTGTATTTTGCATTTTTATTTGTAACAAATAAACTCCCAAACTACTGGACCGATTTCAAAAAATATTTTTCCATTAGAAAACTCAACATTATAAAAATGTTTTTTAGTAGCGGAGGCAGCAGTGGAAGAGGAAGTCATTGCGGTAAAGCCGCGAGTCAGGAAGCTGGCCAACCAGTTCAACTTTTGCGAACGAGCTGCTCTAACTTACAACTTCCCTCGCCGCGTAAGTTATCATTCATTCAGGGTTCATAACTCTCACTCTCGATTCCCGAAATTCTGCAATGTCCCTAGCAATATACGCGCTAGTCGTAAAATTGTTGAAATAAAAATCTATACAGCTAAGTTTTAATTTTTGAGCAGTTAAATTATGAACTATTTAATATTTTTTAGTCTGTCGAAACACAAACAATCCCGCCGCCAAGAGCTAACTTCGGCTCTACCGCTCTACAGTGCATTATATTCGACTTCTACCAAGAGGATTACGCAAAAAAGATGCGTGAAAAAGAAGAAGAAAAACCGAAAAGGGTATTTATTACACGATTTTAATAGCATTGTTACTTACGGAACCTTTAAATGTAATTTTCACTAACTTGTGCACTAAATTCTACGTTAAATTATAGCAACTGTAGATTCATAAGGTTATAAAATGCTCTTTCGTTTTCGCAGCTTCGTAAGAAAAAAGAGAAGCACGCGAAATCTGCTCAGCAAATCCACGACGAACAGTTGGCACAGCGTATCCGCGAGGCATGGGCCATACTCGAACGCCTCGTCAATCAGAACATTTACGACGATATTGGTGAGAAAATTATAATTATACGAGAAAACATCTTCTATAACCCTTTGGATATCGAATATTATTTATGAAGTTTTATTAGTTCACCTAGGAAGATCCGATTGTCTTTAATGCTTCGTATTTGCTCTAATTTTTACCTCATTGTCTTGGTATTTCCTTTGTTCTTTTCTTTATAGTTATGTCTTCTCGTTCTATTTTGTTATTGTAGATTTATTATTCTGGAGCCTATTGGCGTCTTCCACATTCAAACGTACGTACTTCTTGCAAATGTGTTGATACAGTCTTACGTCTTCAGCTCAAGACTACCGTTACTGGGACGATCCTTCGGACGAGTTCCGCGAGGGTATGGGCTCGCTGCTGCCGCTGTGGCGGTTCCAGTTCGAACCGATGCGCAGCCACGCCGTCTGCGACATGCAATGGAACCCCCACTATCAGGATTTATTCGCTGTTGCTTACGGCTCTTGTAAGATTTGTATTGTAACATTGATTTTAGTATACTATCATCATGAGGAGGGATGAATCGCATGTTACAAGGAGAACGTTAGTTATGAGTGTGGAGGTACATCGGTAGAGGTAGACCTAGAAAGAGATGGATGTATTGCGTAAAAGGTGACATGATCAAAAAGGGAGTGATGACTGAGATGAAGTATGATAGAGTTATGTGGAGAACAAAAACCTGTTGCGCCGATCCTACGGGAGTAGGATAAGGAGAAAGATAATGATGATGATCATTAATGAGACCCTGAACAAGGCATTTAGTCAGAGACATTGATTACCTAAGGAAACAGATGTGTAGAGTTCTTATAAGTACTTAATCTACACTAAAGGTATTTCTCAACGACTGTTTGACTATCAACGTAAGTTTTAGCAATTGAAGAATAATTATATTGCATTCCTGTTTTTGGATTTAAGGAACTGGATGATATTTTATTTTAGTGCATTAGTTATTCATTCCAGTGGACTTCACCAAGCAGCAGAAGGAAGGATGCGTGTGCCTGTACAGCATCAAGAACCCCGCGTTCCCGGAGTATGCGGTTATCACAGAGTCGCCGATCATCTGTATTGACGTGTACAAGGAGACGCCTTATCTCATCTGTGTTGGTAAGGACAAAGATGTCATTAGTTTGTTGCTCTTTTCAAATGTAAAATTCACGAAACATATTACTCCATAAAAGTCGTAACTTTATTAAATCATAGATATTATAATATAATTAAAATATATGACCTAACGTAGGGTACGTTAGATCATGTTTTAATTGGCAGTGGTAGTGTTTAGAATACAATTCTTTTTTTTTTCTGTTTGTCAAGTATGTGTAACTAGTATTACATGATTTAAATAAATAAATAAAATAAAATAAAAAACAACCCATTATACACACTTGTAGATAATTATGATGTTTTTTCACAGGTTGTTATGATGGAAACGTGTGCGTGTACAACGCACAGCTCACTCTAGAGGCGTCCTATCAGTACAAATCGGATTCTGTCCGGGATAAGCATAGTAATATTGTATGGGAAGTAAGTTGAAACGTGTCCATTTACTTTGATTACACTAACGTCCACAACGTCATAAATAAGTTTTTCAGTAAATCATTATCGTTTGGGGAGGATTCTCTATAAAATAATATAACTAGTTTTTTAACTTAAAAACCACATTTAGTTGTGGCAAGGATGCGGTGTAATAAGTGACCGAGCAAACCACATCCCCGACTTTGTATTATTGCGATTTATTTACTTTGCTTTCAATCGTCGTTTGCGTTCAATTATTCTGATTGCGGTTTCCAATTCATTCTCGCAATTCGATATGTTTGAAGAAACATATAGAGATTCTTCGTCGTTGGTTTTAATTTTATTTTAGTCTGGTCTTAACTCGAGTTTTATTTAAGTACATAGTTTTTTTCCATGCGGACGCAGTCACGGGCAACAGCTAGTATATAATAATAAAGTGGTAGAATAAGAACCACCGATTTGTAACCCTAGTGTAAATTAACGCCAGGTTCGTTGGGGGGAGCGGTTAATTGACGGCGAAGCGTCATTCTTCTCTGTGTCTGGTGACGGGCGCGTGGTGCAGTGGGCGGTGATGCCGGGCGAGCTGCGCGCCACCACTATCATAGAACTGCGCGCGCCCGCGGCACCAGTACCTGGACCCGACGGCACACTCATCGCTGTTAATAGTAAGACTTCAACTACTAAGTAACTAACTAATATAACCAACTAATTATGCTTACTTTGTCTACCAACATTTCGTCAATCCGACAGTAACTGATTAACGTCGCGGCAGCCTTCAGGGTAGATATCATAAACCTGAACTCGCAGGACGAATGATACTTGTTACTAAAGTTGTACGTACAATTAGGTTGCGGTAGCAGTATCTGCTTCCATCCGGAGAAGGCGGATATCTTTCTGGTGGGCACCGAGGACGGAGCAATCCATACCTGCTCGCTTAAATACAACCGCAGCTACGTGCGGACCTGCCAGGCTCATCACATGCCCGTGTATCGCATCAATTATAATTACTTCAACAACACCATTTACGCGTCCTGTTCAGGAGATTGGAGAGTCAAGATATGGGAGGACGGGCGCGAGTATGTTCAACTTGTTTTGTCACTGTCATTTTAAAATCTATTTGCTGTTCATTATTTTCATCATGTGTGCATTTTCCATGTGCATATTCTCATGACGATAAAAGTGAATGAATGATTCAAAAGGATACATTAACTAGTTATTATTCGTTACACATTTCCGAAAACAAAAACATTGTAGCTATAATGTTAAATGCAATATTAATAAAATTCAATACATAGCGCATCCATTTTGACCTCTAATCGCTTGCATGACTTTAATTTCGAAATATCATTGAGTTATTTCGTGTCTTTCACCTGATCTTCATAGGTTTACCTAAAACTGCCTCCAACAAGACGATGTTAATAAGTAATAGCCTGACATAACCTGGATCATAGTCTAGCGACCCCTATGCCGTTTGCTGGTATATTTGTATTATTTTTTACATAATAATGCTGTGATGATAACAATAGGGAGCCGCTATTCATGTTCGAGTTGGGTTCACCGGTGGGCGACGTCAAGTGGGCGCCTTACTCCAGCACAGTGTTCGCCGCATGTACCGCCGACGGAAAAGTATTTTTATTATAATGTTACTAGCTTTTGCCCACGACTCCATCTGCGTGGAATTCAAAACAACAAATATATGTAGCCTATGTGTTCTTCCAAACTATCTTTTACATTCATGCCAAATTTCATCGAGATCCATCCCGCAGTTTAGTGCAAACTCTAACAAACGTGCATCCATCCATCCATCCATCTAAATTTTCGCATTAATAATATTAGTAAGAAGTAAGAAGTAAGATTTGTGTCAAATATTAAACGAGTAAATTAATGTTCTAAATTGTAGAGCTGTATAACTATTATAATAATTACAAAACTTTTACTTGTCTCTCGACGTTAATGTTTTTTTTGTAAAGTCATAGTCCTTTGAAGTCAGAATATACCTGCGTATTTGTTTCCTTAGGGGTTAGAGTAAGTCATGTGAAGTTATTGGCCGACCATGAACTTTCATTATGCATGCCCATCCGTTACAATGTACTTAAGCCGGTTCTTGTTTTTACAATAAAAATAAAAACTCTGTTTATGCAGGTGTACGTATTCGATCTGAATGTGAACAAATACCGACCGATTTGTGTGCAAGCTGTCGTGTCGAAGAAGACAAAGAAATTGACGAGGCTCGATTTTAATCCGAAACTACCCGTCATTGTGTGTGGTGATACCAAGTAAGAGATTTTTATGTCAAAAGTATTTAAAAAAATCATATCGCAATACTGGTTTTAAATTCTGTTATAATATTTTAACTTACTTTCACAAGCCTCCATAGCTCAGGGGTTAGAGCACTGGTCTTGTAAACCAGGGGTCGAGAGTTCAAATCTCTCTGGGGGCAATTGAATGTAATCATTTTTTTGTCGATTTTTTTCAGGGGCACGTGTCATGTACTAAAATTGTCGCCTAATTTGCGGGTTATGGTAAAACCACCAAAGAAAGCTCTTACTACTGACCAAAGGACTTTGCAGGTAACGTTACAATATTTTTTCTGTTTTTAATTTATTGTTTAAAAGTAGCGAACTTTTTTAAGATAACTTACAAGATTTTTTTTAACATGTGTTAAAATAGAAAACAATTTATTTTCAAATAGAGTTGAAAATCACTTATTGTAATGTTTCCTAGATGTTATCAAAGATGGCGCTAATTCACAGTGTCAAGACACGACTGAAAAATGACATTTAAAAACAATACATTTACTTTAAAAAAAAAAAGTTAATAATATTAATGGACTGATAAAATATTTATTTGTTTATCAATAGAATTTTCTAATCGTGGGTTTCCTCTACCGTACTACTGATATAAAAATATTGTATCTGCTCAGAATGAAAAGGAAGGCAATATAATCTTACTCACTCTAACGTTACAGATAATGAAACTAGACAAACTTTTGACTCTAGTTAGAGACCCGCCCTTCACACCTGGAGTTGTCGACGAAAAGTTTGAAGACGATTAATATTAAATAATGTTAACATTTCATATTGAATTAAAATAAAACATTTTGTTTTTCATAGCATTGTTTTATTGATCTAATAAAGCTTTAAAATCATATTGCACAATTCATACTTAGGTATATAGAAAATGCATAGGAAGTATTTGGGAATAAAACTATGGCTATATAATTATGTATTTGTTTTGGTACAAAAGCCAAAAAAGGCTTCCTATTAAAAAGAGTATAACTGATACATTATTTAACTTAAAATAAATAAAAAAATAAAGTTACAGTGTTCATCATGAAAATCCTTCAAACGATAATTTTAATAACATATTGCTAATCGCTTGATTAAAACTCAACAATAACTGATTTAAAAAAAATAAAATAAAAAAAAAACAAGAATAAAGAGATTAAGATAATAAAAAAATTATCTATGATTTTATATGTAAAATACATTAACTTCATTATTTCAAAATATCTGTCTATATAAACTCTTGAAAACAAAACATGTCATTTTCAATGACCGTATTGCTTATAAACTATCCATGAGTTCCCATTGGCGAAATATGTACAAAAACATGTTTGTATACAACTTCGTCAATGAAAACCTACGGAATTAATCTTATTTACTATAATACTTTACTAGAAGACTAGATTATGAGATCTTTGAAATACTATTCTAAAATAGGAATAAAATTAAATTCACATATTGTAGAAATAGGAAAGCACTTAAATATTAATTTGTGCTTGAACAATTACAGTAAAACCCACTTCGCAAATTCAATTTTAATTGTACAGTCTAAATGAATGTGTGTAGAAAAAAATAACTGTCAATTAAACTTTACAGTTATAGAACACAGACACTGTTTTAACTGTATAGTTCAATGAATACTGAAGGTAGGTACAATAAGTGGGCTTAACACACTCTAGAAAAATGTCTAGTAACAAGCTGCGGAATATTTATTTTAGCTTAAAGCAAGTCAAAGCATAATGTAAAAATAAATATTATAACATACTACAATAATATTGAATAGCTTTTAACTTGATGTCATTAAATCGAGCACAATTAAAAAACATTCTAAATTCTAATTTCAAAGACAAGCTTAAAATATAGATAAATACTCTACATTTTCATATAAATATACTTTTTTTTTGCCCAAAGCTCAAACATATGAATTGTAACATCTATTCAATTAGTTTATACAATAAATACAAATATGTAAGCATTTATATGCTGTGTAAGAAAGAACAGGTACATTAAGTTTATAATAACTCTAAAAAAGTTTTTATCCGGATTGTTATGGATAGAGTAACTTTGGACCAAGTTTGTTACATTTCTCGACAGCGGAGTTGCCAAGTTTTAAATCCAAAAATGCACGAGCGTCGTTTGGCGCAGGCGCTTGACGACCACCAAACTGGATCTGTAAATTATTATGTTCAAATTAATAAGAAAACGTTTTAAAAATTAAGACTACTTATAATCCATCTCTAGGAGAATCGAAATAGAGTAAAACAGGTATATAAACTACTTCAAAATACTAAGAATAACTATTGTTGAATGTCTCAAAAAATAACGCAAAAACTACTTATCAGTTTTTAAGTCAATAAATTAAAACATTTCCTTTGGAAGAAAATTGGCCACTAGACATACCTGCGCAAGTGGATGTAGATGTCTTTCAGGGAATTCCTTCTGATGAGCCATGACCCAATCCGCAGGCCACATTGTACCATTCTTTGCAGTAAAAGGCAACACCAATGCATAAATGTTATTCGTTGCTGAATACCCCACTCTGTAGTAATGACCTTTGGTTGCTCTTTCCCATATAAAACCTTCAGAATCCGCGCCTCCTCTTTGCAATAATGACACACGAGAAACATCTGACGCGTGGATGCCTATTTCTGCATATTCTGCCCATGGAAGAATATCACTTCTGGAATTACAAATTAAAAATATTAAAAAAAGGTTTGAGCTTTATTTAAAGTTGACTATGGCACAAATAACTGAATTTATTTGTTTTGCATCTACTGTTAATATATAATTAAGATAATTTGATAATAGTTTGATATTCAAAAAGCATTCAAAGGTTGTTCTTATCTTAAAATATTATTTTTTACCCATAATCAAATCCCATAATTATCATGATCTAAACTAAGTAATGGCAAACTAACTACCAAATACTAAAACATTTATAAAACAGTGCTTATAATGATTTTGACATCTATCAGATTCTAAGTAGAGTTTATGAAGCAAAATATTAAAGATACTATTCAGTATTAAGCCATAATAGGTGAGAATATATTTCTTAGTATACCTTACAACAGCACCCAATAAGGATGTAGTTTCAAGCCAACAACGAGCACCCGCTATCTGCAAAGTGCGTAGCACATGCGCAGCTGTCCTACGGATGTTCCTGCGACAGCAAGGCGGGATGTTCCTTCCAGACAGAATGTATGATGGAGTCCCTTGTACTGATGGGAAACATCGCTGTAATTAACAATTTATAGTAATTACTAAAACAATTACACTAGTTGTGGTTGCAAACAATTATATTTGTTTTTATAGTTCAATTACTATAGAAGGATAAATAATTAATACAAAAATCCTATAACATACTAAATCTAGACTATATTTATGTTATTTTACTATGCTTTTATGTTTCAAGTAGAAATAGTTTTTGTTTCCGTTGCCTATTTATTTACCTGTGTATCCCTTTTACAACCAAACCACTGCACTCTACTATCCTCTCTGATGACCATCTTCACACCAAGTTGTTTATAAAGACTTATTCTTGCATCTCGCGCAAGTTTTGAAGCTTTTTGTTTAGCTGCTGGAGATTTTAGGACACTTCTACCCGCACCAAATTTGCCATCAACAATTTGAATCTGAAAAATATATATCAGGTCTTATAAACAAATCTTATCTGAATTAGGTATTTAGTATTGCCTACTTTAAGACACAGGATTTCTTAAAGGGATATATTGTGAGAATTACCTTTATTTTTCTTACAGTTGTTTGAAGATACAAAGATTCTGGGAAAGGGAATGCAAATGGCTGAGGGAAAGTTTGCAAAAGATATGTTTTTATCAAAAGAGCATGCTGGCCATGGATTGCATCACATAGTTTTCCAGATGGATCCTTACTATATTGTAATGTCCAATCAACATAACTCCACTTTATTTTCTGGCAAATTAACCGGGAATTAGTTACACCTACAGCTATACCCTGAGAAGGAAAGGTTGTGGCGGCTGTCGCCATCTGTTGTAGTACACGACGAGACACTCTTGTCGAATCAGGAACAATAAGCACATATTCAGTATTCAAATAAGTTAAAGGATTTAGTTCATGTGGCGATGCGTTTAAACGAAATTCTAAAGGAACAATCTTGACGTTACGCAATGTTTCATTCGTAGCTGAGAACTGAAAGGGTGGATACTGTAGACCTTGGCATAATATGACCACAGGCATGTTAGGGAATGCTGAAACGAAAGATTGTACACTGTCCGCGATATCATTTTCAAACTCCTCGAATTGCCGAAATACCACAGTTAACAGTTTAGACAAATGTCGAGTCGTTCTCGATTGTAAACCATTGGGAGGAACAGTAACTGGTGCAATAGGATAAAATTTAAAATGGGGAAACAAATATGCAAAAATTGTAAGTAATGCGATTATAGTCAATAGGAAATAAATTTTGAATGTAAAGCGACCGCGCATGAATCGAAAGAACATTGTTGCTGTAAAAATGCTTATACATTTTATTCATAATAATTATTAATTGGTATAATATACATTGAACGATAAAACTGGATAAAACATTGGCAAAATGACAGATTATTTGACAGTTTTGTGTTAAAACTATGGTTTATATTGACTTTTTTTATAAGATTTTATGGTCTAGTTACGAGACCTTTAAGCCAATCCACGGTGACTAATGGACTACCGTTGAAGTAAATCGATGCTTCATGCAATAATAGTCATTATTTTAATCATGGCTAGGTTTTTATTTTTGTGATTTTTACGTATAAAAACTGCCGTTGACTGGATTGTACTATAGTTCCGTTCCAAAAAACTTGTCTTGTAAAATTTTCGCACTTTTCTCTTTCATTCATGATCATGACTCATGAGTCATTCAGTTTCAGTTCAGTTCGCGTGTTTGACTAATTTTGATTTGACGTAACGCGACATATTTACGATAAATCCAAAATCTTTTTAATAGTGTTCTTAAATAACAAATATTTATTATGGAAGACGTTAAAGATTTGGAACCTCTAGAACCGTCTTTGCGCAACATAATAGATCAAAAATCATTGCGATGGATATTTGTTGGTGGAAAAGGCGGCGTAGGAAAAACGACGTGCAGGCAAGTGTAAAGTTAGTATGTATAACCTAAGTAGCAATAACATAATTGTAATAACTAAATAAAACGTTTTTATTTGCAGTTGTAGTCTAGCCGTTCAATTGTCCAAGGTTCGAGAGTCTGTGTTAATTATTTCAACTGATCCAGCACATAATATTTCAGATGCATTTGACCAAAAGTTTTCAAAGGTACCTTATTTACAAAATGCTGCAGTAAATCAAATTATTTCAAATTTATTTAAACAATTATTTAAAATGAAACAAATTTTCCATAAGTAATTATTTTTACAAGTTAATTTTCCAATAGCATGACAAATAACTTTTAAGAATGACTGTAACAGGTACCAACCAAAGTGAAAGGCTTCGACAATTTATTTGCAATGGAAATTGATCCTAATGTGGGATTAACAGAGTTACCTGAAGAGTACTTTGAAGGTGAAACTGAGGCTATGAAGCTTGGTAAAGGTGTGATGCAAGAGATAGTCGGAGCTTTCCCTGGCATTGATGAAGCTATGAGTTATGCTGAGGTAAAATTTGATATACATTTTCTATTATTTTAACTTGTATTAACACATTCTATGCCAATATGACTTTTTTCGATTATTAGAGAACTAACTTGATGAAACAAGGGTATAACATGTTTTAGTTCATCATTATAAAATATGTTGCTATCAATTTTATTTAGTTTATTAGTCCTTGATAATAAATATGACACATTACTTATCTATATGATTAGATTGGGATATAGGTACATTACATCTTTTGTAATTTAAGAACTATAGTTATGAGTGTGGAGGGGTACACCACTAGAGGTAGACCTAGAAAGTGATCTATGGATTTCATGAAATGTTCATGCCAGAGGACTAATTTAGATCTTTTCCATTCCCACCCTTTTCTCGCAAGGCTGCAGGTGGCCACTTGCTAGTTTGCCACATTTTGATATAAAAATCAAATCAACAACAGAATGACAAATGAGATGAGGGATAATAGTTTAACCTGGGTGCACTAAAACCTGATGCACCAATGACAAGTGATGGGAAGATGATGATTTTTTTTCAGGTCATGAAACTAGTGAAGGGAATGAATTTCAGTGCTGTAGTATTTGATACTGCTCCTACAGGACACACACTGCGTCTCCTTTCATTTCCACAGGTTGTTGAGAAAGGTCTCGGTAAATTGATGCGACTAAAATCTAAGGTAAGTTAACATTAATTTAGTATGAACAAAGATAATTCAAACCTTAAACCTCATTCATAGTACTACAATATGTGTTTTACTTTCACAGGTTGCTCCATTTATGAACCAGGCTGCAACATTATTTGGTCTTGCAGAATTAAATGCAGACATGTTCAGCAACAAAATGGACGAAATGTTGTCTATAATACGTCAAGTGAATGCTCAGTTCAAGGATCCTAATCAGACTACGTTTGTCTGTGTTTGTATTGCAGAGTTTTTGTCATTGTATGAAACTGAACGTTTAGTACAAGAACTTACACGTTGTGGTATTGATACACATAATATTATAGTAAATCAGTTGCTATTGCGAACTTCAGCTCCTTGTGAACTATGCGCGGCGAGGCATAAAGTACAAGAGAAATATTTAGAGCAAATTACAGATTTATATGAAGATTTTCATGTAACTAAATTACCTTTACTGGATAAGGAAGTTAGGGGTGCAGCGGCTGTTAATTCTTTCTCGGAACATTTGCTTAAACCATATGTGCCTCCAACAGGACCTTAATATTGTTTGCTACTAAACTTTAGCTATCATAAAATGGAACTCACAATTTGTGGTATATCATCAAATATTTACATAATCGCTTATAGTAGTGTATATAATATATTACAGAAGAAAAGTATTTTTTACATTCAAGTCAACACCTTGAATATTTCCTGAAAAAGTCAAATTTGCTACGCTATGTGAAAAGTATGTATTTTTATTGTATATTTACTTAACACAAGTATTTGATGTCATAAAATATAGATTTTCTAGTTTAATACTTAGGTGCCTGGGTTTAAACGATATTTTTAAATTAATCTATAGGCATGATTATAGATTTTAGATGGTATGGTATTATTCTGATAAAACATATTACTTGCTGATTATTCCGGTTATTTTCTAATGTAATTTACAACCAACACATCGGCAGTTATAGTATTATATAAAAAAATTGAGTAAATGTAATATATTCCATATTTACTGTAATTAAATTAATTATGTTTCAACGTTTTGTTTGATTTAAATATTCCAATGTAAGCATTTGGCTTTAGGTTTCTTACAGCCTTACAAATAAACGCGGTATAAAGTTAAACTTAGGAATAAACTGAGTATAAGCAAATATTAGTACAAATTTTACTTATAATCAGTTTATTCCTAAGTTTAACTTTATACCGCGTTTATTTGTAAGGCTGTTAGTATATATTTCATTTGATGCAATATTTTTTTACAAGGATTCACAAAATACTCATAAAAATTATTCATATTCCAATTTATTAATACTGGTTGGTCAACAAAATGGCAGTATTCATCAATATTGTAATTTAAACAATTATCAAATTTATTTTTATTACATTTATAAAAAGTAAAAAACAACATGGGCAAAAGTATAAAAATTTTCAAGCCTAACAATATTTGGTACTACTAATAAAAACTAATACATAACTTCCAAATCTTATTAACGAACTACTTGATCTATAGATACATTGGACATTTTTATTATGATAATTATATCTAGAATATATTTTTAAAAGACCAGATTTTTATAAAAATTATGTTATACCTAGTTTGTATAATTCCAGTTTAAAAAACTAGAAAAACGTATCCATCGCTGGATTCGATCACTGGACTGGAATAATGTGAACTGGGCATAAAATCTATCCTCTTACAAACCAGCAAAGTTAAAAAGCATAATGTGTTCATACTAGAACACATTTAATTATTAGACTGAGGTAGTCGTTCAAATTATGTATAGTCCTTTCCAATTTATACAACTATCATTTAAGAACACAGATTATTAAATACTATTTTATGTAACGTTTAATCCTATCTAATAAGTAAGTGCTTTCTTGCTTAAACATAACCAAAAAAATGCAGTGGATCTCCCAATAAATAAAATAATACTTGAAAATAACAAAAAAATGCATTAACTTGGTAATCTCGAATTCTAGAAATTAGTAATATAAAATTTTAACAGTCCTAAAAATCAATAATTATTTGTTGCGTTTGTGTCAACTGTTACGTTGTTGTGGTGGTAAGTGGTAGGCGGTGAGCGCGGCGCCGACCGCCGTGCCGAGGAAGGCAGCTGCGCACGCGCCGAATTCGAACAATAACTTCGGAGTAAACACACCCCATATCATAAGGTGACGGCAGTGAATAGTTGCCGATAATGCGCACACGAACACCTAAAAATGTTTAACAGTCCTAAAAATCAATAATTATTTGTTGCGTTTGTGTCAACTGTTACGTTGTTGTGGTGGTAAGTGGTAGGCGGTGAGCGCGGCGCCGACCGCCGTGCCGAGGAAGGCAGCTGCGCACGCGCCGAATTCGAACAATAACTTCGGAGTAAACACACCCCATATCATAAGGTGACGGCAGTGAATAGTTGCCGATAATGCGCACACGAACACCTAAAAATGTTTATCCATATCTATACGTAATAAGAGGAAAGATTTGTATTTTTCTATGTACACTCAAAAACTACAGGGCCGATTTCAAAAATACTTTCACTATTAAAAACGTTATTAGGCTATATTTAATTTAACGTGGACAAAGTAGCGAGCAACTGCGAGTATTTAATATTATCAAGAGGAAAGATTTGTATGTATTAAAACAACTCAAAAACTTCTGGGCCGATTTCAAAAATTCGTTCACCATTAAAAAATTACGTTTTAACTAAGTAACATAGGCTACATATTTTTTTTAATTCCACGCGCATGAAGTCGCAAGGAATTAAAAAAAAATAGCTACATAGCAACAGCTAACCTTTCGATAAATTAACACATTCAATGTCACCTAATCGCTATAAAGACATGAAAATCGTAGTGGTGTTTAAGTTTGTTAAAATTTACTTAACATTTTGGAAGAACTTACCCTAATTGCGAAGCAAAGTGCAAATTTCAGACATAAAGAAAATACAGCTGCCATTTGAGTACGAGATCCTAAATTGGAGATACCATTACGACCCCACAGTAGGAGCAGCGGCACCGTGGCACCAAACATTAACGGCATACCTAAAAACAGTATATAATGTATGGCATTATATTTTTAAACACCATACATACATAAACACAATTTGAGGTATAGCAGTGTAATAAAAAGAGGGGGGAGACACCGCGTGAAAATCAATAGCCTAAAAGATTTAATAGGCCAATATTTAACGTCCTCTTGTTTTCAAAGTTTGATTGAAATTGAGTCATAATCCTTACCAAAAAGATGAAGTGATGTCAGTATAACGGTAACGAGCGGACCAATTGATATGTAATTAGGGTCTCCGGCGTGGAACACGGGCGCCCAACTGATATGTCCCAGCGTAGCGTGGTGACCCGTGCCGTAGAAATTGTAACAGGCCAACAGAGCCCACACGCATGCCACGCAAGAGTTGCAACGAGAACTTAATGCTGAAAACAGTACATAACAACAATACAGAAAATAATTAATAATAAGTAAATAATAAAAGTAAAGGTTACTTACAGAATTTAGATGAACTATCAGTCTTCAACCACGAAACAATATTCAGAGTCAGGAAACCAGAGAGAAGAGCCAAAGCGGCTGCGGGAGCATAACTGGCGCCCAGCACCAGCACATTAGCCAGATATAACACTAAACCTAGAACCACCAGCGGCATTGTAGCACCGCGCCCATCTCTCTTCCACAATAATATGAACATCACGACTATAACCAGCCAAGACATCTTCGCCATTAGCTTTGACTGCACGGGTGACCCGAGCGCCCCCCACCCGACGGCCCAATGTGCGCAAACCAACACACCTCCTAGAGTGATACCGTAGCCCCGCCACCCTACATGCCGCCGGGTGATAGAAATAGTGGCCGCTACCGAACCCAGCGCCAGCACCAACGCCGCACGCGACGCCTGCCCTGTCGGCGCACCCTCCCCCGCCGTCCAGCACTCTCCCTGCTCTTCCCTACAACCTCGGTACGACCTACTCAGAGTTAAAGTCACCCCACAAAGCGCCCAACACAGCACCGCTTTCACATTACCAATATTCCAAGCGATAAGTGCCAGTACAGACAAGGCCAAATAGGATAAACTAGCGCCCTCTTCGATCACATAACTGTTCGAAACTAAAATAACAGCGGACGCGACTAAAGCGGCTCTCGAAAACCTCTCATAAAACCTCGACCTGCCTTCGTACCAACGCTGTGTGATCCCATCCCAATGCATAATAACTAGCACACCAGTCAAACCACCGGAGATTAAGCCGGTGCTCAAAATTATCGAATGTTCGAGATCTTCGAGATAACTGAAATAATAGGCGGTGTAACAAACAGTAGTACAGACCGCCAACGATATCAGACCAGTCGGTACGAACGAACTGGCGAATATATTTGATATACGCTCGAACGGAACACCTTCAGTAACGAGCCAATTGAAAAAGATAGCTAACAGCAGCAAAAGGAGTGCTCTAAGCATCGACAGGGAATCAAATTCCACCCACACTTCTCTAAATGTACTTCGGATATTCTCCATTAAATTCCTGAAACAAAAAATCTTTAATAGTCACAAAGTAACTATAATATTACTTCATCAATCTAACTAGATTTCTTCAATCTAGTAGACAATAAATACATACCTAACATCAGAAATATAATTCTTTAGATCAATATCTGTTTCAATAGTGGCAGCTTTTTCTATTTGGTCCCTGGTAGCGTTTATCAGATGTGCTAATTTATCTAACGATACTTGTTGAGATTCTTCACCATACCTTATAAGGTACTTAGTAACCTGCAAAATAAAAAAAATGGCAATATATGTATGGACCAAGGACTATATTTCTATTTCCCAATAAAACTTACCTGTTTTAAATTATTACTAAGATGTAGTAAAGTGATTGATTTCGACATCTTCGGCAATACTGAGAATAAAATGTTCCCTAGAGAGGGGGCGGGTGGCGGGCGTCCGAGAGCCGCGCTTAACGTGGGCGCTAAATCTGTCTGTTGCACCTCCTTTCCAACCGATAGTTCACCTTCATCACCTAGACCTGAGCCCCGGTACACAAACATTGCCGCCGTCCTTTCCGCTCTACTTTCACCTCCATGGTCACCTGAATGACATTTATGTGAACTATTATAATAAAATCATTCATTGACGAAATCATTCACTATTCTATTATTTATCATATCATACTTTTATTTCTTAACGAAAATGTGTAAGCTCCTACAGCTTCAGCTATTAGTTATTTTATCAAGAATTTCTGTTATTGTGTCAAACATACATCTACAAATTGTTTTCTTTGTTTTTATTTCATAGTTCAGTTCTGTTAATTAATACTAAAACTTAATTTAATAAAAATGTAACAATCTAAATAGATATATGTAGTTTAAATTATTTATTATTTTCTATCATAACATGCAATATATGAATGTAACAAGACTTAATAGTAATAGTCATGCTTTTATGCTTTAGAATCACACAAATAGGAAGAAAACTTTATCTTATTAACAATTGCAAAGCATGTTGCATAGAAGCTGTTCTACAAACTCAATTCAATCAACTACAATTACCTACCATCCAAATCTTTCCATTCTTGTGAGTCTAAAACAGTTTGAAAGTATGAATAAAGAAAATATTCACAGTGTTTGATTAACTTAACAATTCAACCAAAGAGATTCAAAAAAAATATAGAGGAAGCATAGTTGACACTTAAGACATTTTTCACATGATCCTCACTAACACTATCTAATTAATTATTAATAGGTCCTGAAAACCACATGTCAATATAATATAATTGTATTTAAATAATTTGCCAATGTTCACTATTTCTAGTCTATATATTTCCTAAATATTAAATTCAACACAAATATCTTGTGAACATACTAACAATAACAAGTTTTGTAATTTGTTATTTTGGTATTAGTACAAAATATATTGCATACCTGATTCTGTCATTCCATGGTCACCAATCACACAGAGCAATACATCTGGTGGTAATATTTCAATTATTTTTTGCAATCTAATATTGGTTTCCTTTAACTTCCTTGCCATCTCTGGATGGTTTGGACCATATCTATGTCCAGCGTGATCCACTCCAAGGTAATGAGCCACTAGTAAATCCCAATCATTCTTCCTAAGTTCATCATATATTTTGGAATCAACTTCTGTAAATTGAATTTGATATTTTCATTATACTAAATAGGAGTGTTAATGAAGAAGAATGAAGTTGACCTTCAGAATAAATCAGAAAAAATAACATAACATATCTATACTAAAATAATGAGGAAAAATTTATATTTTTGGATTTTTGTATGTATTGAAATAACTCAAAAACTACTGGGCCAATTTCAAAAATTCTTTCACCATTAAAAAGTTATGTTATCAGTGAGTAACATAGTATACTTTTTACTTTCATGTAGACGAAGTCGCGAGCAACAGCTAGTGTAAAATAAAATCTTAGGAGTATATAAGAATCATAAAATACTTACCATTGTCTACAGTATCAAGGTCCCAAGTGTGAAATGAATATAAAGCATGTGACCGCAGCCATCTTTTCGGCATCAGCCTGGACCATGTATCATCACCAAGCAACACTGCTTTACCCCCACTCATCACCACCTAAAAGAAATAATTAAACTTTACAACAAGTTGCTTCAAGATATACGAATAAATTTCTGCAAACTCAACATTAATACCTGATCAATTAAATTGTCCTCTTGTAATTCCATAGCAGCAAAATTAGAACTAGATTCAACAAAAGTAGGTAAAGAGCCGGTGACTAAGGCTTTAACTCGTTGAAGAGTAGTGGTGGGCGGGTCTGCCATAAAGCGATATAATCGTGCCCAATCTGGGCGCTGCTTTAATGTTTCCTGTATAATTGGAAGTCGGTTTTGATAATAAAGAGGCTTCTCTATTCTCTCGTCATATTCAGTAAAGTCATATCTTAGGGCATCAACAAGTATTAAAACTACCCTATTGCGCTTAGGGGCGCACGCCAACAGCGCGCCAAGATTAGAAGACACTTGCCTAATTTTAAATTCATCATTGCAAATGTCTTTAGTTATCATTCCACCTTCTTCACATCTTATCTCACTGAGAGGACTACATTCTGTTACATCACTCAAGGCTTTTCTAGATAACAAGAAACCGTGCCCGAACATAAGAACTGCTGCGATAATCAGATAAGAAAACCATAAAAGGTAAAAAATAAAATGCCATTTCTCTCTCATTATGTATTATATATCAATGCATGAAATATGTTAATCCTGTAATTTCAAAACGTTGTAATTATTAACAGCAACGACGTATCATATCTATTATGATATCTTGTTATAAAACAACAGAAAATGGAAAAAGAATGTGAATATCAAACTCGAATCATAATAACAATTGACATTTGATAAGAGATTTGACAATGACAGTGACAACAATGGTAGATACTGGCCAAAGAATAGCAAAAATAGCTACTTAAATCGTTTTAGGAATGGTGGCCACATTCTACAGATTTTGTTATGATTAAGGTATCATCAAAATGTTGAAGATCAATCGTATTATTTAATGTGTGCAATAATTTGTTTATAAATATGGATGTTGAGCACGAAAATGATGAGTGGATTTTCACAGATGCACAGTTTTTGCGCAGATTATTGTCTCACAAATAAAGTTTTGTAAAATTGATATCCTAGGAATAAATGCGTAACTAAAATTCTTTTTTTGAAGTCATAAAACTAGAAATCATTCAAATTGACTAACACAATCTTCACAATATTCTAAATTCATTCACAATCTGTTTTTTACTCTTTATCCACAGATAAAGAAACGTCGTAAAATAATCATTTTCAAAAGATTTATTATCAATTGTGAATTTGTGATACTTTTGAACATACTGAAATTAAAGTGTAATTTATCAAAACAGTAAAAATCTTTGCGTATTAAATTTATGTTTACGGTCGATCTATTCTTCGTTATTATCTTTAAAATAAAGCAATATTAGCGTAATAATTACATCCGTATGAGTGAAAATTGAAACATCTTTACTTTGTTTTGATATTTCAAAGTACAACCTTTTTACTTTACATATTTGTCTGATAAAATTTTTACATATGTACGGGAATAGAACAGTGTTCTTTAATTAATTTGCCTTATTGTAGTTGTAAGAGGCATGTTCGTGAATGAATACACAAAATGTCTTTGCCATCTAAAGTTAATAAAGAAAACTTTCGACTTTTGGACCTTTCTAGTGATGAAGAATCGGAGGATTTGCACTTAGAAATAATACCAAACCGGAAAAAGAAAATAACAAGGTTACTATTATTCACCATTATTATAATTATTTTATTGCTTACCTCTATCTTTAAAATATGCTTAACAACTTTGGCACATTAAAGACTACTTCCATTTCATGTTTAGATTTTGTTTTTTTTTTTAAATACCAAGTGTATACATTAAAAGAAACATAGTTCCCAATACTATATTGACCAACAATATAAATATGTATATCCTCAATTAAAAGGTAACGTAAAAATGTTTATAGCAATCTTTTTATCAAATTATTGTGTTCCAGGAAAGAGAGAAATCGTACTGCTCCACCAAAGGAACCAAATGTTGGTGCGGAGGTGCAATGTGCTTTAAAATGGGCTGTGCGGGGCACCCTTTTACTGTGGCTTCTGATGCTAACCTGGATTTGTGCTGCACTTTATGACCAAGTATCTATGATGCGTCTTGATATTGCTAAAGGTATGTTTTATTTATAAGTAATTATTTTGTGCCAAACCAAGATCAAATCTTGTACAAACAATGTTATACTAAGCAACTAACTCATCTGCTATTGATGCATAGGACTACTGTTATAATTTGCTGCCACATAATTTGAAATAGTATACAAACAGCTGGTCAAATACAAATTCTGGTTAAAGTAGTGGAAAAGAAGACTTAACATGATCAATGTCAACTAGTCATTTATGACATTGATCAAATATATGAAAGACCATTGTCCTTCAATTAACCTTTCATTTTCATGATGAATAATTTGTACAAAACTTGTACAACATTGTAACAGTCTGAATGTGTGTCTGGTCCTAGTTTTTTTAATATTTCATACCAGCTTTCTTCCGCGACTCCGTCTGCATGGTATAAAAAAAAAACAAATGTGAGTAGCCTATGTGTTCATCCAGACTGTCCTCTACATTTGTGACAAATTTTATCGAAATCGTCACGTCATTTAGGCTAAAAACTTTAACAAACATCCATCCATCTACACTTTTGCATTTATAATATTAGTAAGAGATAAGATAACCTACAACAGTGCTATAGGGAACTGGTTTTCGTACAATGTTCTATACACTGTTAAAACCTACATCAATAACTAGTGCATAATAGAACATGTACCTAATTTATTCAATTCTAAGTCCTGCCTTATTGAGTACTTCTTAGTATACATACTTTTTTCTTTTTCAAATTTAAAGTCCAGTACAAGTCATAAATAAATATTATAAAGATCATTATAACACGATACGTAACGTAAACAAACAATATTATCTCCCGCGCGTGACCATTTGCGGTAGTGCTACTATCAAGGAGTACCAGTCGGACTGTAGTTTGTAAATGCCGTGTTCTACTCTCAATCTCAATTAAAAAAAACATGTAGTTGAATTTGAATCTCTTGTCATACATTATCTTGCATCTGTATATCCGTGTTATCTGTGTACGCATGCGTCGAGTGGTTCTCTTTAGTGACGTCATTTAGTTCTAGCTCGATCCTGGTAGACCCTTGAGGTGCTGCTAATAATAATCCTTACTTACATATGGTTTATTAAGTACAATTACATTTCAGTGTAATAGTGACTGTGTGAGTTCTTTGTGCAATTTAATGTTTGTGTGCGAATTCTTTTACGACTTAAGAAAATTGAATTTGGAAGGACACAAAAATTTAAAACGCTGTTTTTTGTTTTCTTTTTCTGTTTTATAAATGTTTAATATCGGCCAGTGTTGTGTTTTAGATTTTTATACATTGTTTTTTAATTTCGGTTTGATGGTTTTACGTTTTCTTTGGCGTGCCGCATCTCGCACGCATGCGCAGTCCTTCATTCACTGCGTACAGGGCCGTAGGTCGATAACGCCTCCGTAGTTTAGTGTGGATAATAGGTCTCTTGTTAATTTATCTTATCACTAATTCATACTAATGGTTTGAAATAACGCGAGCGTGTAGTGACATAATTTTTACGGATCTAATTGTTTGTTATTTGTGATATTATATATTTATAATAATTTGTTTACTTGAAGCTTTCCTTAAAAGTCTCCAGATATATTAACACTAGTGACCTTTGGCGAATTGCATGCAAATTATACAATTACCTCGATCATCAAGGCGGTTTATGTCCCGTACGTTTTCCCTACATAGTAGAGATGTTACATTCTGACAAGAGTAGCGTTCACGAATTCACAATGCGTTTGGGAAGTAAATCTACCCCGTTACATGAGTCAGCTATTGTTCTCGACACTAATATCATTGTCACACTTATGTGGTATGTTTTTTTGCGTTGCTTTGGGGCATAGGAACACATCTAGACTATACGTAAGACATTTGATTTAGCAATTTATATGTAAAAGAAGCAAAGTGTATTTGTGTATAAATGTTTTGACTATATCAGAAATAGTTCAAATACCAGTTATTTATTCGATACTCCTAAGATATTATAATATTTTTATTTCGTAATTACAATGAGGTATTACGTCAGGTTACATTAGTTACGTATTGCCTTATCAGTTTAGCAAGTTTGATAAATGTATATTATTGCTATATGACTAATGGTAGAGCCCAAATTTGTGCAATGTTACACCTTATAATAATGTTAAAACAGTAACTTGCTATGTCGTTTAAAAACAAGATACACCGACCCACTTCACGTCTGAGTTATGTTCAGAGGGTGTCTAATTTCTACGTGTTCCTATGGCGCGACGTGTTGCTATTGTCAACCAGGATATAGGTTCATGTTCTATTAAAATTCGCAGCTTTCTGTTGTCAACTGAAATTGTATCTCTTTTGCATTAACATTATACTACTCTAGCGTTGTAGTTTATGGGCTAGTTGTCTAGTAGTATATTTATTAATTTTGCTTTATGGTTTTGGGACACTTGCAATTTAAACCTCTGCTTTTTGTATAATTGCAATATAACAGTTTACTGCAAATTAGATTTTTTTATCAATGAAAGAAGTTAAATGTCTTTACTTCTAAACGTAAATTTCAAGATCAAGGCTACCAAAGCTATACGACCGGAGGTACAGAGAGTCAATGTCGACGAGTAAATGACCTTACATAATGAACGGCTAATTTAACTACTGCGCCTTAATTCACTCAACACTGTTTGTCACGTAAGCCATTGCGGGCTGTTTGGTCATTTGACGGCAATGATAGATTCATTTAGTATTATTACTCATTCCGCCCATGACACTTTTACACCAGTAAAATGCAACCCTATATTTCAAAGATTAATTGTATTTTTTATTAGTTAAGCAAATTATGGTTAAGTGTTTGGTCAGACCAAAGAATTTCTAGCGTTTTCTATAGTTACGTTTCGTAAAATTACTTTAACATGTCATGCGGCTAAAACTGATAATGAAGAAAAAAAGATTTTTTTCTTTATTATCTTGAACTAGGTCTTTAAAAATGTAAACATCAGAACAAAGTTACAAACACAAGCACGTGTTGTGATATATTTTTTATTAATAGATCATAACGCCTTGATAAAGTTTCTTTCACCCGCTTTTGTCTAGAAGGCAACACGGCCGTCTGTCGTCTACTTGATTTCCTTACACGCTTGTACCGAGAAGTCGACGAACAGCCGCTCACTTGTAGGACAGTTGTTGAATCGTGCGCTCGTGTCGATCTTAAGAGAGTCAGTGTGTGATAAGTGACAGTAGACACAGTGTGGTGCGGATGCGTTCGCGGTAGCGATTTAGTGCGTTATGGAGAGCGCGGTGCACGCGGCAGTGCCGCTGCGCGTCGGCAAGAAGATGCGAAAAAGGAGAGAACTGGACGCTCTGGTTGGTGGCGCTGGCTCCAGGGGAGGGAGACTTCTGTCAGCTTCTAGTGATGAAGGGGAACCGTGGGGTAGAAGAAGCTCTAGACGACGTCGATCGCGCCCTTTTCTCCGTCTAGCCGCGGCACTTGCACTATGTGTATGCGTAGTATCTGCGGCCACAGTGCTCTGGCTGTTTGTGGATGTGCGGCGGCAGATCGTCTCGCTTCGCATCGAAATGGATAGAGGTTCGTTTGTGAATACGCTAACATACACCGTGCGGATTTGAGTGTAGGCGTTAATCTGCCTTTATGCTTATCTTCATTAGATCCGCCGACTTAGGTATGCACGGTTAAATCATGAAAATAACGTGAATTTTTAATGTAATTTACATTATGTGGACATAACAAATATTTGAATGTTTACAAACCAAAAAGTCTTGTTAAACCGTGGTAAGATGAGATCATAGTTGCTTTAAAAATTTTAATTCTTCATAACGGCAGAGTAAAGATCATGTTTATATCTAGACACCATATGACTACCATAAGATATCCATCTTAGCGTACACTATCAAGACATCGTTGATATGTTTTTGCCATGATCTATTTAAGTAGTGATAGTTTATCACGAAATCATCGTCCACTTAACAAATTCTCAAAACGAAGACGTGCCGACATTATTGACACTTGTATTTATTACTATGCAATAGCTGATTGATGTGAACACCTCTGGTATCAAATTAACACTAGAATAGAAAATAGACTATCTAGAACCTAGACTGTTTTCTTAACTTCATATTTTTGAGCCAAAACAGACGCTAAGAGAGATCATTTTTTTTATTTCATTCATTTAATTTCAACTTGAAGTAGTCAAACTACTTGTACCGAGTACTCGTAGTAGAGTTCACTTGTCGAACAGACAGAACAGTACAGTCTTGAACAACTCCAATTATCATTTATTTCCATTTGACTAGTATTGTTTGGAAATTTTGTTAATTAAGCTGTACACAATGCACGTGACGTCAAAGAATTAAATAGTTTTTGTTTAAAATGCAAGACCTAATTTACATTTTAACAATAGAAACAAACCCTAATGTGTCGGGAATAAAGTTTTCCTGTGCTATCAAAATAAGCTGATTAGTACTTTACAAATCATCACCTACATTTAACTTAGCAAGTCAAAAGGTTTGTTTAATATGCCAGTTAGTGGTATAAGGATCTTGTAAAAATAGTTAACATTTCTGACAATATGATTGCCATCGTTCCGTCTACCACTTTTACATAAATAAAACTGCATAATATAGCTTATATTTTATTAGTTCAGCTTTTACATTTGACTTTCTTTATGTATCACTTATGCGTGACAAATTAACCTGTTTAATATCACTTTATAAAATCCGTCTAGTGGTTTTGCTAGTTTATTGATATCGTATTAAAACTGTTTAAAAACTCAAAACATTTTATAATGAACTAGCAACTTCAACTTAGTCTTGTCAAAATCTATTTAAGGATAGGGCCCTCGGTGGGAACGTTTAGGCACATAAGTAAACTATAGTAAGTCACAATTTTGCGATTTACGTCTAATTTTTGAAATTAGTTTGATAAATACTGATTTTGTGTTAATTTAAAACTAATGTTATCTATAAAAAGGAAGAATTGTGGATTTTAGTTATCTATCATATATTCATTTCAATGTTTTCGTTTTTAACATACTATAGTTTACGTAGGAGCCATGTATATATCGTGTTACTAAGGCACTAGTAGACGTGATATTGTATTTGTTGTAGTATCAACGAGTAGCGACAGCGTGGGAGACGCGCTGCAAGTATGCCACACCGCCGCTAAGGAGTTACGCGCGAACGCGACCAGTTTACACGAGCGGTTGACGAGGCTGGAAGGGGAGCACGCGGAGTTGGCTCGTCGTGCGCAGCAGACCGCTGTAGAACTGGCCTCGGTAGCCGACCAGCTTGCAGCCGCCCCCAAGCTGGCGGATACGCCGCGCCGACTCGCTGAACTGCAGCGGACTGTCGGCGATATCGGTTCACAGGTAACATAGCTAGACTATAAGTATTAAGAACCATCGTTATTAACTAGGAAATAAAGGAATTGCCGCACTGAAAATAGCTTGTTTGTTGCTTGAACAGTCTTGGTATATTATAAGGGACTTCCTTAGCGAATATTTAACAATTCTACATGCAATAGGAAATTCTCGTGTATCATTCAGTTGCGGATACAATCAGCATTTAATTGTTTCAGATAAATAGTTTCGATGGCGCGTTAAACTCAGCCCGTAAATTAGCGCTGACAGCCACCACGGGAGTAGAAGAGGTGAAGACCTCGCTGCACCAGCTCGAGCTTAGAAGCAACGAGACCATCGCCAATGTTACCAGCAACGCAAAGAAAGACGATGACCTTAAAGAACAAGTTGCTACACTAAATGCAACGCTCCTCAACAAAGTCAACAGCCTTGAAACGAGGATAGAGGAAATCAATGTAAGTCAATTTCATTGCTCTTGTCCCTACGGAGCGTCGGCAGTATGTGATGCTCTTCCATACATATCTATCAGCCGTCATATCTGAATTTACTCCCTTAAGCATGTCCTACCATCATGACATCAATGTAATTATGCATTTAAAAATCTTGTACGCCCAATTTAAGTACGAAGTTCTTTTTCGTTCTGCTATACGTTGTCTACGATAATTTAAAAGTTTCCTGTAATCCAGAACCCTTTGTATGTTTTACAGAAGCCAGTAAATACTTCAGTCCCAGTTAATGTGGAGGCCACGTCGAGTTCAACGTCTACAACCAGCTCTACAACCAGTACCACGACCCAGGCTCCGGGTAAGCACTGATTATTTTTGGTAATAAAGGAAGGATATATTTAAAGTTCGTTGTTAGAACTGCGAATATGGGCTTTGTTATTGTAAAAAATCTTTTTATTTGACTGAATGGGTTACTAATGATTGAGTAATCAATTATCTCCAGTTAGAGCACTTATATGACGTCGTTAGGACAATATTATGTTAATTTTTCTATATACATAACCAAATACTTGTGTTGTATTTATTCTTCAAAGGTGACAATAAGTCATCGCCGAAAATAATTCGTTTAAATAGTTGTTTGAGCAAATCCTTTTGTCCATTTATGACAAATATTGTTCGTGTAATTTAACATGAATTTTTAATAGCCGTTTTAAATATGATTACTCGTTGACAATATGACGGTAGAGTTCGATGACGTCATAACTGTGTATAGTTTAAAAAAAGCTTTGATTCTTGAGATAAATGTAATGAGGTTAATATAGTACAATTTTGTTGTTTACTCACTAAAGTAAAACACGAGTTTCAAGTCACGTTATTGAGGGCGCATTATAATTTTTTTTTAATAGTAATAATGTAGTGTTTTACATTTGTACAAAGTAATTTCAGGATAGTCTATATTCGTAATAATATTTTGTAAACTATATTTGAAACAAGTCCATAGATATAGTGATTTAATCTATACTTCTACTAATATAATAAAGCGTAAACACACACTTCTTTGTTGCCTAAGATGTCAGCAATTACAGCATATTTTTGAATAACTCTTTTTTTAATAAAAAGCCCTACACTTACGTTACGCTTTAGGCTATATATTTTCACACCATTAAAGTTAGGGGTAAATATTTTGGATAAAAACCCTAATGTGGGAAAGAGACCATAAGTTGTTGCCAACATCAAGAAAGCAAGGTTGCCAAAGATTGACATCATGTCATGTCATTTTGACATTTGCAATTGATAATTCGACAAATGTGAATAATAAAATGATTTTTTTATAATTTTATGCGGATGAAGTCGCATGGGAACAACTAGTCATAATTAAAATAGCTGCTTGTATGTGAACGATGAAAGTAATGTTGAGGTCACATAAAGTGCATTTAAGATTATTTTCCTTACGTACACATAGTCAGGGTTTTTGACTGACCTTTGCTGAGGTCAACTTGTCTCGTTGCAAATAACCCTTTTGTACTCTATGAAGGCATATTTCCTTAAGTAAATTGAAATTAAAAAATATAATCGAAAACCCTGCTCTATTGTTTGTGCGCCTTGAATTATACGTAAATTATATTGGAAAAATAAAATGCGAATCCTGTCACGTTATTTGTTATTTTGATTTGGTAATACAATTTTTTTCTCCTGATATCGTGTTGTTTTGATAGGAACTATGAAAAATGGGTAGTTTATAAGCTCATGGGCCATTGTAAAAGTTTATTAACTGTTGAAATTAATCGTCATCTGTACTAATATTATAAAGAGAAATATTTGTATTTTTGTATGTATTGAAATAATTCAAAAACTACTGGGCTGATTTCAAAAAACGTGCACCATTAAAAAGCTACGTTATCACTGAGTAACATAGGCGATATTTTCACTATTTTTTTTTAATATCACGCGGACATAGTCGCGAGCAGAAGCTAGTTTACTATACTTTATTACTTTGCTTCTGAGATTTAAAAAAACGCGTGTATTCGCTACGTACATTCCTACAGATTCTCTTTAGTTGTAAACTGTTTAACACTTCGATATACTTCGATTTTGCCCCAATATAAATCGATTCTATTCAAGTCAAAATATGGTTTATCGCGTACTTTCTTGCTATTTATTCGCTTTTTTTCTTTCCCAGGCCCTCCAGTGAAGCCGCCAATTTTACGACACTAAAGCAATATACTTTATTGCAAACAAGATCTAGTGAATTATAAATTTTGCTCACTGTCCTGTCTCAAGAAACAGCAATACGTCCTCACGACAATTATATGAATAAGACAAAAAAATTATCGTTTAAAAAATACCCTCCATGTTTAGGCGTATTGAAATTTTTAACTATAAATGGAACTTAGTGAATGTGTAAATTTGAAGCGAACGTACGGAAAATAACACTGCATTTATTTGTTTATGGATGTAACATCGAATTTTGTCAGTGTCGGAATATCATCGAGCATTATACGACGAACTGGGGTAAACAGTGATAACTCGATTTGATACCAATGTAAATATTTATAATGACTTTACATAGTTTTAATTTGGACCTACGTGATGTTATAATGTGGTCACACTGAATGTTAAATTGTCAGCAAATGTGTGAGTTACGAAAATAAATTATTGTTATATTAATATGTTTTATTTTCTTCCTTACTACTCCGCTGGGGCAGCGACAAAAGTTTTATTTTCTTATATTTATTTTAAGAGAGATTTATTATTGAATTATTTTAAAAAAATGCTAGAAATGATAATTTAAAAGAAACGCAGTCATTTTTAATCCTTGACTTTTTAAGATTTTTTTTTACTTTGAGTAAAATAAAATTCAAACTATTGGTTAAATGCATAGTTAATTTTTATTTACAGTATATCATTTCAAATTATATTCTCGATACAGATAATAAACAGTTGTCTATGGTTTGACGATGCCAACGCTCCTAGCGACCTCCGCGAACGCGTCCACAGCCTGCGTTATGTCGTGTGTCGTGTGCGCGGCGCTGATCTGCACTCGCACACGAGCACCGCCTTTTGGCACCACGGGGTAACTGAATGCCACCACGTAAATGCCACGTTCTGAAAAAAAGTTTTACTCTTGAACTAATGACAAAGATCAATCAAAGCAATTTTTTTTTAGTTGTTTAAATAGAATTTAAATTATAACCCAATACAAAATTAGAGTACGATTAAAGACAAAATTCCTTAGGTTATACTAAATACTTTTATTTTTTTAGGTAAGTTTTAGTTATTAATAGTATATGAGACACTAACAACTTAATGAGCTGATGTTTTACGCTTGATGTAAAATAAAATTATTAATTACTAGCTGCTGCTCGCGACTCCGTCCGCGTGGAATTGAAAAAAACAAAAGTGAATAGCCTATGTGTTCTACCAGACTATCCTCTACATCTATGCCAAATTTCATCGAAATTCGTTCAGCCGCTTAGGCTACAAACTCTAACAAACATCCATCCATCTAAACTTTCACATTTATAATATTAGTAAGAAGTAAGATTATTGTTATTAAAAGGTAAAAATATAGATAAGTTGAGAACCTCTAAAGTCGATTAAATTAAAACATCATACCAAGCATTCCAGTGGCGAGGTCGACTGCGAGCGGCGCCTCGCCGACCATGACAGGGCATATGGGGTGGTCGTCCCCCGCCACAGTGAGGCCGGCCGCCTGCAGCCCCGCGCGGAACGCACGCGTGTTCTCGCGCAGCCGCTGACGTAGCTCACCACTGTTCTCCACTAGGTCTAGTGACTAGAAAATACACAATGTACAAATATTATAAAAAGTAAACATACACTTTTTTATGTAGGATCCAGAAATCAGAGCACATTTTTTAATTAATCTCTTTTTGATAAACGACACGCTTTAGGCTATACATTTTTATGTTATTAAACTTAGAGGCTAAATAAATTGAAAAAAAAAACCATCATGCCGGATAGGGGCGAAAATTATAAGCCAATAGCAGTAAAGAAACTAGGTTGCCATGGTAACTATGCCAATGCAAAACGCCTTTGTCATTTACATTTTGAAAGTTTATCGCCAGGTGAATAATAAAAAACATTATTTTATGATGCAGATCAATCTGCATGGGAATAGCTCATCTTTATTACGTTAGTATATATAATTTTTGATTATATTGAGCATTACCTTCAAAGACGCAGTTACGACTGGCGGTGGTGGTGCGTTAGAGAACAGGTAAGGTCGGGAGACGTTCCTGAGCAGAGTGACGAGCTCGCGCGGGCCCGTGGTGTAGCCGCCCGCCGCGCCGCTCACCGCCTTGCCCAGCGTCGAGCAGATGATGTCCGCCGCGCCCGACACACCGCAGTACTCTTCTGTTCCCCTGGTACACGGCACTAATTATCACTCGCATTAAGACTTAATTGACCACTAAGAGCGACCCTTAGCGTATAATCCTCATAATAAATCTCCACTTAGGAGATTGAAAGTTACAAATAAAATCTATACATATAATAAAATTGATATGTTTGTATGTTATCAAAAGAATAATTATTTCGCGAATGATGTATTTGCGTTGTTAATAACGAAATACGCATTTTAAAACATTTATTGTCTCTCTGTCTGCAAGCCTCGTTTATTACGGATAATCTCCGTAACGGTTGGACTGTTGCACGCGGGAATGTTATAGACAACCATTTCTTTTTTAATTCCGCGCGAAGTTTGCGGGCGATTGCTCGTACTAAGTCTACTTCTAACAGATTAATGCTGGGTTTTTTTGACCGACTTCCCAAAAGGAGGTACTCAATTCGTCTGTATGTTTTTTTTTAATTTATAACCAATTGTGAACATTGTCCATATGTTCAGTTATAAAAATCAAAGTATCAAGTATTTACCGTCCCGTTTCACCGAAGAATCCGGTAGCGTGGCTGTCATCGACCGCGAGTAGCGCTCGGTATTTATCTGCCAGATTGCGGAGACCCTTGATCGGTGCGACTGTACCGTCCATAGAGAATACGCCATCCGTCACTATCAGCTTCAATCTCGCTTCACTATGGGCCAACAGATGTTCCAGTTCTGTTAAACAAATTGACATTAAAACAATACTTCTTAGCAATTTTATGTTTGGATGAGCTGACATATGCGGCAGAGAAGAAAGATTCAAAATAGACAGAGAACAAGGTACAGATGTACATATTTTCTTCATATTTATTGAAGCCATATTCTAATAAGAATACCCATACTATGTTAGTTGGTTCCTACCTTGGCTGGCCTAAGTTTTTTTAAAATTAACAACGAAAAAATCATAGTATCGTGGAACGTGTTCTGTGTATTCTTACCATTGAGATCTCTGTGAGGGTACCGGAACTTCTGCGCTTTGCACAGACGAATACCGTCTATGATGGACGCGTGGTTGAGCGCATCTGAGAACACGGCGTCCTCTGGTGTCAGCATCGACTCGAATAGACCCGCGTTCGCATCAAAACACGACCCATAGAGTATAGTGTCCTCTCTACCGTGGAATTTAGATAGACGTTCTTCTAATTCCTATATAGCAAAATTCAAGGAGGTCAAAATTATCACCTGTGTTGTTTCTAGAAATCAAATTTGATCATAACTAAATAAAAAAAAATTAAATTACCTTATGTATAGTTTGTGTTCCGCAAATAAATCGCACAGAACTTAAACCTGCGCCATAATTTTTTAGACCTTCTCGTGCTGCCTCTACTACTTCTGGATGATTCTGGAATGGATTGAAAAAATGGATCATATAGCTGTTGTTATAATTAAAAAAATTAGAATTTGTATATGATACTTCAATACGTATGTACTTACAGAAAGACCTAAGTAGTTGTTCGCACAGAAATTTATAAACTGGCCTTCTGCTCCTCTTACTTTCACCTAAAAACAATAATTGACTTTTAAAAATACGAAGTTTTCATTTGATATTAATTTCAGTGTCGATCATAAAACCCTGTAAAAGTAACAATTGCAGAGACAATGCAACAAGGAAAATCCGAAAACAAAAACAAGGTTACCCTCGTTATACGAGGTTATTCGCAGGAAATTGATAGTTTCGAGGATAAAATAAAATCTCATCTAAACTAGAAGCTTACAAACAAAGAGTAAAAAGTTTTGATTTTGTTTGTTTTCATTTGTTTAATAATTTATCAGAACATATCAGTATACTATCACCATATACAAATAGCTTTCATATCTGCCGTTTTTACGCCTACGCAAATATCCAGTTATAGCTTTCAATTATGATGGCGTCAGTGAAAATAAAATCAAACCAATTCTAAAGACTTTGCCTTTCTAATAAGAAATATCTATACCAATATTTTAAAAAGGAAAGATTTGTATTTTTGTGTGTATTGATATCAAAAACTACTGGACCGATTTCAAAAATTCTTGCACCATTAAAATGCTATGGTATCACTGAATAACATAGGCGGTATTTTTACTATTTCTTTAAATTCACGCGGGCGAAGTCACAAGCAACAGCTAGTCGAGTATAATCATGATTATGTTGATCAACATAACAAAGTATGAATTTTCCTTGTTAGTACTTTCACAAGGTTTTACAAGGTGACTGTCTCTTGTGGTAAACATAAGATATGACAGTTTGATAAGATAAACACGTAATTAATATTACCCCGTGACGGCGAATGAGAATTTTGATAGAGTATGTCTTAAATTAACTAACATGAAAGATTTCTTTAATTCCTTTACGTGAAACATACCTTTGTATCTTGTGGCGAGGTCAATACCCTCTCGTGTTTCCATGTCTTGGCCTTTTTGATCTCTTGCAACCTGTCATCCAATACTTCTCTCAGTCTAACCACACCCGCTCTATCCTTCTTCTTAAGCTCGTGCAGCTTACGGATTTGTTGGCCATTGAACACTGAAATGGTTAACATATATGGATATAAAAGGGATTAATGCAATTGACTAAACCCTTCAACCGCTTGCCCGTAGCAATTACCGTAATAATTTACTTAACAGCCTTTGTAGGCCAATAAATAAATATAAATAAGTACAAACTATAAAATATCAACACGTTCACATTTCAATTGGCACATTATATTTGACTCATGTGACCGCTACGTTAGCTAAAGTAAAAAAAAACACAAAACATAAAAACGTAGTGCTAAATTCGTATTACATTGTAAACAGATATGAAAAATAGTTCTACATTGTATATAATTTAAACAAGAAAAGATAAGCATTTGGTTCAGAAGTTAATAGAGAGGTTTAACAAGGTCTCGTGGAATAATACGAATCGTGTATCGATTTGAATACTTAAAATGTGGCGTAGATACAAAATACTAATATAAGCAATAACACTTACGTCCATTTCTTATTGTCGGTAGTATGTTAAAACGTTTTAAATAAATAAGGTCGTGAATAAATAAAAATAACTACATTTTATTTCTTACATTTGTTTGGGTTAGGATTATGTACACAGTCGTCAAGGCTTTTCACTTCGCAACAGCCTTAATAAATTAACGCCCTTAACCAAATTGTGTCATGTATTTTAGTTAAATCATTTTTTTAATCAATCATAAATTGCACTACGAATATATACGATAAAAAATACTGGCATTAAGATTAGAAGAAACACTGCTATTATATTATAAATAAAATAATAACCTGTGCGCAGGAGTTGTGAGCGCGCCGCCATAGCGTCGAATGGCGGGAGGCGCGCCGATGACGCTTCGGTACTCCGTCGTTTAGAGGCGTTGGCGACCGGTTGGTACAGTCACCGACAAAATTATTGAACAAGATAATGGCTACGCAAAAGCACATTTTAGGCATTTACATTGCATTTTGGAATGGTTAATTATTCCTCTCTCCTTGTTCATCGAAATTACAGATACGTTCTATTGCAATTAGTCCACAATGCGTAAACTTTTCCTCAGAACTACTACATTACTTTAAGTATTTTCCCGTCATCTGTACTGGTGAACGCCTTTTGACTTTTTAGTATAGACCCGTCACACAGGTTTCAGATTACGTAGTAATTAAAGTTAAGAGGGACTGAAACTAGGGCCTTACAAATATTTAACTTAAACTGTATGTTTTACTTAAATTGTTATTATCAAACCTTACTTATTGTTAATTTTTTAATGTATGCAATATTATAATGAAGGCCGGAATATAAAGTTATAACAGTGTAGAATAATTAGTTGCAATTCTATGACATCACGAGTTCTACAAATCTAATTTTATTTCATAAAAGTTGTAGGCAACTATAATTTTGTTATAGAATGCAAAAGTTGTAATTAACTATTTAGTAATTGAAAAGAATGTAATCTACTATGCACAGCCTTGACCAAAGCTATTATGCTATTTAAGTAAAATAAAATAAATAGTTAATATCATAATCTAAGGTTTTTCCTTATGTGGGCACTAATTATGTTAACATTTTTTTTTTCATCAAATTAAATGTCTGCATCAAATATAGTAAATGTAGGGCAATAAACAATATTCTATTAGTAAAAAACAGTTTTAATAAAAAGTTTACAAAAATGATAATTGATTCGTTTCCCGCCATTTTCTCATTTTCGTGGAAAAATCATAGCCGGCTCTGTAACAAATGATTGAATGAAACAAAACAACAAAGATTAAATAAAAAAGAAACCCTAGGTTGCCACATACCTCAGGACCAACGTGTATTGCCAACATCATGTCATAATCGTTGGCGCCAACGAGGATTTGCGCGAAGCCATTGCTGCCAACTGTCACAGTTTTACCGCGACAAGAGTTGTTCACCTTATCACCAGATATCACGTCGCAGTATCTACCAGCGGGTAAGCAAGTCTGGAATAATGCTAAACTTGTATGCATCAAATAGACAAAAAAATATTATTGTCTTACTAATAATCTTGGGAAAGGAATTATACGCTATTTTTAAATCATTTAAAAGGCAACTATACCTTCCACATGCCTAGTAACAAAAGTCTATGTTAAACAGAACAGACTTAATAATTTCGCTGATCATTTCTTGTGTTTTTTAAATACCTGTAAATTTTGATTTAGATCCCATAGGTCGTTATTGAAAGCAATAAATGCGTTTCCACCACGGCAAAAAGCGATCTGATTGCTGCCGTTGTCCCACCAGTTGGTGAGGCCGGTCGAAGCCGCAGCGTTCCTGAACCCGACCATCGCGTAGACCTGTCTCCATCGATGCTGGCATACCCAACCGTTGCCACATGTACCATCCTGCAGAAATTGGCCACCTAGTTATAATGACATTTATGTAACAGTTTGAATTAACTTTGACTTAAACTATTTACCGAATTTATTGCTGGAGAAATAATATTCCCGTTTCGGTCCATCGGTGGTCCTACTTCCGAGTCCCAGAAAGCGAAGCTGCTCATAATTTGGGGTTCACCGTACGGATGCGCCAGCAGGAAGGCGATAGCTCCCTTGTACGGGCGAGGTTCTTTATATGTTAGAATTCCACCTCCACCGCCGTGACCTCTTTCGTTGTCGTGATTATCAATAAAGGTAAGAGCATCGCTGTGAGGTAAAAGGCCCCATTGTGGACCCCAGGTCGATAACCATCTAAGTTGATTATTTCTCCTGAACGCGTTACTAAGTTCCCTACCAGCTAAGAATTCGGTGACTGCTCCTAATGGAGTGTACTCATCTCTGCTGATAGCTTCGCCACCGTAATCTATAACTTCTTGATAGATGTAAGGACGTGCGTTTGCAGGAAACCCGTGTGCAGTGTTGAGATCTTTCAAACGGTCGTAAATTATTCTTAAATCTTGAGGCCACATGTGTTTCGCTGCATCAATCCTTTGAAACATAACAATAGTAAGTACCTTCTTATATAAGTAATATATTATTTTGTAGATGTTATGTAATTTCAACAATAGCTTTTTACCTAAAACCAGCAACACCATGGTCTATAAGTCTGTTCATGAAGTCAACAATTCTGTTTCTTACGTGTTCATCGCCCTGATTTAAATCTTTTAGTCCGACAAGTTCACAATTACGTACCTAAAAAATAATAATAAAGTTATATCGTATTTCGAAAAACATCCACAATTTTTTTTTAATTTAACTTACTCTCCGCGCATTATTCACGTAGTCCATGCCATCAATAACACAATGCGGCCAGTTGAAATGTTCCCTCCTATACGGGACCGCGGGGTAGTACCAATCTCTGTACGAAGCTGTGTTGCCAGCTGTACCAAAGTTCTCCGGAGGCTCGCCAGTCATATGATTTATTACTGCATCCACGTAAATCCTACAACATCAAAATAATTAACATTAAAAAAAAATAAAAGCATGGTAAAAGTTCTATACAGTAGTAGTCAAGAGGATCTAATCAACCTGACACCAGCGGTATTGCAGCGACGAACCATGTCGGCAAACTGTCGCTCGTCGCCGGAACGTGTCACCAGTACATACGAGATGGGCTGGTACCTCTCCCACCACGGCCGATTGTATGTCCACAGCACCACATTCTCATTTGGCGGTGATATCTATCAATACATAAAAGTTGATATGAAAATGAACGTATTAGTCACTTAAACCAAGATTCTATATGTTACCTGAATGCCGCCATAGCCCCTTGGTCCCAGGAAACTTTCGCATTCGTTTGCTATATCGTTCCATTTCCATTCAAACAAATGGACGTTTACAGATCTGCGAGGAGCATAATAAGGGTTTTTATAAGCCCCCACTGTTGCTACTATCAAAAGTCCAGCTAGTAGCTTCCACTATGAAAAAGAAATGGTTTACCTGTATGAAATTATCGAGTGCATAGCAACACTGAGTGTGAATGTGCCCAAAGAAAATAGCCTACGTATAAAGTTCTTTTTTTAAAACTAGGATACATCGTGAATGATGGCAAAACCAGAGTAAATTACATGGTAACTTTATTGCAATCCTTTATGGAAATACGTCCGATAATATAGCATGATGATTGGTACTTATACACATCTGTAGTGACAAAATGTGTTGCTATGCTTTATGCTTTACATACAAAACATACAGGCACTAGAAGAAAAAGAGCGTTACGACTGGGAAGCGAATTGTAGAAACACAAGTTCCTCGGCAGAAAAGTGTGATTAATATATTATGAAAAGAGATTTAGTATATTTACTACAGATTCTACTTACCATTATTCAAAAACAATACTGAACTGAACAAAATCTTATCTCATTATGATTATGAAGACCACCGCCTTGTTAATAATCTCTTGATAGTTTATCATTATCAGGTAAATCTGTTTTTGATTTTATAATCCTGATGTACGAAATCCGTACTACGGATGTTACAAACGGATCCAAAAATAGCTTGTTTCTAATATACTTAGTAGATTATTACCGGACGTCCACGGTGTAGTGCATCGCTATTTTGCTCTATTGTACAGTAGTTTTTACTGACGAAAGATCCATACAAGACATTTTGTAATCGCATTGTAAACTGTATATTTTTGTATGCATGATTTCGTATTGAATACCACGGTTATACTGTTGGTCTTATCCTATGCCGTGTTAATACGATTATCTTTATATCAGGTTCCACTGGTTGAAATCAAGTAAGTTTATGTAGGAAAACTGTAAATTGAAATAAATTATGTTACTTGATACAGCAATAAGAGGTCCAAAAAGTGTATAACAATAGAAGTATTTAAAGCCTAGCCTGTATCTATACTAATGTTGTAAACAGGAATAATTTGATTGTTTGTTTGCTTGCACTCAGTAGTTAGTATCCAAAACTACAAAACAGAACAGCTTATATTTCCGGCATATGCTTTGTCAGCCGAGCTAAGCCTGTTCTGAAGCGAACGGCTGTTCCCTAATAAAAAAATAAGCAGGATTAAACGATGGCCAATTTTCTGTCTGGATTTAAATTCTTTAAATGTTGACAGTTTTAAGAATTAAATTAATATCGGTCAAAGTAGGGGAATATTGATTACGTGAAATGTGAAAATGTTTAATGTCTGGTAACACTGACGCCAAGTTCGAAATTCAAGTTATGATTAGGAGTGAGTTGTGAGTTGATATCATTCATTCAATTGTCAATATGTTTCATTCATTTTAAGTTGTTTAAACGAAGAACACGTATAAAAAACTTAAACACAGCGTTTTCCTAAGTTGTTTATGTCAAAAAGTTAAGTTTGCTGGAATTTAATTGACATAATTTAAAACCATAGCTTCGTTAGTTCATTTGTACATTATTTTGTCTTTCAAGATTGGGTTTAATTAGAAAACAAATAGCAGACATTCTGTTTATTTTTATGTTTTGAGTGAGTTTTAACTGACCATGGCTAATAAAATCTACTTCGTTTTTGCGGTCATATGTATTGTGCCAATTATTTACGCTTGTAATGAAGCGATATGTGCGAGTGTCGTGTCCAAATGCATGCTGACACAATCCTGCAAGTGTGATCTGAAGGACTGCTCGTGTTGCAAGGATTGTTTTAACTGTCTTAGCTACTTGTACAGTGAATGTTGCAGTTGCGTTGGTAAGTTAATGCACTATATGTTTAATTAGTACCACCACAACACTAGAACAGTATATCAAATGGAATTGATAGAACAATAGACCATCATGGGGAATGTTTCTGGCCTAAGCACCTTCACTGTAGTAGTATGAAGATTACCACTAAACTTACTGAGAAGCTTTATATTCTTTGAAATTTCTTGTACTGTTATCGGGAAGCATTGTTCTTGCCTATTCTTATTTTAATATTGTTAATGTACTCTGATGATAAGAGGAAATATTTCAATCATTTTTACCTTCGCAGATATGTGTCCAAAGCCTAATGACACCCAAACAGAGCTTTCAAAGTCGTCCCATGTGGAAGAGCTGACTGATGGAGTGCCAGGACTGTTTGCTGCGTTGACCAGTGAGCCTGACCCTCAGCAGAGGTGGCTGTCTATTACATACCCAGTTGATATTGATCTCTCCGCATACAGACCTGGAAACCCTGAAAAACAAGTGGTGTATCATTTACGTAAGTTACTTTATATTTTAAATTTAAATGTTTATAAAATGTTAATAGCTTAGTGAGGACCTCACAAAACTCCTTTTTAAAAATAATTATGAATGTCTAAAAATTAATTCTGTTAAATGTTTTAGTTGTTCCTGATCAAATAATGTTTTTTTTAAAATAAATGAATGTCACATTCTATGTTAGTAAATCAATTAGTATTCTGAATTAACTTTTTATTTTTAAATCACTGACAAAGTGGAGTAATGTAGAATAAATAACATTTAATAACTTAATTTGAATAAATAATATTATAATTGCCAAAAAATGTTATATTAATATCACTTTATTCCACATCCTTTCTGCATTCATTATTTTAATTTAATTATCACAGGCAATCTGGGTGTTATACCATAGTGTTAGGATTAATGCTTCTTAATTGATTCTTTAAAAGTAGTTTGTTGCTTAGATAAATGAAAGTTTGGACGATAATTATTTTGTAGTCCGTAATCAGTTTTCAAGTATATAAAAAACTTACCTCATTTCATTAATTTTTTTACGTATTCCGACTGACGTTAGCTCCGCGGTAGTTATAGAGTTCGCTGTAATTATTAAAAAAAAGAAAAAAACTGGCCCCTACTATATGACGCACCTTTAGGAATGTTAGTCCTTCATCTACCTGACAAAATTCGATCCTTTTGTAGATACTATTGTTTTAATTTTAAGGGCGATATTCAATTGTTCGACACCACGTTATTTTAAAAGGATTTTTCGTGCTATTATTTACATACGTTTTCAGAATTATATCTATTCAATCAATATAGTTATTGTTCCTTAATAGTTTTCTACAAAACAGTTCCAAAACTGTAAAATTTCGCAAATCGGGAATTAAAAGTTTTGTTACGAAGTAATCCCCTTTCATTCGTAACTAGCCTATTAAAGAATGATTTTCTAGGAATTGTATAATAGATTACAAATTCAATGCCCTCGAAACGAAAAGTACAGTCAAACTAAAAAGTTGATACATTTATAAGCGTTGCCAATTGATGTTCTAGGTTACGCCTTATTAGTAGGTTTTTATATCAATATTGCATTTGATAGGAATTTGCTTCAGCCAGCACGCAAATAACGTAGAATAAATAATGTTAATTATTTATTTACATTTAAATTAATATTATACAACATGTGTATATAAAAAATAAGATATTATTTTTTACTAAACATAACATTGTTCTTCTCTTTATTTCGAACAACTGAATCTATATTCAAATATAAAATACATGTCACATTTAAACTATTGTAACCAGCCAGTCTTACAATGCATCCTCTGATACACAAAGCAGGTCTCATTTACAACAGCATTTTTAGATTTCCTAGCTTTTACTTGGCAATGTGTGTTGCAGAGAGTGTGGAGCAAGAGCCGGAACCAGTGAGCCGCGATGTGGTGACATTCAACTGTACTGTGGCGTATATGTCGCAGTGCATGTCGTGTGACAAATGCCGCGCTTCCTGCCGCTCTATGGGCTCCAACAGCTTCAGGTTATCTTACTAATATTATAAATGCGAAAGTTTAGATGGATGGTGGATGTTTGCTAGAGTTTGTAGCCTAAACGGCTGAACGGATTTCGATTAAATTTGGTATAAAAGTAGAGGATAGTCTGGAAGAACATATAGAATAAGAATAGAACATATAGAACATGTACACATAAGAATTTTAAAAAAACAAAACCAAGTAGTGCTTTTGTTTTTTTTTTTCAAATTCCACCTGGACGGAGTCGCGGGCGAAAGCTAGTATACAATAATTCTATGTTCTCATTTGTAGAAGGACTTTGTGTTTCCCATTGGACTCATTAATCAACAAAGTAATTGGATTTTTTTCAATGGGTCTATCGCTAAACAGATCGTGCGACGAAGAACTCCTGTTTCTTACGTCACTAAAAGAACCCTCAGTGGTTGTATGGGAAGTCTAATTTACGCGACTATTCACGTAATCATTAGCTTTTAAGCTATCGCCAGTACTCGAATACGGATAGATTTGTGTCCTCCATAAGCTTAAAAGAATTAAATGCACAAACTTAATGATAAAATTGAAATAGAATTTTCATATATTGGTAATGTTTCCAGATGGTTCCACGACGGCTGCTGTGAATGTATCGGCGAGAAGTGCCTGTACTACGGAATCAATGAGAGCAGGTAAACACGCCGCGTGATGCTCACCGCACTCTGACTCACGTAAACAAAGATTTAAATAGATTGCGTTAATGCGAACGCGATACGCATACGATACACGATCAATAATGTTGTTTTTTTAATTAAAAATCTGCACATTATTAAAAATTTGCTGTTGCTCGCGATTTCGTCCACGTTATTTAAAAATGTACCCTATGTTACTCAACAATAACGTAGCTTTTTAATGGTGAAAGAATTTTTGAAATCGGCCCAGTAGTTTTTGAGTTATTTCAATACATACAAAAATAAAATATTTCCTCTTTATAACTATTATATCATGTAATTTTATCGAGCTAGAAGAATACTATTATCTCCACTAATGTTATAAAGAGGAAAGATTTTTATTTTTGTATGTATTGAAATAACTCAAAAACTACTGGGTCAATTTCAACAATTCTTTCACTAATAGCTACGTTATCACTGAAAAACATAGGTTGTATTTGTTTCAATTTTTATTTTATAGACGAAGACACGAGTAACTGCTAGTTTGGTGTAATTGCTAATCCGGCCGAATTCGAACAACTTTTAAATTTTGTTTTTCAACAAAGAAACCCTCCTTTTAAGATTAAAAGGGTTTTGTTCGGTTTGAATTGAGATGTTTTGGTGGTTGGGAGAATATTTGTATTGAACGTTGATTTAATTGATGCGGCCGCGTTCTCTCGCACACCTGTCCGAGGCCGTCATTATGTAGATTTGTGCAAATAATATTGGATATCAAGTTACTGCCAGGTGTTGTCCATGAATTATAAAAAATTGTTATAGTATTGACAGTTATTAAACGTTATTTAAAATATACTATTTTACTTCGATATTATAAAAATATTTGTATTTTTGTATGTATTGAAATAACTCAAAAACATATTTTGTTGGTTTCATATAATACTAGCTGTTGCTCGCGATTTCGTCCTCGTCAAATTAAAAAATAGTAAAAAAACCATAGCCTATGTTACTCAGTGATAAGGTAGCTTTTTTATTGTACAGCATTTTTTTATCGTCCTAGTAGTTTTTGAGTTATTTCAATACATACAAAAATACAAATCTTTCCTCTTTATAATATTAATATAGTCTAGCTGTTGCTCGCGGCTTTGCCCGCGTGAAATTAATAATAAACAAGTATAGTCTATGTTACTGATAACGTAGCTTTTTACTGGTGAAAGAATTTATAAAATCGGCTCAGTAGTTTTTACGTGAATACAAAAATACAAATCTTACCTCCTTGTAATATTAGTATAGATTAGTAATAACATAAATTAGTAAGAAGTAAAATTACATTCTTATTATTGTTAATTTCCAGATGTCTGTCATGTCCTGGCGGCAAGGAGACAGCTGTCAACACATTAGACGAAGACCTGAGTTATGATGACCTGGATTATGGTGAAGATGTAGACGCACAATCGGTTTGATTATTATTATTATATTATTAATTATTAATAATAAGATACGCTTTTTACATTTTTTTTTAAATAATTTCTTAGCCATGATTTTTAACTTTACTTAGTTTTAAATAATTTTACAATTATCATTTGTACACTTGCTTTTATAAAAGCATACGACATACTCATGTTTATCTATTTAGTAGTATTTGTAGATTTCTTTAGTTAATTTTCTTTAATGACAATGTACGCGAATATAAGCAAGATATATAAAAAAATCTTTCAATTACAGTTATAAATTCGCTAATTTTAGTATATCTGTTCTGACTGCTTACATTTTTTTTAAAATTTAATATTGCACACTTGTGGAAAACAAAAAAAAAACTACCAAAACAAATAAAATATTACACATTTTCTGAGTTTATGAGATGATACATTTTTTTATTTAAGTTTAGATTTTAATAATTGCTTTGTCATTAAAAATAATTATAATTATAATATAATTGATATTTTATTCAGCTTTAATAAATTTCTCAGTGTCTGTTTTTATAATAATTATGATTTTGGCAAAAGTATTACTATTGTGATGTTTAATGATCTGTTTATATTTTTATATATTTCTTATCCGTCCAATTTAATTGTAGAATAAGTGAAAATGTTATTTCGAAAATGTTTATTATGTTATGACTAAAATACAATACGCAGAAATTTTCCTAATAACAAATTATAAACTAAATTTAATTATTAATTTCACTTTTAATTAACATTATACTCAATTTTCTAAGGTTAATTAATTAAGCTTCATACAATATTATTAATAGTTATAAATAATAAGTTTTTAATAATACATGCGACACTATTATTACAGTGCCATCTCTCGGAAGTTTACGGTATCATTAAATAAAAAATGTGAAAAAAACTATTTATTGTGAAAAGCCACTAAACTATGCCGGAATATTACCTGTATAATATTTTTGTGCATGTTATAGAGATATACATGAATTTTGTTTGTTTTTTTTTAAAGAAAATCACTCACTTTCAATTTAAATTATCAAATCTACTTCAATTATTTAAAAAAAAACACATTTGTTAGTGTAAAATATTATACCAGTTAGTTAATACAATAAAAAAGTTTTGTATACTTTTCTAAAAGTCTCGGAAGTGCCAAATTTGTTGCTTGTACAAAATATATGCCATTATAATTTAAGTTTATTTTTTATTACAAATTTAAGTAGTGATTAATTGTAGAAATGTGAACAAAAATTTCATTTTTATATAAGATTTTCAGTCAGATATTTTTTTATGGAGGATAATCTATTCCAATAAAAAAGATTGTCCACTTAGTTATTCTTAAGCATTAACTAAATCAATTATAATAAATCGCCATAAATTTCCTGTGCCTTATAAACAACCTAGTGCCTTTTTATGTCTTTTTACAATTTACTTATTATAATAATTTTGTATAATTGAATATACATTTTATAAAACGAATTGTTTTATTTCTATAACTTTCACATTTTTGTAAAACTACAAGCACATTTTCATTCTCATAGTTTCTCCGATAGAGGGCATCAAAGTTAATTATTTTTTATTTAGATATTTTTCAAGTAATATTTAGTCGGCGGAAACTTATTTAATAAATATTTTAAACATTATTTTGATTCTATAAAGGAAATGTAGAAAAACTTTTGCTGAAGCAAAAACAAGAATTACGATGTCATCTTTTTTTTAAAGCTTTTTAATATCTTTCAAATGAAATAATTTTAACACTAATTAGTGTCAATGAGTCCATACCTAGTCTGTGCTACTGTCCAAGTGTGAACCGGGTATAAATTCGTGCGTGATTTCACGGCACTAATGTAGAGCCGCCATAACTATTTAATGCAGCATTGGTTCAACTCTGATTATATTTCAATCGCATTTGAACTTAATGTCTTTGACCGGCGATGTCTGCCTAAACGACTGTATATGATTTAATTAACAAAGTCAATTAAGTCAGCGACGAAATGAATTTCAATACCTTATCAAAGAAAGTCATTTCGACTGTTTAAAATACTCTAGAGTAAGAATAGAAATTTACAATCTAATAATATAATTACAGATAGAGGATTCTAATTAAACCAGTTACACACGATCAATTTTAACTGGACATTATCAACTCCACAGTCTAGTTAGTCGCAGTTGCAGTTGCAGTTGCAGTGCTGTTAAAACGCTGAACAGTTAATTAAAAGATGTGTAGCCGGCCTTAGAGCTGACGGTTGTCTTATAAGGGTCGATTTAAAATTTAAAATCTACAAATCGTATTTGTCACTGTATACTATAAAAGTACATATAAATTAAAATTAAAAATGTTTTGGAGCAATAAACACCAGGAAACTAATTTTTAACCGATTTTAAAGAATAGGTTCTCAATTCGTCTGTATACTTCACGATTTTTTACGCTATTGCATTTGCAACATCTTTAATGGTTTAGATGGCGATTTATATATTACATAGAAATGTTGACTAATAATTTGTATAAGTACCTCTTTCCTAATTCATAGAAGTTAATATTAACCTTTGATTTATCTTTACAAACAGCCTTCGAAATCGGTTCGTTATCGATCATTAGGGGGTTACGTTGTCACCGTATTGAATTTATAATATTTTTAGATAAGATTAATATAGAAATGTTTATCGAGGTATTAAATATCAACGGTCAAACTATCAATTTTAATACCTGTGCTATCTTATCTTATAAAACTTTATAAATTATACCATATATTTATTTATTTAATTAACATTCTTAAATACAAATATTTCAATAATATTTATGAATAAAGAGTTCATAATCCTTTTCATTTTTCATCAAGTTTAAAACTTGACATTTAATTAAATCTTAATATTTCATAAAAAAGCTAAAAACAAAACAATCCATAAGTCTGATCTCGAACGCTAACTGCAATGCTGCAATGCTGCAATTAGTTAAGGCACATTTTTCACACTATTGATAAGGTGTAAGTCGATCAATGCGTACATAATAAAGATGGTTAGCTACAAGCGTAAAATGAGGCACACTGACAGTTAAACTGCATATTTAATTCCATAATTATTTATAGTGAGCGCGGCTCAGCTGTGCCCTCGGTCGTTGGCTGAGTACACGCGCGATAGCCCTGCGCGCGCGCTGTCGTATCTGCGCGGACCGCGAGCCGAAGCCGCGAGTCATCTAGCGCCAACCTGCTGTACTACACCGCGCCGTTTTCACTAATTACTACGTTCCACGCGGGAACTCGTTACCGGCCTCGATGACTTGTTTACGACGTTTCCTACGTTCTCCGCACAATCACGACTTCATTTGACTTTAAAAAACAATTAAAAAAAACTAACTAAACAAGAACGGGAAATGTAAAGTTTTTCCATCTGTGATCTAGAAGTGTGTGATTTAGATTTATGTCTAAAATAAAAAAAACGAGTTAAATACGTGTTAGGAGTGTTTTAAAATGATTCGTAGATTCGTTTGTTTCGAAATTGTCATTTAATTTTGAACTCGAACTGGTTAGGAATAAGAGTGAAAATGAGGAGCGACTTGTTGACGCCTAGTGAACTGGAGGGGACGGATTACCTCCTCTCCTCCACGATGAGGTTGGAGGACAGCTTTCTGCAAATACTAGGTAAGTGCTCGCTGAGAACACATCTATACACGGCACATTAACTAGATAAATAAACCGATGCAAAACAAACAAGTTAAGATGTTAATCGTAGAATAGGTACATACCTACTTAAATTGTTAAGGGCTAGTCTATGAAATGTTTTTCTCACGTACTAAAACTACTTGATAATAATATAAGGACATAAATTATATCTGCTTGAGAAAACGACAATTTTGTATTTTTTATTTTAGTTCTCACAAAACATAATTTTTACTATACCAAGTATTTTTACGTTATTATACAAAGAGAACAGACTCCGAGTAATGGTAAACAAGAATAAAGTAATATGAACGGTTCCGAATGGCATAAACGTTGATTTCCACTGCCTATCACTTGCACAAAATAGCATCGTCTATATCTTTTCAGAACGAATTTGAGAGACAACAATATGTTTTTCAATGAGAGTTTTGTCAGTGAAAACTCACGGTTACAATGACCTTCGTAACAATAAAAACATAATTATAATACATTAATCTCGAGTAGATAACATTTTGTCCCGATTGGCAGAATGGTGAGAATTTTCGCGGGTATTTTATCCTGTGTATAAGGGTAAAGTCAATTGAGCATCTTGATTTTTTAAAAATTACTAGTGAAAAACATTAGAGCTTATGATTTTTATGACAAGAATAATATGTTTTCTCATGAGAAAACAAGTCGTTTATTTCAATTTATATTGTCGGACAAATAAAGCTGTACGTGAACTTGAAAACCTGTTTTAGAAGTGATTTTTTTTTCCTTTTTGTTTACCTTTTTATATAAATTGTTGTGGAAATCTTTGCTTAGTAACGCATGCGACGAATAGTCAAAATGTAAATTTAGTTTCTTTTCACTGTATTTAGTTAATAATTTTATCTTTATGTTGATCAGTCGCCATTTTTCGGAAAATAAACGAACATATACAAATATGACCGTAATTCTTGAAAAGCAGTAAATCGACGTGTTTAGATAAATAATAATGATAAATGTATTTTTTTATTTGATCAAAGTTTTTGGTCACATGTTTAAAATAACATAATCTACTCGCCTAAGCTAACAATGACAAGCAGAAAAAATAATCGCCACCTAATTGTGATTTAAATATATTTTCTGTATTACAAGAATATAGTTTCTACAAAATAATATTTTCTAGAAACTATATTCTTGTTCCACTACTACTTTAAATCTGTGTTTAACGGAGTTTGGAGTTTTCAATAGTTCTTATAGAATAGTGGTAGAGACTGCAGCAGTATTAGTGGGTGCACGAATGGCCCACTCGACCGGTGCAATACTACGACCACATAGAAGACAGACGTCAAGTGGTAGTTAAGGAAGTACACATGCCAGTAAAACGTGGTAATATGCCAGCTGGCGTACCTTTTTGATCTTATTCCTCCTTGATCCTATTCCTATCTATATCTAATTTCAGAAACAAATAACGTGAACTTTGACGACCAAAATAATTGTACTAAACATATGGTCTTCTTATTCTTTAAAACATAAAGACAAAGCAGTTTTTCTAAAGATCTTTTGACATTGGAAAATTGCTAGAAAACTCACTCAAAAAATAACCATTCAGTACATAACGCAATAATGATGGAATATTGAAGATTACGGAAGCGTTAGGGCCTACATACACTAAGCGATATAAGTTTTTGAAACCGATTTTAGTCGAAAGAACTTGCTCAATAACCTAACCTAACCTGTACCGCTATGACATTCATAGAGGCTCCCTATAATATCATATTTATGGTGTTGACTGCGTTATTTGTATTTTTTTAGCTACTAAAGCGTATAAAACAGCAATTAACAAAAAAACATCACTACTGTAAACAACTTTGAGATAAGTTGTTTACGGATGTTTCTGATCTTTGTGTGACGTAATTCTAACAAATCATAATCAGACAGATAGTTATAACTGAGCCTAACTTTAATGATCTTGTAATAATTAATTGGAAGATAAGTTGATAATTTGAGGTTGGACAAGCTGTGGATCTTAGATTGTCGTTCATAGCTATCCCTTTTCATAAGACTTACTTCGCTGGCGAAGTGACCCAAAGTAGGTGTGGTCTCCGATACAAGAGAACGCCAGCGTCGCCTGTTCTGCGTCATCTCCAAGTCCACTGCTTGGAGACAAGTTTTCTTTGGACTGTTCTATCTATAAAAGCAAACTTTTGTTATCCTTGTCAAACGTTGAAATATCTAGTATTCATTAGTAAAGAGATAAATGAATCGTTGGATGTATCAAAATTTGATTTACTTGCAAACAAAATTAACCATTAATTCGGCAGCGTCCAATTGATGAACTAAAAATTAATAAAAAACTACTGAACTAATTCAGAGAAAAAATATGTGAGATTTTGATTTATTTTGTTGGTAACGTATCATATTTTTTGCTATAAAAAAACTCCGTCGAATTATGGGTTAACGTTGACAAAAATATCAAATGAGCTGTTCTCGTGCTGCTTCATCCGCATGAAATTATGAACATTTTATTTTATTGTTTTCATTTGTCAAATTATCAATAGCAAATGTCAAAATGACATGACATGACATGACAAACCTTAGCAATCTTTCTTTCTTGATGTTGGCAGCAACTTATAGTCTCTTTCCCACATTAGGGTTTTTAACCAAAATATTTACCCCCTAAGTTTAATGGCGTGAAAATATATAGTTTAAAGCATGACGTAAGTGTAGGGCTTTTTATTAAAAAAAAAGAAATTATTCAAAAATATGCTGTAATTGCTGACATCTTAGGCAACAAAGAAGTGTGTGTTTACGCTTTATTATAATAGTATCTATATAGATAGATGTCGCCATTAATTTGGTTGCAAAATCAACATTTTTAATTCAACATTCCATACATGTAGTTTCCTTTACTATAACTAGTTCTAACATTAAATATGTTATAATAACTTAATCGTCACGTAATACATTCAACTCGTGGTGGATTTCGATAAAATCGACTTCGTTATCGAGTTTTCATATAAAGGTGTGTTTGCGGTATCAATTACCACGTCTTAGTTATAGCAGTATCATCTAGCAACATTCCGAAACTATCTACAAAATGATAACAAATGATTTATCAGTAGTCTTATTTTTATTCTATTAGGTAAAAGATAATCCACTTAATTTGGTAACTAACAAATTGAACTAGATACTATGAAGAATTCTTATCATAATAAATCTAATCAATTTTTTCGCAACGAAAATAAATATGGTTTTAAATTAGTCACTTTCAACTGCACCTTTATATGACACTCCGGAGATAATTACTATAATAATTAAATGACACTAACAGGGCTTGCCATAAATATTCGTAAGAACGTTTTAGTAACGTACACAACAAAATATGTACTAATTTTATACAGCACCCATACCAGCCGAAAATTACACCAACAAATCTCATGCAAATTTTGTCGATGTCGTTACGAATATGTTCTCCAACTGTCACGCAATTATTCGTGATAGACCCTCTTTTAGTTTACTTGGCAACACTGCCACCGTTTTATGTTATTTTCCATTAATGGCTGACAAGACTCACGCGCATTTAAACTTGTAAATATAGTTTAATATTGTAGTATACGTTAACATAAACCTCAAGCACTTTTATTTAACTAAAAATAGAACATACAAAATGAGTACACACCTTCTATTTCCACGAAGAATTGCGACTTCTGTCAGTCGACTAAATATGATTACGAGCTATGATTAGCCATTTTACAAAAAAAAAAACGAAAAAGTAATAATTTCTTTGGTTTCCATTGCCGAAAGATATATTAAAATTACGTTTTTTATTTTAAGAAAAACAGATATAACTATTTTTGTATGAATGTTTCTGCTCCAAAAGCCACAAATAGGTCTTGTACTGTTTCTTCAAGTAAGAAAATATTGTTAACTACGTACATACGTGGAAGTAAATAATTGGCAAGGACGTTGTGCAACACAAATTAACTTCAATAACGAGATGCGTATTGCTTGTAATGTAGTGCAGACGACCTAGCGGTTAAATGAAGGGATTGTCTAGCAATTGTCGCAGGTTCTGATTTCAAACAATATTTTCAAAAGTGGTATTTATTAAATTCAACAATAATCAAAAAAGTCGAGTAAATGTACAGGAGTCATACTTACATTTCGTTTATTTATGCTCAATCATTTTTACGGTGAAGGAAAACATCGTGATGCAACCTGCACATATCGGCGAAGAAATTCAAAGATATGTGTGAAGTCAACCAACCCGCAGTGGGCCAGCGTGGTTGACTATGGCCTAGTCACCCTATCTTAGGGTAGGCTCCGAGCCCCTCGGTGGGGACGTATAGTGAGCTGGTGATGATGATGATTGGTTTGACGAATCTGAAAAGGTCAATAACATCTTAAAAATTGATAATTAGGCGTCATGTATGATCATTTAATTTTCAAGGATATCGATACTTGGTTACTTTTAATTATCAAAGCTACTTTAATTTTCTCCAGCACCACAAATCTTGATTTTCATTTTATAAGTAAGTCTAAACTGCATTAATCTTTAGATTTTTTTGTGTACTTGATTTTAATTTCCAACTTTTAAATTAACCATAGGTATTATAGGCACTAATAACAAGATCATCAGTAAAAAAGTTATATTTCAATGATAACATAATCGTTGCTTAATCTTAGATAAGATTTGATATTTCAACGCGTGTTGAAATAATGTACGATAACATGTCCCCATGTGATCTTATTCACGAACTTCTTTGCATCATTACATGATTGTACGAGTAGTTTGCGATTATGCTAAGTGGTTGTAATAATAGAACAAACATCTCATCTTTGTATTTGATTGCAAGTTTTATATTTGTACTAGCTGTTCGCGTGCGGATTCATCCGCGTGAAATTATAAAAACTTTATTTTATTGTTTACATTTGTCAAATTATCAATAGCAAATGTCAAAATGACATGACATGACAAACCATAGCAATCTTGCTTCCTTGATGTTGGCAGCAACTTATGGTCTCTTTCCCACATTAGGGTTTTTATCCAAAATATTTACCCTTAAGTTTAATGGCGTGAAAATATACAGCCTAAAGCGTGACGTAAGTGTAGGGTTTTTTTTATTAAAAAAAGAATTATTCAAAAATATGTTATAATTGCTGACATCTTAGGCAACAAAGAAGTGTGTGTTTACGCTTTATTATAATAGTATAGATAGTATAGATGCATGCGCTAAAGCTGGTTACTTATTTTTTTTTCTCATAATTATTATACTTCTTACGAGTTTTTAAGAGTCGCTCTTAACGTTATTTTTATGTTCGTTTTTAATTTCAATTTTTGTTTGCTACATAAAGATAGTCTGTGAATAGGGTGAATTTATATTAATCCTCTGATAAGAATACTACCGAGAAACAGATGGTTACTTTTTCAAATAGAATGTATGCTTTATGATTTTGTGCAGATATTTTGGTAGTGGAATCTCACGATAATGAAGTACATTTACGACCGGATATTAAAACGAATCTTAAAGAGCGCCGCGGCGCTTAGGGAGCGAATTGTTATTAGCGTTATCATTTACGACACATACTTATTTAATTTTCGTTTCAGTATACGGCCGTTACTTAATTGTTCGCATTTGCTATGTGCTGGTGAGTTTTTATAACTGTAAATGCATATACCATGAAAGCCAATTAACGTTGAAAACCTTAAGTGTGTACGTAATTCTACATTATCTGTGAACACACGTTGAAATCCGGGTCGTTGGCGTTCAATGTCTTATCTTATTTATGCGAACTGTTGTAAATTATAAATATCTATTAGTATGTATTCTGAAACACTAAAAATAGAAAACTGGTGGTCTATCGTGTTTACAAGTCTCAACGCTGGTTTCCATCTGTATTAAAACACAGAAAGAAACAAAGAACCTAGAATACAGGATTATAAATATGTGAAGGGATGATTTTAATCATCGTCCGCATTTGCTGATGTGTACCTTTTATCAACAGAAGAGAGGATGGAAGGGGACGCACGGAAAGAGGATATTTTCCCTACTTATGCGTCCGGTTCCTACCCAAATCCGCTTTTCATCCTTTCCTTGTACGAAAAGTGTAGAAATGGAAAGCGGATTAAAATTAGGGCTCCAGCACGCACACTCATCAGACGAATCGCAAAATTGCTTCCACTTCGCGCCTGTCTTCTGTATTGCGGGGGGCGAGCCGGTCCTTTCGTGCAAAAATGTTTAAGCGGACTCTACCACTGTTAACATGTTGTATATTTTGTGTAATTACATTGTTATTTGTGTAAACTGTAATACTTGTGTATTGTTATTTATTGTATTTCTTTATAAACATTAGATAATTCTTTATTTATAGACGTTAAAATTGTTGATAAAACAACGTAACGACCGATATGCATATTGTTTGATCGGCCGCTACCAACTTCAAACAAGATCGTTTTTTAGACGTGTCACTTTATTCATGGCTATTATACACCATGTTACATAATAGTTTCGTTTGTTTATACAAATCATTTTGTCTAAAGTTATGTGTAACCGAAATAGAATCCAGAAGTTCAATGAAAAAATACTGAAGTAACTGACCTCAAGAAAGATTTGAGTAATCACAAGTTATTCCTTTGCTTGCGACTACAAATCGGATGTAAAAATCTTTTCTGTTTTCAATATTAGTATAGGATAGAAAGAATAATAATTCAATATTTATCGTTAAATATTTAACTTTTGTGTATAATGTATATTAAATATGTAGTTGAAGCAAAAAGCGACCTCTACTTCAAAGGCCAAGAACGTATGAACACCTCAGAATATCTGAAAGTAAATTTTCTATTTAATTATATGGTATTATCTTTGTAAACCGGGTATGAATACATGAAGGGTGCTCAGTGAAAGTTATTGGTGCTGAATGCAGATGTAAAATGCTTTAAGTTTATCGGAACACGAAAGTCACTAATTAAAAAAAAGCTTTTAATATTCCCGCATATAAGACCTGCCTTCCCGTCAAACGGAACCACGGGAACAAACGCTAACTTGTGCACGCTCAAACAGAAAGACAGAGACAAGAATTAAAAAAAAAGGTTTATTCGTCATCCGCAACGCAAATACATGTTCACGAAATATGATTTTTTCTAGTATTACATACGGACAATCTAATTTTATTATGACTATAGTTTAGTGAAAATCCATATGAATAACAAAGGTTATAAATTGATGTTTAAAATGGGATATATAGAGGACACAAGAGGATACACTCGATGAAAAAGTAAAAATTCCGCTGCATTCGTAGTTATCGGTTTAAAGGTTAAAATAAAAATATTTCATGATCCGAGACGTTCGGTTCATCGTCTTGGTGACATGTTCACAAATTACATCATTTGCATTATTGGTACTAAAAGGGTTAAGTTATATTCTTATCTTATGGAATATTTTCAAAGAAATCTTAAACACGATTTATCAATAAAATAATAACTTTAACTGACTATGTAAATGCATATTTCAAAACAAAGGTTTTCTTTGTATTCAAATTTTCGGCTTTGAATTATTTGAAATATGACAAATGCTGTTACACCTGATCTTTCTTACTTTTCAAAAGAAAAACACAAAGTTCCTTCATCGTTTATAATAGTAGGCGAGACAAGGTGGCGATTTTGGGATTTACTAGAGTGTGGTGTTGAACATGGGAGACGAACATTGCACCCAATCATGTAGTCACCATTAGTAGAACTCTTTATAAAGGGGCAGGGTTTTAGGGGCATCTGATTCTGATATTAGGTAAAAAAATCTCTATGGAGAGTTATATCTGTGGTGGGAGTACTTGATTGGATGCAAGCTCCCTTATGTTTGACTGTACACGCTCGAGTAAATTCCAAAATCCCAGCTTACATTTCAATAGAGTCAAATACATAAAATAAGCTTGTTCAGTCAATAACTCTTACTATAATAAATGTGAAAATTTAGACGGATGAAGGAGTAGTTATTTGTTAGAAGTTATCTCCAAAACGGCTCAATAGATCTCCATGAAATTTGGCGCAGAGATAGATTGTCTGGAATTGCGCATAGACTTCTTAGTTACTTACTAAGTTTTTTATCTGGACGAAGTAGCGAACAAGCTAGTGAATCAAATCATTCTTTCTTCGACACCTGTTATAACGTCGACAACGAGAATGCTGTCACTTAGTTGGTAAATAAAATAAAAAGAACCAGTGACCGTCATACCTTAACCTTCATCTACCCATTAAAGTGACAGTAAAACGAATGTACAAAACCATAAAATGTAACACCATAAATACTAAGCATTTAAAATAGAGCCGTATGTATGTGCGTCTACTTTGGCGAGAGCATCGGGAACTGAACGTTCTTCAACATTTCAACATTGAAGCGTGGACAACTGGATCTAGTTGGCATAGGTTAGGCCCTGGCAGCCGCACCGCATGCCACCCCGGTATTAATATGCACCGCTCAATGGCATCCCAACGCCTCGATATAGCTTCGGTTTTCATTTACATTGTAATTACCATTTATATAGCCAATTTATACATCTAATATGTACCAAACGTTTAATATGTTTATATAGCCCGTCGGTGGCTCAGTGGTTTAAGCACTTGACTTGTTATCTACATCATCTTGGTCTTGGGTTCGAATCCCGCCATGTACCAATGTGATTTTCGATTTTTCATGTGTACATAATTTACCCGACGTTCTTACGGTGAAGGAAAACATCACGATGCAACCTGCACATATCAGCGAATATATTCAAATATATGTGTGAAGACAAAAACTAACCCGCAGTGGTTGACTATGGCGTAGTCACCCTAACTTAGAGTAGGCTCCGAGCCCCTCAGTGGAGACGTAGGTATAGTGAGCTGGTGATGATGACGATGATATCGACTTTAACCATACAATCCAATACAATAGGACTATCTCATGTAACATGACATATGTAAAGAGACAATTCTGAAAGTTTCACTAAAAATATCTAAACGGGATCCTGTTTTTTATTTTTACTGTTGTAGATAAAAAATATGGAAAGACACCGTTCAGTCAGACTTTAACTGATCATGCACTACGTAAATTATCAAGGCTTAAATACAAGTTACTATGTTAAAAGCAAGTTCTCGTACAGGTTGATATCGCAAACATGGTAATGAACTAACCCGCGAAGGTCACCGCCGCCGCCGAGGAAGTTATATGCATAAAGTTACTCAGCATATCATCTACATAAAATTAGGTGAAAATTCATACATTATTTAGCTAACGAAAATATATTTGTTTAAAAATGTTATTTTCTAATGTCGGCGATAAAAACATATGCTCGTAATTGTTATACGAGTAGGTATGTATTTTCCGTTCATTAGAGATGAGATCGTTGATGCCATTACTTTTGCACTCTATTTTGGCTACCGAAGGGATTTTAGTGAGTCAAGTCTCAACTCCGTCTTACCCCAGAAGGAGGAGGAGAAGGAGTATCTTAGAATTACCTAGTCTCCGTCACTAAATAAACGTGAATAAGAGCGTGCCTACACCTAAAACTATCGCACAACTGTTGTGCTATTGTCGATTGGATGGCAGCTAATTTAATTTTATTTGCACAACTAAAAACCGAGTAGTATGCGCACCTCCATATAAGCTCAGAGGAATTAAAGCGAGACTAAACAGTTGTGTGCTATTTTAGTTTCAGGTGTGAGCATTTAAAGTATTACATTTCCTACATTTACAAGTTTACTATATAGCATGGCTGATGCATTAATGTCATCGTAAGTCACCGTGATACACCCGATGACCCTTCAAGTCGCAGTAAACACGGAAATCACGTTAAATACACAAACATCAGACGGAATATTGTAACTAGTTATAAAATTGTCTTGTTTGAAATCAACTTACTTCGTTGTTCCTAAATGCGTATTGATGATTGGCTCGATCGATTTTAAATAATGAAGAATGGAAATTAACGTGGAAATCTATATCTATACTATAGTATTATAAAGGAGAAAGATTTGCATTTTTGTTTGTATTGGAATAATTGAAAATTCTTTTACCTTTAATTTTTTTTACCATTTTCTAATTTCACGTGGACAAATTCGCAAGCAACAGCTAGTTTTTAATGAAACGAAAGGATATGACAGCGATCAATTGTTTTTTTTTTAAGATTCATTTTATACATTGAAATCAGATCGTCATAGTCTTTTTTACCTTAAATGACCTTACCCTATCGTATTTCGTATGCACATTATGCACATATACATGTGACGTGATGTTTGGCAAAGGTTGTAATCACCCACCATTTGGCACTGCTTGTATGAATTCGTTCGTTCAATGACACGGTGTCATTAGGATACAAACATTATTTAATGACGTGTATTGACGCGGTCCATTCATACCGAAGCTATACTTATGTGATTTATTGGAACCGATCAATGTTGTGTTAAAACAAGGTTTAACACAACATTGACTATTTATGTAAATCATACTAATATTATAAATGCGTAAGTTTAGATGGATGGAAGGATATTTGTTAGAGTTTGTAGCCTAAACGGCGGAACGGATTTCGATTAAATTTGGTATAGATGTAGAGGATAGTCTGGAAGAACACATAGGCAAGAACACTTTTGTTTTTTTTTTAATTCCACGCGGATGGAGTCCCGGGCGAAAGCTAGTAGACGTATAGTGTAGTCGTCATCAGGTTTTAAATTTAATTTAAAGTAAATTAATTTAATTTAATTTAAACATCTGTTATTCATTTTCTCAAAATTGTACACTTTATTGGTTCTAAGCGAGGCTGTAGCGCGTGGATGCTGCATTTACTCGAACCGTAGACATACAATTATAGAAAAAAAGAACAAACCCAAACTAAGACTCACAAAAACATGGGTGTTTATCATAGTAGCACATAAATACGTGTACAAAAACAATATCGAAATATAGGAACTGAATGCGGTAAATATTCTTTCAAAGTTATTCTTGGACAACCAAAGACGACATCTAAAATAGAATATCGTTACTGCACATCGAATGGAAATAAATCAGCACGCGCATTTATGATGATGGCGGACTGGATGCAACCGAATTCATTTTATTTAAGTATTACCATCGGACCAAAAACGTATAATTTAACATTACCTAGGGTTGTCAATATTGTACAATGGATTAAATAAAAATTTTGACTCTTAAACGGATTTATGCTTGCACTTATCTACGAAGAAATTCAAAGATGTGTGTTGTCATCGAATTCGCATTGGGCCAGCGTGGTTAAAGCCAAGTTACCCCTATCTTACCGCGGTAACCCCTAATATGGCTCTTGGTCACTCTCCTCTAGATGAGGACGTTATACATGCAGCTTTTCTGGTATTTTAGGTTATCCTACCTTTTGTATTAAAAAAAAGTCGAATCGAAAAAGAGAAATTTGATATATTTGAGAGCTTTGCATTAAAAGTAAGTTTTTTTGTAATCACAATCTAATAAGTCTCTTCAATTTGTATGTTTGTGGTGATCAGCATTGAGAAGACATGAATACATCTTTAACCTGTGTTCTTGACACAAATTCTCCCATATCATAAATGTTTATTTTTATCCATTGTTGTTTTCGGCTGCTATTAGATGTTTGTGTTGTAAATCTTCCTCTATAATTACTGAATACGGTAATATAATAATAGGAGAGAAAAGTAGAACAGAAATGAGTCAAATGTAATTCCTAATTCGTCAATGTTCACTAATTACTATTAAGATTATTACTAATAAGTGTGGAATCATAATTATATAATATAAATAAAATAAGGATTTTTGTTTACTCTAATTCTATCCCACGGTACGTCCTGTATTGATGTACTATAGAAGAATACTCTACTTATTCTAAGAAATAAATATGTGCGCCATCTATTGCTATAGTTTAGCACTTACAATTGTATAAACTTCTAATAGATGGCGCCTCTTGTTCAATTGAATGGTCTATCATTCAATCCTATTTCCGTCTGTCAAATAGCAGCTGCTTATCACCTGTCACTGTCAAAAAATGAGTTTCCAATAGAATTTAATTAAGTGATTAAAGTTAAAGTGTAAAATAAATCCTTTATTCGCATTTTACGCGGAAAAATTGTGTTCGAGGCACTGAAAGTACTATGGGGCTGTGTGACGAAGGTAAGATTTTAAGTTAGTAGACGGATGTTGGTATTTTAACCATTGTAAACAAGTCAATTATCTTGTTGAATTGGATGCGTTTCTATGCCACTTCAATACATGTTCGTGTAAACTTCCATGTAGATTTATGGACAATAATGTATACAAGTGGCTAAACACTATCACATAGTTATAATTGTTATTAGGTAGAAATGTATTATTGGTTATTTGTTCTCAAATACTTATGTCCTTCTATAGGAACTCGATTACGGAACTAACACTTAAAACTGGTTTGACCTCTAGCTTGTGATATGTTTGTTGATATTTTGTAATACATTTACTATGTGTTATCATAACCAGTTGGTCCAAATTATTCTTTTCAATAACATATTTTGTAACATTTTATGATACATTTAATCAATCCAATATAAGTGTTACAATTTGATTTACACTTGTAAGTAATATGTATTACTAGCTGTTCCCGTGCGACTTCATCCGCATAAAATTATGAAAATTTTATTTTATTGTTTACAGGTGTCAAATTATCAATTGTAAATGTCAAAATGACATGACATGATGACAAACCATGGCAACCTTGCTTTCTTAATGTTGGCAGCTTGTAGCTTATGGTCTCTTTCCCACATCAAGGTTTTATCCAATTTATTTACCCCCTAAGTTTAATGGCGTGAAAATATATAGCCTAAAGTGTGATGTAAGTGTAGGGCTTTTTATTAAAAAAATTATTCAAAAATATGCTGTAATTACTGACATCTTAGGCAACAAAGAAGTGTGTGTTTACGATTTATTATATTAGCATAGATATTGTCCGATGAGTTTAAACTGACAACTCATTAGATGCTTTTATGGTGTGAGACAACACACATGCACATATATCACAGGGATAAATAGAGATCAAAGATTTCTTTTTGGTATGATCTGTGCATATTATTTACAATATTAGCAATAACAACATAACATTGTTGTACTGAATGAATAAACCCTGATTAATGTCGCATAGACCATTGCAAATTATAAAATAGATATAATAACTACCAAAAAACCATTTAACTTGCCCTCATTAATGATATAAAATAAAGTTAATTCTACCAACTCTAAATTCATTAAATTATGTATTACTATTCATATTTGATTATCATTATAGACAAAAAGAAGGGTAATTGATGGTATTTCTTTATTTAAATTTATTATTACATTTATTGCACAATAATTGCGGCAACAGTTGCTCATGTACAAAGAAGTATGAACACAATTAATTTCAATTGTGCCGGCCCTAGAGTGCAATTGATCAGCCTCACAGTAACTGCCACGACACATCTCTTATAGTATGGTTTAATATGCATAGAAAAGAAATTGTACACATGTAGAAATGGCAAATGAATAATTCAATCTACGAGTATATTGAGTAAATAACTTGTATCAAGCTATTATTATCCAACTGAAATAATAGGGTAATGTTCTTGCACAATGTGTGAGAAGTGTGTGTTTGTGAACAGTTGTGGGAATCTGTAGTGTTCCACTTACAGAAAAGTTTCCTTGTTTTCGGAATAAGTCAAACGCTACCTCTTACAAATAACCATTTAAATAGCAGCATGTAGCACAAACGATGGTATAATAATAAAAAGCACTGCTTTATACTTCAATAAAAAAAGCAATCAGCCGTGTAAATCAAACCACCCTGTTTGCAAAATGCTGCGTCCTTTTAATTATCGTTTCGCGTCACCTCCATATGTACGAAACGTTTAAACAACTCTAACTTTTAAGATTGAACACTGCAAGATTCCCTGCTTGTACCCCCATTGTAAGGGAGCTTAAACAACACGATTTTGAAGAGTGAGACATCTTTCTATATGTATGTATAATTCCCTTGTGGGTCATTAGAGTTTTTGACTTTTTAATCAACAAATAGTGTTTGTTTAACTACTGGATGCTCTACCATACTAATATTATGAATGCGAAAGTTTGGATGGATGGATGGATGGAAGAATGTTTGTTAGAGTTTGTAGCCTAAACTGCTTAATGGATCTCAATGAAATTTGGCATTGATGTGCAGCATAGTCTGGAAGAACACATAGGCTACTTACTTTTTTTTTAATACCACGCGGACGGAGTCGCGGCTAGTTATTAATACATGTAACAAATTATGACATCATTTATAAATATTTACACACTAATGCAATATTGATTGGAATTTATTATATTGTACACAAAATGACAAGATAGAAAAAGTAAATTATAGTTAAATTTTTCCAATGTTTTATGTTAATTCTTATCAGTTCATGAATGCAACACTTGCGACTGGCTGATTGTCGTTTTGTTTAAATAACTAAAACTCCTTTCCATTAAGAGATAAATATTTACAAAACTTTACTTGCGCTTTTATCTAAACGTGCATACACTATTAATTTAGTAGTAAATACACCTATATTTAGTAGAATTATAATATTAATGTCACTGGATAAGGTTTCCAAGATGGTACGAAAGAAAACTTACCATTCTATTTGGTTTCTGAATCAATTTAATAATGTTTCTAAATACGAATAAAACAACAAATCATACTAATATTATAAATGCGAAAGTTTGGATGGATGGATGGATGGATGTTTGTTAGAGTTTGTAGCCTAAACGGCTGAACGGATTTCGATAAAATTTGGTATAGATATAGAGGATAGTCTGGAAGAACACTATCTATCTATCTATTTCTTGTTTATGGCTCTCCCTCAGCGGATTGGGCCAGTATCAACGGAAGAACACATAGGCTACTCACTTTTGTTTTTTTTTTAATTCAATGGGGACGGAGTCGCGGGCGTAAGCTAGTATATACATAGTTTTCGGGCGACAGCTCGTAATAAACACAACAGGAAAATCGTCATGGAGACAAGCAATTATAAAAACCAAGATAGATGACTTTGCTATCAAAGTAAATCCAGTCTTTTTGCGTAGTCACGCTTAACATTCAAATGTTTGATTAAACATCATTGTGGTTAAAAAACTCGATATTTTTTTGTAGAACTTGCACTTATGTACTATTAATACGATATAATACTTATACATACTGTTAAGAAGAAAATTAGTACTGCTGTAAGATTGGCTTTTTTTCTTTAAAAAAATGTCACTTTGATACATAAATGTTCGCCACCCCTAGTCTAGGGTATTTTTTTGACAAAAGTTATCATTTCGCTGAAAAATGCGAAAAACACAAATTTGGGTTTCTTGACCTTGAATTTTTTTTCAAATGCGGAATCTATGGGGACATTTCAGGGTTCACATATAATGGAGTTCCAAACTGATCTACCAATTTTCGACTCTATGCGAAATATTGTAGCTTCATAACCTTAATGTCGCTTAATTACTACGTTTTTGAGATTATACCTAGGTGAATCAAAAAATTCTTGGAATCAATATTAAAAAATGCAAAGATTTAAATAATAATATTTTATTTTTCTACATAATCTCCCTCCATTGCAATGCATTTAGAATAACGCGTTTCTAACTTCCTTATTCCTTGTGAAAAAAAATTATTTTCTTGACTCTCGAAAAAGTCCTCTACGGCAGCTATAACCGCGTCATTATCGTGAAATTTTGTTCCACGAATTTCCTCTTTTAATTTTGGAAATAAGTGAAAATCACTTGGGGCTAAGTCCGGAGAATATGGTGGGTGGTCAAGGAGATTGAAGCCAGCACAGCGGATTGCGTTGAGCGCAACTTCCGATCGATGAGCAGGAGCGTTATCTTGAAGGAACAACACGCCCAACGACAGTTTTCCACGACGTTTTTCTTTAATCGCTTCACGCACTTTCGGGATTAAATTTGCATAATAGGGTCTAGTAATCGTCTGGCCTTTTGGCATGTAATCAATAAAAAGGATTCCTTCACTATCCCAGAACACAGAGGCCATAAGTTTGCCAGCGGTAGGAGCAACTCGAAATTTCTTGATGGATGGAGAGGATGGCCGTTTCCAAGACATGCTTTGTCTTTTAGTTTCAGGATCAAAATGGTGGACCCACGTTTCATCCATGGTGACAAGACGACGGCAAAAATTATCCAAATCACGCTGGAACATTTCGAGATTACGCTTGGAAATTTCCAAACGTCGCTTTTTGTTTTCGTCGGTTAACATTCGTGGCACCCATCTTGCAGACACTTTTTTGAACCCCAGTGAATCAATTAAAATGGATTGAACGCTACCAAAAGATATCTTTAGGATCTCAGCTATATGTTTTATAGTCATTCTTCTGTCTTCCAAAACCAGATTCTCAACCTTTTTGACATTTTCTTCTGTAACGGAGGTTGAAGGCCGCCCAGAACGCGGGTCATCTTTACAGCTTGATCTACCTCTTTTAAATTCAGCCACCCAGTACGCAACCGTAGAATAGGGTACAGCATCACCCCCTAATGTCTGCTGAATATCCAAAAAAATTTCCTTCGTAGACATTTTTTTCAAACTGAGATATTTTATCACCGCACGTAACTCACTTTTATCCATAATTTTGACTTTTTAGCAACTCGTTGCACAAAAAAATTTATTACATGCGAACGAACTGACAAAAACAAGTGACAGTGTGCATAAATATAGTGTGATAGACATAAATAATATAAAACTCTTTTGACCTCCGTCTTTTGATATGTTTGTTGAAGTTTCGTAATACAATTGAGTAAAAGACATGATATAGCAGAAGCTTTATATATTTAATAATATCTACATTTTATAACTAGCTGTTCCCGTGCGGCTTCATCCGCATGAAATTATGAAAATTTTATTTTATTGGTAACATTTGTCAAATTATCAATAGCAAATGTCATAACATGACAAACCTTGGCAATCTTGCTTCCTTGATATTGGCAGCCACTTATGGCCTCTTTCCCACATTAGGGTTTTTATTCAAAATATTTACCCCCTAAGTTTAATGGCATGAAAATATATAGCCTAAAGCGTGATGTAAGTGTCGGGCTTTTTATTAAAAAAAAGAATTATTCAAAAATATGCTGTAATTGCTGACATCTTAGGCAACAAAGAAGTGTGTGTTTACGCTTTATTATAATAGTATAGATATAGATACAGAAGTATAGAAGTATATATTATCTGATAGATGCATTGATCTGATTAATGCAAACTTGATCGGAGATTATTTCAATCGCAATGGACTTTGTACCTAAAAGGTTGTAATGTAACGCCGGTACAAAGTACAAGTGTTTATTATCTATTGCGATTTTTATAGATATTAAAATCACGTGTCGTATGACCTCTAACTTTCTTTAGGTATGGACTTTGGAATTGATAAGGATTTTATTCAGGACATGAAATATTTTATTAATAACTAGCTTTCGCCCGCGATTCCGTCCGCCTGAAATAAAAAAAAATAAAAGCAAGTAGCCTATGTGTTCTTCCAGACTATCCTCTACATACTCGTATATTCCGAATTTCATCGAGATCCGTCCAGCAGTTTAGGCTACAAACTCTAACAAACATCCATCCATCCATTCATCCATCCATCTAAACTTTCGCATTTATAATATTAGTTTGATTAAATGCATCTATCATACATACTCATGCATAATATAAACGCGTTTAGATGGATGGATGTTTGTTTTTACGTATATCCAGAACGGCTCAACAGATGTCACTGAAATTTGGCACAGATGTAGAACACAGTCTGGAAGATTACAGGCTACTAATAATGTTTTTTTTTTTTTTTTTTTTTTTTTTTTTTTTTTTTTTTTTTTTTTTTTTTTTTTTTTTTTTTTTTTTTTTTTTTTTTTTTTTTTTTTTTTTTTTTTTTTTTTTTTTTTTTTTTTTTTTTTTTTTTTTTTTTTTTTTTTTTTTTTTTTAATTTCCGCGCTTGTGGACTCACGGGCGACAGCTAGTCAGATAAAATTACTTTGATTAAATTAAACAATTTTATCCACTATTAGGTACCCAAATGTATTTCAGGTACTGTATAATTAATGCATTTCCATCAATTCCAAACCTAAAGAAAGTCCGACAAGGTCAAATGACACGTGATTTTAATATCGATATAAAAATCGCAATAGATAATAAACACTTGGACTTTGTACCAGCGTTATATTACAACTTTTAAAGGTACGAAGTCCATTGCGATTGACATAATCTCCGATCAAGTTTTTCTGCGAACAAAATTCTGCAAATCATTCAATAAAATTATTCATTCGTGTTGCATTGTATCAAACAATTATGGTAATACCAACCTATTATATAGTGTGTATAATTACGTATGGTTATTTAATGCATCTTATTTTCATTTAACGCGGTGATTCCCAAAGTGGTCAAAACGGTGGCCAAAGTAAAGCTTTGGACCCACAATTTCAACAACACAACTACAAAAACAAATGTAACAAGAGTTTTTATTTATTTTTTTAAAAAAGTTTGGGAATCGCTGATCAAATGGGCAATGACAATAGTTATTACTCATTTTGATATCTTGATTAATAGCCATTTTATTATTAAGCCGGAAATGAATATTTATCTAATTTTAAAAAGAAAAACTGATATTGGTGTTTGTTGATAATTGCATTTGAAAATAAGATAGAATAAAAAAAATACAGACAAATTGATAACCTACTTTGGGAAGTCGGTTAAAAAGAAACCTATATCGAGTGAAATATATTAAAAATAAATACATACAGTCGGGAAAACTGGCGACGGCTCTACTAAAAAGCCACAATCGTTTGAACATTTTGAAACTTGACTCGACTGGACTGGACTTTGTGTATTTATGTATTTTTTGTTGTTTGTAACACTTTTTTTTCCCCTCCGTCATTATTTTTGTCAACTGTGTAATTAAATGTATGATGTTTGCCTTCTGAATGGATTAAATGACTATTATTATTATTATTAAAAGTAAAACAAAAACAACGCAACTTTAAAATGTATCTCTATGAAAAAAGTCGGTTATTGCTACACGGCTAATTTATATTTATTATGATCCCTTCGTTTTCACCACTCTCCGCTATCTGATTAGTTATTTGTAGGAAGAGGCGGCGTTTGTCTCGTTGCAATGAACAAGGCAATTTTTCCTGAAGTGGCACACTGCGGAATTCCGCGACTATACATGCCTTAATGCAATAGAAATCAATCAACGTATACGTAACTAAAGTGACGATACGAAATAATCTATCGCTATTATTTATTTATAAACACACTAGCTTTCGCCCGCGACTCCGTCCGCGTGGAATTAAAAAAAAAACAAAAGTGCCTATGTGTTCTTCCAGATTATACTCTACGGCTATGCCAAATTTCATCGAGATCTGTTCAGCCGTTTAGTCTACAAACTCTAACAAACATCCATCCATCCTTCCATCCATCCATCTAAACTTTCGCATTTATAGTATTAGTAAGTAAGAAGTAAGGTAAGATTTGGCGTCTTACTTAGTTGTATCTTTTGTCTCTTTCATGTAACGAAATGTGCCAAAGCATTAGAAGCCATCTTGAAAGTTTGCCTTCTTTTCGATATTTGTTGTAGCTTTTTATTATTTTTAATTTTAACAATATATTTTTAGACGAGGGGAAAAACTGGCGGCCAAACTGGACGAGCTGGGACTGCACATCCTCAACACTGGGTCTGAGCCTACATTCGACACCTTACGAGGAGGCAGACGGTTTACCAGTTGCGTGGATATTACTGTCTGCACGACCGCAATGCTGGGGAAGGTAGAGAACTGGCGCCTCGCGGATAATATATCCAGTTCGGACCACAGGGCAATTCTGTTCGAAGTAAACCTCCAAAGGTCCACAGGCATGGACATTTGTCGCTCCACCCGGGAGTACAATACCAAAAAGGCAAATTGGGGCGAGTTTCGAGAGAAACTCGCCTCAAAGTGGACGGAAAAGAGCATAACAGCTGAAGGGATGAAGGAAATTACGAGTAGGGAAGACCTTGAAGAGAAAGTAGATGAATATATGGCAACCGTGGTGGATGCCTGTAGGGAAACCATGCCTGGGATTCCACGAAGGAGTAGGACAGGATTGCCCTGGTGGTCCGAAAAGCTCTCCCTCCTCAAGAAAAAATTCTTGAGAATGAGGAGACGGGTATCCTGCGCGGCGCAAGTTCGGAGAGATTGGGTCGTGCAGCAGTATATCTGCGCCAGGGACGAATACCGCTCTGCAGTAAAGCAGGCTCAGACCCAGAGTTGGAAGGAGTTCTGCAACCGTCAGGAAAGAGAGACTATGTGGGAGGGGGTTTACAGAGTGATACGACGTACCGCGGTTAGACACGAGGATATCCCCCTCGCTCAGAACGGCAAAGCTCTGAGCGGGGTGGAATCGGCCAGGACCTTAGCAGAGGTATTTTACCCTGAGGACCGGGCTGAAGACGACGACGCGGACCACGCTGAAATGAGAAAAATGGCCGAAATAGTAAACGAGGGGGCACATGGTAATCCATGCGACCCTCCATTCACTAGGCACGAGCTCATGTGGTCCGCGTCCAGCTTTAACCCGAAGAAGGCTCCTGGCCCAGACGGGCTAACCGCGGATATTTGTCTTGCGGCCATCAGTCTGGACCCATCGTTATTTCTGGCCATAGCAAACCGCTGCCTGGCCCTGTCGTGCTTCCCCAGGAGGTGGAAAGAAGCAGCGGTTGTAGTGCTGAGGAAACCTAATAAGGGTGACTACACGCACCCCAAAGCATATCGTCCAATAGGACTCTTACCCATAATGGGCAAGGTCCTGGAAAAAATGCTGGTGAGGCGGGTCCAATGGCATACTGCACCAATGATCAGCCGGCACCAATACGGCTTTATGCCTCAACGCGGCACCGAGGACTCCCTCTATGCCATGGTTCAGCACATACGGGCGGAAGTTGAAAGACGGAAGCTCGTTGTGCTGATATCACTGGACATAGAGGGAGCCTTCGATAACGCGTGGTGGCCGGCGATCAGGTGCAGGTTGGCCGAAACTCGGTGTCCCGTAAACCTGCGGCGTCTCTTCGATCACTATTTAAGTGATCGAAAAGTGCACGTGAGGTACGCGGGCGCCGAGTGGACCCGAAAGCCCACCAAGGGGTGCGTGCAGGGATCCGTTGGGGGACCGACGCTCTGGAACCTGCTGCTGAATCCGCTCCTGGGGGAATTAGAGAAGATGGGCGTCCGCTGCCAGGCTTTTGCTGATGATGTGGTCCTGATGTTTTCGGGAGAAAAGGCCACGGACATACAGGCCCGTGCCAATGTGGCTCTCGACCATGTTCAGGAGTGGGGAGCCCGAAACAGGCTCACGTTTGCGCCACATAAGACCTCGGCCATGGTTTTAACCAGAAAACTGAAGTACGACTCCCCACGTCTCAGCATGGGCGGGAGGCACATTGAGTATGTGAGGCAAATGAAGATCCTGGGGTTGACAGTTGACGATAGGCTCAGTTTCAAAGCGCACATAGAGGCCGTTTGCCGAAAAGCACAAAGCCTCTATCGTCAGCTGTCAACCGCAGCGAAAGTCACGTGGGGCCTGAATCCCGAGGTCATCAGGACCATATACGTCGCGGTCGCGGAGCCCATCATTTTATACGGGGCCAGTGTGTGGGCGCCGGCGGTTGAGAGGAAGGGCATCAAGAAATTGTTGAATCGGGTGCAGCGCGGGTTTGCGCAGAAGATAGCAAAGTGCTATCGTACCGTCTCTCTGCACTCGGCCCTAATACTTGCTGGGCTGCTTCCTCTGGACCTTCGGGTCCAAGAAGCAGCCCTTCTTTACGAAGTAAAGAAAGGTCACACCCAGCAAGTACTGGGTGACCGGGTGTTAGAGAGACCGGTGAAATTTGTAGATACTGCGCATCCCGCCCACCTGCAGGGGCTGCAGTTCGACTGCCTGACGGATGGTGATGAAGCTGCCCAGCGAGCTGCCGCTGATATGAACATCTACACCGACGGCAGCAAAATTGACGGCGGGGTCGGCGCGGCGCTATCCATATGGGATAGCGCCTCGGAGACTAATCGCCGGAAATTAAAGCTGGGTAGCTTCTGCACCGTCTACCAGGCGGAACTGTTGGCCCTAAGTGAGGCCGTGAAGTATGCAATGGAATGTAACGAAAGGATTTTCGGCATCTACTCCGACTCAAGATCCGCTCTCGAAACCCTAAAAGGAGGCATTTCCCTCCATCCCCTCGCCGAAAGGATAAGGAAGGATGTAAGGAAATTGGAGCGACAGGGAAAGAGCGTAAGAATGTTTTGGGTGAAAGCACACGCGGGGCTGGAGGGAAACGAGAGAGCGGATCAGCTGGCAAAACAGGCCGCAGTCGAGGTAGATGTCGAGACGATGTATGAAAGGTGTCCTGTTTCATTTGTCAAGCGACAGATTCGTCTGGAAACGCTTGACAAATGGAACAGGCGATATATGGAAGGGGTCACGGCCTCAACAACAAAGCTCTTCCTCCCAGACGCGACGAGCGCCTACCCCATACTAAGGAAGATGGAGATGGACCCTGTGCTGGCGCAAGTCTTGACGGGGCATGGGGGGTTCTCAGCTTACCTGAATCGGTTCCGATGCAAGGAGGACCCCTCGTGCCTCTGCGACCCGGCAAGGGAGGAAACCGTGCTGCATATCCTGGTCGAATGTCCGGTCTTCGCCGCAAGAAGAACTGAAACAGAAACAAAAATGAATATCAGAATAAATAGAGATAGTTTAAATAGCTTACTAAGGAATGAAGCCACGAGAGAAGAATTTATAAAATTTTGTAAATATGTAGCGCAAAGAGTTATATTTAGAAATAAGACAAGATAGAAATAGGAAATTTTGTAAATAGTTAAAGTATAACATTGTAAATTTTAAAAAAGTTTAAGTTAAGTTTTTAAGGAAAAAAAAAAAAAAAAAAAAAAAAAAAAAAAAAAGTAAGCAACGTCCCTGATCCAAATGTTAGGGGTATGAGAGGGCGGCACAGGACCGCCCATAAAAAAAAAAAAAAAAAAAAAAACAATATATTTTCCCATGGTTCCGTTTTTATATATCCTTTGAGTAGTGTTTACGTCAAAGCAATTGCTGCATACGAGTATATACGAACATCGTAATTCTGACGTCAATCCACTTACGCAATTGACGTTGCTTTGAGGTGTTAACAAAAAAGTTATTTTAACATAAGATTTCAAGTGTTCCGTTTCAATAACGATTGTGCGTATCTTATTTTGAAAAACAACACTCATCACAACATGCGTAAATATTAAACAAATAGTCAATTTATTATTATTAAGGCGGAGGACCGCATTTTGTGGAAGGCATTGGGGAAGGCCTATGTCCAGCAGTTGGCAGATAAAGG